>JAFBMS010000006.1:7455625-8700937 GCA_019788955.1 Albula glossodonta | reverse complement strand
TGGTGGAGGAGTTGGAGCGGGGGGGGTTGTGATCTCTGCCACGCCTGTTTCCACGTAGTCTGCAAAAGCCTTAATGTCAGACTCCTTCTCCACAATGATGCAGAGCGGAGTTCCCAGGGGGACATCCCGGGTCCCTTCAGGAATCATTATCTTGGCCAGGTATCCCTCTTCCTGCACCTCAAACCCTACAAAGGACACCAGGAACAGTTTGTTCAGTTGTGCTATTACTCACTGCCTGTTACACTGGGATAAAGTAGCTAAGGCTAGCAAAGCCACTCTGTTGCAGTGGATTAGCTGAATATTTATGCTCAAATCAATATGTTGTAATGTTGTCATCAAACTCATCAGACAAATCATATTAAAACTCTGCCTCACTGTCCACTGAATTTACCAATGGTGGCCTTGTCTGTCTCAATCTCGGCCAGCAGATCACCCTCGCTCAGCTTCTCTCCCACCTTCTTCTCCCAGCGCTGCACCGTTCCCATGGTCATGGTGGGTGAGAGGGCAGGTAGCAAGATCTGTGGAGGGCAGAGCAAAAGGCATCAGAATAGTTACCAGAAAGGTCAAATCCATGCCCTCAGATTTAATTTCTTAGAGCTTTGAATAATGACATACCCTAAGATTCCAAAAACTATAAGAATTATGAATTCAGAGGCCTCTTCATCAAACAACCTACATGACAAGCCATCGGTGTGTCAGCCACAAGGCAGTTGCTTGCTGTCAGCATCCCTCACAGATAGCTGTCACAAAAACACAGCATTGCTGAGAGGGAAGTCTATATGGGACACACTTTGAAGGGAGAATGTCTTTGGGTATTCCAATCTTCACAGGTTTTCAATACAGGGAAAGATTCTGAAAAACCAGATTGGAGGACCAATCTTTAGACCAAGTTCTGCCCATACGACTATAACTAAGATTGGGGTAATTTTGTGGTGCAGTGCTATCGACTTTCATGCAGGACTGGGCCTACCTTCATGTGTGAGGGGTATGAGCTGCCAGGAGCCTGTGGTGGGGCAGCTGCAGGAGTGGGTGGGGGAGGAGGAGGGGGTGCCGCAGCAGCTGCAGAAGGGGAGGCTTTGGCCATTTCCAGCGTGTACTCTTTAAATGCAGGGATGAGGTCTGGACTGAAAGAGGAAGGGAACAGTTACAACTGAGACACATCCACAAAAGCATGCTTTCATAGTCAGAATCAACCCACCCATTAAACAATCCAATGCATACAATGCTTGTAAATGGAAACTCGCAGGTGCTGGTTGCAAGGATTTGCGGCAAGGAATTGAGAAAAAATTACTTAAT
This sequence comes from Albula glossodonta, assembly GCA_019788955.1. NCBI lineage: Eukaryota > Metazoa > Chordata > Actinopteri > Albuliformes > Albulidae > Albula > Albula glossodonta. The sequence goes on along the minus strand of JAFBMS010000006.1, from coordinate 8,699,641 downwards.
GAATACAGACCTCGATGTAATTTTCTTGTAATGCATTTTACAGCATTAGAATAATTTGCAGAATTATGATGTACAAGTACAACAAGACAATGTTTGGATCTAAAAGCTCATTGTCTACTCCTATTTGTCCTGCCAATTATTTGTCCCATATGAAGTTGCCCATTAAGATACTTTCACTTAAAAGCAGCGCTTTAAGCATCACCAAGGTGCTTACCTGTCCACTGTGATGCAGATGACTTGCCCAATGGGCACATCCCTTGTTCCCTCGGCAACAAGGATCTTAGCCAGGTAGCACTCCTCCAGCATCTCGAAGCCCACTGTTGCTTTGTCTGTCTCAACCTGGACACAAATACCATGGCAGTCTTGGCTCAGAAGATCATGGAGGGACAGGTTGTGAAATAATCAAAAACTATGAGCTGCGTTCAAATTGTGGACAAATGTTTTAAAGGATCTCATTTAACCATTGTAAAAAAATGGTCTGTAATTACACCAAAACAGCATCAAAGAACTGTGCATTGTAGGCCTACATATCTGTATGTGCCTCAGCTTTTGTTGTGGAAAAGGACTGAATAAAATGTATTTGGGAAGGGATATGGCACATACAGTTTATCAAAGGATGACAAACTCCGTACCTCCGCAATCAGGTCTCCCTCTGAGATCTTGTCCCCTTCCTTCTTCTCCCAGCGGGCAATTGTTCCCATTTGCATTGTGGGGGATAGAGCAGGTAGCTCCACCTGACAGAGTATATGATCAATGGATTTTTGTCAGTTAATTACCGAGAGTTCTAAACAAAATAAAATGTTAGCAAAGTTTTATTGTGTTTTCCTGATTTAGGTCAGATATATATGGTAAGATTATAACATAGCCAAAAGCATCTGTATTTCTTTAAATTGTTTCATTGAGTCTTGAAATCCAAAGCCAGCTTCCTCTTCTTGCACACAGACCACTAATGTTTGTCATGTTAACCACAGTTATTGCATAACATTCCACAAAACATAGTACAGTACAATTACTGCACAAAACAGCACCTCTAAAAGAGCAATCCCTGTATAATAGAATGGCCGAAACCATACAGCACATGCAGAACATGGCAGTTTAAAAGTGCTAGAGTTAAATTGATCATTTCTAGTTCAAATACAAACTCTACACAAAGTGTATGAAGTGCAATTCTTTGGTCAAAACTACATTTTAAGTTACCTTTGCAATCCATTGTATTAAATCCAGTTGAAAACACAAACTACACAGGACAATGTAAGGCAGGCCACACTAAAGGGAAAAAAATGCAGCTGGCTTTTGAAGCATATCTCTCTGCACAATGTTAGCGTACGGCATTTTTACAACATGCGGTGTTCCAACTTTTTTTAGAGCTTTTTTTTACAAACTTCCCACGGCAAAAGTTTAGAAGAATAAGAATAATTACTAGGATAATTTTCTATGAAAATGGCTGTTCTGATGAACAAAACAAAGCAAAAATTAAGAAAATTGGTTAACACCGGTTAATATTTGGCAGAGATATTGTAGATTTTATGCTAAAAATTGGATGATTTAGAGTATTCTGAGGTGTCATTCATTATTGAAAATGACTAATATTCCAATGTTTTATAAATTTAGTTGGATTTAAAATGCATTTTTTATACTTCTGAATATGATTTTAAGTACACCCTTTTGTTTGGCTTCAGTTTTGAAGAAGTATTACAGTGTTATTCAGGTTTAACAGCAGCTTTTTTAAAAACATCTCATTGTTACAGATTTTCTATATAGCACTTGCAGAGTTTGTAATTCAGGCAATATTCAAGCAGATTTAAAAGCATTATGCTAATCTTGTGCTTGAAATTGAGCTTGGTAATAGTTTCATTCAAAAACTTCAAAAACAACAAAGTAAAGCACACCTACTTCATCCAATATCCTTGGAGAATTGTTTCAAGCCCAAGATTAAACTTTCCAAAAAGGTTGTAGTGTCTTATACCCCCCCCCCCCCTTAACCTTTCAAGGCTTCACAGACTCTACATTTTGCATACTACTAAGTTGTAAATGTTGTTACACATATAAATACATTTAGTTGAAATCCCTTTAATATGAAGATATATGAGGCATTATATACTCAAATGTAGTGTCCATACCCCCTGTAGTGTCCATACCCCCCTGTAGTGTCCATCATACCCCCCTGTAGTGTCCATACCCCCTGTAGTGTCCATACCCCCCTGTAGTGTCCATACCCCCCTGTAGTGTCCATACCCCCCTTGTAGTTGTAGTGTCCATACCCCCCGTGTAGTTACTGTAGTGTCCATACCCCCCTGTAGTGTCCATACCCCCCTGTAGTGTCCATACCCCCTGTAGTGTCCATGCCCCCCTGTAGTGTCCATACCCCCCTGTAGTGTCCATACCCTTTAAATAGAATGAAGTATTTCTCACCTGATTTATGGTTGATATACCATTATTTCATTGGCAAATGATAAGGAACTGCTAATTGGACACTAAACTATTATGTAGTTAAGAATATTAGGAAATGCAGCATGCAGGTCATCTACACGTGTAGTGTCAGTACCCCATATGAAGGTTGGTGAAAATGAAGTGCAACATAAATTTAAATAAATGGCATAAATATAACAATCATTTAAATAATGAAACTTGATGTTTGCTCCTTGGTGACCCATAGATGGAACATTCAGTTGTAAAAAATTCTGATAATCTGGCTCCTGATAGTCTATCCAATTTCCTTTCTTCATCGTTCAGCGTTGATACAATTTTGATTAGCCTAGTTCAACATTGTTTTAAGCCATGCCATTTTGTCATATACATCTATTAACTTCCGTGTATGCAAAATCAGTGCCCAGACAAATGTAACTTGGCACATGTGAGTATCTATATTAATCACATCATTTTAACACTACGAAATGGAAATTATGCTCACATCATTCAAGGTCCTGCCATTAGCAAGCAGATCCGCATACTGCTCACAAGCAGTGTGGTGAACCAACCTACTTCAAGTAAAACCTGGCTGGCCCATTTACCTGTTCATTGGGAGTTTCATATTCATCCCTGGATACATTTTCCCATTCTCCAAATACAACCTTCACACTACCACATAATTATATCGACAGCAATACAGCGTTTGGAATATACGCTTCATGCTGCATCGCTTCTTGTAAATTGATCACTCTTGCACGAGACACTCAGAGGCAGTCACGGCATTAAAGCTTTCTACCGTTATTGTCTTGCAATGGACACGCAGCACAGACAACAAACTACAGAACCGGCTGGAAAAGCCCATTCGCGAGGGCCCTGTTTGTGCGAAAATGTATTTAGCTGGTCTGATGAATTCTGCTCTGCTGTCTTGAAAGTGACAATTCATACGATCAAATAGCTCTCCTAATATGTGTAACTGCGAGAACTGGCAATAACAATGTATTTACCTAACTGTCACTAAAGAGAGGTTCAAAGCTGAGTAAATGACAGCATTACAGAAAAAGCGCCGCTAAATTTTACTTACAATCTTCTCAATGATGAGAACTGCAAAGCCACTGTCCACTGCAAAGCTGTCATTTTCGCACCCACACTTTTACTTGCAAAACAAAGTCAAGTGCCACCATTTTTATGAGAATCCGCAGAAATGACATGCAGACCATCAAGTTATTACCTTCTGATGAGGTGGTAAACTGTAGTACCGTTGGCCCTGGTGGACATTTGCAGTCTGACTGCGTTGCACGAAACAGTTTCTGTTAGTAACGTTACTGAATTTCGTGGCATGAGACAGTGGCCTTATCCTTGCCGAGCCACCAGTGTGGTATCTCTTCAGGTGGCGTGTGCCCGGTTCTGCTCGCGAATTCAGAGTAGGGCCCGACTGGAGACTGGATCTAGTGAGACTGGCAGGCTGTCTCAGCCGTACCACCAAACGCAACATCGTGCCCAGCGATTGGATTTAAATGGTAAGTTTTCCAGAACTGAAAACGGGCAGAATTCCCGTTACGACAAACCGTTAACTATTTCAAGCTACCGCTAATATATCCCCCAATGTTGATCAATGATAAAGGACCCTCACTTTCCAATGACCTCCCTGTCACTTTACGGCTCTCCTTCTACTCGCCCTCCAAGTCATATCTCAGGTTGCCAGATTTCAACTTAAAATCCTCTACTGACACAAAGTTGTTTGTTATTATGTCGTCTACCTCTGTCAATTTATATGTAATCTGCTATTATGAAGGTTTATGGATTATGATTTTTAAACTAAAAAAAGGGATTTTTTTCACAATTTCTTGAGCTGTATTCCCAAGTTCCAGGGTTGGAAACCCCGATCCTAGAGTGCGAAATGTGTTACTAAGTTTTGGTCTATTTGAGCTTTATTTGATTGACTGTCGTGAGTCCCTATGTCATACACTGGAAAGTTAAACGCTGAGTGCCTACACGGTTGCTCGTGTTCATTAAGCTAAAAAAAAAAAACTTATATCAGGATATGGTGACAGGAAAAACTTCCTCCATTTTTCATGAGGTCTAGATATGGCCGGTAATTCGGGGAAAATCAGTCGTTTTAAAAATGTAAAACAAAGTCTACTCTTGAAAATCTAGCTTTTGAAATATGGCACTTTAATGAAAAACCCTGGCAACCTGAAAGAGACGACGCCCACCGTCGTAAAACTAGGGGTAGTCGCAAAGTAGGCTCGCGCCGCAGCCAATGACAGTATATACTGTCAATGGCTGCAGCTCTTCGGTATGAATGGAGCGTCAAAATACTTAACCAGCGTAACGTCAGCAAAAAACCTGTCAAACCTGATACCATTCAGGAATCACTGTACAGATTTATCATGCTACTGTGTCGACATTTCAGGTTGCTGCAGCATTTATCTGTTACTTTGTACTGTACAGTAATGAACGGCGTACACGAGCTTTGTATTTCACTGCGTGGCTTGTCATGAATTATTTGTGAGCTATTTAGCTACCTGTTTGGTTAACTTCCAGTAGTTAGCATGTATACCAACACTCTAGCAGATAAGTAATATTTTAAAACCAGCCGACGCGGGAATCTGCGTGTCCACGCTGATCTCAAAGTGTTTGAACTCTTTATTGCTCTGACAGTTTTTTTTATTGTTATCTATGTTACTATTACTTCGCACAGTTCAGACAATGAGCACTGCCTATGTTGTCATGCAAATAAATTTAAAAATGGCTTTTTATAAGCTGCCTTACTTTGCTGGCAGAGTAATTCGAAAGCTAATGTTTGTCAGCTTAGTAGAAATATAATTCATTTGTCAATGCCTGTGCCAATATATTTTTGTGTAACCAACTTGTTTTGCTCAGAAAACTGTCACGGTGACTAAATAGTAACGATTGTCTTCCTTTTCCTCTTCACTTTGTTATTAGATAGTCGTCCATTGGCCTAATCGTTTCACACAATTACACGAACTGTATTAACTGTACAGTTCCATCATGATTTTGTCCCTTTTCGTCGTAATGAAGCTACGTTGAATCCTAAGTACACAAGCATAACTGCTGGAAAATCCATCTTAAAGCTCAAAGCTCAACCTGGCACCGGTTTAACCCGTTGATCTGAGCAGATTAAAACCATAGTAAGTACAAATATGATCAAAACAGTCATACATATTTGCAGTTGTAACAATGTGGAGAAATTCTGCGTGTACATGCACGTGTGTATTTTGTACATGAAAACATAAGTCCGAAACAAAACATGAACCTCTTTAAAATAATGTACAAACAGACAGTAAGTCACCAGTGAGTATTGTTTAATGGGAAAAAACCGTTGAGGAAGAATACATTTTTTAAAACGTGAGACAATCTATTAAAACGGTGGAATCCATACAGTAAAAAAAAAAAAACAGTAAATTCATCAAAATGTCCATAGGAAAAAGGACAATTTTGAAGTATGGCAGTCAGTCTGTGCACTGTACAGGTTCAAAATAAATTGGTCCCACTTCCCCCAGCTATCATGCAGCTCTGCCTGTTGAATAGTAAATACTTTCCTGGAGGGTACTGCATTTGGCTCTGCATATTCAAACGAAGGGCACCATTATGACATTTTGCCACTAAAGGGGTGTGAGTCTGCAGTTTCCCCTTACATCCTGTTTGTTTCAAAACAAGAAACTTCATCATTGCCCTGTGCATTCCTCCCATTTGTGATTGCAGTCACTGCCTCTCTTCTTGTCAGGGGTTCCAGAAATATCGCCACAATGTGCATTGGTCCCTTGAGTTTTTTTTTTTTTTTTTTTAAATTAGGTACCCTGCTAGAAATAAGAGAATGAAACTGCAACCTGGAAAGGACTGTGCATGGCTGGGGTATTGCCCCCTTATAGTTAAATACCCAGTGACAAAGCAAAGTATTCCTTAAAAGCATTCTGAGGATAACAATATACCAGTTTATAACATTCAAATAAAAAGAAACACCATTCCTCTGTTTTAACAATATACAGTATAAACCTTATTTACAAGAATATACAAAAAACTCCATCACAAATATCATATTAAACAGAGATGACCAAGGGGGGAGAGGGGGTTGTTTGGCTCACGTGCCTTGACAAATTTATCTGTCCCTAATCCCCGTCTCCAGTCCTTTTCCACTCCTTTCATACTCATCCTGGTAGATTACACTGCTAATTCTGGAGCACACAGGAAAGCCACAGCAAACACCTGTGGGACATGACAGGTAAACCTGGATTTTTTTCAGTCACTGAGGAATCACAAATGATGTATGCAAATACACAAATTTAAAATGTAATGTTTAAAAAAAACATTCAAAAGTTCAGACATTCTTGTAAGAGACCAGTTGCACCATACTACAGAGCACCCACTTGATAATACGTTGGAACCTGGCCCATAAGACCCTGTGGTGTGTGTGTGTGCGCAGAAGTGCATTATGGGAGTGTGTCCTTCACTGAGGGCAGTGCTTCATACTTGACCTTCACTGTAAGTGCTGGGGCCCACTTTCACATTTTCTACACAGTAATACAATGGCTTGTCAGCTGCTTTGAGCCAGTTGTTGAACAATGCAGCAGAGCTGTGTTTTGGATACAGAGGTGGGGTTAGTTCTGCCTTTCAACATCATCTCTTTCTTGCCATATTTTCCAAGATTATTATTTTACAGGAAAATGTAACGGTAATAAAATTAACAACCAAAAAGGATGATAAACACTGAACTGAACGGCTTCATTCTAACTGAATTAAATGATATAGTTTTTTTCAGTTGCTGTTCAGAATTAACCTTGGCTCTGTTTTACATAAAAGCATTTTTCTTGGTTACATAATGACCTCCGCAGGTTTGTCTGGTTTCACCAAACCCAGAAACTGGTGGCTGAGTTAAATTCTGACACACAGCTCTTTGCTGCTTATTCAAAGGCCATGGCTAATATGGCCCTAAGCAACCACAGCTTAAATCCAGTCCACAACCTTTTGGTCAAAACTGCCAGTGTGTACCACTGAAGGCATGATGGTCCACTTAAAAGAAATTTTGGAACTGGTCTTCACTGATATCTAAAGTGAGGCTCATAACAAAATTGTGTTCATGTAATGATCTATGAAATTACAAAACATTATTTTGTCACCACAACATACATACAGTAGGACTCATGAACCCTGCTCCGAAAGAATGCTGTGAATAGCCTTAAAACATTTGGCACAATCTTACAAAAATGAGCTTGTTGTGTCTCTTTTTTAACTCAGTATTTGTTTTTCCTTCATAGTACAGCAGGTTCTTCCAGGATGTGCAGAAACAGGGATGATCCTACTGCCGAGAGTAAATTGGCTGTGATCTGTTTCCATTCCCAGGTGCAGAACGCAGCACCTCCAGTATCCTGACACGGGGTGCTCTCCCCTGCTTCATTTACAAATGGAGGGGTGAGGGCCCATGGCAGTGACCGTTGCTGTCCATTTTCACCTGTGTGAGTGAAGCAGGTGCTGGTGGGAAAGAGCTGGCTGAATCAGCAAGGTCAAACTGAAGGCAGCTGGAACAACCTGTCATTGGTGCTGCTGGCACACTGAGCACCACACTGTTCATGGCCTTCATTCCGCTCCTCTCCTTACTCGCTAATGTCTAAAAACCATCTGGAAGGGTGTGCTTCCTGTTCCCTAGGTCCTGCTGAGCAGAAAAAGTATTGTGAGACTACGGTGTTGTTTGTGTGTATGTGTAGTTTCCCTCATAAAAGTATGCATACCTGTGTTTTGTTGCTTTCCTCTTTGCATGTACATGTGGATGTGTGAAACTGAATATTTGTGTGTGTGTGTGTGTGTGTGTGTGTATATATATATATGTTTGTGTAAGTTTATAAACATGCAATTTGTGACAGTTATTCCTCCCATAAATTAAAAACTCTTAATTAAAGGGGTAATTAGGGTCAACTTTTTGAACACCTTGCCTCAGGTTGCTTTAGGATCTTGCATACTAAACTGTTATAGCATACTGTTTTGTTTGTTTGTATCTGTGTATATTTCTGTGTGTCTGTGATTTTATTCTTGTGTGTGTTTACCTGCCTTCCCCATGATCCTCTTCCACCCAGGCAACAATCTTTCCCTCCCAGCCTGGTACCACAGCTTCATCCTGGAACACCTGTAAAAATATCCCCACCAGAAACTCACAGAGATTGGCTCATGGTGTCACAGAATACAGAAAGATTTTCTACTCCTAAAATTATGTCACACAATATCATATTCATATTCCTCTCACTTCAATCTCCAGAACTGATAAGAATAAAACAAGATGTAGGTTCACTTCCTCTTTGTCTAATCCTCTTTCCACTGTACTGTTAAGCCCTAAAAACAAACACAGAACTCAGGACATGGTTGGGTGTCTTAAATGAAGCCAGTCTGTCAGAGTGTTCAATGACACATGTACCACTCCCAAGCCCCTAACATGACACCCACCTCCTCCTTAACTGTGCCGAATTCTGGATCCAGTGCTTTGAAGTGGTACCGAAAGTTCCCGTCTCTGTCCACGGCAGCCTTGAAATCTCTGAGCGTCACCTCGCCCAACCTGCCCGCAGAGCACACAGACACCATAAAAGCATTTTAATTCCTCATATTCCTTATATTCACCACAACTACATTCAACACACTAATAACGGTTAAACATGAGCACTCAAGAGTTCTAATGTCAGGGAAGCCTTGTAGCTATTCAAGGTCAATATCCAATGCCATGTGTGTCACACAAACTGCTTAAATGAATCAGTTATTCTCTGAGGATAAAAAAGCAGCATCTTCTCCAGACTGAGAGCCTAACCATAATGGCTGAACTGCACCAAGACAGGTGTTTTGTTCAATTTTTGAAAAGCCCCGTGACTGTTAACCATCTTACAAGTACTCTATATATGCCCCATATTCCTAAAAACAAAAATAAAGGCCCTTTAAGATGACATGGCCTATTTTATATGTGGCATATTTAAACCTGTTTTGAAAGACATACTTCTTCCAGAGAAGCTCACTTGTATTTTTAATACCTCCTGCAAGCACACACATGGACACAGGTATGCAAATGCACAGCACACATGTAAATACACACAGACAGATCACATAGACAAAGCCACATTCACATATGCTATGAGACTGCACACATTCCACATGCATGCATAGTTACACACACATGCACAAATGAGAGCATACTCAAATGCACACAATCAGATTACACATACATATGTATATACATAGCCCACATGCACACACATTCATAGAGACACACAGGGCAACAGAACTGACCTCTTGGGGATGTTGACCATAAAAGGTGTAAGCGAACGGTCAGTGAAGTAGAGCACTTTGGTGGAGGCTGAGGCATTCAGAACAGGGCTACTGTGAGAATGAGCCATTTCTGTGAGAGAGGGAGAGCATTAGAGAGCAACTGAGTATACTGACCATATTTCTCGCATCACTGACCACAGCTGAGAGTCAGCCAAACCAAGAGTCAACTTTTAAGACATCACTGACTTTATCACAACAATTTAAAATTCACTATATTATTGACCACAGGCAAGCCAATGTGTACCAGATCACTGATCATAGTTTAAACAAAAATTCACATCACTGACAATACAACTGATTGCAACAACAGTCAACATTGTGTACATCACTGACCATATTATTGATTGGCGATTCATTTTCAAGGATTTTCAATGAAAATTTCACAAAAGATGTAAATAAAGAATGGCATTTGTACAGTAAATCAATCAACCTCCAAGTCACTTGTAGATACACACCAGTGATGGGTCTGTTTAAGTGAGCTTTCAGTGTAGGAGCACCATGCTCAAGTGAAAAGTAAGATACAGGCTTACTATAGAGCTTTTCTAATGCAATTTTCAAACACAATTTTCGGTGTTTTGAACGAACTCATTTCATTAACATTATCTTACAAGAGACATTAATAAAGCAGTATTTGTACCGCAGAGCTGTCCAGGGATACTTCATGCCTCGGAAAACAATGTAAAAAACTAAGAGCTTCATAAATGTAATTCAAAAGAAAATCAAACCCTTCAGGCACTCTATGCAAAACGCTAATATTTCACAGTCTTTAATTTCTCACTTTTAAAAACTAGCATGAGGTTATCGGTAACCTGAGGGAGCCCTGAATGTGAATAGTTAGGGCAGCATGGGGAAGGAGGGTGGGGATAACAGACTCACTGGTGCTGGGGGGCCACGAGTCACGGTCTGTGTGAGTAGCTTTGCGCCCCGGTGATTTTCCCCGACTCTGTGGAGGTAGAGGTGAACGTCAGAGACCATGCCTCTGGTCACATGCTTAAGTTGTGTACATGTGCCTATGCCTCAACAGTGTACAGGGTCTGCATTTTTGTGTGTGGCAAGTGTGCCTGCGTGTGGTAAGACAGGGTATGCGCATGCTTGTGTGTGTGAGTTTGGTAAGTTGACCATGTGTGGCTGGCGTCATACCCGTCTGTCTGGTCGGCGGCACGTGTCCAGGGCATGGAGGCGGTCCATAAGGCTGGCCACGCCCTGCTCCAGTGTGTCAAGGGTGTGGTGCTGGGGGTCATGACCACTGAAGCTGTTCCTCAAACTGCGCAGTGCATCCCTCACTAGCTGTAGCTCCTCTGCCTGCACACAGGTAGCACAGCCATTACAGAAAGCACCCTGCTGCTTATCAAGGGGAAACATTATCTGATTTGCTGTACCTGGGAAATCATATTTTATATTATTATATCTCATTCTCATTCTTGCATTCTCTTACTTCTGGATATTAATGCTGGCTGAGTTTGTCTTTGAATGTTATAGTTTTTTCTTTTTCAAACACAAACTTCATTTTGTACCAGCAAACCTTTATGGAGCGGAGAGCTGTAGGTAACATGCACAAACAATTACAGAGGATTACAAAGTTAGCATATACTCAGTCTGTGCATCTGCAGGCACATGGACTGATTAGGAGTGGCAGCTAGAGAGCAATGAAACCAATGAAACTGGCCCGCTTAGCCCCTGTCATTCCCACCAGTTGTTCACCAATGTTGTCCTCTGTCTATAGTTAGCAATGGTGTGGCTGGGATTTGAACACACAGTTGCAGGCCTCATGCTTACTTTCTGAATGAGCAGCTTTACCGCATGAGCCATCTTGACACCCCACCACGTTTTACTTGTTTAATTCTCATTTTGTACTTGTGTACAAATGACCAAATGCCTTGTACAACTGTCCTTGTAAATTAGGTAGCAAATATCTGCAGCATCACAGACACTTCATAAATGTGATGTGACAGACTCACTCCTTTGTGTGAGGGGGCAGGCCCAGCCAGATGAGAAAAACCGTTATTCTGAGGACCTGATACCTGTAAACATAATCGCACAAAATCACTTCAACACTCCTTAGCACATCCACACAGATCATGCTAGTTAATAATAAATACTGTCTAAAATACTGCCAATAAATGGTAATACTCTGAAAAAATCAAATTTATGATGCATGTAGTCCAGATACACTACACAAATGACAACAAGATGTAACAATACATGCAGGTATAACCTCTCTGAAACACAGACTCTCCCAAACAGAAATGAGTATACAGAAAAGTGAGCATACCTCATCCAGCTCATGGTTCATCAGCTCCTGAAGGAGGCTCTCTTTGTGCTCTAGCTCCCTCTGTAGGCCAGCCTGGTAATGACACAATACAAACTCAAGATTTGTATTGTATACATTTTGATTGGTCCACAGAAACCAGTGACTGAGACATGACAGTAGTTCCTATAATTCTACCTCCATATATGTAACTGCACTGTACCTTGTGATGGCTGCTCTCTGCCAGTTTACGCAGGGCCTCGTCCAGCTTCTGCTGCTGTTGCTGGAGCAGTCTCTCTTTCTGACCCAGTTCTTTCTGCAAAGAGCAACATATCAACGTTATTTCAGAGCTCAGGTCAAGCACAATAACACACACATAGCACAATAACACACTCTGCGCAGAGTCCTGGGACAGTACATTTGTTTCAGTTCAGCTGTTCTTACCTTGTAGTCACTAAGCTGTCTACTTCTATCTTCCAGCTTCCTCTGGAGCTCAACCTGAGAAAGAAAGAAAGTACATACTTTTCAAATAGTATCCACTATATATATATAGTACACACAAACACACACACATTTTTAAAAAAATCCCTATATACAAAAATCCCAAATGGATATGCATATACAGTTAAAATAATGTACTCAACACACATTATCAATTATCTATTACATACATGGACCATACAGATTACTATAGTAGCAGTGGTGTTGGATGTATGCTCTGCTCACAGACACAATCACACAAAGAATAAATGATTACTGTATGTGGCACATACATTCTGTCCAGCCAGCTCCTCTCGGGCCATGGTGGAGCGCAGCAGCTCCTGCTTCAGCTGCAGCACAGAGGCCTCCTGCGCAGCCATGCGCTGTTGTAGGGCGTCCTGCATGGGAGGGGAAAGAAGGCTGTGAGGGAGGGAAACCCTGAGAGAGAGAGAGAGAGAGAGAGAGAGAGAGAGAGACAGACAGGCAGAGATGGCCTAGGTTATTAGGTCTTACCTTAACTCCCTGCAGGTTTCGGGACTCCTGTTTGTACCTCAGCAGCTCTTTCTACAAAAAAATACAGCAAGAAATACAGATGGACAGACGAAGAGAGAAGGAGAGATGTCACTGACCACATTGTTCAGCTGTCTCTAACTATGCTCCCAGGATTGGATGGTGTGTTACAAACAATCCAACCCTGGGACCTTTCTTTCTCCCTCAAATTCTATTTTCAGTAGAATGACCCTGTTTTCTTTTGCCAAAGCACATAAATAAAAATAAACACATTTTCAACACAGCACAGTGTTATAAAAAAATCACAGGGTAAGGGAAAAACATGTTCAAAAATTAGAATGCAAAAAAAAAAAAACTAAACACAAAATACTCTCAAAAATAAATCATGGTCGCAACAGATTCACCTATCAAGTAATTTCCTTCCCTGACACACCATGCTATAGTGGCCCTCTCACTGCCCTCTCTAACTGTCCATTTCCCATTCACTCCCCAATCCCTCTCTATAACTCAATCATGTTAAATGTTAATCATCTGTTTACCTTCAGGTTGTGGGACTCCTCCATGCTCTGGTCCAGGCGACTGCGAATTACGACCTGCCGAGACAAAGAGACAGAAGTGTAGTTAATATGCACTTGAATTATTCCGTCTACATCTAAATTTGGTTTTAAGACAGTAGACAGTGATAGCAACGGTACACTACCCTAACAAAGCACATCGGGAGTAAATAATCTTGTGATGTGCAGCCATAGTTGCAGAAACTATAGTAGACAGCAGAAACAACAGACAGAGAAAGAGAGAGCAGTGCAGCTCAGAGTGGCAGGCAGAGCATTAGTCTACAGAGTGAAATGGATATCCCTTTCCCAAAAACAGACAAAGCAACAGGTCAGAAAGAGAGAGAGAGAGAAACACAATCCTTACTAATACAGAAAGGGGAGTGGGAGGGACTGAAAACCTAAAGACATTCAAAATATCTGTAATATATTGACTACACAGGAGTGAGATAACCATTACAGGAAACAGAAGAGAGACAAACAATACAGGTTGTGCAGTACCAGTTGTTGTTCTGCGTTCTCTGATCCCTCTCCCAGATTCAAAGAGGCCTCCTGCTCGTCTTCAGGTAGGGAACCATGTAGCAGCAAGGCCTGTGTAACACGCAAAACACACACACACACACATACACACACACATATGTTGAAAAAGCACCCAGCGAGTAATCAGTCCACTACTGTCGATTTACAGGGCATAACTGAACTGTAACACGCACACACAGTCGCTCACATTGAAAGTCATGTGACAGGTCTCTGGGGGGCTGATCAGATTAATCCCCTCTGCCGTCTTAAAGCTGTACCTCCCTCTGTTTTTACCAGGCAATCCCTCTTTTCTCCCTCCCTTCTCACAATCCTTCTCTCACCTCTTACTTTTTTCTAATCAACCCTCAAAAATCCGCATCAAACAGAGGTAACATGCTGTGCTGTAAGTACATTTTTAAAGTTAACTTTGTAGTAAATTAACATTTTAGCTGTTTCAGCATGAAGACTAAGCTTCCTGTCAAAGAGCAAAGCAATTCAGAAAACATCATTCCTTCAGGCCAGGAAGTTGACAATCAAACAGACTGTAATTTGCACACCAGCATGCATGTGTTTGTTCAGGCAAGTATGTATGTGTCTAGACATAGGTGTATGTTGGTGTTAAATAAATGTTGTTAATAAATGCATGCACGTGTATGCATATGCATACATGTATGCATGTGTTTCTGCATGTTTATATATGTGTCTGCATTAGTGTGTATGTGTACATGTTAACATGTGGGTGTTTATATATGAGTATGTGTATGGATTGGATGTATGAGAGTAAATGAGCGTGTATGAGTGTGTGGCAATACCTGCAGACTCGACACCATCCTCCTGGCCTCCTGCATCTCTTTCTCCAGCTGCTCCTGCTGGTCACACAACTGGTCCTCCCAGGAGCATCTTACCACTGTCCCAGAATGCACTGCAGCTGCCCCTGTCCCACACAGAGGGGACTTTGCTACATCATCTGTGGGATGAAAACAGGAAGGTTGTTGTGAGGAGATGATAATGACAAAAAATAGAGGTTGACAATATCTGTTGCTCAGTGGCTGTTGCAAAACAAACAACACACCTGATTTGCTGGGTGAATCATCTGACTGGCTATCCACAAGCTCCCCTTTGTCCTCCGATTGGCTGCCAATGGATTCTGCTTTGGGTGTGTGTGTGGGACTGGGAGAGCTGAGACTGGAAAAGTAAGGGAGGAGGTAGAGGTGGGGAGAGAAACAGAAATAAAAATTTTAAGAAATCAATGCATCATCTGTGCTGTTTACTGGTTCTGAACACATCCCTTATGCAGAGTCTTTACTTACATTCACCCAGAAATGTAGAGCAATTTATAACAATTTACCCACATTATTTCAGGTTAAATGTTTTCTCAAAGGTTCAAATGCTCAATATGTTTTGAAACAGCAGCCTACTGGTGACTACAATATCATGTAGCCGAAAATAGCCTGTAAATAATTTAACATCCATAATGCAAGTTTTTCATAATACACGTTTGTATTAAGACATTGTCTAAGGTGGGCCCTAGACAAAAAAAAGCAAACATGAAGGTCTGACTGAAACCCGGCAAGATCTTCTTTACAGCCAGAAGGTCAGCAAAATTCAAATATTTGCACAAGAGTACAAAGTTTTGGAGCACCATGTACACCAGTGGAGGGGAGGGAGTCTGAGACCATAACAGGAAATAAGCAATCTGGAAGACGTGAGCGGGAGGCAGGATAAAATAACCTGAGTCTGTTCCATTTCCCCTGTCAGAAAACCCTGCATACAACCCTGTAGACCCCAAAACACAAAACCAATTCTAAAATACCTCAGGCCAGAGTTAGGCTGACTGCATTATGGTTTGTCTCTGGTTCTGAATAACTGAGCAAGAACCAAACCAAAGTAAAAAAAAGCACAAATGCTGAATTGAGGGAAAATGCAGCCGTTGCCCGTTACACAGATGTATATTTGTTATTCAAGACCTAATTGCAATGCAGTTTGAATTCCAGTTAAATCTGAGCCCATACTGACCCATTAGGGGTATGTGGCACAGGGAACAGTGGAGTATTCTCTAACAATGAACTAGGTTTAGACAGAGAATGTACTCAGGAACCAGGCAAACATAAACAGTTCCTTACAAACTGATTCAGATATGAAGAGGAAAAGGCTGTAAGAAATGTGTTTTTCAAATTCTACCTTCTTCTAAATAATTTCCACTAGATAAATACTTCATTAACATCTGTGTTTACTTGGATAGTAGAAGCCATAATGTAGGGAAATTTACACAGCATATAATTTACATGAAAATCATTTATACAGTTGAAGGTATTGGAGCAATTTACTATAAAATACTTTGCTTGATTGTAAGCTGGTACAATTTGGGACTCAAGCTTGCAGTTTCCAAGTTCATTTACAAAACTCACCCCCATTCACAGTACTGCCAAAGAAATGTCATTTACTCATTACAAGATGATCTGAGGACTGTCACGCGTTAGTCTTATTTCTTATTTCAAAAGAGTGCATAAATAATTTGTCAAAGTATCAACCCACTACCCAGGGTATATGGACTGTTGATTGGGCAAACTGAAGCAGAATTAATATGGAGGTTTAACGGGGGTTTCTGTGATCACAAAATGTTATATTTGTGCAACATGATAATCCAGCACTGCTTACTTCTATAAAACTGCTTGACCAAAGAGTTTGGAAGAACTGCAAGATAAAAGCAGTGGAAATGAATTGGTCTACAGCTGAGTGCTGGATATAAAGGCATCAAAAGACAATGATGAAACTTGAGCTGAAAAATAGGGAGAGTTCAATCTAAACCCAGAGGTGCTTTTTCCAAACTAACTTTGAATAATTCATACTCATGATCATGATGTTGGCAGGACACCGAATTTAAAAAATAAGCACAAAAAAAACAAATCACAGTGCTTGCTTAAACTGGCTACTCAGCATTATTTTCACTGTGGTTTGACTAAATTCCTTGCAACTACAATACCATGAAAATCTATTTGCCCCCTTTATGATTTTCTGCCTTTTTGCACATTTTCACATATTTCATCAACTATTTTTGTGACAGTAGTCATATTTAGGGGGTGTCTGAGAGAAAATGACTCTGAAGTTTTGTTCTTATATCATTTGTTTGTATGCAGGACAATCAATCATGCAATCTTCAGATATAAAAAGGTATTACCCAAGTAAAGGGATAATTACGCTCAGCTATTTGAATCTTATGATAAACATTCTTGAAAGGGTTACAAACTAATTTCCAAGCACTCCACTGAACTATAGTTAGAGCCATATTACACAAATGGTGAAATTTAGGGATGGTAATTCATCTTCCCAGAAGTGCATTTCCTGCCAAAATCTCTCAGAGAGCAAGGTATAATATTGTCCAGGAAGTGACAAAGCACGCTAGAGAAACAACCTTTTCTCATGACACTATGAAAAAATGGGATTCATGGCAAAGCAGCATGGTGCACAGCACTGCTCATTTAGAGGAACATGAATGTTCTTCTCAAATTTACCAAGGAGCACTGGGATTATTCTCATAACTTCTGGTACAATACTATAGACAGAGGTCAAAACTAACTTTTGGGTAACATGGTGAAAACCAGACACTATACATTTCGACATGTAAGTACATATTTTCACTGGCTGTCATGCAGTTTCATGCAGTCACAGAAACATGTAAAAACAGTCCATCAGGAAGAGGCTTCAGATCTGTTGAGCTGTGTTGTTAGATCTCGCAGACAATCAATAATGTACACATGACCCAGTTCAAGGACCGCAGTCTGGCATTGTCTTCCATTATTTAATTATTGAAAACCCTGTTATTCTTAAAGAGATGAAGAAAACCACAATCCTTTTCCCCAACACCACAACTCAACTCCCATTGGTCAAAGCCCTTCATCCTGTTGTATAATCGTTCCGATGGGCAAAAACTGTTTCTGGCCACTGACAAATTCCTCGCACAATTGAGCATGCTGATCCTTTCTGCTAACACAAGCTAAAGGCTATGATGTATGAGGACTACTATATGATGCATGCCAGCCCCATTTTTTCATTTTGCAAACAAACTCCTCTATACCCAATCTGGGAGCACCCAAGCGCTTCTGTAAGCCCAGCTCATCTCTACAACATCCATCAAATCAGGATGCACTGGCAAACATGCACCTTACACAATAAACCGCCTCTTTACATTCTGCAGTCCAGAAGGTGAGCTGTGTGGTCACTGTATCAGAGGAGCATACCGCTGTATCAAACACGTATCTTCTGTCCACAAAACATACATTTATACACTGCCTCCATCAAAACTACCTCTACACATACAGTTTGTCTGGCAGAGTTTATTTTCAGCTGTGTCAAATACTGTGGGGGGTTGCACACTCAGTGGGGGGGTGTCAACAGCTCTGGGTGTGTATGCGTGTGTGTGTGTCTGTAATTGTGAGGGTGATTATGGCTGTTCTGTGCATGTGAGAGGGTATGTCTGCAGGGTATACCAGTTGCGTCCTGGCTCCCCTGGGCGTGGCTGCTATTGAGGGCGGGGCTCTTGGGCACAGTGTGAGGGGCTTCCTGAGGCAGCTCCCAGTGGAAGCTTGCATGCACACCTCTCAATGAATTATTTAGTATAGATGCTGGCGGGATCAGAGAGCGGATCAGTAGCAGGAATTGCAGGCTCCAAACATTAATTGTTGCGGCACAGCTCCACATGAGAAACTTATTATTTTTTCAGACTCCCCTATCCTCATTGCCATTATGCACCATCTGGTAACCACAGCTGCGAGTGGGTCATGAGAGGCCCACCTACCAGCCCCACCCATGTCTCAGCTCCAGGGAAGGAGGGTACTTGATTCAAATGGGCACTGTGGGGTAGCAAGTGGTCTATTCACTAATGGGGGGAGGTCTGCTATCATGCCTTTCAGCTTCACACACTACAGTAAGTATCCAGACACATTGTATGACAACATGAGATGTTAAAATCCTGGATGAGAGCAACCGTATGTATTCTAATGAATTTGAAGACAAATATGCCAAGACGAGGGGATATTGTGAGTGAGGGATTCGGTGTGCCTATAGCCAAGACTTTAGGTCTGTGTCTCATGTCGTGTCACCCTGCTAAAATGGTTCAGAGGCCATTATCTTCTCAGTGTGCAGCACCCAATCAGGGTGAGGTGTTCAATGCACATCTAATGAGGGGTGTGTGTTTTACTCTCACCCAATCAGATAGAGGTGTTCAGTGCATAAGCAATGAGAACGATGTTCTCTGTCCTCACCCAGACAGAAAGAGGTGCTCAGGTTACACCCAGTTACATTACATTCTGCCATTTACATTATCCAGAGCAACATACACCATCCATTTTATATAGCTGGATAGTTACTGAAGCAATTCAGGTTTAATACCGTGCTAAAGGGCACAACAACATTGCCCTTCCTGGGAATTAACCCTTGTGGTTACTAGCCCAGCTCCACAAACATTTTAAAACACTGCTGTCCCCAAATAAGACAGATGTGCTCTATCCTCACCCAGCCAGAGTGAGGTATCCACACACCAACTGCCTACACTCAATCAGGGAAAGGTGGGATTCTTAGGCCATGCAGAGTCCCAGTTTTCTCCATCTACATCCCCATCCTGTGTCATGTGACTATGGTTGTGAGACACCTTTACCATAGGGAACTAGGCATCTCTCTCTGAGCAGAATTTTCAGAATCCCATCTCCATGGCAACAGGGAAGCCTTTCCCCTTTGAGACCCACCTAGCACATTCTAAAAAGAGATATTAAGTTTTATGCGTGTTTGAGTGTCTGTGAATGTGTCTATGTGTACGCAGGTGTGTTTGTGTGTGAGAGAGAGAGAGGGAGGGAGAGAGAGAGTGAGAGAGAGAGATAGAGAGAAAGAGAAGGCAGAAAGCAGTGGTAAAGGGTGCAGATCAGAAAAATTCCACTAATTTTTCCTTTTGTTTCTCTCTTTCATACAGCAACAATGCTGGCCCCTCAAAGAGACAGTGGGGGTGTTGTACTTGGCTTTGCTGTTATTATATTTATGTGTGGGAGAGAGCATGATGTATGTGTATTAGTGTATTAAGAGTGAGTGTTTTTATGTAGGGGGTGGTGTATAAGCTACTGTGAGTTTGTGTGTGTGTTTGTGTGTCTGGCAGTGCTGGAGTGTTCAGGCTCCATTGTCAGTTTGGTGCTCTGAATGGGCCAGCAGCTCCCAGGCTCCAAAGATCAGAGCCCCCCTTCTCTCTCTCTTTCTCTCTCACTCCTTTGTTTTTTCTTTCTCATGTCTGGGGGGAAGGCAGGAACTCCTTTGAGCAAAGCTTTCATTTGAAACACCAGCAAAGCCTTGAGTTCTACTCCCGTTAATGTTGTTATATAAAACACCCTCATCCTGCCACTCTGACAGATGATAGGCCGCTGTTTTCCTTTTTTATATTTTCGATTTGAGGAGGGTTTATATATGTATATCTTCGTTTTTGCCAACCATTGACTAGGCTCAAGAGAGGAAAAAAAAGAAAGAATAAAAAGATGAAAGCCAGGCCAAATTGGGGAGAGGGGGAAGGAGAGGGGGAGAAAAAAGGTTAGTGAGGGAAGAGTGACAGAGAGGAAGGAGGGTAGAGACAAAGAAGAAATTAGAGAATGAGAGAGGGAGAGAAGGAGAGAAAGTGCTGTGCTGGAGCTAGGCTGTATGGATAGACAAAAAAAACCCATTCAAGTCCACAGGGCTCATTTGCTCTAAACAGAGGTGAGGCATTAATCACCTACTGAACCAAAAATAACTTCTGGTGGGAAAACAATGCCACAGCACAAAGAACTGAGCATCCTTTATGCATGTGCTTTTCATACAGTCAGCAGATAAAATTCCATGCATAGTATCTGGTAAATCATGGGCAGGCCATTTGGCAGGGCTGAAAAGGCGTCCAGTTTAAGTAGCTGCGCCGTTGCGCAACCACGACATTTGAAACAGCACTTCTGGGAGCTGGGGGAACTAGAGGGGGAATGTTTGGAAAAACAGAATTTTTTTCTGCAGGGCTTAAAAAAGCAGTGGAGAGAAAAAGATGTAATAACTGTCTGGAGAGAGAAAAGGGAAACCCTCTTTCCTTGTTTTTGTGTTGGTATTACATAAAGAACACAAGAAACCATCTACGAAAATGCCAGGTAGAAAAATCTTTATCTTGGTAAGTACAACAATCTCTGTACAGGGGGTCCTCGACTTACGAACGAGTTCCGTTCCTACAACTTGTCGTAAACCGATTTTCGACGCAAGTCAGAATTTATACGTAAATTATACCTAAATTTACACCTTAAGTCACTCACTCTGTACACTCAACACATGAAGGACATATAAAATACAGTAATTAAATGAAACATTAATTAAAAAAAAAAAAAGAGAACAATTTCTTATCTTTATTTCTGTGGTCGTATTTACGAACCAAACCGCTTAGGTCGAAACTAGGTTTTTTAAGTAATTTATGGGAGTGCGTCGTAACCATGAAACAACGCAACTCGAGACTGTCGTAACCCGAGGACCTCCTGTATTCCCAAATATATGGCCCGCATCCTGATAAAAGAGGACAATAAAGGTTTGGCCACAGGTGGTTAAAGGAACATAAGCATGTTTCAACATGTTCACAGACAACTGATTGGACTTTAATATAGTCAGGAACTCATCCATTGATCACCAAACTGTCATGAGACACCTCTGGATTTAATAAAACAGCGAGGCCCTAAACTGGTATCAACAATGACTGCCGGTGCCAAAGACTGCTGGTGGGATTCCAGACTAAATGCTGGATTTCTTCAATATGATAAACATTACATTCTCATAATGTGGCCCATTGGGTAAACGAATCACCGCCTTTCTTGACTGTCCCGCCAGGAGTGCAGCACAACAGGCACAAACACAATGTGTAGCAGTCTTTACGTTACCCAGGTGAGAATTATGTCTGCATATGATCATCCTGGCTGTTCTGTTCTGTACTGTTCTGTTCCACTTTACAGTATGATCACTGGGCATGGATTGATCTTGTTGCGTCTGTCAATAAATGTTAACATGTAGCTCTGTGGGGCAATGCCCTGGAATTTCACTGGGAGAAAATCTGAATACGTCACCCTCAGAGCACATATAAACACATCAGGAGACACTTGGGAAGTGTGTTTTTACACATCATAAGTGCATATGTGGATATATGATTTTACAAAAGCTGCACTCGCTGCGTTGCATGTCTGCATCAGAATCGCCAAAGCAAGATGAGCTTCCCACTCCAGGAGGGAGACAAGGCAAATCTAAGCAAGCAACAAGGCAGATATCAAACCAAGACAACCATCACAGAATGGAGAAATTCACATGGCAACAGCAGGGGTTATGCTGCTGAAGACTCCATTGGCAATAATGGAATGCAATACTTTTATAAACTCCAGCTAGAAATGCCTGCTGGGAACGGAAGGCATATTCCATTCACATGACAAAAATAAATCAAGAACAGTTTTTTTCCTGCTAGGAGTTCAGAGGAATCTCGTTGGCCACATCTGAGCAGGCCACTGACCAGAGGGCATGGAGAAAGAGGACACTGGCCGGCGATATGACAGAGAGCTTAATTTGCCTTTACATTTTCAACTATCCTCTGGCTCCTGTCCCAGGCTTTCGTTGTTTTTAAATTCAAAACTGGTTGACCGCGCCAAGAATTCCCTGAGTACACCATAATGCTTATCCTGAGGACTCTGGGGGGATTTGAACGGGAAGCAAGCCATATCGCTTATTAAAAGGATTTTTACTCTGCTCAGAGCGCTGTCAAAGTATATTCCATATTACCCTTGTATTGCTGCATTACAACAAGCAGTAAATCTGTTTTACAGAACTGTTTTCCTGCCTGCTTGCTTTATCTTACATGTGCCTGTGTATTCCATAGCCTGGTGGTGAAGTCTAAAACAAACAACTGAACCAAACTGCAAAGCTCAAGTGGTAATGGCAGACAGCAAAAGGAAATAATATTTGCAACAGACAGTAACACAGCTGCCAACTGTACAGAATGTTCATCAAGGTCATCCAGTCCTGTGAAGTCTAAAAAAATCTGTATGCTGTCACAGAAGCTGTCCGTTCCATCTGCATGGTATATAACCTTTTTTTAACCCTGATACAACACTTCTAAGCTTTTACTGCACCCCTGTGTGCACGTAGAATGTATGTACTAACACCCACATTAACATGCCATTGTATCTAACTCAATATATTAGATCAACTCAATAATTTGCAAATAACCCTTAAGCAGGACGTTCATATTTAGGGAATAGAAAGTTCAGTACACAATGTTTTATGACATCATGCATCATCCTGTGACATGTACAGTATTACACTTGTAAGGTGATCACCATTGTATTGAAAAATACATGCATTGACAGAAGCATCTCTGATGGGTACACATGCATTCCTGCACAGTACACTACTACCAATCACAGCAAAACATTTCCAGTCCAACAAATAAATGTGTGACTGTCATTAACTAAAATATATACTACACTGTCACACAGATTCTACCGCTATTTAATGACACACATACAATATGGACACAGAAGCACACTGCTGTTACATACTGAAGCATAAATGCTACCATCACACACAGCCACCGAAACAATACTGTCACAAACTGACACACACACACGTATATATGTATATCTCCTTCAATTACTTGGTAACATTACAATATTTCATTTCTGAGACTAAAACAGAGATTATTAATTGAAACTAATGGACATCTGGAATATTTTTACTGAATAAAATGTTGAGGACTGCAAGAAAACAATGTGACTGGATGTTAAAGTGGGTCTCACTGAGTCTTGTGAGGCTCAGGTGGTTAGTAATCTGTGGATGTCAAAGCTTGTGATGTCATGATCACATCAATATCTGCAGTCTAAAAAACACCAGTCACATGGTTGTGGTTTCACAAAGGCAATCCCACCTCTCCATGCTAGACTGCTGCACTGACAACTCAACTGACAATGCCTGCATGAGCAAACATATATCGCACAGTACCAGATGGACAGCTGAACAGACAGACAGGTGGAGTGATGGAGCGACAGAGTGAGAGATTAACTAGCTTCATGGTCTGGAAGGTACAGCAATGGAGGGGGGGTTATCATTGATAGGAAAGAAAAAGCCACTTATATCATAACTTCACCCCTCAGTGACAGCATTATTTGTCTATGAAAGTGATGGGACAGTGAAACAGAGATTGGAACAAACTGCTGTGTGCCAGTAGCTTAGTCTGGTAGGACAATGATGGAGGAATGGAGAAACATAAGGCAGTGATGCTGCGGTAGAGTAAACGCCACGTGACGAATTCCTGTGCTTACCATTTCATCTGCTTTGCTCCCATCCTGGCATCCACCTAATGCCCGTCGGCCACGACCCCCCTCTCCTCCCCCAACCCCCCCCCCCCCCACCCTACCCTCCCACGCTGCTCCTGTCGTGCCCCAGGAGAACGTCTCCGTCCTCACTAAGAAACATCATCCAAAAGCGCCACCCAATGAGCCGGCTGGTGGCAAGTCAAAATTGTCCAGATGGGGAGGGAGGAAAACAATAAATGACAGACAATAACAAGAGGTAAAGGGAGCTGCCTCTGCACCGCCCACTACTGTGACTGTTCTCTCTCTCTCTCTGTCTGTCTCTCTCTCTATGTGTCTCTTGCTCACTCCACAGGCTGGGGCGGGTCCTGCCCCGGCGATGGTCTCACGGACGCTTGCTCCCCTTGGCACCCGCTCCTCCTCACGCGCTTCTCCAAAGGGATCCTCCACACAGTGCGGTGTGTCCCTGCCCTCCGCTCTCCCACATCCCCACCACCACCCTCCAAAACGCTGTGAGTGTTTTTCTCCAGGCAGGCTGTCGTTCCCTCTCTCTTTCTCTCTCTCTCTCTCTCTACCCCTTACTCGGACCCTCCCTCAGTGAAGCATATGGAAATCCTGTCTCCACTCCTGCCTCAGACAGATGAAAAAGAATTGGTATTCTATCGTAGAGGCAGCTGCATCCTGCCTCTCTCTCTCTCTCTCTCTCTCTCTCTCTCTCTTTCTCTCACTCTGTCTGTGTCTAAGGCTAATTATTCCCCCATCCAAGCAGGCATTGTTAGTCAGCAGATCTTTGCCTCAATAAATGTCTTTTACTTCCTTTGCAGGGATATTGTCAGATTCAGATTCCTCCCCTCTCTCTCTCTCAGTCTCTCTCTTTCTTGCTCTCTCTTTTCCTGCAGAGATGTCAGACATGGCCAAGCCTTCGACTGTTTACCCTCCCCCCCCTCCTTCCCTCCCTCTCTCTCTCACTCACCCTCTCTTACTCGGGGGGGGGGGGGGGGTGGGGGTGGGTGGGTTTCAGAGCATTGGTGGGGAGGCAGGGGGCCCTATGGGAGGCAAGCTCAATCGACACAGAAAACTGGGAGGATTCTGACAGCACCAGCGCTGGACTCTTTGGAGTAAGTAAGTAAAATTATTTGATATTAAATATCTCTTGGTACAACAAAACAAGGAAGATCCTCTCTTCACAAACATACACAAGACCTAAAATACTTACACACACAATCACAAGGACGCATACACACACACACACACACAGCGATATGTATGCTTTCAGACAAAGGTTCTGTAAAAATAAATAAGAATAATAAAAAGAGAGATACAGATCACTAGATTTAGTAAATATATGTACTGTCATATTGGCATTCGCCGTATAGAAAGAACACTGACGCCAACCCACATGCAGTATAGAGCAGAAACAAAAATGGAACAGAGTGTACAGCCATTCTGTATTGCCCTGGCACACTGTCCACAGCCTGAGTGTGGAGTCAACAGTCAACAGAACAAGTCCGCTTCATGTTTCCATAATGTCTTTACAGGCTTGATTTATGTGTCACATCCACTGCACATATGCACTGCACAGCTACAGGGATGGAGAAGCATGGCCACCAGAGCCAAAGGATAAACAGAGAGGCTACTGCATTCACTTTCATAAACAGATACTATACTATTAACAATATACAATACTACAACCACTGAAGTCTGGCTGTAAGAGCCAGCAGATCTTTCAAAAGATCAGCCACAAAGCTCACCAACATCATGCCTCATGGTTCAATTCTGAAAGTAAAAATGGAAATGCTGAATGTATTTGTTTATTTTTATGTAATTAATGCCCAAGAGAAGTTTGTACCGTCAGAAGATTAAAAACAGTGAACTCTTTGATTTTTATGAAATGGAGAGATCTTCAATGGAATAGAACTCCTTGAATCGCATGAGCTCATATGACAGACAGCAAAAGAAGCGAGCTACACTATTGGAACCATTTAGTTCCACTTCACTGCCCATATATTAACAGCAAGAGAAGTTCAAAAGGCGAATATTCCATATCTGAGGTTCTGGTTACTTCCCATTTAGATGCAGCAACCCCTTTGCTTATGTTGGCTGCAAGGAATCAAGCCATTTCAGATTACCAAGATGAAATCTTCAAACTACAAACTCATTAGTACCAATGCTCTCATAATGTCTGATGTCCAGCGACCTAATTACAAGCTTTTTGATTATATAAAATGTTTCATTTTTGTCAGCACTGTTGCCTTTCAAGTCATTGATAACAATATATTGCAGGAAAACTCGATTTTAAATATGATTGACTCTCTGAGGTACAACCCCTGATAAATTCTGTAAGCTTACATTAATTAGGGTGTAAATTTGATCAGAGAAAAGTGGACTGCAAACTTCCTGAAGTGACCACAGCATAGTCACTCCATAACTTCAAAAGAAGTGCTTGTACTGTACATTGTTCTAAATGTCTCTAAAATATTTGGCAAAAACATTTGAGAGATTAATCTTCCCCCATTAAATTGTTTTCCCCTAAAAATCTTTACAGTTTACATTAAATATATAATAGTTTAGATTGTGGTGGGGTGTTTCCTCAGTTTGTGTTTTTGCACATGTTTAGAGAGTTTTTCCTCATTTGGTGCATATATGAATATCTTGGCTTTTCATGTTGAACATCTTAAGCATAAAACGCACAGAAAGACACTCCTATGCTTAGCTGCATAACAATTCATGGCAGTCCAAAAAATGAAAGTACATTTGAAACATTTGATAAAACAGTTGCCATAAAATGTTATTCCCTACTGCATATTAATATCCATTTGTATTGCCTTTTCGCAGCAGCTGAGCACAAGATTTTCTGAAATGAAACAGAGGGGATACCCTGATAAGACACTGCTGGGGTTACATCACTGAATGGATGAGAACAAGGCAGGCAGTGAGGAGGAGAGGCATTGTGTAACTTGTGGGGCTGTTTACCAGTGGAGCGGAGTGGAGCTGTGCAGGGCTTTATCCTTGTGTGCTCCATTGTTCCTGCCAGAGGACTGACCACATGTCCCAGCATGGCACCAAGGGGCAGCTACTGTCCCATAATGCACTAGGAGCGAGTCCTCTCATTGGGAGAGTGAGAGTTTTAATTTCACACCAACATACGTGCACACAAAGATACTCATGCACTCGCATCCGCATATTAACATACAATCTAGTCCACATTAGGCAGAGGTCAACAGCTGATCCATACTGACCATTTCAATCACTATCTGTTGCCTAAAAGTGTTGAGGTGCTACATTTCACTTGACCCTCTTCCATTAGCAAATGAAACACTTATATAGACATACCAATTTATGTGCACACATTTTTCAATTCAGTGAAATGCAAGTTCCCTTAACCTTTCCCTCCCTTTGAGACGTTTTGGACAGACTACAAGAAAGACCACTTTTACGCAAGACCCAATAAACACCTCCTGAGTCACTAATTCTGTTCATTTGCTCCTTAAGCTCATGAGCTTGGATATTAGCTCTTCCCCACTGAAGTGTCACTGAAGATAATTCACTGAAACATTTTCTACTACCTCTTTTAATTACCCTGCACTGGCACCATTTAGCATTTAAATACCCAATGGCTATACAATAAACAAGTGCATATTTTTTAAAAATCCCAGCAAGAATTTTATATTGATCATTCACCTATTGTGCAATGTGGATGCAAGTCTTTTTTTTTGATCATTTTGAGTCATACTTCTCCAACCATAGTGTAGCAACGGTGCTGTTGCTATGAAACAATTCACTGTAGCAAAGCAATGAGTCACCATCTTGAGGTGAGTATTTCCATCACATCAATGTAATCACATTACACCAGACCCATAACATGCGATACAGCATGCAGTACATTTACTGACTGAACTGAAATTACTGTAAATAAAATTACATTGTGATGTAAGTGCAGTTGAATAATATAGGATAGGTGTGTCATGTGTTTGTCTACATTGCTATGAAAAATTATCCGTCCCCCGTCTGAAATGTAGTATTTTGGCACATTTTTGTATTGACGTTGGTCAGATCCTTTCATGGCCTATAACAGAATAAAGATGGAGTGTGAAGGAAAAGATGAGAACAGCATTTGGTGCTTATTTCACTTTTGTGGTGAGGTTAACTCAATATAATTAAAGGGATAATTAGGAACAGCTGTTTGACTACTTTGGTTATTTAAAAAAAAAAAAAAACAGACCTGATTTGGGTCACCACTGACTAACGTTAGTACTTCACATTTGTGTAGTTGTCAGTCCACTAGTTCTATGGGCACAATATAGCACAACCAAAATAAATTCCTAAAGACCTCCAGAAAAAAGCCCATCAGTTCAGGAAGGGTCACTATGTGATTTATAAGGCTCCAGGGTTCAACCCAACTACATTCAGAGCTACATTGACCAAACAGAGAACATTTGGGACATTAGAGAATGCTCCCAAAAGTAGCTATGCCTGCCAGACTTTCTAAGTACAAGGCCTAATATCTTTCAGGAAGCCCCAAAGAAACCTAGAATAACATCCGAGGATTAGCAGGCATGTTGTGTCAGGCAGACATTGGGTAAAAATAGGATTCATGGCAAAGTGGCAAGGAGGACACTGAGGAATGTGAATGCTCATTTCATAAAGTATATTTCAAAAGTACTTTTTGGCAAAACTGCTCATTTGCCAAAAAGTATCCTCTTGATTCTGAAGAGTTCTCACGCAATGGTCTATGGACAGAGGAGTAAAAAGTTGAACATTCTGGGTGATAATGTCACTGCCAAAACCAAACACTGCATTAAACAAAAAGCCCTTCATTTCAATGGTCAAGCATGGTGATAATAGTGATTTTTGGATGCTCTGCTGTACATAGACTTGAACAACTTGATATCATAGCAGGGACTTCGAATTCTGCTTCGTAATAGAAAAGTCTTCATGAAAACATTATTGGCCAGCTATTTGTCAGATGAAGCTCAAGTTAAGATGTGTCTTGCTGTGTCACAATGGTTGACAAATAAGAAATTAAAATTTTTGGAATGGTCTGGTAAAATTCTTGACCTAAACCTTACTGAGATGTTGTGGCAGGACAAGAGACATAGAAACCATGCTCAAAAAACCACAAATGTGACTGAGCTGAAGAGGTTGTGTGTGGAAGAGTGGGCTAAAAATTCATCAACAGTGCTGTGACAAACTGGAATGTTTGGCTGCAATCATTGTTGCTAAAGGTGAAGTACCCAATTATTAAGTCTGTGGGGGAAATTACTTTTACACACCAGGGTATTGAATGCAATTAAGAATCACATTTTTGTTATTTGCTTTCTCAAATCCCTTTGTATCTGTTAAAAAGGTTCTGGCAACTGTGTCCCTCTCTCTGCACTGCCATGACTGTATTGTAGAAACCTAGATTACTGTTTAATATGTCTTGTGCTGCTTGTGCCACATACTGGATGTTCAGATTTCCAGGGTACAGAGAGAGATAGTATAGACATTCTTGTCAGGTCAGTGTGGGCCAAGGCCTTCTGAGGCCTTGGACCAGGCACAAAGTGATAGCAATGTGATGTGCAGGAG
This sequence comes from Albula glossodonta, assembly GCA_019788955.1. Lineage (NCBI taxonomy): Eukaryota > Metazoa > Chordata > Actinopteri > Albuliformes > Albulidae > Albula > Albula glossodonta. Next base: position 8,669,711 of record JAFBMS010000006.1, on the reverse strand, counting down.
CCAGTCCATTGAGTGTTATGTCTCAATGTCAGGCCTGTTCATTTGGCATTTGAACTTGGTAAGGTTCACTTCAGCTCCCTGCATCCTCTGTATGCATGTTCAATAAACACCCAGTTATGCAGATGTCTTTGTGTGGCCATAGACTCCCCATATCTCTCCAGGTATAAATTCTGTTCGGGGACTGCCCCTGGCAAAGCTGTGGTTTACAACTTTGTGTGCTGTAGCTCTCCATGCTGCATGATCATTACTGAACTGCCTTACAGCCCTAAACAGAGTGTGGACTTATTTTTTTTGCCATGACGATTTGGTGCCGTGACTCGGATCACAACAGACTTCGGTGGGCTCCTGCAATGCGTCCCTCCAAGTCCAAACTGCCAGACACTGCGCACAAATCAGAGGAAAGGAGCCTTTTGAAATCCCTAGTTGCATATGCTTTTTGGAATGGTGGGATTGCTGCATGGGAGCACTGTAAGTTGATGCAATCCTTTATTTTGTTTATCTGAGACCACAGCTGAGCACAGGTGAAATCACAGCCATACACGAGCAGGACACAATTTCTGCACTGCCACAGTTCCTGACAAAACTCTTCTGTGTCCAGCAGTTAGCTCAGTGAAAGACATTTCAACATTGCAGTGTTCAAAAAAGGTGCAAAGTCAACACACTTTTGGGGCTTTTACAGATGCAAGAAAGAAGGTCTTACTCTGAAGGTAGCATTTCCAAGCCATCCTCTCGTCCATCTTTTTGGCACTCGTACTGCTGCACCAATGCCCGGACACTCCAGCATGGATTCTCTATCTCATCATCCACACTGGCACTGCGACTGGAGGAGCAGAACACATGACTGACTGAGACCAAGAAACAGGCACAATGCTCTCCTACAGCCACCAGAGGGCGAAATGCAGACATGCAGGAACTAATGGATCCCCTTAAAGTGAGATTGTAAATGTGTTCCCTCTGTCAGATAATCCTGTTAAACATAGAGCTGGCAGCTTGATTCCTGTGACTGACTAAGGCCTCTAGACTGGTTTAAAGTAACATTAAAGCACCAGTACAAGGCTCATAGTGTACCAGGAAAGTAAAAATGTCCATGTCCACAACTGGAGATAGCCAGGAAGGGGTACACACTGTCAACAAAAAAGATGATTTATGTAAGGAACCAACTGAATATTGTACCTGCCAGTAATAATTTCAAATATCTTACAGCAGCACCCAACATTTTGAAATAAACTTGATCTTTTAGTGACAATAAAGATATTTAGCAAACAGTTTTGACTGGCTTTTAGCTCAGAGATAGACTCACAGGTGATTATACTACACTATTACTGCAGTCTGTGCTCCTTTTGTCCTTGAAAAACCCTCTCCATCACTCCTGCAATCTTCAGGTAAGCAGAACTATTTTACCTTTTTCTGGTCCATGAGGAACATTGTACAATGATCTTTCCACTCAAACATGAAAGCCTGCACTCGAATGAAAGCAGTCTCTTCAGCCAAACTGTATTAAACTTTATATTAAGATGACAATGTACCATTATACAGTGATACTTGAAAGTATAAGGACCCTTACTAAATTAACTTTTTCCATGTCTATGACTGAAATCCTATTAAATCTTGATTAAATACTCAATAAGAAAGGCCAACCTGATTAAAATAAAAACACGAGAAACAACTTTTACCTGATTAACATTTTTAACAAAATGGCCTAAAATTCAATACCCCTGTATGCAAACCTTTATCACTGGTAACTGGTTGCATGTCCTTGAGCAGCACTGAAAGCTGCTTATCAGTGTCTTGCATCTGCTTTGGGCAGTTTTAGCACATTCTTGCTTGCTTTATCTCTTTGACATTTGTGGGCTTCAGCGCATCAGCAGCCTGCTTCAAGCCCTTCCACAAATGTTTAGTAGAATTAAGGTCACAGACAAACCTAAAAATAATTATGGTTTCTAAAAGACCACACAATAGATTTGCTTGGATTTTTAGAACAGTGGTCTGACTGCAAGGCTGACTTTTTGCATGTCTTCTGCTCACACAAGGGTGACCTGACACTCTCCAGTAGAATTTTATGGTAAAATTGTACAGTTCATTGTTCCCACTGTAATGGCAACCTGTCCAGGTCCAAAGGCGGCAAAGCAGGCCCTAACAATGGTGGTACCACTACCAGGCTTGATGAATATGATGTGGTCCTACTAGTGGAAGGTTCACATACTTTTGCACATATTTTCATTTTTGCAGATTTTAATTTTTCCTTCATTACTTCCAGTAATGCTTTCTTATTAATTGAAACTTTTACAAAGATGTAATAGGATTTCAGTCTTCAACACATATTAATAATACAGATAATTAAAAAAGGGTTTACATGCTTTCAAATATCACTGTATGCATGCACTGCTTTTTGTTCAAGCATGAAACATAGTTGTAATGGTGAGGTGCTTGGGTGCCCTCAATCTCACTTGCACAAAACAGGCAAAAGAGTCAAATAGTAAAAACCTATGATTTTTTTGCATTAATGAGTTTCAAAGAACACATGGTACCCCTGTCGAATTTAGGGCTGATTTATCTAATACTATATTTAACCAAGAAATAATACTATGATTTTAAACCTACAATTTACATAAATCAACAGAAAAAAAAGAAAATCAACAAAACCCTCCACATTTACAAAATTACGGAAAATTCATTTGAGCTCAAATGTCAAAAATTCAGAGATTGCATGACTTCAGAGACTTAAGCAGATTTTGAGTGAATTTCTGACATTCTGCAATCAAACGTTTCTGGCAAGACTGTACTATAAATGCAATACCTGAGGGGCATCATTCCATTAAAGTAAGCTTATGCAGTGAGAGTAACCCCTTTCAGTGCTTGTACACTCACCCGTGCCACTCCTGCCTCAGCTGGTAGACATTGCGTCCTGAGCGACAAGCGTCCTGCCGAGCCGCTGCCAAGGTTGCCACAGCATTCTGCGCCATGGCCATGGTGGAGTGAGGCCGATGATTGGCTGACGTTGAGCTTGAATGGCTCCGGCCTGAGGCAGCGGAGGCTGCTCTGTGATTGGCTGAGGCTGAGGGCTTAAAGTGGGCAGCCAGGGCCAAGATGAGCCGCATAGCTGATTTCAGGTTCCCCTCCACAATGTCTAGGGATGACAAGAGGGGGGGAAAATGACACATGACACCCGCCTGCCCCAGCCCAGATATTTGGGCTTTACACATTCAAGCTCTCCACATTCAACACTAACTTAATGGAGTAATGCATTTTCTGTGAATTTGTACATTTTTCAGTAACATCATAACCTTACATATAATGTTGAAGCAGATTATTAGTGTGAAAGTCTGACAAAAGGGTATGACATATGTTTTCCTTATGCTTATCCCATTATCTGCCTGAACCCCTCTCCTTTGCCAAAACCCTTCATTGAGTGTGGAACTGGAGTTTGGTAACTATTTTGGACAGACATGAGGCTCAGCAGGATAGTCACTTGGAGGGCTGCTCACCACGAGCCGATGTTTGAGGCATGCGGATCCGCTTGGAGGAGATGAACTGCAGAACCTTCTCCACGTTCTCTTTGCTCTGCTGCCCATCACATGGTTCATAGTAAATGCCCTCCAGGACCTCACCAGCTGAGGACACACACACACGCACACACGCACGCACGCACACACGCACACAAAGAACACTATGACCTCAATGTCTTTTCAAATGCCTCTCAGGAAGAACTATAGGTATGTTGGTGGCATTTTATATTCTTGGAATAGCAATCCAGTCCTCAGCATTTTATAAACGCCTCTTAAATCACATCTATGAAAAACAGCTATGAAAAACACCTCCCACACAATACATGGCTCCAGTGAACAAAGAGCGACCAGAGCAGTAGTAAAGGTCAGAACCTCACAGGGCTCAGGGAAAATCAGACTTGTAAGGTCATTGCTGACACCTGCCACCTGCGAAATCACTTAGGACCCTTAGGAATGTTTGGACTGGGTCATTGCACTAGTTGTATTTTGCATTCATCAGTTTCAAGTAAAATCATTATTATTTGAGAAGACAGGTATGTCAGCAGGTCTGCTGTTGATCAGAACATAACTGTGCAAATTTTTTTTCTTCTTTCGTCTTAAAAGGTCCAGTCACATGCTATGTGATGTTTATTATTTCCTTGTTATGGCTGTAAGTGTGAATGATTCAGCCTTCATTACACCTGACTAAAAGATAAAGATATCCAATGCGCTCAAGCACCAGAGAATTGTGGGCAAATCGCATTGGTGAAGTTCAAGGCACACGCTCACCCACGATCTCGATGAGGTGTGCAAGGACCACACCATCTCGGAGGTCCTGTCGCAAGTCCTGCACTGGCTTCACTCCTGGCTTCTTCCTCAGTTGCGCGTTTACCCAGGACACATATGCTGCCAGTTGTTGCTGAAACACAAGGATAGCATAAAATCAATATCATGCACAAAAAAATAATCTTAGGCCACAGACAAATTCAATTGCCCATGTCCAGTAACATGTTTCTTCTGATTTCTGTGGATGATCGGAAGATCCATCATGAGAAAAACGCTTGGTGCCACGGTAACACTTTCTCTCACTCATTGACTCATGCCTTCACAGATTAATTTGAGGACTCACTCACATAATTACTTCATGGCCTGTACAATGTCTGATTCACTCAATGACACTCTCACTCAGACTCTGATAATTTGCTGATCGGTTTCAGACATTCACATACCGACTCATTCACTCTTAGAATGACTCACACTCACTAAGTGGCTGCTTCAGTAGACTACCCTAAGGAGGGCAAAAAAGGCTATCGAAGTAGTTACATTGCCCTCTTCCACTTTCTCTTTCCACTGCAGACTGTATGATGCTGTGAGTTTGTTCTATATAAAGCTAGTAGTGACTGTGGCTGCATTTTCAGAAAAGTATTGGTGACCATAACATCACCCAAAGATAAAGAGCTCCCACACAACTGTGACTCCGAATGATCAAAGTTTTGCTTCAATGCAACAACTGCACAGCCCACCTGGTAGACTATAGTAAGAGAAGTAGTAGCTGTGTAAAAAGGCTTAAAAACAACTGAGTAAAATCAACTTGGTAGAACAATAATTTATTTTAAAAACACACAAGCAGGCATTTGTGGCTCACCTTCTCTTCTCCTCATTCAACTGAAATGCCACTTTTATAGCTAGAGCCACAAACATCAGGTTTCAATTAACAATAAAGCAATTAATAATACTTCAGTCAATTGGGAAGGTCCACTCCTTCACAGCTGGCTAAAGGCCTATGCTCTTCATAGGACACATGCTAGTCTGTCTCCAGCTGAATTCATGCTAGATAGGGGGAAAAGCCTACAAATGTACATGCAACTGAGTACTGAAATACAGCAAAGAAAGAGATTTATAGAACAGATTGTGGAATTGAAGGAAGGTCTACAGGGTAAGAGGCAGACGGTGGGGAGTCAGCACAATCTAATTACGTGAACCCCCTCCCATTTCCCTCACGTCAGGGGTTAGAGGTCCGGATCTGAATGGGGGGGCGGGATTGGGTGTCGCCCAGATGCCTGCTGCGCTAAACAGCTGACAAAGAGGCTTTGCTGATCAGATCTCTGGGCTCAGCCTCACCGCTAGCTTAAATCCCTCCTCTATTCACCCAGGCCTCGGCACATCACACCACATTCTACACTTTCCCCACATCAGCGCTACACAGGGGGCTTACACCTACAGGGGCCAGAAATCCCAGCCTACACACTGGGGTCTCAACCACACTGTGTACACTATACAGCTACACAGTGAGTCTGTACCTCCAAAACACACCGATGTAAGGGTCCCATCACATTACAGAACTACATGCTACTGTTCCTTGCCATTCTCAACATATTACACTGTAAAACAATATTCTGTATTTCCAAATATGTTACCCAATACAGTTTCTTACCATCTCCTGACACAATACACCTCCTGCTCAATAACATGGTGTCTGAAGAAAACCAATTTTTTAAAACCTAAGATTTAAAGAGAGTCAAAATCTTACAGAGAAGCAAAATAGAACTGAAAAACCTATACCTATTTGTGTACAATGATACAAACATTTGCATCACATTGTTTCACATACTGATTGATAAATTTATTCATTAACAATACTATAAGCAGTTTAAGTTTAGCTGTTAAGTCAGATACTCAAAGTCCAATCCATGTATTCTTCTACTTGGCCCTGGTTTTGGTCAATTACATTTGGTTACTCTGAAATGGAGACCTAAACAGTTTTTTAGATCTAATCAAAGAGGTAGATCTTACAGTTCATGACTGTGCTAGCTATATGATGCCCACTCTTCTTGCCAGCTTCAAAAATGTGACTTAATGGGGTTTACTAATAAACTGGCACACCACCAAACACCACAGAAATTGTAGAAAAGGGAATTTGTCACAGGACCAGCGTAGAAAGCACCATTGTCTTCAAAATCCCCAGCCTATTAGTCACCATTACCTTGTACAAGAATGCTGTTTGATAAAATATTTTTCAGTGCATTTCATAGTTAAATTGTTACTTCTTTCAGTGATATCCACAATGCAAAGTAAGATAAACATCTCTGAGAAAACCTCATGTCAAGTTGGAACAAAGATCAACAAAACAAATTAAAAACAACATACACAGACGTAATTTCACACTACTAGAATTAGTATGAAACCACAAATAGGTGGACCTGCCAAATTCTGCCAGTACCTAACTAAGTCTAAAAATCGCAGACCCACATTTTCATGGATTCAGTGACTGACAGCTCATCGTAGCTCCACCCATTATTTTACTTCATTCAGCTATCACTAACCAACAACCATTCAATGACAGGAGAGGACCTCTAAAAAAACAGGGAATCCTGGGAAACATCATTAACAAGCAGGGGAGGTAAGGAATTAGTTAAGGCTGCTAAGATGGGAAAAAGCTAGAGCAGCCTACATTAAAGTGGGAATCACCTGGTATTCCACAAACACCTAAGAAGCAGCAACGCTTTTCAGTTCAGGTGTCAAGGCAGAGCTGCTCGATTGAACAGACATATTGCAAGTGAATAAAAATCTAACCAGAAAATCCAGACTTTTTAGCAAAATAATGACTCCTAAACATCATACGGTCTGAAAGCACACAAACAAGAAGCTCCATGAAAAACCAGGTAGTCCACCTGAGGAGGAAGAGGGGATGAATTGGCCACATGCTGAGCAAGCTAAAAGATGTCAAGGTCACAATGCAAACTTTAACATGGAATCACTTGAGAAAAACCTAAAAAAAAAAAACCCTGAGTTAAGTTAATTAAATACAATACAGGAATTTCCAAGTTGAGTTCACTGCAGATGCACTGTTCATACACTGTGCTTGTCATGGGAATAAAGGTCCAAGTTAAGTTTAATTAGTGGTTAAATTTGGCTTGCACAAACTGTATGACCATTAGGACTCATACTGTGAACACCCCTAGGTTGGCACAGACTGATGTTATGGTAAATGAGAATGGCACAATTGCATTTAGCAAGTAACCTAATGAAGACTGGCCTATGAAGAATCTGGAGCTGGTTTATCAAAAACAGCAACATGCAAACCATTACATGCATAATGCAATAATTTGGTCTCTTCCTTTTTGATCATTTCTCTCTTTCTGGACAAATGAAATTCAATTTCATACCATGAACATACCATCTCATAAGCACATGTGTTGAATTACAGAAATAATCTGCTTGCCAACCCCTGCCTCTCCTTGTTTCAATGGCAATAAATTGGCTCATGAACTTATGAGCATACAAGTAATTAGGCTACATTCATGGACAATATGTCCCAATAAGTGAACACAGCCTATTTTATACAATTAACAAAACAATGTCACTGCTACACATGCCTGAAAGCTCTAAAGAAATTCCATCATATTCATTCATTATGGGGCATAATGAGGTTGGGGTTCTACTAAAGGATCCATCTATTATGGAGCATAATGAGATTAGTAAAGCACATATCAACAGTCAACCAAAAATAAAAAGGTGTGGGAGCTGCACTGTAGAGGACTAAATACTGAAAACTGAAGAGATGCTCAGCACTCACTTTTTTCTTTCTTTTTAAAGTGTATTTGTCTAGGAAAAAGCACATAATAATAACATTATTATTATTACTAATATTATTATTGAGAATGTTACAGCAGATTATTATATTATTTTTTTTGTGAACACATTGTGCCACTGTGTCCTTTTTGACACTGGCCTTTGTTGCTGTCTAGGACCTCAGGTTGAGCAGCAGTGTGCCAGCCTGATACTATCAGGGAACATAGAGCTGATTGAGTCCACAGCGTGTGCAGACCTAGGGAAGAATATGCTTGCCATCCTGTGGGAATACGAGGGCCACTCCTGTGTGGTAAACTGAATGAATCAAGCCACTGTCTGCTCCAAGAGCTTGGAGGCCAGCCAGACCACAAAAAAACCACACACTCGCACACACGTAACCATGCATTTGAGTGTGTGCGTGCCCATATACACATACACATACACACGAACACAGGCACACAGACATGCACACAGACATGCACTCAGATCTGCATTCGTCAATACACATTACTATAATTGTCTGTAATTTGAAATTTCAATGATTGACATTTCTGTCCATAATTACCTCAACCTCAAGGTTATTACAGACTTTCACAGTGACCCTGAACACCTGAAGGTCAAGCAATGTACAGACAGAGAGACCAGCTGATGGGGGAGGGGGGCGGTGATGGCTGACAGATAGTTCCACCTGTGTGGGGAGACACAGCTGTAGGATGCAATAGAGCGGAAGACATAAAAACAGCCTTGGGGGGGTGGGCAGGAAGACAGATAGTGAAAGATTCTTCTTTTCCCTTGGACCACACCCAAATATACATCATGTAAGCATTTTTCTTTTGCACACCCTCCCCCCAATCCACCCCCCACAAACACAAACTCCACTCTGAATGGGTAGCACTTACATTCGACCATATGTTTTTACTTGGAGGTTTTTCCCTCTAGACTTCACAGCTTATTGTTCCAAGAACTCTAGAGAGACCTCTAAACGAGCGACCACACTCACATGCTCTCTGACAAGCCTGTGCAACCTGCACCATTTAAAATGTGTGTGTCTAACACTGTTGCCTCCAGTACTGTTTGATAGACTTCAGCAGAGTTTTCAGAGGGTACAACTCAGGATTAACAGTGCTATGTTATCTCAAACACAACAGACATATTTGACAAGCTTGAAATCGTGAAGATTGTTCAGCACAAACTCCTGAGATCACAGACACCATGACATCATTCTTCAAGCCAGAGCCTTAACCAGATATACACCCCATATGCACACACTTATAATTGATTACAGGCTGCATTTTCTCAAAATCATTGAACAAGTGGTCTTGCAACCTAAGTTAGACACGTCTGACGAGTTACAATAGTACAATAGTATTAACAACTTCTAACTCATGATTAACCTATGCAAAGTAGCTGTCATACAAGTAATAGAAACATTAGCAATGTAGGGGTAATGGCCTCGGAAGCAGTGCTACCAGGCTCCTGATTTTGTTTTCTGTGCGTTCAGATCTGACGATGTACATTAACTTTCAATCAAAAGCAGTAACGTTTTGAAACTTCCGGGATATGCGTTGAAACGATGTAATTGCTCAGTGATAACTGTGGGGATCTCAAACTGGAAATGCCACATCTGAAACACCACTGTTTATTATGGTTAAAGGTCAGACATCTGAAACGCCTTTAATAATAACCGCTCTCCATGCTCTATTCTGATTGATGTCCTTAATTGCAACTGTGACCCACAAATTACTCCCCCACCCCTGTGTGATGCTTCGTTTTTCTCACCCACGTCGAACTATGGAGATTTTTGTTCTCTATGCCTCTCGTGAGATAATAAACTTGCTGTAGTTACCAATACTGTACAAACTGTGTACTCGGCAGACTTACATCATCCACTGTCTCACACAATTAACTCACCATTAGGATGCAAAATTTAGACCCACTGCACTGTAATATATGCATTATGCACCCTCAACTTGATGATAACTGTCTACTACCATAATTTGTTTAGCTGCTGTGCTGGCTAATGATTCTGCACGGTTTGCGCAGTGATTGGAAGTGGTGTAGTGGAAAGCATTTTGCTAACAAGCAAACTACCCATTTACAGACTCCTCAATTTTTACCTTGAGAAGTGGCTAGAGGGCCGTATTTCAAAATCCAAGATGATGCAAGGTAATCTAGGTAAGCAATCTCAGCCAAATATACCCCTATAAAATCAATGAACGTTAGCTACTAGTTCGGTATGTTCATTAAATAATTCCCATCTAGTTACTCAAGACTAATATTCAAGATTACAATTTAGAAATATGACTGCTAACCACCAAGAAAGTGATATTTTTCCGGTATGAACGCCAAATCCGCGCTGCGACTTTTTGATAATATGACGTAACCTTATTCGCCCTAATCCACGCTCTATATAAACAAAATAAACACGTGTGACTGAAAAGATAAGACATCATAGCCAAAGAGCTGGTGTCATTTCCACTCATGAAAATCAGGAAAACCACACGGAAGTCGTATTAGGGAAAAGGGGTTGAAAAACACAAGCAAGAATATGCAGCATTCAGACAAACAAAAAATGACATTTAGAATAAAAGCAGAAGCTCAGCAAGTTAGCTAGCAATGTTCGAAAGCTAACTAGCAAAAAGAGAGCTAACGCTAGCAAGCTACCTCATTAAAACCCTCCTGGAGGACGTCTAGAAGATTTCCTTTTGATAAGGATGCGATCATTCTTCTACCTTCTCACACGGCATGGAAAGGAAGGCAGTGAGGGGGCGATGCACAGACCGCAAAATCAAGTGACAATCCAGCGTTAAAATAGTGAAGTCTACACAAAGGAAGGTACGGAAAGCATCCCAGTCACTTAGAATGGCCATATGCGCGAACCCGTTAACTTGTTAAATGAAACAGGATACAAGACAAACTAGGCGAGGGGGGCGCATTGCGCATGCTCTGAAATCGGCTTCGCTCCACTGTCGTCATGGCGACGCCTCAGCTTACAGTACTTGACAGGAGGGTGAAGGAGGGCGGATGAAGATATGGCTATCCCATAACGTAACCTCTAAAACTGAAAGACATTACTCCCAGAAATTTGATAATTTTAATTAAATTCATTGGACATGAACATGGGCATCAAAATATTTAAAAATCTTTAAGTACGTCAACAATAATTTCTGGTGTTAGATGAGAAGTAACATCACCCCTTACAGGGTTTTTATAAAATTTAGAAATCAAAATAGTTTTTAAGATATTGATTTTATTTTGACAATTCACAAAGTTTTTTTCTTATCAACAGTATGAAAAAAGTCTCAAAATTAGAGAAGGTGCAGAGAAGAAATTAAAGAAGCATTCATAACAATTTACAAAGCCTTAAGGCACTGTTTAAAAAATAAACAGCTAAGGATAACTACATCAATTAACTATTTTTATTATTATTATTATTATTATTATTAAGCACACAAAAATAATGTTTTCCTATATGTGCATATAGAGCAGTACAAATGTACTGCATATGTCAAGATGTTAAGAAAATTGTCTGACTGGGTTTGATTTCACATGGACATGCTCTATAGTGTGTTTTCAAGCACAACATTGTGAAGGCAAGTTTAAGCCACCACACCCTGGCAGAGCAGGTAAGAGTTCATTAATACTGTGAGAAAGGCTGTCCTTGCACTGTGGTGCATAGGCCTAGTCCCTCCAGCACTGCACTAATCCAATTTAATGACCTACTATCAAACCGATGCGCTTAGAAAGCAAAAGCCTTTCACACCGGCCAGCACAGACAGCTCACAGTGTCCTTGGGTCCTCTACAGCTCCTGCCTGAGGAGTGAAAGGAGCTATGAGATTTCCCTCAGTACCTCAGTCTGAGCCCAAGATGTTGCCAGCTGTTTAAAATGCAGTTTAGAGAATCCTGCAAAGCAATAGCCTAGGCAAAGGCTGATAGCGCTCTGTTTAAAAACCATGACCTCCCAAGTGGCTCGTCTGGTAAATAGAGCTCGCCATACCCCAGGGAATATACAAAACTAATTTGAATCTCGCTGATATCATTACCACACAAGGAGAGGAATGGAGCACAACTGGCTTCGTCCCATTGGGAGGAAGGTTCACAAGCTTAACAATCTAACTGATATTTCTTTGTTGTAAAATGAAAGCTACTACATTAACCAGACAATCAGATTAGTGTTCTTAACATAGTGAATTTTGTCTCCATTTTGTTTATGCTGAAACATTCCAATGTGAGACATCTAATGAAATCTCATTAAGAAGCTTGACAAAGGACAATATAAGTTCAATGAACATTTGAAAGCACTGAAAACCTTTCACTGATAGAAGTTTCTTTTGTAAATAAAAACAGAGGACAACAGAAATATAGCTGACCATGTGGCTAAACGTGACATTTGATTGTACCAGTAGATGGGAAAACCCATGACAGGGTCTGAAGCGAAAGGTTCTTACTGTTTTCTCAGTATGGGGTATTCAGCAATCAGGACTGCCACTGTGTCTGCCCCATGATACAAACCTTTAGCTAGCTGTTCTGGCTTGACACATCAGAACCCTTTCATTATTCTTATTGAAGTCTCCCAAGGAAGAGACATTCTTTATCTTAATGGAAATACTTTGTAAAATAAAGGTTTTCAGATTTTTGGAGAATTTAGGAATTACAATAATCTTCATGATAACATTTTAGATGGTCTTTGGGTTGATACAATTAAAACCCTGAACAAACCAAACCCTCAATAACTCTCGATAATGATAAAACACTGATCCTGAACTGATGCTTTTTCAAAGTAAAATTTTTCCAGTTTTAATGCTGCATAAAGAATCATATTCATAACATGAGTCAGAATACTGGCAGTACCCATCCCTTTATGTGACAAGAGAAGCCACAAAACCAGCACACAATTAATCACTGAGGCGTGATCCCCTTCTGCACTCAATCAAGCCCCTGCTCACAGAAGCCTCTTTCATCCATTAATCTTTTTAGGCTGCCATTTGCAGGCTGCTTCTGATCTGACAGACAAAATGCATACAATAGACTGACACTTAAGGACATATCCTCTGTCAGACCTTTGTCCTGGATGGCCAAAATTTTAAAGGAATCTTGAAAAAAAAGGGCAGTAGCAGTTGTCTACTGAAAATAATGTATGCAGTCATAAAATGGCCTGGTTGTTACCTCAGCTGCTATTTATGACATCATAGCTCTCCGCTCTCAGGGGGCTCATTGACTAATCTGGATACAACAGCTGAGGAGCTGCAATGCCAGAGAACTCTTAATTTCTCATTTCAAACTGTCAGGTTTAAACAAATGCTTGCTGGTGAGTGAACACTGTGTGGTGGACACTGTAGTTAGACACACACACTGATTTCTCCTTGTTTGAAACAATTTGTATTCAACATAACAGCCTTTTTCTAGGTGCTACCACCCTCAAATGCCTGTAGATGCACTGACTAGTGTTGTCTCATTCAGGACTTGATGCCAGTAATTTGGTTAGACAAATGTGACAGGCATACATCAAGTAATCAGCCCTCACAGGAGTTATATGAATAATGAATGCAGTGTCCAGACCAAGTTTTTCTTTGGGCTTTAGTCTTTGATAGAAGCAACAAGGATGTGTTTAAGCATATTTATTATTGTGTCCCAGTCTGCATTCATTTTGTTGTCCTGACTGTCTCTCTTAATATCAAAAATGAGGTCTCCAAAAAAGAAGGATTTTTGTTTATTTGCAGTCCTTCTTTGTGTCAGCGTTATTCTAAAATGTTATGCGCTGAAGCTCTGATTATTTACTGATTAACGGACTGTTAACTGATTGATTGTTAAAATTGATTCCATTTCCATTCTGCATCTGTTTACATGCAGTAAACTACCTTAAATGAGAAAACCCCAAAATATACCAAAGTACTAGCAGTAAATTTTTATACCCACATTCTGGCATATACTTAACAAGCAAACTCAAATACTTGCAAGAACAAAACAAGATTTTAACTAAGATAAAAAATGAGAGAAATTTAGACAACATATACAAAAATATACAAACACAAAGCGAATACAAAGTAAAACAAAAAAAAAAAACAAACCTATGTTGCATACTGCTGTTTGTGTAACAGGTGTATATAGCCAAAATGAAAATGTTCACTCAGCCCCTCAACATCAAGTTTATTTATGAACACACATGGAAATAGAAAGAGAGAGAGGGGAGAACTATGTGCAAACTGCACTAAACCACATCCTTCCTCTCTGATCTGAACCTCCTGCACCAACCAGTTATGCTGTCTGCTATGTTGTGTTATTCTACTCAACAGACTTCTGTTCATAGCTCATACCACAAGTCTCAAAATAATTTCCCCTCAAGATCAGTCATCATGGTGAAAATTAAAGCACAATGTCATAACAAACTTCTATCAAAATCTGTCATAAATACATTAAATGATAGTATTGACTTCCTGCTCCAAACAACCTGGAGCTTGAGTGTTCAGAAGAGTAAAGCATTCCTGAAGTGGGTGTGATTGCTGTGATTTTGTTATGTTTGGTGCCCCCTTGTGGTCACATACATACACACATATGATTAATTAAACAATATAATTTAGTACTATCTGAAAATAATCAAAGAACATGTAATATCAGTCAATAAAATTAAATATAACATTAAGACATATCTCAACAATGGGTATACCCATACTTGTTGTTTTAATTTATATCATAAATATACACATCTATTTTTTCATATTTTTTAATTCAATTGTATATTCACATATTTCATTTTTTATAATTCACATTGTAGTCAACAACATGTTTTCTTTGGGGAATGCATGCACTGATACCTTCAGAAAAATAGATTATTTTTGCATATCATATTGGAATCAAAATTCAGTGTGAATAATTCATGTTATACTTACATGTCCTTCCGGCACTGGTGCCTTGCATTGCACAGTGAACGCCATACTTGTTGAGCAAGTGAAGTGATGTCAAAAGTTGGATATTTTCCAAATAGCCTGCAAAGTCTGCAATAATGTGAATGCCATGCCATGCCACGGGGAAATAACAGCTCAATACTATGGTGTTAACTGGGCCCAGCTGAAACAGAGTTGAAATGAATTAATATATTAATAAATTATGATCTAATTGTGCGAAAATAACCAGCATGAATGTACATTTTACAATCACTGACCTTGTATTCTACAAAATGCGGGTCTGAATTTGCATTCCAAGGCTGAGTTGACCACCCACTTTTCATTGCTTGTAATTTGCTGAAATTTGATATATAAAATATTTTACTTATTTGTCAGAGGATTATAAAACTCTCATATTTACATTAAAGATCCATTAAATTGAGACCACTTACACTCATAGGGAGTTCATGTGTGACTGATGCCAAATAATTGTACAGTATATGATACACAAACATTGTAATGTAAAAATTCCTTTACACCGTCGGTCTTCCTCTGCTGCCAGAAAATGAAGTCATGTAGAAGGTCATTTAATGTGGTCATCATGGACATCATGGGGAGAATTATTAATGTGCCAGTGGGTCACGCACCATTTCAACAGAACAAAGATTCACTTTGCCTATGCCAAAATATAGGCTACAGAGATACAGATCAGATACTTTTATTGTATCTATACACTCTTTTAACTTTGTACACTTAAAAAGAGACACAGCTGAAAATTCAACAGAGTACGTTCAATTGGCCCTATAGTTATGGGCCTTTTACCGAAAAGCTGGCTATTTGTCACAACGGACAATATTTAGACTTCTTTCATTTGTATAAAAATACACATTTCTATCTGTAATTAAGTTCATAAGTACTTCGCTGTTCTAAAGTATCCAAAATAAATAAATAAATAAATAAATAAATAAAATGTAAGGTTATCTGTGAAGTATTACTTTCACCAAATATTTTTATTACTCATTCTAGTCTTCAGCTGGAACAGGCCATCTGGCTAACACATTTCATTATTCATAACTTGTACGACCAATACGATAGATTTGCAAAAGGCATCCATTGATTGAACTCATCTGAATAATAATGTGTAGTTTAGAACGCAATCTTGCCTCACCTTACAGCAGCCTAGTGATATACTAGACTAGAAGAGGCTATAGGAGGCTAGCTAACAACGAACCAACTAAAAGCAAAATTTACGGGTTACAAGCTAGGCTAATAGTCTTCATTGTTGCCCGTTCATGTAACTTCATTTTTGCGTCTTAATCGCTCTAACCCTGTGAATTTGGATGCTTTTTAGTACATCTGCATTTAATTTCCCGGCAGCGTAAGTGTAACAACAGCAATCATAGGATCCACTGGATACAACGGAAAGAATTAGCCTACTTTAATTAGCAATACATGGTATTGGTTTGATGTTTTTCCTTACCAAGTCAAAAGGATCCCACTGTGTAATAATTCATACCGCGTATGTAGTCCAATTAAAAACAAAAGGCGTGTAATTCGAACAGCGCAACTTTTTTCATCCTTGTCTGAGACATTGCAGTCTTTGAATCACTTCAACAAAGTGCTGCCAGTTTCTATGGTTACAGTGTGGCAACACCACATGTGACATGCAGCAAACTACAGCAACTGTTACGATAGGGGCATGGTCGGTGCTGATTAGCCTGTCGTCTGAACCTAACCTGCATTTTTTCACCACTGTTAATCTTTCGAATGAAATTAAAGCATGTACTTAAAACACACGATTTAAAACATTGTCAAGGTCGGTACGCAAATTATACTATTTCATATTGACGAAGTGACATACTATATAAATTGTAGCTATATAAAATGTTCGGTTTCATGTTTCTGTTTTTAATTGGCAGAACATCATTTGTACGACTGTAAGAAATCGAATTTCAGTGACATTCAAGAATGACAAAATAACTTGTTTATGAAATAGAAATATCTCCAGTAATCATTAGTATATCAGGATGACACCAAGATCAAGTGAAAATATGAAATACGCATAATTGGAAACCTGTACAATTGTAGAACCAAAACTCCCCTCAGGAAATTGTATAAATCCTAGTTTCCTGATAAAGGTATTGTGAATATTATACATGGCATTGCATTTGCTTAGGGACAATGAAGAATGAAACAAGGCACAACAGGACTATTTCAAGGAAAGCTGTACACAAACAATCAGACAAATTGCACCATAAAACTTCACAATAAAAAACATCTGATAGCAAATTAACACACACTTACACTGCGTTTATTCAAAAGGACTATAACTATGACCAGCAGACAATGCATCAAACAAACATTATCACAACGATGAAACAGCATTTGCAACAAAAGCCAGAGAATTCATTCATTTCTTAGGCCAGTAGAACAACAAAGTGATTCCAGAGGAAATGGATGGCGAGATCTGATTGGTCAGCTTAACAGGGTACTCTGTAGAGAACATGCAGAATCTTGAAAACTCAACAACAATCACTGAGCTAATAAAAAATACAAAGTATACACAATGTTCCAATCACATGTATATTAGGGGTGAGGGTATACTTTAAACCTCTGCACTAAGATGTAAAAAGAAGCAAAACACACAACAGAACAAGAGTTATTTATTCAATTAAGTGCATTTTCAGTGCAAGTCTCTCACTATCGCAATAATAAGTTGCACAGGAAAATGCACTTAAGTGCAGGTCAGAATTTGACACTTCACAAATAGTAAGGAGGAGGAGGAGAGGCATGGACTGGATTGAAGACCTTTTGCTGGTTACACTTCATAACGTAAAATAAAATGTACTTGATCAGAATCATCACATCCAATACTGTACTTGGCAGGAGACAGTGCTTACTCAGATTTGAAAGGACGGGACTGAAATAATATGAATAATCAATTCTGTTATAGTGTTAACTTTTTTCTCCTCATATGGTTCAGTGGCAGGATGCATTGAAATTATGTAAAGTGATCTAAAATGTCTAAATTATCTTGACAGCCAGGTAGTCTGTCCATCAGCTGGTTTGGTGCACTACTGGCCTCAGACCATCATTGTCTTCTTGGATGATTCCTTCCTCAGACGCGGCTTAGGGACTGGCCTTTGCAGTTCCCCAGGGGGGATAAAGATATCAGCAGGCTGTGTGGAGAGGGTCTGTTTGAGGCTGCTGCTGTGGGAGGGCACAGTCGGCTGAGACTGGAAGTCTATTGTGGCATATTCTGTACTGCCACTCGTGTGAATTGGCCTCTGGCGCCCCCTTGTGGAGGCTGAGGAAGCCTGCAGGACCTGGACATCAGCGTAATGAAGATCCTCCTCCTGTAGGTTCCTTTTCTTGTTCACTACTGAGTACACTGGCATTTCTGCCACTGTGTCATAGACATGGGTTTCAGGTGACTGAAGGGTGAAAGAGAGAGAAAAGTGTCGTACATAATAATACTGATTATGGTAGAGGAGTTCTTTATGAACTCTAAAATGTAAGTAAATTCACTCAAGATAAGGATGACTGTTAATCAAATGAATTACATAATGTTGCAGCTGTGTCGTACTGGTGCTGAGGGTGTTTTTTTAATAAGATCAGTCAATGTTTTATCATACCTGCCTCTGCTATTGCAAACACAAAAATTGCACAATTTGGTTCAAGAGTAATGAATATTTGACCTCTTGTCAGCATTACTCTAAAATGAATGTGGAAATAGCAGGAAAACAGGCCAGAGAACCCTGAGTAACATATCTTACCTGATGTGGAGGATATGCTGGGGCATCTAAAGAACAAGCATACAGAACAGTCAATCCCTGTGCTGGTTATTACATGACAGCAAAAATGACCCACAACACAGAAATACAGAAACTAGCAGGCTGTCACAGCTCCAGTTCAGTTACAAAGAACTAGAACAAAAAAATACTAAAAGCTCATTTCAGAAATCAAGCTTCCACTGGTCTCAGAAGCTAATGGTCTGTATCATCTGAAATATTCTTTCAGGCCAAAGTGTGTGTGTAGATTAGTAAATATGGAGAAATTCTGTTATTTGATGTGTGATTTATCAAAATTTAAAGAACATAACACCCTGTTTCTGTTCCAGTGATAGGAACTGGGGTTTTAAGACTATGTGCATCATCTCCACTTGAGAGAGCCTCTATCTAATGAGTTATCAACAAGGCAATGAGCAAGTTTCGCAAACTCAGTTTATTGAAAGTTTTCCATATTTATGTTGCAAAGAATTTATATTCAATACTAATTTAACTGTTTTTAATTAACCAGTCAGATACATTACCCGAAAAATAATGTTTCCTATACTGTAAAGGCACATTTTTAATTTATTTATTATTAGACCCAAAAGTGAGGTAAAAGCGTGAACACCTGAAACACATGATTGAAAATAATCTGCGGAAATCCGCATTGTGTTATGGTCTATTTAAGCACACCCTCACAGAACTTAAACACATTTTCAGGGACCTTATTTAATCAATACATTGGTTGGAACAAAAACCAGCATGCACAGGGGGTATTCCATGAATGACAAACAAAAATCTACAATATACTATTTAAATGTGACCGGATCCAACAGTCAGATCCAATATCTTTGTTTTAAGCCTAACTATACAACCAAACAGTAATATTCCATTCAAACACTACCAATGAAAACCTACTTAGTAGTAGTACAGTCATTTAGCTGATGCTTTTATCCAAAGTGACTTACAGTTGATTAGGCTAACCAAGGGCAAATCCCCACCTGGGAGCAATTCAGGGTTAAGGGCCTTGCTCAGGGGCCTTGCTGTAGCTGGGCTGGGGCTTAAACTGCCAACCTCAGGGGTCCCAGTCATGTACCTTAGCCACTATACTATAGGCTGCCCCTGTACTTGAAACTACTTGAAAGATACTTGCACAACACAACAAGAAACCACTACATAATACTGCTGTCTGCCATCAGGTATGTGTTTTCACCCAGTTTAAGAGCCCGTCATTATAATTCTGCTCTTTTACATAGAATAGATACTGTTACGATGTGTTCCACCTATGCTGTCTGTCTATTCAGGATTTCAAGCTGTTAAGGTGCTTGTCCATGTACTACTGTCCAAAGAATAACATCTTGCCACACTTACAAATGTCTATATATAATGAAAAGTATTCATTATATATAGACAACACACTACAAACACAGAAACAGATAAAGGTACCTCTGTTAAATATATGTATTTTATGTTTATGTTTTTTTTTTTTGCATCAAACCTGATGCAATTCATATTTGTCTTTCATATTATTGGGCCATGAACTCTCTCACACTGGCATCAGGCTCCTGTTTCCATAGCAAAACTTCATGTTAGAGATATTCCATTCAAAAACGTATGCAAAAAGGGGCATTTGCATACTTTGACAAAACACCATGGGCTGAGGTAGTGTGACCCCTCTACTTTTGAGACCAACCGTGCATCCTAAATCCCAGAATTCCTTGTAGTGCCGGCTTCACCTATCATATGTATTTCTTATTTTATATTTAAAAGAATCAACAACTGTTAAAAACATTCCACATTCTAGCTCAAAATGCTATTAAAGGATCTGTTGGCCAAATTCTAGCACGGCTCTCATAAAGAGATTGACCATAGGATTAATAATTATTTACAGCACTTCAAAAGTTACAGTAAAACAGCAATCTCACCATTCTCCTTTCTGCTCTTTCTTGCAAACTTCTGAGAATTCAGCCCCCACCTGAAGGAAAAAGTTCATTCTGGAATTATTGTTTCAGATTTCTGTATATATTTATATCTAAACCCATTTAGTTGAGCTCAGATTAGTTTGTTATATTGGTCACCATGGGATACCCATACCTTTTCCTAACAGCAGTATCTACAGTATGTGGTCTATCAATTTTGAAATATCCTTCTCTTTCTCAAGGCGATATCATGGTGCAGTTTCCTGCTTTATTTTTTTAACCTGAGGTCTGCACTGTAGAACTCTCGTTTTATTTGCACTCTGCAATACAGCAGCAGCAATTGTTATTGAAAATGCAAACATGTAACCTCAGGTTTTGTCACTAACTGCCAGAGAAATTCAAGTGTTCTCTTTATTGGTCTGGGTTCTTGTGCATGTTTAAAATGTGGCTTTTCCATGCACCTGTTTGTGGGGAACACAAAAGTCCTGTTCATTTCACTTTGATTATGGACTTCCACAATAAACACGAATAAACAGGACTGAAGCTCTTTTCTTGCAAGATTAAGGACTCACTCTCTTTTCCTCTAAATAAGTTCTGTTTTATCTGTTATGGTTACTCCTGTCAACCCCAGTTTCAGGTTTTCACAATGTACTGTTTGATATCCAGTTAGATTTCCTCCAACTTCTGTGGTACCTTTGGATTAATGAATGTAACAGAACTGTAAAACGTCAACAACTGTGTAGGTCTAACAAATTAATGGAAAGGAGAGCGCCGTGATCCTCATATGTAATGGAAAACTGTACTGGTTACACATTAATAGTGTAGTGTTAATAGGATGATATAATAAATGATCGAAAAACTGAACTTCTGGTATTTGGGGTTAAACAGAGCCAAAACAAATTGAGGGATACGAAAATAAATCGCTAAATTTGTTGAAAAATAAAAAACTGCCAACCCAGAAAGTATAAATACATTTAACACGAGCCTGCGTAGTTTTGTCATACCCTGATTTCCACATCTCCATCGAATTTCGAAGAAAAAGGTCCTCTTGATCCTCTCGGTATAGAGCAAAACAATATGGAAATACGCTACAAAGTTTGCTTGTGGCCGTCTACTCCTATGCAATATGAATTTAGTGTGGCTTTCCTGAAAACTAAGAAGTGCATAATAAGACTGGGAACAGTTGTCACAGCAGCACTATAAATATAGCGGGAGAAGAAGCAAGCAGGCTTTGCTGTATCATGTGACATTACAGGTAAGACACGGGCAAGTCTGGCCGCATTTTAACTGTCTGTAAATTCGCTGTTGTTGCATTCGAAATACCACATTATAATGACAATCAGAGTTTACCACGAATAATTTGCGACGCGAACAAACAATGATACAATAACACATTTTAAACTGATAACAGCGGTTTTCCTCGATCCGTAAATACCAAGCATAGTCAAGCTCTAAATTTCCCAGGTACGTAGCCTGTATTCCGCTACTTTTAGGTTAGTAGTAAAACAGCTTGAGAACTACGTACAGTTTTAAGTTTACATCTGCGGTTACTTGGAATTAAAAACTGTCCCACTTACTTATCAACTGCTTTTGTGAAAGTGTTTCCCATGGCAATGCATTTTTCGTCCAGTGCGCGCACTCACTTCGGACGGTACTCGTTCTCTGGTGTCTCATTTCCTTGTTTCAAGATGGGAACAGCCCTTCAGGTGCGCCGGAGGGAAAGCGCTGCACTTTTTCCCGAGAGAAACGCCGCCCTTGTTGGAGTTAAACACTGTGCAATCTTTGTCTGACCTTGAATTGATAAATGTTTAACTATTACTGAGCACTGCAAAAAAAAAAAAAAAAAAAAAAAAAAAATCCCCTCATTCGTTTGAGATTGTAAGTGCACTGTATAAAAGGTGGTTTGTAAAATTAGAAAGAAAATCAACGATTGTCTAAACCTTATAAATCATTGGTAATATTAAATTAAAATACATTTTAATCTTCTCAACACTAATAGGTATTTTTTTCAGATAGGCCAGTGTACCTGCCCTCTCTTAAATCAGTCTGAAGTCTGAAGGTAGTTTTATTCACACGTTTACCTTACACCTTGGCAACATTCTATTTTTGTCTCATTGCATGTGGTCCCATAAATGACGTCCTCTGCAGTTTATGGTTATGTATGTGTTTTTGTGTCCTATTTTATCCTCTTCCAAACCCTTACAGATGAAGTAAAATCTGACATTAGTGCTGTTTTACACACACACACACACACACACACACACACACACACAATAATCATATCCAATTTATTAAGAATTATACTATAAAATAAAATGCACTACCTTAAAAACACAGAGCATAAGCAATATATCTAAATATATTTATTCACTTAATTATTTAATTTTATATGCCACTTGAATTGTATAACATATGTTCTGTTTCTTTATTTGTTCTGCTGCTGTCAGTGTTATTTAGTATACATCATAATCATAATTGGTAAATCACACTGCAAAAGAGCACCTGCTGAGTAGAAATATGAATGAGAAATTAAGAACACATGTAGTGTGGGGGAAGGAATGATGAAACGTGCACATGATTAAAATGACAATGTAAATCAGCTATATCAGTAGAATCAACATCTATGTTGCAATGCACAACAGTACTAAGAAACCAAGTGATAACAGTAGTGTGGGGGTGACTATAACACTGTAATGTAACATTGATGTAATGCAGGTACTCTGACTCAGAAACGTGCAAGTAAATGACTGAACACATAGGCAGGAGCTGGTGATATTTATCATTTCCTTGAAAATGACTAGCTGAGTAAAATCTCTGTACAGAATGTATACAAAATACTCCATGGTTCCTGTACACAACACAATGTTTACTGGCATATTACACAATTCCTGGGAGATGTGGTAGCTAATAGTTCTTGTTTTGTGTTTTGATCTCAAGGATCTAATAATGCCTTCTGTGGTTGTTAAAAACTGAAACCTTATGTCTTAAAAAAAACCTGACCTCCAGGCAGCTGTCAATTGATAGAAGCCAGTTTCATTGTGTGCTAAAAAATCCAACAGTATCATGTCAGTTTCAAAATTGTTGCATTTAATTCAGTTGGTGGTATCGTAAATCTTGTTTCCTTGCATGGCTGCTCAGGAGCTTTTAGTCCCCTTCTTGTCCATGTGTATCTTCAGCTGGTTGATAGCAGGCTCGAGGTCATCGCTTTTGCGTGGGGCCTGGATGCAGAGAATGCCGTCATGAGAAAGGGATACTTGCACTAGCAGGGGGTCCACGCCTAGGGGCAGGATGTAGGTGCGCGTGAACTCGCGGCTGACAAAGCCGTGCTGGTCTAACCGCTGAGCGTGTCGCCCGCTCACCTCCAGGAGGTTGTCCACTGTGCGCACGCTCAGCTCATCCGGCATGAACTGGCAGACGTCCAGCTGAACGCGGTACCAGTCGTCTTCGTTGTCTACCTGCGAGAAGCCCCTTTCCAGCTGTTTGTTGATGCGCGGGCGAATGTAGTAGCCGTGGAAGAGTGTGGGTGCAAGGAGGTCCTGGGGTGAGAGAGCTATGTATAAAAAAAAAACGAGGAAGGAGAAAGATTCAGAGCAGAGAGCCTGGAGATTACCTGGTTATTGGAGGTTACATTTATTATAGACTTTAGATAGAAGTACACAGTTATTAATGAAGAAACGGCAGAACATTTTGACCAGGTGACTTGGGAGGCATGTGACCAGGTGTTTCAAACCTTATCCTCAGGGTGTCAGTATAGGCACTCAGTCTCATATTTAAGCCCTTATTGAGCACTGAAGAGTGACCAATTATTTGACAATACCTGTCAAATAATTGGTTACCAAATAGAAACATTAATTCAACAATATCCACTTGGCTCAATGCACACTGATGGTTGTAAATTATTCAGCATAGCATGGAACTAGATGGTAAGAAAAAAAGCTGCATTTAAAATAAATAAAAAATCATAAGGCAAAGCTGGAGTTTTACAAAGGTATGGGGCCATCCATTGATGAAAAAAAATGTGAACCGGTGTTTTGCACTCCGCTTGACAGACACGTTTGTCAGTGCTAAGATTTCCTTGGTATATTGAAAACCAAACCATATGTAAAAGATGGCCTACTGTGCTTTTAATTAATTATGAATTAACAAGTGTGTTATTTTTTGCATTTGCAGAACACAATCACACAATATGTAATCATATTTGTCTTGGTTGTTCAGTCATCTGGACCACAGAAGCTCAATCCCTGATAGAAGCATCTGAAAACATACCTTGATTTTTTTGGTATAGGCTGCCTGTTATCTGACTGGTGCCCTCAGATTACTGAGGGTAGATTTGTTTGACTTGGGTCGTTACCATTTCACACATCATCCTCTCTCATTCACTTGAAGTTTCATATTCCCATTTGACGTCATTGATTTCAGTGAATTTGTGACGTGCTAATATTTATATTTCAGAATGTTTTAACCTACATTTGTATATTTCCAATAGTAATGTATCCCTTTTTTGAAGCCAATGCAATGCCTTTGTTTGAAAGCTGTTCCTTTCAAATGTTTTGCCTGTTTGGTAATGAGTCTATAAAGTCTAGAATGTATAGTATGCGCAATTATCTACAGAGATGTAGAGATCAGAGCTACAGTGCCCTGCAGAATTATTGGTACACTTGCTAAAGATGATTTGAAAAGACTTATTAAGCTTAATATTATATTGAAAAAAACCTTTATTTGAGGTAAGTTCAGTATAACAATAAATCAACCATTAGTGGAAAATACATTTCTTAAAAACAAAATCACATATGTGAATTATTGGCACCCCAAGAAATTGGAATTAAGGCAATGTAAATGAAGTATGATCCCACACATATTTAACTCATTTTAAGTTGGCCTAAGTGTTTAGGAAATTTTAAGCAGTCATCAATGATTTCCTGTTTCAGCAGGCTGTAAAAATGAAGTGCCATAGGGCCCATTGGAAAGCATGCAATAAGGCAAAAGTGTGGTGACTTGCACAAGTCAGGGACGAGATACAAGCAAATAGCTGCTCGACTTAAATGCCCATATCAACAGTTTGGGCAATAATTAAGGAGTTTAAGAAATTCAAAACTATCATAAACCAGTCTAGAAGAGGAAGCAAGCCACAGTAAGGAGGATGGTCAGAGAAGCAAAAAAATCTCCAAAGACCAGTTTCAGAAACAGAGGATGGTAGCATCTTTTGGTCACTATGTCTCCAAATCCACCATAAGACGTCACCTCCATGCCAACAAACTGTTAGGAAAGTATGCCAGAAAGAAGCCTTTCCAATCTTTTCGTTACAAGCAAGAGTACTTGGGAGTTTGCCAGACACCACTGGAACTTTAACTGGGACAAGATGCTGTGGTCAGACAAAACAAAAATTGAGCTCTTTGACTTCAAAAACTCAAGGTGGCTTTGGCGTGAAAATAAAGATGGCTACAGAGAAAAGCACCTAATATTAAGCATTAAATATGGTGGAGGATCTGTGATGCTGTGGGGCTGTTTCTCCTCCAAAGGCCCAGGCAGTATAGTTCGCATAATGGCATTATGTATTTCAGGAAGTACCAGGAGATTTTAAATTTAAATCTGGCTGCCTCTGCCAGGAAGCTAAAACTTGGTCATGGTTGGATCTTCCAGCAGGAGACAATCCAAAGCACACATCAGAATCCACTCAAAAATGGTTAAATGTGCACAAAATCAAGCTTTGCCATGGCCATCCGAGTCCCTTGACCTAAATCCAGTTGGAAACCTGAGTGGGTTGAGGAGAGATTCTGCATTGAGGAATGGTCGAAAATCCCTTCTTCTGTGTTTTCAAGTCTTATAAGACATTACAAGAGAAGACTCAGAGCTGCTCTGTTGGCAAAAGGGGGTTCCACAAAATACTAAATGAGGGGGTGCCAATAATTACAACACATGTTTTTCAGAATAAAATGTAGTTTGTGATCACCTGTGACTTTTTTTCTTGTATTAATGGTATAACTGCTAAACAAGTGGCTTGTAGAGAATCTATATGGACCTATCAGTGTTCCTCTAGGAGCAAATAAATCTAGTATTTCTAATGGCCGAACCGGGACCCTAATAAAACTGTCTTGAAAATGTTATGTTTGGAAGAATACATATTGGATAACAAATTTCTGAAATATCGGTATCTATTAATTTAATTGTTTTTGAATACTATAATAAGGCACAAAGTCGCAGCATGCTCTGTCTCACCATTGTATGATTCATGTTGACAGATTTCACACCAGACTCTACTTAAAATGTATACTTAACACATATGTATCCATGCAAGAGAAGGTACACAGCCTGCCAATCAGATTATTTCCCGTGCATAGTTGAAATGGCTGCTCAAGGTCTATTACTGGCAGCTTTGCTTAAGAGTTATGGCTGGTGATTTCCACATGCATTGGTGCTTGAGTTGAGTCTTTTAATAGGCTTGTTTATGAAGGTATTGGCTTCGATCCAAACACTAACAGTGTTTCGTTTATTTTTGAATTAGGGCAAGGGACTCTCTGGTATCCTGAATGAAATGCATCTCTGTGGCTTCATGTAACGCTGAAATGATACTTACACTGTGTCATGGGAAGGGTTTGAAAACAAACCCTGCCAATAAGCTCTTTGGCTAATTTCAAAACCATCTAAAAATACTAGAATCTCCTAAGAGTCAGGTGTTTTGTCTGCTTTGTCTTTTTGAACGTTATTAGATTTGTTGCCTCTGTAATGGAAAAGGCCTGCTAACTATATCAGTCGACAGTGGCTTTAAAATTCCTAAACATGTATGTAATTTCAAAAGTTGTCTCTGGTATGAAGCCCTTGACTTTTGACCACCCATCTCCACTGGGTTATTATTTTTGAAATTTGAGATTGAGCAGAGAAATGTACAGCTTATTCAAAGATGTAATCGGCGGCAACTGGCCAATCAGCACAGTAACGTTAGCAACATTTTGTAGTCATTGTCCCTACAGGCACCCTGCATCCTTTAAATACAGGACATGTCCTTGGAGAGTACTGTGTCATTAATATAATGGTCTTCATTAAATCAATGAAGAAACTGACAAAAAGCTAATTTTCATTCATACTAAAGTATCATGGATTCAATACATCAACCAACTGTGAATATGCCAACACTCCATCTCCCTGTTCTTTAGTCACACAAACATTTTTCAAAAGACTCCCTTACCTTCAGCAAAGTTCTGGTCATAGATGCGGCGGGGAGAGCTCATCTCATAGTCAATGCTCATTGGGTAGGCGTGGGGGACAGTACGTTCAGCCATGATTGACCCAGGAGTCCCAGGAGACCAGCAGAAAAGAGGATGCCCAGAGGAAGGAACAAAAGGACGTGGCAACAGAGAATGAGGTCTGCCACCCCACTGAGAAATCCTGATAGATGAAGCACACAGAGAAAAAGAGAGAGAGCACGAAAGAGGGAGAGAAAGAAGAGAGTGCGTGCCTGTGTCTCTGCGCAGAGAGTGATAAACGGGGCAAAAATAGCCCCACAGCTTGCACTCCAGTGGAGAGCCCTCCCCTGAGTGTGGGTATACAGAGACAACGATATGCCACTGAGAGTGTTGAGGATCGTCAGGTCTGGTGAGCTTAATGTGTCTCTGGAGGGTTAGGGTTCAGATCACTGTCTGATCTTGGAGATGGGTTAGCCTAACAGCTGACCCTCTGTCCCAGAGCAGAGGTGCAGGAGGTTCTGTAGCAGCGTGAAATGCACAGGAAGCTACATGTGCAGTTAATATGTTTGTGTGTGAGTGTGATATATATATATAGAGAGAGTAATGTATGCATGTCTGTGTGTGAATGTAGGTGAATGGGTATTTGCTTCCACTCACACATACAGTATCCAGTTAAATTCAATTTTCAATTTTATTTGTATAAAACTTTTTAATAACACAAATTGTCACAAAGCAGCTTTGACCCGAGGCCTGAAATTTCCTCAGAGCAAGGTAAGGCAACAGTAGCAAGGAAAAACTGCCTCAATGTGTGGCTGTATACAGGTTGATGTGTGTATGTGTGCGTGCGTGCGTGCGTGCGTGCGTGCGTGCACATGTGTCCGTGACTGTGTGTGTAAGTTTATGCCCATGAGTTTGTGTGTGCTTTTGATGCTATCCCAGGAAATTGAATTGTTTTTAAAGAACTAAGTTCCAATTCCTTCTACTGTCTGAACCAACTGAATACAAAAAAGAAACAGAGATGCAGGGCTGCTGAAAAAATAATCCTGCTTCCTCCAATTTCCTGTTTATGTCATTGAGGTTGGCACGCTCCAGCCAACTCGTGTTTCAGGACAGTGAACACAGCACCCACAACCCCAACCCTGGCCCCCTCACCCCTGCTTTGCTATGACTGAGAAATTAAGCTACAAATTCCCTTCAAACTCAGCCCCTTGATCCCCTGCCCCTGGTGATACCGCTGACTAAATTTTTCCCCTTGCCATGAAATAACACCTCCTTAATTAAGCAACCAAGCATTTCAGACTGCCTCACTATTCTGACAGTTGGGTCTGAACAAGTAGAATGGTTCCATCGTTCTTCTGAGATACAGGCAAAGCACTCAGTAAGACATTCCATGTACATGAACATCCACTGTACAGCCTTTTACTTATTGTGTCCAGCCTTTTTCTTGGGTCCATTTTAAAAAAATGTAGCCATGGCTGTAAGTCTCCCAAGGATCAAACTACAGGTAACTGCCATTATTGTTTTTTATTTTCAAATTTCTCAGGAGTGCATGTAAAATTTGAAGAGTGCCTCAGTTAAGCAAGGTTATAAATAACAACCAAGATAGGCCTTGATAAAGGCTTAATAAAAATGTAAAATTATGTCCAGTTATTGCTGAAATCCTAGACCCTTTGCTATAATGCATAAAACATTTTTAAAGCAGTTTTAGCAGTTGTCATAGCTGGCTTAAAAACAGTCCTCATCTCATTTTATATCATAATGTATTGAGTTGTGGTCACAAGTCAAGATGACATAGTAGCCATACAAAAATAATAAAACTTTTTTCTCAGGAACCTTACAGTTCACCTATATTTCTGATTACACCAACAGTTAAATGGTCATCATCCATCCATCTATATGGTAGATTATTATACTATGCCTTCTGCCACTGATTGACTCAATTTGCCATTTCTGGATAGACCACATTTCAACAGGCTCAGATCTGATTACTGCTGGAAAAATGAGTCAGAAACGGGGGTGTCCAACATATCTTGGCTGGGTATCAGCAGTGCATTGTGGGATGTTTGCAAAGTGATACGGACATGCCAGAAATGGGTCTTTTTCACGGGGATTGACTCTGTAAAGAGCCCAGCCACTGGCAATGTTCGCCAGACATTGTCCACGCTACACTTCTCATCCTAATATGGCACCTCTCCCAGGGTCCCTGCAGACAAAGAGAAGAGGGGGATGAGAGAACCCTTTTTAGAGGGGGGCACATTTGGGCCGGGGCGATATAAATCCCTTGGCACAGGCAGGCGACCCGTAGTTTAGTCCAAGTGTCAGGAATTGAAGCCAAACCCAATTGCTGAGAGACTACAGCTTTGACATCGGTATGTCCCAGTCCACAAATTCAGAAAAAAAAAGTTTTCCAGTGATATGACGAGAGGGCGATCAGCACTATTCAAATCCCTGAAAACAATCCAGAGGTCTCTGACTCAATGAAATCAGACCACCAGTTTAAACATATACAGAGTGAGGGAGGGAGGGAGAAAGAGAGGGAGAGGTAATACAGAGGAATATTGAGAGAGAGACGGTTGTGGAAGTGACAGGGAGAGTGAAAAAACAGTTTACATCATTGTTCGAGAAAAATCAGTGAGTGTGTGTGTGTTTGGCAAGGACTAGCAGAGAGATGGGTATATATAAGCTGGCTGAGAGAATGGGTGGCACTTTTTCCACCACAGGGTTACAGGACAGCCTTTTGGGCCAGACACAATGGACATCGCCATCCAACACCCCTGGTTCCGCCGCTCCTTCTTCCCCTCTTACTTCCCTACCCGGATCTTTGATCAGCATTTCGGGGAGCACATATCAGACAATGAGCTGTTTGCGCCCTTTCCCCCGTTCTACTACCCTCGGCTGCCCTTCCTCCGGCTGCCCAGTTGGGTAGACAGTGGACTCTCTGAGGTGAGCAACAGACCCATGCAAACACACAAATGCAATCATTTTCCATGGTACCGTATCCAGTTGACCAGTTCTCATAGCAGACGTGTTAAGTGTCACTTATTTTCATGCCACTCTGATGTGTGCAGAAGTTTTGCTTGTGTTCCGGACACTGATTGTCATGTTATTGTTAGCCACAAATAATATAGTATCCATGACAATGACGTCATGGTTGACATCAGTACTTTTGTAGCAGATCTATAATCATAACAACATTAGTCATGTCAAACTGAGGTAGTTGGTTGGTTAGCATTTTCCATACATTCACACACATTGTCTCCATTTCACTGGTACGATTAATGTTTATAAATATGCTATCAATGCTAATGAGGTATTCACACTGATGCTATATTTCAAAGGTTGGTTTTTTCTTTTTCCTTTGATGACACTCAGAGTGACAGGTACAAAGGAGGGACAGTTGTTTCAATTTTGTAAACTCTGCACACAGTAATCCATGGTTATTTTTGGGTTCTGTTGTCACTGATACCAGTACTGTGACTAATGACTCACTATGCAACATGATGCTATCAAAGTAATAGTCAAGAAAATTCTCATCATACTGCTGAGAGACGCAAGCTCATAGAGCTGTGCCTTTAGGTTGAAACCTGTGAGTTCTCAAGAGCATGGACTGGCCTTATCAGTATTCAGAGATGTAAGATGGAAGGGAATTCCCTGCCTCATGTGTGGTAGGTGTGAGGAGAGAGGTGATGTTTGTACACTCTGTTAGTGTAAGAAGTGCTCACGTATTGTGGAAGGGAAAGAACAGATCATAGTGACAGTTTTTAGGGTCAGGGTAAAATCTTCGTCAGAAGAGTTGACTGTACTATCATAGACAACTTTAGGATTACACTGTTACAGATTCTAAGAGTGATGCTTATTCTGTTCATTTGCACTGCTGCTTTTATTAAATGTGCTTTAGCACAACTGTGCACTTTCTGAATAAGAGCACCTTTTAAATGAATATAATGTTGGAAAGCCGTATTGTTTATAAGAAAGGGTAAAGGAAGCTACACTGTGTCCAAGTCTGACAGCAGAGCATAAACAGTGTTGCACAAGCCTGAGCATGGCCAGTCCCCAGCAGCTGCCCTTGTGCAAGCTATAAGATTTGAGCCCAGATGAAAAAATATCTGCAAGATGGATTATATTTTATTGTTTTTGAGGAAATGGAAGGAGTGTATGAGAAAAAGAGTTGGTTGTTAAATTCATTAAAAAAATAGAAAAACCGGGTATGTGAAGATTATACCCTGAAAACATGTTGTTTGATAGAGTAAATAATTGGCTGAAGTTCTGTGCCGGACTGTGATTAATACTGATATAACTGGTGCAGCTTTCCATCAGGCAGTATTTACATCAAGGAGGCAACAGAGAATAATTTTTAAAAATATTATTCTCTATTGAAAAAAATACTAACATAGTGTTGGAAGTTCCTAATCCAGTTAAATCAGAGGATTTTAGTTCTATACAAGCTGCAGAGTCTCATTATGCCAGAAATCACTAAGTGCTCTGGTTTATTTGGTTCTTACAGTCTGCCTGCACAAACAGAGCATTAGGGATAATCCTACCAGAGCCCAGTGAACAGAGCAGATCACACCGGTATTGTTGCTGCCTTACATGGTCACATACTGGATCTTCAGCTCATTGGCACAGGTCACTGAAAAAATTCTCAATGAGTCAAAATGACTAATCAAATCAATGCATTAATGTACTCTCTTTATATAGGTGTTAACTACAACACAATAGCAAAAGCCTGTGTTGTTCTGATGAGGGATGGGGCTACTGTAGCAAACTGTTTCCCACTCAAACTTTGATGAGACGAGATTGCTTTAAAATCAGATTCTCTTCATTGTGTTCTGCTAGATGCGAATGGAGAAAGACCGTTACATGGTCAATCTGGATGTCAAGCATTTCTCCCCTGAGGAGCTGATGGTCAAGATCAACGGAGAGTTTATTGAGATTCATGCCAAGCATGAGGATCGCCAGGTAACGATGAACATTTAATATTTGTAGCACAAAATGCAGTATAGAATCACCACAGAAAAGCAATAAACAGCCTCAGACAAAAGATAAGGCAGAATAAAAGTGAAGCAAAAATTAAAACACGTGGAGTACAGAGAACATATGGTTGATAAATTGATATGAGGTGAGCCAAACAGTGGACAATGTTATCTGATAAGTGTTAGACCTCTCTGCTCTTAGTCTCGATGAAGAGTCGATGCAGGCAGCTTTTGGGGCATGGTACAGAAGGTCATTAGTGATGCTGGATGTGATAAGCTCTGTTCTGATTGTGCCTCTGGTCAGGACGACCATGGATTTGTGTCTCGGGAGTTCCTCAGGAAGTACAAGCTCCCTGCAGGTGTGGACCCGGGCACTGTCACTTCATCCCTATCCTCTGATGGCGTGCTGACAATCATCGCCCCGCGTAAGCTGTCTGATGTCCCAGAGCGTACCATCCCCATCACCCGTGAGGACAAGTCTGCAGTGACGGCACCACCAAAGAAGTAGGGCTGCCAGCCCCCCTAAATATCCCACAACCCCCAAATAAGTTCCACCCTGGCACTGTCACCACTGCCCCTGTCCTCACAACTCTACCTTCACTCCCATATCCAACAGTGTTCACCTTGTCAGCTCCCAACTACCAGTGACACAGATGTGTTAAATAGGCATATGCGTATCCTCAAGATAGGCTAAGATGGAATTCACAGGTCAGGAAGGGCTATTTGACAAGCTTGGGACTACAAATCCAATCAGCCCCCTCTCACAGACCTGCTTTGAATTTTCATGAATGGGTTTTGATGTGAAAGGACACTAGTTGCCTGGGCAACTGGTGTCCCTTTATCCTTCTCAGTTAGTAGGCATTGCAGTCTCATTTTAAAAGAATAACCCTAATGAAGAGATGATATTAAGGTTTTTCACCTTTATGGAAAATGACATTTGTGTAATTATAATGTGCATCCAAACTACAGCAATAATATTTGGAATATATCTCAAAATATTTTAGTAGGTATTCCTTGAAAATGCTACATATATTATAGAATGTATTGTAAAATAATACAGCTAAATTGCATTAAATATTTTCTTAAAATGCACACACCAACAATTGATATACTTTGAAATATATGCTGCAAATATTTGGACAAACTACAAAAAGTGACTTAGTTCTTACATGATCCTCTAATGCTGAACAGTAGTTTCTTTTGTCATAAGGGTATGGCCATTCACCTACTTCAAATATAATACCTCATACCAAAATATTTTAATTTGTGGGTGAAATGGTGCATAATAAGAAGGGGCTAATGAATGGAGGTTGTAGGGTCAACCATAAATGTTGGTCAGGTCACAGGTAATCATTTAAATATTGATGTAATGCACCAAAACAGGGTTTGACAGTGAGTTTTTGCATCCATGAAACATCTGTATGAAACCAAAATAAACAAAAGCTCCATGTCCCTGCTAATCACATATGACAATGGTTGCATGATGCACTGTGTAGAAACAGAATGATTAGAGGGTGATAAATAAAATCCTTGGAAATTTCAAAAAGTTATATGGAGCCATAAACCATTATTTCTCAAAAACATGAACCTGAGGTGTTGGGAAAGTGCCCCCTGGCTGTTGAACCATGCAGCTTCAGCTATGAGTGCCATTGGTTTTGTTCATGACAGCTTGTACCTGAGAGCTGATGAAAGTGACTGGATCTCATTGCCTTATCATTTCTAAATGCCAGAACGAATAAATAATGGGAATGAATTTTAACCCCTCAAAACCACCCCAGTACTTCTTCAAGGTCCTACCTTTATTTCTACTATTTTTATCCAATCAGGGAAGGTCTAATTTTCTTCTCATTTTGTCATTGGCTGTAAAAATGGCTACTGCTGGTCCTAAAATCAGGAGGTTAATGTGAATATGTTGGAGTCCAGACAAAACTGTGAAGGGATGGAGAGAGCCAACGCAGTATAATAGTCCTATTGAAGAGAAGGGGCACTAAGATAGCATTCACCTAAGAAACATTTGTGGTAACACTTGATTTGAAAGGGGCCTTCTGCAACATTAATAAGTGCCGCATAATGCATCATAGTAAATGCTGTAAGACGTTCATGACCGGAAACTATGTTTTCATAGGGCATATGAAATCTTATTTAGTAGTATCAAATGCGTATCATTAGATGTCTTATAATCTTTTGTGAGTTTTTACAGCTGGACACAATGTTTACGTATGCTTGACGGGGCTGTGGTAATTTCTAGAAATAATGACATATATGGCATAACAAAGACCAATATAAAGTGTTACTGGGCTTTTGTTAGCAAGATGGGTTGGGCTTGACTATGACCTTGACTGACCATGACTGGGGGCAGCTTCATATGGTAGTTTGTCAGAAACAAGATTAAAATGTTGTATTATTTAGACAGTGTATAGAGTGAACAGTAAAAGTAAACATCTTTGAAGGTTACATTTTCAGAGGTAAAAATGATGGTGGTGATTGGAGAAATTAGTCAGGCTTTCCTTGGTCTACAAAGTGGGTGGATGGGTTGTTTCTGTGAAGGAGTGGGTAACATGTGATGAGATGTTTGGGAACTGAGAGAAGATTGAGACTGGACCCGAAAATGTGGCCATGTGTCACAGACCTTGTGGTTGACCTGAGACACAGTGGCAAATATACCTGACGTGGACCTTAATAAACCAAAGGCTGAGCTGTTTAACAGTTATTTACTTGGTCTTTCAGGAAGGTGACATTGCTCTACCATCTCTTTTTGTGTGTGTGCTTGTGTGCATGTACGAGTGTATTTGTTTTGACTGAAGGAATGAATGAATGCATGCCTGTATACCGTACTACCTACAGATGGGACAATTTGAGGAGCACTTTCCCATCACCAAAACTTTTGTTCTTTACTGAAGTCACTGTGCCACTCAACTTGGTTCTCTGGCTGCCCACAGTCTGGCCATGGGGAGAAAGTGGTCCAGTGATTTTAAGGAATTTATTTGTCCTCAAAATGTGGTCAATGAACTCGTTTCATTGACAGGTCTACTGTAACAGCAAGAGATCTCTTCCGGGTATATGGAAATCAAACACCTTCTCTCTGTCTGAGTGCGAGGGCCTTCTACATTGCACTGTGCAGCATTCTGGTTCCTCCGAGTCACTGGTAGCATGTCGCTGAATTGAGAAATCTGGGTTAGGTCATGTGAGGGAGGGGAGTGGTGGTCAATGACCAACTCTGTTTCCAGTGCCTTGCCTTTTACTGTATCTGTGTTGTTAATCATTGCTTTATAATCATACATTCCTGACAATCCATAGCAGTAAGTGCATTATTAACAGAATAGTTCAATACATTCGGTATGATAATAATAATAACAGTGAAAATGGTAATCATGATATTAAAAAATAAAGTTATCTTAAGATGGGGTACCGCTGTTTCTTCTTCATCATGTTAATGTTCTTTTGCATCTGTCTGGATTCATGTAAAGAAACCAGTTTTGGCAGAATGTGGAAAAGTGTTGAAAACTGTACATATTTCTTGGTTGTCCTGTACTTGACCTGACCAAAAAATTTAACATTATTAATCTGAACTCACTTTTCAATGACGACTCCATGAGACCTCTCCATAGGAAACAAATAACATTTTAAGAGCTTTCAGGTTAATGTAAAAAAAAAACCCATCTAATTGTATGCATTTTCCTCAGGTACACATATATATTTTATATCAATAAACTACAGAGATCAGTGAATAAGATGAGGGGAAAATGTCCATAAATGCAGTAGTAAAAAAACATGTCTGATATTCAATCAGGGGTAGACAAGGTAGCATTTAAGAGAAAGTCAGAAGTCAAAGTGTTATGCCAGGTGACTACACTGGCAGGAATATTGTTAGCTCATGAACATTTTTTCCTAACCTCAGCCACTGAACTATGCAACTCTTTCACATTCATCATTGGTCTTACGGTAATTTTCCTTACCAGACTGCTCGGTTCTAAAGAACATTCTGAAATTGGCAGCTTTTTTTTTTGGGGGGGGGGGGGGGGAGGATACACCCCCTATAGGTGTTGTAAAGGAGAGAAAGCCCTGAATGTTTCAGGGGACTCAACACATCTGTTGCTACCATTAGCCAAACATTACAAAGGAAAACAATCCTCATTGTTGATAACCAGAGAAACAAAGTGACCTTGTATAATGTGGTCATGTGACAACATGTTTTACAGCTTTATTAATAGATAGGCCCATTAAATAGTAAAACATTGTTAAATTATTTATACACACTGGTTATTTTTTATCAAGCCATAGGAGATCTAGCTAAGGAGACAACCTTGAATTTATGAGAACTGTGTGGGCGCACATCGCATTGAATGTCATCCACAAGTGAAGGAATGAGCTATACAGAGATAAGTATCATAAATCCTTCACATCTGTTCAACTTGATGGCATGTCAGCATATGATTCCACAAAAATTGATTGAACAATGAACATTATTTGCTGTTTTGAAACAAAGAACATGTTCATAATTTCATTCTGGCATACTTATCCAAAATCAGAGAGCTCTCATTAGGGTACAACAGAATATGGAATATAGTTGGAAGTAAAAAAAACAACAGTTTAATTGAACTGTTATTATGGAAAAATGCAGGTACCTGCTGGATTCCAATGTCCATCAAAATGTTGTTGTACAAGTAGAACAGTATGATTTTGATGGACATTGAAAACCAGCAGGCACCTGCATGTTTCCATAATAAAGCTTTCTTCTCTAGGATGCTTTATGTAAAGCATCCTTGAGAAGTTACTCTTCAGTAGGAATGTTCCGGGTCTGCTCAGAGACTGAGGTGCTCTTAATTTAAAGCACCGAAACTTCCGATACTGCCCATAGGTTACAAAACAAGAGAGTTTGTCAATTTAACCACACTGGTGGATAGGACAGACCCAAAATGAAGGAAAAACAAATAAAGGCAACTAAAAAAAATATTTGTAAAAAAAAAAATGACAAGAAACTGGACTGAAGTAATAGGAGAGGAGCCTTCTGCTGGTCTTGCTTTGGTCATAAAGTTAATGAAGGACACTGCAGCAGACTTACAATGACCTCAGCAGCCATTTGGAGGTGTGAAGGATTAATATCTAATTGAAGGGGGCAAGGTGTTCTTTGGTGACTCAGCTGGGTGTTTAACTAAATTACTCCGAGGACAGGCCCCTGTGTCACTGGTACAGCAGCCCCTCAACGTGGCATGGTCTCTGAAGTCCACTCGTGTCCAGGTGTGTGGGAGATTCTGTTGGGGCCAGTGTACTGGGAAAGAGTACGTCTCTCTCTTAAATCCAGCAGCAGTTAGAACAGTTGTCTGTGCAGGTGCCTTCGCAGTGCAGTTATGAGATATTATTTGATGTCTT
Source organism: Albula glossodonta (assembly GCA_019788955.1). NCBI lineage: Eukaryota > Metazoa > Chordata > Actinopteri > Albuliformes > Albulidae > Albula > Albula glossodonta. The sequence goes on along the minus strand of JAFBMS010000006.1, from coordinate 8,631,559 downwards.
TCATACCTCTCAAATGTTCGTGTGTGAGTGATATGAAAGCACACTATTTTCAATTAATTGAATTGAATGATCAGACTATGCTATTTAAAGTAGGTAGGTAGGTACATACAAGTTGTCTGTGTGTATTCAATTCAAATGGGAAATGTGCAAGGAAAAAGATTTAAGTGTCTTTGAACATGCCACTCCAAGAACAAAAATCAGTCCAGCAAATGTTCACGTTCAGTTTTTCTGTTTCTTCTCATTCTATTTTGCAGTTATGATTCGTATTTTATCAATATGAAAACAGACGCACACCAAGTCAAGAGCAGTTTCGGTTTATTTTATTGACGATGAAGGCATGCACAAGTCACTTGCTCAGCTTTACTGGTACAGAAGGACGACCTAGGTTAATACTTGTGTGCTTCCATATCCATTATCCAATATAAGGTTGGCATCAAAAAAGATGGCGTTAGTATTGTGAGAATAAGGCTATAAGGAATAGCTTAAAAAACAGCAGTTTGTTTATGCAAGATTTTTAAACAAACATTAAGACCAAAAAGCACTTGGTTATTCAGAAAATTCTGAGTATGAGCAACCGTGTCCGTATAAAATGCTTGAGAATCCTCTCACTTCATTAGTCGACGTTCGTTGTGACTCGATAACTGCAGTCAAACACATTCAATGACAGTAAAAGTCCCAGTTCTGAAGAAGAAAATGAAAAGAGATGGCAGTGACAACATTACAATATAAGCCTTATACAATATATACAATATACACCATACATTGCTCTCATCAAGACTGTGCATTAAAAGAAAACAAGGCACATACGGTTGTTTTGACTTCCTCTGTCGCAGGCATCAGTGCGTGCGTTTCCTGCACTACGCTGCTCGGAAAATGACCAAGGCGCGCCTCCTGTTCACCATAGTAGGAACCTTGAACCTGCAGTAAAACCAGTCGATTTTTTAAGGGCAATTCGAGACAAAATTGAATGGCCTCTCTGAGAAGGAAGAAGTGCGCTTTAAAAGTTGGCTGTATTTTTACACTCCACACCATGGCGCACATGTAAAACAGACCGTGTTATATTGATTAATTTACAATCCCAGCTTTCTAGATATTTATTTCAGGGCAAAGTTAATTTTATAGCTGCTCTGTATATAACTATTGCACCAGCTTATTTTTGCACACAATAGGCCTATTGCCTGAAACAAAAAATAATACCAATAATGGGGTTTCAGTTCATTCACAGTTCATTCACTTGCTAATAGTAATAGTGTTCAGCGGACTCACACTTCCTGCCCAGAAGAGATTACCACGGTCCTTAAGCATGGCGTAGACATAGATGACCTGACCCTTGCGAATGGGAATGAAGCGACAGTCCTGCGGGTAGAAATCCTCCAGGGCACGGGCAATGAGTATTGGATCTGATCACAGAGAAAAGAGAAACAGGAAGACCTTAGACTATATTCACCAGCGGTGGGTATTGGGATCTGACAACAGAGAGGCCTGACTGATTTTTCTCTCTAATTCTTATGTCCAACTTGTTCTAAATTCAAAGAGGTCTTAAAACACTGAAAACATGACACAGGCTGGCTACATCATGTGACATTAAAGCAAGAGGAAGACCGGAAATTCTACCATGGCCCATTCAAACAAATCCTATTTAGTTTAACAAACACATTTACATGACAAATGCCATTCTTTGAGCTGTGATGATTCATCTGTTTGAAACTGGATGGAAAAGTAGTAAAATGAAGCTGTAAAAATCACTGCCTTCAGGAAACTAGCAGACCTGGTTTATGAGGAGAAAAAAGGCATGCATACACAGAGGCTACTCACGGCTGCATTCTGAATCCGCACACAGCTTCTTGTTAGAGAGTTTGGGCATCTGTCTGCCAGCCTGCACGGTGAGAGGTGACAGACAGCACAGTGTCAGAAGCAATAACCAGGACATCCAGCGCTCCATCTTCTGTCTTTTGGTCAGTCTGTCTCCAGTCTGATGAGACTTTTACCGCTCTCTCTCTCTCTCTCTCTCTCTCTCTCTCTCTCTCTCCCCTCTCTCTCTCTCTCTCTCGCTCTCTCTCTAACGGCAAATTCCTGATTCAAGAGGAGGGACTTCAGTCTGGAATCAGCTCAAAGAGGTCTGTGTGAGGAGTCTGTGTCGGTCTGTTAGCAAACACACACACAGGTACAAACATGCCCCTGATTCTGGTAAGCATACTACACACTGGACAAGCAAGGAGCCAATCAATCAGATTCTCTGTAGATCACCAGCTGCCAGCGCGTTCATGCTGACTGAATAGAACTGGAAGGGAGGAAATCACCCACAAAATCCTTGGTGGGAATCTTTGTGCAAGGGATTTGGTATGCCCTGTCCCATCTGTTCCAAAAGGATCCCAAGCGTGCCCTACGGAGTGCATACCGGTAGGCTGGCCATCCACACTGCATTACATTGAGGCCTGAGGATTTTAATGGATTTGAAATTACCATATTTTGGTGGAGGAAAAACATAGCCATGCACAAAACAGGAAACAGTGGATTGGATGGGGGGAGGGGAAGGTGCAGTTCTTGAAAGGCTCCTGTTTGTGTGGATCTGGCTCCTGGTTGTGATACTCCCCATTAACTCCCCCCTCCATCTCACCCACCACAGTTTGACCCCCATTGACCTTGCCAGCTTAGCACACTCAAAGTTCTGTCTGATACCAGGAGCATGGCCAGTGCATGGCTCCGTCTGTACCTGAGCAGAAGGGCCAAACATTTCACCCATGGAATCAAACAAAGTGTTCTTTCAGAGGAATTCACATGTCAAGAAAAAAAACATCACCCTAGTTACTCAAGCCTCTTGGATTTTTAGCAACATACTTTCCAGTCTGACACTGCTGTTTGATCCTTATTCTCTTGTTTAAAAGTTCTTTAATTTCTGCCTTGACTTGCCGCATCCTACGATGCATGCCAAAGTGCAGTCCTGGGGGCCAGGGGTCAGAGGTGAGGGGTCAGATGAGGAAGTATCTCTTTTTCAGGTCTGTTATGCATTTTGAAACAAGAATGTATTATTTTTACTTCCCAATATTCCCACAATAAATACAGAGAGTACAAAAATTAATGGAAGCACATAACAATACATGATTATCAACAAACTAATAAGGAGTAGGAGTAGCCTTCAGAAGAGCCTCTGTCCGTCTTGGAATACTGCACTACCTGTCGTACACTTTCTGAATTGTGTGTAGTGGGGTATAGGACCTGTCTTTAAAAAAAAGATCCTCCAGTTCTTTGAGGGAAGAAGGAGGTGGAAATCATCTTGGAATATAAGCACATCATAATGGCACAGCTTTGCACCATAGGGTGCATCCCATCATGTATAATGGCTTCATTTACCTTGTGTATTATATGATCATGCAGAACAATAATCAGCCCAATGACTCCCATGAAATGACTGCCCATACTATAACAGTGCCACCATTTTGTTTAACAGCTGGAAACAGGTGTCATGGGCTGTAGTCTTCTTGTGGCTTTCTCCAAACATAAACCCACCTAGATGCAAGAGAAACAGTAAAATACAACTCATTAGGCCATATTGCATTCTTTTCATTGTTCAGTGGTATGCATTTTTTGTCCCTTACACTCCGTCGATGAGTTTTGATTTGTAACAACTGTTCCTCTTTGCTGATGCAGTTTTATGCAGTTTGATGTTCCAGTTTTTGTAACTGATGCACCTACAGTTCAGCCTCATTACAACACTGTTAGTTTCAGCTTGTTGCTTGGGAACCTCACATGACAAAATGATGGTTGTCGGATGTCTGGTATAGATGACATATATTGCTAATTGGCATTCAACCTAATATAAATCACCTGTGTCACTGTTTTTGAGTTTGGCACATTTTTACCTTTCATATGCCAATATTGTAAAGTCTCCTCTTTATAATTACATACATATATTTTAATGTATTTGTTTAACGTTTGATACATACAATGATTTAAACTAACATTTTTAGGAGTATTGGCATAATAGTTTCATAATTGCAAATGACTGTTTGTTAAGTGGCGTAGTTGCATGTTTTCCCCACTGAGTGGCACTTTGGTTCACTCATGATAATCGAGCACAAGGAAGCAGGTTACCATAAAGTTTTTACTTCACGCTGTTGTTCAGGTCCTTACCTCCCCCTTTTCATCCCCGCGCCTGTACCCGTCTGTACGCCTCCCTCTCCAGTCCCTGTCCTCTGTGTATCACGTCCTCACCCTCCCGTGGAGACACGCGATATTGCAGCTAGCGCTTTTTCCAACAAAGTCTTACAGGCCCAAAGACGCACCTGTGTGAATCACCTGTTCTCTGTTTGAGCGTTAGTTCTGGGGGCGCTGTATGACGCTAGAAAGGGAGAGAAAGAATTCCGCCCGGAGAGGGCGGGTACTACGGAACAGGCAGAGAAATAAGCACCGTACAGCAGCTCGGAGAATCTCACCGTCCTTGCGCACATAAGAGCTACCCCCGGAACTACCTAGGTAAGTTAAAAACTCACCGGTAAAATAATAACGGAGAAACATGATAGAAAACCTATTTCAGACTGGTGTATCCATTGAAAATATACTTGTACAGAACATACGGTGCTATATGACGTTCAAAACAGAACGTTACATAATTTAAGGTTGCTTCGGAAGTTCTCATGTTGAACACCTAACTCTGTTTAAGGATACTGGTTGAAGTAATGGAGCCAATAGCATAGAACAGAACTAAATATATATTTTTTTTTTAAAAAAACTGAGAAGAGTTCTAAAAAATAGGTAAGGCTGTGGTTTATGCAAGTGTGGATTAAACATGTGTAGGATGATAAAATTATGCAAAGCCACCTTGGCTCCGAGTGGCTGGCATGCTCTGTACGCACCAAGTGTGCTTAACAAAGACTTCCTGAATGGGGAGAGAAAAGCACTGACAGTATAAAACAAGAAAGTTAAGGGAAACAAACAGCAAAAAAATGTGACATTATTTTTTAGTCTTATTTCAAGATGTCATGTATCAAAACAGCTGTATAGACAATGTGAGACTGCTCCCACCTCAGCACACCCCCACCCAAAAACAAAAAAAAAAAAACCTGTCTAACAGATTCTGAGGTGGAGAAGTGCCCCGTTAAGAAAGTGTCAATGACTGCAGGAATGCGTGAAGCCTACACTGTCTCATCATCTATACAGAGCAAAATACAAAGAATACAATAGAGCAGGTATTCGGGCCACAGATTATTTTACCTCAGGTTTTTAAACTTTTTGTTGTTCTTGTATATAGATATGGCTTTATTTCAGCCTTAACATGCTTGGCTGAAAGGAGTAAATACACACCTGAGCTATATAATGTAGGATGTTATTGAATAGTTTGTGAGGGAAGCATTTGTTCATATTAATGAATGTTAAATTTGTATGTTCAAGACCAGGCTCAATACAGTGTCAGATACCCTCTATACTCTAATAAAATGAAGAGCCTAGATTGGTTGAATGGCTCATTTTCATAACCAGACATGTGTGTGTTCTTATGTGTGTTGGATGAATGAGCCATTTTAAAATGTTCTCTGTCATGTTGTAGTGGTACTTTAAAAAGAATGATAGACACTGAAACAGAGTTTAAGAGTTTGAGGGGTAAAAAAAAGTCACAGCACTGCAGTGGACTGAATAGTTGACCTGCATTTCTCACAGGGTGGAGCTCAGCTTTGAAGTCCAGCATTCAACATGCAGCCTTCACACAGCTTGTCCGTCTGACTTGCCATCTCAGAGAACACCCCTGACAGCTCCTGCTAACTGGGTCGCTACCAAGAACGCTGAATAGGGTCTCAGAGCCTGCCCACTGGTACCTGACTGGGGCAGGCAGAACCCCTGAACATTTTCAAACTGCAACAGAGTGAGACCAACTAAGACAGTGAATGCTTTTCTCTCTGACAATTGTTGACTGTAATTTTGTAAATTTTGCTGAATGAGCCTGAGTGAACATTTTGGCACAAGGGCTACAAAGCAGGCTTTGGATACTGAGTGGCTCAGTAGTTGCATCACAGGGATTGAGTGGCAAGTGACTGGGGGGGAGGGGAGCATTGAGCACAGTCCACAGGATGTGCCATGTCCTCAGGCCTGTGGAGAAGCCCAAGCTCAGGAAGTGACAGAGACGAGATGATCTCCGCCAGGAAGGACAGCATCCCCTCCCCAAACTTGGAGGACTCCTTCTTTCCCTTCTCATCCTCTTCCTCCCAGCAGAGGGTCTCTCGGATACCGCCCACGGCCGACACAGACCCCCTGGGCACACCCCAGGATGACGGCAGCCCCCTGTTGCTAGAGCAGGACTTGATCCTGGCAGCCGAGCTGGGCCGTGCCCTCCTGGAGCGGAATGAAGAGCTATCAGCTCAGCTGGAAAAGAAAGAGAGGGACATTGAGGTGAGTGGGGTGGGGTGGGGTGGGGGGGGGGTCATCATGGCACTTTAGGATGGGTAAGAGAAGAATCAGGATGACCCAGAAAGGGCACCCTTTATTTTTTGTCCAGGTCGTTCTTCTTTGCAGAGCCAGCATCCTTTTTATCTGTGAGGATTTCCATAGTGTTACTCAATAGAAGTTGAATGGCCTGTTTTCCCTACCTATCTCCAGAGAACTGCTTGTTGCTGGCTTTGCCCACTCTAGGGTTGGCTCACCCATAGGAGTGGTTTGGGACTCGTGAGTGCAACTTATGGTTGAGACAACGCTCTCACACCCTTCCACAACACTGGAATTGTTTCAGTTGTTTCAGTGTCAATCCTGCTCCATTAAATTCTTGTGTAAAAACGACTGTATGATAAAGTGAAATAATATAAAGTTGTCAAAAGGCTCCAAGGTGCATTCTCTGAAAAGTCATCTCTAGTTCACTGCCATAGAAATAGGCTTGTGTAAAGGTTAGGTGAGACATTAATGTTCAAATACTCACATTTCTCACATGTTGTAGAAATAAGGAACAGAGAACAACAGTTGGGGACACAGAACTCAATTGCACAGGGTGAACATTAAGTGCAAGATGAAAAGGGTTAGACAAAACTCTGTTGTGCTCAGATACAATCAGTCTGCGAGTACATGGATGTGAATCATGTACAGCAAAACCCACAAGGTGTTAGTAAACTGGCACCACACCAGTTTAAGTGTGTAAAATAATTCATAGATGGCTATGTTAATCACATACCTCTTGTATGTTGTTTTAAATGAAATTTCAGTTTTTAAATCAATGTTTGCAGTTATATACAAGGTCAACTCCTCTTTTATGTTGTTTTAATTGAAATGTCAGTTTTTAACATCAATGAGTATTGGTAGGCCCTTATTTACCTTCTCTAATATGTATTTGCATATAGGTCAGCCCTAACTGACAACCTGGCAAAATATCTGTGCATCAGGTCCCAATAAAATATATGTTATAGCACAGCATTTGTGCATTAGACTCATAAAGATTCTGCATTAGGCTTCTCTAAATAGTACAGTGTTTCTGTTAGGCCATTGCCGAAAACTATGACAGCCCAAGCTTAGTGTTGGTGTGCTCCGGTCTTTAAAATAAGAGTGAGTGGTAAAGCACAGCATGTGTGCGTCAGGCTCTGGAGCAGGAGAAGCACGTCATGCAGCGGAAGCTGGAGGTTCAGGAGCTGGAGGGCAGCCAGCGGGAGGTAGAGTTACAGGCTGACCTCGCCGCGCTTCGAGAGCAGCTGGATAAGCAGCGCAACCAGGGCCGGGACCGGAGACGGGAGGAAAACGAGCAGCTAATGCAGCTGTCCAATCACAACCAAAAGTTGGTGGAGCAGCTGGCAGAGGTAACCAATCAGCTGTGTGTTTTTTTTTACATGCTCATGCATAACTTGCACCTATAGTACACATTATCATGAGTTTCTCCACAGTGTTCTCAGCACTTTCTGCCATGACAGAAATGAACACATTTCATGCCACATGTCTGTGTAGGGTTATTGGAGCTCTGTGATGATGTTAAGGGTATTCACATACTTAATGTATATAAACAATCATATAAATAAATGATTGTTATAAATAACATTTTAAATGATTAAAAAAGAATAAAAAATAAGACATGATAATGGGTTCTGTATTTATCTTTAAATCTGTGATAAATAAATATTTATCTGGGAACCCTACTGAACAGGAAGCAGTGGATAAAGCACATACAAGCAACCCATTTGCACTCCCTGAAAGGAATTTTTCCTCACTGAGAATGTGGAAGAGCCCGTAATTGCCTCACCTACGCACACATACTCTGTTTTTATCTCTGTTTCTCTCCTCCTCCCTGTTTTTCTGTCTTTGCCCTGCTGTATGGAATGTGGGTCAGCAGGCTGGGATGGTCCTCTAGCTTCATGTCTCACACAGAAACCAGTTTCCCTCCCTTGAGTCATCTCCTTTCCTCATTCTGCCCCAGTGATGAGAGATTATCATGTCATGACACATAAAATGGGCAAAGCCACCACATGCTGTCAGTGACAAGATCAGTGATTGATTGGTTGGTTGATTGAACCAATTATTGTGTTTGTCCTTGGAGAACACTTTTTAAAACCTCATTTTTTCATCAGTACAGCCTTTTCAATCAACCCCCTAAAATAATGAGGCAGCCCCCTCCCTAAAAGACTGCTTTGTCTGTGATAAAATATACATGTACATAGAGCTGATTCCACTTTAATTAACACAATCATTCTCTTCTCACCTACTAAAGCAAAACAACATCCAAACCCACAAAATTAAAACTTCATAATTTTATACATCATTAAATATAAGCACCAATAATTGTGCTCGGGTATGTAATTTAGTACAATATATTTATAGTTACATATGAATGGGTTCATGTATACACACTACACATACAGTATATACCTAGATTTTATTACATGTTTATTATAATGTTTTTGTTGGTCTTTTTCCCAGGCCGTTTCTCTGGAGCATACACTCCGCTCAGAGCTGCGTTCTCTTAGGGATGATATGGATGACAGAAGTCTCAGCAACTCCATCAGCTCTGCCAGGCTGGAGAGTCTACTGGCTGAGGTATGCATGCTTCACATTCACGCATATACCAGAGTAAGTCAAAAAGTACATGCACAGGGTTTTTCCAAACAAATTGAGATCAGTGGATGGCTGCAGACAAGTGCTCATTAATACACCTGTCTTAGTCTCATTGGGGTGCCTTCAAAAAAAGGATACTTTTTGTGCCATGGAAAAAAACAATTTTGAGGTCAGGGATAACATCAAATTTTTAACAAAACACAAGTGGAAATCTTCCCAAATCATTTAGGGGGGTCATTATGAAGAACCTTTAGGAAAATTGAAAATTGTGTTGGTGAGAAAAGGGCAAGGAAAGTTGTGCTGAGCAATTTTTTTCCATCATGACAATGCACCTGCTCATTCTTCGAGGGTAGCAAGGGCTGTCCTATGTGAATTTCATTGGGAAACCTTACCCCATCCACCCTACAGCCCTAATCTTGTCTCTTCAGACATCTCTTTGTTCCCAAAACTCAAAGAACATTTAAAAGGAACACGATTTGAGTCCCTTGATGATGCCAAAACTGCTGTTTTGACATGGTGTAAATTGAAGAGCGTAGAATTCTTCTTAGAGAGATGGAAGCACCCCCTTCTGAAGTGTATAGACCTAGATGGAGGATATGTTGAGAAACAACAGCTTCACATTTTGATATTTTTGTTTAATAGAGGTGTCTATGATTTTGTAGCAATAATGTTTGACTTTCCCTCGTATACTCACGCACACAAGGGTGCATAATTATGAATTTACCACTGGTGACAGGTCATTAGATCAGTCACGTAATTCAGATGTATTTACAGAAAAACAACTGTGCTGTGAATAGCCTCCCTCATCACCTCCCATCATCCCTCTCTCTCGCTCTCTCTCTCACCCCACAGAACAGAGTGTTTCAGGAGCGATATGGACGTGCAGAGGAGCGACTGAGATCTGCAGAGGACGACAACTCTCGGTTGCGGGCAGAGAGGGATGGGCTAAGAGAGAGAGTGACAGAGATGCAGGCCAATCTGGAGGAGAGAGAGGGAGAGGTGAGTTTGAGAAGGGGGGGCTACATGCCAGGAGGGAGTGGCTGAGGGAATGGGTGGCATTGCTGCTGACCAACCTTCACACAAGTGTAGCAGAACTGTGTTTGCGGAAGGAGGGGGCTAAGAACTGGGAAGGAGGGAGGGGCTAACTACAGACCAACCTTACAAGAGAGGGAGGCAGAGGTGATTAATCTAGCTTGGCCAGTGTGAATGAGAGAGAGCGAGAGAGAGAGAAAGAGAGAGAAAGACATTGCTTATAGCCAACAGAGGTGGAAAAAAGGACATTGCTATAAGTAGAGCACAAAGGCAGAGCGTCTAAGTCTAAGGGGCTGGCTCTGGGGCTCCCACAGCTGGACCAGGAGCGCAGTACTGTGTTCCAGCTGCGGACACTGACACACTCTCTGAAGCAGAGGGTCCAGTCCCTGGGAGAGGAGGTCAGCCTGAGCGAGACCACCTGCTTCCCGCTGTCCCTGCAGTGCGAGATTCAGCAGTCCCAGGTATGGTGACTCCTCCTGCACTCACCACACCACAGTCAAAAAGGAGCAGGTGACATAAGTGGAAGTGCAGGGGGGCTTGACTCAATCCTTTCAGTGTGTGTGAAACAGTAGGAGTTTTAAACACAATGATTGACGTCTTAAATAATAACTGCCCCGCCTCTCTTTGTAAGTCCTGTTCCATACTTCAGTGAACCTCAGTGTACAGTGACATTGTACTGCTGAGAAAACCCAGGTAAATGTGTAAGAAATAATGTTTTCTTTGATCCCACAGTAACAGGAAGTATGTTCTCTTTCAGGCAAAGGAGGCCCTTCAGGTTCATTCTGAAATTCTGCAAGAGAAAGAGAGTGAAATTCAGAAGCTAACAGAAAAGGTTTGTGTGCCCCGAAAGGGAAGAGGGGAAGGGCTTTTAAAAGAAGAATTGGAAATATTGTTTGCAGGCCATAATAATTGATTCCTTTTATTGAAAAGGTTCTTTGACATATAGGCACATGTCATTCCTTGCATTCAGATTTCAATGCACAGCTTGTGTTGTGGCGTTTTGTGCATCCCCATGAATGAACTCAATCCCCTATGCAGAAGTGCACACATCATTTCATTTAAAAAGAGAAACAATTTGCCTTAATACTGCAACCAAAGGATGGAAAAAAACTATCTGATACTTTAATTCCTTGTGAAGGGAATAGTTCTTTTAAAGATAAATAATGGTATAAATAAGAATTAATAAAGAAAAGGGCAGCTACATTTCTTGGCAGATCTTGTTTATTATATGTCATGAAATGCGCCCCTGCCTAAATTGGAAAGTATCACATCTAAACAACTTACCCAGTTTACCTGTATTAGCCCCATCTGTGTACTGTGAAAAGCATTATGTTTTACCACTAACAGCATGCTAACTGAAAGGCTTTTTACTAGCAAAGGAATTCGATTTTTTCAGATTGCCTAGATCTAGCACACTGTTCAATCCATCATCCCCCCTTTCCATGATTGTAATTATGCTTGAGCTATGCATTTTTGAAGAGGCAAGATGAAAACTTTATTTTTTCATCCTAATTTTCCTTAGCCAATTGCTCTTGCATAGGGCCCAACTGTTTTGAAATAGATATCTGTACCAGATGTCATTTTCCTGGACCTAAGCAACCTTGTAAAAACCATTCACTGTCTTACAGTTATGTACTGACCTGGAATCACCTGCAAGCCCATTCACATAGAAGGGTGAGGGACAGACAGTGTTGGGAATTCAGTAAGATTATTGATATAGTTTGTCTCTTGGCCATTACAGCCATGAACTTGCTTTCCCTACCTTTGAACTAATTCTGGTTCTGATTGTAATTTAAAGCAAACATATTGAAATCATGTGCATGATGCTAAAATATTTTGTTCATGTTGCATTCTACAGCTCCAGTCCCAAGAGGGGGAGCTGCAGTCTTTAAAAGAGGAGCTGCAGGCATTCAGACAACCTCATGGCAAGCCCAGCTATAGGTGAGGCCCAAAAGCCCTGACGTCAATCCATTTGTGTGCAATATGACTGCCAAATCACAGTGTACTGAATCAACTCAGCCTGGATTTGTTCCATTTGCTTTGTTCCTTTAAGGGTCACTGCTGTTACAGCAGAAAGAAAACGAAATGGTTTAGGTAACAAAGATAATAGACCACGAGTGAGCAATTCAGAGATGTTCAGCTCTGAACAATGTTGCTATAGAGAATCAATGTTGCTATAGAGAATCTCTCTCCGCTGCCTAGCTTCCTGGAGGAGGAGCTGGTTAAGGTGCGTCAGGAGCGGGATTCACTCAACCAGCAGCTCCTCAACACCATAAAACACAAGGTGGCGCTGTCTCAGGAGGTGGATGCCTGGCAGGTGAGTGATTGTGTGGATTACCAATTTTTACGATGGAGATGGAGACTTAAATAAAAGATACATAGCTGTCGTTCCTAAGTGCTCTCTTACACAGTGCCAGAATCTTAGTTAAACATGCATCAGATTTTACTTTGGAAAACATATTTTGACTTATCTGTTTGTTGTGGTGTAATTATTCCAGTATAACATGGTTTTTCCTCAGTGGGAAACAATGACATTCATTTCTTATCCCTAAAACACTACATTCATCAAATATCAAGATATTTATCCATTTTTTTCTCTCTCAGACCATATTCTAAATATTCTCTCTCTGTCATTCTCCATCACTGTATCACTCTTTCCCTCCCTGTCTCTGTCTCCTTCTCTCTCTCTGTCTCTTTCCAACCCCTCGCTCCTTTGCTCTCCCTTCCTTGTATCACTACCTTGTGTAACAGTTTGTCGCTGTCCCGATATTTATTTCCTCTCACTCTCCCCAGGTCTCACACAAGCAATCTTTCTCTCCCTCTCTCTGTTGCTCAGGAGGACATGCGTCTGGTGATTTGCCAGCAGGTACAGATGCGTGAGGAGGAGAGGGAGCGGGAGAGGGAGCGGGAGAAGCAGAACCCGTCTCCCCTACAGCGCGGCTCTGCCACCAGCCGCTCCCTACGCATGCGAGGAGAGGGAGGGAAGGCAAGAAAAGGGGGATTCTTCTCTTCTTTCTTCAGCAGTGACTGATGTAGACTAATGAGGGGCTAACATTAAGGTCAAAGGCTAATGGCTCACACTAAGGCTGAGGCTGTAGCCTGTGTTCAATCCTGCCACTATTGCACTAAGTACTTAACTCTGCAATGAACTGATTTAGGCAAAAGGAAATGTATGTGTCCCATTGTTTAAAACTGAAGTCCACAGAAAAGCGAAGTGATTTAGCTACACAGCATTTGCTTCCATTTGTTATTTGAAATTAATTGCAACTTCAGTGCCAGAGGGTTGAATGAAGGCCAAGGTCATACACTTATATATAGGCAGGTGTTTTGCCAGTCATTCCCCACCCCCGATTCCTTAAAACCTCCCCCATCAGCTTGCATACAACATCAATTGCTTGGTTACAAAAATGTGTACATAGACAAATAAATTATATATGTATATGGTATAATTATGAAATTGCATTACATTTTTGTACATCTGTAAAACTGTGTAGAAAACATGAGCAAAAATAAATAATTTTCTGGATGTTTGTGTCCTTTTTTTTTGTTGTGCCAACATGTTACAACTGCATTAAGAGATTATGTAATGCCTGTGATTACATTATTTTCTAGATTTAATGCAATATAATTAATATGTACATAATGTATGTGTGTGTATGTGTATGCTTGTCTGTGTATTTGACAATATGGTACATTTACAGATATACATATTTTGACTTCTAAATATGCGGTATGCATTTAAAAGATAACTCATTTATACATTCTGAAGTATAGATACTGCAGAAGACATTTATGTAAACAGTATTAAACACATATACAGTACTATTTAACAAATTTGCAGCAACCTGATTCTATCTACCTCAATATCATAAATGTAATGGTCTCAGGTCTCTCGATAACAGTACAAGCGGAAAGCGCCATTGTTAAAAAAAATACTGTAATACCTGGCACAAATATATATCATCCACACCATCACCAAATCTATACTGGACAGTCAACAGGCAGGAATACACAAAAAATGTACACACATATAAATACTCACATGCATACACACACACACGCTCACTTAAATTTTCAGTCAGGAACTACAACACAACATGCACATTTTCTTCATTACATCTTGTTATGAGTGCAGCTGCATATTTGTCAGAAAAAAGGTTTCAAATCACATCATTATTTAAATATTTTACCTCATTACTTGCCCTAAATTGCCCCTGTCCCAACCTTTTTTGGAATGTGTTGCAGGCCTGAATGGCAGGAATGGATGTATATTTAAAAATGAAATGAAGTTGATCAAACAAAACATGAGATATCTTGTGTTCATACTGTCTGCAACGAAATACAAGTCAAAGTACATTTAGAAATCACCGCTTTCTTTCTTTATTTGCATTTTCCATACTATCCCAACTTTTTTCGGGTTGGGTGTGTATACCACAGATGGTCCAAGTTTGAGTTAGGTGAGGTAAGTCAGAGGGTCAGGGCGTGACATGTACCCACTGGAATAGGTGGGGCTAGGCTCATTGAGGAACTGTGGCTCCTCTAAGGCACCCAGCGCACTGGACAGGTAACCTGAGGAGTCTGTCTGACTCACTGGCTCTACCTCCACTTGCAGCTCTGCCCCTTCATTGTCAATACTACCACTTCCTTCCTGCTCACAGTTCAGACACACACTCAGGCTGGAGATGGGCACATCCTGGCAAAGGGTGGCACCATGCAGCTGCCAGGCTCCTTCCTCTTGCAGGTCCTGTAGAAGAGGATGTGTGGCTATAGTCTCCTCCTCTGATGTCCTACAGCCGTCCTCATCCTCATCCAAGGCCCCAGAAAAAGAACTGGGCAAGAGAGGTGGAAGCTGCCCATCCAGCGGCTGATCATCCACCAGACACAGGGGACTGTTGCTGCTTTGGACTGGGCAGAACCAGGTTTCCCTGCCCTCATAGCCCGAGCTAGAGGGTAGCTCACCCACCAGAAAATTCACATTGCTCCCAGAGGAGGATGAAGGGATGCAAAGGGAAGCCAGAAAAGTGGGAGATTCACCTGGAGTGGCCATCACTGTCCTTTCTGCCCTCCCGATGTCCTGTTCAGGAGAGACATGACTGTCACCATTGTTTCTATGTTTTTGTTCCTCAGCCAGTTTATGAATTTTCATTGATTTTATGATTTAGGGGATGGGGAAAGGTTTGTCATCTTAATAGAAAGTCACAGGTTTCTGCTTTGTTGGTAGGTTATACTGTATCTTGCAACTGTAACTGCAGCTGTCCTTATTGTCATGACTGCCAAAAGTAAAGAAAGTTTATACACCTGGCAAAGTTTTGGTTGGGGAGTTTTCTGAAGCATGACAAAATTAGAGCATGAAATAAAAAAATCATTCTGAAATAATACATTTATATATTACATTAAATCAACATTAGTTTAAACATGCAGTTCTCATTAGAAACAAGGGCAACATTTTAACAAGCTATGTGGGTTTTTAGACTGGAAGGGACATTCCAGTCTAAAGATCAGTTTTATAGTTGAAAACTACTGTTCAGAGATTGATTATACTGATACACATCTATTTTGTAGATGTGTATCAGAATCCAGTGTGGTGGTGGGAAAATAGCTGGAGATGGATGGTCAATATAAAATCAAGATGTGGAAAACTTTCTATTACTCTTATTGAATCATAGCAATGTTTGGGCTCAGGAGCAGAGAAAAGAGGAGGAAGAGGCACTGAGGTCACCTGCTAACAGGTGAATTAGTTTATTTCAGCCAGAGCTGTATTGCAGATAGCATGAGGCTTACCAGTGTGTTGGGCATGTGTTCAGATTCCCCAGACTTCAAGTAGCAGCATATGGGTGTTATGATCAAGATAGCTGTAACTGCCATGAGCAAGATGATTGCCATGATAACATGCTTCACCATATCTGTGGGAATAGTCAAGGTCCAACTTCAGCTTTTCAGCAGGGAAGATGATACCATGACCTAGGGTCCAAGTCTGGCACTTCTAACCCAGTGCTAGAAGCTAGCAAATTGTTGGTTTGGGTTTAGACAACAAAATAAACATTTGGAGATTGAATTTCACACAGCATACAAATAAATGTGAAAATTAATTGCTTTTTCATTGACTGGAAGTGCATTGAATTATTGCACTATATCAATATAAATAGAAATGACTACAAGTTCTGTCTGGTGATATACGGAGGAAGCAACACCAGGCAGTAAACAAACAAATGTTTCATAGGTGAATAGTTATCTTAACTAGTTACATACAGCATAGCCAACACTTTCCAGTCAGTCAGCAAAAAGCAAGCTGATAAATAAGGCAGGATGACTACTTCATCCTCCAGCCCAGAATGGAAAGTGTTAATGTAAATGGCCCTACAAAGAATGTGGCAGTGAGAGCCTTTTTTTTTTCTTTTTTTGCACACCTGAAGTGTTGCCTGGCAGCTCCACACACTCCTCCGACTCATAGTGTGGTTTGTTCTGCTGCTGCTTGTGGATTGCAGAGGCGCTCACACAATAACACTGGCCCAGGGTTAGATCCTTGCATGACAAGGAGGTTTGACCAGTCTCCAGAGTCTCCATACACTGCACATACAAATGGGGCAGATGAGGTCGGGTCAGGTGAGAATATTTCTGTGCAATCAAGCACCAACCTTGGGAAACATTCAGAACTGAATTGCTAAGTGAGTGCAAATCTATCTATCTATCTATCTATCTATCTATCTATCTATCTATCTATCTATCTATCTATCTATCTATCTATCTATATACAGGGGGTCCTCGATATATATATATCTATATATATATATAGTTACTAAAATATGTTGGTTAATACATTAACATGTATCATATTTTTATATATTTTGCGATAGAGGTGATATTACACAGTTATTAATATTGCTTTGAAAGCATTAATACCATGAATTAAACACTTTATATTTAGTAGTTATACAGGAGTAAGACATGGATGGTTTTTGTCATTGTTTTCAAACAACAAAAAATATTATTCTACTTATATTTTTAAACAGAAAGCAGCACACCTGAGACACCTTGTCATAGCTTGCAGATCGTGTGTCTTTGTAGAAGATGGTATCAAGATTTTTCCTTTCATGGTTATTGCAATCACTCTCAAAAACCTGGATTCTGAATTGCAGCTGTGGCAGCAGGGTGAGCACACTCTGAGGCATACGGATGTGCACAAGGATGTCCCTTTCATGGACAGAGATGTCCAGAGTGGGGGCACTCAGCAGAGCTGCCAGCACACACAGAGTAGGGGAGGAATTTAGATGATGTCATGTTTAAGGGAACCCGTAATAGGCTTCTCTGAAGAAAAACAGGAGTGGACGTTAAGAGTTTGGCCAAAGCTATACTATACTTACAGCTTAAAAACTCCTCAACTCAATATTTGCAGTATATTACTGTTGTTTCAGTTTATCATTGTTTAAACTGATGAATAAATAGGAACTAGAAATATCAGTTCTTTATTGGTCATGGAAACTTACTTTCCCCATATGGTTGGACACTGTCCAGTTCAGTCCAGGTAGAGTTGTCCCCTTTCCATGAGGCTTTGACTCTGATGAAGTAGGATGCAATCAGGTCGTCCTCCGTTAGGTTAAAGATGAGAGTGCATATGGTGGATCTGATGTCAGTGCAGCTATATTTCTGACTCCATTTATCTCTGCTGCGAAAAGACAATAGTGAATATCAGACAGATGTACTATGTGTTACAGTGTGTTTTTATTTCAATTTGAGGAGGGGCTGAAGTCCCTAATGTGTCATTGTGTTAGTGGGGTTAAGGGCCTTGCTCAGGGGCCCAGCAGCCATACTGATCTTTAAGTGGTTACATTAAGGCTAGAACCAACAACCATTAAGGGCCCAGTCAAGCACCTTAGCCATTAGGCTATGCTGTTTGTTCATCAAAGGGCACAAATAATTTGTAGCTGTTTTGCATATGTTGAGTCTCATGCAAAGACATTCAGGGGTGGTAGCACATGTGAAACGATAAAGAACTAACCCCATTGGTTGCAACTCCACGGTATATGTGGTGTTAGGTGGATTTCCAGGACCAGGGGACCAGGTCACCTCACCCCTGAAGTCCAGAAACTCCACACTGAGGTTCTGTGGAGGAGAAAGCGCACCTGGGAGCAACATGAAAACAGATATAACCATGAGGGGAAAAGGAGGATTCTTACACTGTACAACAGCAGCAACTGATCCACGCAGAAGTGATTATACTGAGATTAATAGTACCATTTAAATGGTTGTCAAGCAATTTATTTCATTGAGTGGGTGTTTTGAGGTGACAAAGATGTTGTTTGGTGAATGTGGGAAATGGACTTAACATTAGCAAGTGCATTGATAATGGTTGCTTTGATAAGACTTTGGCTTAACTAGTCAAAATCAGCCCATATATGTTCTTCTCCCTAAGGGTTATGGGTACTTACCAGCTGACAACAGTACACAGCACAGCAGGCAGGTAAGGCCAGCAATGGAGGACTGGGTCATTGCATTGGGGTGCCTGTCTGGCCGTCTTCCCTAAGACATCAGCCTATCCAAGGGTATGTCGTGATGGTTGGCTCTCCAGCTTCAAGAACACACAAGACAGTGGGACTGGTATGAGAGAGATATAGTGAGGCGACACAGTGACACTTAAAAGATAAGCTTACATATATTTTCATGCATATTATCCACTTTTATGCAGCTTGAATCATTACTGTGCCACTCACATACACACTGAGGCTGATTTTTGTGCACTTCTTTGATTCACACATCTATGCCTGTGACCACACACCCAACAGTCCACACAGTTCTACAGGAAAGATCAAAAGCCAAGAGGGTGCCTCCTACATCATTAAAAGCACTGACATGCTAAGGAGCTAAAGAAGTGCCCTGATCCTGGTTTCTCTAATCTAAGGTCAGAGTTTGTATAATATGATCAGCTTCTCTTGGTTGTAAAAAAGAACCAGCTGTATTTATAAGGATTTTTTTTTTTTCAAAACTACTACTTAAATTTATTCAAATGTTACGAAAATTAACATACAAGTTTGGATTTCCTCTTACAAATGACAGCCCAATTACTATCTTTTTATAGTTTTATACAATAAGATGGGTAAGGAGATGGTTAACATAGGTACCAGCTCACTGACTATCAGAACCTCTGCAGAACTGGTTTAAGGTATGTCTCCATATAACACCTCAAAAATATTTCATAATAAATAAGCCCCTGTCAAGACACCACATGCTTCACATTCATTAGATGACATTTCCGTTCATGATCCATTCAAATGCAAAAGATTTCCAAACCCTTTCAAAGCATAGAGCTTTACTAGAATTTCCAATAGCAGTTTTATACCATTCAATGAAAAGACTATAGCAAATGAACCTGTATGGCAACCGAACAAAGCCAATCTCTTACGTTTATTTATTTTGGTGTGTACACTATTAGGAGAACATACAACAAAGGTAGTGGGGAACTGTTCCCTTATGTTAAGACCTTTTGGTGTTCATAAAAAGGTTTACAAAATAGATATCACCAACAGGACAGCTGAATGACTGCATTCAGAAGCAAACCTTCCCAATATCTTTCCTGAGAGAAAGAGTCAGCTTGTGGTAAAGAAAACAGATAATAATTGAAGCACTGAAAAGACAACGCAGAAAAGGTATTACCCAGAGGAAAGATGTTAAACTCACCCAGCTTCACTGACGGGGCTTCATGCATTCTGTGGACATGCTGCTTTCTTAGCGTTCAGCGCTAGTCTGGCAGAATGGTAGTATGGCACACTCTTAAGGAAACAGTGTGAGCTGTGAGGAGGAGTGGGAGGAGTCGAGACTTCCTTAATTTTGTGTCAATGACACAACAGCTTAGGGGCATCCCTCCCAAACAGCAGTGTGACACCAGACACTATTATGTTCCTGGTATAAGTCTCCAGCGGCTTGACACTCAACATGGAGGAAACTGAGCAGTGGCCGAACACAAGGGTAGTGCATGTCGCTGCTTGTCAAATTACTGCCGAAGGAAATTGCACTAAATCACATATCCAGTTCAAAAACAGATGCCTGGCAGATTCCTGCCCTTCATACTCACTTTGTTTTTGTACCCATGCGAGGACTGAGGTGGCTCTAAATGTGCGGTGCAGACCCCTGGACAAGATCAGTGATGTTGCCACTCTGGAGCCTCGGAAGCATTGCTATGACCACCACACACATATGCTGGGATATACAGTCTCCTTCAGCCATGCAAAATCTCAGTCCTCATTCCTGTGGTGGACTCTTTCCCTTTTTTCAAGCTCTCCTTCACAAGAACAAGGAATCAGGAAACTCGTCTGTCGGGTTCCAAAACCGGCTAAGCAGCCAATCACATAGCAACATGCATGGGCAGATGTCAGGTGTTTTACTTTGTAGTGGTTTACTTTTTGTTTCTACACGTCATTGGGGATGTCTCATGCATTGTAATGCCAGTCCCAGAGGAAAATTTTCCAGCAACTGAAGAGCCAAAGAGAGTAAAAACAGAGTCAAAAGGAAGACAAATCTAGTGAAGGATCAAACCTGCAGTCACTGATTACCATCCTGCACACAAATAAAAGCTCATGCCACAGAATGGAGCACAGATGTATTTGATATGCAAAACATTTTCCATACCTGCACAAGGAGGAACAGAGGTCCATGCTAAATATACTATTTACTATGTTCACAGATATATCTGACAGACTATCTATGCAAATGTACAATATTTTTATTTCCTGTTATTCATTTACAGTATTCGACCTTATAATTTAATTTTCTCTGTGCCATTCACTACCATAGTAAAAACATTATGCAAGAAACCATGAATACAAGATCCAAATAATTTTAACTTTAATTAGTGTAAAATAGTTACACATACATCTGACATAATTCAACCTTGAAAGTGACCAATGTTAAACATTCAAACTGTACAAATGCTTAGCACTGGCCAGCTAAACATCCATTCAAAATGCCAAATGAAACTTCATGAGTATTAAATGAATAAACGTGTTGATATGGAGAAAGGTACAGGGCCTAATTTCAACCTAATAAAGCAAGATATTCCCATGGGGTGCAAAAGCCAAACACAGAAAGAGAGGTTTGTATGTGTGAATGACAGGAGAACTAAATCAGTCTGCATCTGTGATATGGAATATGGTTTTTTGACAATGAAGCTCCTCAGCATGAATGCACACAGCTCTACAGTAGGGAGATTTTGGTTCAATCTCAGGTTATGTAACTGACTGACAGTGATCATGAGATTTCAGTGGTGAGACTCAACTGGCATTGTCTTGGCAGAGGTACAATGTGTTTCATCTTGTTTCCTAGGTTTAGAGAAATACCTATAGTCACTGAGAGATATGCCGCTCCTATGGTCATTGCTAACTATCACGTAGTTATGTTTGGCCTGTAGAGTGAAAAACAGTCAACTTCCACATAAGGGTGCATTAAAAGAGTATAATACATTTTAGCCACAGTGTTCCTTGCACAGGGTGAAGGTGGCACAGTAGTAACTTAAGAGGCACAGTGGTGATTCTGAACTGGGGACCAAAAAGAGGAAAACTGTTTAAGACAAAGATTTATATATCAGTTCATTGTTTATGGAATAAGAGCAGTGCCATCAGTTTTTACTGTGATTCATGAACAGGTCCAATGAAAGATTCAATTGATCAAGCTGATTGCCCCGTGAAAAAACTGTAAACACCTCTTGTACAAATTAGGAATTAAATTCATAGGAAATTTGCAACACTGAAGCACGCTACAGCACATTCTCCTGCTGACTCAGTTCTTAAATATCTAAACATACGCACACGATGATTAAGGGATTTAAAATGCTTTTCAAAGCAAGTCATTCCAATTCCCATATGGAATGCAAGGTCCACACTAATGAAAAAAATACAAGGTGTGTTCTATAGTGTAAGATTTTTACACAGGTCTTTGCCACTTCTTCTTTTGTGACAAATGTGTGCAGCAAAAATGTCTTCAATTCCTTTTCTATGGTATGGATATTGACAATGTTTACATAAAGGTCTGATAAATGCTGTTGTTATAACAATTTTTGTTTGGGACACTCCTGAATTATTACTTCTAGGCCGTGATTTGTCTGACTGGTTAGATTTACATTGGCATCTGTTTGTGAACCATGCCAACATGCCCATTGATCGCACTGCAACCAAAATAGGCTCCTGCATAAACAAAATCATGCACCAATACGTCTGATTTACCACAGATCTTACATACTGTATACTGGTGAATTCTTCTGAAATTAGCTTGTGAGAAAATTATTGATGCAGTTATAACACACGATACTGTTCAATGTATTTATGTATATGTAGCTTCTCAAAATCCATAATATCAGTGTAGGAATTTTTTGATGAAAATAAATATATAAAATTATTGAAGCAAATGTAATTCATTTTACACAATCTCTGGTTTATCTGAAATGTTTTTCTACGACTGGGGAAGATGAACTCACATGGCTCAAATGCAGCTTAAAGACTACATCATGATTTAACTGGCCCCTTCAGCTGTTCTCTGAAAAAAAAAATGATCTGTGATACATACACCTCGTGATTATTCTTGTTTTATTTCCCTTTTTTCATTCCACTCCAGTTTGTAAAGTTTCATTGTAATATTAGACCTGTCCCATCATTCTAATTTCACCAACCAGTTTGAGGGGACAACCTAGTACATCTACCCTTGGAAGAACCTCCAGCCAGTCACTGTTTCCTGCACAAACGGCACGGCAGGTGCAGGCACATCACAAGCACTTGATCCACAGGAAGAGTCCCTATGTGACATAATCAGGTGGCGAATACCCTGTCAAGAGAAACCCTCTCTGTTTAGGCCATGGTTATCCTAATGCTAACCATATGCTGCATTAGGCTGACCATAGTCAAGACAATCATTCTCATACTTTAATGCAGACTGAATGGTGCATCACTGCAGAAAGAACAAGTTCCTCAGCTGGATATGCCACTTTGGAGCAAGCTTATCATTTAGCACCTGATACTTACTATGAACATGAAATTCACTGTAAGTTTTCCAGTAGAGCACCTCCAGATGGTATTTGATAATTACAGAGGATGAGGGCTCATTCGGTCACACCAAGCTGCTCTTCAACACAAGGGCCCTGATATGGTGTTGATTTACACATAAACAATGTGGATCTAAAATCATCAATTTCACTCACAGTCTCACTGACTCTCTTTTCCACATTCAACAGCCTAATTGAAACACTGCATGGAGTTAAAGTCAAGCATAATTCTGAAAAAATGTATACAGTATTTATTTAGATCCCTGTCATTGCTCCATAGGCAAGGGTTGACAACCTGCCTTCATTAAGTAATTATTGCACTAACTGGAGGGCCTACAGTATATAGCCTACCTAAAAAACCTATACTCTACAACCACACATTTTCAACCAGAAACTTCCCCTCATGATCTGGAAAATAATAAAACTTATATATAAATATTAATATATTATCAACCTATAAATATTAAAAGAAAAATGGGTATAAGTACAGAACGCGATTCAGTCCTTAGTAAAGGAGCCGATAGGAGTGCTGAACATCAATCCATTCCAGACGGATTGAGGCGAGAACCTATACACCCTCAGAGACACATCACATTAATGTACACTCTCTTGAGTTTCCTTATAGCTGAAGGTGCACGGTACCCTATTAAAAGTCACCTGATGCCCATTTTGTTGGCATTGCATTGAAAGATCTAATTAGGTATGGAGCGTTTCAGAACTTATTTTGCATGGGTGCTGCTTACATTGAAAGGGCCCCGATCATCCAATCAGATGGTCCATAAAACCTTGAGAAATAATAAGGGCATTGGGGAAGGGGGAATTTGTGACAAACTGTGGAAAACTGGATCAAACAGTTGATGGGGTGGGGTCAGAATACCTAGGAATTCTCCTGATTGGCCCTTGTGGACTCATAAAGCTTGGATGCGTTGTATCCTTTGGATGTAGTTTACCATTCCATGCTCAGCTCACGCTCAGCTGGATCACTGACTTAGTCTACAATTTACCATTGGAAGGCCTGTGACTGCTAGAATGAGCCAAGAACTGAGCCTTTTTTCTCTAGAACACTGGAGGCCGCATTTACTTTCTTGCATTTGTTTTCCACTCCCCCAGTGCCCCAGCCCATGGACGGATGGCCTGCCTGAATGTTAGGGATGTTAGAGACAGCAGGCTATGCTCTGCAGGGCATTCGGGAGGTGGAGTCCTGGGGAAGGGCCGAGGCACTTCATTGCAGTGGACTTCTTGGTAGGGGTCGCAGGGCATTTTTTATGCAAATCCTTCAAAATATACTTTGGTCCTGGTCTCAGTCTCACAGAGACTTGCCCCTGCCCTCCCCTGTTCTGAAAGGCCTACCCAACATTCACCCCTAGTCCACATTGCAACTTGTCTCCACGATGATTAACAAAGGCTCCCATGATTAATGTGGCAGGCAGAGGGGACAGCCGCTTCTCCAGGACACCACCGATGATGCACCGGCTGTCCAACATTCCTGGGGGAAAAGGAGAATTGGACTCAGTGGACAGTTGGATTCTACTGAATTTATCTGTATTTATCCATGTATACATTTCAACTGGATCAGAACCCAAGGCATGGTCCAGGCCAGGCCTTGTGGGAGTTCCTAATTTCCAGTCTAATAAAAGTATATTCCAGAATAAAATTAACCAGGTCAGATGACCAGATTTAAATTGACTTTAACTAACAAGCACCTGTTTTTAAAAAACAGTCTCCACTTTACACCACAAGCATCATGACTAATCCCCTAACAGACAGTGTGCCCTCACAAAACCAACACAAATCAAGCCGACCCCTACCTCTGAACACCATGTTTGCTTCTGGAAGATCCATCTGGTAGCCAAAGGAGAATGTGGTCTCCTGAGTCCTGGTGCTGGCTTCAAATTCCACCCCCACCTGGATCTGAGGAGAAAATGAGACTTCAGCCACAACTTGGAGGATTACCCTGCAAACCACATGGCGCAAGAGGCTGGGTTTAACATGGGTAGTTTCAGCGGATGCTCACTGAGCCAGCCACATACATGGTGACAATGGCAGTTGTGGTGGACGGTAAAGATGAGGCAATGTGGGGTTCCAAAGCAACAGCTGGTGGACTTCTAGCTTCAACAGTTTGTCTTTACTCCATTATCACTATTTCATATTTTTTGTGAAAAGAAGAATTTTAAACCTTTATATTAATGACCCGGGTTGCTCCTTCTGTTAGACTAAATAGATCACTTCCAAGTTAATATGAGTAATAACAATTTTTGTTTATTTAGTGGCACATGCACAATGGAAGCTATTTTCTATTTGCCATAACATTCTTCTCCAATGATTATTTTACCAAAACTGGTCACGATTGTAATTTGTACCTGAGTCAGCAGGTCATATGATGAGCATACTCTGTACCTGCTTGTTGGCTTTGTGGTAGTAGCTGGCATGGGCACCTCCCTTTCCTGCATTCAGTGTTGCCACCCAGTTTGGCCCTGCAGGAAAGATGTCTCCATGTGATGAAGCCTTCACTGATGAAGTCAATGACTGAGTCCATACACTTTATGCCAAAGGCGTAGTTTAACTGCTCATTGAAAGGCACATACAAAAACCTTCAGACAATGCTGTTCTCTGGGACTTGAGTTTGACTTTCCCATAGTATGCCATTATTTAGTCTGTGATTCCGAAAATTGTCAATGGGATGATTTAAGGATAACTTATACACTTTCTTAATTTAGTTTTTCTTGAGTCTCTAGAAAGTCTTGGAACATCAGACATCAGCAGACCTCCTTGATGTCAGGGCACATATGTACATGTACAGTTATAGGTATACTTTTAGAAAACTAAAGAAAAATGTGATTTCATAAAGGCTCACATCCAATTGTGCTACTACTCATTTACTGGTTATGGTAATATAATGATTACAATTACTGGTTATGTAACATATAATTATATGGGTCTATTCCAATGATTTGTTTTAAATTGTTGATTTAAAATGCTAATTGTCAACCTGCTGTAAGGGCTGACCTTAAGTCTTTAGTCTAAACCAATCATTGGAATGGCAACCGAGTACTCAGCTTAAGCAGATGTGTTTGTAGCCAGCATCTACAGCTCTCACCTGAATACTGGCCTGCCAGGGTGAGAATGCCACCTTCCTCAGCACGACCACGGTGGTATACCAACTCCCCTCCTAGCACCAGCTGTGAGGACACACTCTGGAGGAAGTGTGCCACCATTATCACTGACCCCAAGGAAACAAATACAAATATTCACATACAGACATGCACACGCAGACACACAAACACAAAGCACAATGAGGATTAGCTATTACCTCATAAACAGGAAATTAATATGGACCCAAACAGAAATGAGGAACTAGTCCCAGAATATTTTCATGACTTTGCATATGAAGTAGAGCTCTCAAATTAATAAGCATAGATTTTTTTTCCAATTCCTTTATGAAGCAGGAAAATAAAAATCTTTATGATATATGCATGTCTGAGGATGTATTAATTACGCTCACCTACAATGTTTTATTCATATTCAAGTTTGGAAATATAGATGTAGACAATACAGGGTATCTAGAACAACATCTGAATGGAATCAATAACAATAGCTGACTTTGTTCTGCTGTTTTGTGACGTTCCCTTGGTCTTCTGCTCTCTAGTGGTCACTCTTGGAGCTGCATGATCCAGTGGTCTTTGGGCCTAATATATTTAAGCAATCAGTACACGAAACATGGTTTGAAGTGAAAAAGACTACGAGAGCATGTGACTGGTTTAGCTACCTCGTTTGGTCCAATCACGAATCATATTACTGAAAATGCATGCGCAAAAATTTTAACATATGCTAAAGGCTGTGATGAATCTAGCCCTTAATCTCACCAGACTCTCTGAGGATGTCCGGATTTGCCAGCGTGACAGCTGCAGTGAAGTCTCGCCCTCTGTACTCGGTCTCAAACTGCCACGTCACAAACTGGGACTGCTGAGTCTGATGGAATGAAAGAGCATTGGAGAGCGGGGAAGAAAGAGAGAGACAATGTGTGACAGTGAAAGATAAGAAAAAGGGAGAGTTTGTGAGAACAAAGCAGAGGAAGTGAGCATTGGATACAAAGTGCGAGACAGTAAAGAGAGCTAGTTTCAAACTGAAACAGAGCAGAACAGTGAGGGAGAGTAAAGAGAGGTAGGTTCAAACTGACGCAAAGAGGATGAGGGTGGGGGGGAATAAAGAGAACTAGTTAACTGTGACAAAGAGTATGACAGTGAGGCAGAGAAGACAAACGAGTCCAAAAGCAGAACAGCATAAGAAAGATTGTGAGGTGAAATGGACAGAATTTGCAAAAGAAAAAAAAAAGAAGAGAATGAAACTTGGATACAGAGTGAAAGAAAGAAAACAAGATCATGTGAGAACGGGTGAGACAGATGGATTGTGAGAAAATGAAGGAGAGAACGGGAGAAAGCGAGAGGGCTGGTGGTTCATAATCTTTAAAACAATTGCAATTGTTCTGTCTAACCTGGAAGACGGCCTTGGCTCTAATTCTTTCACTCAGGTGAAACAAGGAGTGTGCATTCAAACTGCCAGAGGAGTCCATTTCGCCGATTAGCATGGGGGAATCCTGGAAAAAGACATTTTAAGCAAATCGCATTGAAGAGAGGCAAACATAATCACAGAGCCAGACTGCAGTGCAAAGACAGAGAACACAAAGCAAAACTTACCACCTCTTTACTGTCTGTGTCTGACTGCAGGTACGAAACATGGAAGCGATAATTTGATGGTGCCACGGCACTCAGATGGAAAGTATGGCTGACCTAAAAAGCCAGGCAAGAATATATGAGTCTTTACTTAACAATGTATTACAACTCCACAGGACACATTGAGGATGGTTGAGTTGAACAAAAACAGTAGTTGTGTTGCTGCATTTTGAGTGATGCTACAGGTGTCTAATTTTGGTCAGGTTTACAATTTTGTATGTCAAGGGTAAAGGCATAGAAGAAACAAATCCATCACAATGAATTAATTGACAAGGGATTTCACACCTAACAGACACCCCAGACAAGCCCCTCACCTTAAAGAAACTGCTGAGAGTCTTGTTCACAATAAGTTTAACCCCCTCAGTCTGCTGGGGAAAAACATCTTAAAAGAAAACATAAAAACACAAGGTCCCATTAATTTTCTGCATGCCCACTTTATAATGCTCTTGCATTTGTCCAGGATCAATATTTAGTCCTACAGCTGTTAGCATGCATATCATAAAAAGTGAAAGAAAAATAAAAAGCTATTCAAGTAATTCAAACTATCTTAATATGGTTTTTTGTATTGCTTTCTTTGATGCTGTTAAAACTTTGCATTTGTGCACCTTAAAATTCACAACTGGAGTTCTGCAGAACACTTCTTTGCTTGAAATTAATTCGATTATAAACTAATAAAATCAGTATGTCTGAGGTATTATAATAACAGCCTATATTCGCCTACATAATAACAGCCTATATTCGGTAGTAAAGTTGCGTCCCTGAAGAAGTCCGCAGTTTGTAAAGAACAGTCACCTTTACAGTGACGGTGCAGCCCATCAAAGCTCCCGGGGTTCGGAAGGCGTCCATCCCTCCTGTCCCATCGGGAATGGGGTCTGTCTTGAGGGAAGGGTGAGTTCTGACGCCCTGGGCGAGAGGACAAGGCCAACACACTGCCCATGGGAACCAGCAGGGGGCGGAAGAGACACTCGCGTTTTCAGCCTGACCTACCTCCTCCTGCAAAATACATACAGCAGGCTAGCTACGAACACAGATGTATGATATGCTATGCACACAAGCATGCATTGAGCATATGCAATGATAGTCTCTGGGCCTTTAAAACGATGTATACATATGTATCTATCCTGCCTGTTTTTATACCCTTCCATCCTGATGGACAGACTATTATAAAGGCAGTCGATCTTCAAAGTAAGCAATTAGTGATAAAGGTTACATCACTGTAAATGTTCTGAATAGGATTCAACCACAGAATTAAAAGGACGGACAAGTTAAAAGAGTGAAGCATGTATTATTATTGTTGTTGCTGTTATTATTGTTATTAGTGTGCTTGTATTATTAGTAAATGTAACACTAATGGTAGTTGATGCACCCATCGACTACTTGTGCTCACAAGGCCAACAGAAATAGAAGTGGCAACACTGGTAGAAGTATCTGCCATACTTACTTTGGTCTAAATAGCTAGTGCTGATTGCTTATTTATACGTGCCACAATCAATGGAAGATGCATTAAATTGTCAATCAAAATGTAAACCCGGTTGTAAAATAATAAATAAATAAAACACAGTAGCAGCGACGCGACTAGTTACTTACACTGGCATCAGTCTGGGACAGCACAAAGGTCAGGCATGTAACGCCAGAAGATATTATTCTTCACCACACAATAAATGAATGGGATGCTTCTTATAAAATTGTGTAACGGAACCGTGCAAATGTATGTGCACCTCGCCTTCACTCCCCCATCGATCTCCTCAGAAACAATTCCCCCCTGAAAATGTCAACGGAACTATTGTTCCGGTGTCATTTTTATGACTGAAAAGAAACTTGGTCAGTCTGGCATGTTCAAATGCATTGCTGTCGCAGACATATCTGTGCACAGGAAAAGTATGATTGTCACAAAACAAATGTATGTGGTCCTAATTAACGTTTGTTACTTGAGGATATAGCTACTTGACATTCTTCCGTATTTCCTATAATGTTGCAAGATGGCCGACGAAGCGACTCGAAAGGCGGTGTCAGAGATACCGCTTTTGAAAACCAACTCCGGTCCAAGAGATAAAGAGCTGTGGGTACAGAGACTGAGAGAGGAGTATCTGGCTCTTATTAAAGTAAGATATTACCACATGATGGTCGGGCATCATAAATGTATTATTGTGCAAACACTGGCTAGTGTCCACTCAGTCAGTGGCAGTGTCAGGGACTAGCTAGGTATAGTTAAGTATCAAATGTTAGTTGCCTCATTTAAAAACAAACAGTTTTTAATAAAATAAGCAGACCTGATAATTTGGAAATTTTACTCTGGTTTTCCATACAAAAATACAAGCAGTCAGCTATGTCTATATAATTAACGTGAAGAGCTTACAGTTAGCATAGCAATTTGGCTACAACATATGTTGACTCAACAGCTGACCAGGCATATATGCTAGCTAGCTAAGCAACGTCGTGTGCATGCTTGGCAGGTGAAATAAAATGAACTATCTAAAGTATATATTTTGTTCTGTATGCGAAATGTTATCGCGTTATACATCTTTTCAGTTGTGTTATGCTTAATTGCTTCATCGTTGCTCTTTCATCTGTCACACAGTACGTCGAGAATAACAAGACTGCTGACAATGACTGGTTCCGTCTGGAGTCCAACAAGGAGGGCACCAGGTGGGTAGCTGATATGGCTTCCATTGAATGAGCAAGCGTAGAATGGGAACGGGATTAACCTCTTTTATGGATGTAACGATATGTGCAATTCTCGGTGCATGTAAAGTTTGAGAGAACCCACATCCGTGTTTCTAAATAAAAATGTGATTCGCTGTTTGTGGTCTTATCCTTAGCTTCTATGGCCTCTCATCTGATAGTTCTTACGTTTTTCCAGATGGTTCGGAAAATGCTGGTACATTCACGACCTGCTAAAGTACGAGTTCGATATGGAATTTGATGTGAGTATTGAAAGAAAACGGGGTTAATAAAAGCACACGGTAAATAATTTTATCTCCGATCTAATCTGATTTAAATCCCATCTATATTCAAGATCCCAGTCACATATCCAGCCACAGCCCCTGAGGTTGCCATCCCAGAACTGGATGGAAAGACGGCCAAAATGTATAGGTTAGTTTTGTGCTTTGTATATACAGTATACCAATGATGTTCTTAAAACTTGCGAATTATGGATTTATTGTGACCTTTTCCATACACAAATCTGTAGAATAAACCGTAACATTTCCATTCCACGTGTAATCTGTAGTAACACTTGTAAATTCCCTAAAGGGATAGTTTACCCAAAAAATTAATGTCATTCATTTTTTTTTTAAATTTCAAGAAATGTTTGACGCAAAAGTTAGAACTTGTCTGCAGTATCCTCTTAAAGATTTGATTAACTCGGAATAAACCTCCAAAAGGTCTCATTTCAAAATGAGTGGAAGTCATAGAAATCAATTTGCGGTTACATCAGAAACTGGGGAAAGAGTTTTTTAAAAACTTTAGTGCAACCACAAATTGTGTTCTTCCACATTAATTGGTGCATCACATGAGGTGATGTAGATTACAGTCAAAGCTGCTACATGCAGTGATAAATTACTAATGAAGCTGTAAGCATGTACTGTTTAGCTGAAGATCCCTGCATTTAAAAGTGGTGATAAAAAGTGGAAACGATCTTGACCTGCCATGATAACGATGTAATGCGTGCCATAAGTTGCTTTTAAGAGCACCTGCTAAATACTTGTAATGTAGTTTAATGTAATGTAGTTTAGGTTATTGTTTAATTTCTAAATTATTTTAATATTTTTAAAATCATTTAAAATGTAACATTCTCGTGGATATAGTTGTCACTGCATGCACAGCCTCCAAATGATTCATTCCTACAAACCATGGCATTCATTTTGTTATTTATTTGGTATTTTACAGATCCTAAACTGGACACTTTTGATCCATATGTACATTCATTTTGAAATGAGGTCTTGTGCACCCTGGTTCTTTATCCTTTTAAACATGTGGGTTATTAGGAGACAACAGTTTTCTCATTGCTATTGTATAGTTAAGTTTTGACTAGGAGCTGCTAGACTCAGCAAATAATGACATACAGGAAACATACAAACTTAATACAATCGCTTGGTCCAGCCTCTTTTGTCATTTTTATTATGCCAGTATCAAGGCAGACATTGCTGTCTTTCAGTTTATAAAGCCTAGAATGGCTGCTATCCAATGAGATGTGTCTGGGTTTAAGTAAAAATGATTCTTTGGACTGCACTGTGATTTTAAGCAGCATCACATATATGGCAAATAGCATATTAGTTGAACTACTGGTAAACAGGCAATGGAAGAGTGTTTCTATGTACCTTAGCCATGCCAAATAATAGGAATACATAGCTATGTGATATTTTATTTTATTGCTTTTGTTCAGTGATTGAATTAATTGTTCATCAATGTGTGCAATGTATTATAATAATGCCTATCATCACACTGACAAAATGTGTTTCTTTTTTGCTTGTTAAAGGGGAGGAAAGATTTGTCTTACTGACCACTTCAAGCCCCTCTGGGCCCGAAATGTGCCAAAGTTTGGACTGGCACACCTGATGGCCTTAGGGGTGTGTAGCCTTAACCTTACACATGCTTTGTTATTTAAGATTCCCCTTTTGGTAAAGCCTCTGAATGATGTTGATCTTTCTTTCTGCTTGTAGCTTGGGCCCTGGCTGGCTGTTGAAATACCTGACCTGATTGCCAAGGGACTCATTCAACATAAAGAGCAACAAAACAACAGCTGAGGTTGCTTGGAAAGTTTCCTCACAGCGAGTGAGTGAGTGAGCGAGAGAGAAAGACTGATCTCATTGCCTGACCTTCGCCCCCAACTCAATATTTTCAAAGCCCCTTCTCACTCCATACCCCATATTTAGTTCAACAGTTATCAGGACTATGCAGGCAAGAAACCTTCATAACAAGTTGTTCTGGATACTGGGCAACCATGGTTGTTAAATGTGATATTTTCATCACTTCCAGTAGTATACAGTGAATGAGAGACACGTGTTTAAGGGACCAGTATGACACGAGAGACCCACAGAGTTCAAAAGCACTTAGAATACTGAATAACAATATGGAAATGGTAAATTGTGTACCGTAATCATATTGTTTTACATGGTTTGGTTTTTCTATACAGGAGAACCACAAAATTGAAGAATACTAAGTCTCTCTGGAAACTAAAAGGCCATTGCCCTCCATTGTTTGTCACTGTATTGTAATGTATGGGAATCAAAGTATATTGATGAAAAGGAGTAAGTGTAATATTAAAAAAAATGATTCAACCAGTATTAGGTGTGTCAATGTTGTGTTAACACTATGAGCCTGTAAAATAAGATCAATTACCAACTTCACATTTATACTGACCAATGCTCCTCTGAGTGCTGTTCCACTTTGTGACTGTTTTATTTTCAATAGCATATCAGACTTTATCCTTGAATTTTATACATACCACCTGGATATTAAATCCTTATATTTAGCACTTTTTCTTGGTTTACTTTCCTGTTCTCTATTTATCAGCTGCTGGTAGTTAGTGGACAGGAAGTGTGTTAGTTTTTGGTTGCTAAGAAATGATTGTTACCCATTTAAAAAGAAGGTGGAAATTAGGTAAATATCCATTTAAATCAGCATAGCATTACATTTTTTAAATTGTATTTTTAGGTCACTGTAAGAGGATTAGAACTTGCAGATATATGAACCTCTCAAACTCCCCACCACCCATTCCTGGATTGTTCATACCTCCAAGGTTTGGTTGAAACATATTTTTGTAACTGTCAAAAAAATCCAAAATTAATGAGCTATGGTCTCAATTTCTTTTGTGAGATTATGCGATTTGGTCATAAGAGCATAAACCATTTTGCCTATATTTGAGTGTATCGAACACTGTCAAACCTGGTTTAATATACATATACCTGTGTTGGTCATTCAGGGAATATAAGCAGTCAAGCAGGTAACAAGCTATAATGCTGACATTCATAATTGGACATTGACTGAGACAGTCACTCAATTGACATCAGTAAAATCTCCACAGTCCCGCAGGGTCTTGTAGAGTTAATTGCCCAGGAATCCTGACTGGAAGAAAAGATGTTTAAATCCTTGCCAGCACAGGTTCAGAATCTTTTATTCTTCTGCTGTACGAGTGTTATTAGACCCTAGAGGCCTTGCCTGCTGGACAGTACCTGGTGTCCTGTGGATCCCCTTTATATCAACTTTACTACATATAGAATGTAATCAGTGGTTAGAACAGTTTGTGTAGCTGTTACCACCAGCAGTCATGTTTCCACACAGTTCAACTGTTGCAGTCTTGTGTCTGGGGGAAGGGGTGTTTGTTTTCATAATGTTGTTATGAGTGATACAGTCTATGAATAAAAAAAGTTGTCACTTTTTGGATAGACTTTTTATTAATCAATATTTTAAAATTGAAGAAAAGAAAAGCAGTACATGCTTTGGCAGTTGTCTGTCAGGTTGATGTGGAGGAGTATGACAGTGAGGAGTGTTTTCTATTGATAGTATCAAACAGGTATCCCTAGGTTAATTTCATGTGATTTACCATTGCTTACTTAATATAGTCATAACAAGTCAGCCCTTCAGAGGTAGGCTATAGATTGCGATTTTCTAAGGCCCTGGTATTTTTTCACATTGCATATGAGACTACACTATTACACTTTTAAAAGGTGGTTTTGGAAAGATTAAAAAAAATCAAAGTAAAAAAAAAAAAAGATTACAGTATCTTGCATCGCTCTAGCAAACCCATTAAATAAGGCTCCTGAGAAGTAAAAAGAAAACTTGGAAGATTCAGACACCAACATGAAGGTGTGTGGCATGTGTTTACTCAATCTCAGCATTCAGCTTCAAGACCTGCAGAAATGTTTGTTCATGAAGATGCAGATGTTCTGTCCGCAGCCCCAGCACCTCTCCACAGCGTGAGCAGACGTAACTTTCTTTTTGCAGAACTGACATGATCCTGCTGCGGCCTGGCTGCTGCTGTTCAAGTTGCTCTTTGCCTGTTGCTGTAGCTGGGCAATTAGAGCCTTTAGTTCGGTCAGAATAGTGTTGTTGGGTGCCACAGCGATATCAATAACCTCCACGCGTTTCGGGTCCCACACACAGTCCTCTTCAAGGCCACTGGGCACAGCCTTCATGCCGCAGTTCGGTGGTACCCAGGCAGTGTCATAGCCATTGCTGTGCCATGTCTTCTGCATCGGGTGGTTGTCTGTGTCAATGCGCTTGACTTTTCCTGTGTCCACACGCAGCTTCAGCACCACCCGGTCATTTACGGAAGACTTCAGAGGGTACCGTTCAGCTTTCTTCTGGTTGCGGCTAACATACACGCCCGGACCCAGCATACCATCCACTGACTGCTGGAAGCCATTTCTTATGATGTCACGGGCACCCTGTACTTTAGTACCATGGTACATGGTGTAGAGCCTGCCTGATTTTGGCTCCTGCTCCGCCTGCAGATGCTGGTCATCATCATAAGTGACCTCCCAGCCAAAGAAGTCAATAGACGTCATTTTTCCTCTTATGTTGATTTATCTGTTTCTTTGCTTCCTCTGGTTTAGTTTTTAGGGAAAGGAACATTATGTGAAAGTCAGCTAAGTATAAAAGAGTTAGAGATAAAGAATATGAAGCACTGAATTGTACCTAGTACCCGAGTAGAAAAGCATTCTATCACACTTATTTAATTTTAAATTACCTTCACACCAGCATGCTTTGGAATTAACCTTTTTAAATTGTATTTATTTTGTATAATACCAATACAATTCAGTCAACTTGTCATTTCAATACAAAATTATGTTTGTTTAGTTAGTCCTCTTGCTGGTTGGTACAATCTAGAATGTTACTGTCTCACAATTAAAGTTTGGGCTGGGTTTGCTTGCAGCACAGCAAACAGACTACCTATGCACTGTGACCTTTTGTGGTGATGGAGGTGCTGAGTTGAGTGCAAGCCCCTATAGTCTACCCTTGAACCTGGCCAATCAAATGAGTGGCACTCATCATGGAAATATGTTTGGATTAAATGTAGCCTACTAGTTGAATAAATACCATAACCATTCAAAGGTAAGTTAGAATCACAGGTAGCAGATGGCTGTCCTCAATATTATAGCCAATACATCTTGTGTATGAGAGGCGAGCAGCAAAACTTGATTCAGACATTCCAAACTGAAACCATTTTAGCTTCATTTTCCAGGGTATTTTTACTAGTCAAGAAAGATACTTAAAGTCATCTTGTCAGACCAGTCTTGTGTGAATGTGAGGTAAATCACCCAATACAGTACATTCTAAAATGCTCAACAAGGAAACTGCTTATCAAGGTTTAATGCACGTAATCGATGAGGTAGAGAGAAAAATTTGCATAGTTAAAGTGCAGGATGATTACTAACTGTGACCCAAAGAATTATATATTTATTTGAAATATATTTTATGCTCGTTAAGCAGTTTGAAGACCTGCTTAATAACCATATAGGAATTTGCGTAACTAGGCTTAATGCCCCTTAACAACAAGCTAGACACTCAAAAATTTGCATACTTAAAGCATAGTCATCCTGACGTTTAACCATGCAAGTTTTTGAGTCGCTAGCTTGTTGTTTATGCCTTGTTAAGCAGATGAAAAAACTGCTTAACGAGCATAAAATGTATTTTTTAAATAAGAAACATAAAATGCTTTGGTTCACAGTTAGTTCTCGTCCTTCACTTGAACAATGCAAATTTTTGAGTGTCTAGCTTGTTGTTAAGGGACATTAAGTCTCGTTAACCAGATTCCTGTATTGTATTAAGCAGGTCTACAAACTGCTTAATGAGTATAAAATATATGTTTCAATAAAGACATATCTAATGCTTTGGGTCACATTTAGTACTCATCCTAAACTTTAACCATACAAGTTTTTGAGTCTCTAGCTTGTTGCTTAGGGGCATTAAGCCTTGTCAAGCAGATTCTTATACTGTGATAAGCAGATGAAAAAACTGCTTAGCTAGCATAAAATATATTTTTCAGTAAAGACACATATAATGCTTTGGGTCACAATTAGTCATCCTGCACTTTAACTATCAGAATTGATGTGTCTCTAGCTCATCATTTAGGTGTGTTAAGCAGATTCTTATATTGTATTAAGCAGGTCTACAAACTGCTTTACAAGCATAAAATATATTTTTCAATAAAGGAATATATAATGCTTTGGGTCACATTTAGTACTCATCCTGCACTTTAACCATTCAAATTTTTGAGTCTGTAGCTTATTGTTTAGGGGCATTAAGCCTTGTTAAGCCGATTCCTATATTGTATTAAGCAGATCTACAAACTGCTCGACAAGTATAAAATATATTTCAATAAATAAATATATAATGCTTTGGGTCACAGTTTGTACTCATCCTGAACTTTAACCGTAGACGTTTTTGAGTTTCTAACTCGTCGTTGGGGTGCATTAAGCAGTTTCCTTGTTGAGCGTTTCGAATGTCCCCAGAATATTCGTTAAACAGGAAAGTATAATTTGGATTTATGTTAAGACATAAGAATTTAAAAAGTTTTAAGAATCTGGAATTTAATAATTTGTTAAGAAATATCCACAGGGTCTAATTTATTACAGGTTACTCGTGGATACTGCTATGGATCGTTCCTTAAATTACAATATCATTTTTGGAAGGTCCGATCCAGACAAGAAAACACATAAAAACATTATTACGGAAAACGTTTCACATTAAATAAGTAGTTAAAGACGACATTATAGCATTTGAATAACAATATTGTGCTATTTTTCAGTCATTTCAGTTTCGTTTTCAATTTTTGAGAGTTAAGGTAACTTCAAAAGCAAGAACCGATTACTACATCGTTTTTCCCCTTTTTAGTTTAAACAGGGATCTAAATTTATGAATCGCAGATTTATGGATTAAAATACATTATACATACCTTGTAGCCTGCTGAAGTATTGTTTGTGACGGACGGCTATCCCCCGCAACTGGAAAATAATCTTTCACTTTCTGTTCTTCCACAAGTTCTCAGTCTGTGAAGTTGCACCGCTACGACTTTCAGACCCATTTGCGCCTCCCACCTGCCACTGTAGTTGCATTGATTATGTTCTTGCAATCAGGTGCCACTAGCGGACGCAATTCCAAACACACCATTAAGTCCATTCTCACCAGCCGTAAGAACTGAATGGTCGAACTGTACGTCCTTTCGCATCAAAATGATAAAGTGTGACTGGTCAACATCCCGCAAATAAATTATTTTTGAACCTAAACTGCCGAATGGGTTTTCACTACGGATTTTAGAAGTCAGTGACCTCACCGACAAGACACTTTGATAATTGTGTTACAGTTTCTTGTTACACTTTTACAGGATTACTTCACTAAGTCAGCCACATTCTTATACAAAAATGTTTCTCGTGATCATATAACATCACACTTCTAGCTTATATCTGAGGTCTTATTCCGCATTTGCCTATCTTCTGTCTGATCTGAAATATGAAAAGACGCCCCTCAATGTGGATAATGTTCTTTCCATGATATATAATTTTATAGATCTATATTATGATGTAACGTATAGTGCATGCATAAATAACCTACACTTGCTGCATATGTATCTTCCTATATCTCCATCCATGTACTTATTATAAATGGCTTGGTGCCTGTTGTAAAACCACAACGCGATTAATGTTTAACGAATCGCTCACTACAGTGTATAAATCTGTACTGCATGTTAATTTATAGTAGTATAAACAGCTCTGATCAAATTGCACATCCCGGCATCAATATCAAAAGCACACCCGTTATGGGCCCTTCGTCAGTTATACCTCTGACACCATGCAACATTTACGTTGGGCAGCTATAGTTTCTGATTATAGAAAAGAAATAAATAAAAGACCGATGGTGAAATCGTACATAATTCAAATTTTTATATGTAATCATTTGTTATGTCCAGAAATGATTGGAATTACCATTATTGACACGGCTTTTTACATCACACATCGAGTACCACCTCTTTTCAAAATTCTATCGTTTTATTGGTTAATTCAAGCGCCACTCCAATGGTGTGTTACCATACATTTTACCGTTGTGGAAACCAGCGTGGGAGACAGGGTTAGGGAAACTATTATTAAATTGTGTACAGATATGTGCTGTCTTGATATTTGCAAATGACTGTCAGAGTAAACAGAAATATATTTATTACATACGCATGTGAACGCAGATCCGATGAAAATCCGTGTTGAAATATTTTAGTTGGTGTAGTCATGTTTCTTTCAGGTTTTTAGCGATCGGCACACCCATAGAAAATTAAAGTACTTTGTAAAAAGGTAGCCGGTTTATGAATTAGGTGCTCTTATTTATGCAAGATGTGGGGGAGTAAAGCTGGCCCATGGGAAAACGACGCCATGCTTATTTGAAACCAGTCACATTTCATTCATCGGCAGCTGCAATGCACATGTTGCACCGTCTTTTCTTTCATGATACGTAATGTTAGTCAAATCCTGTGGGAAGGAAAGTGAGTTGGGAGAACGAATTTCACACATTGATGTGCTTTGCTGACCTATGTAGATGACTATTTTTTGCTCGCTAAGTTGCCTGTTTTGTTGTTACTGGTTATCATTAGCTGGCAGCGTAAATCTCAGCGAAACCCGATCAGTCTTTTTGAAACGCGTATGTACGTTGTGTCGTTGAATTTACGGGACATTTCAAGTATAATAGCTAGGTAATGCAATTATACAATTAGCCAGCGCATTGCGTGTGTTGTCAAGGACATCCCCCTACAATCATACAGTCACTGCTGGCTTGCTACTTCACTATAACGTATGCGATGACTGTGCTGCTTCGTGACCATCTATTTGGTAATGCGATTCTTTATGGGTCCTTCTTCATTGTTTCAATGTTTGCTTAATCTCGACAATTACATGTAGTAGTCTAATTCTTTACAGAAGAAATGTTGCTGTTTATATTGATAAAACTATGTTGGCGTACATATAATATTCCCACGGTAAAATATTAGCCTGTTCGTTATTTCCTTTCATGAAACTGACAAAAGTTAATTTTATATGTTGACATGATTTGGAGACGCCCGGAAACCTCTATAGCTAGGTTGGTGGTTTGTGCATTAAATGCTCTATTAATTGATTTATTTTAATGCATTTCGTTCCAGGCATTGCGACGATGACATCTCCCCAGGAAGTGCTCCTTGTTGGCGAGGGTAACTTCTCCTTCTCAGCGGCTCTGTGCCAGGCGGCCGGGAACGATGCCAGGGTGACGGCCACCTGCCTGCAGTCTGAAGAGGTTGCGCGACAGCAGGACTGCGCGGATGAGAATTTACAGCGCCTCAAAGACTGCGGTGAGATTCCTCCTCAAGACGGGTGACCCGCACAGTACCATCTATTGCCACGCCAGCCTCATATCTGATGACTGAGATGTTTGTATAAGCGCAAGACAGCGGTTCCTCTGTGTTTTTCTAGCTGCATATTGAATTCGACATGGAGGAGTACGTGATATAAATCGCCATGTCTCCCCACAGGAGCTGAAGTGTACTTTCAAGTTGATTGTACGCGTCTGAAAGAGTATGAGACGCTGAACCAGCGGCTCTTCGACTGCATCATCTTTAATTTCCCTCATTGTGGCCGCAAGAGTGGAGTGAAAAAGAATCGCAGCCTGCTGGCCAAGTTCTTTCACAGGTGAAAAGTAGGATGCCACTGTTTTAAATCAACAGCTATATCACACCAGTACAAATGTCAGGTAGATTTCAGATCAACACTAATACATCATTTTAGTTATAATTTGTTAGACAAGTTGACTTTTGATCAAGAGGTATGAATAGACAGATTGATATATTGATTTGAAATCAATTAAGAGTATTAAGGGGTGTAAAGAAGATGGGGTGAGTTCTTGTTTGTGGTACTGCATAGTTGAGAAACTGGTATTTCAAAGTAGTGTGCTGGTGAGTCATAAATGATGGTTGTGTAGATTAACATGACTTGCCTGTTGTCTAGCTGCGTGAAGCTGCTGACGGAGAGTGGTGAAGTCCACGTGGCACTGTGTAATGGGCAAGGGGGAACACCAGTGGACAAGCCCATGAGGGAGTGGCACAACAGTTGGCAGGCTGTCGCCATGGCAGCTGAAGCTGGGTTCATCCTAAGTGACATCTGCCCCTTTGACCGAGACAAATACCAGACCTACAAGTGCACAGGTTACAGGTGACATAAATCAAGACGCTGTTGTTCTGCTCATTTCCACTGTTCTTTACCACAGGGCATTGACATTCTCTTTTAGGCATATCTCAATCAGTATGTGTACATGAATGGACATATGGTGTAATCATTAACTGTTTACTTGTGTGAGAATTTGCATTCAAGGCCATTTGATGACTCACAGAGTCAAGCTGTTGTCTCCTGCTGGTTTTATGTAGCGCTGTTGGTTTTGATCAACAGAAAGGAGGCAGATAACCTGTATTTGGTGAAACAGATTACTGCCAGTGTATTGTGATACAGCACTAGTCATTACATAGTGCTCTGAGTTGGACAAACAAACAAGCCATCACTCCAGCAACTTGAAATAATGAGATATGCAGCATTGTATTTGGTACAATCAGGTATCACTGTCTGAAGAAATCAAGATTGATTGGACTTAACTGTTGTATGCTACACTAAGAGAAAGTAGTATTAATTGTTTGTTTATTGTCCAGTTGTTCAGAGTGGTATTTATAAGCCTTCAATTTCACACCTACATGCTAAAAGTATTAGGCCACCTTTGGTTTTTTTTTAACTATAGGTGATTTGGCTCTGTATTCCACAATTTTAGAAACAATTCACATGTGGTTAAAGTGCAGATTCTTAGCTTTTATTCAAATGTATTTCTAAGGGTATAAGAGTAAAGAGAAAATAACCTTTGTTTTGCCTGCTTATTCCTGGACCCATTTTTCAAGCAGCCTACTCTTGCACCATTTTATTTATCTTTGTTACTGCCATTAAGGTAAGCCCAGGCCTAGGAGAAGTGGTTTAAAAGAGCATTTCACTTTTTCAAGACTTGTGCTCTATAGTTTCCATACCTCTGGTGTGTCTTCATGAATGAGGTAGAATCATTTTCTGTTTGCCCAGAGCTCAGAAAATACAGAATCTTCCGCCAGTCCATTTAGGCCTCATCCTAACTATTCTGTTCACCATTAATTTCATTGTGTGGTATTATCATTCCTCAGGAGTCAGGACAAAGGCTTCCATGTGGAAGGAGCTCTCACCCACATTTTCACACGCAGCCTCCCTTACACTGCTCCACAGAAGGTTAAACTGGAGGCCATGCTGGGACGAGAGACCATAACATTTGAGATTCCAGAAGAGCTGAGTGAATATGTCAACAGGTACCCCTGCATTCATATAGGCACTTACTAGAGTGAAGTCTCATGTATCATGGTACTTAAACAAACTGATGGATGAAGGTTAGTTTATATTTTGTTTAAGGACTAGTGAGTTGCTCTTCTTACTAAGAATAAACCCCATTGTCAGGTTGCACATCCAGGCCATGACCATACTGGCTATACATTTTGAGGCTTTTTGCAAATGAAGCACTCCTCCACACATAGTCCCAAAGTTAATTCATGTGTACCAAACGAAGCTGGTGTCTAAATGTTTAAATGTATAAATATTTTTGAATAACTGTAGAAACGGCTCCTTCTTCAAATGCCTATGACCTTGCTTTGTTGTGTTTTAGTATTAGATAACACAAATCAACATCTCAGTCAAGCTAAACGTTTTAGAAATTCCTGCATGTCAGCTGTTTAATGTTGAATAGTTAACTTTTGTTCCTATCATTTGTTGTGTGTCATCTGTCCTGGTCAGGGCTTTTCTGCACCCGCAGTCACACCACCCTGTGCGGATAGTACAGGACCAGCTACTGAGGGAGCTGCAGTCAGGTGGGCCAGTGCATGCCTTGGAGACAGAGTGGCCGGAGCTGTTCCGAAACTCTCCAGAGAAGCTACAGGCCTGTGGCCCTGAGGTCACACCCTCTG
The DNA here is from genome assembly GCA_019788955.1 of Albula glossodonta. Lineage (NCBI taxonomy): Eukaryota > Metazoa > Chordata > Actinopteri > Albuliformes > Albulidae > Albula > Albula glossodonta. The sequence continues at coordinate 8,588,799 of JAFBMS010000006.1, read as the reverse complement.
AGGTCTACTGGATCCGGCCTACAGAGACCCACATACTGGATGAAGAGAACAGGGACACCGAAGAAGAATGTGGATCCAATGGCAGCCAGGATGTCGCTCCTCAAGGGTATGGGCTCCGGCCATCCCTGCTGATGCACATCCCAGAGATTGTACAGCATGTGGACTTCTGCCCAGGGCTGCTGCATGCAGTAAGCGGCCTGGTGTTCCGCGGGGTACCCATCTCCCAAAGTGGTGGCCCTGTCTTCCACCAGCTGCTCCTTGTTGGAGCCTTTCCTGTCGAGTCGCAACCCCTGCTGCAACTCCAGAGCCGCTTGGAGACCTTGCTGGTTCCACATGGGTTTTCTTTCTTGGAGGAGGAGGAGGAGGGAGGCTGTGTAAATCAGGTGTGGGTGAATTCAGTCAGCTCCTCCAGAGTGGGGCGACTGGCCACCCTCAATGGTCTTGCTGATGATCAAACAGAGGGTATGCAACTGTGTGTGGTCACCCTTAGCCTTGACCTGTTGGCTGCACAGCTCTTCTCCTTGACAGACTGGCGTCTCCTCTGGAGCCCTGATCCACGCTTCCTGGCACACTTCGTCCCTGAATCACCCGGGCCCTTCCGGAACTTCTCCCTGTACCCACCATCTTACTCACATGACATCAGTTTCTGGGTGGAGCCTGACAGCTTTGACGAGCTGGCATTCTATGCCCTGGTGCGGCGAGTGTCAGGAGGTGCTGTCAGAGAGGTGGCGCTGGTAGATTGCTTTCGACACCCTCACATGGGCCATGCCAGCCTTTGCTACCGTTTGACCTACCAGTCGTCAGACCGAGCCCTCTCGCACAGTCAGGCCCTTGGCATGCAGCTGCAGATGCGTCAGCTGCTCCCCCAGCACCTTCAGGTTACACTGAGATAGAGCAGAGGGAGAGATGTGCAGATGCATTTTCTGCACTGGTTCAGTCAGCAGATGAAAGTAGTATGCCTCATCACATCTGTATGTTGGGGAATGGCAAGCAGTTCCCACAGATACGAGGAACAAGTTTCTCCTTGTTCTATACAGAAAGCCTATCTACTCCATTATTGGTTTTTGGATAAGCATGGAGAAGGTTGTGTGGTACTACAACAAAAGTTGAGGATTCTCAGATTGTACCGGATTGGCTCTTGCTACACTCTGTTGTGGTCAGTTTACTCATACTACCATAAAGGGATTGAAACACAAAATTGATTGATGATGCAAGGAGAAGAAAGTATTTGTCACAAGTTTTTATTTGAAACTAATATAATGAGGAGGATGTTGTCTGGGTTTCTAAATGTGCTTGGATTGTTGTACAGTGTGTTTTGACTTTTCATGGATGAAAGATGTTAGTAAAAACAACTCCACTGAGTGATAAAGGGGAAATTCATTATTTTTAATTTATGTTGTATCACAGGCTTAATGTCATACTTTATTTTATCAAATAATATTTTTTATATTTTTCACTTTGCTGTATTTGACTATGTAGATCATGATTTAATAATCAAAATGCGTGCACTTGTGAACATTTTAGTGCTGCTCTGTATTGTCCATAATGACATAAAGCTTTTTAAAATTGTATAGCTAAGTGTTTCTTTGTTTAATGTTCAGGCATTCAAAGTGTCTTTGTTTCAGCAACTGTTGTGTAGTAAATATTACATCTTTCCATAGAAATCTTTGAACTGTAGATACACACTTGCCATCCTCATTCTGCTCATGAGAGTATTAAAAGAAACTGAAAAATACTGCTGCATTCTGTTATGTGAAATACTTTCTCCAGAAACCTTTATTATTGTCATTGTGACCAGAACTGTCTGAAAGTTTACATCTTTGTGTGTGAGATTTGAGTTTTCATGCATGTTTACCTTTGTCCTGATCAATATGTACAATGGTACACTCAAAATGGACCTTTGCAAACTGATGTGATACACAATGAGTCACATAGGATGACAAAAAGCCATAATATTGTGTAAGTGGTTGTCTGTTTCATCTTGCTTTTTTATAAAGATTTACCTGCATTGCAATATTAGGTGGGACTCCCTAGTGGTCTTCTGCAGTCTTCTGTATATTGCATACAGAATTGTTTAGCTGTATAAAAGCAGTTTTATCTTGAGTCTGCTAAAACTGGGGTAACCAGATGTATGGCTGCCGACAGTGATATTACCTCTGTATCGGGCATTTTTCTTTTTATTGTTAACATTAACCTCATGTTAAAAAGGTTAGAGTAAAATGTTTTACTTGGATCATTTATGTTAAGCATTGTAAAATAAAGGAACTGGAAGACTTAATTGCATTTAGAGGGATGGGTTTGCTCTCTACGACGGGGTTTCCTGTCAAGGGTATAGCCGACAGTTTTGGGGCTAGAGAGCAAAGTTTTTAAAATAGCTTATTTGCTAATGTAGAAAATATTTGCTAATTGTCAAAATAATAATAAAAAAACGTTTAAATGTTTTTGTTGTCTTAGTTTCCATTTTTAAATACTGTAGACAGTTGTTTTAATATCCATATTTGTGCAAAACGGCAATGTCATGAACTGATAGGAAATGTTTGTGTACTTGTGATTATTTAAATATTTGATGGGGCATTGTAGCTTTTTTCTTGTTCAAAAGCATAAGGGTTTTAGCAGAGAGTTTAAGTGTTCAGGCTTGTTTCTAATCCTTGGCCAAATTCATCACGTAAAGTGCGATTTATGTTGGATAGCACTATTTTCATTTAATCAGTTGATTGGTGATGAATGAATGATGCAGAAAGTTTCGCTGTTAGATTTATATTTTTCTGTCAATATTTAATTCTCTGTGTTTACATGGTCATAATAGTAAAAATGACAGTTTTGAGATTACCAATAGCTGAGTTTAGGCGATTTGGAGAGTGCCCTCACTTGATATGGCCACCTTTTAATGAATAGCAAGCGTACTGCAACTGAAGAGGCCGTGGTGTGCCAGTAGTAGAGATGGCGACGAGGGGACCCCGGCAGCGGAACAGACGAGGAAGCAAACAAGACACAAATAACGTGAACTCCAACACTGCCAGTGACAGCCGATTAACAAAAGACGACAAAGGGATCGAGGACAGTAAAACCCCAGAAATACGAAATGAGTGAGTGTTACAATCGGCCAGCAGCTGAGTTCATGTCTCGTATTGACTGGCTAGCTTGATAGCTAACTAACGTTAGCTGTCTCAATCTTATCTATTGTAGCTTTGCGAATGTTACCTTGCCACATCTAAGAAGCATTTCATCAGATTGTGTGTAAAATGATATTGAATAACAAATGAGCAAGTACAACATACTGAATACCACCTCTCGTTTAAAATCTTTCAACTCTTTTAACGTCGCTTAGGTAGTGGTGTTCATCCATTAGATAGAGACACGTAAGTAGTAAATCGCCAGCCAGAGATTCTCACGTTGTCTCATTCATCCCAGTCGAAGTGCTGGTAGCTCGCTAACTGTTACCACTAACGTTACACGCATTCCACTTGTCAGCTTTTGATTTAGCGGGTTAAACTGTTGAATGCCTTCAGTTAACTGATGGTGGCTGGTTAATGTCTTTCACGAAGTCATGTGCAAGTTATTTTTTGCTTAGCTATGAGCTAGCACGCATCTTGATTTTGACAGTTAAAGAGCTAGCTAGCTACGTGTGTGTAAATCCTACTGTAGTCATCTTGGTAATAAGGTACCGCGGATTACCTTGGAAATAAAAATGAGTTACGGCCATTGTGTCGCCGTTGACACGTGGTTAATGCAGATGAATGCTCGACCACTAAGTGAGAATAAGACTTGTCCTATGCCAATTCTCACTGAGACGTCGCAATCTCTGAGAAATCGCTAATTGCCTACTGCGCATGCGCAATTTGATACACCATAGTTACCTTCATCTGCTAATTTCAACAATCGTACCCAAAGCAAAATAAAAATTCCAGGCAGTATTTGTAGCTTGGAATGTTTAAAATGGAGTAAAATTTGTCATTTTACTGTAATGTAAAATAATGAATTTAAATCTTATAGGAATTGTACTCTGCCGTCTTTGCTTTGCTCCTGGCTGCTTAGTTTGTACCCAGAAAAGCATGTGATCCCCTTCACCCAGCCTTTTTCCCACCATAGGGCCACCAGCAAGGCAGGCCAGGTGTGGGCACCTGAAGGATCCACTGCCTTCAAGTGCCTGGTGTCGGCCCGCTTCTGCGCTGCATTGCTCAGCAACATATCCGATTGCGATGAAACCTACAACTACTGGGAGCCTGTGAGTGCAGAGCATTTCTGTCAGCACAGTCACACAAGGACCTCATCTCATTCTTCCAAAGTTTCCGACGCCATCACAGTCACACTTACAAACATTCACAGAGTTATGCCTTCTCACCTCCAAATGATCATACCATAACCTAATCTTAGACTCCTAATGCCCACTTAATGACTCCCTTAGCCTTGACATTAATCTTATCAGGTTTTCTTATGCTGACCCCATATTCATTTGGTGAATGTCACAAAACCTTACTGTACCATTAACCTGTTAACATTTTATGGCAGTAACTCATTTGCATGAATTCACCATTCATTCTCTTCTGTAATCAATGATGTAGTGGAACACTCACATAGTCTCTTTGTGGGTCTGAGCACCTCTGTCCTTCCTTTCTCTCTCCCTCTTTCTCCCTCTCTCTCTCTGACAAACAAACACTGGTATCATATTTTAAAATGTGACTTGTGTATGATCTTATTCTCCCTGCCTCCACTCCATCCTCCCAGACCCACTATATTTTATATGGCAAAGGGATGCAGACATGGGAATACTCCCCGGCATATGCCATCCGCTCCTATGCGTACTTGTGGCTACACGCCTTACCCGCCTGCTTTCACGCCAAGATACTGCAGACCAACAAGGTGAGTGCAGACCTCCACCCACTCGGAAGCAGCCTACTCCATGACTGCACCAACTGGCTTTCGGAAACAAAGGTGTCTGCGGTGGTAGAGAATGACCCCCTCTCTCTCTCCCACCCCCATGTGACAGGTCTTGGTTTTCTACTTCCTGCGCTGTGTGCTGGCATTCACCTGTTGCGTGTGTGAGCTATACTTCTACAAGTAAGTTCAGTAGGACAAAACTAACAGGACAAAGCACATTCTTAAATTTCCATGTCCTATGATTGAGAGCATAGAACATTCATACAGAAGGGGCTGAGGGACGTTAAAGAGGGCAAAACTGTCTTGAATCACATGCTCTGTCTAAATGCAAGAGATTTGATAAAGGTTTGATAGTTAAGCTCAATCCATTGAAGTTTTTTCCTTCTCAGCACTTGCCTGCCCTGAGGTTCAGCACATGCAATGGCACTGACAGTACTGCGTGTGTGTGTGTATACTTCTGTGTGTCCCCACAGGGCAGTTTGTAAGAAGTTTGGTCTGCATGTGGGACGACTCATGCTGGCCTTCTTGGTCCTGAGTGCTGGGATGTTCTGCTCCTCAGCAGGTTCATCAAGAAACTTTCTTCATATTGTTTTTGTATAATAATAATAATAATAATAATAATAATAATAATAAATCATTGTTTAAGTCCCATAAGTCACTCTGTATAAAGGTGTCTACTAAATGGTGATGTGTGTCATGTGAATCCCAGCCTTCCTGCCCAGCACCTTCTGCATGTACAGCACTGTGGTGGCCATGACAGGATGGTTCCAGGACATGCCCAGCTTGGCTGTTCTGGGTGTGGCAGCTGGGGCCATCGTGGGCTGGCCCTTCAGCGTCCTTTTGGGGTGAGAGCAAGGGATGAGGTGTGCTTGGAGTACTGGTAGAGATGGGGTTATATGACTTTGTACTGTGTGTCATCCGCTTAGGTCCATGTGCATTGGATCATGGACTGTTAATAGTATATCTCAGTTTGTATGATTGGGTGGGGTAGTGACTCGCCTTATAGTCGCTGGATTTCAAGTTAGTTTTCTGGGAGCTGGTACAGTGTGTTGCGTTCTGGAGTGGGGTACATCCACTGAATTCTTTCAGTGAAACTTAAGCTGCACACCTACATTGATTGTATGCTGTGTAATTTTAGCTGGCCTTAAATGTCAGAGAATGTGATGTTGTACTGAAGTGATATGATTTGTGAATGTGTATGGAAGCAGGAAGGAAGGGTTGCTCATTGTACTGCTTTAGCAACCCAAGTTCTCTGGTTAAACAAATGTAGCGTATTTGAATTGGGAGTGCTGGACTCACTGGCCTGTTTTTTGACAGGGTGCCCATTGCCTTTGACCTGCTGCTCCTGAAACGCAGGTGGAAGAGCTTTTTCACCTGGACTCTCGTGGCCCTGCTTCTCTTCCTGGTGGGCTGAGATCATGAAGCCTCTTTCAATTCTGTTGTTTGAACTAAATTTGAACTTCTAGTATAATATCAAATCTTTTGTCGCTCTCTGCTTCTCTCCTCATCCTTTTCATTTCTCTCCTTCTCTCTGGCTCTGTCTCATAGGCCCCTGTGGTGGCAGTGGACAGTTATTACTATGGCAAGCTGGTGATCGCTCCCCTCAACATCATCCTATACAATGTCTTCACTCCCCATGGCCCTGATCTGTATGGTATTTTTTTCAAATCAGCTATGTCTCATTTCTCTTGGATATTTTAACAAAGTCCAGGTGTCTGCACATTTTGCTCTTGTATTTTGGTCAATATATTTTAATGCAAGAAGGGGCAAGACTGAAACAGCACCAAGTAAAGATGCCTGCAGTTTCTGAGTATATCCAGACAGGGGCAGTGTTGGGCTGTTATGGCAGTCATTCTTTCATTGCTTTCTTTTTAATCTTGTTGAAGCACTAACTGAACAACTGTGTGTGTGTGTGTGTGTGTGTGTGTGTGTACGTGTGCGTGTGCGTGCGCGTGCGCGTGCGTGTGTTTGTGTGTTCCTGTGTGTTGATTGTAGGCACAGAGCCCTGGCACTACTACTTTGTAAACGGTTTCCTGAACTTCAACGTGGTGTTCGTTCTGGCCCTGCTCTCTCTGCCCCTCACTGCACTAATGGAGGCCTTGCTACAGAGGTTTAATGGTGAGTGAGCACCTGGACATCAGCCCTCTCCCCTTACACAACGTTGTGGGTCATATTTCCGTGACAGCACAACATATGCTTCAGTTTCCTGCTTTCATGTGTGCCTGTATCGTGGCACATGTGCATGTGTGTGTGAGTGAGAATGTGTATGTACCCCTGCATGTTTTTTACTTGTATACGTTGTGTACAAATAATATGTAAATGTATTTGTATACAATGCATATGTGTTTAACTGTGTGTAAAGGTGTGTTTTTGTCTGTCTGTGTGTGTGTGTTGGGTGCTGTTGATTGCTCATTATCCAAAGCAGACCGGCTGTTGCTTCCTGTGGTAAACAGACCAGAAAAGCATACAGACAGAACATTGCGTCTCTGTATTAATGAATACAGGCATTACCTAATGGGCTACCACTCGGATGCAAGCAACTCTTTGAAGCTTATTAAACACTCTGAGATGCCAGGCAGCATGATAAAATCAAATTAAATGCTGCCTGCTTTTAGTGGAGGTACATGTCATGTTCCCTTGCTCCTCTAAAACACACACTCTGTAGCGGCCAGCTAAGAGCTGCTAGCAGGGGACACCCATAGTGCAAGATCAAGTACAGAGCTTACCAGATGGTGCCATTGACTCTGTGTTCTGTTTGTCCATGTTCAGTTCACACTATTATATTCCACACCACATCCTGTGCAATGCCAGCTACACCCTAAGAAATAATGACAGCTCAAAAAACAGGTTCATTTATGTAACCAGTTCAGAACCAGCTGCTTAAAAGGTATATTTTGGCTGTGAAGACAGGATTGGACGTTGCAGCTGGACACTTCAAACAGAGCTACTCATATGTAAGCTGTTTAATTTGTTAGGGAAGGGCATCAGGCTTTAGCCAGCAGGTTATGGCATTGGCTGTTGAGCTCCATCAGTGCTGTACCCCCTGCATTGTGTAGCCAAATCCAATTAGCCTGCAAGAATAAGAGCACAGTGGTAATAATGATGTGCCCTGTGAAGAGACTGGGATCTCTGCATTGGCCTTTTTTGCTCAACAGTACTCAACAGCAAGCATGTTTGTAACTGGGTACCAGCCATTCAGCTAATTTTGTGTTCATTATTGATCTGCATAGTGAGAGGGTGAGAGTTAGGTTTTGGAAAGGTGTGGGGAGAGGGAGATGTGTGCGAGAAATTGATGGAAGAAGGTAGGTGAGAGGGCAGAAATGAAGAGTTGGTTGTTGGAGGGGAAAAGACAGTGAGGCAGTTGGAGAATTATGTAAGATGAAGAGAAGTGCAAAAAAGCACTGTATAATAAATAGGATCTTGGTTGGAGAGGGAGAGAAATGTTTGAGAGAAAGATTGGACATGAAAGAGGGGTGGGACATTTTAACTGCTTCCACAAAGTAAGTATCAGTGTGTGACCTCACTGGGAAGAGAAACAGGGTCACCCCACCAACCAGAACAAGTTAAACAGCTCAAAGTTCACAAAAGACCCATGCAAAGCTGGTTATCTACAGTAGCAGTATATTAGTAATGCCTTATCCTGGTTGTGAACAAGCAGTTAGGTGGTCACAGGTCTCTTCCCCTGACCCTAAGGTTTTATCTTCAGGGTTCAATTATTGTGTGTGGAAAGAGGACATGGATGTAAAATGATAACTTTGTGAGATCTTTTAGGAGGAGATAGAACAGTGAGGCCTCATAAACTCATACAGGGGTGGAGCTATCACATGTTACCATTGACTTATTGATCTGAGCCATGCTTTTTTTTTTCTTACTGTGGAGAGTAAATTCTCTTGATCAATTCCTATGAATTAGTAATCAGCAACACATGGCAGCTTCATATATCCTGTGATTAATTAAGCCTCTCTCTCCCATCAGTTGCTTAAGGAGGTGTGTGTTTGAAGTGTAGGGTGTATTTCTGTGAGCTGAAGTGTCTCTGAGTCTGCAGTGTGTGTAGGAGCAGGGTGTGTTGTTACATGGCTGGATTGAGCTGAACTCTCTGTGCGTCTGTGCATCTGCAGTTCAGAACCTGGGCCGGCCCTACTGGCTCACCCTCTCCCCCATGTACCTGTGGATGCTGGTGTTCTTCACAAGACCCCACAAAGAGGAGCGTTTCCTCTTCCCCATTTATCCCCTCATCTGCCTGTGTGGGGCGGTAGCCCTGTCATCACTGCAGGTGGGACCTCTGTGCACCCAAACACACCACGTCATTGTGTCCTGAAACACAGGGAGTAGACAAAATAACAGGAAAATCCAAGTAAAACATGAATGTTTATCAACTAATAAGGATGTGGCCTGCCCTTTGCCCTCAGCTTCAGTCAGGCATCAATTATTTGACCTCTTTCAAAATCTATTTAATCTCTCATGTTACTTTTGAAACGCATGTATAAAAGTATTTATTTTTTAAATATTCACATTAACTTGAAACACTGGGGTAGACTCCTTTTCTTGCAATATAGTTACCTTAAAATAAGCCTTTTTTTATTTGGTTTTTATTTATTTTGCATGTCCGCTATAACACTCTCATCATACCTAGCCACTTGTTGACTTGTAGGCACATAACCTTAGTGATCTTGCTTGTTATTTGCATTAATTTAACCAACCAAGAGAACTCAATTCTCTTTTCCTGCAATGACTGGGGTAATCAATGTGGGTTGGGATTGCAAGTGATTGTGTAGCCCATAGTTGTGAGTCCTCTGTTCCAAGTCTCCTGTGACAACTACTCACTGTGACACACTTAACCTGAGTAAGAGAGATCTCATTACAGCGCCAGAGTATGGAATTATTCCCTTATTTAAAGTTGACCTAAATGTCCTGGAGGGTGGTGGAAGAAAACAGTAATTGTCACTGTATGCAAGCAGAGGTTGGATTTCAGTAAGGGACTGTCACATAAATTTATCATCAAAAGGATATAATATTTCCATCTGTTTTATTGGCTGTGTTTATTCATTTGACCTATATTTCACCAGGAAATTATTTTATGCTTAAATGGTATGTCTGCTAAAATTGCACCCATCTACTTCTGATAAGCATCTGATTCTTAGATGACCAAAATGGTTTCTATTCCAGCTAGTTTTCTTGTTACAATTAGTGTGACAAATTATGGTATCATTTATTCAGTTGTGAGCTATATACATTTACTTTTCTCTTATGTTAGGCTGAACTACTTCATGTCACCTGTGATTAATCTTTTGTTGAAAGGCAAAAATGTGTGAGTGTTGAGATTGAACAAGAAAGAGAAAGGGAGGAGGAGGTGCCAGCAAACTCAGGGCCTCCAGGACATGAATGTCTGTCCCCTGATATGGGACTTCCTGTGTGCTGGTGTTTCCTGCAGAAGTGCTACCATTTCCTGTTCCAGCGATACCGTCTGGAACACTACACCATATCCTCTAACTGGCTGGCACTGGGGTCTGTGCTGCTGTTCGCTGTTCTGTCACTATCTCGCTCTGTGGCACTGTTCAGAGGTGAGGACACACACACGTGGACATATGGCACATCATCTACATGCATGTGTACTCACATACATATCTACAATACAAAATGCAATAATATTCTCACTCATGCATAACCCACCTACATGTACACCCTCTTACACTCACTTGCACATATATAAAATTACACAATCAGGCACTCACACTTAAATATACTTGAATATAAAATCAGACAAATTCAAAGTCTTACTCTATTTTGCACAGACACAGCTACTTAAATGTACACAAATGAATACTCTTCACTCACTCACACACATTTTTACACGCAGATGTACATAAACCCTTCAAAGGTTTCTGAATGATTGACAGAACGGCCATTTGTGTTGGTGCAGGCTACCACGCCCCTCTGGATCTCTATCCTGAGTTTCACCGTATCGCCAAGGATCCTACTATTCACACCGTTCCAGAAGGGAGGCCAGTCACTGTCTGTGTGGGAAAAGAGTGGTACCGATTCCCTAGCAGCTTCCTGCTGCCCAAGAAGTTAGTACCACAAGCCTCTTTTTCTCACAGCCATATTTTGTGAGCTTCCTGCAGTGTGTATAGTTGGTACCTCATGGCTGTCACCAAGCTATCATGTTGCCTCACGTTTTCTTATAACTGCCTGCTCTGTACTAACACATGCATGAGCACTAAGTACCAGGCTTTATGCTAACACTTGAAATGTGTTGCTTAGATAACACTGAACATGGGAAATCAAACTGGAACTATAAACTGACTTAATTTGGGGGCTGATAGGGCTCATCTTTTTACAGCACTGCTCTAGTGTGTTGATGCATTCAGTGGTTGTATGGAAAGCTAAGTAAAGTGATGGGCCAGCCATTTGATATGATGGAGTCATCTTTACCAAAATTATTTTTGCTGCACACAAAAATGCTACACCATACGCACGTGATAATTACCCTTGACTCTCCCTGCCCTGTTGTCTGCCTCACTCCTCAGCTGGCAGCTGCAGTTCATTCAGTCTGAGTTTCGGGGACAGCTCCCCAAGCCCTATGCACCAGGACCCCTGGCCACACAGACCCTCCCCAATCACATGAACGACCAGAACCTGGAGGAGCCATCCAGATACGTGAGTGACCTCCAGACCCATTACTGACTCAGATATGCACACAAACACGCAAATGCCTGTTTCTACGTACAGAAACATCGCCATGCCTAAATGCACACACACTCTTGCTCATGCAAACATTGGTGTGAATTGAGAGCCCTACCTCCACTCCTGGCCCCCAGGTGGATATCAAACACTGCCACTACCTGGTGGATGTGGACACAGAGATTGAAGCCCCCCGTGAACCACGCTACGCAGCTAACAAGGAAGAGTGGAGTATCATCGCCTACAAACCCTTCCTGGATGCTGCCAGGTCTGTCAATGCACAGGGAACAGCCCTAAACTCTACCACTTTTCTAAATTAAGCCTTATTAGAGCTTTTTTGTAACTCATATTGAGCCCCATTTTACGGTTTTTGCCAATGAGCCAAATTGCATTAGAACATTCTGTCTGTGTCATTAATTTTTTAAGAGCTCTCAAATGAGCAGAAGTGACATTCAGAAGCACCTGAGTTGATGTCTTCTGGTTAGAAGCAAACAAACACACACACACATACACACACACACCATTCCAGCAACTCATTATCTGCTACAAAGATCAAATAGTGGATACTGACTAAGTGATGTCAAATCCAGATCGGCATTTAATTACCAGCTCGATCAAACCTAATTAACTGAGAACTCCGCTGGTATTTAACATAGCAGACATAGTATACCCCTTGGAGAGTAGTCGGATGATTGTGCTCTACAGTACTGAATATTTTCTCTATATTCAGTTCACTACTGGATTTTGGGAAACTTCATAGAAGGATGCCTTTGTTCTGTTCCTATTACTACAAAGACATTCAAACTTACTTTGATAATAAAGCATCCAAACACAGAGTATGTACAAAGACACAGTAATGTAGACCCACAAGCATTCATACTCAGACAGGCTTAATGTCATACTCACATACGCATGTACTACACATGCAAATAAACACTTGCACATACACAGACAAAACATTACTGGACAAACAAGCAAGCACATATACAAAATACATACATTAGCACAAACAAAAGCATGCATAAACACATACTCTCAAACATTTTCAGAAATGCTCACATAGATGTGTGCACACACACACTCCCATACACACAGGCAAACTCACTCTTCATACACACGCACAGACCTATACACTAATACACAAATACACTTAGACGTATTCCCTCACTCACACATACATGTTCATACATTCACACACACACACTAACACACACATAGGCACATGTTTTCTGTAAGAATTGTGCGTCACTGGGACCGTTTGGTCCCAGCACTGTGCGTCTGTAGAGCGGTTGATAGGAGAACTGGCACATACAGGAGCATTTCATACGCACATCAGCACACGCACTGCGCCACAAGGTCCACCACGCCTCTTGTAGGATGCTTCCGTCATCAGAAATCAATGGGGTCAATCCACAGAGCACCGCAGCATTGCCAGGAGTATTTTCAATGGGAAACGCTGAGCTTGAATCATCTTGGACAGCAGTTCCAAACAGTTTCACAGGTTGCCACTGTCCTGTAGTTAAGGTGGGAGGTCTGAAAGCTGGTCAGTGGCCACATCTGTCTTTGTCCTAGCCATGTCTTGAACAGGTTTTGTTTTGTCTGCTACAAGGTGTTAAAGGTCAAACTGATCAAAGGTTATAAGGTTACTAATGACATCCCGAGATTGTTTGACTGCATGGTCCTTCCCAAATATAAAACAAGAAAATTGTATCTTGTTTACCATTTAACCAAATTGCTCACCTTTTTAAACACATTTCTTTGGCTCAGCTTCTGCCAGCATTTAAAATATGATGGTTTTTTATTATTTAAGTGCTATAAAGATTATTCATCAAATATTTTTGGGGAATTTTTCTCATTCAGTTCCTCAAGTACTGCTTTGAATTGCTTCAAAGAGCAGGTTAAAAATGGAATGTTCCTGTGATTAGCCAGCATCTAAAAGTAGCCTCTTTGTAGAGCAGATGGGCTTTAAAGCTCTGGCATTTGGCTGTTTTTTCAAAACCACTGCTGAAACAGAGTGTTTTTCCCCAAGACCTGCTTAAGGTGCTGGAAATTTTTGCCAAATGCCACAGAACATGCTGGATATTTCTGGACCAGATTATTATTTGTGATCCTACAAATTATGACTGGTAGAACGTGCTGTACTAGTACACAACCATCACAACCATGGCAAGAATTAGTGAGCCATTTTAACTTGCCAGCCATTTGCTTGCTTTTTCATTTCAATGTATGGTGTGCAACGCATTTGATGTACAGTGATATGACATTGTGTTTTATGATAAAAACCTTCTGTGTGATGCTATTGGTTTACTGTTAGTACACCCAAAGTAAAACAGTTCATCAGCCATCACCAAAAAGTGCACATATATCAGTTCTGAACTGAACCTCAAATTGAGCCCATAAAATCCCACTTGATGGTGATTCTGCACAGTAGCTGAGGGGGAAAATAGCTGTCAGTGTTTTCAAGAGGATTTTGCCAGCATTTAACACTCACCAATCCCTTCAACACCCCCCTACCCCCCTATAAATTTCTCACATGCCTGCTTTCACACCTCCCACTGCACGGCCTTGTGGGACATCTGCTGACGTCAGTGAGAGCCAGCACACCGGCCCTGCCTCTGCAGCAATGGGGGAACGTAGCTGGCGGATTAAATTGGAATCACTGCGTGAGCCGGGAGCTAATTGGGCCGATTTCAACAGCTGCGTTATCGTCAAAGCCCCCTCCTCCAGCTCCCTCTGTTCCTACCCCAGTTTTTTCCTTTATGTCACCTCTCCTACTTTCTCTTTCTGTTTCCAATAATACACCCCCACAGTCACACCCTGTATCTCCCAGGTCATGCTACCCTACTTGCACACCTCTCCTTATCATGAGCCTGATTGCCCTCTCAGTGTCCATTACCCTCTTTCTACAAACACACCCTTTCCATTATTTACACTTATGCCCATCCATTTGGTCATTGGACTTCTTGCTCCCATCCTAAACTTTGCCCATAATGTCTGTCCATGAGTACCAGCCCCTTTCTAACATACTCTAATAGGCTGTCTTTTCCATGCCAAAGAATCCATAGCAGCTTTCCATGCCACACAGTCCACTCTGTGCTGTCGAACCCTCTCTCAGAAGGTGTACCTGGAATAGAATCAGATTAGGCATTGCTAGATATGGGACAAAGAAGTGTTCCGGTCCCCCACATGACAATGGGAATCATCTTATATCCAAGGATATCACTTACAGTGGACGAATGGTCATATGATGCACCAAACACCCAGTTTGAAGGAGATCATTCTGTTTATCAAAGGCAGTGTTGACTGGAGGAAACTTGTCTGTCTGTATGCCATGTCCCTTCTGGCCTTTGTCCTAGCTGGATAATCTCACCAGCCCTGTGCAATTGGATGTATTTATAATGCAGTCCTGTGGCCGTTAGGGGGCAGCCGTGCATCATTTCAGGAACTGTGAACAGAGACCATGTTTTTCTGAAAACCAGACAGTTCTTTTTTTCAGATTAGAGAGCACATTGTAGCCAGAAGGGTTCCTATTCCATTTTCACAGCTATTGTGGTATTCATTATGTATCATGCCTTGATATGAGTTTTTAAAATGTATTAAATAATGAAATAAGTACATTATTACTGAACTACTATTAATTACTTTTTATTCACATAAACAGTATTATTACAGACTAGTATTGATGCTCTACCTTACTTTCCATTTAACTCTGTGCCCCCCCCCCCTTTCTTACTCCCTCTTCTGTATTTCAGGTCTTCTCGATTGTTCAGGGCGTTTTTCGTCCCATTCCTCTCAGAGCAGTATACCTCCTACAACAGCTACGTCATCCTGAAGCCCCGCCGGCCCAAGCAAGCCAGGAAACGGACACAGCCCTGACCCCTGACACCCCCCACCCTATCCGCACTGACCAAAACACACACACATACACATATCTCCCTTGTTCTGTCCCTCAGGCCATCGTCCCCAGAATTTACTCTGTTCTCTTCAGCTTGGCTGAACTGCTCCACCCACTCATAGTGTCTGTGTTCAGTCAGTGTGTGTGTGTGTGTGTGCTTGCGTGTGTATGTGCATGCATGTGCATCTGAGTGCACATGTATTTATGCAGAAGCATCTGTATGGGTGCATTCTTATATAAGAGCAATTGTACAGTCTGTATATGTGTTTATGTATGACTGTGTGTTGAACTGTGTGTGTGTGCGCGTGCATGCATGTGTATATGTATAAGGGATAGTTTGAGTAGATTAAGACCCTTCATCTGGACCCAGAGGGTCAGAGAGAAAATGAGCCAGGAATCGCCCACAGCTTTGGAACATCTGTATGGCCCAGACCTCTTACACACTTCCACACATTCCTTGATCCCCTGCCTGCATCAATGTGAAGCCGTCAGTCGGTTTTCTCTATAAATGAAGAAGGCTGAAGATGGCAAGTCCCTGGTCCTCTCCCGCCATTGTCCTGAGTCCATGTTCTCCTTGTTCGCTGAGGCTCTGGCCCAGGAGATCAAACCAAACTTTGGAAGGCCTGAACATGGGCCTGTTTGCATCCACATCAGTGCTGTGACCGTCTGTTGTCCTGTCCCTCTGTATTCTTTTTTATGGTGTAAACATGAGTCATGCTCAGTCATACCATGCAACTTGTCCATATCGTGTGCAGTGCTCCACTTGTCAGAGTGGTATAGAAATGACCGCACCAGTTGAAACTGTACAGACGTTATGGGGGGAAAAATGTATCTGTTTCTTTATTAGAATTATGATTTAATATGTATTGTCTAATGAAAAATGTAAATTCATTTTAATTTTTTTGGAAGGGAAAAAAGGTTTTAAGTATTTCAAACTGTATCCCAGGGGAAACAAAAATGTTTCTTTGTATCATTCTTTAAAAGAAAATCCCCAGATGCCTTTAAACATTGGAAGAGTATAAAAGCAAGTATATTGAAATACTTAAAAAAAAATGAATGAGATTCCTTGTTCATTAGGTGAGGCCAGCACTTATCTCTCAACTACCAGAAAGGTTCAAGATGTCTCTGTTGAATGTTTACATTTGGACCATCTAGTGTATTGTGGCAAGAAATCAAACCAGTATTAACTGTATGATTAAAACATTGTCTAATAAAAATAATATATCATTGTGTATGTGTGTACATGTGTATGTAAATGCTGTTACATATTGTGTGTGTGGAAGTAACAAATCATTAATGAGGCATTGTGACTGACCTATGGCTCCAGAGTGAGGTTAAAGAACCCTTATATGTACTTCCAACACCATGTTTTCCTCATAACAAAACATTATATATATATATATATATATACCTAGTTATTGCACGTATTGTTGATTTATTTATAGATGTTTATGTCTTCTGAGGAAACTTAATGAGAATTTGTAAATATGTTTAATTTATCACGCTTTGGCACTGAATCTTGACCATGTCCATACTTACTGCAGCTAACAGCCATTAAGGGCAGTGCATATCCTAGCGTATCCAGGCAGGGAATTCAGGACTGTTCTGTGTATTAACCTAAGAGCAGGAAAGCAGCTGGACATGAAGTACACTGTAGTGCAATGTATAGAGCTCAGCTGCTGGACTGCAGAGTGAAATTAAGAGGCTAATTTCAGTGAAGCGCTCATTTGTTTTTGCTTTGGTAGTGACAGAATGAGGTTTCATGAATTCCACAATGGATGGTGTTGTAATGATCTATCAATTTTTGACATGACTTACCTAATCATCAAAGATTGTCTTTTCCATGTGCTTTTATGTTTGGTTCAATTAAGTGAATGTAAATAAAAATAGAATCACAAATAACTTATGGTAGATTTGCCCACATTTACTATCATGTCATCTTTCTCGCTTCATTATTATCTTACTCTCACAAATTTATGGAGAACATTGCACCAAGTACACACCCTCAAAACAGAATAGGACCTCCTCAATTGTGAGAAAAAAAGAAAAATCAGTTACCAAACTGTTACAGAAGTCAAATGGAACCAGAGCAACCTGACAGCTATTGGTTTAAAAAGTGACCATCAATTAACCCAACATACCTTTTCACAACGAGCACACAGAACATATCTCAGGTAATTCTGTTATGTTTTTTTTTGGAGTTAATCCACAGACGTGAAGTAGGTTAACTGTGAAACAGAAAAATATTTTGGTCATTTTCCCACATTCTGAGGACATGCATTTTTATGGTAGGGTCACCTAGTGGATGGTGAAGTGTGTGTCAAGAGTAAGGGGATTAGTGGGTTGTCTTCGTTGATGGCACACTAAGCCCCAGGACACAACAGGGAAAATAAGATCCCCTTTAAATCCCACTACCAAAGACATTTTCAGTTGATGCCCATGGTCCCCTTTTCAATCATGAAAGACAGGAATAGTTTTGTTATGTACATGTTTTTCAGGCAGTCGATTCAAAGCTGTTTACTACTACTCTTCCAGGAAAAAAACCCCACAAGACAGGAACCAGCCAGTGCAGGTCATAGATACGTTTTTCCACAAGTTCGTGATTCTGATGCCCACATGCTGCAGAAAAAAGCTAATCTTTTTCCATAACAGAGATTGTACCCATGCAAACTCTCATGTCCTTGTATGTTTTGTAAAATGGTTGGTCAGAATGAAGGTGTTACAATGGTAGAATAATCCCCAACCCAACGTTCCATTAATGTGTTTCATGTTTAGGTTAGATTTCACTGATGACTAATAAATGGCTGATGCCTATGAAGAATTTATAGTAGTGATTAACTCTACATTAGTATTGAATAATGACCAACAGATTCTGAGAGTACCTGGCAATCTGGAAGGATTGTGAATAACTGGCCACAGTATTGGATATACTGTGGGTTTTCTGTTGGCTGGATGGTCGCCATTTCCTTGCACAAGACGGACTCCTCTGGTCCATTACTACCAGCTGCACAGGAAGAATGCACTTCCCATGAAGAAATTGCAGAGCACAGATCAGTTTGTGGTCTGCAAAGGGAAAAGAAGCAGCAGCTGGTGTCACTCTCCTTGTAGTCCAGGTGCTGGTCTGACTTCTCAAAAATGTACAGACGATGTTGCAGTGAAGAGACAGGTTTACAAATGACACAAGGCATTCCAAAATTGGCCAAAATAGGATGAAACAATCATAAAACATCCTGTTGTCACCGTCAATATACTATACATAGTCATTTCACACATAAAAACCTCTTTTTCTCATAACACAAGAGAACAGACCTTTTTAGAATGGTCTTAGGCAGAGATACTGTGTCTTTCTTCTCAGTACATTCATGTGTTTGAAACTCAGAGCTATAGCACCAAGTTGGGATGAACTGGGATCAGCTGGGTATCTGGTGTTCCAGCTCGGTGAAACAAGGTTACCCTGGGATGAGGGATCTGCAATCCCCCTCTTTGATGGGATCAGAGGCAGTATGCTGTGGGACCTCAATGGTACAGTCCGTTCTGAGGAATCACGAGGGCTCCCATCATCTTAAGCCTGTTTTAATGATTTAATTAGGTGTCACCAACAATACCCTTGTCTATTTATGCCTTGCTGTTTTTCCAGGTCAAAACAAAGGTAGTGTTGAGAACAGGATTATTCTGTTCATCTTTTGGGAGTCAGGCTGTGAAACTGCTCTTCCTAAGTGCAGACTGTGACGTGGACCAGTGGTTCTTACCAGTTCTAGGCCCTACTGATTTTTTGTTACAGCCAGTTAACGTTGCTAAGCATGTGTTTAACTTCTTTCAGAATTCTTTGTAAACTGTTTTTGCATAGGGAAGACTTGCCTCTTTAATTATTTACCATGTAACACATAGTTTAATTTCAGTGCTTAGGTGTCTACATGTTTAGCGATTAGGAACCTACTGATTCGTCTGTCAATCTTTAATCAATTCAAAAATGCAATCTCCTTCTAAAATACCCATTTGTCATATAGCATAGTAGCAAAGTTAAGGCAGTGGTTGATCTGACTGATTTAAAGTTGTTTTGGCATCAACATATGAACTACCTGCTCTCGACAGGCCAGCATAAAAAGACCAAATTAGGCAAACAGGCAGAAAGAGCAGGTTATAGATGGATGTAGTTCAGAGCAGATTTGTTTGACTCTGTATTTAGGATTTTATTTAGTTATCATAAAAAAAATGTAAAACTACCACTGGAACCAGGAAGTGACATGTCAGTGTCTCTCATTTGCCATAGTGTTTCTTGCCCTGTAATAATGTGTCAGTGATTATAGTCCAATATGTTAGTCTTGGCTTGTTGTGGGGCAAGACTGCATGCTGCAGACTTAATGCATGTGTAATGAAAAGACTTATAACTCCTCCTATTATACTTTTCTTTTACACCACTTATCCAGTGGAGTTAATGCAATAGGAAACTGAGCTAACCATGTTTAACTTACACCAAGCTGATATCTGGCAAGATAAGACCAATTGTTTCCTGCTGCTCCAGTAGCTGTAGTTTTCAAATGGCAAAGCACAAAACTACAGTACTGAGGCTGGCTTGCACTAATTGTGAGAAGTTATCCTAAGTGATCCATTCAGAAGAAACCTTATGTCATTTTAATGTGATTTAATTTCCTTGAGAAGCATCAGCGATCAAACACTTTAATTTCTTTCTCAGCCAATTGCTCTAAAAACGCTTAGTCCAATGTTCAGATTCTCCCTGGCTTTCCCATTCTGCAATTTGCACATCAATGTGTTCTGCAGCTCAAGATTGCATTGGTTATTATAGTATTTATATTGTTTATGTCATTTCAAACTTGGTGGATTGTAAAACATTATGTTCTTTGTCTCTTTCATAATAGTTCAATATGAATCCATTCTACTACCAGAGTTTTGTCTGCAGTGTGCTTCCAACATATTGCAAAATATCAGAAAAAAAAATCAAAAACAATTTAGTAAAATTGTTCAATCACAAAACAGACATTACAACCAATTAAACTCAGAGGGACAGTAATTTCTAGGAAATTTGTTTTTGCTGCAATTATTTCTTAGATTGCTTCCAAGTGTTCTAAAGTGAATTGCAATTAAGCACTGAACACTAAACCAGTCTGTTCAAAGAGCAAATGTCAAAGTAGCTTTGGCAAAACATGCACATAGCTGATGTAGTTTTCGTGTTAAGATTTCATTTATCCTAAATAAACATGTAGGTTACAGAGCATCCTCTATACTACTGTATATGACAATTACCTCTAAAGTCAATGGTACTGTTGTTTGTAATATAAGAAGGTATGCCTTATAAGCTGTATCCTGGAAACAATATACATAAAGAGAATTTTAACACATTTTTTTAAGTGTCAATATTGTTTGATAACATGGTCCTATTGAGTACAATTGGACAAATTACTATACAAGCTATGCAAAAATATAAGTTCAAGGACCATAAAGCAAGTCTAATGTACATGTCTATGGTTATTACAAAAACATTGAGAAACCTGCAATGTGATTACAGGTCTACATCAGTGTGGTAACAAAAGTGTCTGAGATTAGCCAAGATAACCCTACCATTATACCAAAGAGAGCTGGAATCTTCTGTTCAATGCCCTTGAAACCATTCTCTCTTTCTTAGCCACTGATTTAATTTCTGAAATTATACTGCACTCTGCCAGCTAATTTAATGAATTATTTATGCTGTTGTATTACACAAATAAGTGAATAAATGAATGGGATGCTTTAATCATAGCTACAGAGAAATGGGCTGGGTGTGTTATGGTCATGTTTTGAATGCTATTTGTTTCATTCTTTGGGTCTGTATTTGTTCATGGTAGGATTCGAAGGGAACAATACACTGCTTTTAGTGTTACAGTTGTGTAATGGGATGGTTTACATAGAACCAGACATATAAAAATAGACTGTACCCAGGAAGTGTGTCTCACAAATATACATCACGCAGCATACATCTTTCAGTCTGATTTTTTTTAAGGAATATTCCAGTTACTGCACATTTCTGTTATGTGTCACATCCTTATTCCAACCAGTAGTGTAAATACCTGTACAGTACAGGGTGTTGATGATGAGCCAGCGTCTTGCAGAAATCACATTCTAACAATACAATGGATGTCTATGCAGACCCAGTTACCACTCTGCTACTCACTTCACTAGTCACATTTCATCCACATCCTATAATCTATAACCTTATTCTAATGACTGTGTTTTCCTGAGGAAAGACATCTGAAGGGTTCTGTGTGGAAGCCTCAGAAAAAGGTTCAACACAGAACCCTTTAGAGATACAACTCTCTAAGAAGAATCTTAACAGTCCAACTACATCATTAAAGTAAGATGAATGGCAAATGCACAATTTAATGTTGGATAATAAATCTTTTGGTTTTCACACAGAATTGTCTAATACAGTACATATTACAATGAAGCAATACTTTGTTTTATTTTTAAGCGAGGAAGCTGTGATATAAAGAATTCTTGTAATTTTACTTTTAGTGTAATTTAATACAATGTAGGTACCATTATTCGTACTCGTGATGATGACGATTTAGGTCTATGGGTCATGGTCAAGCAATATTCGTCTTTGTGATAATTCTAATGACAGTTACGAATTTCAGAGAACAGGATACTCACCTACCAGAGGGGAGAATCTTTAACTGTGGTGCCGTGATTCAGGTCCTTTCTTTTTCTTTTCTTTTTAAACACGAAGAAATATACAACGGCCAAGGCGATGCTTTCGACTTCATGTTTAACCGTCTTTCGTGCATCAACGGTCTGACCAATCATCGCGAAGTACTCCGGTTGCCCCTGTTTTTTCAGAAAAGAAACCCGTAGCAAGATCAGGCGGAAGCTGCAAACCTTATCCAAAATGGCGGGAGCTGATGGAGACGATTCTCTCTACCCTATTGCCGTGCTCATTGATGAGCTACGGAATGAAGATGTCCAGGTAAGGGGCAAATATTTTTATTTCTTTACGTTTACGGAACTATATACAATATAATTTCCTTTTGCCAAGTGTTTATTGGTAATAAAAACGGACTTTACCACTAGGGTCTAATCAAAAATTCCCGGTCGGTGAGCGAAATGGCTAGCTAACTTATAGCCATCATCGAATATATGACCTTTTGTTTATAAAAATCGACAGTGATTTGATAGTCTTATTTTGTTTGTTTGTTTGTTTGTTTTTACAAGGGCGCTATCGAATGGACCAACAATTCATTTAGTTTTTTGTACAGTTTTGAAGAGATAGATTTTACAAATAGGCTGGTTAACGTTAGCTTAGGTGGTTAATATCATGATAGCCTCTGTAGACACCAAATAGCAACATTAGCTGTTTAGTGAAGATCAAGGCCATGTTTATCGATAGTCATATCTCGTTCGAATAGTTTTTTTTCCCCTAGGTCATTAGTGTAAGACGTCCAAGGCTACTAAACTGGTAATTTAATCGGTTAACTATGGATATATTGGAACCGGTCATCATACTATCAACATTATCTCACATTTATGTCGCTGCTGCTGGATGCATCCCAGTCAGATAGCGTTAGCCTACTAACTATACATTGAGGCTTGGCAACTTCACGCCCAATGGCCTGTCACTCCTTAGTTGACGAACATGTTTAACCTGTGATGTTCAATCGCGTTTGTTAACCTTTCAACTAAGTTATTACTATCAGAAGGCTGAAACCTAGAGTAGCCATGACCAACGTTTACCTTACATTCCAGTTTGACCCGTTTTCCACCCGCTAATGCTACTGTTACTTTAGCTTAAGGTTTGATAAATGGGTTAAATCCGTTAAACCGAAACGTTCTTTCTAGCTAGTTAGGTCAGCTGATTAATAGCGTAATTCACTGCAGCATCAGGTCTAACTTTTGTAACCACGTTCAGAGTCTCGTTAAGCGAAATGGCAACATTCAATATCTGAACCAGAAGATTCAGTCACCATACTTAATATAGCTTGCATCATTTGTTACCAGATGTCTTGGTCGTGTACTCTCCCCACGCATGTTTTTACACATTGTCGCTGATGTGCTACATCTGCGTTGTTGCATTTCTTTACAGTCGGTCAGCAACACCGAGTTCATGCCACTTTATTCTGACTGTGTTTAAGACCAACATGGCTTGGTTTCTGTGGCGCTGTTTTTGATAACCCTTCGAAAAAAGACTTCAGTTCATTTCCTCGGTTATAAACCAACAGACGCACCTTGAAATAGATTGTGCTAGTGCAGTGAATGAGGACACGCTGTGACAGGACTGTCTGTTGTAAGTATTGTTTTGGGGACCTTAAATTTCGTGGTGTTGACCCTGCACCTTGGGTCACTCCTGGACCAAGGCTACTACAGCAAGGGTCTGAAGAGACACAGTGTATGCAGATATTTGTTCCAGCCACACAGTCCACCATATGATTTAACTGATCATCTGCTTTAGCTCACCTCCTGGACCAAGGAAATAGACTAATTGGCAAAACCAGGTGGTGTAGTGTGTGGCCAGGGAAAATACTTGCATATACTGTGGCCCTACCTATCCAGAGTTGAGTAGGACTTGACAAGACTAAGATCTCTTCAAAATATTGTCGTTTTGCTTCAGAAATACACGTATACTGTATTATTCTCTTTGAACAACCAAACTGTATACCAGTGGACATTTGTAGATGGTGTATCATTTAACTTTGCCCTGATCCAGAGTTATTACTGTTTTAGTTTCTGTTGGCAGGCTTGTATGCTATCTGGTCAATAGCAGACTTTATATTTGGTCCTTAAATTTAATATCTAATGTGGAATGCTGATCCATTCTGCAGGGCTTGCTGTAAAACCAGCCATAGACAGTTTAATCCTTTATATAGGTAGTTGGCAGCTTTATGTGCCAGTTATGTACCTCTGCTGTAAGCCTTGCAACATTGTGTATTCCAGAGTAATAAATCTGCTTGCCTTTTGGATGCAAGTTATATTATCTAACTAAAAAGTCTCAAATAAAGGACAGTGGGCACAGAGAGAGGAGAGGCACTCTCTCTTTGAAATATGAATGGTATAATTTAATTTGCTGCCTGAGTTCTCTGTGATAACATACTATAATCAGATGGGAGATGGGAGTTTCAGGTGCAGTTGCTTTCCTCATTAACAATATGTGTTAATAGAAATTTGTAGTGTTGAAGTAGTTTAAATGTTCCAGAGTTAGGCTATAGCCTAAACATTTTATAGTATGGTATGTGTATGGAACTGTATTTTACTTCAAATTTAAAAATAAGAATGCTGGATCTGTAGGTCTGTGTATGGAAAAATTTTCCTCAGACATTTTCCCATTTTGGAAGTTCTCATGTTTTTTTTTGTTTTTTTTTAATACACACAGTACTAATAGTGTATGCTTTGTATAATGGAGCGACTTGGCTTTGTAATGGTGAAAGCATCTCTGTTGAGATCCAGTCTTTGCAGTGTCCTTAACCATAACCAGTATGTTATGGTTAAGGACACTGATTTGTGTAAGAATTTAACACAGTGAAGTCATGGCAATTTGGTTTGTAATCATTCAAGGTGTTGCTAGTTGGATTTTAGCAAAATACAGTAATTGTTAAGATCAGCAGCATTGCGTACATCTAATACTATGTGCAGGTAATTCATTTTGCAGAAATTTAAGTGCAGTCTGTCTATAGAATATGTATAAATTTGTACACTATTGTATATTGTAACTGCTCACGAATCCATTCAGTCTGTGACAGTGTAGAAGTCGACTGGACATCATGCTGGCTAACTTCTAGCTTTTTTTATCCAAATATTTCAGCCAGGCTATTATTTAGTTTTCTACTACCAGGGAATAGATGATCAGTGGGCTAGATGGCTATCTAGGTAAGTCAGATTGCTTGATTTATTACTTGTTGGTTCATACATTCTTTAGCTGTTCAGCCAAGTTTGCATGCTTTAAGATCCAAAATAAGTAAAATGCAGTTAGGTTTTTAAGATATTATTGTTGTTAATTTTATAAAATGTATGCTTATTTTAGATGAATTATGACCTTATGACCTCCAAGAAAAGTGTCTGAAGCACACGGATGACCATACTCTTGTAATGGTTTTGCTTGTATTATTTTTCCTCTAGCAATAATTTTACAAACATCTAGTCCATTCAGCCCAAATGACCCATTATCCAAATCGTTTGTGAAGGAGGTATGAGTTATTGAGGTGGTGGTGAAATGTTTACTTTTCATTTGAAAGTTGAGAGGGCACAGGATTAAATTTATTTGAGGTATTGTTCATAATGAAGCTGTGGTTTATTTGGGAAATTTGGACGCTAGTATCATGTGGACCTTTGTTGTTTTCACACGATGTGATTTTAGCTAATATTAGAATTCATGGGTGTCCTCCACCACATTGACAAAACAGCAGTGCAGCTCTTGTCCCAGATCCTGTTAGTAGGAATCCAATGTGACAGGTCTCTGGCATGTTAAAATAAGGTTGGCAGGGGAAACTGGCAAGGTAGGCCTATAGATGCTGAACTAACTGCTCTCGATCAGAGATTGTGCTAAACCAACAGTGGCTAGTTTGGTCAGTGCTGTAATACAGCATACTTTTATTGTTGTTGTAAATAATTGTGTTGTTTGTTCGCCAAGGTGGAGTGCCGACCCTAGCATTGTAATGGTGCAGCTAGGACCCAAACACACCGTTCCGCTACAACTGCATGTTTTTACTCTGAGGCCCAAAGGCCCGTTGGATAATGGTGTTTTTTAAATTATCTGTTGGTAATTGTGCAGTGTGAGGCTGGCTCTGCACTGCAGTCTGTGGAGGCATGCAGTGTTTATTTCCAGCAAAGGAGAGGCACTGCAGACATGCTGATGTGGGAACTGCTGGTGGGTGGGTATTATAGTTAATCTTTTGCTATGGCAGCCTCTGAGAACTGCGTTTCTGGCTGTAAATGCTTGTACTCAAAGTACACTGCAGAGCTTTAAAGCTTTTAATTTATTCACTCTAATATAGTCAAAACAAAAGAGCCTGGAGATGTTTCATAGGCATTCATTATGTCTGCTAAATAAAATCTGTTATGTCCTCAGAATAGCACCATTCTACTCTTGATGCTGTTAAAAAGCATTTGCCTAAAGGAGACCTTTATGCATTGAAACTTGAATAGCTTCCATTTTGTAAATGATCCATTTCATACAGTTGGATGTTTCCAGTATAGCGCTTTTGGCTACTAACCGAGGTAGCCCTGTAGCCCTCGTGTTTTAGTCCCAGTCAGATTTAATTGGGGCTGTAGATCAAATGTTACTAGATTTGATGTTTTTGTAAAATCAGATGTTTAAAACTCAGAATGAAATTTGTAATTTTTTGGCTGCATTACGGATTCAGCCCACCCATAAATTGTCTGTCAGCTTTAATAATGTCATGCCCTCTTCTGTCACCTCCACAGCTCCGCCTGAACAGCATAAAAAAGCTGTCCACTATCGCTTTGGCCCTGGGTGTGGAGAGGACACGCACAGAGCTTCTCCCCTTCCTTACTGGTACGTCCAGGCACAAGCAGAACACTGTCCTCCTTCCCACTCCCAAACTGGCCTTCCATTATGCATTTGTTGTTGAATGGTAGTCAGACACAAATGAATCCAATATCTAGGCTTTCTCTGAGCAGTGTAAGAGAGAACATACATAATCATTGCTGCTAATTTTGTCTGTGAAAGTGGTCATTTTTTAGACTGATGCATCAGTGAGGGCATTTCAGTCATGTTGTCCCTCATCTTGTTTGTTCCTCTGCAGACACCATCTATGATGAGGATGAGGTGCTCCTTGCCCTGGCAGAGCAGCTGGGTAACTTCACCATGCTGGTGGGAGGTCCTGAGTATGTGCACTGTCTTCTGGTAAGAGGTCAAGGCCTGTATCTTTGCATATGGTGAAATTTCCCCACCAATCATATGTCCATGTTTGTAAATAGGTCTGTTTTTGAGCAATGATACTGCCCATGTGACATGATTTCCTTGTCTTTAAATAAAATGGAGTGCTCATCCAACGCACTGAGCCTAGTGAAGCCCATCTGTACATGCTGTGAGGATCATTGAATCTGCAAAACGCTGATCTAAAACAAATGCCTAGACTTAAGTTGTAACAGCAGTAGTGCCAGCATAATAATTACAACCGATTAGTTAGCTCAGGGGGAGAAAAAAAGATTCCAGCTCTAACTGCAGTCCAATTTGGGGAAGAGCTCTGGTATTTTTTTTTTTTTTTTTTTTTTTTTGCTGTGTTCATGGTTTGTCCCTCCCTGATCTCCACAGCCTCCACTTGAGAGCCTGGCCACAGTGGAGGAAACAGTTGTGCGGGACAAGGCAGTGGAGTCTCTGCGGAAGATCTCCCACGAGCACTCTCCTGTGGACTTGGAGGTCCACTTTGAGCCCCTGGTGAAAAGGCTGGCCAGTGGGGACTGGTTCACCTCACGCACCTCCGCTTGTGGCCTTTTCAGCGTCTGCTACCCTCGCGTCTCCAGCACTGTCAAAGCTGAAATCCGCCAGTATGTAGACCCGTAACTCCCATAACTTTCTATGCAACCCTCTTCCGCCCCACCTTTGAGAAAAGAATTCTCTGCCTCCCATCAGAATGTCCTGATGATTGGCTAGGTTATCACTGAACATTTTTTTTTTTTTTTTGTCTGTCTCTGGACTGCCCCATTGTGTAAGGCAGTTGTTCCCAACATTCGGTCCTGGGGACCCACCATGTATGCTGGTTTTTATTCCAACCACAACTGCAATTCCAGAATCTTACCAAGCTGTTAATTGTTTATAATTTCTCAATTATTCATGCTTTTCAAGATTAGAGAGATAATTTGCCATTATAGCTGTGCATGTCATGAAAAAAAGCTCCTACATTTATGTAGCTGATCTAGGGAATAATTTGTGAGCACATTTTTTTTTTTTCTTTTTCTTTGATTTAGTGGCTTGTGTGTAGCAGGCTTTGCCAGGCACTTTGCTTTTGGTTGTCTATTTGATAATCAAAGATCTTGATTACTGTAGTCTGGTACTAAAGGCAGACAGGCTAAATAGAACTAATGAACCATACTGTATGTGCTGTGCTAATGTGTACATACAGTAAAACCCACGTGTCACAGACCCGTGGTTGCTGAATTGGTGTAAATTTATATGACAGTGTATAGTGAATTCTGCGGCTGGAGAACCCGCGGTTGGTGAGGGATTACTGTTAGGTGAGCACTTGGTTGTTTGGCCCAGGGGTTTTTATTATTATTTTTGTTTTTACACAGGCATTTCCGAACCCTGTGCTCAGATGACACCCCAATGGTGCGACGTGCCGCTGCCTCCAAGCTGGGAGAGTTCGCCAAAGTGCTGGAGCTGGACTACGTCAAGAGTGACATAATTTCTCTCTTCACCGCTCTGGCGTCCGATGAGCAAGTAAATGTCCCTTTAGTGGTGGGGTGGGGTGGGGTGGGGTGGGGAGCGGCAGTAATCCTCGCTCTGGATGAAGAGCATCTTTCAATCCTTGTTTTTATTTGAACCAGTTAGGACCACTGAGAAAGGCAATTTATAGCACTATTGCAGCTGACCCATGATGTAATAGTCATACCACCATTCCTTACCATAACAGTTAGGTTTATCTACATATGGTTTTATCACAGAAAATGAAAAATGTTACATTGATTAGCAGAAAAGACAGAGGTCACTAACTGTGTACCTGTCGTTCAGCTCTGGGTAAATTGACCCTTCTATACAGTGATATCAGGAGGAGGGTTTCCCAGCAGACGTAGTTAACTTCGCCCTTGACCTGCTCTGTCCCAGGACTCTGTGCGCTTGCTGGCAGTGGAGGCATGTGTTAGCATCGCCACTCTACTGCCCCAGGAAGACCTGGAGACACTGGTGATGCCCACCCTTCGCCAGGCCGCAGAGGACAAGTCTTGGAGGGTCCGCTACATGGTAGCCGACAAGTTCTCGGAGGTAAGCCTTGTGCAGGTGCAGATACAAACATACAGTAGAACATTTGACTGACTGCCTGGTAAATTGAACGCTGTATGAACATAGTAGCATTCTTATTGTACCCTTTTTAATTTTAGTGCAAAGAGGTGAGCATTGAACAGAAATGATTCACATACCATTCATAACAAAAGTTTTTGTTGGTTTTTTGACACATGGATGTGTTTGTAGAGAAATGTGTTCACACTCCATGCCATTTCTGTCTGGTCCGGTGTTGTACCTCCTCAGTGCTACTTAGATGTATGCTGAATAAATAAAGCAGTAAACATGGTGTCAGCCAAAGAAGGTCAAAAGCCAGAGCAGTTCTCTGGGTCACTATCGCTGTGCAGTCTTCTCATTAAAACTGGATTTAGGAAAAATAGCATCCCCCATCACTTCTGGCTTACTCTGATGTACTAAATCTTTCTGACTCTGAATTAAGCATGTACAATCCTATGCAAAAGTCAGCCTGGTTTTTCTGTATTGTGGATAATGCATTTTATTACAACTTCATTAGAAAGTAATACTAAAAGGGGAACCAGGGTGAAAAATAACTCAGTTTTGATTTTTTTCATGATTTTATTGAAAAGTTGGTGTTTTTTTTTTTTTTTTTTTATACACTGTCTGTCTGACCACAACCCTTGGGTTTAGAAGGCACTTTAGCAATGCAGAATAACATGCTATACATCACTGTCCTTCTGTCTTGGGAGTTCATTCTCTGATCCTTGTTGATCTTTGCAGTTTACCGTTTTTCAGTGCTTGAAATCCTACGTATTATACCTTAGGGCGTGGTGAAATGACCTAGAAATTAAATCTGATTTATTTCAGACTTTGGGAAATTCAGTTTTACTTTTCATTTTTAATGCTTCTCTCTGAACAAACCAAAAAATACCAAGACAAAATTCAAATGAATATTATCTTTCATGTCATGGGATAACACTGAAAAATTGCGCAGCTGATGTCATCTGCCTCTTGCATGTGTTTTTTGAGTGATGCAGCAGCTAGCATCTGCATTTCACAGTATCACACATTGCTCCCTTTGCATATTTCTACAGCTGTAGGAATACATTTTTCAAGCTGCAACTTTATAGACTTTGATCAAACCTTGCACAGGGCAGTGGTTTGCTCAATGTTACATCTTGCAAAACTAAATGACTTCCATATCACTGAAGTGAAATTATTTCATTCATTATCTCATTTCGCATAGAATGTTGCTTGGCGCTATTGTGGTAGCATGCTTGGGCTGACTGTCACTAAGCACATGGTATGACAGAGAGCAATCAGCTGCTGCATTCTCACACATAATAACATAAAACCAGGTCTGTGATTCAGATATTTTGCATGCATTGGGAAAACATAAATTAAAATTAATTGATATATGATTTTATCACCTGCTCTACTATACCTATAAAGTGATAAAGCAATAATTAAAACACAAAGAAGTGGTTGAAATGTGTGATCATTAAAAATTTTTAGATTATTCCAAATCACAGTAATGTAAAAAGGCAGTATCTGAGAACTAGTGTTGTACCGGACTCAGAATTTTGTCAGTCGAATCGGATTTGACTGTTCAATACAAAGATTTGACTGTTTGTTATTCTTTTTTCATGTAGACTATCTGGCAATCAGAAAATCAATTGGCAGGAGGTTGTGATTTCTACCAAATTAACATTATTCAAATGCATGGGAACATATTTTTGAGCATTTAAAAAAAAAAAAAAATAAGACAGTTGAGACCGGTAGCACATGTATTCCTATATAAATCAAGCTCTTACAGCGTGTAAATGAAAAAATTTATGAAGCCATTCAAAATAAATTCATGACATTGCCTGTTATGAAATAACTGACAATTCAACAGGGTAGACCTACTTCTTTATTTCTCGTTAAACACAAAAACTAGTCAATATAAACAAGAATAAATTGACAAAATTGAGATTGGAATTATTTTAGATAAATAAAAAAGTAGGCCGGAATTAAATTCACTTAAATTGTTTTTACCATTTTGGTTTGGGTTTCTAATTTGTCAGTGATTGTTTTAAAGAAATCTTCAGATTTGTCTTTAAGGCGCGCGTGTTTAGTCTCTAAATGTGTGTGCAATTTGGAAGGCTTAATGACCTCATTGCTGAGCACAGCCTGGCAAATCACACAGACGGGCTTTAGGGTGAATCCATCATTTGATAGAAAACCAAATTTAACATAGGTCAGGTCCTAATTTCGAATAAATGCTCAATACTCTTTTTCCACTGGCTCCTCATTTGTATCAGTAATTTTCATGGATGTTTTAAAGAATGAATCCAGATTTAATTGTTAAGAACAACCCATGACGGACAAGGACGAAGGACTGCTCAAGCTAGCTAGTTAGCAGGTGACACTCGGGACATCAGGGCAAGATGTGACTGAGATTGAGAGAGGGTGCAAGGTGTCGGTGTGGGGAACATTCTATGAGCAAGATTCTAGAACCTTATGAACAACATGAGCAGTTTAGTCAAGGGGGCGGCGACCTGGTGATAGAAAAGGGCAAGACACCATCTGGATTTTATAGTTGATCTAACAAATGAATAGCAGTGTGCTGCGGACTGGCAGCCTCCTCGCCACTGACCGTTGCTGGTCCGCAACCCATTGTTTGAGTAGCATTGACTTCCACCATTCCAGCTCAGGTTTCAGCTTCTCTCATCAGTTAACCACCAGCGCATGTTGTAAAGTGGATTTTTTTTTTAACAAGCGCACGTTATTGTAATGCTCATTGACTGAAAAAAAAAAAAAAAAAACCGACTGCTCGACTTGAAGAATCTCAGTCAACTGACAGGTCTCTCGCCTGGTGTCTACATAAGCCACTTGCTTGCATCAGGGGCAATAAACTCCTCCTTTTTTCGGTCACCACAGCCCAGCACTAGTAATGGGTAACTATGGCAACCTGAAGAACTCGTCTGACTGTATTGTATCGGTGGTCTGTATAGCAGGAAGAGTGGTACACAAATTACCTATAGGAACACTGTACCCCTATGCGGTTACAAACAGTCAGCTGTGAGTGATCCCCTTATTTTTAATCCGTTTAACTGTTTGTTTAAAAACTGCTTTTTCTTGTAGCCTAATCTGATATCTGATAGAATATTTAATAATTAAAATATCTAGAACAAGTGAGCGCAGTGGGTCTTAGGTGCATTTACCTGTCTGTGTTAAGAAAGGAATCTCTAGAAACAACAATGCATATCTGAATTGCAGTCTATGGAATAGGTTTACACATGTAAACATTGTGTGTATCTAATCAGAATGCTGTTCCCCAATAATCCCAGAATCTAAATGTATTCTGATGTAAACAATGTCACTGTCTGAGTGGACCGTGAACTACCTTGTGTTTATTTCCCTTGTCCTGCAGCTCCAAAAAGCAGTTGGCCCGGAGATCACCAAGAATGACCTGGTCCCAGCCTTCCAGAACCTCTTAAAAGACTGTGAGGCTGAGGTCCGAGCTGCCGCTGCCAACAAGGTTAAAGGTCAGGCACCACTGTTTTATGCCTATTAAGATGTGATTTATCCCCCCCCCCCCAACTGTTTTCGATTTTTTTTGTGATATCTTGTTTGTTTTCTTTCAGAATTCTGCGAGAATTTACCAGAGGACAGTAGAGAGACCATCATCATGAGTCACATCTTGCCCTGTGTCAAGGTGAGGAGGCTAGCATTTTCTCACCGCTGATCTTTCAGCATGCCCTTCTGCTACTGGTCCCAAATGCATAAAATTGTTGTATACAAGTTGTATTTTAGGAGTACAATAGTTAAACCTAAAAAAATCAGCTACAGTTTCTGTTGACTCATCAATATATGTCCTTTTTACAAGCGGTGCAGTCTGAATTCTTAAATCTGTACTGTTAGACATGTGAACCTGGCTATTTAGAACTGTAACACTAGTGCCCTAATTTTTGTAAACTGGAAAATCCATGGTCAAAAAAACCATACAAATATCTGGCTCCACAATTTATTTTTGAGTTTTGATATGTTTGAATTCATTTGTAATGAATTTCAGGTCTATGGTCTTTTTTTTTTCCCTCCCCGCTCTCTGGTTTATTTTAATATAGATATGAGGTCCTTGTTTGTTTGTTTGCCTTTTAATTGTACTCAAGGGCATAGAAGATTTTAAATGATCTTACATGTATGGCATGCATGCATGCCTTAAAGGAAGAGAAGGGGAATATGTGTAGCTTGTGAAAAAGCACAGTATTTCTTTTTGTATGCATTCATTTTAAAAAAGGACAGCAATTGTTGGGAAACTGCTGGTATTGCTACTGCTTGTGATGCTAAATTGTAGTAACACTTCTGTGATACAATAATTGTATAGTGGCTGTTAGACAGGGAACAATAGTCAGGAGTCAAAATTGTCTCACTCCAAGAGAAGTTCAGCCATGGGTGAGCTCATAGGCCAATCTACCACATTTACTGTACTATCCCTTTTACCCAGAGAAGTCAAGCAGGACGAAACCAGGATGCCCAAACCCCAATGCCCATGTCCTTTTTACCTTGACAACATACACTATTGTTGGAAATTAAACTGCAGACCTCAGTTTTCGTATAACCAGATTCCCACTCTTCAGTGCAGTTTTCAGGTTCCATAAAAGCATGCTTCCCCTGCCTCCACTGGCCCACTGCCCACATGTGAAAGAGCACAAAGCGCACTGGGTTTAAATGGGATCATACAAACTTTTGACGTAGAAGGATGTTTTCCAAGCATTCTAGAAATTAGCTGTTTACCGACAAGGACAGTGACCTCCATTTGTTGGTCGGCTCCCTGCCCAAGCTGGCTGATCAGTGTTGTGTTCAAGTCCCTGCTGAACTTTACCCTCCTCAGCATGTGGACAGCAGAGGGCGCTGTTGGGTTTATGCTTCATTTTAAAGGCACTGCTCAAACCCTGTTTGTCACCTGTGATTTTTTTTTTTTTTTGTATTATTATTTGATTGATGGTTGTTCTGATTAAATCTGTCCATTTTGGCTGACTCCCTTAGATGTGCATGCTGTTGTGTGTTTATGATTTCACTGAAATCCATTGATTTCATTATTTACATTATGAAGAAAGTGTGTGTTTGTTTTGACACAATAAATGTGTGTTTGTGTGTCTGAGAGAGCGAGGGAGATGCAGCTGTCTGTGTGCATTTGACCTGGTGACAGGAGTGTCATTTAATGTTATTGGTAGAAGTTTAACCATGTCTGTTGTGCTGAAAATGTTGGAAGAAACATTCCAGTAGTGTGTGATCACTGAGTATTTGCAGCAGGCAGTGATGGGGTCTGTGAGTACATCTCTCTCAGCAGGAGGGGAAGAAAAATCAGGAATACTGCATTCCAGCATGGGAACACAAAGCCCTCCCACCTGATTTGCTTGAAGGAGAAGGGCGGAAGAGCCC
Organism: Albula glossodonta; assembly: GCA_019788955.1. Taxonomy (NCBI): domain Eukaryota; kingdom Metazoa; phylum Chordata; class Actinopteri; order Albuliformes; family Albulidae; genus Albula; species Albula glossodonta. The sequence goes on along the minus strand of JAFBMS010000006.1, from coordinate 8,554,021 downwards.
CTGGGGTTGTTGCAGATCATTCTGTGTGGGCCCAAATACAGCTGTTGTAACCAGATTCCTTTTGATTGAGAGTCAGAGTGGGAAAAAAAAATTGTTATAACCACAACCATGCAAGTTTAGTACAAAGCAAAAGGTATATAGTGAGAGGAAGCTGATATGAGAGGGATGTGTGTGTTTGATGGTGACGTCGGTGTGCCTGGGTGTATGTGAGGTTACATTGATATCGATGTAATGTATGTATGTTGGGTTCTGCTCATTTTCTAATTCTCTCTGTTACTGTCAACAGGAGCTTGTGTCGGACACTAACCAACATGTGAAGTCCGCCTTGGCTTCTGTCATCATGGGCCTCTCTACCATCCTGGGGAAGGACAACACCATCGAGCACCTGCTGCCGCTGTTCCTTGCCCAGCTGAAGGATGAGGTGACGTATCTTTCCACACCAAGCTCCTCACTGCTGCTCATTCCCCTCATAGCCTCTAATTCCCCTTATCACTCCTCTCTCCCACTGAATATTCCTTATTGCCTCTGTGCTTTTCACCTCCCCTCATTGCCCTGCACTGTCACTCAGCTCCTCATGAGCTGTCGGTGTCCATCAGTGCTGTGGCCAGCGCTTTCATAGACATGCAGCACTCTGACCCTTTGTCCATATTTTTCATCTTACCAGGTGTCTCATTCAAGATTTTGCATATTAACTAATTATGCATTGTTTTGACTTGGTCCTGAAATTGAAATTTCAGCGTGGCTGAATTATGATCTAAATAGGTCTTACTGAGTTTGATAGGGTATTGTAGTCACACATACTAAATGGAAGGCCAGTAACACTCACTGGTTCAATCCCATCTGTGTTAGGTTGTCCCACTTCAGTCCCACTGGAACACTGTTTTTACCACGGTGATTTCAGTGCAGTGCAGACACAGCCCGAGGAGAGCAAAGCTCGACAAGCAGCCAGTGGGAAAGAACAAACAAGAAGCCGTATACAACATTTTTTTTTCCCCCTTTCAGCGCGCTTTTGAGCAGAAATTAGAATTTGAAACGCAGCCTCCCCATTTATTCCCATGGAAGTGGCTGCTTTTAAGTCTCCCAAAAGCAACGGGATAAATTAGCAGCTCTATAGAGAGTCCAGGTGTGCAGCTGTAGGCCACCTTGTTACATGGGCATGCAGGCCTTAACCCCCCCTCCCCCGTTTAATCTGGCCTGTTCCTGTCTGCATGCATAAGCATATAAAACGTTCTGATGTCCATTGGTGTGCTGTAGGCCATCTGCCCTCTCTCCATTCAGCCTGTTTTCCTTGTCATCCACAGGTGGTACATCACTCACTCCACCGTCTGTGGTGTAATATACACAAACACTTGGCAACATCAGATGTCTGAAAAATGCTGAATATTTTGATCCTGTTTTTTTTTATCCTGAAAATGATTCCTGAAGGAGGAGCAATATTGAATGAATCTGATGAATACAGACAACAATGATACAAAAAACTGAATAACAATAACTAGGCAGCTCTTGTTGAAAGTATTTTTATTATAATTACATTAAAACCAAGAACATGTAGTTGGTTGGATTTGAAGTGGCCATTAACTGTTCCCAGGTGATTTGTTGAACATATTGAAGTATACCAAATCAGTGGTGCAAAGATGGATTACTCATGCCTATCAAAATTTGTAGATGCACGGAAAAGTAATCCTGGTAATTTGGCAATGCAGAGCTGTAGAAGCTTACCAGGGATTTCAGATGTTTAACCCCCACTCCCCGCCCTCTTCCCCTGAATCACGCAGTGCCCAGAGGTGCGCCTCAACATCATCTCCAACCTGGACTGCGTGAACGAGGTTATCGGGATCCGCCAGCTGTCGCAGTCTCTGCTGCCTGCCATCGTGGAGCTGGCTGAGGATGCCAAGTGGAGGGTGCGGTTGGCCATCATCGAGTACATGCCATTGCTGGCGGGGCAGCTGGTGAGTCTTAACCCACCTGAACCTGTGTAAAGCTTGCAACCGCTTAACATCCTTGCTCTGTGTGTGTATACGTTCAAAACAACCCAGCTATTGTTTGGTACTGTCGGCTCTGCAGTGTCCTTTGTTGACTGTAAGGGGCGCTCATTAGCACAGGAGTCCTCTGGAACACATGCAGCAACTGCTGCTTACTGCCATTCCCCAGATCACCAGCAGGACATGGAAGCTCACAGAATGGGCTGTACAGCTGTTTAAGGGCAGACAGGCCACCCCACTGAAGTCACTGTTGGCAAATTTATTGCAATCAGATGCAAATTGAAACATGTTCTAAGTAAATGTCCAATACATCCAGAAAGGGTTCAGTATGGATGCTTAGGAAGGTAAATTCAGTAGAGGAAGAAAAGATTGATATTGTTAAAGAACCCTGTTCAGGGAATGTTTTGATCCTGGTATAACCAGACTTGTTAGAGGTGATTTTGGTGAAGGTATGTCTGCCTTCTGAGAAAATATCATAAATGCTTTCGTATGAGACATAGTAGAAATTGTATGCCATACCTTCCTGCTAAGCAGCTCACATTACCCATGACCAGATCAGGTAGTGGCTCTGTTCCTGCATCTGGAACTGCTGAACCACTGCCTCTCCACAAGTTATTTAAGACATGAACCCAGTAAGTAATCTTTTCTAGCATAAGCTGGCACTGGCAAGTCAGGAAGGCTCTTCAGTTTTGACAGACCACGGCATGACTGAGTGTAACACAATCACAGTGATGACACGTATCCGATGCCATGATGAAAAGCTGTTTGGGAAACAGTCTGCCCCCTCCTGATGGGTCAGTAGGTCAATTCATCCAGACCCCTGCCAACTCTGTCCTCCTCCTGTTTCAGGGTGTGGAATTCTTTGATGAGAAGCTCAATTCCCTCTGCATGGCCTGGCTGGTGGACCATGGTAAGCCCTTTTATTAAAACCCAAGAACTTTTCATTAAAGGGTAGGAGAATAAAAGTACTAATGAAGCAATTGTAGAAGCTCACTCATTTATCCACTTATTGAATGATCCCCCAAGGTAACTGCAGTACCATTATCTTACCACTTGATGGCAAAGGGCATCAGGCACAAACAAGGGCATCCAACCAAATAATGCCAGCTCTTAGACAGTGCCTGTTTGTTTTCTCAGTCTCTATTGACTGATTCACCTTTCAGTGTTTTAATCAATTAAAAATGTGCCCCGTATTCCATATATTTAAAACTAAGTTAATTTAGACTAATGTAGGCACTATTTTGTGGATAGGCTGGCTCCCATAAGTTACTTGGGTGTTTAATTTGCATCCTCAGTGTCTTTCAGTAGTTGGGTGGTGAATGGTAGTCCACAGGAGCAGGTAATTAAGTTCTATTGCTTTGTTTGTTTCATCATTAGATTCATGTACTTAAGAATGGCTGAAACTTTATAAGACTAAGGCATTTGATAGGGCTTGAACAGAGAGTTTTTAGGACCTTGTAGCTTGGCTTCACGTTATTCCATGAGGGCAGAGTTTGACCTCGCTTGATGGTGCACCAGCACCACAGTCACCCCTCTGCATCCAGAGCCACTAGATCCTTCTCCTGTTGACTCTGGGCCAGGCGTTTTCAGTGGCAGGCCGAGTGGGTGAAACTCGGTCCCACAGCCTGAAAATGGAGAGGGTAGTGCGAGCTGCAAGTTTGGTATGTAGGTCGGCACTAAAGCAGAGCAGCTCCGATGGCGTCTTCAAAGTCCAGAAAGACATGCTGAGCGAGATGGGAAGAGGTCTGCTCAGTGATATTTTTATTTTTTCATTTATTTTTATTTTTTCTCCCTCTTTTGGTCCCAGGTGTGAAGCAGGCTCTGAGTGACTATGTGGGCAATGGTATGCAGCTACATTGGGTCACACTTGGGCAGAAAGTGGATCTGTCCTCTTTATAATTTGAAAAATAACAGTTTAATCAAAACTATGCACTTCCTCAAGAAAAATCAGGTCAAACTGTACGTACTATTAGCAACCATTTGTTGAAAGTTGTGGTTTAACTTCCTGGCACTAAATGTGTAAAATGTGTAACAAGGCTTTGCAGTTGTTTGGCAGTCCATGGCCCTTTTCTCTTCAGTGATTCTCTGGGGGTTTTGCCCTAGTTTGGTCATTGTTAAACATCCTGTGCTAGAAGGATGCAAGTGGGTTTTGTCAGGTTATGTATGTAGATGTTACACTCCACTCTTCATCACTTGTTGAGAGGTGGCCGAGATCAGTGAATATTTTTTAATTGTATAAAGCCAGTGGTTGATAATGATCCTGAAGCCTACTGCATCATCTTTCGGAAAACACCTTAACATTACTACCTTATTGCTTTAATGGACACGCACTTGATCAGATGCTTGTACTCTGAATAATGCTGGCAGCGTTACTCAAAGTGCTGGTGCCACTAATTTTCTGTTATTTAATCAGCTTTTGTTAACATAAGGTGCTGCGGATCTCTGGCTTTAACCAGGCGCTAACCGTGTCCTGGGCTGGCCTCTGGTAGCAGTTCCCTTGGGCCGCCTGGCACAGAGCGTTGTTTTTAAATGTTTGTGCCAGGCCACTGTTATCCCTATCCGGCCACTCGATATTACGGTTCTCGATATGACCAGTGCCCATCCTGCCATCCTGTGCAAGATTTATGACCCGCACAGTCTGAGGACAGTGAGTGTAACGGGGACACGTGGTCCCTCTGCCCAAAATCGTTACATCACAGGACCCAGCCCTGGGTTTCATGGCACAGGGAGGGGCCTCCTAGCCAAGCAGACTATTAAAACCAAAGCTCTTGCACTGGGTTTACAAAGTGGAAAGTGTATGATGGGTGTGTGTGTGTGTGTGTGTGTGTAACGTGTGTGTGTGTGTGTAACGTGTGTGTGTAACGTGTGTGTGTAATGTGTGTGTGTGTGCGCAATGTGTGTGTGCATGACGTGTGTGTCTGATTGTGAAGAGTGTGACGGGGAGGCGAGCTCTAATTGGCACTTTCTCATGGACTGAGTAGGTGGTGAGATACGCGCCCTGACAGACTCTGCTCGCGTCATTGTCTCTGACGCACCCAGGCGCTTAATCTGGCAGGGTCTGCGCCATGCACTGGGTTCTGAACCCTGACACACACATGCTTTCAGTTTAATGTTAATTTTATGGAAGTATGGGCTGTGAAGGGTTGGGGAAGGGACCTCATTGTTTCCAGAGCAAGGGCATTTTGTGAGAACACCCACAGCATGGAGAGGAACCGTGCTTGGTGTCTCACATTGTCTCGCCGCTGGCTGTCTGATTGCTGCTACCAGTGTTTTCTGCTGATCAAATCAGCCGTTTGACAGCCTGTCAGTCGCTGTCTGGAATTATGAGGTAGAGACAGAGAGAAAGCAGTAAGCGTGAAAAGTAGAAAAGATCAGTTGATATATGGGAGATGGATTGATAAATGTGCTCATCGTGTCCCAGGTTCACACATCAACCTCGGCTGCGTCATCAAACAATTACGATCACCAGGAAAAAATGGTAGTGCGGATAAAATCTTACTGAAATGTACATGACGTTGGTTCGTCTCTGCAACATGTCACACACTAATAGACTACCATTCCTCAGCAAGAGATGTTGCTCCTCAAGGTTCTAGCTTTTTGATTGAGTTGTGTTGTCACTGGCTTGTAGACTAGTGCTTCAGATGAGAGTACTTGCTTTAGCCGCAGTGCTCCTAATGCTCATGGCATACCAGTAACCTAAGAATAGCTGTTCTCAATTCCAAGTTATAATTAAGTGGAAGAATCGAAGAAGCAATGGGGAAATAAAATAACATGTTGTGATTGACAGTGTATGCCATCCGGGAGGCGGCTACTTGTAATTTGATGAAGCTGGTTGAGAAGTTTGGAGCAGAATGGGCCCAGAACACAATCGTCCCCAAGGTGTTGGGGATGGCCAATGACCCTAACTACCTGCACAGAATGACCACCCTGTTCTGCATCAACGTAAGTCTTGTTGCCCACCTCTTCATGGCTGTTGTTTGCAGTTGCATGCAGTGCAATTTCTCCAGTAGACCCAGTATGACCATGAAATGTAACCATTCCTTTCTCATACTGAGTGGCTGTTTGTGGTGACCTATTCATGGCTGACAAAGGGGCCGGGGGGATAGTTTACAGAGCTCTGTGAGTTTTTGTTACAGTCGCTGTCTGAAGCCTGTGGACAGGACATCACCACCAAGCAGATGCTCCCTGTCGTCCTCAAGATGTCCAACGACCAGGTGGCCAATGTACGCTTCAACGTGGCCAAGTCCCTGCAGAAGATTGGGCCGGTCATCGACAGCAAGTAAGTATCATGACCAAAGTCGACATGTCTTATTTGTTTCTTGGGTACTGGTATCCGCTATTTCAACTTGGAGGTTAAGCCAATTTAATACATAGCAATGTAATGCTGTTGAGCACTTCATCATGTGATTTGATGCCTCTTGCCTTCACTTGCTGATTAGATAGCTAAAGCTGGGTAGCTCACCCTGTCTTAAATCTGTCTTGTTTGAAATATGATTGTAAAACATGAGCTTCTAAAAAAATATCCCCTTAATGAACACCTGCATTTATGCTTAAGTAAAGAAGCTTTCCCCTTTCAGATATTTAAACGAATGGTAGAGCCTTGTTCAAATCACATGATGGTGGTACATTTGTAAATTGACCCCCAGCATTAGAGGGCTCAGTATTATTGTACTATATAGCAACCCAGATATCTAAATAGCTTTTATCTTTAAATGGACAAATGATCATGCGATTTATGTTATGGGTGTCAGATACAGAATAGTGATTGTGGAAAGCAATAGACAAGTGAGTTTAAAGGCAGGTGTGAAGGGCGGAGCCTGACTTTTCCATGTGACCCACAGTGCTCTGCAGACAGAAGTTAAGCCTGTGCTGGAGAAGCTGGCCACTGATCAGGACATGGATGTGAAGTACTTTGCCCAGGAAGCCATAAGTGGTATGTCTTGGTGACTGTTTTGCATGAGGGAATATTGAAAAGATGGAATGTATCCATTAATATGAACAGTGTTTCTATCCTTTGTACCAAAGTAAATTTAAGTAAAATACATTAGTTTTTTTGTTTCTGATTCAGTTTTGTAGAAACACTTTGAGTGTAGACGGAGTCATTTCCTCAGGTCCCTCTTATTTTAATGTTCACACATCTCCCTCTCTTCACAGTGCTCTCCCTGGCCTAATCAAACACATCTGCAAGTCTGCCAAGAAATACACCCCAAGACTCACCACACCTGTATTTATTGATATCCAGGGTCAACTGATTGCTTGTAGTGAATTCACAGAGCTGTGAAATATCCTGTTTTTTCAGTGGCTGTATATGTTTAGGGGATGCACTGGTGTTGGCATTGCATGCTGTAAATTTTGCTGCATTAATTAGGAATCGAGCCTGGTCTACATACTGTAGAATCCCATATACACCTAAACAAACACATGTATGTGCACACACACACATATTTGATGGGAGGATGTGTGGTCAAGATCACGGTAATGGGGCATTCCTCCATGTGCCACTAGTCACTGACTTGTACAAACTAATCTGAATACTTTGGTGTCCTGAACAAAATAAAAAAGAAAGGGGGGTTGAATCATGGTTGGGGTTGAAATCAGCCAGTCATTGACAGCACATGGTAGCTCCACTCATTTTGGATTCATGAAGCCACTCTAACATTACTTAGACATCCCACCATACACAAACTACTGCCCATTCATTTTGCCTGGCTGCATTTTGGTCCATCGGTGCCCCCCACTTTTTTATGTTCTGTTGTTTTTATTCCAGAGGCTGTGAGGGCGTACCTCCACAGCTTTGATTTTCTCTGAGAGCTTGGCACTTGTCACCACAAGCAGACACAGTAACTTCTGTCTGTTTGACAGCCCATAGCTGCCAGCACACAACAGATTGATCCTCTCCCTCCATAGGCCTAGATCTGCTCTCACCTAAAGTGTGAAGGGAAAGCTCTCATGTATTCATACTATTTTTTTATGTACCAGTGTCTCCAGATCCCTCTCATGCATATGCACACATGGCAGAGTGCACCCTTCTCCTGCATCTACACTGCTGTATTTTGTGTACAGCTAGGGACTTAAACGCAAGGGACCATCGCATCTAGCCGCATTTCACTAGTACACTGCAGTTATCCCAGTTCTCACCATTAAATGCTTGCTTCACTCCAAGTTTTCAAAGCTGACCACCAGTGGCATCTGGTTAATATCCAAATTCTGGCATTTTTTAGTTGGTACAGGTCCCAAATGTTGTGTGCCTTGGTCCACGCCAAGAGCGTAAAGCATTAGGTTCCATTTCATCTTTTTATGATTTTCTCATTTTTTTATTTGTTTGCATGAATGCAGACATCAGTGTTTATATTGGTCTTGCATCTGGGATGTTCTGTGGGTTGCGTCTGTGTACTAATGAGACATGAGGATTGTCATGTAGAAGATGAGCCTGCTACAGACCTCCAAAACTGCAGCTAAGAGCAGAGCTGGAATGGCCCATCACAGATGCTGGGGGTGGAGGGGGGGTGGGAGGTCAGGAGCACACCAGGTTATGCCCTGTTCTGGGTGCAGTGGGGGAGGGTAGACTGGTTGAATTGTAAAACTAACTTGCTTGCCTCCCCTATCCCAGCCCATTCCCTTGTTTAATTGTTCTGACTTAAACCCTGATAGTTCTGTGGCATTAGATTGTGCTTCACTTTTGTATTGAAATGACTCCAAACCCACAAAAGCCTCAACAGTAGGCACTGTGTTGTATATGATGGGGTTAAGATAATAAAGTAATACTTACATGGTGATGGTGTTGTCCTTCTGTTGTGCTCTAAGCTCTGGTATTTTGTAACATCTGCACACACCAAAATGTCAGCTCACTCTTTTGTGCACAGTGTAACAGACAAATCACCAATATTGTAGGCCTTTTGGAGTATTCATCTCACTATTGATTCCGGGTCAGTCTATACCCAATGAGGTGGTATAACCCAACTCTGGTTTGTTTTTGAGCCTAGTGCTCAAGTTGTGTGGTCAAGCATTGCTCAACAGTTTTAAGTGATCACAATAGCAAAATTCTCTTTTTCAGTAAAATCAGACTCGCTTTGTTATAATTGGATAACATTAAGTCTTGTAAAAAAAAAAAAAAAAGTGTAGTCGAACCCCAATCTGAACCCCTTGAGACTTGGATGTTTCACATTTATGAACATGGTGTCAAAATACAGTTTAAAGAATGTTAATCCCTTGATTTAAACAGTTTTTTATTGCCATGTTCATAAACAAGAAAAAAAAAACTTCCAAACATCAGATGGGAAGACTGCAAAGGAGAGGTACAGTGTGAGGCTTTGAACTCTCACCCCCCCAAATGGATTTTGATTGCCTTTGAAGTAAAGTGTCATTGATTATGCGACATATTTCATTGTCAGCCATGTACTGACAATGAAATAACACAAGAATTCAATTTCTAGTTTATTTGATGGGTAGGATGAGTGGTGAGGTAACGAAAGAAAGTGACAGGTCTTGTAGGATAGGAACGTAGGGGGAGAGGGGTCATTGCTTTGCTCCTCCGGTTTCTGTAGCTCAGCCTAATAGAACTGAAGCCCTACCCTCAACTTTTAGTTCAGAGGTAAGAAAGCCTGGCTTCTGAGAGTGAAAGTCCGACCATGTATTTGTTCCACTCTTGGCCTAACTTTAAGGCATGCAAGGATAGATAGACAGACAATCTGCTGTGTCAAGGAATATGAATGTGACTTGATTGCATATTGAACAGCAGTCCAATAAAAAAAACTATTTTGTCAGATATCTGGTAGGTTGTTTTTTAGTTGTTTCTCATCATGTTTTTTGCATTATCATGACTGCCTCAAAAAAAAAAAACACTTCCTGCACAAGATTGGCTTGGAATGTGTGCTTATGTACCTTGACAAGGACGTTTCATAAGAGTTGGAGCATGCATACTTTTGTTTTGCTTTTTCCATTGGCCTCTCTTGGCTGGCTCATAGCTTGGTCGTGCCTGTTCATTGAGCAGATTGTATGCTGGAACATCACGACTCACCTTTGTGTGGAGTGAAGCATTCTCTTCTTACTCATGCACCTGATCGCCACAGAAATTTAGACATTGCTCAGCACTGCGCATCTAACCATTGATTTCATTCACACTGCTTTCTATCTAGTTCCTCTGGCAGCTAGAAACATCTGGACAGTTTGCTTGAAAGAGTTGCAAAAGAGTTACACTATAAATTAAGCCCATTTTTCCAGTTTCCTGTGTTAGCCAGTTGTATTGCTATGTTGACAGGCTGTTTCACTTCATAGAACATTTGTTTGACATGTGACATCATTAATTCATGCATATTGCATGCATACCTACAAACATGCTGTATTGCAATGAGATGTGACATAGGCACAGGTTTGTCAATTACTTTTTTGAGCTTAACCTTATAAGATACTGCATTAACCTAATAGTGGACCCCCTCATGAGCATGGTGATGCAGTGATAAAATCCATAGTTCAGAGAAGCCAAATAGTGGCCTCTGTGGGATTAAAGCTGGCCATGTCCATGTTTTTGGCCTTATAGGAAACCAGTGTTCGCACCGATAATAGCCATTGTGACAGTTCATGTCATCTGAATTTAAGAACATAGCAGTATATGCTGTTTATTTATATGTGGTGTGCATACACGTTTGTGTATGTGTGTGTCAGTGTTTCATCCTCTCCTGTGCCAAGGACTTCTCAGTGGTCTGTGAAAAACACATGAAAGAAATTAACCCTCAGACCTAGGTGTTAAGTGCCTTTGAATGTAAAAGCACTTTCAAAGGCCTGTGAGAGACACATCCTGTATAGTCCAATACTCAAGGATTGTAGTCAGTTCATTAAATCTCTGTTGATACTAATTACATTCAGTAAATATATCATCTACGATAAGTGAAAATTTTCTGTTCACTTGCTGCATGTTGCCATGTGTTTACTTGTACAGGTGACCCTCCCACATTGCGGCTTTCCATATCGCAGCCTTGATTTTTTATGGGTTGGCTGCAAACAATTAAGTTATAGGATAACTATTTTAAAATGCAATTGTCCCTTGAAACCGACCAACCATTTGAGCACTAGACAGCACTAAATTCCAGTCTGGTTTAAGAGGCTCAGGCTCACAGTGCCCCCACGAACCCCCCAGTTGGAGGTTCTCGCTTTGCTTCGCTGTGCTTGCTTTGCTCGCCTGGGGGGGGGCAAAGATTTTACACAGTTTTTCCACATCGCGGGGGGGCTGAGCCCCTAACCCCCATGATGTGGGAGGGCCACTAGTATTTGAGGTGTTTTTCCCTGAATGTAGTATAACAGGAATTCTGCTTAGGTACAAGTACAAGGATAGTGTAGCAATTTATATTTATTTGCTGCTGCTTAACATCCATGCACTCTATACTTACATGATGCACTTTAACTGGTAGCTGCCTTCTTGAGAGCCAGTGTGACAGCTGCAGTTAAACAAAAACAGGTCATTGGATTGACAGTTAATTGGATTAATTGGTTCTTGATGTCTGGTAAAAGATTTATCTGTAAATCCTCCAGGGTTAATGGCCTGCTCAGTTGTGTGCGTTAGAGCTGAGTAGTTCCCTTGGCTAAAGCCTTTTTTCCTCTCAGTCAGATTAGATAAATTGATTAATTATTCACTCTTACCTCTCCTTTAAATTCAAATATGTGGTCTTCTTTATATATATATCATCCAAGAATCACCTACACACAGGCTTTGAGTGCCACCAGGAATGCATGAAAAAAACACTGTAAAAGCCCTTTGGGCAAATCAAATAACTTGTCCAAAGAGATGAGTTGAGTTCACAGTTCAACCTTCATCAGATGAAGATGCTGGATGTCTGCCCACTCCTTGTTTGTCTCCCATTTCTTTGACTGCATCTTCCTGGAATAACTAATCACTTGTCATGGTAGTGTGTAGCTGAAAGATGTCATTACTAGGTCTTCTTGCATGGACTACATTTCACTGCAAAACAGAATCCAGGCTAGTGTGAGCTGAAGCCAATGTTGGATTACCAGGTACAGCGGATTTGCTCTTTGGTTGTACTCAGAGAAACTGTAAATGTCACAATGAATGATGCCACACTTATGAAAGATGTGATTTTAGTATTGGCCAAAACCAATAATATCACTGCAGTGGGCAGCAAACATAAATAATTGTGCATGAAATCAAACAGGATGTAACTAAGCTACTTGTATTGCACATCAGTACAAACATACTGTCTTTGTATCTCAGCCCATCTGTTGTACCGTGTATACACACACTCTCTGTGCTTACCTATCCTGTTCTTTGTAGATCACCACTACTCCCTTGGACACACACCACCTCTACATCTCTTCTAGCCTCCTCATGCTCACACACAGGCACCCACTTGTTTATCCATCCAGATCAAATTGGCTGTGGCACACTCAGGATAGTCACCTGCATGTCAGTTCAATCAATCAGCTAAGGTCAGCCATATGTATGCACCCACAATAAAAATTAAATTATATGCTGTTACTTAAGGCTGTTATGCCATTTCCAAGAACATTATTCTGACTGCTCATCCACCAATACAGATAATATCTACACACATATGCACAAGATTATTTGTATAGTCTGGAGCGGAAAAACAACATATTTTATCCCTAGCTTTTCCCTAATGCCACATGAAAAGATAGTCAAGTTTTCCTTTGTAAAGCATGAGTGTAAATTGCTACCTAGATTAATAAGGAAGTTCAGGATGACTGCACATAATGGGGTGCCTGCTGCATTCTCTGTTGCTCTTGTCAGGCCATAATTGGAGAGACTTGATTTCCTATGGACCCCTTTTGCTTATAATTGCAGTTTCAGAGTGTGTTGAATCATTGTAATCCCACTTCTTAACAGTTGACATGGCAGAATCATGACTGTGACTGATTCTGCCATGTCAAATGTGAGTTTGACGCAAATGTGAGTTTTGAAATAGCTGACCACTGAGTCAGCTAACATGAATACTGGTATGAATACTTACTGATGCCTAATGCCTCATGAAGGCGTCATTCATGGTTTAAGAAGGACTGATAAAATCATGTTCATTTAAGTTACACTGAGCCTGAAAACTGCAATGTGTGTTTGCTTGTCCTGTGAGACAAAGGAATAGCTTAGCAATGGTTTACCTGCACATCCAAGTGTGTGCCAGATTGGTCTACTTGTGACACACAGAGGCCAATCACAAATAATTGTGTCGCATAAAAGCAAAACCTCATGTTCAACTCTGTGATCTTGTCTAAGTTGTCATGCTATGAGTGAAAGTGGATCCATTATGCTGTTTTTGGGTGCTCTATGCAAAATAAAAATACCTTAGAAGGGTCACTTTCTCACACAGTGATGTATTCGGCTCATCCTATGAATCGCCCACTTAATTTTTATGAATCATTGTGTGAATCACTCTTCCAGTTCATTTAATTACAGTCTTCCTACTGCTTAGGAATAATTCACAGGGCTATCATGACACAATGTCATAAACACAGCTATTATTCTATAAAAAGCCTGTGCAATGCAGTAATGACAAAATGGAAACTGAACTGAAAAACAATATTGTGTCAAGGCTTTGAGGAAGAAAATAAGGTGTTGGGGTGATATAGTACACAATTATATTAATGGTGGATAAGTAAGCACATAGGTAAGCTGAAGAATATCACTCAAATGCTATACATGCCCCTAATACACAGTCTTTCATGAAGAATCTACCCAAACATTCTTGTCTGCTTCAAGCCTTATACATGTTACTCACTACTGTCTGAGCCAAAATGACCTTGAAATGTAATTTTGCCTCCATCAGTCTTCTTTGCTAAGGTGCAAATATATGCACATGAGCTACATCTCTTACAGTTTATTAGGCTAAAACATATTCTTTTATTGTGGGAATCCTCATAATATCTACTAATTAACAAATGGAGCATAAAAGTAAAAGCTTGTAAACCACTGCACCAGTTAAAAAGAGACAAAGAGGAACCAAGATGAACTCAGAAATACACAAGAGATTCCTTTAAGTAAACTTTTTTATTTTATTTAACTTCGTTTAAATCTCAACAGCAAGTTAGCTTATTTGTGGTCAACAGCTGTGAATGTAAATGAAGGGGTCTTGAATCCATAGAATGGGCTGTGAAATGGTATAAATGAAAGGAGGACACATTTTTACTACCCTTACTTTCATCATAATTTATACATATTGCTATAATACTTCTGTATGGAATATACTGATGGATACCAACACAGCACTCTGAAGAAGCTAGAAACTAGTGAACCCCTCAAACTCCACATAGTGGGATGCACAAGGGGTCTTCTGAAGGAAAGCTTTGGTTTTGTACCTTGGTAAAAATTGGGTCTACATCTTTCCAGAAAGGAAACTAAAAACACCAACAACAACAGCAACAAAAATAATAAAGAACCAAACAAAAAAAATCAATGTTATTTTTAACTTAAAATGAACAACAAAACCAAACATAAAATCAAAGGCACAACACTACCACACCCGATACATCAGTTTGTTGCTTCTGGTGTACAAGATTTTTGTCTTCAGACAATCTCTAATCCCTACTTTATACAACAGCATAATGATCAACAACTGATGTGTAAATCTTTTGTACTTTTAAGGGATCTCTAGTTCATTCTTTTCATTATTAAAAAACACTGAGAACTGATAACAGATGTGTGTTCCTTGGTTTTGTTCCCTTTTGGGAACCATGTGACCAGGGTCAGCAGCTGTGGGAAGGACATTTCAGTAAGGGCCTGATATCGGAGCTGAGTCTGGACCACCAGTTCTGGACTTCATCTACCATCAGCCCCTCTAAGAAACATCCTTACTATTACTCTTCCTTTTTACTTCCTTTTACAAGTTCTCCAGTAAAATGTCCAGCTCAGATATTCCTCCAGTCTGAGCATTGCAAGTCATCTTTTTTCTTTGTTTTTGATACCCTTTTTTTCCGGTGAGGCTGTGCTTTTTTCAGTAAGCTATTATTTTATTATGTTCATCTATAAAAGTAGGTTCCCTTAACACTGCAAGAAAAAAACCTTTCTCCTCTTGCAATTGTTGCAAGAAAGCCAGATACGAGGTTTATGAATTCTGCCACTGCAAGATTTCTGACTCATCCTAATCCAGTGTAAGTAACTTACAGTTGTGTATTTTGAAAAGGTTCCACTTGAAACTTTACTGTGAATAATGTAGGTTACATGAAAGAAGGCAGAAATTTCTTCAGAAACCTATAACTGTTTAAGGCTTCTGCTAGGTCCACATGATAATATTGCTTCAGTATGCTTAAGTAGGTCCACTATGACTGCACTTGAGTGCATCATCCACTTACTTATTCTTCATTGTGTCATTGGAAATGTCACATCCATACAGACATTTGGAAGGAAAGTATTATCTTCCGCCATAAAAATACAAAACCTGTGCTCTTGTTTATGAGTTGGGGCTACACTGGGCATGTGCTTACAAAACCCAGCCCAACTCTGCACTGCTTTGGCAGCCGACAGTTCTGGTCCGTGAGGCTGTGGTCAGCTTTGGGACTGTCCTCTCCTCTTGTGTGTAGAATGCCATGTCACAGACACACACACAGATGAGACAGACAGCCAGAAAGACATATACTGACATCACTGCAGCATAGAGGAAGCCTCCTTAACTCAGGGCAGCAGGTGCTGTGGGATTTGAGGGAAGGAGGTAGGGAAGGTTTGGTAAAAAAAAATGTCTCTGAAGTTCACAAAGTGAATGATACAAAAACACGACTGTTCATTCTCCCTCCTCCTCCATTCTACCCACCCACAGCTTCTCCAGGTTCATCTCAAATCATAATCCCTTATGTTTCCTGCTCAGTTGACCAGCACAAAGCCGTGCTGGGAGTCCACTGTATCCATCATCTCACAGTCCAGGAAGGGGCCATGGAGCTCAGGGAGAGCCAGGCTCACATACCCGGTACTGGACCCCTCTTCCTGGCATTGGGAGGGAGACTGAACAGGGTCTGGGGGGTACTGGTATTGATCCTGGTAGCAGGGCCTGGAAGGGTTGGGCAAGGCCGGACTGCATGCAGGGTAGCTATAGTGGTGCTCAGAGGGCAGAGAGTGAGGGGCGGGGGGTGGGGCTATTGAGTAAATGGCCATGTAGGGGTCATAGGTCAGGGGGAGGGGCTCAGCACTGGGCTCCAATAGGGGGCTGAGGGTTTGAGCATGGGCAAACATGGCAGGAGGCTGAGAACCACACTGCTGCTGTATTGAAGGCACAAGGCCCTGTGTCAGGGGTGGGGCTATGGGGTCTCTGTGACTGACCGCTGTGGGAGCTGGGTAGTCACCCTCTGCAATCTGCATCTGGTTGAAGTATGCCTGCAACTGTGACTGTTTCTGCACGTACAGCCTCTTCTGCTGAAGCCTGGAGGGAGGAGGGGTTAGAAAGGACAGAGAAGAAAGGTCAGAGGTTAGGAGTGAGTGGTGAGACTGAGGGTTGAAAGGTAAAGTGAAAAACTGAAAAGTTAAATCTAAATGAGTGACGTGTAAAAGTCAAGATATCTGGTAAGATAGCTGGTAAGAGGAAAGAATGGATAATAATGCATTCACAAGCACAGTGATAGACGGCAAACCAAATGTTACTGTTTTCAGTGAGACTGTATAGGCAACTCTGCTGAGGTCAGCAGTCAATGGAACTTGTCACTGAAAGTTTTTAACATTCTAACATTTAACAGTTTTTACATTTCATCACAATGTAGCTAGCTTAACTGGATGTTGGTTGGATGAAAAAACAAAGGAAAGCTATATATTATTTTATTTCATAATTCAACAAGAATGTTACATAGGCTTGATTATCAACATTAATAATCAAAACTGATGAACAAAAGCAATTAAAAAAATACATTTTATTGTAGACTTGACTTGTCATCTAGAAACATAACCCACCATTGGATTTCTTTGTTCTATCCTGTTGACTTCCCTATTTTGCAGTCTGCCAGACTTTATGCTGCTGTCCATTTGAGTGCAGAATAAGAGGATGATGCTGAGCATTCATAAGTGTTAACTGAAGGGGAACAACGAGGGTGGGGGGGTTGGGGGGAGGTTGGGTCAGGATAACCCACCTGTGCTCCTGCAGTTGCTGCTCCAGGCTACGGGGCACATCCTTGCAGAACATCTGGCAACTGCCTGGTCCAGCGGCCATCAGACTTGCTTTCTGTTAGGACAGAGGGCGCCATAGCAACAGTCAGTCCCACTCAGCTTAATCAATCGCACATGGGGGAGTCCAATTCTCTTGCAACATTAGGTGCAAAAACTGGATTTGATTTTGAAATCAATGTGGTAAGAAATTGCATGGCCTCTGACCGATTCAGCTCTGTGTCTACAAACCTGTTTAGGCCAAATATTATCCCTGATGTTTTCCATAGTCCAAATTTGGAATGCCAAAGAGTACTCATAGGCCTGTTTCAACACTTCTGTCCCCTCCATTAATTTACTAGTGTTGACAACCAAGCTGTTGGCCAACACTTCTTTTTCCCATTGCATTTAAACAGACTGGGACACCCTGCTACTCAAAACCCTGCCCAGGTGGGTTATTCTAACAGCCATATGTATATGCTGCAATGCTAGACTACCATTCACAGTCAGCATTGGCATGGTCCAAATATGATACCAGACTCCAGGGCATGTTGCTACAGTGAAATCTGCTCCAAAGTGAAAAGCCACTGGCTTTCTGCACCCTGTTCTCCAGTACAGTCTCATTTCCTCTGCCGACATTGCTATAAACATAATTGGTAAAAACCCATCAAAGTTTAAACAGTCCTTTTACTGAAATTTAAAGCAGCATTTATTTTGTAGAATTTGGTACAAATGCTCCACCTGCAGTCTGTGAGTGAGGTACTGTGTCTCCAGGCTCTGTCTCCTGGACAACAGCGGTGGGTGGCCTCCACTGGAGAACATAGCGACACTGTCCTGCTGTAGGGAACCATCACCCTGGAAACACAAACAGTAGCACGTTACACCTTAACAGTTTCCAGGATACACACAGATAAAAATAGAAACAGACGCTTAGACAGATGGACAGACAGAGAGAGACATACAGGGATATGTATAAGGAGAGACACAGACAGACATAGACAAACAAGAGTTGGAGAGTGACTCTTCCAAGCTAACACTGTCAGACACACACATGCATACTGCATTGTGTGTGTTTAAGGAATGCCAAAAACAGCCCCCTCCAACACAAGCTTTTTTTCTGATTGCACACGCACACGGCTTGACCCTTATTAAACTCCAGTCATTTGTAATGAGCCAACTCCCGAACGCTTTGTTGGCCCACGGCACGTTTACTCTGAGTGTGACCTGCCGTGACCCTGTGGCGGCTGTGTTGAACCGTGACGCAGAGGGCCTGTGGCCCGCTGCAGCGCTTGCATTAATTAAAGACCTTGGACAATCAGTTTTGTTTACTACTGCAGTTGGAGGCCTGGCATGTTATCACACAGGCCCTTTTATGTTCAAACATTGGGGACTTGTGTAACCTGTGGACTGGGTGCTTGTGATCACCCACCCTAGACTGTATTCGGGGAACCATCCTCCCAGGTACTGTGTGCACATTGTTCATGGCTTGATGCATCTGGCCTCTTACATAAGACCAGGTTCCTGAAATGAGATGCCAGTCACCAGAGAGAACTGTATTACTGTGGCTGCATTCACCATGGACCTCAGCACTGCTGATAAAAAGCAGACAATCAGGCGCTTCTTCAGCCTGTTACATAATGAGCGCTGGCCGTTGCTCACGCTTTGCTGGGGTCTGGGATGACGCTGGCGATCCCTAGTTAGATACGGGAATCTGGCTGGGTTGTAGGGGTGGGTGGGGGGGTTGCTGCTTGATCCTGCAAATGAGAGTGGGGGGGATGAAGGTGGTGGAAGGGGAGGCTGACCGGTAGCTGGGGGTCCTGCAGGTAAGGGGCAGCGCCAATAGGCCCCAGGGAGGGGTCTTCCTCAGGGCCAATTTGCTCGTACAGCAGCTGCACCTTGTTGAGCTCCAAGATGCCTTTGGTCCGGGCCAGGTTCTGCAGGTGCTGTCTGAATGCCACCAGGCCTGGAGCACAGAAAAAAAAAAACAGAGAGAAAGTGAGCAAACAAGGAGATAAGGGGAAAGAGAGAAGAGGGTGAGAGGAAAACCAGAGAGGGGTACAAAATAGGGAACACACACTCGATATCAGGGTTAATGCCAACTGCCGAGGTATTCCATGTGAATAAAACAATGAAATCATTGTCACTAGGAGGTGCATTTAATGAAAAGGGCTAGGAGAGTGGGAGAGAAAGAGAGTGAGAGAGAGAGTGAGATGATCTTCAGCATGAAGCACCAAGGAAAACACACTGAGGCATTTTTGTTCCTATAAACAGAATACACACCCCACACCACACACACACACAAACATGACCAGCCATATGGAACCTCCTCCTGTGCGAAGTGGTCTAACCACAGAATGACCACGAAGCCCTGCTCTTCAAAGACCCATTTGCTGCATACAATTATTCCTGAAGGTTAGAATATTTTAACTGGCAGGTGAAATTTGCATTTTTACGGTTGTGTGTGTGTGTTTCTGGGGGGTCTGAGAAAGTGTGCATATCAGTTCACTTACTAGTTTCAAATATCTCTCTCAACCAATATCTAGAGCTGTTCACACCATTTAATGGGAGGAAGTCATTTAAACAGCAAAGGGAATAATACCTCAGCATGCATAACACAAATTATCAGACTGGCTGTGATATAAATTTGGGTTTCTGGAAGAGTCCAGTATGAACTAACAGATATTGACATCCTATAACAGCCCAGTACACACAGAGACAGTCAGAGAGAGAGTGAAACAGATGCAGAGTGAGAGACAGATAGAGCGATAGATAGTGAAAGACAGATAGACATGGACAGAGACTCAAAATGAGAGAAAGTGTGACAGAGAAAAAGTCATGGCCAGAGCAAGAGACAGAAGAGAAGAGAGAATGCAGCGATGGGGCATTGGTACCTTGTGTGAGGGAGGTGTCAGAGGCTCGGCGGCCCTCGCGGAAGCTGGTTGGTGAGCGGTTGTGGGTCTCCCTCCTCTGGGAGCTCAGTGCCTGCATGGCGGGATTAGCGGGCTTCACACCAGTGAAGGGGGGTGTCATGTGGGTGCCTGAGGTGTCGGCCAGAACCACCTCGTTCAGCGAGGGGGGGTCCTCCAGGAGGCTGGCATCGCTGTGGATTGACCCGATGTCGCACTCAGAATCCATGCTTCCCAGGGATGGGTTTTGACCCAGGCTGAACAGCTTCCCTGTGGCACACACGCACAAACCGTGCAAAGAGACACATGCACATACACACAGACACACACAAGTACAAAGGCTTAGTACTGCAGAATATTTATGTGTGGTTTGAAAATGAAAGAGTTAACTAGATGAAATTGTGTCTGCAGTTCACCTTGGACATCAGTTCATTATTGCTTTCATTTTTATGAAATTATACACCTCAGGCTACAGAAAAACATTTTGGGAGTTTTGATTATCTCTTGATAAATTATAGATGTTCAACAGGTATAACATAATATTTTTCTGAGAAATGATTTTATCAAAATGTACCATTTGCTTGTCTCCATTTTCTATGTCACCAAAAAGAGAGACATTTGGGGAAATTTCTTGTTCATGGCATTAATAGCTATTTCTGATGTAATACAGTGTTAAGAGAATAAATCAACCCTCAGTCTATGTTAAAAATGCCAATGAAAAATAAACTGCTCCTTACAATTTAGGGGTTGCAATTATCATTGGAAAAAAATCATCATACACAGTGGGTCCCAGGAAATGAGTTTGATGCATTTTTTAGATCAGGAAAAGAGAAAGTAATTTTCTAAAAAGGTGAGCTCATATCACTGTATCTAGATGTTTTTAAGAAGGTCAACATGTCAAATGACTTCTGCTATTAAGCTTCACACTGAGGAGTTAAGCTGATCATTCAAAGACTTTCAGTTGGAGAGACGGAAACATGCAGATGCAACAGTTCATAACTGACAATCTTGTTTATATGTTAAGCTGCCTGTGCCCCCTGTCCACTTCAGTTGATATCAGATTTGGCAGAGTTGAGCTTCTAACCCTGCTTGGCTCATACAGTTGGGAAATAAGGAATGGAAATTGAGACCCATGTGTGAAACTCTTCAGTTATACTGGATGTACACATTAAACTCATTGCACAGCATCAACAATAATAAAGAGTGTATGTTCTTTTTGGTCATTAGCATCAATGAAATGGATAGAATTTTCACAAAGATTTTTATTTATTAAATATTATATATGTTCTGTATATGTGTGATTGGATTAAATGGGCTTCCCATGGAGCCCTATTCTGAATAACTGTCTAAGCAGCTGCTGATGTCACAGTGCTGACCTGCACTGGGCCCAGTCCCAGCCCGGTTGGTGACCTCTGACAGGGTGTGTCGGCGCTGGCCGAAGCGGGCCGTTTGGAACGCTGTGAAGACCTGCCCGGGGTCATCCTCGCTGTCCGGCTCCAGCTCCTCAGTCTCGATGCCCTCGTCAATAGAGGTCTCCATCATGTTGCTGGACAGGGAGGTGCTAACTTTGCGGATGGAGGTAGGGGGCAGGGGGTCCAGCACACATCCGTTCACCTGGGGAGGACCCACATAGACAGGGATGCTGGTTACGCCAGAGGGGATTTCAAACTCTGCTGGTTCTAACTGCTGTCCAGCTGCCTATAATGACCGATCATTAGCTGGTTGTCAAATTGTGTTTAAGACAGTATGGAAGGATAAAAGTTCTTTGGTCTACACAACAAAACAGGAATAGCCTGTTTAACGATTTCTGGAGTTAACATTGGAAATTGTAGGGAATAGCAAGGCTTCTCTTTCACCTTTTGTATTTGTATAAATTTTTATGTTTGTAATTTTCATGTTCTCTCTGTGCATGTTCTCTCTATCCATAACACAGAAAACTCTGGCCCCAGACCCCAGTGCAGATTCTATGATTTAAATATTCTTTAAAACACACTGATTTTTTGACCACAGTTATCTTGCTGGCCTTTTTTACACCCCGGTCTAAAAGAATGTGATTCATATAACCTCTTGTTTTGCAAACCAACAAATATATATATTTTTTTTAATATATATTTTTGAATATAGTATATTATTTTTCTAAATATAGTTTATCATTCATTGTCAACAATTGCACTCAATGATTTATGATCACAATATTGACACCGTTATTTATTTTCTGGTAAAAGTATTGTGCTGATTTCTGTGGCACACGCTGTTGATGCAATGGACTGACTGATAGATTTATCGATCGATTGATTCATTTGCAGGCCCACTATCTTCTGTGCTGCCTGCTGTAGACCTGCTGTGACAGCTGTGGCTTTAGCTGAATGGCCCGTTCGTCTTTGCACAAGATGACAGATGACACGCCAATGTGACATGTAATCCAGCATTGTTCATAATAGCGATTATAAAACATGTTGTGGCAGCAGCCTAATGTGCGCTCGGAGGATTGAGTGGCAAAACAAGCATGTGCTGTCTCTCTCTCTCTCCACTCTTTTTCTCTCTGTCTCTCTCTCCCATGAAACTGCAAGAGAGGAGGTGCAGGGAAGGGGGGGGGGAATGGGGAGTCTGGAATGTAGAAATGGGAAGTGTGTCTTGGCTGGGAGAGCAATCTTACCAACACAAATCCGGGGGAAAAGAGCAAATGTACAAGCACACAGCTGCTAACCGCCCCGCCCCCCCCCCACACACTCATAAGCACTCCCCCCACATAACACACACACAGCCACTCCCCCCCCCCCCCCCCCCCCCACCCCACACCCATACACCCCACACCCCCCCCCCCCCCCCCCCCCCCCCACCCACCCCCACACACCCCCCCCCACCCACACACACACCCCCCCCCCCCCCCCCACACACTCCCCCCCCACACCACACACCCTCTCCCCCCCCCCCACACACACACACACACGCTCCTTCCACACCACTCTCCAACTGTCAGGAATAATCTGGATGCATCACCAGTGAAACGGGAGGCCTGCTTTATTTTCGCAGTACAATCCATGATCCCCATTTCCTTAAGCGAGTGGTACTGTTAGGGTTGTTACCTAACATGCACACGAAAGGCTGGTACCCTGCTCCCCTCCCCTCCTTCCCAGCCCCACCCCCTAGTTTGTTACTGTCTTGCCGTAAGGGATGGGGGTTTTTGCGCTGCGTCCAGGTCATGTGGGTTGAGGTTATTCATTGCCGTGGGGTTTATTACGTAATGCCGCCTGTTCTCTCAGATGGAAAAAAGGGCTACCCGCAGCCTGTCTTATTCACGCCGCAGCTGCACAGATCATAAAGATCTGAATGACACGCATTGTGCAGAGAGGCAGCCGGGCCGATGCTATCAAAGGACCTTGTAGCAGACAAGTGCTGCCAGACAACCTCCACAGAGCCATCTTCAGGGTTCTAGACATCCAGCTATAGGGAGCTAGACAACCAGCTACAGGGGAATGAAGAGCCACCTACAGCAATCCGTGCAATGAGCTCCTGGGATCTGTTCAGACAGCTGACACAGTCACCAACAGGGGACTAGACAATTAGCTACAAAGATACTCAGTCATCTACAGGAATCTCAGCAGCCAACAACATTGGCCCGCTAAAAAAAGCAGACAACTAGATAAAAACCCCCTAAGTCTATCTCGTTGTTTTGGAAATAAATGCTAAAAAAGACCAGCATGACTTGTGTTGAATTTATCACAGAACAGAGGGAAGAATAGAGGGCAGATTACAGGGCCTCTTTACTGAGGTCAGGCATGTCAGTGAAAATAGTCTCTCATAGCAACATGGGTGACTGGAAAGACCAAGCATGATGATTATTGGTGATGAGGAGTGAACCATAAGGACAGACAGGGATCTCCTTTCCATACTAAATGGGATTGGAAGGATGGGGACAATCAAGGGGGACAGCACTGTAATGGTATTCAAACAGCATAATGATCCAATGTAAGTTACTCAGCACAAGTGCACTTGTGTATACTTTCAGTGGGTGGTAGAAAAGAATATGCTGTGCCTGAATGGAAGCTTAGAGGAATACTGTTACCACCAGAACAACTCTGTTAGAAGAAGGGTGCTAACTAACAACTCTCAATATGTCCATCTCTCTGTTTGGCAGTCTGTCGGTTAGGGGGAGGTGTGATAAAATGTCAGTGTGCATGTGTGTCCAACTATGTGTGTGTGTGTGTGTGTGTGTGTGTGCTTGAGAGTGCATGCTTGTGCACTTGTTACAGAGTGAAAGAGAATGTTACAGAGAGAGATACACATCACATGCTTCAGATTTTCTGGTATGTTCCTTCCACACCCACTTGCAAATCATATGACCTACACAGACCTTAGGCGTGACCACTTCTTCCTCCATGAGGCTGTGCTCAGGTGCAGATGGGGATTGTGGGAAAGTGAAGGCTTCTATGGAGGCCTGGGGGAGGATGGGGGAGCGCAGGAGGCGAACATTCTGTGGAAGGAGCCCCACCTGGGGAGTGTTACTGCTCGCCTGTCAAGAAGAGAGGGAGAACCAGAGAAAGAATGAGTAAACACAAACATGAATACCTAATAAATGAATGACAGAGAGAGTGTAATCTCATTTTAAAATTGGCCCCTCAACACTACTTTTATCATCGACATGTGCATGTGGTCCTGTGTCACTCAAATGCTTTTGTGTCACTATTTGATGGTAAAGCAAGGTTACCTTGATGACAGTCTGCTCGGCGATGGTGCTGGGCCGACGTTGTCGGGCATCAAGTCGCTGCTCCACAGGGAAACTGCAGCGGTGAGCCTTCAGCCTCTCCACCAGCAGGTAGTAGATTGCAGCAAAATGGTTGTAGCTCTTGTTTTGCAGGGACTGAGAGAGAGAGAGAGAGAGAGAGGGTGGCTCAAACCATGTGTTTACGCATATGAGTATGTTTGTGTATATGTGGAGTATGCGTATGTATGCAAAGTATGATTATGAGCGACTGTTAGACAGTATCTACATATGAATATGAGTGAGTGAATATGCATTCATGCATGTATCTGAGTATGTGTGCAAGCATGTGTCCATAGATGTTTTGGGCAGAAAGTGACCGAGGGTGTGGGTTCTGTGTGCGCGCGTTAGTCCACGCATGTGTTGGAATGCATGTGAGGTCTGTATGTGTTTGTGTGTGTGTGTGTGTGTGTGTGTAAGAGCAACATAGCAAAAGGGGCTGATCCACACCTCGATGGTCTTGTGCTGGTCGATCCCCAGGCTATGCATGAGCCGCAGAACCTGCTCACTATGCTCGCCCACACCCCCATCCTCGCCCCCCTCCTCGGCGTTCTGCTGATACAGGACAGGCCTCTGCACGGGAACCTCCAGTGCCATCCAGCGGTGCTCCTTGATCTGCGCCACCGACAGCCGCTTGGAGGGGTCCAGAACCAGCATGCGGCGAATCAGGTGTTCACAGTCTGCGGGGGGGAGGGAGGGGGGGGACACACTACCTTTCACCACCTCGGCGTCACACAGCAGCCTGGGATGCATTCAGAAAAACACCACCACTGGTAGCCAACCCTGGACTTAAGCTCCTAGTCATGCACCTGAGAAAACTGCCTACTGACCAAAATGAGACTATGTATAATAATTATACATTTTAACAATGGTGCTTATCCTACAGAAACAATAAATAAATAGCTACATACATAAGTAACTGGCAAACTATATTTGAGATACACATAAAAGCAAGAACAATTACTCTAAGATACATTAAACGTAAGGCAAGCAAAACTGAATTTAAATAGAGGAGTACTGGGGCAGATTAATATTTCTGCAAAGTAACATATGAAATCAAGAGGAAAGAGAACAGTAACTGTGTCATTCCTTTGAACTTCAGGGTAGTGACTTGGGAATATCCTTGTGGCACCCTTGAGCAAAGTCCTTATCATAAACCACTTCAGTAAATATCTATGTAGATTGCAAGCTATGTGTGCTAAAGTCACCTTGGATAAGTCTACCTCCTAATCCACTAACTTTTGGAATGTGCTCCTCCCAGATAGGGAGGAGCCACAGAAATTGAGCAGTGATCTCACGCTGGAAAGTACCCATGATGCCATGGCACACTCAAGAGGCCACCCTTTCGACCGCAAGTCCTAATGATGCCATTCTTTTTCTCCTTTCAATCCCACTGTCTTGTGCCTTGGCAGTTACTGGCCCCATTTATCAACCCTTCCAGTATAAATATACTGCCACACTTTCACTTGCACAGAGAAAGCGACAGAGAGAGGGCTCTCTCAGTATTCCCAAAACCTGGGGTTCTCATTGCAGTAGCCCTTGCTATGTCTCCATGGGAACATGGGAGGGTACATTCTATGGAACAAGTAAACTGCATATTAACTGCACAGTACAATTCCTGTTGTTTTGCTCATTTTTCTATCCTGCTTATCTTCAGTGCTTGAGAAGTGTGTGAGTGTGTGTGTGAAGGATGTGAGGGGTTATAGAAAACCTGCACATTCTATTCTCTTTACCCCTGAGGTAAGGGCAGTGTGTGTATGGCCAGTGTGTGTTTGTGTGTATTGGGAGGCAGTGGGTGATTGGGGGGCTGTGTTTTTGTGTTTGGAAGGGTTGAGTTACAGTCTTGTGCATCAGTAAATACCTTCAAGGTCCCGGACAAAGCTGGCCCACCGCACCACAGCTCCAAATCCCCCCCCCCCCCCCACCCCCTCCAAAAAAAAAATAAACATCTCAAACCCCATGGCTCTTCCCCTGGTTACGTAAAGCGCTTGATCCTTCCCCGAAGTTAATCTCTGCGGGCAGCATTCATGCAGAATGAGCTAACCTGACATCCTGACTGCTTTGTCAGATGCACCCCCTTATCCTCAGAGGATCCTTCTTAATCTTGGCCGGGTGCCATCTAAACAGCATACTTTTCCTCTCACTCTTTGTCCCTCTCTCTCTCCTCCTCTTTGTCTATCTCTCTCATTCTCTCTCTTGTTCTCCCCTCCCTCCCCCTCCTGCATTCCTCTGCCACTGTGGGACTGGGCCCAGGGATTTGGTGGCAGCGTGAACGAGCCCTGTTTGGTTTGCCGGACAGGTGTGTGCTTTTTTGGCGGTGCAGAAATCACTGAAACTGTTCCCAGCACTCGCTCCTGGCTCCCATGGGTTCTGTGAGCAGCAATACAGAGAAACACCAACATCACAGGATATGGTGTTCTCTGTTTGTGTGCTGAGGGGTGTGTGTATGGGATACAGTGCATAGTTTATACTGTTTGTGCAGTATACAGTATGTGGGTTATAGTGTTTGTGTGGTATACAGTATGTGGGTTATAGTGTTTGTGCGGTATACAGTATGTGGGTTATAGTGTTTGTGCGGTATACAGTATGTGGGCTATAGTGTTTGTGCGGTATACAGTGTGTGGGTTATATTGTTTGTGCGGTATACAGTATGTGGGTTATATTGGTTGTGCGGCATACAGTATGTGGGTTATAGTGTTTGTGCGGTATACAGTGTGTGTTGGTTATAGTGTTTGTGCGGTATACAGTATGTGGGTTATAGTGTTTGTGTGGTATACAGTGTGTGGGTTATAGTGTTTGTGCGGTATACAGTATGTGGGTTATAGTGTTTGTGCGGTATACAGTGTGTGGGTTATAGTGTTTGTGTGGTATACAGTGTGTGGGTTATAGTGTTTGTGCGGTATACAGTATGTGGGTTATAGTGTTTGTGCGGTATACAGTGTGTGGGTTATAGTGTTTGTGCGGTATACAGTGTGTGGGTTATAGTGTTTGTGCGGTATACAGTATGTGGGTTATAGTGTTTGTGCGGTATACAGTATGTGGGTTATAGTGTTTGTGCGGTATACAGTGTGTGGGTTATAGTGTTTGTGCGGTATACAGTGTGTGGGTTATAGTGTTTGTGCGGTATACAGTGTGTGGGTTATAGTGTTTGTGCGGTATATAGTATGTGGGTTATAGTGTTTGTGTGGTATACAGTGTGTGGGTTATAGTGTTTGTGTGGTATACAGTGTGTGGGTTATAGTGTTTGTGTGGAATACAGTGTTTTTTTTATGGTGTGAGGCATATAGATAGGCAGCCTGCACTCTATCCTACCTTCAGTCATGAAGTAGGGGATGCGAAATCGTCCCTCCAGGACCCGCTGTCGGAGCACTGGAAGAGTGGGGCCATCGAAGGGCAGGGCTCCACATACCAACACATACAGTACCACCCCCATACTCTGCAAGACACATGTACACCCATATGTACACACACACACACACACACACACTAGTCAGGCCCTGGAATCGCTGCAGATTAGCTAATTGAGCTGGTAACTCAAGCAATCAAAGGTTACAGTGTGATTGTCAGGTGGGGCACTGGTGCTGTATCCCCGAGTCAGGCACTTGTGTAAGCGAGTAGATAACAACATCTGCTAAATGCATAAATGTAATAGCGACTGAAATCTGCTCACAAAACCCAGCAGGTCAAAATGCCAAGGCAAAAGTGCATGCTGATGGTAGGGTATGACTAATATGCAAGGAGCTTCTCTTATTCTGATATAAAATCTCCTCCACAGTCAGACAACATGGTCAACTAGACAGCATGGCCTAATATAAATGATAATTATTCAGGTTCAGGTAACAACTGGGGGTGCATAAAGAACAAATTGAGTCCTCTCTTATTATTGTAATTTTTGATATGGTATGCGTCCACTGCTTCTCACTGAAGAAAACTGGGAGAGCAGGAGAACAGGAACTAAGCCAAAGGGAATGGAGACTTATCCTTACCCAAATGTCCAGGTGGGGACCTTCATACTGCTGGCCCTCAAAAACCTCTGGGGCAGCATAAGGGGGGCTGCCACACCACGTTGCAAGGGGCTCCCCTGCCTGGAAGAAGTTCCCGAACCCAAAATCTGGGGAAGACAAGATGCAGCACAGTGAACGGGGTTGAGTAAAATAACTGCCTTTATTGTTGTGACTCAAAACAATCCAGTGCCAAGCAGAACCTCAGAAACAATCAGGACAGCTGGTTTGACTCATGACCGTGTGCTAGCTATTGAGCAACAGAGAGAGGAACACGACTCAAAACTGTACAAAGGACAGGACAGCTGGTTTAACTCATGGCTGTGTTCTTGCTATCAAGGACAGAAGGATACAAAAAATCAAAATTAATCGAATTCATCTAATTTCAAATTAATCTGGAGAGATGGTCTTTACTCACAAGTCTGTTCTGTCCAACATTAAAGGAACAGAGGAAAAATAGAGGAATGCAGGTTTCTATCTTTGTGATGAAAGATAATGTGGAGCAGTGTAGAGGAGAGAGAGAGAGTGAGAGATAGATAGAGAGAAAGAGAAATGAGGGAGCAGCAGATTAAGATAAAGGGTCAGAACACGGCTCAGGGAGCGGGGATGAGGGGGGTGGGAACCGCTTTTAAAACTGACACCTACTGCCTACTGGTGGATTAGTGCTGGGAGGTGTGTGTATGTGTGGTGTGTGTGTGTGGGAAACAGAGAGTGCGCAGGGAGGAGTGGGGATGCATTGTCATCCTAAAAAACCAGAGGCATCAAGTGTTGAGTGAGGCAGACTTTCACTGTGACCTGCCCAGTCAGGGTCAGCTGCCACAGAGATTTCACACTGATTCCATGACAGGTGGAGGATGATGCCCCTGTCCTCAACTCTGACTGCACTGTTCAGCTTATACACTCAAATGAACAGTGAAATGCAGTTTAAAAAAAACATAAATGAACACAAACAGAAGAGTCAGAAGAAGAGTTAGACTCCCATTATTTCTATTCAAATAAAAACATAATTAGATGCAAATTAAGAGGAGGGGGAGAGAGAGAGAGAGACTAGGAGAGAGATGGCTGAGAAAAACAGAAAATAAAAGAAAAAAGAGAATTGTAGAAATAACAAAGACAGAAAAAGAACATGAGCGCTCACTATATAGCACTCATATACACTCATATCAGCGTTCTGTTCTCACTGTGGTTACTCATAGAGCCGCAGAAAGTGCCATGGTTCGAGGGTGTGTTTAAATGCCATTTTGTTATTTCAATGGCAATGAAAGAGTTATAGTAGGGCTTTGTTTAACATACTAAATTAGGTAATTGCACAATGGCTAATCAGATTGGCCAAAATGCATTTATTTTATCTTGAGTTTTGGTGGAGTGAAATTTTAATCATGCATTAGACAAAAATTAAGCTATTTAAACAATATTTTACATGTTATTTTTTTAATTGATGAGGCTGAAAGCATATTTTTTTTTATCATTCTCTGTAGCTGAGTATTGGAGGAAAAAGAAACGTCACAAACCAAGTTAATGTCTGGCTGATGTGGGTGCATGACCATGTTACAACACTCTGTGGTTCTCCGCCTTTTCACACAGCATGAGACAGTGCTAAGCTGCTCTGTAAAAAGAACATGCCTCACAGATGCATTTCCCAGAGGGCCACTTTCCCCTTCTATCTCCCTTTTGCTCTCTTTTCTTCATCCTCTCTCATTCTCTTCTTCTATCCCTCCCCCATACTCCTTCTCTTATACCATCAACGCTGTCCCTTACTCTTATACTCACTTATACTACAACAGCACTCAGTCACCACTCAGTTCACTGTGCCTGCAGCTCCACCCATATCTCATGCTAATACACTGCAGAACCTACTGACCGGCACAAGAAACACACTGGTTTATTCTGAAGGCACTGATGGAGTGTCTCTGTGCATCTGGACCCTAATGATTTTGTTGTACTGTCACTTTCTCGTTCTAGCCTCCTTTTGCCAGCCTATAGCTACTATGTTTCGATGTTGCTCTATTTCTCTGTCTTTTTTGCCTTCTCTCACAGGCAGAACATAGACACCTGAGAGAAAAAGCGAGCAGAGTAACTGCTGCAAACCTGAAACGGGATTCAACAGGAACAGTTTATGACACTACTGCTTGCTCCAACAACAAGCCTGTCTGCAGTTTTCAGAACTTCTGGAGGGAATATTAGTGGATTTCATAGCAGCTCTCTGACAGGGGTACAATCTGAGGTCTTACATTGCCTGTTACTGAGTGTGCAGGAGTTAAATCCCCACTGACACCCGTCTTTGAAGGGCTGGAGAATCGGACTGACATACTGTTCCCAAAGCGAGCACTCCATTTCTTCTCGTAACCCCTGCTAAAAAATGATAACAGACAGACCTGACATAACCTTCTGTGGTCCAGGTCCTCAATTCCTTTCATTTAACAGAGAAGCACAAGTGTATTTTCCTTATTTAAAAGGAGAGAAAAACGTGTTTGATTAAGAGGGAAAGTGTGTGATGAAAAAACATGAGGCAGAGCTGGGGAGGGGGTCAAATTGACAATATCAAGGTGAGAGACAAGCGTATGGAGGACATATCAGCGAGGCTGACCCAATTCATGGGCTGAATACTAATCAGGCTGGTTGACGTCAATGCTCCAGCGGTGGATGGGGAGGGGGGTAGGGGTGGGGGTGGGGTTGAGCATGGTTGCCAAGCCCATTCTCTTGCTCTCGGACTTGACATCCCCTCCTCGTTCACAAAATCACACACTGCTGTACAATTCTCAGTGCCACCTGCCACTGCGCCCTCCCATTGCGCAATTTTCTTTTCCTGACAACCGAAGCGTCCACGTAACAACCTCGCTGCAAAGCTTCGTGCTCTGACCTCAGGAGACACGCCATTGTGATTTAATTATAAAACCATTCCTTTTATCAGGAAAAGGTGATCAATCTTTTAATATTGCTGTTCTTCTCTGCTCAACTAGGTGTCGCTCTAAGATGCTGAAAGAAACACCCGTGGGAGACCCTGAAGGAAAGCCATTCCTATATAAGTGTCACATAATGACATCAAAGGTTAAGAATGAAATGCTGATAACAGTGAGAGCATTAAGGGTGCAGCACAAGGAAGTGTGGTATGCATACAGCAGGAAAAAAAAACAGTCACAGTGAATTTTACATGCCTAATATGGTATTGTTCATCCAGACTGAAACACATCAAATCATGAATCTGTGTTAAAAGCTGTGGTCATACATTCATATCTCAGAAAAATCCCCACCTTTAAATTCAGTTTTCTGCTGATGTAATTGAGTAAACTTGTAGGCCTATAGCCCACTTCAGATAAAGGTACTGGCAGTTTGGTCATGTGACATGCTCAGAGTCCAATTGAACGTGTTGAGGACAGGGCATCAGCAATGATCATGGCATTCTCAGCAGCTGGTTCCGTTGCATGTGAGCTATACCTACTGAACATACAAAAAACATAAAAGGAAAAAAAGCTACACCTGGCTCTCTTTATTCCAAACGCTTTTCTGTGGAAGAATGCAGGAGCAGCTTGATAAAAGCTCCGTAAATAAATGAGCTGTGGCAAATGAGTTAGAAATTTTTAAACACACACGCACACGCACACAATAATAACGCAGCTTTAGTCTGGATAACAGTCCTTGACTGCTCCTTGAGCCCTTTCCATTACAGGAAATCTAGAGAGGCTGCTGGAGTATTTTTGAGGAGCCGTGTAACTCATTTAGTTTGTTGAAATGATTATTAATTTACACATGCCACTGCCATGAGAAGAGACTCATATGTACTTCTGAGGTTCATTTAAGTCTTTACAACAAGGATCAGCATGAGAGAAACAACCGAATTTATACATTTAATGTGGCAAGAATCAACTTCATAAAGCTAACTTTGAGTGATTGGAAGCTACATTCAAAATAAATGTTTCACAGCAAATCAATCCCAATCCCTTGTTTCAAACTGATATTCATTTTATCATTTCATTTATATAGTTATAAAGTTATAAAACAAGCAATGCCTCCGTCTTTACCAATAACATGGATTTATCGACTGAGGACAATTTAGAGCAACAATATAGAAATGAAAATTTTGAACCGTTCAATTTAACACCACAATGTGTTAGTAGTGCAATTAAAGATATTAAGCAGGAGGTTGAGTACATTGTAGAAACGGAGCTGTCAGCCTTGTGATTTACGATCAAGCTAAGATTAGAGCCACTATGGAGATACAGTGGGTGACGGAGAATTCCAAGCGTCCGACATATGTACCAGTGATACGTATGAGTGGCCAAGTCAGGATTACAGTTCAGATGGAAAAATCGAAGACAGGAGAACTTAGGACCATTGAGGGGTTGGAATAAGAGCCAAAGACCCTATAGTTAAATGGCTTACCTCAAATAATGCCAACAAGGGTTGCAATAAAATCCAGCAACATGTCAGTCACTTATTGGTAGCATAGATCTGAGTCAAGGTTAAAGATCACAGTGTAGCCCTTTGTACACAATACATGCACAATGTTCCAGCCTTGAAATAACACAACCAGAGGTTTAAAATGGTACACTGGGCAGATTTCAACTGAATTCACGTCATTTTGGCATTCAGACTCAGGTTTTCCTGTGCCTAGTTGGCACATGCATACTTCCTGGTGTTGCGGTAAATAAAGAGACTGCAGGTCCCACAGGAATGTTTCTCCTAAAACATTCCCTTTATGAGAGATAAGAGGGTGAGCAAACTGTGTTTGACTTTGAGGGAGGAAGCAGTATGGAGGGTAAGGAGTAAGGGGTAATATGGGCTAGGGTCAGGGTTATGGTTTGGCGTGGCTGATATATGTGGAGAGTGATATTGTTGCTAATGACATCTTATCTTCACAAGGAGTCCTACTTCCTTCTTGGCTTCAATTTGTCAGTATTTGATCTGACCAGCTAAACCTACCTTAGGTCCATACACACAAGCTTGCAAACACACAGACTCATACACACACATGTGCGCAAGTGAGCATACGTGCACACAAGCACACACATACACACATACACACACATGAATACGTGGTTAAAATTAAACAGACACTTTTATGACGTTCCCCAAAGAACTAACAAATAAACAGGTTCAAGGTTGAGGAACATTCAATCTTATTGACACAGTTTTTAAACTGGAGTTACTTTTGTACAGTAAGTAGATATACTACTACGTTCTGACATTTTACATTTTAAGCCAAAAAAATCGACATGTACCTACAAATGTAAGAGTACAAATTAACAGGGGGCACTATTCAATAGGCCTAAACGTCATCAAGACACATCCTTGAGCATTTGATTTTGATTTGAACAGTTTAACAAAATTCCAAGGGTGATGACTGTTGGATAGTGCTCATTATAAGGTGCAACAGGTTAGGATAGGTTTGTGAAGCCCCCCTATCTCCACCCCTTCCCTTCCCTTCCCTTCCCTTCCCTTCCCACCTGCCTATCCCAATACCCTGCCCCCATCCCTTGTTACAGGTACTATCTCGGAAATGGTGACTATTCACATGGCGATGGGGTGAGCTTTTCCGACAGCCAGTGCCCTGCCAGGCAGTGCCAGCCTCCTCTTCCCATGTGTCTGTCATCATATGGGCAACCTTGGCATGTTTATCACTCATTTGATCCTTGAGGGAGGGGCTGGGGGTCAGGACAGGGCAGGAGCAACGGTGCCGCATGCCGCGGTGAGACATCTGAGACGGTGCGTTCAGGGACCGACTCACCGACCGGTGAAATGTCAGCCTTCTCGGCTATGCAGCACCACAGTAGGCTGGGGCTGGGGGAGGGGGGGGCAGCTGTCATCTGCCAAGAGTAACCTGGGTGTGAGAGAAGCCACACCAACAGGAGTCGCACTGGGAACGTCCACATTTGTCAGGGCCATGGAAAAGGACATGGGGAATGAGAAAATGGGTGATGCCTTTGACAATCGGGGCGGTGTTAAGTAGCGGTGGCTGAAAGACTGCTTGAAATCGAAAAGGTTCAGAGTTAGTCAACAGGAACTATGTTACCTTGAAAACTCTCAACCACAGGAACTGCCAGAAACAGGACATCCCAATGTCCTTGGCAGATCTTGTGAGAGCATTGACTCTTTGCCTTGGCGTGCAGTGGTAACCAGTCCAGGCCAATTAGAAAAGAGCAGCAATCAGCAGCCCAAACTAGAAAATGGTTTTTAGGGTAGCCGGCCAAATCTATCACACACTGCCTAGAGTCTGGCTGGCTTCTAGACCCCCGCTGGCCTAAATATTACAACTTGGAAACAAAGAATGTCAAATTGCTATGGCACGCACACATCCCGCCAGTCTGGCCCACCCTAATTCCCCATCCCTGCCTCTAACAGCTTCATGAGGGGACATTTTTTTCCTGGGCTGCTCAAATCATCATGTTCCTGACAGTTGAAAATCAGACCCCTGTCTGGTTCTGTAAGCAGTGTCCTGGCTTCACTTCAGCCCCTTTCAGCTGTTTACCTGCGCTGAACTGTAGCGAATAACAGCAAAACAAACTGCTGCAGTTTATATGTCACAGACCCACTGACATAGCCATCCATCATAACCTCTTAATAATTAATTCATTACGAATGACCAAGCTCACACATTGCAAACAATACTTGTATTAATTATTATATTTCTTAAATCAGTTTGTCTGCCCTTTCTTTGTCAATCTAAAATATCTAATTGCATTCATACTCCCATCTAAGGCCTGCAATGGCCTAAATTTGTTGGAGTGAAGGCTACTTTTTCCTCTGAAATCCATAAGATGTGCTGTGCAGTTATTACGTTGGTGGACTGCACTTCATGCTGTCTGCATGATTATAGTCTCTTTCATTGTGAATGACCAGGGTCCCACACTGAAAAACAGCTAATGACTTAATTTCACAAAAATTCCTTTGATGGCATTGTCAACTATATTCTTCCACAAAAAGCTGTCATACCAACTTCCAATTTTCTATAGATCAGAAAAGGTAGAGGATGGACATCATCCGAAGTGAAAGAACATTTTCTGTGTATTTTTAGTGTATTTCAGTGTATTTTAAGTACATGGTGCTTGTTTTTAGGATTGATGGGTATGGAAAAAAACCCAACATCTTCTGCGTGTAAACATTTGTAGAGTGCTGACAAAGTCTATAGCCCTGGTGACAAAAATCACCACACTGGCAACACTGCCAATGTCTGCTTCCTAGGACAGATGAAGTAACTGGGGCAGCGACTGAGGAGTGCCAATGGTAGGTATGGGGGGACTGCTTTGTACCTGCGATTTTGATGTTCATGTGACAGTCCAGCAGCAAGTTCTCAGCCTTCAAGTCCCGGTGGACGATGTTGCGGTTGTGGCAGTACTCCACAGCTGACAGGATCTGCCAGAATTTCCGCCGCGCCTCCGGCTCGCTCAGCCGTCCGTGACTGGCCAGGTAGTCTGTAAACAGGTAAATCAAAACAATCACTGAGCACCATCAAAACACAGGGCGCTCCAAGTTGTGTTTTAATGACCTACGTCCTCAAATATTTAATTAAATAAATTATATTAGCCTCCCTCATAACCACCAAAGTTAATTATGTTCACAGTCATTCTGTGTTCTGACAATTGCAACTTCTTTTCAGAAGCAATGCAAATCTGCATCATTGCAGGATGCATTTTCAAACCAGTATCTGTCAAACTTTATTGATATTGCAGTTATTCTCCAGATACTGTCACAGTCAGTAACTGACCACAAAGAGTATCCAAT
Source organism: Albula glossodonta (assembly GCA_019788955.1). Taxonomy (NCBI): domain Eukaryota; kingdom Metazoa; phylum Chordata; class Actinopteri; order Albuliformes; family Albulidae; genus Albula; species Albula glossodonta. The sequence goes on along the minus strand of JAFBMS010000006.1, from coordinate 8,517,572 downwards.
AAGGGGGTAGGGCAGCAAGTAAATCAAGCCTAACAGGAGGGTTGCCATGTTGTTGGCCATGCTTGGGGGTGTTGGGCACAGCCTCCTGTTTCTGGCCCATTGCCCAAGTGCAAAAATGCCCCCCACATTCCTGCCTCTCTCAGAGCCTTTTCTGGGAAGAGAACGCTGTTGGGTCTTTGTGCTGGCTTTTTGTCCACCGTAATCCTTTCCCCTGCCCAGCCAGCCTCCTGTACTGTTGCCATCTTTAGGAATTTGAAAAGCCGGGAATGCATTTGATGGAGGATTTGTCTGCACATCCAGTAATATCTCTGTGTGAGGCTGTCTGTATGCTGCTGGGATGGAGTCATTAAAGTATGACTATGAAAAAGCCCTCCAATCTTAGCCTTGGTAGAAATGACCAGGTAAAATGACAATATTATGGAAAATACACAGCCCTGACAGTACATATAAGCCAGTAATGGCTCCTGGTTCTTTCTGGAAGTTCTCTCAGAAATGTCTTGTATACACACACGCATACATGTTAACACATGCATACACACACACATACATACAAACATACATACATACATGTGTGAACACACACTACCACATTATACAATGTGCTTATGAGTATAAATTTGTGTGTTTGAGTAATGTGTTTGCATGCTCAGTTTTGCTAATCGGCAGCCACCTCTTGCTGTAAGCCCCTCTTTTAGCAGGGTGGGGTTACCAGGCAGTTTGGGTTACCAGGCAGCTCTGATTGTGTGCATGAGACCAGCGGGCAGCTGGGATGACATCACCATCCTGGCCACGGCCTGTTGTGTAAAGCATGTTTGTGCTATGTGACTGTGAGATGCTTACATTTGAGCGTGCTGCAAGCTTCCTTCTTCCTCCCAGTGTAAGTCTATTGAAACACAGCATGCAAAGCAGCAGGGTCAGTTTCTCACTTACACACACACACACACGCACACACACATACACACACATGCACACACACACACGCACACACACATACACAAACACGCGCACACACACACACACACACACACACAGTGATAAACGGCACCTGCTGAAATATTAACAACACAGTAACATTAGTGCTTACCTATCTAGCCATGCCTACAGTTAGGACTGAGGGACTACTTATTGTAACACAAAGAATAAATGTAAACAAACAAGAATCCTTAAGAGTTACCGAAAATGTGCTCTGCATATTTATTTTATTTAAAGAAGGCTAAGAGAATTCAATTCTCTTTGAAATGGGAAATTAGGGTCAAGGGAGGGAATGAAAGATTGTTTGCCGAGCCGATCAGCTATAGGGAGGATGGAAACCAAGGATCAAATGTGAACACCCTGCAAAAGCTACCTAGAGGAAATTAACATTCGGCTACGAGAGCTGCACGAGTCATACATCTGCATGTAGGGCATGGAATACACTGCTTTAAAAGCCTCATATCTGGGGTAAAATATGGCTTTTCTACAGAATACCTCAAAATGAAAAAACACGACTACTACATGTGGTAATTTTGACCAAATAGATATGGTACGTTGGAGAAACATGGACAATTGTCTAGTCCATTATTCACCCTTCTGGCCTTAAACACTCTTCCCAGTCACCAATGCCCACCAACATAAAATCCACACCTCACCTCACGCAATCAAACACAGCACACATACATAACACTCACGCCTCTCTTTTTAACTATACACACTAAACACCGTTAGATGGATGGCTTTTTTTACATATTATTCTTTGGTGAGTTACTCCTTCAGCAATAACCACTCTCACCGAAGAATGAGAGAAAAATGAGAGAATGACTAGACACTGGCAGCATATGTCATACTCCAGAAAAGAGAAGATGTGGCCAGTGGGAGACACATGGACTACAGGCAAATGTTTGTGGGACATCTGTGCATCCTTCAATGGAGAAGTTGATTTCCATCCATGCTATTCCTGGCTATGGCTGGAAGCCAGCAAGGCACTGGCAAGGCAACAACTGGCTCAGCCACACAGAGGTAAAACAGTGGAGAAGCCAGCTAAATGCTGCAGTCTCATCACTGTTTAGGGCTAACCAGGTGCCTGCAAGTTTGTGAACCAAAAGTAAGATGACTCTATGTTCCTTCAGTGGTATAGGTCATATGTCAGTGGTGTCCCTTCTAGAATGTGAAAAATAAGGAAAGCTAGTTGCCATGTGAACCAAGGGACATTTGTGCAGCCCTTCTCTCTTCAGTCTGGAGGGGAGGTTTCCTATGGGGCTGAGAACATTGTTCAAACTGGGTGGAAAAAAACAGAAAACATGAAAATGTTCCCTTAACTAAACCCTAACTCACACCTCTAACTGCCCAGTTAGCTGCTGCACAGAATTTGTGCTTCTGATGGCGTTGTTCAATACAGTCAAAACATATTACAATTAGTATACAGGGGGTCCTCGACTTACGAACGAGTTCTATTCCTACGACTTGTCATAAGCCAATTTTCGACGTAAGTCGGAATCTATATCTAAATTATACCTAAATTAACACCTTAAGTCACTCACACTGTACACACAACATATGAAGGCCATATAAAATACAGTAATTAAATGAAACATTAATAAAAAAAAAAGAACAATTTCTTATCTTTATTTATGTGGTCGTATTTACGAACCAAACCGCTTAGGTTGAAACTAGGCTTTTTAAGTAAGTTATGGGAGTGCGTCGTAACCACGAAACGACATAACTGGAGACCGTCGTAACCCGAGGACCTCCTGTAATTGCCAATTACCAATAAACGACAACATTAATACTTTGATACATAAATCCATTATCTTAAATCCTACTAGCATTGCTATTCACTCTGTGTTAGAGCATGTTGGAGGGACAGCCTCATGCTGTTTGTGGTATGGCAAGTGCCTGCCAGATTAATTTTGGTTATGGTGGCTAATGCTTAAGGAATAACTAGTTATTTTATCAAATGAAAAGAATATGCAGGAGAAAAGCAAACCTACCACACATCCCCAACTGGTACAATTACTCATTCAGTGAGGTTCCCACAATGGCAATGGCTTTACATTACAGTTGAGCAGCTAAAGCAGACACAGTGGCAATGGCTGGGGCCAGAGCGCCTGCAGGATTTGGGGGTGAAAAGACAGGAGGCAAAAGGCAAAGCTGTCATTCCAGAGGCACAGGAAAGGGGGCAGGGTTGTGTACTGAAAAAATACACTGAACAAAGGCTGGAGGAGCACCTGCTTTTCATTAACACTCTGATCTGGTTCCCTGTCAGAGGCCAAGGAGCCCAGCTAACCGTGTGTGAGTGTGTGTGCATGTGTGTGTCTGTGTGTGTGTGTGCATGTATAAGCATATATGCATGCATGTGTGTGAGTGTGTGCCTGTGTGCATATATGCATGTGCATATGTAAGTAGGCGGCAGATATCCCTGCCAGATGGTAAAATGTAGAGGTGTTTCTGGGGTAGAATGTGATCACTGGTTAGACAGAAGGTGTCACATTCCAGTACACAGCCCCAGAAGCACATTCTCCCAGTGACAGAAGCTTCTTGGAGCCACGTTGCTAATCAAAAAAGACATCTGGTGTGGGAATGTGGCAGGGTGCTCTGAATTAGGAACTCCTCCCCCCCCCATGTTTGTTGCACTGCATTGCTCTGTGATAAACACAATGGTGCTTCCGCTAAGCCTGACAATCTCTCTGGCATCAGAGCAGTGGTTATATTTTGAAAAGCACCTGAGGATAATGGCTGCGCTGTGAAAAGTGAGACGTCATGCCTTGGTACCTAGGCTTTTAGTCCCACCTCAATTCACCGCCCCTGAACCCCCTAAGACAGATTTTTTTCTATGTTCCTTTTCATACAGCAGGTTGGAATCAGAGGATGGGGATAGGGAAGGACTAAAACTCGTTTATGTTATCTGATTACAGCCTCATTGTAACACCACCATTTGGATGTGACTGGTTATCTGGCCATGGTGCTATTGAAAGCAGACCAGGCCTTGAGTCAGGCCTGAGTGTGCCTCATGTGTCTGAAACCTGGGATTTTGGGGGTAGACGGTGCAGGGGTAGGGGGAGGGAGGACAATGGGGTGACATAGGGGGGTGTTAAATACAACAGAAAAAACTGGCCTAGAACACAGCCATAATGTCATAACAGCTGCTTGTGTTTTAGAGGGATTGCGAATGGGGCAGCTGGCTGGACCACAGCCAGGCGGTTAGTGAACGAAAGACACGCTAAACTGCCTGTCCATGACCAAGCGGTGTAGGGCAGTGTATGCTGTGGACTGACCCCCTCCAAAAACACAACCACCTCCCGGCCCAAAGATATAATGCCCTCCAAGTCATTTCCAGCAAGTTTCAGTTTAGGGCTCAGGTTATGGATTTTATCATATGTTTGGGTTCTGGCTTAAAGCATGTTAATGCTTTCCATTATACGCACCAAATTGGTTGCGCTGGAGAACGGGGTCCTGTTTAATTTTTAGTAGTAACATGTAAATTTGTGGACTTTGAAGGTGAAATTTGAAGGCTTTTGTCAGTTAAGATCAAACTCAGATTAAAAGGCAAAATTATGGAGAGGACTGGGGTTGGAATATGGTCAATTTGAGTTCCAAGGTTTTTAGGGACATTTTTCCATGGACAAGAATGTCACTACAATTTTTTACTACTACTGGTTATAGGGGTATAAGAGATAAATCTCACAACCTTCTCATTGTACAGTTAGATGAAAAAAAGCATTTGAATGGAGACTGTCCCCTCTATTGTAAGTTAGTTATCATTTCTGAGAGACATTCAATAACAGCAAGAACAGTTTTCATTATTTTTCTAGGGGCACTGACAATCTCTAATGATGCACAATAATTTTTCAATACATTTGTATTCTGTCTCATCTGTCAGGGCGCTTGTTCCAACCCTAAGAATCAGGGTGGTTTTTTTTTTTCAAACCTGACTGCCTTTGGCAATCTCTTAAATCCCAGTCTGTTCTTCTGTTTATTACATGTTCAGTTGTGTATTACTGTTTTGATTGCTGATGTTTGAATTGTCTTTTCATTCTGATTCTGTCAAAGGAACAAATTTTCCCTTAGGGGAAGAATAATGTTTTCCATTCAACTCTCTGTATGCATGCTTAAACTCCTAAAACTCTTCAGCACCTTCTGGACCATAGCTAACATGCTCCAATGTCCCTTAGTCTCAGTGGCTTGTGCCTTTTAACCTTGCAACTACAGTAGGGTCCATAACATTAATAACCAAGAATACCTAGCTGTATAAATGGCTAATATGGAAAACATGTACGCTATGGAATGTATTCTGGGAAAAGAGTGTAAGCTAAGCAACGTTAGTAAAACATTGTAAATGACATTTTTCTTTTGCATTTTTTTCAATGTTGACTCATACAGCACAACATGCACACACACGACATGATTCTCACTAATAATTAAGCGATGGTTACCTGTATATCTGTCATATAAGGAATGTCATTTAGCTATACGGGACATCAGAGCCGGAGTAGGCATGAGGGGTGGGGTGAGGCAGGGGAAACTGCCTATGGCTGCATCACCATATGGTATAGGTCCAGAATAAGGCTGCAGCTGCATTATGATGTCACAGCCCCCAGTATGGATCTTGGATCCATTGATCACCATTTACAATGTCCCATTAAAGAGACTTCCTGTAGAAGCAGTGCATGTCCATTGATCCTTGTCTCTCGTTTCATGTACAGTATATCTCTCCCTTTCATTGTCTGCCCCTTTTTTCTTTCTCCCTCCCTCCCTCACACAGAATGTAGATACTGCTTAGACCTTGACATTGAGAAAATACAATTCCTACAGAAAAATGCCCTTGTCATTTTTTTGCTCCTGAAAACAATGCTTGATAAAACATTATTTTGTTATGAGACTGAATTATTTTTTTTATAAAAGTATATTTACTTTTCACACAGGAGGTTATATAGTTCCTAAATCTCCTTTGAGTTTTTCCACTATTACATCTGTCTATGATGTTCAAATTGGTTTTGTAATAGACTAAATACAAAAACTATTCTGATATTACATTATGTATTTTTGAAATATGAACATTTTTGTTGTCATAAAAATAACTTCACAGTGAGAGAAGCTTGACTGTAGGTATGTAATCTGATGCAGATTCCTTAAACATTGTAATGATAACATAAATATATATTTGTATATTTTTTTGCACACTTTTATAATTAATATACATCTATGTACTCATGTGCATCCATTATCATAAAGTAATGTTTGCTCATTTGGATGTTGTTGGCCTTTTCCGCTTGTATCGATCCAGGACTGACGAGAGGATGCTCAGATCAAATGTCCCGCGCATCACTTATGGGTGCTCTCTCATAACGTACTGTAGAGCTTGGCATGGAGCTCACACGCCCATGCACACCTCCACCTACTAAGCAGATGTACCGCGAGACGCGCTTTGCCCTTTTTCTTCACCGGGTCCTGGAGTCTCACCATGACCTCAATTTCACACCTTCATTTGGGGGAACTGAGAAAGCACTGGCGTACTTTTCATCCATCTGGGTTACAAACTGAGAACTGCTCTATTTATTCTACTTCCAGTTCAGACTGAAGTCACACTCCTGCATTTTTCTCAGTGTGAGGGCTAACATAGTGCAGGAGCAATAATGTATGCATACACGTTTTTAATAATGTTACAGAGGGTTGCAATCTTTAGTTAAAATCCGCATTTTCCCTGCAAATTAGATGTAGAAAATGAACTGTCGGCAGAGTTGGAATTTTTTTTCTGGTTTTATTTTATCATAACAGTACAATATACAATATAACAGTATTTGAAAACATTTGAGCAACCAATATGGAATGTTAAGAATACAATTCACACTAGCTACGAGCCAGGAATATGTCAGGATACCAGTCAAGATAACTGGGACACACCTGTCACATGAATGCTGGAAACAATACACAGCTTGACCTTTGACCCTCAGGTTCAGTCAGTGGCATGCTTTCCCATTTTAAACCTACTGCTGATGCTTGAAAAAATTTCCACTGATCTGCTTTGAACATTCAAAGTACTTTGGAGCCTTGAATGGTGCCTTGGAGAGTGGACTTCAAACCGAGGCATAACTCATAAGCAGAGGGCAGCGGGGGAGATAACACGCCCACATTTAGAGACTATCACCAGAGAGATGAAAGGGAGGCCATAATCAAGACCATAAAGCAGAAATGATGAAAAACAAACATGTGAGCCAATGTACATGGAAATATACAGGATGAAAGGTAGAAACCAAAACTAAACCCATTTCAGTATAAACATGACTGGAAGGGAAAGAGAAAGTGATGAAGAGAAAGACAGAAAAGAAAGTGCGTGAGAGAGCTGGACCTCTTGGCTGAAATTCAGAGGCGACCATTCTGGTTCCAGAAAGGACCCATGCAATGCGTAATATTGGGCTTTTCAGTACCTTCTGTTGCCAAAACATGGTAATCAGAGGATGTCAATTTCCTGGTCCGGAACTAAACAGCTTGGCTAATAATTTAATCCCTTTAATTGTGGTTGTTCCAGTGGCCAAACCATCACCAGACACATGTGAGAAACAGGAGCAGGATTTTTCCAATGGCCCCAAACAGTGAACATGAATCATCAAACATGATTAAAACATGCAACTTTGGACGGCACATTTATGTAATACTGCTGTACTGAGAATGAGAGGCCACATTCATCACCAGCTCTAAACCCCCTGGGTCAGTGCCTCCACTAATTACTGGCCAGCCATCCAAACAATGGCAAACAAAACATCACCTCACCTTCCCAAGTACTATGAAGACTCCTCCATAATATTTACAACAGATGTCAAAACAAAGGAGTTAAAAACAACCCTTATGTCCCTCCCCTCTGGAAGGTAAAGAAATACAGAGGGTGGATTAATGACACTTTCAATCCACTGGCCCAGCAGTTGCCTGCAGTTTTATCTGCTTGGGGACGGGAGATGAGTAGAGGTGAATGCGAAATCGTTTAAAGAGACGACAGGGAGCTGAACACTGACCACACAGTCTATTACTACAGACAGCTTATTCTTGTGCAGCCATGGTATTGACTGTGAGGTGGTTTAATGTACTTACTGTACTGTAAGTCTCCATTCTGCTCACATCAGAGTTGAGAGCTCTTTTGAGCCAGTTTTTGAGCCAGAGGGGACAAAGTAAACTGGTAGAAGTGGGAAACAGAAGTGGGAGACACTCACCAAAAATTTCACCATTCTTTGCATACTCCGTCACCAGATAAAGCATGTTCTTGGTCTCCATAACCTGTCAGGAAGAGATGGGGGTAAATTCTCAGTAATATGTTAATATAACATTAACATGTTCTATTGCTAAGTACCGGTACTAAGTGACTGTAATTGGGGTATTTGGGTAATGTAACCATTTTTGTGACATGTTGTTTGAATGTCCCATGAGGTGGCGCCGCCTAATGTGGGAAAAACCTGAACAGCATCATTCTTTTAGCATAGTAATCACCAATCAGATCAGATATTTATTATCATGATTGGAATCTATCTTTTTAAAGCTTCCTGCAACAGTCCCAACTGTGAATCAGGTTGTCAGCAGCAGCTTGTCTAAGTGAATTGTGACAGCTTGACTGCTTGATTGATTATTCTGTTACTTTTCTGAGGCATTCCTTGACTTCATCGTGTGTATTGGTTGCACAGGCACAAAACTGCTTTTGGCAGGTTGTGTTAAAGTTATAGTATATGCAGGCCCTGGATTAAGCTTGGGCAAGGTACTTAACCTGAATTACTTCAAAATATATCCGGTTGTATAAATGGCCCCTACAAAAGCCATGCACAGTATATTTACCTGTGTGGGGGCATCTATGAATAAAACGATACATAATACAGAACTATTATCTATTATGAAAAGGATTACTGGTAATACAAATTTAGAAATAACAAATCAACATATATAATAAATGCAGCAGGTCCACAGATTATATGACTGTTATTATGTAACTGAATCGCAGTAGTAAAGCCAGACTATGTGGGGCCATTGTTTTCACTGCGACAAAGTGCTGACGAAGCCAAACGTGGAAGGAAATTAGTCACTGGAGAAACTTCGAAGATATAGTTATGAGGTCAAAAAAGAACAAGAGAAAAGGGGAAAAAAGCCCCATGCCAGTAACTTCCCAGTTAACTGGAATTCTGTTTCAAGCTAGTCGCATTACACTCGAGAACACTGAAAAGGGATGTTATGTCATGATACGGTGAGGCATTTTATAGGCAGTCAACTGTTCTTTGTACAGCCATTTACACAACTGTATCTGTGTCACAGGCCTACATACTTGGAAAAAATGACTACATTTCTCTGATATAAGTTATTTAAGTGCATACGGCACATCTGTGACTGTGTTGCCTGGGTTAGTAGCATATTTTCATCTTGTTTGTCCTTAAGTATAATCATCAGTGTTACACCTTAAACAAAATGAAACAAAAACATCTGGCTTGGTTCAGACAGAGAAAGATTGTATGATTTTTAAATGAATATCTTCCTTTTAATTACTAGCTTTTGCAGGCTATGGGATTGAATTAAATTGAAATACTTTATTTCAAAGTCCTAATCATGCCTCCCACAACTTCATTTTGAAATATTTTTATCTAACACTCTTTGGTAAAAACAAATTCCTTTTTAGCTTACATCAATATCTGTGTCTTTCCTTCAACTTGAGCTGAGCAACACATCTAACAGACCAGTATATTATCTATCTTTAAGAAGAAAAAACGCCCTATAAATTCTTGCTGCATCTATTGATTATACAGTTGTGAAAGAACAAAATCCAATGAGAGAAAAACCTGATTTTCAGCAAGATGAATAACAGAATAATTCTAGAATATGACTGGTGTATGCAACAGAATATAATTACAATAACTGATAAACTTTCAGTATGTGAGTCTGTATGCATCACACTATAAAAGCATCAACACCTGAGGAGCAAAGGTAAGTTAAAATACTAATGTGCAGTGTAGGTCTTCCAGCAAAGACAGCTTGTACTTGCTGCATTTTACCCAGGAGAGGACACAGTGAGAACTAGATTCTTCTTCAAAATCATTCCCCCGAGTTCCATTTTCTCAGTTCTCTCAAATTTATCCTACGACTTTTCAAATCATTTAGAGCTCCACTTGCTTTATGCATAGGCAAAATAGTAATAGAAGCTAGTTGTCTAAGATGATTTCCCAACTAAATGTCCATGGTATTAACAAATAAAAAATAAAATTGGGAAATTCTGAGGTTGGGGATGCAAACCAGTAAACCCCCACCACCACTACCCAGCAATACCCTGCCTGGACCAGCCCAGCCCGGCACAGCCTAGCCCTGCCCTGACCTCTTTTCCTGGCCATTCTCATTTAGTGTTAAGGAATAAGATCTTCCTATAGCCTTTAAGATGCTCTTCAAAAGCTTGCCACTTCTCCCCACATTCATGTACCCCTCCCACTCCCCCACCCCCACAAAACACTACTCAAACAAATTGCCCTCAAAAGATATGATCATATATGCAAACCCAAATGTCTGCTAAGCCAGCGTCATTCAAATTTTTTTGCTTCAGATGAGAGAAAAAAAACCCAAGGTTACTTCACACTGCATTGAGAGGAAGTACGTGGCACTTTTACCAGCCCACTCGAGAGATAACCAAAACAGCAGCATACAAAATTTCACTTCTCTAAGCATTTGCCACAAGTACTGTTACACTACGTGTCACATTGAATGCTTAAGTTGGAAGTAAGGAGCAGTTACTTGCTATGAATCCATCAGTGACATTGCTGCTCTCACACAGAAGCAAATAGATTGTTATGTAGTTATTATATATGAAGAAAAATGATCACATAGACGACTCCAAGAACTCCAAGGGGCTTTCATAATTCATAAGCTTAAAAATGGAAGATGATAAATTGAATCACACAAAATATATTAAATCAATATAATAATACATAATAACTATAATAATCTGTAATAAAGTTGATATACATGAAGCTGGTAATAAAAATTAGTTCTGTCATGTCATGTGGGTTAGTGGTCCCACAATCCAATTAAAAACATGTATGAACCAGCTGTTATTAAAATGTAGCCTGAAAGACAATGCAGTATTGACCCATACTTCTGGAACACTCTACAGGTTGAGTGGAATGTATGTCCAGGCAGTGGCACACATTCCACTCAGACTGAGGGCAAGGACCTTGGCACAGGCACTGGGGCCTTTGGATGCTGGGCTGAGGGGAAGCCATGTGTTAAAGCGGCTCAGGGGTGATGCGACTGAATAACCCGCATTGCCTGAGCGTGAGAATGGCCCCAGGGAAACTGCAAAGTGCAGCAGTGCAGTGCAGCACTGACAGCACACAGCAAGGCCTGGACTCACGCCTGGGGGGGGGGGGGGGTTGTGTAATGCTTCTTGCATTCCCAACATCCAAAGTGACCTAGAAACTCTTACATAACAGAGTCGAGTCAGCCAGAGACAGGCGTTAGGAGAGTGTGGCGGGAATTCTTGGCTGACCCAGGGTGGGAGACCTCGCTGGCTGCCCTTGCTCTCCTTGGACACTTTTATGGAATGAGGGCCTCATAATACTCACTTTACTGAAAATCATTGCAAAGCTTTGATTAGATGCAAGTTAAATAAATGGGTGTAAGGTAAGCTGCAGGTAATAGGGTAGTGCAGGCAAGCAGAGGTATCCTATTCATTACAAGTCATGCAAACCTGACACCTGATGACGGACAGGCCTTAAAAAAATGATAAGCCAGGTAAATGAGGAGCGAAGGGTTCTCAGGTGGGCTGCCAAGAAATTTCAGAAAGGAGAGAAAGGCTATTGAGATTGGAATACAAGGACTGAGAACATTTGATGGTTACCTGGTACAGCTTGATGATGTGTGGGTGGTCCAGCATCTTCATGATCTGCACCTCCCTGTAGATCTTCTCCAAGTTCACTGCGTCCAGTTGCGTCTTGTCGATGATCTTAATTGCCACCTACAAGACAGAGGGCGCAGTGAAACCCCACTCTACTCAGCTACGACAGCAGCCCATCATGCAAATCGTGAACCTGGCAGTGGCAAACTACAGCAGTTTTCCTGTTATCGACATCCTCCTGCTGTTATCCATAAAGGGCACCTGAGCTTTGTGTTGAATAAGCACTGTGTCATGTCACATGGTAGCAAAGGACCCTGTCTAGCTTCAGGGGCACTTAGTCGAAAATAAACACAAACACACATACACCCACACACATTCACAAACAGGCACATACTCAAGTGCATACATCCTTACTCATAAGCGTACACACACACAGACACACACTCACACACTGCACCAAGTGCCAATAGCTTGTCTAGATCTGAAAGCATTCAGCATTGTTTTAAAGAGCACACAGAGATTATGCAAGCAAGCCGTCTCAGCCGTGAGTGAGGTTGACACCTGGTCAGCCTGCGGGTCAATGACGTGTCTCAACACGCGATACCCCCGTCCCTCTCACAGCAGTTCTGTCATCACAGTGACCTGGAGACATTTCTAAGCCTCTGCAAGCCCAGTAGATCTGGGGAGAGGACAGCACATTATGTGCACACATACACACACACACACACACACACACATACACCTAAACCTTACCAGAGATACTATATCAGACATGGCAAGGGGTAAAACTCTACGAGCTTAAAGCTGAACATTCTGTCTCAATGTACTTTAAGCTGAATGCACAGTACTCCAAGTACTTCCCTCAAAATGTTCAGTCTTTACATTTTATGCTTGACGTGAGCTTCATGTTGACATTGCATGATTTACACAGATATGTTGACTCTGTGCGCATTACAGCAAATGTCGTCTCTATGTGCTACATGTTGAATATTCTCCTTCTAAGTGCTTTATGCTGTGTCTGTATGCTTTACGTTCAATGTTGGCTTAAAGTGTTTCAGTAGAATGTTCTGTCTCACATACTGTTGAACCTACAGGTGCAGTTGTGCCCATGAGTGTAAGGTAGTGTTTTAGATTTGATTCTCTATTGAGTCATTAGTTTTTATACAATGCCAGTGAATACATAACTTAGATATTTAACAGTTTAAAAATCTGCATTTAACAGTTTAAGATCAATTGCAATAGCAAAAGGAACTTCTTAAGAGACAAAAAGGAGCTTTTAATCAGTGGAGAAAAAAATGAGGATGAGTATTAGGATATTGTTTTGTTATTACCGGATGACTGGTCCCTGTGTCATATTAACATCTCTACTGCTGGAGTTAGAACATGCTGTACCTTCTGAATCATGCTTTCCTAGAAAGTGGAAACTGAACACACAGGGTACTGCCCACTTATCTGGCCCACCACAACACACAAACTGTGACCTCAAATGGCCTAGAGTTCCCAAAGACATAGGGGGTATGGTTGGGTGGGAAACCTTAGGGAAGGGTGTGGTGTCCCTGCTGGGAGCGAATCCATCTGCCTGCCCTAGATTTTAGATGAGTAGCAACGAGCCCCAAGCAGGGGCTTGGGGTTAACACAACACCCCCCCATCAATGAGATAAGGTGTCCTGTAATGACCCAGTATATGCTGCATTATGGGCCTACCTGTAAGACCTGAATGGCATGTGTCACAAATAGGCAGATTTGTAGTACTGTGCATGACATACCCTTATTGGTTTGTGGGAAGGTCTCCCTCTGTGACATTCAAGACCTATGCAACCAGTGGCTTGAGCCTGAGTATGACTGCTCCACACCCTCCCTTTTCTCCAGAATACAAATGGAACAAATCTACATAATGGTTTGTTCATGCATGTTTGTGTGCTAACCCTGACCCAAGCTATGCTATTCAATTTTGGTGGCAAAGTAAATAGCTAAATCAGAGAGTATAGATATTTGGTTGGGCTGTGTATGCATTGTGCAGCTTTGAATAACAGAGGCTCAATCAACCATTTAAACTATTTTAGACTATGTCAACAGGTAACTTCTCTGTTCAATAGTCACAAGTTACAGTGGTTTTCACTGTACCACTGAGGATGTTAAAGTTGGCTCTATCATGTTAGCAGTAAGTATGAACAAGATCACAGGCAGATACACCACACCACATGTGAAAGTGGACTTGATGGACTTGGTGCCAATGTACGCTTTCAGGGATAGACACATGCATGAAGGTAAGAGCCAGCATGACATTTTGATGGTTGATATAGCAATAATCAAAAACCCCACGGTTGCACTCCTCCATAATGTGTTATTTTCAAGTAACTATGGGTAAAAGAATTGCAATTTTTTTTTGCCATTTCCAAAAAGTTTTTTGCCATCCCATAAACTTGTTCAACCATTTGTTTGTTGGTAGCTCTCATGTAATTTAGGTTTAAACAATGTTTCTTATTTTTAAAGACAATGCAAACAAGCTAGCTTCTTTACTTCTATCTTTAATTCTCATAATGAGATGGTATCTCGTGTCAGATATGATGCTTGATGGTACACTGTTTTGTTGAATCTGTGAACGTCATTGTTACTGCAAACCATATTTAGGGAGAAGACAGAACAAAACAAAAACCAGAGACATCAGCTCATGGATGTGGAATCAAGCAACAGCTCCCAGGACAGCTAATTACAGGTATCACCCAGGGTAGAGCACCAGTTTGCCAGGATTTTCCAGCTCAAATGAAAAAAGACAGCTCTAGGTCTATGTTTTATATCTGGCTCCTGCTTATGGAATCGATATCATGTTCCTTTTACATACATCAATAAACTGCAGCACTTTAAGGGATGTGTAGCACAAACAATTCTTGCCATTTCAGCAAAAAATATTTCTTTGCTCACAGTCAGTATAGTTCTTATATATGTACATGTTACCCAGTAATACAGTTCATTTACTAGTGCTACATATTTCTATGCTTCTTCTCCATTCTTATCTGTACAGTCCATCCTCTACTGTACAGTATTCACTGTCCGTCAGGGCCCAGGAGGAAAGCTCTACACTTAGATGCAGAATCCCTGACAGTGTCCAGGGGTCAAAGTATCTCTCTGGCTGAGCTGTGATTGACCTGGTTGCAATGTTCAGGCCCAGACGTTGTGGGAAGGAAAGGTGAGGGCAAGTAGCCTCCATCACTTGTAAGCAGACAAACACGGGAGCCTTGCCAGGCCTGCACCAGGCTTGTCCAAGTCTGTCAGGTCAACAACACTGAAGACCCACCCCTACACCACAGCTCACTTGTAGCTGTCCATTGTGACAACGTCACAATTTCAGCATGACAACTTTCAAACTTTTTCCTTGTGCCTACATACCCTGCATATAGATGTTCCTCACTACAGAATAATACCTAAGACTTTTTGAATGCAAAGCTATTTCTCCATTACACCTTACAGTTGCCTTTCTGTATTCCTTGTTACCGACTTTGATTTACTTAACCAATTTTTAGAGACGTTTTCCCTCAAACTGTACAGTATAAAAGAATGAAGGCATCGGCTTCCATTTCAGTTTGGTGTAACAAAGCACTGGTCATGAAATCAACGTATGGCAGCTCCAACGGTACAAAATGGAACCAAAGGAAATCAATACAACATACCCTTATATGTTATTCAACTAATAGATTTCGATGATAGCACCATACGGACCACTGTACAGATGGTGGATTATTTAACAGAGGCTCGATACTTATTTAGTCATTTGGGGATTTTTCACATATCTGGTGCCAACTGCATAAATAACACAACTCATTTATGCTTTTGTAAATGAACATTTTTGTAAGGCTTAAATGATCGATGTTTGGAAAACCCTGAAAATGCACTTGAAATGTAATAAGCTGCATGCATGGGACTTGAATCCTAGCTGCATAATTATTAGCTCTATTGCCATGAAGCAACAACTTGATCAGCCATACCCTGATAAGTACACTACTAGAAGTTTGGGCCCACCCTCAGATTTTTAAAAAAATAAATGATACACTTTTTGTGTATCATTTATGATGCTTTTTCAAAATTTTACTACAAGAAAATATTAGAAATATTTAAAACAAATGTAACTGACTGGTTTTCAATATTAGTAGCCTGTAGTAACACATCATTAAGTCACAAAGGCTCAAACTATTGGTTTTGAAGAAGACAAATCAGTGCTGCTTTTAGTGCATTGGCATTCACGTTGTGTTGGAATTCTATTTATTAATGTCAGAACTTGATTTGCTCTTGGCCTCTCTTGATTGGGTCTTAATTAACTAAACAACAGCCACCTGTCTCCCAGACCACTTTGTGATAAGTTTAGTGCACTGTCTGCTCCCCTTTTGAATCAAAACTTAAAAGGAAAATTGTTGATCATTTTTTTATTTTTGTTTGTAACACTTAGAAAGGCACAGCTAACAATTGAACAGAGGGCTCAAATCATAAATTGGAGTGTAGAAGGGTTCTCTCATCGCCAAATAGCCAGAAAGTTAAATGTTTCCAAGCAAGGAGTGACCTATTGTTTACAGAGAAAAAGGCTGACAGGAAGCAACAGTAACTGGAAACGGTCTGGGGCAAGGAAAGTGACATCAAAGGCTGAAGATCAACACTTAGTTTTGTCGTCTAAAAGAAATTGGAAGATGACTGCTCGAGATCTGAGGGCTGAGATTAATGTGAACAAAGAGAAACCAGTATCTCTTACTACAGTCAAGCGAAAACTTAGAAGCACTTGCATTCATTAAGTTGCACGTACAATGTATATTCTTACATTACACTTCAAAACCAGTAAGTTACATTTGTTTTGTAAGTGTTTCTAATATTTTCTTGTAATAAAATTTTGAAAAAGTGATGTATCATTTATTTTCTTTTTTAAATCTGAGGGTGGGCCCAAACTTCTGGCCTGTAGTGTAATAGGTAAGCATCTTAAACTCAACAGTATCATTGGTCTGTAGTAACGTTCCTTAGCTAGTTAGGTGTCTGCAAACTCATGGACTGCGCGTATATTGACTCACGCATATGTTGGTGGCACAGGCTATATTTGATTGCCACTGCATCTGCAGTGTCAAAAACAGTGGAATAATGTGGAACCAGGGGTGTTACAAAATAAAGACTGATGATGCATTTTCCATTCTATAAAACAAATAGAACTTAGTTCTCTTCCATGTCTTCATGTCTGTGTCAGTCTCTGGAAATCTCACATAATAAGACCACAGCCTAGCTGAGCTGATGTGATTTACTATTGAGCATGTAGTAGACTCAGGGTTTTTAATGGCATATTTTTACTGTCACAAAGACAACAAAGGCTATTCATTTTTAAAAATAATGTTACAGTGAATTATCTTGAAATGCCAATATATGGCAACAGATGGGGAAAGACATCCAGCAAACCTGGTGCAAAGCAAATTTATAGAAGGAGAATATTCCATATACTAATCATGTTTTTCTGTTAATATACACCATTGTATTTCAAACCATAAATGTTATTCCAAACATTAATTTCATGGGTAATGAAGTTAGAAACAGCCTAATTTTGCCATTTGTTTTTGGATGTGTCCTTATTCATATATACGATATATAAATTTGGAAAGATTGAAACACATTTGAAAAGAAGTTATCATTGCCCCTTGAATGAATGAGGTATAATGGAGCTTAAACAGGATTTAGAACCTGTATGCCTCTGTGCTTCTAAAACTAAATGGAAGATTAACATTGAAACAAAAAAAATACATTTTATTTATTTAAATTTTCAACATTTAGATTTTATCTAAAGTATATACAGTATATATATATACTGTGTGTGTTTATTTTTTATATATGTGTGTTTGTAAAACAAAGCAAAGTTATGACATTTAAAATTAAGAAGAAATATTTAAGATTCTGCACAATGTCTAGGTTGATTTTAAGTAAATGTGTGACACTGGCCCTGACCCTTTGTAGAATAGGTCAGACCCCATTTAACATTTATTGGGGCATGTACAGGCCAAGAAAGTTTTGTGCACGTAAAAACCATTGGATAACATGGATCATCAGATTTTGCTCAAACTTGTGGAGTCCATGCCAGCACCACTGCACCCTGTCATTAAAGTAAAAAGGGGGACATACCAAAATCTAAAACATTAAGACATTCCTCCATCTGATCATGCAGGGAAATGTAACAAGAAATTGTAAAATGGTATAAATAAAAGACGAGCGAAAGCAAATCAAGTGAGATAGGCAATATCATTAAATGACCCCTAAAGAATAAAAAAAATCAAAGCGCTAGCTGACAAAGCATTCCCTCACAAAAAAAAAAAAAAAAACACCAAAGTGTGACATGCACTGTTCATGAAAACAAAACAATAAAAACTGTAACAAGTGTTTTGCTTCCCTTGCACATTAGTGTGGAATGAGAATAAATGCACCAACACTGCTAGTAGGTTGCCAATAATACAAAACTTGTTATGGTATTCGTCGCTCATAATTTCCTACAATTAACACTGATTACTTGATTTAAATGCGTAAGAAATAAGGATGAGTGAATCTGTATTCTGTGACAAAAAATAATTGGGAAATTTCAAACAAAAACCCTCCTTTTGGTCAGCATGAATGCAATTATGCAGCAGCTCTGATCTGGTGAACAGAGCCTAACACCAGGATTGAAGGCTACACTTAGAATCAATGTAGGTTTTTATATTTCCATTCACATTCAACCCTGACTTGTTCACCATATTCGTACCATTCCTTTTGCATTCTAGATATATGAACACTCCAAAATGCATTACTCACCATGAATGAAACTACAATTATTGACTGAGGTAAGAGATGAAAAGAGTATACCGCATTGTTTTAGAGGAAAAGAGTTAATGAATGTCCATTATGAAAAATTTACAATTAAGAGACGAAACACATGGAAAGGAAAAGCTGTATGAAGCTGAATATGGTGACAGAAGATCTTCAGCAGTGATAGCAAAGGATTATTTCCCCAGCAGAACAGGAGAGTAGATGCTGTTACACACCAGAGCAAGTGAGAGGTCAGCAGTGGACTCTGATTGTGATTCAGAGAATACATGTAGCAAGCTATCTAACTAGCTATTACTCGTGCTAAAAAAACTGCACATAGGATGCACGTGGCAGTTTGCAAAGAATTCAGGTTTGCAACAACACCTGATGGCCCAGATTTTTAACAGTATGCAGTACAAACACACAAAAACACATGCAAAAAGATTATTGTTATTGACGTTATATAGCTCATGCAAAGGCACCAAACATGTAAGTGGTCCCATAAGCCAGTTGTTTACAATGTCTGCCTATTTCAACAAAACAACTACAAATTAGAACCCATTTTTTCAGTTGTGCTCACATAAAAATCCTATTACCATAACATGTACTTTCTGACTCACTGCATCTAATCCATGACCACTACCAGATAAAAAAATTCTGCAAATACCACACTCTATAGGTTAGTGTGTGTGCTCTGTTAATACCTACAATTGGCAGATTTTCAAATAAATCTTTAAAAATTGAAGCAAAATCGCTGAAATACAACCAAACCATTACCGGAATACCTTGGAGTGTCTCAGCTGGAACATTTCAACAGGATCCCAAAGAAAACAACAAATAGCAGTCTCTCTTTCTCAACACAGCCACAGTGACCACAGTAACAGGAGGAAATGGAAAAAATACACTACATACATTGTGATGTCATTGTATTTATATTTCTAACAGTGGGGCCATTTCATGAAATGTGGCTGATTACCTATGCAAAATATGACTGTAAGGTGTACATAAAAGGAATTTAAACAGTAGTCTTCTGCCTAAAACATTTTAACAAACACTCTTTATTGTAATTTTTATTTTATTCATACCTGAAGTGCTATTCAATAATAGAAAAAGAAAGACATCCAAATGACATTGAACAATAACAATGGATATTTATGGGTTGGAAATGCGGAATTATATTGTGCTTTGGCATAACTGAGGCTACAAAAACAAACTATGTATGTCTGAAAACTTGAAGCTGCCAAGTCTACATATAAAAACTTAAATAAAATGACACTATAATTCACCTGATGCCATAAATGTGCTAATCAGTCACATAAGAATTGATCAATTTGTAGTTATGTAGGTACAAAAATCAGACCCAATGGGAGATTCATCTGCAACTGAGACAATAGAAAATATTGAACATTGTATTTTAAGTTCTAAACTGGTTCACCCCACCATGAGTGACATACAACCTTAAGCAAAGCATTCCTAATGTCCATTTTCTCAATATTCACTGAAACAATTAAAAACACTTCTAACAAATACATGCGATCCAGTAATCGTTATTTCAACAGTTTAAGAATGCATGGGGTGAGACTGGGTAGTTACTAGCTCATCAGCCATGAAAATTCATTCGTAAAAATTGTATACGACTATTTGTACAAATAAAAACTTCTGTCTATCTGAAATATCCTTCAGCAGAAATAGTGAACAGTTATGAAAGGTCCACTATAACTACACTGGTCAATGTCTTGGAGGGTTAAAGACAGAACCCTGATTAAAAAACTGTTTACAGAAATAATTAAGCAAAGTCAATACATGCAGTATATGTGGATTGATAATCTAACAGATTTATGGAGCTGAGGGCCATTACACATTTTCACGCAGAATCCTAACAGTAGTTTATGTAACATAAAACAAAAAGGGTGAGGTAGCAAGCTGAAACCAAAATATAAGTCAAGATAAAATTGAAATCACACACTGCAAAAAAAAAAAAAAAAAAAAAAAAAAAAAAAGCACAGAAGCACCACAAAGGCACAGCTTATGTAGCAGATTTCAGCACAGAGACTTAAGCCTGCAATACAACTTTTTAATACTGTTCCTTGCACACCAAAATGATGTCAAGAGTGGTGCTATGACAATTTAGGAAAGGTTATGAAATTTCCATTTTTGGTTCATCCTGAAGTATATTCTTTTTAGAGTAAAACAGAATGGTGAAAGTCAAATTAATTTGTCACAGCATTTTTGTAATGTACCCATGACTGCATGTGAATTGTGAGACCCCAAAGTCAACACTTTAGATAAACCTCCATGTTCTGCTATGCAACATGGTTTGATCAGTTTTCAGTTCCTTTTTGGTTTGTTATAAAATTTTTGTTAAAAGGAAATTAAGTGTGGTGTTTCCCACTGTCTTCTGTCTGCTCTTTGCCATTATTAGTGAAACTGCCTACTTGAATGCAACTCTGACATATTTGTCTAGGATTTGATATTTCACCTAAAAAATGTTTGATTAAAATTCCCACGTATGTCTCAATTAAGTGTTGAATATGTCGTTCATCTAAATTAATACAACCTGCAGATTCCCTTGCCTGGTTCCAAGGTACAAACAGTATTAACATCAGCCAATCAACAACACCTACAGAAAAAGATGCTTAACTGTGCTTAAATGGTTTCACCTCCTAATAATAAAGTATCAATATGTCGACTCAGCCTCTACCCAAAGCGGTAGTTTTATCAAATATAATGGATGAGCACAACTATAATGTATTGAATGGGCTAAAATAACGAGCTGCAAAGCTTTGCTGTAAGGTGTGTTCCTCTCAACTGTAGTCTGATACGGGCAATGGAGAGCTGTAATGTCATATTTAATATACTTATAATATACCAGTCCCCACCTCCCTCCATGTCTCCCATGCTGTCACATTTTTCCACGACATATATTTAATATCGATTTAGAAAAAATACAAATTATAGATCAATTCAGAACTACCTCTTCCATATCAATTAGCTAGCTGTCCTCTTTTTGTATCACATAGTTGCCCTCATAAATAATTTAACACTGTGAATTTTCACCAGAAATATGATGTAACTCTTTGTTTACGAATTTAATCCCGACCGCTCTATAATAGAAGCTGCGTAATGGGGAAACATGCATTTGAGTTTTTGATCTGAATACAATTGAGTATTGTCACCCGGACGAGCGAGATTACATGTGTGGCAAGAACCATGCTGGAGTGTGACCTCCCTTAAAACGTATAGCCCACACAAAACAGATCACAGAAAACATCAAAAAATTAAGGGCAGTTGTGCAGTATTAAAATCGTTCAAGGATAGCAAAACATAGTGTTGAATATTCAAGAATATCATTTTAGTTGTTCTTCCCTCTGCTTCTGAACAGAGGAAGAATCCGGCACTACACGCGCAACAAAAGCTTGCTTTCACAATATTCCATAACCTGTCTGAGCACAGATGACACCAAAAAACAGTACAGAGTACATCAGCCCAGAGCATACAAATTGTAGCTTTCTGCCTTACCATTCCTGCACAATACGCTTTATTATACATCCACGGTGCCGATATCTTTCACATTATCCACACTGTACTACATAATCATTAGCAGCCTGATATCCTCTTGCAAGAAAAGTTTTACACTAGCTCTCCGTTTCTTATCCTTTCTTAGACCAAATTATACAAATAAAACTACTCTGGCTTTGCAGTGTCGCCAACAGTAGCTCCAGATGACTATCAAGATGCACTAAAAATATTTCGTATGTCAACAGAAAGGGTCAGACAGGTTGCAACACAGCAACTTTATCACTGCAGCGACATTTCTCATCCGTGAACAGCTTCCATCCCCTGGCCAGCTAGTTACCGTAACATGTTCATCTCTGGTAATTTTAGGAACAAAATACAATAATGTTAACGTTCGTAGGAATTATGTACAGCTGTGTTAAGACATGTTTTGGAGAACTTGATTTGTGCAAAAAGGGTTATCGGTGCAGTTCATGAAAGCTGACACCGGCTGCATATTTGCTGACTTGGATTCATTCCGGTCGGTAGCATTTGTATAACTGAAAAAACTATAACAATGCTACTGTAGAAAATTGACATGAGCTTGCCAACAAGCCAGGTAGGTATACTCACCTCAGTCTTAGTGATGCGATGCCTGGCCAGCTTCACAACAGCGAAATTTCCTTTTCCTAAAGTGCGTTCGATATCATAAAAGCCCACCCGAACCGGACCCCGAAGCATCGGTTTTTGGTGACAGTCCGCCATGACCATGCTGTATTGGGGTTGGAGGGGAGGGTTTCAGGGAAGAAATTGTGACCCACTACTTAAGGCTCTAGGCTTACAAGCTACAGAAGAAGGGAAAAGACCACCCGTTAAACCTTGCCTCTTGAGAACAGACAATGCAGAATACCAAATTCGCTAGCCAGATTGAACATCGCTAAGGGCGCATTCAGTGCAACAAGACTAAACTGGGCATGTTCGAGTGTCGCTGTTGGTCACATAGCTCCGTCCTATATAAACGGGTATATCGCTAACTGGCTGTATGGTCTGCAGTTCTACTAGAGACGAAGCACGGGATGATTTCTTGCAGACGGCATCATGTTCTCTCCGCTCGGCGTGCATTGACGTCAGAGCTGCTGGGGGTATTTGTACAGGGGGCGGACTTTTGAAGCTGTTCCACAGTCCAGTGCCAATTCGTCTCCAAGACAACCAGATCCACCGCTTACGTCAAACGCCAGCTACTGCAATCAGCTGTCAGTCTGTTTGCTCGACCAGCGCGGATATGATAGCTATTACCGACTGGAGCTTTGATAAAAGCCTTTGTCGCAGGGGCTGAGGTGGAGGATAGGAGGCTAGATAAAATATGCGCGTGTAGGGCTAATTGCTTGAATTTGTGTTTTTTTTGTGTGGTTGACAGCTAAAAATGTCCAGACACGACCACCTAGCCTGCGCACTTGACTTTGATAGGACTGACTTTTATTTTTTGAACGACATAATGTTAGCAGTCGCTATAGCATCAATAATCAATCGACTATATGGTGTTAAAGCATGTAGTGAATGTATAGGCTATAGCCAGGTTAAAATTGTTGTTACATTTTTGCAATAAAACTAGTCTACACTTCTTTAAAAGTGAACACATTACACTTACCCGATGAACTGTATAAAGTCAAACCAGTCTATGAAATACAATATTTGTATATTTTCATAGATACATGTTTTCAGCTCTTGCGTGATTGAAACCAGCCTAACGCTGTCGCCCGAGCAGCCGTCCTGCTTTTGTCCATACAGCAGCAGTAGAACTGCGCCATCTACCGTCCTTTCTCATAATGACACAGGCCAAAAAAGTAACTGAAGTAATAGACTAAAAATATCAGTCATTACAACCGAAAATTTACCGAGAAACACTTCATTTCGTTATAAGAACAATTATTAGGCGAGTTTTAAAAACAGAAAAATCGAGTCGCTTACCTATGATATATGTTTAGATACTTTGCAAAACGATTGGCCACTAGCTCGTGTATTACAGGTTAATCTACAATCGTAATATGACACCCAAACACAGCTAAAATAATCTGCTATTATTAGTTGTATTTTTCAGCGGATTCAAAGCAGGCCAATAATTTTGCCTTAATAAGTAGCCTATTATAATCAACCACAATTACAGTTAGATACACAGGAGAGTCCCATATAACGGCTGCGTTTCCTGCATATGTGATCCAGATGTGTTTCCTTTCTTCTCCCCGTTATATCCTCCACTGACATTCAATTGTTCCTTCTGTCGCCCCCGCTCTGTTTGGTGTCATCCAAACTCAACACTCATTTTTATATCTCACCACAATGGTTGACTTGAGGTCTTGTGGGAAAAAAACATGTTTACAATGCGAGAACTAATCCATGTTTACAAACATAATTAAGAATAAAACACATGCTTTGAAAACATAATTTTAATGCGCGTTTTGAAAACGATTTTCATTTAGTTTACACACATAAGTAGCTTACTGAGTGAAGTAAAAACTAACACTATTTCTTTCGTGTGACTTGATTAGAGAATGTTCCGCATTTTTGAGAACCCTGAGGCTCTCAAGTAATTTTTTTTTAAAACAAAAAGCGCTAAATTGAAGACAGAAGAGTCAGGAGTGCTGGTGTTCTCTAGGTATAACTTAGCACTTGGCCTTTCTGCTACTCTCCACAGCATTCATAGTTAAAAAACATTCGAGATGAAGAAGTAGTCCTACAGTGAGCAACATTATTTGTGTGAAGTGTTTTCTGATGGTCCTGATGGAGGACTTTCTCGGTGGCAAGTAATCTTTTCCGACAATCGGGTTGTAGACTCATCATTTTCGGGATTTATTAAAACGAAACAACTATGGAATTTTTCAGTGTTTCTTTTTAAATATCACGCGGAAAATCAAAACATGTGTATGTCTGTGACATAATTACATTTTAATGCTTAATACCGACATAGCTATTCAGATAATTACAATGCTTTTCATGTGAAAATCTAAAGTCTGATTCCATATCCACTTACGTTGAAACTAATTCTGATTCTGTAACTGGGTGGCAAATTGAGTTGAAATGAGTTTACTTTGCTTATACATCAAAACCATGTTTACACTACATGGAAATAATCAAAGTTAAAAATCCATTGAGAGTTCTGTGCTTCACTAAACCCAAAGAGAAATTTGCTACCACTTATGCATCAATGGTAGGCTACATTTACAGTGCGGAAGCTCTGTTGGGGGACATCAGTCATAGTTACCTCCATTGTGCTATGAACTGACAGAGTTTTTTATATGTAATTCTTTATCAACCTCTTTGTAATAACAGACATACATATGTAATTTCCCCCAAACATCACATTAACTCCATTACTTAACTGATGGATTTTTAGGAAAAAGCACATTTCAGAATTTCCTGATGGTATGATATTCAAAAGTTAGACATGATTGCTTTTTGATTGGCATTTACTCTTTAAATTCTGTGACCTGTTATCAATGACCGATAAAACTCCCCACAATATTTTTGTCTGGTTTATTGAAGTTTCACATACATGGCTTGCATTATAGCTAAAGCATTCCAGTTGGCTCATTTAAAAGTGAACAAGGGTTTCTCAGTGGAAGCTGATCAGTTATCAGGCAAATGTTATCTGCAATGAAGACAAAAAGCAGTGTAACAGAGCCATGCAATCCAAGCAGAAGCTGTGTTACCACCTTTTCCTGTCCGAATCTTTTTCATCATTCAAAAACTACATGTAAGAAAGTTCGATTTCACTAGTGCTTATTTCATAAAATGCTGTTACCCTGAACTTCTGGAGGTATCCCAGGGATAAAAACAGACACAACCATCTATGTGACTCTGAAGCTGTGCGACAGGTTCATCATAGATGTAGAATTTGAACATTTTAATGTCTTTCTTTATGCCCATGCTATTCCATTCATCTGGAATAGCATGGGCATCTGGCAGGAGGGCTCTTCCAGTAGCTCTGATAAAACAAGTAAATCAAGACCAGCCAGCCAGTCAATTCAACTAGAGAATTTGAGTGTTAATTTATGTGTGTGTCTGTTTGTGTGTGTGTGTGCACGTACATGAGGTGTTTTTAAATGAAGGCTCATAGAGGAAGAGCCGAGAAAAAGCATTGTTCAGAGGAATATCAAAGTCATTATCATGCTTTTTGTGTCAGGTTTCCTGAGAGCTGTCCAAATCCTTGCCCTCAACCTCCACACAGGAAGCCTGCCAGGGACGAAGGCTTCTGCTGTAACACGTGGAGGTTGGGGTGCTGGGCTGTATATATAGGGTGTAACTGATAGCAGGCAAGTTTGCATGCCTGAGCTCCCGCCAAAAGAGTGCAGTGGGAAACTAAGAGTTGGAAAGTTGGGGAGAGGCACAACGCCAGAGGACAAAGGGCTGTGACGAAAAAATGGGGGATGGGACAAGAGGGAGACGCTCCCTAGTAGCCGTAGATCTCGTTGTCCACCCACCCTGTCTCGCGGTAGTAGCGGCCACGGCTCTGGCAAGTCTCATAGATGTCATTGGTGACAAAGCCACTCTCTGTGCTGGCCAGTGTCACAAAGCCACTCTCAGTGTCCCTGCCACCTAGGTTGTCGTAGTCCCCGGGCGGGGTGTCCGGTGACGAGCCCAGGAAAGAGGTGTTTTTGATGTCTGGGCGTGTGTCCACCAAGTCAGCCTCATGCTGCTTTCTGATGACATTGTAGACATCTGGGCTGGGGCTGTTGCATCTGTCTGCAGACACCCAGTACCCTGGCTCCTTGGGGCACGTTTCAGTCTGCTCCTTCTTTCTGCAGACACAGATATCCAGGGTGAACCTGACATGCAGAGCTGGAACCCCCATATTACCCCACTTTGTACCATCAGTCAGCGGAAACTTGGTGGTTTTTACCTTCTAGCCAGAAGCTTGAAGCAGAACACCCCTGATGCCACCAACAACAGCAACAACAGAGGAATGGTAGGGAGGATGATGTACATGATATTCAGGGCACTGTCTGAAAGAGAGACAGTGATGGAAAAAACACACAGATTGGGGTGGGTTGTATGTCCTGTGTGGGCACAGGAACTATATCAAGAGCCAAGGGCTATGGCCTATAGTCACTCAACATAAGGAAGGTCTTTAGTGATTGACTGAGTGAATGTGTGAGTGCCAATTGTAGCCAAAAACAATTGCCCCCAGACCTCAGCTTTTGAATGCTATTAATGTAGGGTACTGTGAGTCAAAACACCCAAAAGATTATACATCGAGGGCTATAAACCCAGTAAAAATCTTATATTCAAGGACAACAGTTTTTCATCAGCTTCCTTGCCTACCCTTATTTATTTTTTCTTTTTGTACTCTCAGAACAAAAACCAAACAGTTTCTTGAATGCCTATTTGTTTTAAATGAATAAATATCGCAAAACAATAACATTTAAAACAAAACAAGTTTTAGAACCTATCTTAGTACCTGTTGACTCTACTTTGATCCTTTTATCGTCTATGGTGACAGCCGGGTTTTTGGGTCTCAAAGAAATGGTCGGTGCATCTAAAAAACATTCATAAAAGCATACACCCTTTTCAAATTTCAAAAAACAAAACACAAAATACCTGACTGTTATATTTTAAAACTACTTGCAAAAAAGGTGCATAAAAAGTAGCATAATCAGACTTAATACTAAATAATATCAAAGTGTCTATTGGTTTTTGTCACTTCAATCAACAGTTAGTTCATGCTTTAAATACAAATTGTGTGAGGAGAAATACAAGAAAACTAATTCCTTTTGACCACTAGGTGTCCTTGTTTAGCAAACCTTGTTCAACCCTAAACACTATGGTTGATGTCACTCCAAAGAGCTTCAAATCTGAAGTATGGAAATGTTCATCTGTTCTTTCCTGTAAGACATCTCAGGCAATTGATTCAGCTGCCCTGGTACCATTAAAAGGTAAGATACCTGAAAAAATTCCCATAGTTCTGCCCCATATTCACCTGTGTGACTGGCATTCCCTGCCTCTGTGGAGTCTGGCTGCTTTTCTGGAAACATGATCAAAAACATGATAAAACACTCACAAAAGTTGGTAAACATTTAAATAGATGACTTTAACAACTGAATTGCCTAAAAAGTAATCACTGGAAGTTACATTAAGTACAAAACAAAATACAGGTATTTCACATGTGTTCTGAAAAATTATTACCACTAGCTATGGAGGTAATGCCCTGCATTCACACATTCCAGAAATTATAAATGCACTACAAAAGACATAAATCCATCTATTCCCCATTACATAATGTGATTGTATGAACTGTGCTGTAGCTAAGATGAAAAACCCCTGGTGAGGGCTAGGATATGGCCCCTCACCTCTGGTGTACTTGCAGATGAAGTTATTCTTGGTGTCACAGTTGTCGTCATTCCACTGGAACATATAGAGCCCCCCAAGGCCTGGGGGGGCAGAGGGCTGGTGGTACATCACCACACACACCTCGTATCCACATGATGGCTCATCCCAGTGCCAGTTCCTGAAACATGCACACATCCTATAAATTATTTGAGGCAGATACCAGATTCAAAAGCCGATACAGACACAGTGAATGTCTGGTAATTATAGTATGTCTCATATTGCCTGTTATCACATTTGGCCTAGCTCATGACTGTAAAGTCCTCTTTAAATGAATGGTATACACAGTGATATGAAGAACTATTTGAGCCCTGTCTGATTTTCTGCATATTTTCTCATTTTTTAAAATATTGTCAGATCTTTTGTGTGTTATGGTAGTATATAGAGGGAGCCTGATAAGTTAGGTGCCTCTTTCATGTTTCTGGGTTGCAAAATAATCAAACGTAATTTTCAGGTGTGAGCTCCACTCCAAATGAGTTCTGTATACCTGAATGGATAATTAAGGGTGGTTGTTTGAGTACAATGGTGAACAATCAGACCTGATTTGACAGATCTGGCAATGACAGATCTCACTAACGTTGGTCCTTTTCATTACAGGGAAATTATCAGACAAAATTACAAGAAATTCCTGAATATCTCAGACAAAAGTGTTTATGGAAGTCAGTCTAGAAGAGTTTACAAAGCAAATTCTGAAATTAAAGGGCTAAAACCAAACATAGTCAGAGCCATACTGTCCAACTGGAGAAAGTCTGGGATTGTATTGATTAGTAAACCTCCCAGGAGTATCCTTTCAAAGTCTATCCAAGAGTGAGGCTTAAAATTGTTCCAGAAGTCCCAGAGAATATCCTGGCATCTACAGGCCTCTCTTGCCTCAGGTAAGGACATGACTCCACCATTAGTAAGACATTGGGGAAAACAAACGGGTTCACAGCAAAGAAGCAAGACAGAAACCACGAATAAAAACATAATCTTGAGATGATCATCTAAGGAGTGTTCACCTGAAATTTTATAAAATTCTGCAAAAATGCTCTATGGTCAAATGAGCCAAAAGTAGAACTTTTTGGGTGACACAGATATGGGAAGAACCAAAAACTTTTACATTCCATAGTAAGAACCTCATATCAATAATCAGGTATTGTGGTGCATCAAGACTTTGATGAATTGCCATCACCAAAAGAACCATGAATTTTTCCTGGTATTACAGAATTCTACAGCAGAATGTCAGGCCATCCATGAGCTATGGAACAGCTGGGCAGTGTAGCACGTTAATGATCCAAAACACAAGGTCTGCATTAGAATGTTTAAAGAACAAGAAATATAAAATCACACAATCAATGTCAAGACCTAAACCTCACTGAGATATTGTGACACACCCTCAAACAAGCTGTTCTTTTTTGAATTCCTGAAATTTCATCAAGCTGAAGGAATTCTGCATGGAGACGTCGGCCAGAATTTCTCTACGGCACTGTGACAGACTAAACAATAAGTAGAGGAAGCATTGGGTTGCAGTCATTGTTAATAAAGGTGGCATGAACAGTCACTCAGACTAAGGGATTTTTTTCACACAGGGGTGCTGGGAGTTACATTTTTCTCATGTTACAACTTTAATAAGTTAATAAAATGAAATCAATTGAAAATGATCCATTCTTTGTTCACACATGTTCCCATTTCTATAATATTATGTTTTCATTAAAAATCTGATAAAATACAATAAAATGCTGAAAATGAAGAAAATCCAACAAGTGGTAAATTATTTTTCACAGCACTGTACTGGAAGCTGCCACATTTTTTCTCTCTGAGGTTTACTACATGACATGTACCACAGGACCACACTTTAAGCAGCAAAAATATCAGTAGCCAGACTGCAGATGCTGATTGACCTAAATTGCTATAGTACAATGAGGTGACTTTGCTGACTGAACCCTTTCCAACCACTTACCTCATTATACAACCCTCTTTTACATTTTATCTGGTTGATCCAGACACCTTGACCACTCCAGTTAGTACCTTAATTAGACCCAATTGGTAACTAGACCTTACCATTGATGCTGGAAGCACGAGTGTATACCCAGCACTGACAATACAACACTAGCTACAACTCTCTGTGGGAGTCTTTAGTTTTTGAGCTGGTATTTAGAAATTCCATTTGTATGGATTGGAGGAGTGTAGTGCCCATATTGATGGCATGTTGCAACAATTCCTGTGTCAATGGATCAAGTATCTCCAACGAGACCCCAAGTTGGCCCTTCCGTCACTTATAGGCTACGTGCTACCACTTCCTGCTTCACACCTGAATGTAGCCTGGCTGCCGTCCAGCCAGTGGTACTGTGCGGAGCAGTCGCTGCTGGTCTCCTGGTACACCTGGTTCCTGCGCAACCCAATCCAGAAGTCACCATCAGATGCCCGGAGCTCCTGAATGAAGTTCTCGATGAGCCGCTGCTCGCTCTCTGACTCGATGCTGAGGAGCTCGCCGCCATCACTGCGGCAGGCTCGGCTAGCCTCCTCAAAGTTTACCTTGCGTTGTATGTCCTGGAAGTAAGCAATCTTGTAGCAGGGCCTTTCTGTGCCACGCCGGCAAATCCGCTGACCTGTGGGAAGAAGGGGGCAGAGAGAACAAGTTTTCAGTACAGCATGCACCCAGGAAACAGATCACTGGGGCCATTCTTGCTGATCAAGACAGGAACTTTAGAGTACACACAAAATACACTGCTGGTGCCAGCTCTGGTTCAATATCATACATTCTACAGCTCTACCAAGATAAAGGTCAGGCTCTGAATGCATGCCAAACAATAATGAATATATCTATTGCCAGAATATGGAACTGAGTCCTTTTGTCCATCTGATGTCAAGAGACTAATGATTCTTTTTGGAACTGCTTTTTATGCAATAGATTAAGCACCATAAATATTGCATTTTGTTGACTTTCTGTAGATCATTTTTTTACATTTCACTATGTGAAACTTACAGTTATGAACATGCAAGACTTTGATATAAAAATCAGCAAATAATACAACAATAATTCTAACCCTATACAAATATACAGAAGGAAGAAAACCATGCAGTACATTGATAACTAAGCTACAGTTTTACTGCTCACAGCAACCTCACAGTTTGGTGCAAAAAAAGCAATTTGGCGCAAAAATAAATTCAGACAAATATATATATTTATACATACATTTCCTAAGCGTAACTACAAATGATTTTGCACACATTTTTTTACCCTTTTGGATTTACCCTCCCTCACGTGCCTGAAATGCGGTTAAAGCCCCATGCTCTTTTTCTGATGCAGTGATCTGAATTCCTATCACAACGCTTTAACATTGTAAGGACTGAAGTAACCGTACTTACCTCTAGGCTCATAAAAGTCCGCTTTGTGGGGAAAGCAGGAGGTTACAAGAGACACATAAGCAAACTAATGCGGCCATGAAAACGAGAGAGACATCTTTTGTTCGACTTAAAGAATGCAATCTTACAGCTTACTTTCTATGGCAACCAAAAACAGCGTGGGAAAATAGTGGACTAAATTTCTACTTAAATATGACGCCACAAATTACCTAGGCAATCTAGCAACCACACCAAGAAAAAAAAAACAATACATTTCTTCATATACGCGCGCGCACACAACACGACCACGAACACCCCAAAAAACAAACAGATGGTGAAGGCAAGGAGGTTAAAATAGAGATTTCGAGAACATTGACAACAATTGATGAAACTGAATTCAAGTAACTGAAGAACAGTTCTACTTAGAACTGAACTAAATCTAAAACCTTGGATAGGGCGTTTATAGAAAGTAACATTAGTCAATAAGCTTACTTACCCTTTTCTTATTTTAACAGCGGGAAGCGGTTGAAAATGATGTAGCCTACATACAGTTCTGTAGCAAACATAAAATGTGCTGTTTCTTACCACTGAAGAGTTTGGATGCGGTGCCTGGGTAGCAACAGATAGAGAGGACAGTTCCGAGTACTTTCATAAAATCCATTTCTTCATATTTTCAACAGCGCTGAACAGCTAATCACTCTGTTTCAAGGCTGTCAGCATTACGAATGCAGGGCATTTGCGAAAAAAGCAAACATGGCCATCAGGTATAGTCATAAAGATTTAAGAACACCTAAAAGAAACAAAAAACAGAAGCAGCGGCTATGTTCCACCGTTAAGCTGACTTGACGTCGGATCAGTCTGGAATAAAGAGAAGAGGAGAGATTGGGGAGTCAGAGAGGCGCGTGGGATCATGTCACAGCGTCATCCATTACAGTAGCGAAGCTTTACATTGACCCAGAATGAGAGCGAACCCTCATTTGTAATCGATAGTGTACAATCAAACAAGTGATCGTTTATACTCTGGACTGCTGACAGTATCGCTGAAGTGATCTATCTCTTCATATATCTATATTAAAACAACAATACAAGTCGCCCAAGAGCATTACAAGATACGTAATCAGTATATTCCACACTCCACTCAGCAGAGAATCTGCAGTATAGCGAATCAAAACAGTTCTAAATATACAAGACCTTTGCGAGAGTTGCATGATGACATAAAAACAACGATACTACCACTACTACTACTACTACTAATAAAAACAGTACTTATGAAAATATATGGCTTGGTAAAAGTGGCGTTTGTGCTTAGTACAAAACCTCAAAAACAGCAACAAAGGGAGTTATAGGTCTTCATTTTTTGTAACAGGAGTCATAGAAACATATCTATAAAGCACATTGTCAACATCAAGTGCTGTGGACTATGGGGTATTTATTATTGTGGTTCAGCATATGTAAAAACTAAGATATCCAAGTATTTCTTTTCACTTCCTTAGATGCATGTAGTAATGAGCACAATGCTTTGTGTTTGGAGGCTCCGTATTTACAAATATAAAATTCTTGTACTTGTTTCTGGCCTGTTCAGTGAAGATGTCCTTGGAGGGAGTATTGGTTTGCACCTATTAATGAGTTAATAAAACCTCCTACAGTGTATTTGAATTAACCTAGTTTTCTCATTCAGTCAGAATTTCTTCAGAACTTCACAAATAACACACCACAGATTATCATTCTGTTGTTTCAAAGGAAAACTGAGGTCAACTTTTCAGTACTGTACAAGAAAAGGGTAATTATCCTCTATAGACTTACAGATACCTTTGTGTTTTTTCATACCTGTCACCGGAATAATTTTGATTTTCATTTGAATAGTTTTACCAAACCATAGAGTTCCAAACACTCTAGTGTTTTTTAAATTCTGTATACTTTGTTCATTCAGTAATAGATTATTGTCCCATGAAAACGTTGTGTGGGTGCATGTTGCTCCTATAGTAAGCCTAGAGGTGTTCTTTTACCATTCCAATGGTATTTTGTGTTTGCCTTTCATGAATGTCTTTGTAAATAAAAAAGAGAAGAGCTGGAATTCTTTGAACTTTATTATCTCCAGTGGGAAAATGTACAATGACAATCATATCTCAAATATTAATAAGACTTGTGCCTTGGAACCTGTGAGCACCTTCAGTGTTTTGGTTTGGACAGCCATCTGTAGGTGGTTCTCTTAGCACAGTGTCCCAGCTGAGCAGGCTGTGGGCCAGCAGTGCTCTCCTCAGTCGGGGCAAAGACACTAGTTTAGCCTTCGAACATCATCAATGTCTTGTTGGATGTCTTCTGGATTCTTGAGTGGAGGTGATCTGTTGCAACAAACAACACCTAGCATGTTTAATTGTCACATTTGGTCATATATTGTGTATCCAACTGTTTGCCAATACTGATAGTTGACACGGGGTCAGATGTACACTGCCATAAGTTAGCTACTATTAGCTCTCCATACAGAAACACCTGTAAGGGAAAACAAGCCTTTCAGGATGCCAAGAGTGGCTGCTGATTGATTGGACCCTGCTAAGGAAATACTGCACAACCATATTTACCAATATTCAATACTGGACCATTCCGGTTGTGTTAGGGGGTTATTATCGTGCATGGCTCAGAGCACAAAGTGGCCACAGGTACAAATTGTGCTGTTCAGGGCACGTCAATGGCAGGATGGCACATGTTGCTCACAGTACTACATAAGTAATAACTGCTGCTGCAGGAGTCCCTCACCCTGGCGCAGAACAATTTACTCCTGCTCCCTCTGCCAACTACTGTGCGGCATGCTGTGTCAATGGCTAACATGCATTAATATTATGTTAGATCAGCAGTTAAGCTGCAGTCTGTGATTTTTATTTCACTTTTTGCTCCTGTGCAACAAACACAAAGAGGCCATTAAATAATACTGAATGACAGACGAAAGAGAAAAGCTACAGAGCAATGAAGCTAAATTAGCCGGGCTTCCACGGTAATCGACGTGGGCTCTATTTAATATGGCATGGCAGTAAATCGATAGGCTTTAACCAGCCCTGCCTCAGCTCCGCCAACAGGCTGTTTATTGCTGTCTCAGGAGAGCGCTGCAGCGGGGTTATCCCCTCTCTCTTTGAGCAGGTCTCTCCCGGTCAGTGGAACTGTGTTGTGTGGGAGGTTTTGTTGTTTCCACAGCCTGATCTATGCAAAGTTCATTAGCCACACTGTAATGTTCGTTGAAACACACAGACAAGTAGACAGCCCGAAAACTGCCCTCATCCTCCAGTTTTCTGTGGCTGTTTTGTGCAGCCCCCTCGTTCCTGTCTTCTGTAAATGGATTGGCTGTTTGTGGTCCATTTTAATAAAGAGTCAGTGGGAGGCTTGGAGGAAAACAGATTTATCTTTAAAAGGATTACAATAAACTATTAAGTTTCAGTGCAGTGATGTAATTCATTTAGAAGAATCACAAAATAAGCAAAGCTACTCTACTGGTACAATACACATCCACACAAGCCCACTTATCGGTGCGAAATAATCTC
Organism: Albula glossodonta; assembly: GCA_019788955.1. Lineage (NCBI taxonomy): Eukaryota > Metazoa > Chordata > Actinopteri > Albuliformes > Albulidae > Albula > Albula glossodonta. The sequence continues at coordinate 8,482,226 of JAFBMS010000006.1, read as the reverse complement.
TTTTTACCTCTTACAGACACGCACGCACGCACGCACGCACGCACGCACGCACGCACGCACACACACACACACAGTTATATGATCCACTGCCAGGAATTAAAAGGAAGCCTTCTTTGTGTCTTTTTGTTTCTTAATTTCTGTTGATTTATGCCATTGGTATCAGCAAAATAGCGATACCCACACTTTGTGTGGCAGTAAATTATTGGCTGAGTGAGGGTTACTACTTCATTGGTGAAAGGATCAATATGTGCTCCTCTCTGCGGTAAAAACCTCTCCATCTTTCAGAAAAGATGAGTTGTCCTTTTATGACTGCATTCTTGCTCTGTTGCAGTGCATGCCAAGAGCTATCTTTAAATGATGAAAGTAAATTTGAACACATTGAAGCGTTGACAGAAAGAGAACCCCCTGTAATGGCACCTAAATGAAAGGTAAATCAAATAAATAAATGATGCTACATTTTTCATGCTGATAAAAAAAGCATAATAGCATAATTTGCTATTGCACTTTGGAGGGCTAAACAGAGAGCTAATTTTAATATGATCATTGTTCAGGTTGGGGAAAAAGAAAATCTATGCTTTCAGAGAGTGATTTGCTGAAATTGCTGTGCATTAAAATGGGGGCTGAAGGGACACCTTACCTCTTATCACACTGGACTGGTTTATATGGCAAAGATATCATCTCCTTCTGTTGTAAAACAAAGAAAGAAATAGATATTCACATATTATACATCCAGTTCTTGTATTGTACTGTGGCATATTGGTTCACTTCAAATAGGTTCAATATGGTAAAGGACCAACATCCTTTCTTTTTCCATAATCATAAGCTCAGGTCAACATTGTCCTGTTTTCCTTTCAGGATTGTAATTATAGAAAAAACATCAATAAAATGTTACCAAAAGTTCAATACAACCAACAAAAGCAATAGAAATAGTCACTGCCATATTTGGAACTTTTTTCTACGCAACAATTGTTTGCAAGTTTTCTGTCAGCTAAGGAGGATTTAAAGATTGAACTGCTATGGTTTTGTTTTATTGATAGTGCATTTGACAAAATGACAATCCTTAAAAAAAGCCCAGTGCAAGATATGTAATGAACCAAACCAAAATGCAGCATGAAATTGTACCATGGTATGCCAGTACGTACTGGCACAGTATGGTACAACTGCTCTGTGGGAAAATGATGTGTGTTTGTGTCTGTGTGCATGTGTATCCATATATGTGCATGTTGGTATGTGTAGACTGATATGAATCTAACAAATGAATCTAAGTTGTTCTTGATGTGATGGTGGTTTTAAGTGATATATTTCACTGTTTTGCTCATTTTCTTGAATAAATTCTTTGTGAGTCTTACTTTAGCACTGCATAAACACTTGGGGTGAAGAGCCTTAAAGAATTTTCCATCACCATCCCATTCTAAGAACAAAAATGCATGAGTGTTTTTTTCATGAAATCAAAAATTCATACAAGACACTCAAGATAAAGACACTCAACAAATGAAAATACCATTAAGAAGGTATTTGGTCAGACAGCAAGACTCTGAGGTTAGCACTGCAATGTAACACTTTTGTCAGTATGACTTGAAGGCAAATGTGGGCAACTACCTGCATCATTAACTCTCTGTGTCTTGCTCTGCACTGACCACATGACAAGGCAGATCTCTATGGGAATGATGGTGTATTTCTGTGGAACATGAGCTGTTCTGTACTCAGTTATTAGTCTGGTCACTGAAACAATAGTGATGATAGAATAATTGGAATTGTTGAAAGAAGGCCACATACCTACCTTAATAATATGACTAGACCAACACAGAGCAGGAAAAAATAATTTCCTAAAAAAATCAACAAGTGTTTGAAGATAAAGTAACAGGAAAGACTTAAGCTGGACATAACCAAATCACCATGACCTTTATTAGACTATACTATGCTAATACAACACAAGGTATGCCCATTCAAACACTTTCCCTATATTTTATCTTTAGCTTGTAGAACCACCCTATGGTGCCTTTTAAAGTAACACAGATCTGCAGAATGACCCTTGGTGGAGGGTATACAATTCCTCTTTACATATGTGCTTAGCTCACAGTTAAACAATGCAGATCACTTGGTGAAATTAGCCAACCAGACATAAGAAATACATGAGCATGAAGATACACCATTGTCAGTTTCCCAGCTGGCTTCTTTTCATGCACCCCTTCGTTGTATCAGGAAGAAACAACCCCAAAGGGAGGGGTGTATTCAACCCCAGAGGAAAAGAAGATGCAATCTGGCTCCCTCATCACAACCACGTACATCCCCCCCCCCCCCCCCCCACACACACACACACACACACAGGACACACACGGCTCCATAAAGCGCTGAGACCCTGGGGAAAAAGTGCTGAGGGCGAGGAATAGATGCTCTAATGGATGAACGTTAAATGAAACACTTGGCTGCAGTAGAGGAAATGGGGCTTTCTCCCTCCTCCATTATCATCTGAAATGACTGTATTAGCAAACGACTGGGAGGTGATTCAAGCCCACCCCCTCCCCCATTTTTCTTCTTTCTTTTTAAAAAAGAATTCATTATCTAGATGGTAAGTGGTATACCATTGCGGTGATCCTCATTTCATTTTTTTTGCAATCACTATCTTGCCACAATTCCCTACCTTGATCCGCTCCTCCCTCTGTCTTCTGAGGAGTGCGATGACCTCGTCTCTCTGCTTGGCCTGAAACAGAATAGGGACATGTGACCAAGGAGCAGGAGGACACTGAGACAAAGTGGGAGTTGGAGCATGTGACAATTATGTGTTTTTAGCCGGTTGGTTACAGAGAGGATGACCTGAGCAGGGGTCAGAAAGAAAGGGGAGAAAAAAAATCCCTCTAAGTCATGACTACACTTTTAAAATAATAGGAATGTGAGGCCTACTTTCACATTGGAGCATACAAAGACACACAAAGGCCATGCTTTTGATCCCTCCACTGAAAGTGAGCAGCTGGTAGCCTGGTCCAATCAAATGGGAGCAATCACTAAACAAACCTCATAAATCTGTTTTAGCACTTGGCTGGGGAATGGCAGACAGCACTAGCGCTCATGTTCAGTACTGCCTGATTAATCCATTACGAATACGCTCTGCACAAAGTTGACAAGCACAGGGCCCTTTACAGCAGGTTAATTGGGTACTGTGATATTATATTGTACTTTCAAAATATTTATTTTCACAAGTTGCTTCCACATTAAATTTTTCTTAATGATAATAATGAAATAACTGTGTTAGGTCATACAGTCCCATATAAATCCATGACGTTCTTGGTATTGGTCTACATTTGAAACAAATCACTTTGCATCATCATTTAATTCAGATCCATCATACTGAAATGAAATAAAGACATCATTAGGCATTTTAAATAACAACAAAAATATGAATTTGAAACACTTTTTATATCAGAATATTACAGTTAAATGAACATTAGGGAGTATTGTTAGGGGACATTGTCTGCTCAGGGTTCCTTTAATGGACAGACATTCCTAAGCAAGGTTCACTTGGATAAAGTGAGCAACTGCAGCAGAGTGACGTGATTCAGAGAACTTTGGGAAGAAGTTAATTACCTAAGAGGACCCCCGTCAAATTGATCTCTCTTTGGAGAGCTATATTTTACAGGCTTCCAGGTTGATTGTGCTCAATAGAAAAACTGAGGAACTGGACAGTCATTAATCTGCCTTTGGCCCACAGCTCTGACCCTGGTCCATATGACGTCATAGCAAAATATTACAAGGAACACATCCTTAGTAAAAACAACAGATATTTTACAACATATAACTTACCATTTCTGTCCATATATAGAATTAAAATTCTTATATGGGAAAGCTATTTTATTCTAATTCAAACTCTTTGAAAAATGTGTTTTTTAATGTACATTTCACTTTTTCTCAAAAACATACATTGACATTTCTGGCATCCCTACTTTCAGTACTTTGTGCAGCCTCCCTTTGAAAGGGTAAGAGCATTGAAGCTTTCCTGATGGTGTTTGATAATGATGAACACAATGGGATCAAGGAGAGTAGGATCTAGGATTCATCAGACCAGTTCATATATTTCCAGTCCTCTACTGTCCAGTATCTGTATTCCTTATAGTCCACTGCAATCACTGCTCCTTTTTTCGCTGACAGGAGCGGAACTGTGTTGCTACTAACTAGGTTGTTGGCTGCCATATCCTATCATTGACAAGGTACCAACATTATTTTTTAATGTTTCTTTTGGCACCATTTTTGGACTCAGCTGTATGCTGACTGCAGCCTATCTATTACACAGGACAAGTCTTGTCGGCTTCCATCAGCCTCCTTCATCAACAGTCTCTTTCCGCATGACCACTGTTGGCTGGATGTTTTTTGGGTGGTGGACCATTGGTTTGGATAGAGAAAAGTGTTGAAAAAAGGAATAGTTAATGATCCAAAGCATATCATCTCATTCGTCAAATATGATGGAGATCGTGTTACGGCTTGGCATTGTTTGGCTGCCAGTGTAATGGGCTCACCTCTGTCAGTTGATGATGTTCTGCAGGATGAATGTGCTGAAGTATACTGAAACATTTTGTCAGCTAAGATCCAAGTGAATACATCAAAACTCTTTGGATGATGCTTTATCATGCAGAAAGGCAATGATACAGCCAAAATACCGTTTGTAGTTTTTTAGGGCCAAAACATTTTTTGACTGGCCATGTCAATCACCTGATCTCAGTCAAACTGAGCATGTATTTCAAGTTCTGACAGCAGATTCTCTGTGAAATTGTTTAAATAACAAAAATGCAATAGCAATAATTTGAATAATTAATGGCCACACAATTCAAAAACATTAAATTTGGTAAAATGGATTTTAATCATTACAAAGAACAAACCTTTAACTCAATGTGAATTTGTGTAACAGTGTATCACACCTGCATTTTAAATTCTTTTTTTTCCAGCTAATAGCAGTTACTGTCTTGACATGCATATGATAAAAACAAATTAAAAAGCAACCATGAATTGCATCCGATACATTTCTTGTTATGTGTTAATATGTTATTAACATGTTGACAGCGTAGTTTAATGTTTATTATTATTATTTTCTACCTCTATTGCTATGGCACAGCTATTCCACTATTTCTCAAGTACCTTACTTTGACACTGGACCAGATGCTCCTATATGATGAATGGCTGGTAGGATGGCTGTTCTAATGCCACCTCTCAGTGCATAGTGTCATGCCCTATGATATGGCGTTGGATCCTGACTGTATCAGATCTTATGGGGGGTCTGGCAGTCATCTGGGAGGTTATAGGTATTAGTTGGAAGGGTCTTCTTTGTCTCACTGCAAAAGTAACATATTAATGCACAACTCAGCTGCACTGAAAGGAACCATTCAATGGAAGCACAAGCTTTGGAGGAGATCTGGCAGAGGACAGTGATGAGAACTCAAGTAGTGGGTAGTACTGCCTCAAGGAAAATCTACAGTGGGATACACTTATTTTGGGGAAGGGGAACCCATCAAAGATGTGGGAAGGAGGTGGGGCGGTCATTCAGGTCAACAATTAACCTAAATCCTTGTTCTGCAATTACTATATTGGTCTAGTCAAAAATAAAAGGTTGGGCATGGCCATGAGGAGGCAATTAGACGAGTACATGAACTGTCACTGAACATCTCCAGTAGAAAGATGAGCCACTTCCCCTGGCTGGCTGTTGCTGGTGCTCTGGGGGGATAAATCAATGCTCCTCTAATCATCATAACCCCTTTCAAATGAATTGATCTGTGAGTACACAGCCTCCTCCCAGCTAATCGGATTAGTAAAGGTGGCCAGAGAGGGTGAGGCTAAGAAAGGCTCTGCAGGGACATTAATCATGGGGAGGAAAAAGTGTCAGCTCAGTGGAGGGATACTAGCTGCAGAAGTGTTTCTTATGGGGTGTGTGTGTGTGTGTGTGTGTGGGGGGGGGGTTAGTTGGCAGTTAGTTCAGCCGTTGTGCCTATGTAAGGAGTTCTTAGGGAAAACTACACAAAAAATCATACTCTTTTCAAATACACACTCATTGAAGGTAAATACTGTATGTATCAGTGACAATACACAAAAACCCTAATCTGAGCAGCACTCTTTCAACCATATCAAAAATATTTGTAATTTCAGCTGTTATGATTGTAATTGCTGAATATAAAACATACTGTATCCACTGTTTTTTGGTAGGTTATTGGGGAAAGTGACCATTACAGAGAAAGGTAGTGTGTAATTTGTTGGGAATGAGAAATAATTGAGGGTGGGATAGAGATGATAAAGCTGAGGTGTGGTGCTGACAAAACCCTGGAACACAGGAAACCAGACTGGAAGGACAGGAAATGCAGGAAAAGTCTCCTGCACATCATATTTGAGAGAGATAAAATGTACATGGCACAGACAAAATGATGAACAGCAAGCATATAGAACCAGTTGTTGGTCATCACAATATTCATGTCAATTAACAATGAACTGTTGGTTAAGCATGATAAATTGGTATTCATTTCCAAGAGATTTTAATCATAACTGATCACTGCTTATTGGGCTTTCCTTTCACTTTTTTTAACAAGAGAAAGGTTTCTATCCCATTTATGCGATAAATGTGAACGCGAGCTCAGCAACTGCACTGAGGAGAACCCCTCTAAGTGATTTAAGATGCAGAACACTGCAGCAGAGCCAGGCTGCTCTGTCTCTCTCTCCCTCCCTCCCTCTCTTTCCCTCTCTCACTGTCAGGTTTAATACAGGGATCTTAAAATGGCGGGCGATGGCGTGAGACTCATTTCCTTAATGCAGGATACGGAGCCGAGCTCTGAACCCTGCCTGCTCTGCGGCCCTGCAGGCCCAGCGCTTTAAAACTGATGATCTGGTGTCATCTTTCGCCAGCTATCTGCTTTAGCTACAACCACAGCAGACTCAGGTCCAGCTCTGAGAGCCCCTGCCAGACATTAAAAGTAGCAATCCAAAAAGCAAATGCATTATATTACATTATACATATACATATTCTTATCCCCCATATGCATTTTATTACCTATTTTAAAAAAATTCTGTGACCAGCGTTTTATTCAGCCATTCATTGGCAAACCATATACTGTGCAATGTATTATGACATACAGCACAGTACAGTACCACAAGGTATCTCTGGCTGCTTACAAGTATAGTTTTTTCAAAATATATTGCTTCTAATATTATTACCCTGGGTGATTTTTCCTCTGTTTGCTAAATGTATTGTTGCAGTCCAATTAATTTCATTTTTGCCAAACTCACAAGGTTCCATTTCAATACCCTCAGTGACCACCCAGCATCCTACACAAAACACATTTATTTTGTAATAATTAGAACATGTACTAAAATGAAACTCTTCCCAAGTGTAAGCACTTGTTTAAGAGAAGGGTTTGATCTTACCATCTCTACATATCTCTTCTTTTCCTCAGCCTTCTGCTTCAGGTATGCAGCCTGGTGGCTCTCCTCAGTTCCTATCAGAGACACAATACCTGATATCATGTATAAGGCTGAGAGTATCACAAAGTGCACGCTAATCTGGATTTATACTCACGTGTGTCCAGAACTAGGGGATCATGGCCACTGCTCACATCTAGAAAAAAGCACATTATATATATATTTTATTAATAAAATTATATATTAAACATTATATATAGTTTATTAGCTTTACATGTATCCTAATAAAGAGCCATTTACAGGAATCCATTTTAACATAGTAGTCTGAAAATGCAAAGTAAAATCTTGCCATTTTCAGACTTGCAGTTTGTGGACATGAATATTCCTGAACAATTACACAAAATGATTAACATATACAGCGTAAAAAAAACCGAAATCATAAATATTGGAGCAGTACACATTTAAATAGCTGCAACCATAAGTCAATGAGTCTTAATCAGTCTTTACCCGGTATCCCGCGGTTTCATGCATCTTCCCTTGGTCTGTTGGTAAAGCTACGTTGCAACACTTAATGAAATAAATGTGTTTATTTATTCGGATTGTAATGGTATGTTTTTAATGTTGAATGTGTAATTTCATCAAAAAAGTAAGCAATAACCATTTGTGGTTATCAACAAGGACAAGTGAGTAAGGAGCTTTTGTATAATTCGGCCACATCAATTATTCATGGCTTTTTGCTACTCATAGGGATTTCAGGAAATCAACCTCAGTGAATACAAGTTAAAATCATATTTCCCATTTATTCAGCTGGGTTATTTCTATGGGAGCAACTGAGGTTAAGGTCCTGGCTCAAGGGAACACCACCCACCCAGGACCTGTACTTCAAACTTCACCAGTTAAGTCATGATCCCTAAACATTGTGGTCAACTGCCATCAATACAATGCTACTGTGAATGAAAGCTCAGTGAAGCTCAATGAAATAAAACATCTACATGATGCTTTCAATAAAAGTCATAAGTAAAACGTTAACTCCACTGCACAGTTTAACATGTAATGCCAAATGCATAATGTGCTGAACCAGAAAGAATATTGCCAGTTTTAATTGTACATATTGTTGGAATACAAACGGTACTCAGCAGGTGCCCAATCACCCAGAGGAATCTCTCCTGTATGGTGACATGGGGAAACCCTGTTGGCTGAACATCTCTCTCCCTGCCTATTGGCAATAGCCAATGCAATGCCCTGTGGGACTACTGGCCACTTACCAATACAATGGTTGTGATTCAAAGCCAGCCATCAAACTGGCTCTGCTACACTCTTTTCAAGAAAGTCAAGGTCTTACAATGAATAGCCATGTCCAGAGCATTGGCTATGAAAAAAATGCTTGTGATTCAGTCATGTCAAACCCAGAATTAAAATAAAAATGAACTGCTCAAATGTTGTTATTTAAAGTAAATGATATATTTCTGTGATGCATGTTCACAGATGAAAGAATCCTCAGAAGATTTCAATGGAGCATTCAAGGCTTTCCAGGAAAACATCACATCTTTTCACAGAGAAAAGAGCAGTGAAAAAGTTTTCTTGAATTTTATCTGCTTAGATTAAGTGAGCGTGGGACACTAAAACATTTTAATATCAATATTACTGATGCCAGTGTCTCATATTACATAACATATGAATAAAAATAATTCCCCTTTCTTGTATCTCCAGCACAGACAAAATGTTCCAGGGCTATTCTATAAATTATGTATTTAATTTGTGAAACAGAAACGCTGTATGCAATCATAACTGCTGTAATGATCCAGTCCCTTGGACCCAAAGATGTGTACACTATAATGGTATTTCTGCCAGAGGATTAGATTTAATAGTGGTGTGTGTGTGCTTGTTGAGTGTGTACAGTAGAATAAAAAAAGGTTATGGCAACTTCCTAAACCCAGGCAAGGAATGAGAAGGATTCTCCCCTGCTATTAGAGACCACACACATACATGGGCCCAGTCTTCACACCATCTCCATGGGCCTAGGGCTGGCTATCTTATCTCCATGGGCCTAGGGCTGGCTATCTTATCTCCATGGGCCTAGGGCTGGCTATCTTATCTCCATTGCGGAGCAGTTTGGTTGATGCTTGTAAGTTGGATCAAAAACATTAAGGGAAAGGTAATTGTACAGCATTGGTTGTGGTCTTTAACGGGGTTTTAAGCAACAAAGGAGGGGTTAGTTCACCACATCAATGATACTACTTCCTCTCAGTTCCCACTTTCCACCTTTCCCCTCCTTGGATGGGAACACATGCAATTCAAAACAAAAGTATGTTTAAGCCCCTAACCTGTACAATTACAAAGAGGGAGCTGTGGTGTTTTGCTTTTGGCACACTGTACATTTAAGGATAATCATTAATGACGTTTTGAAAAATTCTGATTTCTTTCTGTTTTTTTTAAAGGAAAAATTGGTCTAAAATAATTTTCACTTGGATTATTACGTTTTTAATGACTCAAATAATGTTTGACTCAAATCAGTTTGTATGAGAATTCTGTAATGGTTTAATAAACACTTCCCTCTTGTGGTGAACCACGGAGGACGTAATCTTGCTCACGCAAGATTTGAACACTGAAACGCACTATTCATGAAAACAGGATACGTAGAAAAGTCAATGTATGAAATAAATTTTCTCCTGGATATTTTAACCAGTTTTATTTAAACTGAAATTGAAAACCAACTAATTCTCAGTTTAATACACATCAACAAAGATGAGCCTTATGTTTTTGTCAGATGCATGTAATCTATAGCAGGGCTTCTCAAATATGGCCCGGAACATCTACTCCGTTCTCATCCCAGTCAATTTGTTGATGAAAGGTTATTGAAAACATTCAGAATATGTATTAAGTTAAGTGCCACAACAACTTAAGTCCACTCTTTAATCATGTAGGACACCACTGAGATTTGCTGCTGAGTACATTACAGGAAACGAATGCATTCGTTTTCTGAGAACTGAATCGACTGATGCATCTTAGTGCTGAACAATTTTGTGATATGCGGAAAGTGCTACTCTTATTGGCAGTTTATTAAGCTAATTGCTTTTTTTAATCAAGAACTGTATACGAAAAAGGTTGAGATTGTTCATTTATTTAATCAGATCCAGGTCTAGAGCCCAAGGGACTTTTACAGAGCTAATCAGTATACAGTACATGTCTAATTATGAACAATCAATATCCTAAGTTATTAAATCAAAATATATTACATTATTATTGTTTGAACTTCAAATATTTAAAGAATTGGTTATATTGTACAGTCCGATTGATAACACAGTAAAACGTAAGGGATGCATGTATTGTAAGCTAAAAAAAAAGTTAACCAATACATAAACCGTAATTACAAATCGTGGACATGAATTAAAAGAGGTCAGTTTCCAATGTAACAAGTTTTTAATCCAATGAAGCTTTTGAAAGGGTAGCCTAAATATACAATGAACCTCTAACCATACGACCGTATAAAATAGAAATACCATCTTTAGATATTAAAATATGTTTGCTAGCCTCCGCATAACCAGTCGTAACAATAATATGTACCAAGGTATACTGCTTAGTTTTTGTGATAACTATTGGTCATATTGTTTCCTAAGTTTTAAAATGTTTGAATTACGTTATTAAATATGCTATGAAAGAAAACAAGTATGTACTTCGTAATCAAAGAGGCTCAAATGCACCGGAATCAATTAAATCGGAAGACATGCATCTAGTTACTGCAGCACTTACAACGTTGCGGGTTCTTGGCAACTTTCAATCGCTGACTAATATCTGCTGAAACCAGGCGCGACTCCAACGGCGGCTGAAGAGTCACAGAATTCCAGAATACTTTTGCGTATGAAACATCTTCTTGCGAAGATCCAGAAAAAACAGTGTAATATTTGTCTAATTCGGCTAGATCCAAATCATTCATGTCTAGGTTCTCAGACATTGTTGTAGTAGGTCCACGCAGCTTGTAACACAGGAAGTAAAGTTTAGTCCAAGAAGACGCGCTTGTTACCTTGGAGACGAGACGCTTTGCTCCACAACGAAAGATGTTCAGTCACGGTGTATTACCTCAGAATATATTAGAGCCAATTCCTTCTAATACTATAATGCATGATTAATAAAAAAATTGGTAAATGCTGTCGTTCATGACTACCCAGTGCAAAAGATATGAATTACAATGAGACAAAATTATGTGCAATATATATAGTACTATATGGTATTATAGTACGCCAACAATATAATTTCCTAAGTGACAAAACAACAAATTCCCCAGGCCAGGCTGCTGTATGATCTTATCCAGGAATATCATGAGCTACATTTAAACAACCAAAAGATGCTCTGAATCACATTGTCAGTGTGTTTATGCTTTCATATTACCCAACAACCATATCCTAAGTGTAGCCAAAAGTGTCTTTACAATGATAGGAAACAGCAGCAACAACACATACATTTATTAAACAAATGAATTACTTTATTTGGGAATGCATGACCACAGAAGTTGTCGCAATACTGCTTTAGGGTTTGTTTACATTAAGGTCTGACAGAGGCATCTTCATTTCTGCTGTTCACCTGGCTGTGTGGTTAGTGATTACCGAATCCTGCAATCAGCTAACTACACTGCCTAGTGACCATTCAGATGTTCATCTCACTTCAGGCTGGCCATTAAACAATGTCCTACTGAATTTCCCAAATGGCATATTCACTAAAATTGATTTCAGTCCTGCCCTTTTTTTTTTTTTACTGTGCTGTGTTAGTGTAGATGTGTTACTCTGTATGTATATATATATACACACAGAGATATGTGTGTATATATATATACATATATATATGGTGATAGATACATTACATAGATGCTAGATACACACACAAAGGCATCAAAATCCTCTTATTGACATTCCTCCAGAATTAAAATGACAGGTTAAAGTACTAAATGCTGGGTGGAAAATGACAAGTGAATGCTTGTAGCCTGTTGTGTTGGCAGTATGGTTAGTGATTGCAGCTACCACAAAAAACAATCAGCTAACTACACTGCCTACAAACCAAGCCCCAATGGTTGTGGCCTGCCATCATGTCCAAAACCTGATAAATTAGGGACAGATATAGGTAAAAGAACATTACAATAAAAATACCACAAAAGTATACCATCACTTTCTTCAGCATAGTTACTTGATAAAAAAACTATCCTGCATATTGATGTGTCATTAAAATCCACTTTTCATTACTGCTAATTTATTCAAAAGAATATGCAAAACACACTTTTCAGACAATTTAAATGTACACATATTACAAAGACAAATTAAATACGTATATCTGATCTGTAATAATCTGACAAAATCAGCATGCTGTTATTGGTAAGAATTGGGAACACTCATATCAACTTCTTACCTTGACAGCTTCAACATTGCTACAGCCCATTATTGTTTTACAAAATTCTTTAACGTTATAGGCAAGAAGACACCATTACATTTCTATTCAGCAGTCAGTCCCCAATTGAAATGTTCTGTGTACATTACCTTGTAGTCATGGACCTACTGACGTCATAGCACCAGGTGGAGTTCCACTAGTACCTTTTTAACAGTTATACATGCAGCACGGATATGTGTGTTTCTTACTGACTACATATGGCCATTTCAACCTGCTGTGGTGTTAGTCCTAAAATATCAGGCTTTAATATCATGATTCCAACAACCGGGTGATTCAAAGATGACAAAAGAAGATTAAAAAATGTTATTGGATGAATCCACCCCTCAAAAACAATAATTGGCAAACCCTGTGTTGTTTAAAATAGATAAGTCCCAGAAAACAAGTTACTACATGATATACTCAATCTTCACTTGAACATATAGTCGACATGTTGATGTGACAAATTGACCATATGTCAGACACCTTTCAAAAACAACTGTGCCATAGTGTACGAAAATTTGTTACCAATTTTACATACCTTCTACTCAGCATTTCTGTCTCCTAACTATCGTTGACGTTTCAGTCAGCGTCCAGAGCTTAGACCCTGAGCATTCCATCACAGGCTGGCGGAATTTATAGGAAGAGCAGCCGCTTCGCTTCTCACCTGGACTTCTAATTTCAGCGCTCGTGTAAGCGGGAGTCATTGAGCAGCGGGAAATTCGGCGGTGGCATGAAAGGATGTTACACAGGGTTACCAAGGGGACGGGAAGGGAAATAACCGTAAGATGAAACATTTTAAGAAAGAAACATGGGGCAACCGTCAAAATTTCAAGTGAATAAACATGTAACCAGACATAATTGTCACTTACACACTTCATAAATTTACATTTACACTTTGGTGTTTCTTAGCCAGTGTGGTTAGCGACTAACGCACCCACCACCACGGAATAAAACGTTATTAAATTCGCTTTTATTAAATTAAGCATTAAGCAGCAGGGACACAAAACCACAAAACCTTTATCTTGGGAGTATGCACACCAAGACAGCCCCGAAACAGGATTGTTTTTAGTTTTTTTCCTACAGTTGGCTAGTTGGGTTAAATTGGCCGTCTTTCCTTGACGCAGCCACTTTCACTGTGATTTTGATTAGTTTGCCTGTAATGTACAATCCGTGAATTTAAATACGCTTTCAACAGCAACCACAGTCAGTGGTATCAAATTTGTGTCCAATCCACTTTTGTTGCGGATAGATAAATCACCATGCTTGTGCACACACCTTGTTTTTTGTTTCATATTTGTATCATTTTTGTTCAGTACAGGTAGGATCTGTTTATGTTAATTCCCATGTCAATTTCAAATTCAGTGGTCAATTTTTTGCCATGTCTGTTTCAGATTGTTTGGTCTCTTTTATTATAAATACCTTAATTTAGTCGAGTACATATTCCCAATACCATAAACGGTGTTGTTCAGACGTGTGAATTATTAACAAAGGAACACTGTCTTAAGTTTTGTCTTCAGTTGAGTAACAGCTGTGTAAATTCATAACAATAACACATACGTTTTTGGAAAATGGCGTATGGATGTTAATTGGCCATTTGACGAACCCATGAAACGAAAAGAAATGTAATGAAATCTAAAAAGATGTTGTCTATTTAAACGACATTTTAAGAAAGACAAAGGGTCAAACATTAGCCAAGTCACATGACAGGTGGTTCCGCGCTGTCGTTGTCCGCCAGCGAAGAGACCATCATTCTTACCTGTCCAATTAAGACGCCCAAAGCCAGCATTCCTGTGGACTGAATTACTACCGCTATAGGCCTTGATTAATTCACAACGGAATAATTACAATTTGCAATAGCAACGGCTTTGCGGAAGATAAACAATAACGGTGTATCACTATCTCTTCCTAGATTTGTTGCGGTTGGTCGTTGTCATTTTTCAAGATTGTAGCTGGGCGGATTTTACAAAAGCTTGAGGACTGTGACTGCGTGTTGGCCTTGAGGGTTACCAAAGGAACGAGTGTTTGCGCTGCAACGCTTGCCACCCTGGGGTCATGCCTGGACTTGCCCGCTCAGAGGAGTACTGGCAGTTTATAAATTAATCAGGCGCTGTGTTTGTCTGGTCAAGTAATTTCTGTTAGCTAACAGACAGTTCGTTACTTTAAACCACTACCCTCCAACGGTTCTCGTTATCATGTTACCCCAGTCCGATCCCTAGTTTTTTTTTTTTTTTTTTTTTTTAACTCATATTCAGTGTTGTCCACTCTTAATGCTTAAAAAAACCTACCTTGTGCTCTTGAACCCATTTTTGTAGACACAGTGATCAGATGATGATTTTTTTGAAATACATATTTTCAGCATGTGCTCCATTTTTATAAAATGAACATTTTGGAAGTTTAATTGATCTAGTCACGCAAAAAAAAAAAAAAAAATAGCACAGACTGTCCTTATAAACTGTCATCTATTGAAACAGTAATAGTGTAACTGCAATCCGTAGCGCATTTATGTGTTTCACTGTCGTTGCAGTTAACTTTGCAATCGCTTAGTTATAGTATATAGATTCCAGAACACTGGAAAGAGTTCCTTCAGATACTCAATAACACAATTTCTTTTGTATAAATTGCAATGCTTGTTCTGGTTGTTCTTACTATACTCTTTGTGTTCTTGTAGCTCTGTTTGGGGTTCCCTGAATCCCTGATTGAAAAGAAAATCAAATGTAGTTAATCGTTCTTCCTTCAGTGCGACTGCGTTTATACATTTTTGCCAACAGAGGGCAGTGTAATACTCCAAAACAAAATGACATGACCTGGACGAGTATTGTCCCCAGACACAACTAACTTTGTCGATGTGGCTTCTCGACGGCAAACTGTTTTTAAAGGGTGTACATAATACGGTCCTACATTATGACGTCTTTTGTCCAAGTTTATCCAAGCAGTCGATATGTGTACAACGTACATACTAAAGGGAGAAGTACTTGTGTGTTGTTACACAAGTTGCAAATGTGTAATTGAAAATGTTTGTTCCTCTTTTATAAGTACAGTATATAGAAACCAGAAACGGTAACTACATACATGTAGTCACACAAAAACAGTTCAGTCATGGACACTCATGTATTTAGTTTAAGTGTTTATTAATATACAAATGTAAGTGTCCTTATAATAATTCTTTTTTGCTTTTTACAGAGCACAATTTGCTATTCAAAATCAGGACAATATCCCTGGCATCGCTTCAGATCTCTAATGGGTGGGCATATGTTTGACAGGATCATTTATGCACGGATCCCAGAAGGTGTTGAGCTACATATTAAAATTTGGAGCAAAGGAAAAAGCCCTTTCATATTAAATGATATATTTTATTTAAATATTATGTGGTTGCTCACCACATAAATGGGATTTGTATCTGCTTTGAATCTTTTGGTTAGCCATTCAGGTTTTCTTGTGAGTGTGTTAGTTGTCCCAAGATGCATCAGCAGTAGCACCAAAACATGTACCTCTGTCTAATTTAGATTGTATTTATATATTTTTTTAGCTTAAACATTTTACACAACAGAGTTTGAAATTGCCATTTTTCTATTAACTCAGCAGATAAGATACAGTCTGAGGTACAGTTTTATGGGTCTTTGAGAACATTGCAATGTTGAGATAAGGGGGTCATGTGACTAGGAGGTTACAGGATACCCTATTGCACCCCTTGGTGAGGAAACATGCATTTTTCTACAGCATTTCACAGAACAGTATCATAATTCCTTTTCTCTTCTGAGTGATGTCTCCCAGTGTATCCTCTTTCCGAATTAAATCGACATCTTAAGCTTCCATGATTGCTGTTGTTGACTGCAAGGCTTATGTGATCATATCTCACCATTGTCACCTCCTGAGAAAGAACAGTGTTGACACATAATGGCAAAGTAAAGCATATAATGACTTTTACTGTCGCCACTGTATGAAATCAAGAAAAGGGGCCTGAAAATGATACTGACCGCTATTTTTCCTCCAGACAACAGTCATGCAAACTCCTTGTGTCTGTATCCTTCCAAGTTCATGCAAGGTCTAAAGCACAAGCAAATTCATTTTCACCTCCAAAAGAATGGATGTCAATCACATTAAATGGAGATTAAATGGCCGGTTATCCAGAACAGGCTGCCATAAACTCACAATCAACCACAGTACAAGCCTTTAACTCCACCCAATTTGAGATGAAATGAAACATGACAACAAATATTCCTTAAATCCTTATTAAATATACAGAGTTGAAAGTGCTAACCACCTAGCCTTTTAGTTACTGGAAGGTAATGCAGCTGTTAATCTAGACTTCCTGTCGTTGTGATAGTACACGTAGCATTGGTTACAAATACAGGATATCTCAACAAAGCATATAGAGAAATGACAATGGTACCAGTCAGTTGCTCTTTCTCTGGATACATTGACAAAAGGGCTTTATTCCCAAAAATCCAGAATGCATTTCACTTCTGTTTTTCTGTACTGGGAATACAGCTGTTTATCAGGGCATTCAAACACCTGAAATTAATGTAAATCTTAGCCAGGACCAAATATGGCTCAGAGCAGACACTTTTACTTGATGAAACAGCCTTTTGTGCAGACATATCTGTCCTGAAAAACACCTTAGAGAAAGATGATGTAAATCACTAGGTGATGTAAAGGCTGCAGTTGTAATGTAAAGAATGAGCTTTTCATTGTTTCACTGTTTCAATGTACATCCAGGGAAAGAGAGTTTGAACTCCTTGATTGACAGTTATGCACAGACTCTTCTACCAACGGGCCAGAAGGATCACATGTGTCTGATGTTAACAAAGACTGTTTTTTGTTGCTACTCCTCTGAGTGACACTTTGTAGTCTGTGGTATCAAATTTCCATTATTCATACTATTTGGTTCCCAAGAGAAGATCCTGCTCTTTACACTAGTCCCTCTCTCTCCGTCTCTTCTAAGGAGTCATGCAAAGCATTCTGGAACCAGCACACTGAACAATAGGTGCTCATTCACAGCAGTGGGTGTTAAAGTGCATTCTTATGTAACCAGAAGAGACCTGTGACAATATTTGGAGATATGATATTTGTATATGATATTAGAAAATTATACTATGATTATTATTACATGTATTATTAAATACTATGATTGACTGCTTGATAATCTTCACAAAACACAACAGACCAATCATCAGCAATTGGCTCATTCCTGCTCAAACAGGTTTTTGGAAATGGCTATGTGAAATCCCTACCCATGCTGATTAGCAAAGTCATCACTAGGAAGTTCTCAATTCACCTACCTGATTAAATAGAGGATAAAAACAACTTATACAGTCCCACAAACTGTGCTGCACTCTGTCTCTAAATGAGATTAGACCAAATGACTGGTGTGAATCATTGATGTGACATGAAATAATATAATTTTGTTAGATATTTAACTCCTGCAGGGTTGTAAATGAACATACAATATAAACATAGGTGTGGTTGTTTATCAATAATTTGATGGAGAATTAAAACAGAGAATCGTCACTTCCCCCTTTTCATGTACTAAGCCCTAGACAGATAAAAACAATTAATGAAATCAAAATATTAATATGGAAGCTGTATTCATTCAGTTTCTTTCTCAACATGCTATCCCAACACCAGTATACACAGAAAGAATTCTAATTGCAAAAGTACCCAAAGTGGAACTGAAGCCATTCAGAAACTCTGTCTACATTATTTAAAGTATAATGTTGAATCATTCCTCCATAGTTGGAATGCTCTGCTTATTTAAAAAACAAACAAACAAACAAACATGAGTCACTGATATTTGGTGGTTGAAGAAGGTCTTACAGCCATGGGATGGATATATTATGTTTTCCAAAAAGTTGAAGGAAGCATTTTATTATTATTATTGTTATGATTATTGCGGGCATCAGTAGTAGTGATCAGTGTAGTTGTTTTGTATTTTCAGATCTCTTCTCTTTACATAACTCTTTACATAACACCTTTCATGAATAAAACTGAAATATGATTCTGTGACCCTATACTGTAGGATATAAGAATATAAATGGAGAAGCTGGGTGTTTCCCGTCAATGGGGGCCCTGGGCTGGGGAGTGGGATGGGGCTCTTTACGTTTAATCTGGGGAGAGGTGTGTCATGGGATAAATGCCCTAGTGTCACCAAAGTCGGGGAGAGCTCTCCTGGGAACATTATATATACCCCTTAAGCCCTCAATCTCACCAAAACTAACACTCTGTTCCAGACTCCATAAGGTGGGGTACTACCATTTATTTACTATATCGATGTTCTAGATTTTATTTTCCCTTTAAAAGTCTTTCTTGTACCACTTGTCTTCAATTTTTAGTTCTTGTGGAAAAAAATACACATACAGTTCTATGAGATAATATACAGGGGAGGTTTGGATGTTGTACAGAGGTGAGTCCTTGAATATTTCTCATTTTCAATATTTGATTATTTTATTCTTCAACTTCATTCCTTGAAGAGTCCAAAACTTATATTAGTTTAAAATTACCCAGTGAGTATTTTTTTGTGAAGATGAACTTTATACTGACTTCTCGTGGTATCTCTGTGTTAATGTGACTGTGAATGCTCTTCAGGTTTCTGTGTCATTGTTGTTGCACTCTCTTAAAGCCTCTTTGTCAGTATTATTTCACTATCTCCCCGTGTCTGTGTCAGTGTTTTTTCACTATCTCCCTGTCTCTGTGTCAGTGGTATTTCACTATCTCCTTGTCTCTGTGTCAGTGTTATTTCACTATCTCCCTGTCTCTGTGTCAGTGTTATTTCATTATCTCCCTGTCTCTGTGTCAGTGTTATTTCACTATCTCCCTGTCTCTGTGTCAGTGTTATTTCATTATCTTCCTGTCTCTGTGTCAGTGTTATTTCACTATCTCCCTGTCTCTGTGTCAGCGGTATTTCATTATCTCCTTGTCTCTCTGTCAGTGTTATTTCACTATCTCCCCGTGTCTGTGTCAGTGTTATTTCACTATCTCCCTGTCTCTGTGTCAGTGTTATTTCACTATCTCCCTGTCTCTGTGTCAGTGATATTTCACTATCTCCCTGTCTCTGTGTCAGTGTTATTTCACTATCTCCTTGTCTCTCTGTCAGTGTTATTTCTCTATCTCCCTGTCTCTGTGTCAGTGTTATTTCACTATCTCCCTGTCTCTGTGTCAGTGGTATTTCACTATCTCCCTGTCTCTGTGTCAGTGTTATTTCACTATCTCCCTGTCTCTGTGTCAGTGTTATTTCACTATCTCCCTGTCTCTGTGTCAGTGTAATTTCACTATCTCCCTGTCTCTGTGTCAGTGGTATTTCACTATCTCCTTGTCTCTGTGTCAGTGTAATTTCACTATCTCCCTGTCTCTGTGTCAGTGGTATTTCATTATCTCCTTGTCTCTCTGTCAGTATTATTTCACTATCTCCCCGTGTCTGTGTCAGTGTTATTTCACTATCTCCCTGTCTCTGTGTCAGTGGTATTTCATTATCTCCTTGTCTCTGTGTCAGTGTTATTTCACTATCTCCCTGTCTCTGTGTCAGTATTATTTCACTATCTCCCTGTCTCTGTGTCAGTATTATTTCACTATCTCCCCGTGTCTGTGTCAGTGTTATTTCACTATCTCCCTGTCTCTGTGTCAGTGGTATTTCACTATCTCCCTGTCTCTGTGTCAGTGTTATTTCATTGTCTTCCTGTCTCTGTGTCAGTGTTATTTCACTATCTCCCTGTCTCTGTGTCAGTGGTATTTCATTATCTCCTTGTCTCTCTGTCAGTGTTATTTCATTATCTCCCTGTCTCTGTGTCAGTGTTATTTCACTATCTCCCTGTCTCTGTGTCAGTGTTATTTCACTATCTCCCTGTCTCTGTGTCAGTGTTATTTCACTATCTCCCTGTCTCTGTGTCAGTGTTATTTCACTATCTCCTTGTCTCTCTGTCAGTGTTATTTCTCTATCTCCCTGTCTCTGTGTCAGTGTTATTTCACTATCTCCCTGTCTCTGTGTCAGTGGTATTTCACTATCTCCCTGTCTCTGTGTCAGTGTAATTTCACTATCTCCCTGTCTCTGTGTCAGTGGTATTTCATGTGGTATTTTGACTGCATTCTTGTTGTGTACATGTCAGTGTGAATACACACACCCTTTCTGTTTTGGTGTCCATGTATAACTGTGCTCTTCCTCTGCAGCAATGTGTGACAGTGCGCATTTCCTTCTCTGCAGAATATTCTTTGTGTCTGTGATCAACCTTGCGACTATGCTACTCATATGCCTTTATAGCAGTGTATGACTGCACTTTTTTATCCATGTCAGTGTGTTTGCACACACAATCTTTCTCCATGTGATAGTGAGTGTAACTGTGATCGCTCTGTCTCTGTGCCAGTGTGTTTGCGCACACAATCTCTCTCCCTGTGGTAGCGAGTGTAACTGTGATCGCTCTGTCTCTGTGCCAGTGTGTTTGCACACACAATCTCTCTCCCTGTGGTAGTGAGTGTAACTGTGATCACTCTGTCTCTGTGCCAGTGTTTGTTTGTCTGAGACAATGCTGTCCCTCGGTCTTGCTGTGGTGGCTCTGGTTTTCCAAGTGGGAAATGCTGTGGTATACAACTGTTCCTCTGTATATGACAGGATCCCTGGTGAGTGTGCATGACTGTCTGTATGCCATTAAAACTTACAGTCTACACATTTTCCTCTATTCTTTTTACAATGTTATTTTTGTTAAATCCTTGCTGAGAAATAAATACAAATTCAGACTGACTTACAGTTCATGATTAATTATTAAATATAATCAAATATGGTTTAAAAAATAAAATACATTCCATTCCACCAGAGAACTGAATTTTATTCTAAAATACTCAATATGTTTGATTGGATGTGTCTTTTAAAGAGGCCTAAATCTGGATGTCTGGAGAATTTCAGAATTTCACAATTTCAGACCTTCAGCTTTTCCCAAACCATTCTTAGAATTAACTGTGGATGCCAGCAGTAGCTATTTAAGGCATGCCAAGACTGTATATGTAATGTGGGATCTTCAACTTGTTAAATGTCTGGCAGCTATGTTCTGAATCAGATCAAGACACAACACATTTTGTAAATTTAGACATTTAAAAAACTAACCTTGATGCAGTAAACATTAATAATTATGTCTGTCCCTTTATACTATAAACTGTTTCTTAGTTGATAAAGAAAAGTCTATGGTACTTTATTTATTTATATACCTGGTAAATGTCATGCTTATTCAAGAACAGTCTCTATGATATAATATTTTGAAGAAACCAGACTGTGTTTATTTAAGATTGTGGTTAGTTGTCTATGACATACTTTTCTTAGACCTTTGAGAGAATATGGTATTTGAGATAGGTATAGGGTTATTTAGGTGCTCATGTAGCAGGAGACTGCAGTCCTTGTAATGATAGACCTGTGTGTGGTCTCCCTCCCTGCTGTCTGTGTGCAGATAACAATGACTTAACTGTGGACTGTGGGACCAGTGTGATAACTCTGGAGGTGAACCTGTGCACAGCGCATTGGGCGGGCTTTGAGCCCTCTGATCTGTCCCTGAATAGCCAGCACAACAACAGCCTGTGCCAGGGCACCGCCGACACTGGCGTGGACCCGCCTGTTATCCGCTACCTGCTGCCTGTCAACCACAGTCAAGAGAACCCCTGCCGACGGTCTCTGCAGGTGAGTGGCAGTACCCAGAACTTCCACTAGATGATGCTAAAGGAACTCATCACAAACACAGGAGCCATTATTTTACATGCAGTCTGCTACTAAGAAACTGCAAGCTTTTGCCAGCACAGTAACAAAATTAAATGAAATAATGTACTTTGGAATAATAAAAACATGTCTGTAATTTTAGCATCACTGTAGATAATACAGAATATAGAATATAACTATATCTACTGAAACTGTTCTGTATTATTTTTGCCTACTAATACCATTGTCATAAATAATAGTTAATTGGTGTTGTTAGTATAAAATGAAAAGCAAATAATCTTTTAAACATATTCAAATGTAAAGAGTGCAATATCTTTGATGCTAATAACCAAATGTACCTCATCAAAGGTGAAAATGAAAATGAAAGTGAGAGACAGGGAGCACACTTAAAAATAGAGTAAGAAATATTTAGCCAGTGATATTTAGTTTAATTAACCTTTCATATAATGTCAGCACAGAGTCTACTGTTTCTGCAAAGCCTTTCTCAAGGGAGTCCTGGCATTACGAGAAAGGTTAATTATGGAAAACTCTTTGTACAAATATGCAATTGTGAGAAGCCTGATATTAGCTGCTTAAAGCAGTGGATTCCGGTGTGTTCCTGCTTAGGCTGGAATGAAAGCCCTAACCCACACGGGCTCTTTTCAGATCAGATTGGCCAAGGAAGTGCATTTGTTCTGCAAGTATCTACAATAAGTTCTATCTTTAACACTCATAAAAAGCATTATTATAATGATGGTGTAAACTATATTCCATATATGCCCGAGCAGTATTCTCCTGGTATTTATTTCTAGCAATAAGGATGAAGGCTAAAAATGATTTGTCAGGGGTAACCAATGCAATACCAGCACTCAGCAGAGCTGTGCCTCTCTGTGTTTGGAAGCAGATTGTGGATGAGACCCCAGGCCCGGGGATCTTCAGCTCTTTCTCCAGCATCCAGTCCGTCATCATCACAGGCTTCATTGACACCCCACGATCCTCCAGTGGGCTGATCAGCTACTCCACAGACCTGTATTACCACTTTTCCTGCCGGTACCCCCTGGAGTATCTGCTCAACAACACCCGCGTAGTGGCGTGAGTACAACCCCTCCATACAAAGACCTGTACCACTACTAAAACTCCTCCTATTCGTAGTCATTCAGTGCCATTCTGGCTGTTAGCAAGTAGCAAGAAGTTAGCCTTGTATGGTGCTTTTGATACATGCATCTCTCAAATGGAAATGAAAATAGTAATACATACTAAACAATAGCATATACTAAAGTATACACATTAGTACATTGACATTAAATGTTTAGAAATGAGCAGTAGCAATAATAATGGCAATTAGAAATGCATGAATTTTGATCAGGAATGGTTCTGTTTCCTAAGCAGTAGAACCAAAAATAAAAGCTCTATTTGTCTTGCAATGTCACTTCCTGCTTTTCCTGTTCCATCTCTTGCAGGTCCTCGATGTCCGTGGCAACTAATGGCAACAATGGGAGCT
Source organism: Albula glossodonta (assembly GCA_019788955.1). Taxonomy (NCBI): domain Eukaryota; kingdom Metazoa; phylum Chordata; class Actinopteri; order Albuliformes; family Albulidae; genus Albula; species Albula glossodonta. The sequence continues at coordinate 8,458,263 of JAFBMS010000006.1, read as the reverse complement.
TCATCAGCTCTCTCAGCATGAGTGTGTACAATGTGAGTGATGATAAGCTCTGTCAAAAGAAGGAGGGGAATCTGAAATCTGAAAAGACACCCTTCATGCTGGTCAGGCATCATTCTAAAAGGACAGTCCCTCTTTCTCTCTCCCTTTCTCCTTCCCCTCCCACACTTATTTTTTCCCCAATTTTAATGCACTTTGTTGGTATGATAAACAAATTTTCCTTTTCATCTTAGGTTGATAAACAAGGTTTCAGTGCCCTGTAGTGCAGTAAATGTAGGATTTATACCTGTTATTTTACAAATATAAATCTGTCCCTCTGTCTTTCTTATATTCTTTCAGGACACTGACTATGGGCATCCACTGGTGGTGCCTGAGATAGGCCTCACCCTACGTACAAATATCTATGTGGAGGTCAAGGCTACGAACCTCACGGGAAAGTAAGCATTCCACTGCTTCGGATTTTTCTATTCACCTCATCTTTTTCTGTGGTTAAAACCCAGCCATAACAGAGACAATCCATATATTCTGTAGGCCTTTGAACTGACAGTGCAATCTCTCAACTGCTGCATTCACCAGCTTTCATCTGCTGTTGGACCACTGCTTTGCCACCCCATCTCCCTTTAACGCCTCGAGCAATGAGCAACACGACTTCTTCATTGGGTAGGGCGACTGTGAAAGTAAAAATAAAACACAAAAAATCTATTAATATTGTCCAATGTGACAAAATATAAGGCATAACCAAACCTCTGCCCAAGGTTTTTGCCTGTTTTACAAGTTGATGTAGTTCATGATATTGAAAACATATACTTGCGTGGATCTCCAAAATATATGCAGTATTGTATTTATTTGGTATTTATCTAGTATGTTTCCTAGTAAATTTGGATATGTGTTGACCCTTATTAGACCACATGCTTTTAGATTTAAGATTTTTACTTGTGCCATTAACAGATGCACTGTGGACCAGAGGACTACGGTGGCACTGAACGGGGTCAGCACGAACGCCAGATTCCAATTTGAAGCTTTTCGCTTTGTGGAGCATCGCAACCAGAACAAGTCTAGCCTCTACCTGCACTGCATCGTCCGGCTCTGTGAGCCCAGCAAATGTCAGGAGCTTCTGAACGTGAGTGGAACATATCCACTCACTTGTTTATTGACCGATATGGAATTGATTGATTCATTTGAGGGTCTGAATCCTTAAAATTAGTGAATCAAATGGATGAATCCAGCAGATACCCCAGTCTGAGTTACATTAGCAGGGGAGAATATTTATTTATTAACAGTCAATTTCATACTTCTGTTTGGGTTTTTGAAATACAGAGAATTGCTGCAGCAGAGGATATATTGCCATACTCTTGGAGTAATGAATGGAATGATCTATTATTTTTGATATTATAACACAATTTACCAGCAGGTTGATACATAGCACTTTATAATTGACTGGTTTGGCAGAGTGCTGGATACTCTATATACAGTACAGTAGGCAAAATGACATGGGCTGACTGACCTGTGCTCAACATTACACAATCTTATAATGCTTGTGTCATCATCTAGATGTGCAATCTCTACAGTTTGTTGTACATGACATTCATTTTCTTAATTTTTGCCCCTTTGTCACAGGTCTGCAGCATGAGTAGAAGGAGGAGGGCTGTGGAACCGTTTGGGTCGGAGGGGTCTGATTCCACTGTGGTCTCAGTGGGCCCCATCTACACCAGAGACAGTGGTACGAGCAGTCAGCTGCAAATACCTTACTATCAGCGCCATGTGGAACAGACACACATTCTGAAACCTTATGAGAGCAGAGAGGGAAGGTTTGGAAATTAATGTTGTGGTAGTGGCAGGGGGTTAAGGTTAAATACAAATAGGTACATAAAAAAGAGCAACATTAATCAGGGAAAAAAGTGAGTTAATAGATTATTTGGATACACAAATGGTCATGATAATTCTGCCCGAAGAAGGCCAATGTTGAAATATGTTGTATCAATATAGGTTGTGTTATTGTATAGGATTGTGTTTTTTTACTTCTCACAGTATTTCTAGAAATCAAAGTTGTGCCTTGAACAAATAAATATGTTATATTATTTGCTAACTAAGATTTCTTTTCTTTTTTGCCACAGTACAATAGTGAAAATGGACATTGAAGTAACAAAGACACAATTGCAAGGCAATATTAAGTGGTATATCTCAGTTGTTTAAAAGCTCTGACAAACAGCACTCTTTTATGTGAGTGCAACATGGGGGATTTCCAACAGGGCCCAACTGCATCAGTCATAAAAACTGCTAAATTATATACCCCAAAACTAAGGCCTCAAGTATTACCATAGCATTGAATAAAGCTTAAATGGAGAAAAACAAAAGGAAGCCTTCAACCCACAATTTCTGCTGCAAACTATACAGCTTCCTTTTATGATTGTGATTTTGTTACTTCAGAGTCCTTTCTTGTATGCAGATGCAACTCCAACACAATAAAGGCATGTATTATAACTCATATACCTGTGCATACTATGAAGATGTAAGGACCCTACAGTGTTTGAGTACCTGTGTCTACTGTAACAAAACTCTTTGATGTCTCCAACAGACATTGTAGACCAGCCCTCTTCTACTTCATATGGTAAGTTGACTTGCTTAAATGTAGTCTGATTATCTCTGTGTGTGAGTTTCTGTGTGAGTTTCTGAGTATATGTATGTTGTTGCTTGTGTCTGAGTTTTATGTATTGAAACAAGAGAGGAAGACCTGTTGCTATCTGTTCTGTGCTGTAGATGGGGCGAAACAAACGGTGGATTACCAGTCCAGCAAAACAGGACTAGCAGTGGGGCTTACTCTAGCCGCTGCAGGTACAGTAATGGTGGCTGTGGGAGGATGGTTTGTGGTCAAAAAGCTCCACTGGGGGTCCAGCCTGCTGCATGCCTTCAACTGAGGTCTCCTTACAAAATCAACAATGTCAAAATCAATATGCTTCTGTTCCTACATCATTCCCAATTACCAACACTGCATTAGAAACAAATTATGTTTAGCTTTCTATTACAATAACACTGAAAATGTAAATATCAAATTGTAGTCTTTCTCTCATAAATAAGGCACTGAGAGCCAGCAACAGATTGTTTTAACTACTGAGACACTGATCTTGCCATTTGTCTTCAGTACATTGAAGGACTTCCACACCTTTTATTATTTTGCCTTGCAGAAATGATTGTGCCAATGTTTCCCCCCTCACAGGTTGAGTACTGTGTTACCCTCACAGTAGTATAATACCTTACAGTATAGCTTAGTTACATACTCAACTCTGCTTGGCAATGAGGGTGTTCAATGTTTTTTCAATAATCTGTACAGAAAAACAGCATAATGCATGGATATGAAGAAGCCCCAGCAAAAGTAGCCTTATCACCATTCAAAATCAATATGCAAACTTGTATAGTATCCTTACTATACCTTATATTTTCTTAGTGAGCTGCCGCACTTAATCTGTCAACACACATAGACCAATGGTAGCAAATCAGCTTTGTCTTTTTTTATTTGTACTGTCTGCTGATATAATGTTGGATCTATCTAGCTTAGCAGGGCATAAGGAAACCCTACATGTATCTTAGAGTTTTTGCAGCAATTATGGAACTCCCTGCCAACTCCTTACAACCTTGAAGTGCTGGGCCTCATTCATCATTTTTTCAAGTTCTGTTTCAGTTCACTGTATTTCCACTGCTTTCTGTTGGCTTCTGTTTATAAATTATTGTTATTATGGCTTTTCTGTTTACTGAAATGTATCCTCCATGTAGAATTATTTCAATTCTGTATTGTTAAGCACTTTACGCGGTATATAAATAAAATGTATTTTAGCATTATAATGATTATTGCACATCAGTGACATGTTGGAGTGCATTGTTAATAAGTAAAAGCCAATTGCCTCTCACTCTGTGCCTCTCAAATGTATTTGTTGTGTTCCAGATGGTTCCCATTATTGTTCTGGTACATGGACCTATGGATGAGTACGCAAACTGAGGGAATTGATTCCCCACTTTAGAATTACAATTATGACCCTAGACTTCATACCAGTGTATGTTCCAGTGCTTGCAGTAGTAGCTATGTGCATGCATATGTGACTGTACACGTTTGCATGATTGTATGTATCATTCCTATTTTACTTTTTCAAATGTTTATTGGCAAACAGTACATAGATACATGAAAGTCAATCAATGTTTTAATTGTTCATATGGCACAGACAACTCATGGACCCAGAATGACATAATTAAAACCTTTATGTGTCAAAAATTATACATTTATAAGCCCTCTTACTCAACCCAACAGTACCATTTTATTCACCAGGATCACTGACCCAGTGAATTTGGGATTAAATTTTAAAGTTCACCATACGTGTTGAATTTGAGAAGAGGCTTGAGGTTATTTTGAAGTCAACAGGCTGCTTTTTAAGGGTATAGTGTACTCCAAGATTTTGGCAATTAAGTTTTTCACTTAAGTATCAAGAGCAGAGAAACCTACCGGTACCATGATCATTTCTGCAATCATCAATGAAAAATCCTCACTCTCCAGTCTACAGTTAGCAGTTATGAAACTGAATGAAAGTCTGTGACAGCAGCCAAAGCAAAGAAGTAGGCCTCATAGAGTAGGCCAATTCCTCCTGGTACCACAGTGGCCTATCAAAGCCTGAATAAATATGAAAATCCTTCTTCACCCAACTATTATCAAATAGCCAGTGGTCATGTCAACAATGGAACAATGGAGCCTATTTGATAAATACTTTTGTATGAATGCTTTTCACAGATCTAAACCACCATCTGAATAACTGAAACCAAAATGTATATAAGGATTAAGTGGCTGAGGGCAGATAAACTCACTGATTTATCAAATGTGAGCAAAACATATTTGATCGATCATTGGTGGAAAATTGCAATAATGTATTGTTACTTATGTATTGTCTGAAACTTTGCAACTGACAATAAAATACACAATTTCAAGACTTTGAATCTTTTATTGGTTGGAATTGTTACTTACATAATTGGCATATTTTAAAAACGCTACATTTATGTAGTAGCTGTATCATAACTGGGGTATGGAGTCTGAGGGAACCTTGAAAGAAGTGCAGCATAAGGAAGTTCCTTCAACCAATGAGCAGACAGCATCCCACCTCACCAAAGATGCATTTAGTTAATAAGTGCCAAGTGCTCTGTTTTTAATTAAATGCATCTGCTAATGAATCAGATAATATATTAAAACATTTGCTTTAAAATTCACTTCTCTTTTTAGTTGACTGCATGAGGAAGTTATTGAGGGAGAGGCATAATCTGAATTTATGTTTTCAATGGAAAGTAAAATTGTTCTGTCTGTTTTGCAATTTAGCCGTCTAAGAAATTGCCAAATTAAAACCAATTAATATTACAGTTATCTGGTACATTTGTCATCTTTTATTAAGTTCACTGTGTTTTCTGTTTTGTATCAATTAAAAGTATGGTTGCATCTCAGTTTAATACTAAGACAATGGATAATTTGGATAATTTATTTGTAAAATTGTGCCACAACAAAAACATTTTTGAAGTAGTTTGGCTTTGATTGAGAATTTCTTCTATGCAGTGATTTCCCATGTGGTATGTGAAAATGCTAAGAATGTAATATCTTTCAACACAACACTACAATATGGTCATTTTATACCATTTCTAGATGAACATTTACAAAACCATCTCTGCAAAATTATGCTATACCTTGATAATGTTTTGAATAGAGTGCTGATCATAGTAAATATGCATTCAGCAAACAAGCATAATATAACATATTTATGTATGTTTATTCATAAATTGAACTGGTAAAGAGGCCACACATACAGACTGGCATTGGTGACAGTGATGGATGGGAAAAGTCCATTTCCTTTATGGAGAGATTATGCTTTCTGGATGAAATGCAGGATAGGGTCCTCCAGATTTGGTGTGAGTTTGCTGGGATTGTGGGGAGGGATTTGTCTTGATGTACCAAAACATGATAGTGGAAAAGGTTGTTCATATTTTTTATGGGACACAGATCTTTCCTCCCACGGGGCTGGGGATGTACTGAGCAAATGCACAGAATGCCATTGTGCTATTGTTTCTTTTGAAGCTGAATCGAGACTGCAGCGATGATGAAAATAAGCCCCAAAACGAGAGCGACAATGTTCAGAATTTTCGCGGTCCGTGATGAGGCTTCAGCCGCAGTAGTGTCCCCCTGGGAGATCGCACTGGTCACCTGAAGCATTCAAAGGTTTCAGTCAGAGATCTTCTTTTACCCAGTGAAAAAAGGCAATTATTGCAACCACTTACAAGTAGGACTGTGTTGAACACAATTTTGGCATTCTGTAACACTTCAATATCAGTAATATGTCGACACATTCAGACACCGCAACATTATAAAAGAAACCAGAGGCAAGCACATATGAAAATAGCAACTAGCTATAACATTTAAAAATCTCAAAATGTTCAGGAACCCGTCTTTTTTTAGCTATATAGGTTAAGCATTTAACATGTACAATAAACTTTATACTTTGTCCATTAGATTGGCTGAGGAGTTACTCACTTTTCTGGAATAAACGATAGCAGCAATTCCAATTGGAAGACAGCAGCACAGGGTGTTGATAATAGACCAGGCCAGATAAGATGGAGGGGAGCTGGTGCGGTCCATTGTGGAGGCACTGAAGTTCTCTCAAAGATGCAGGGCAGAGCGGAACTGTGAGGAACTGTGAAGGTTCAGGGGATGAGGGGTGTCTTATAAGGATGCCTGGGGCAAGGGGAAGTGAACGAGGAGGGAAGGGAAAAGGGGGATGGTGCAATGTACAGAATTTCAGCTGTCAGGAACATGACTCAAAGAGAATGGGCTAATGAGGCTACTGGCCTGATTGGTATCAAAAAAATGATTTGACTGTAATATTTGGAAGATTTAAGAAATGTGGGGTCCATTCGATCAGTATATTAAGCTTTTTTGAACATCACTAATTTCATCATGGCATCTTATGCATTAACTTCAGTTCTTCCTTAAAGCATTCTACAAATGTAATTATTTATACATAGATTTAGAGAGACTGAATGAAAATGTATCCTTCCAATGATTCGTTATAATTGTCGGCCAAACGGCAAAGCTGTGTAGGCACCCATTGAGTTTGTACCCTTTCTTATAATTATGCATAACCATCTTCTTCTTCTCCCATTTAAGTTTATGGCAGCCCCTAGAACTGTATTTGGCACAATGATTGGGGACAGTCTCCTGATTCTTTTCACCAAGTTTCATGTCTGCGCCTTGAGCACTCTAGCGCCACCAATGGCTCAAAGTTGATGGTGTGTTTAAGCGTGTAACTTTTGAACCGTATGTGTGATTTTCAAAAATTAGGTACCACTAGATTCCTTGGATCAAGCCAAGTTCAACACACATTTTTGTCATATTGGATTTTATGAAAATGTTCAAACGTTCTTTAGAAGCCACAAATTTTGTCCAATCTTCCCCAAAATTGGCACAGATGATCTTCAGACAAAGCCTCACAAAAGTTATCAGATTGATTTTTGCTTTTCAATACTGTTTGTCCGTTACAGCCAATTGAATTCGGCTGCGAAGCTGCCAAACGGGAGGTGAGGTCATACCTCAGCAACTCTTTGATGCATTGACACCAAACTTGGTATATGGACTTGGGTCCCTATTTTGAGAATGTCCAAAAATATTTTATTATTTGACCACTGGGGGTGCTGCAATAAGCAAAAATATGTTTTGGCTAATGTCTGTTGATACGTTTGCCTTAAAAAAATAATTCCTGTGTCTCATGATATCTTTTGAGATCCAAGGCTGTGACATGGCAACTTGTCATGTCAACTTAATTGATGCGGCTGCCATATTGGATTTTATCAAAAGGTTTACAAATTTTTCACAGGCCACAAATTTTGTCCAAAGTTCACCAAATTTGGCACAGATGATCTTCAGACCAGCCCTCAAAAAAGTGCTATGATGCATTTTTGATTTTCAAAAATATTAATTCATTACAGCCAAGTCAAAGGCAAACGACCCAAACAGGATGTGAGCTCATATCTCAGTTGCACCCAATCTTTGGCCAACTGACATAAAATGTCCTACACATGCTTACAGCAATGCTTTTAACTTGACGACAAGTTGCCATGGTGACGCTGCCCTGCTGGACTGCTTGGCCCCCTCATTGCTGCTTGCAGCTATATTTTCCTATTGTTATTGTTTGTTACTACAATTTACTTATCTACCATTGTATACTTTTTTTTCTATCCATTATTATCAAAATTCGTTGCATAACATAGTTATACAGTCATACAGAGCTTGCTCAGAATTGGCAAAGTAATACGGGACATTTATACATTTGATGGCCTACATTTCATTAAATAACATGCAGTAGTTTGCATCATTTATAAACATTTCCTGAAAATAACAAGGATTTAGAAATAACTATTATCAGTTCACAGGAGATTTGATTTGATGGATTGCATTGACCTTGAGCTGTGAGTTGTTGCTCAGTGCGTCTGGCCTCCACAACCTTACTCTCAGTGCCTATCTGTGCCTGTTTTATGCAAAAGTATTGGAATTATCTTAATATGATAAATATTGACAAACAATTGTGGTATTGCTTTTTAACATACCAAGAAATAAAGGTGTAATGCATTAGTTGTGGTTTTGCTTGGCAAAAAAGACCATTCACCAGCAATGTGTCAGGCTGCACCTTATTCTAAGACTGATCTGCATGTAATTTGATATTATCAGAACATTTATAGAGACAGAAGAAAGGTTCTTACTTAGATGCAGAGAAAAAGGATCAGTGCAGAGGAAATGAGGAGTAATTCAAGGGACCCTTGAACTTGTGTATTAACTGATATATTATTAGTTAATATACAAACATAAACATATATGTGACCCAACGCGAGCAAATCCTCCACATTTCAGCGACGTCAATTTTACAGGAGAGCACAAAAACCGCGGGCGGGCAGTATTTTGTCAAAAATGAGATAATGGTGGATTCGAATTCCTGAAGTGCTTATGTATCATCTCCCTTTTTGTTGAAACTGAAAATAACTTGTAAGTATGAAAAATGTAATGAAATATAGAGGCAAGTTGGTCCTCCAAGAACTGACAAGGGAGAAAACGTCATCAACTCAGCATTAATTTGTACTATCAAACCAAGCGATCGCGTGTCATATGGTTTCGTCTTCTGATACAATTATGCAGCTTAAGATCTCCTGGTCACATTAGCTCTGATGTCAATTCGCAATACTAAACAATTTTGATTAAAAAAGTAACTGAAATAATGCTTGATTTATGACTGAAACCGGCGTTTTCTCTTTCTATGGTGCGTAGTTCCGCTTGCTTTTCTTCTTCGAGTGTTATAGTAAACGTGGTCCTGAACGTTCATTGGTTCACATCAACGTGCCGTTTTCCAACAGTTTATAGCCTACTTGTTTGTTTACTTTTTTTGGAAAAGTTTATTTGCGTGTTGTTAGAATCATGGAATACGATAAGAGTGGCGTCAGCTCTCAAACATATAAATTAACTGAATCTCTCCGGTGCAAGAGACGGAACTCAGTGGGAAGAACTGGTGAGAGGTTACTGTCTTGAGGTGGAGGAGGATAACATGCACCTTGTGCTGTCAGACTTGGAAGATGAGGACAGCAGTTATGAAGAAACCATTCCCGACTTGAATAAAAAGTACTGTATGTGAAAGAGGTCATGAAGCGAATTCTGAAGAACCGACAGATGATGATACAACTTTCACTGTTGTCACTAACGAAGCCGAAGATAGAATGCAGTTAGTTGACGTTACAGACTGACTGTGACCAACAATTTACAGCAATTCTCAGTTTCACCTGCGGTTGCAGTCGAAGGCGAAAAGAAAACTCAAAGCTCGGCCAGGAATCCTGTACAAACAAACGGTCTCATGAACGCATCTATGAGCTACGCTACATGGTAAATGCGTTGTCACAGCCGGAAAAGGACATGTTCACTGCACATCAGCACTTTTTGTTGTACCTTTTTGTTTTTTATTACAAGCTACGGTGTTGTAAGTGTCATTAAAATAGTTTGTTGTTTTATAAATATATTCTATATTATATTACTATAGCCACGCACTTCTATTTCATGTGCCCCGAAAATCACTGTAGCCCTCCGTTAGTCCTCCACCTATAAAAATGTAAATAAATCCCCACACCACTCCCAAGAACAATGGGAAGGATTCTCAGCCATCATCAGCCATTAGTCCTCCAGCCTTTCAGATGCAATTGCATCCTGGGATAGCTTTCTGATCAGAGCTGAGCAGGTGAGAATGAGAGCAATGGCACTTTGAACACACATTAATACTGTCTTTAATATAAAACAATAAGGAGAGCAACTGTTAATGTACCGAAGTCACATAATGATTAAGAGACATGCAAAAATAGGCTGGGAATGAGAAAAGTAAAAAGAAGTATCACAATTTACCACTAAATTAATGTTTTAACTTGAATTATGTTTTTTCATATTTTATATAAATTTAAGAATTATTTTTTTTTCAAAACTGCAAATTCAAAATGACCTTACGAATTGATTAAATCACTATCCTAATCTAACCATTATAAGCATGAGTTCCTTTTCTAAGAGTGATTTTTATGCTGAGAATGTATGCAAAAATGAAAAAGGCTGTTTTCTCAAAACTGCAGTTTGCAAAAGTATAATGTTCTATTGAACATTACGGCCAAAGTATTTCTTCAATCTTGGCAAATGATACCTCATTTTGTAGCTCTGAGTCTGTACTTTAGTATCATGTGATAAAATAAAAATGTGAATTTTGCGAATGTGCCCCTCAAATATGCGTTCGGTCACATATTATCTGAGGCTGTACGTAGTCATACATCATATTTATTGATGCAGTGATATATCATTCTTAATTATGTTCGTAATAATATTTCTTCCATTTTAATAGCACTAGTTCATTATTACACAATCTAAGGTTTGTTTCAAAGAGCCAGGAATGCGGAAGCCCCCATTGTCCCCCTAAGCTCCACTACCATGTATTAATCATCATTATGTGATTTTCTTCATGAGTCAGTCCTCTTTCAGCAGTCACTTCAAGCTGTTGACATACTGTCACAACCTGAAAAAGGAACCATGTTTCTGAGAAAAATTCTGATTTGCTTTAAGGGGAAGGGTGGAATCTGCTTACCTGCAGTAGTATGTGTTTTTTAAACATCTTACCGTAACTCAATGGTGTTTCAATCAGATGCAATCTTTTACAGTTTTTTTTATCCATCTTGCAATTGCAGTGAGACTTTTACAGAACAATGTACAAATATCTTATCTTACAAAACACACACGCACGCACGCACGTATATGTGCAATATGAGCGTATCGTTTGTATTTTCTGTATGTGTGTTATAGATAAGGGTGCATGCATTTCATTGTTTCCCATCTGTAAACTTTTGTAATGTCAACAGTTGGGTTTAGAAAGAAGTCCTGTGACATACAGGGTTTTTATTATTTTTTTTTTTTGCAGTTCCCTCTCTACTTTTCACTGGTTGCACCATATCCATTTTGTAACGGCTTGTCATTTGGTCGTGTAAGTGTGCCAAATTATTATGTAATTCAGCCGTTAATATTTCAGAATTTGCGACTGCGAAATTGTTGCTACACTGCAGGCCAGAAGTGTGGGCACACCCTCGATTTTTAAAAAAAAAATGAACGATACACTGCTTTTTCAAAATTTTACTACAAGAAAATATTAGAAATACTTCAAACAAATGTAACTGACTGGTTTTCAATATTTTATAGCCTGTAGTAACACATCATTAAGCCACAAAGTCTCAGACTTTTGGTTTTGAAGAATACATATCAGTGCTGCTTTTAGTGCATTGGCATTCACGTTGTGTTAGAATTCTATGGAATTGAAAAGGTGCTGGGAGGGTTTGGACACAAGTTATTTCCAAAAGTTGCTGTGCTACTGTGATAAAACGTAAAATGAAACTCGTATTTAAGCATTTGCATTCATTAAGTTGCACTTACAATGTATATTCTTATATTACACTTCAAAATCAGTCAGTTACATTTTTTTGGTGTTTCTAATATTTTCTTGTGAAAAAAGTAAATTGATAAAAAAAAAATTCTTGAAATAAAAAGCAGTGTATCATTTATTTGTTTTTAAATCCAAGGGTGGGCCCAGACTTCTGGCCCATAGTTTATATAGCGAGGAGTTTCATGCTGCAACTATTCCTTAGTAAATCTGGTCCTAAATGTGCTGATCTTTTCCGACTCCAGCTGTTTTGCATGGGTTAAGGGAATACCTGTCCAGTTTTTCCCATTTCTACTCAAATAGTTTTGCTTCAGTTTCTTCATTTTGTCTGTCTAATTTCCGCAAGCATTGTATGGCAGCATTGTTTTAAATTACACTACAAATAAAGATTGATCTACTGATTGATTGATTTTCTGACTCTGTCTGCTCTCATATTAGCATTGAATGATGTACACGGCAGGATGCTAGAATGATCCTATTGAATACTTTAAATATTCTGGAGGGATAGTGTCGGTTCAGGTTTGTGAGAGTTCTTTACTTTGCTGCTAAATTATCTCTTCGCAGAGATATACATGACATTAGCCATAACATTATGACCACTGACACTGATCATGGCACCTGTCAGTGGGTGGGACATCTTAGGCAGCAAGTGAACATTTTTTCCTCAAAGTTGATGTGTTAGAAGCAGGAAAAATGGGCAAGCATAAGGATTTGAGCAACTTTGACAAGGGCCAAACTGTGATGGCTAGACCACTGGTTCAGAGCATCTCCAAAACTGCAGCTCTTGTGGGGTGTTCCTGGTCTGCAGTGGTCAGTACCTATCAAAAATGGTCCTAGGAAGGAAAAGTGGTGAACCGACTGGTTCATGGGTGGCCAAGGCTCAGTGATGCACGTGGGGAGTGAAGGCTGGTCTACGTGGTCTGATCCAACAGACGAGCTACTGTAGCTCAGATTGCTGAAAAAGTTAAAGCTGGTTCTGACAGAAAGGTGTCAGAACACACAGTGCATCGCAGTTAGTTGTGTATGGGGCTGCGTAGCCGCAGACCAGTCAGGGTGCCCATGCTGACCCCTGCCCACTGCTGAAAGCACCAACAATGGGCATGTCGGCATCAGACCTGGACCACAGAGCAATGGAAGAAAGTGGCCTGGTCTGATGAATCACATTTTCTTTTACATCACGTGGATGGCCAGGTGCATGTGCATCGCTTACCTGGGCAACACATGGCGCCAGGATGCACTATGGGAAGAAGGCAAGCCGGCGGAGGCAGTGTGATGCTTTGGGCAGTGTTCTGCTGGGAAACCTTGTTTCCTGCCATTCATGTGGATGTTACTTTGACACGTACCACCTACCAAAGCATTGTTGCAGTCCATGTAAACCCTTTCATGGAAACGGTATTCCCTGATGGCCTCTTTCAGCACGATAATGTACCAACCACAAAGCAAAAATGTTTCAGGAATGGTTTGAGGAATACAACAACGAGTTCAAGGTGTTGACTTGGCCTCCAAATTCTCCAGATCTCAATCCAATCAAGCATCTGTGGGATGTGCTGGACAAACAAGCCCAATCCATGGAGGCCCCACCTCACAACTTACAGGACTTAAAGGATCTGCTGCTAACGTCTGCCAGATACCACAGCACACCTTCTGAGGTCTAGTGGAGTCCATGCCTCAATGGGTCAGGGCTGTCTTGGTGGCAAAAGGTGCCAAAGGCAGGTGGTCATAATGTTATGGCTGATCGGTGTGTGTGTGTGTGTGAGTATATATATATATATGTTTGTGTGTGTGCATATGTATTTTTTCTAGTTCATGTGTTACAACTCAGATACTGAGATGAGACATACGGATTTTCCAGAAGATCATCTGTTAAATATTTCTGTTATACATAATTGTTACATATTCTAAAACATATATGTTTTAGAAATATAAATATATGAATGGAGGCTACTTTAGATTAACTCCAGTTTGTCAATATAGAAATTATTTTCCGTTCAGAACTGAATGTGTATAAGAACTGTTTCTTATACACATAAAAATGGCTGAAACAGAACAAGAAAATGTAAATGCATTAGGGTAAAGGAGTGGGACTTTACTAAAAATTTAACATTTCTGGTTGAAGTTTTGTTCCTTCTAATACCTCCTCGTTCTTTCACAGTTCCATGTTTCTGCTTAGAGGCCAGAGAAATGAGTGCAGTGGGAGGGGTATTTAATTTCCACAAATACTGCATATGTAACAGTTTACATCATTTTGACTTCCCCTCCCAACCACAGCAAAGTGCCACCTGAGACTGTCCGAGGAAGTGTGGAGTGCCCCCTGGTGGACAGAATATGCAGCTACAACAGAAGTCTGTTCTCTTTCAAAATGGGTTTTTGTAGTCATCAAAGCGTTATAAAAACCCACATTATAAAACTTCTGGAAGAAAGCTATTTTGAGTATGTCTTTCAGATTTACATGTTGTAACTAACTGTTTCATAAGACTCACTTATACATATGCCTTTACTACCACCCTAGCTTTAATCGAACCTGAAGCAAGAATGAAAATAACAACTTCAGTCCTTGTTTTTTTTCTGCTTTCTAAAACATTGATTTGACTGATCATGCTCGGGTCTTGAAACAGGACCTAGGGGCTGCAGAACAAAAGCACCTGCCTCACAAGTAAGGGAAAACAGGAGGCAAGTACTCTACACAACAAAAAGCTTCTTGGTGTAATTGTTAACTTGGATTTTAAAAAAACCTCTCAAATTTACCAAAAAAAGTGTGTGCTCTTGCAAATGAACAAATCCCCTCACACTTCCTTGTTCTGGTGTTCTTTAAAAAGCAAATCTAAGAAAAGCAAGTTTTGCAAGGTGCAAATGAATACAAATACACAGGTAGATTTGAACTGACCCCGGTAATGATGAATTATCCATTTCAAAGAGTGCTTTATCAGTGAAACTATTCAATAGGAGTTGGAGAAGTGCTGACTTATAAGAGGCAAGTGCAAACCTCCATTCCCATCCATTCCAACATGTCATTCTTCATTATGTCTTTCTTAGGAGACATGACTAAAAAAAAATGGTGGCAGCAGCTCTGTGCCTTAAAAACTGTACCTCTATTAAATAATTACCAAGCAATTTCACCTAATGTAGAAAAACTGTATATGACTGAATTTTGTTTTGTTACTACAGGGCCAGGAAAGCTATTGTCAACTTTTAAAACAAAATATGAAGTCAAGACAAATTTTGATGGCTGGATCCAACTGCATTATAACTCAAAGACCAGCTTACACAGTTTACGTTTTTGTACACTGTCAAATTGAACAGAAGGATATTCACAGAATGAATTTAGTTAAAGTATCTAACTCCATTATACTAGCTATGTTGTGACCACAACACAAACTGCATAGAAAATGCAAGGCAGAAATATGCAATGATTTTCCACCTCTAGGTTCATGTAATTATACTTCATTGCAAGGCACCTTGCTGTCCACCAGATGGCAGTAACAATAAATAACATGGATTATAATGAGGTGCTGAAGACAAGCAAGGCGTTTCAGAGACAATGGAATGTTCAGCCAAATAACAAGAAGGCAGATTTACTCCCAGCTGAGGTAAGGCGCAAGGCCAAAAAGCAGATATGGTCTCTTAGTAATTGTGGATTACTTGTCCTGTTTTACAAAGACAAATTGACAGCACATGTCAGAAAAAATGGTATGAAATTAATTATGAAAGGAGTGGCATTAATCAGGTCCATAGTCCTTTGAGCGTTATAGTGAGTGACTTCTGTTCACTCACAAATATTTTAAAGGTTTGAACCCATTAATGAGCAGAGCAGGGCACAAAAAGGAGAGTGAGGAATTGAGACATACAGTATATACACAGGTACACACACAAACATGCACACACAGTTTAAAAAAACATACAACAGAACTTTAGTAAAAGGACACACAAGATATTTACATGCTGAGGCTTGAAAGCCAGTGTAGGACATGGTGGGCGGCTCTAGTGTCCTGATGAGTTTTACTTCCACTTTTCAAGGAAATTTATGCACCTGACTGGCCAGAGCCATAATGTTTCTTGACTATTGTGGGTTTCAATCCTTATATTCTGCCTTCCACTGCATTTTATAGCAGAGCTGATACAAGCTAACTCTGTTGTTCTCCTAACCATATCCATTGTAGGTTAAAAGACTAAAGTCATCTAAGATGAGTGCTCAGATTCTTTATGAATACAAGCCCCAGTTTGTGGAAATATGTTATATACACAGTCATGTTAGGGCTTGCCCTGTGGGATATTAATTAGTTATGGTGCTAGGTAAAATTTTGTTTTTATGTCTAGTACTGGCAGGCAAATTAAACTGCCCACTCACCACTATAAATGCATTTTCTCATAAATCAGGAGTGATTGCACAAAAAAGAGCAATTTATATTCATGCATTCTCGACATGAAGCCAGTCTTCACTTGATTGAGCAGTGCAGTGTCTTGGTTCATTGCACATTATTATTTCTGCAAATGAAACAATGATATTAAAAACTGTTCCTTTGTCATTTTCCTTCATCAGTGCAATTTTCCCTCAGTGCTCTGCTGCCCCCAATGCAATGGAAAGAGCATTAAAGCGTGGGTGCTTCTGGGAAAAAACAAAAAAAAAAAACATGTCCACCATTCAAGCATTTCTCCAAAATTCAGATCAAAATTGTTAATTTCCTGCAGTTTCCAATTCCACTCTTTTTTCCTACCAGTCATTTAGATTCAAATGGACAGAATGAGAACCCTGTTTATTGAGTCTGCTGTGGTGAAGTGGAAGGTTTTGCTTGATAGTTGGTTATTGGAGTGCGAGTTAATAAAAAGAAAAAGTTCTTCATGCAGGAAGATTCAAATTTACATGTATCACACACTCCTATATCACTAAAGAAATTACTAGAAAGCATGAAGCATATGCAGTGTCCATCGTTCTCTTGAACTACGTGAACTCTCGTGAACTACGAGTGAGGATGATTCTAATATAAATTTGTGCTTGCATTGGTATTAATTTGTTCACTTGAGACTTTTTGTTGTCTTGTGTATATTATGAGTCAGATATACTCACACATGGCTGTGGTGTCTCTGATAAGCTGTCAGTTTTGAGGTCTCACCAACCGCATGCTATCATAGCGTATCACAGCTCACAATAATGTCTTCCATGATTTTCCCTGACCTAGGAGTCTGACATCCTCAATAGATTTTTTTTAGATGCAGTTTTAAAATTTTAATGTGACCCCCCCCCCTTCAGAAACCCTGGAACCTTGTAATACCACTAACAATGTTTATGACACACCTCACAGGTTATTACTAATATTCTAAACTGAGGTCATGTTGAGTTCACGAGTCTCTGAATACCAGCTGAATTTTGAAGAAATAGAATACAGCAGAATTTTGAAGAATTTAGAAGAAATGCATGATGATATTTTTAACCAAGCAAACATTTCATTTCTCCCTTGATGACTTGATTATCTGTAGCCTTGGTCCTATACACACACACCATGAGTATGTGTAGGTGAGATGACTTCAAAATTGATTATAGTTTGTACAAACTATGCCTGAAATGCATGTTATTGCAAAGCTTGAGTAGCTTAGATTCTCGCTGCTGATATCTAATACCAGTTTTTTACTGATTGCACAATACCAGAATATTATACAAGCAATACACACTTATTCACAAAGTCAGTTACCACAAAACAGATACATAGAGACCAATGTACGTATATATTGAAACACAAAGACGCTCCAATAATCAGGTACTTTTTCAGTATGCAATTACATTTTCAAGCACTGGTTTTTCTATTATTGTAAAACTAACTATGTCACAATTAAAGTTACAGATTAGCTACTGAGCAAAATAGGCACATTATCAAGCTAGCTAACTAATGAACAGACTGAAACACATCTAGAACTATGCCTAAGGGATACAATGTCAAGGGGCAGACATGTGACATGGTCTAAATAAATTACAATACTGAAAAAAGATTAGCATAGAAATAAATACTTTTATCCTCTTCTATAAAGTCATGAAGTCCAATTCATCCCAGCAAGTTGTCCCTACAGAATTCATCTTTGTCAGTTCTAACAAACATGCTATGCGTTGAAGAGAGAAAGATGGGAGCATGTTTGTCCATATGTTTTAGCTCAGTAATGCACTTCTCCAATAACTTGTTCTGATCTCTCTCATTATGGTTTCTTCTGATGCCCTGCTCAAACAGCTGTGCGATGAGGAAATAAGTTGCAGTTATTTCTCTGGCTCAGCATCAGGCAGGTCCCATAACCTTCGTAGTGAGCTGCCCCAGTTCTAGCAGGTTTCTGTGCAGCAAGATACTTTACTCAAGAATGGTACAAACATTGTTTTGTCAAAATGTTTTCATGTTCCTGAATAATAATACACCCTTCCATACTGCTAAATGAATTCAAGAGTGGTTTCATTCTACACCATAAAAAAAACCTTCCATGATGTCCTCAATCACCAGATTGAAATGTTTCCTTACCCTTTAGGGTAAGCTTTAGAGCACAGTTCAAAGCTCTGAGGTGCAGAGTACATATCTGCCTCATTCTCTCAAAAAACCGGATGCTTTCTTCATTGAAGAATGGTTTGTCACCCCTGAATTGTTCAGACAATGTATCCTGGCATTCCAAGAAGAGTCAAAGCAGTTCTGAAGGCAAAGAGAGGCCCAGTCAATAATATTCAATACATAATGTTAGTAAAAAAGAAAATTCTCAAAATGAGTAAAGCAACCACGTCAGTAATGAAGAGACGGATCCCATGTTGGCAGTTGAAGACAGATACTTTACTTACACAGCCGGCAATGGGAACAGAAGCACAGAGCAAAATGTTCATTCAATGATTACATTGTGTTGTCAACAATTATACAGTTTAAGGGGAACACATTAGCACGTGATGACCAGGTAACCCCAGGAAGTGAGGCCCATACATGATAGTGGGGAGCCCAGACGGCAGATAGCAGTTTGTTAACAGGAGGCGCCATTTGGCTCTGGTTGGATGCAGCGACACCCCTTTGTTATTCTAATACACATTCTCATACACTGTGCCGCTCTCCAGCACTGTCTCCCAACAATAATAATAATATATTGTTATGTATTCATATTATTTGTCTAAAAAATAAGTGAAATAAACTCATTTCCTTAATATTTATTCATGCTTAAAATAGTTTAAGTTAGTTTAAGAGAGTAAGAACACTGACCTGCATACAATGTCCACAATGAAAATGGATCAGAGGTTATTTCCCTATTGTAATTTCAGACTCAGCGGTTAAAAGAGAAACAAGGCCTGCAGATGGGTGTTTTAAAATAACAGCCTGAACAGAATGCAAATAAGAACAACAAAGCAAAAGTAACTACCCCAGAGGCTGATACACATTAAAAAAGACACAGTGCCTCTCATGAATCCCTCTGAAATGGCTTTTTCATTTATTTTAAACCAAAATCCTTACTAAAACTGTGTGGAAATACACATTAACAAGAAGGCCGAACAGAATAATGGGACACAATAAAAAATAAGATACACCTGAATTACTTATTTAAAAAAGATTCAACTTTAAATATCTCTGTTTGCAAAAGTATGTGAACCGTGGTGCCCCTATGAGCAGAATTGACCAACTCAGTATTTGAATAGGCCATGATCAATGCTACAAATGCATATTGATATACAAAGGCAAGGGCTATCAACTTGGTCATGTGTTGGTCGTTGGTCAACATTTAAATCGCAATTTATAGTTTTATGGTTTGAATATCCTGTTTTTTGGTATGATTTCACAGGTTACGCTTCTCTTTAAACCCCTGTCAGATGAATCCCTCTCTTCACCATGTTCTCATTAAATGGACAATTGTGCATGTGGTTCACACCTAAGGAAGCCTGCAGATCTGAGTACATGGTTCTGACAGTGAAGAGATCTGGTGGTACTGAGATGGTGTGATTGATGAATTTATGTGATTAATGAAAACGTTAATCAATCAGTTACAAAGGGTAAGGCATATGAAGAATACTATGCAAAGTATGTGTGGCTCGCAGGATAAATTGTTGCCTGCAAGCCCTGAGGTTGGGGGTTCAATCCCCAGCCTCACTATTGCCAGCCATGGCCAGAGGTCCCCTTGGTGAGACAACAATTGGCCAGCCTCACCAGGGTTCAATACAGGGCAAGCCATCGAAGCTTGTTCAGCTGGTCTCTTCACAATAGCACCCTCTCTGTCTGCTTGGGCACCTGCAGCTGCACAAACCAACTGTACACTGACTACTTCTTCCTCCAACATCATAGGCAGTGTGCAGTTAGTGGTGCAGCCACAGCATGACAAGAGGCAAGAGCATCGTCATGTCATTCAGAAGAGTGACGTGCTCAACCTCTCCTCCCAC
Organism: Albula glossodonta; assembly: GCA_019788955.1. Classification (NCBI taxonomy): domain Eukaryota; kingdom Metazoa; phylum Chordata; class Actinopteri; order Albuliformes; family Albulidae; genus Albula; species Albula glossodonta. Next base: position 8,437,887 of record JAFBMS010000006.1, on the reverse strand, counting down.
AGCTGTCAGGGCAGGTGCTGCAGTGAGGTCAACTAGTTCAGCTTAACACTCAGGTTGGGAAAAATCAGGGGTAAAAATAATTAAAAAAATTTTTTTATTTACTCTGGAATGGTTGAATACCTCTCTGATACTCGTGAGAAAGGACAAATCTATATGACCATTTGGGTAAGGCGACCAGATTTTTGGGAGCAAAAGAGGAGACAGTAACATTGTAACTGCATTTTGTCAGTGTCATCATGGTTTGTCCAAAGTGACCAATCGATAGCTAGCTACAGAGTCGTAGATTACATATAATTATATTAAATGTAATGTTAAATCAAAAATAAATTTAATCCATAACTCTGGCTGCAGCTAACTAGATAGCAACTCATATGGAGAATTTCCCCTATTTCAATGTGCTGCTTAGAATTAGCCGTGATTTGTTAATTAATGCGGTAACATTATAAATTAGTGAGCTTCCACACAGATGAGTTGCTATGCAAGCAGTTATCAATCAAAGGAGCAGGTGACACGCCCACTCCTCCATCTGTCTGCACACTGTCTAAAAATTCCGACAGCTTAAAACTGGTTTTCCAACTTAAACTCAAAAAGTCTTTTCAAAACTTAAAAAGAATTTTGCTAATATTGTTTCACAAAAACAACACAGATGTTATGTGTTATTTCGTGTAACTAAACTGTGAGCCTTCACGTTCAATATTGTTTAGAGACAAGATGCTAACCATAAAGCATGTTGAAATTAAAACAACAACTAAGGCTATGGCACAATTAGTACAGTTGCTTCATCTTTGTTCGCAAGATGGATGAATGGGAACTCCTGTAATTTGTCCTTAAATTGGCACTTACGAACTTTTGATATAGCCATGGTCAGCGTTACCTATGGCATTGTAGGTGGGATGGCGAGTGTGCATGAGACAGGAATTTGAGTCATGCGTCACTATAGTAACATCAGCAGTGACTCCATTAACTAGCTAGGTTTATGCGACAACACTGACTCTGTGAAGTGGCTTTCCCGTCACTTTAGATCTAAACAGTCTCCATCTCCTATGTCTAAATCTTTCTGAATGAATGAATTATCCATTTTCCAGTGGCCAATCTGGGGGACACTGCCGAGGACAGTGGCAGCCGGGGACAAGTCAGCCAGTCTGGGCTGAGTAGAACCTGAGGACGAGGAGTCCTTTAGAAGAATAAAATGAAAAGACAAAGAAAGAGAAAGTTGGGAAAAAAGATTTATATTCTGGATCAGTGTCATCAGAGGTCATGATAGATCATAAGCACTAACCCGCAATCACAAAATGACTGCATCATTTTCCCTACACAAGAGGAAACAAATGAGCTTCCCATGTGCTTATTCCTGTGGATCGCACTGATATGTCCAGTGGTCATTTCGGTTCACTGTACAAGTGCCAAGGGCTCTCTTGAACTGAATTACAGTGATTTTACATAAGGAGCTCATTTTGTTCTTTTAACAGAACTCCAGATAGGAATTTGAAAGACGTCTCTCACAAGCCATGTACTTTGACAGTGATAACCCGAGTGCTCTTGAGTGTTTATATAAAATGGGTATTAGACGTAAACAATGGTTGGCCAAAAAGAGCATCAAGGGCGGGAGTTTGCTGCTGCTTGGGATGTGGCTTGTTTTACGAGCTCTGCTAATGCGTTGCGATCGCTTGCCTGCTGGCAGACTGCGCCCGGTGGCCTGGAAAGGAGTTCTGAAGCAAGTCGGCATCTCCCTCTCTCCCTCTCTCACCCTTCCCCGTCAGGTGGAGTCAGAAATCATCAGACCTCAGGCCACCCACAAAACCTGAGCAGCGATAAGTCTGCTGCTTGCAGTCCTAGTGTGGAAAATGAACCAAAATTCCTGACATAAATACCACAAGTGTAATTTCAGAGAGAGAAAAGCTGGTGGAATGTGACAAAATGGAAGCAAATCAGATGTGTTTTTACACTACCTTCATTTTACTGCCAATCATAATATTAGTCTGTGCAGTTTTCACTTCCCCCATGCCAAAGAGGGGTCAGTGCCCCTGGGTGTCAAGAGTGCAATTTAATATTAAAGTCAAACTCCAAGAGGGTCGTCTGAAACAGTCTTTTATCTACGGTCTCACTCTGTTAGTAGCTCAGTAGGACCACAGTAATGTCAGTATGGAGTCAGAGTTCTCTGTTCTATTATACAAAGTGGTGGCTGGGAAACATAAGCTCCTCTTTTTTTGGTATTGTATGTTTATTCCACTCACTTTACCTGGGTTTGAAGCATTTTATCACTAAAGAGCTAGCTGGGCCATCTCTGTGGGGATAATTTATACAGACTAAAGAAATTTCTAGAAATGGCTCATTGCCCTGCTTTTACATTTGTCCCTCATAGACCCCAGTCTGACAGTGACTCACAGTAAATAAAAGCATCTGGGCTATCAGTGGAAGTGGAACTTAATGAGGTGTGGAACTGGTGGATGTCCAGTCTGAGCCAGACACGTTGCTGCTCAGCTAAGTATCCATCCGGCCTGCTGTAAACAAAAGCTGCTTTTACAAAACGACTCAGCACACTTTACAGAGCCATGATCAGCATACCCCTAATGCAATGAATATAATGGAATCATTTCCTTTTCCTTGTTTACCCTCAATTTACATCACATAAGATTAACTGAATGTCAAATTTATTCAAAATAAAATAATAAACAAACCAAATATTGGGCAGTGTTTCATGTACATTTAAATTTGTTAGGTTGACAGGACATATCAAACTGACTTGCTGGTATGGAAAAGTTTGGTTTAAAGACACATACCATTACACCCCTAGAAGTGTGTAACCAAATTGCAGTAGTATAGCCCACCATTGACTCCCATAGCTGTTGCCAATGGCTGCTGGTGGAATTCTGAACAACTTGTTGCTTGACTGACTGGGTAGCTTATAACCTAGAAAGGGCAAGTGTACCTAGTAAAGTGATACACTTTAATCTGTATTCAATGGCTTGTGACACACTACATTACTTTAATTCAGGGGAAATTTCAGAAACATTCATTAGGCAACACAAGAGAACACACTGGAAACCCATGATCTTTGATATCAGTAGCATCAAGTTTGTGAATGTTGCTAATGGGATTTAAATATTGCATGTAGTCCTGAGTCACACTAAAGATCTAAATTTGCCAGTTTGCAATGATATAAACCTGGCCTTTGAGCTTTTCAGTTCCTAGGGTGATAAAAGTGTTAATTGGACACTTACCATAAATAGATTCCTCTGGATAATTATCTACCTGTTGTGGTATGGTGAAATATTTTGCTAGGGGTGTGTGGCTTTAGAGAATTCAAATGAAGTTAAACTGACATCATGGACTCAGACAGCTCACAAAATTAAATGTGATTAATTTTCAACGGTAATTCATGTAGACTGGTGGTTATTGCTTTGTACTGCTTACTGCCCCTAACTGTGGGGTCCCACCTGATTACTGCGATAACTGCTTTTGGTATTTAAGGTACATCTGTGAAAAATGACATTTACAATGCCAATTCATTTCAAAGCTAAAGAAAAGATGATTATGAAAAAGTGAAACTAAAACAAAGTTGCATTTGATCAAAAAAATCAAAATGTTTTAAAATTAATTTTGCCCAGATTCTGAAAGTCAGAAACGTACTCCCCGAGAAGTACTATGTGATTCAGTACAGTGAGACAGGACCTTAGATGACATCTATCACAGCAAATTCCCAATCAGCACTCTGATTATTGTTTTCTGAGAAGAAGGTCCCGAAGAAAGACTGTCCCCTACTTTCCAGCCAACAAAAAATACATTATTTTGTTTTCTGATGATGTCCAGCTTGACATCAACACATGAGCCCCGGAGACAGGCATGGACTGGGAATGGGTGGTCTTTTGGAACTATTTTGGAACTGTACCTGTGGCAACAAAATAAACCATTTAAAGACTAATAAAAGTCATTACTTACCTAACTTATTGTTAAATAAGTTACCCTCATTTTGTAGCCATAACTCTCTAAGCAAACAAAACATTAAAACCAGCAGGTCTTGACAACTAATGTAGACACGCACTGCAAATACATGTGCAAATATTACTTTCTTTCTCTCTTTATAGTATATTTTCCTTAAGTACATTCTTTAAAATATGTGTTTCTAGTGTGAGTTTCGCATAGTCTGCCCTGCTGCTGAACATCATTTTACTGCTTACTGTACATTGTACCTTTGCATGTGACAAATGAAAACTTTGAACTTTGAACTTGAACTTGAACTTGATGTGTGTACCTTCATTCTATTATACTTTACTGCTCACCATTCTGTCCTACTTTCAAAAGTGAAAGCCTTACTCTACAAACTACATTTAAGTGTGTACTTGATTCAAATTGAAATCTAACAAGAAACGTCCCATCAAGGATGGAATAGTCCAGACTGAAAACTTGTGATTACCACCCCATCATCAGCAAGGGAAGGGGTATCTATTGTGAGTTCCTTGGCTGCACAACACTTATTAGTGGGTAATGCAAAATGCACAAAACAAATGATCTAATGCAAAACACAGGCAGATAATTTTTCCCATCTATCTCTGCCTGAGGTGATGAATACTGTCTGCATGAGTGCATTTCTTTGAGGGCTATTCTGCAGAGGACTCTGCATGACTCCTTCATACATCCATACCTCCATACTCCATACATCTGCATAAATATTACACTGGTACATTTACATTCACCCTGTGATAAAGAAGTCCAGAAAATCCCAGGAAATGCAGCATTAGCAAACTCTGCTTCTGAAGGTTCACCTCCATGGACCAACACCATGCAAAGTCCTCCTGTGAAATGCAACACAGCAGGGGTCATGCTGTTTATAAAGCAGAGGAAATGTACACAGAAAAAAAGGTAACAGCAATTCCTTTTGTGCACCATAATAAAATGATGCATATTCATATAGTTATTTCACTCAAAATAGTCATTTCATAAATGATATCAATGGATGGATTTAGGGTGTCTTTACAGTTTGTGGTGTGAAACATTGCAATACCAGTTACATGGAGGGCTAAAGCAACAAAAAAAACCCTTCATACTATGCTTCTGCTGTAAAAGACATTTTAAAATTCACACTTTAATATGAGAGTTTCTAAAGCAAAATCAGAGATCTGACTGATTTTAAACACCATTGAACATTTATAGGAAGTCTACCTCCATCATTTCAACAAAGATCTAGAAGTTTTTATTCATTAAGAATGGTCCAATATCTTTACTAGAGGTTAAAAACCCATGGAACATCACACCAAGATGGACTGAAGCAGCTGTGAAGATAAAAGGAGGCCCCAACTCCTTGTTAGTGAATACATATTCATGTATTTTATTTTTACTCATACATATTTATGCATAATACCATAAACCCTCCTGTGTATAGGAACTTCAAAATGAGCTTCAGGGTTACACATGTTGTTTTTATTGTTGTTATGTTTATTGGTGTGTTCCTAAACTTTCCCTCTCTGTTGGGGAGATGATATTTGTAGCACTAAGAGAGCCTAATTTTCCCACTCTCTCTACCGAGACATTAAACAGTTGCCATCTTTGGAATGGAAACTGTAAAACTCAAGTCAAAGTGACGTACAAACTTATTTTTGGACATCAAGTTGAATAGACAAAGGACAATCTATTCTCGCCTCCTTTTGCCTTTTTTTGCAAAAATTGCTCTCATGCAAATTTTATACTGCAAAAGGTTTCTGTACAACAAATTCAGCTGAGTGATTCATCAGTGCCAGAACCTGGCCAATTTGTAATAGACTTTGTGGTTCGGTTTCATATATCTCATAATAAGAAAAATGTGTACTGTCATAAGGAAATAAGGAAATAACAGCAATGTTTCAAACATAGTCGCAGAAGCCAAGTTTCACTGCAGGATGAAGCTTTCCTCAAAAAAGACATGCATAGAGCTGCCCGGCTGGCATTCCATCAAAAGCAGTCTTTAGAAAGACATGTAATTTAATCCAAATCAACTATAGTCTCTTTAAAGGCATTTAGTCACAGCGACCCCTATTCTCTTAAATAATTACAGGCACAAAGTTATAGCTACAAGTCAGGAACTGAATTAAGTGGTGCTGACTTTGCAAATGCAAGTACTGTCCTCTAAACAAAGACTCTTATAACATGTCTGTATGCACCAGGATCACAGACTGTGAGCTATGTTTTGAGCATTTGCAAATGTTTACATGAATAAAACATTACGGCACTCTCGTGAACAAGTCCCTCTGTGTTTTTCACAAGTTAACTCTACCCTCTCCGCCAAGTTTAAGGAAAGTTAAGAGGCAGGATCAGTCTTCCCATGTGTTCATCGACTCTGAAGGGACTGCCTATGTTATCAACGTACACTGAGAAAGGGAGTACTGGGAAGGAGCCTGAGGTCTCAAATCTGAGAAATCCCTGTATGACTATGGGCAGACACACTGAAGATATCACTGCCAGTTTCAATGACAGATAACCTCATAGCATCCTATGAGCCAACATACAAACAAAAACAAAAAAGCACATCTACACAAACAAGTAGTGGAGCACTTTTACAAAAGGAGGTACAGCTAGTACTTAGCTTGTAAGACCCACACAACCAAAACAGGATCTGCACTCTAATTCAGTGTTATAATCGATTGAATGACTGATGTCCCACAATTGCTGCCATACAATACATTGAAACAATAAAATGGACATATGGAAATGAATGACATTAAGTGCCTGATAGATAGATATCATATACCATATGCAAAAGTTAAAACAAATATTATGATTACCAATTAAACCAAATTCCATTTGAATTCATAGTAGGTCTAGACATATTACACAGACATATTTTCAGTTTTTCACACCAATTTAAAGTTATGAATCAAGAAAACAGTACATCACAAGCTTCAAGACTGAATAGCATGTAAGTGGCTGGAGGATGTCCTTTCAGTACCCTGTCTGAGCTGTCAGAGGGGTATAGTGCATTCATTTGTCCTCATTGTTAGCTGCTTCCAATTGGCTACAGCTTCTGAAGTTTCACTTTCAATACTGTACCTTTAAACTATGGTCACTTGCAACCAGTTTCTGTTTACTATGAATCAAGCAGTTGAATCTCAAATTGCTTCTACATTCTTTAACATGTACTAAAGAGAGAGAATGCTACCACATGAAACTCATTTGAGAATTTTTTGTGGTTACTTTTTAATGTATTTTCAAATAATGACAAACATGTGATAGTTAAGGAATATTGGGAAAGTTGAGCTTTAGGTTGATTTTAGAGTAATCTTTTTTAAGCTACAAATTTCCTTTGCTTGTAAATGACTTTTTTTTATCATGCTGTGAGTTTACCATAAAAAATGGATTTTACAGTTAAGTTCCCATATAACACAATGGAGTAATAAATGTTTTGTGCATAATAAAACATTGAAAAAGATCATTTGAACTGTATTTGAATTGAAATCACAAGACACTTCAGTTTACATGTTTGTGATATCAGATTGTAACATCTCTCCAGAACAAATATGTGTAGGGTGTCTCCGGATGACATCATAAAGAAATTGCAAACATTCCAAAACCATAAAATGAAGTGACACTGCTGTGGGAAGCTGTATAAAATCTTTGGGTGACTAGGGAGTATGCTGAATTATTTTTCATTTCCCAGTGGAGTTTCCCTTTAAAATTAAATTTATTACAATTATTTTAATCTTAACTAAAGTGATTAGGTCTATCATCATACTCCTTGTTCCAACACCCTTGTGGTGCACCTACACACACAAAAACACATTGTGACATTTATGCAAATTCACAAACGAATGAAAAGAGCTTTGATCTGCAACTCTGCACTGTTTGCCACTCTGACAATATTTTTTTCTGGAAAGAAAGAAGAGAGACATCCCCCTTGCTCCAAATTTGTCTCAGGGGACCCCACATGGTGAGAGATGCTAGGGAAAACTAAGGCTCTTAAAACTGACACAGTCCCCCACAAGGCCCGCAATCACACATATATACATGCATGCATGCACACACACGCACACACGCACACATGCACGCATACACACACACACATAGACACACATACACACCCAGTAACATCATACATATGAATGTCTTTTTTCCATTCCAAATTTATTCCATCATGCAAAAGCTAGATCTGTGCCATCCTCGAATTCCTTTCTAGCGTCGTCTTTAATGCAAATGATATTCATAGTCATAAATGCACAAGTGCGCACAAATAGCTGTCATTACATGTTAAATAAAGAAAAAAATTAGGAAGATTTTTGTGTCCAAATATTCTTCCAGGACCATAATAAATTGTTTCCTATCATCAAAAAATGTTTTTTGACATTACCCTTGCCTGTGTGTACAGTCGTTATATTCAATAAGATAAAACAGTGACTGGCCCGTATAGTAAATATACTGCTGGTTAAATTGCAACAGCCAATGGAGTGAGGTGGGTGGCAGAAGATCATAAGTAGAAGTGAATGTCCAATTGTTCACCTGTTGACAACATGGAACAGGATGACAGTATGAATGGCCACATATCCCAACATATTTTTAATTCCTTTTTATAAAAATCAATAATAAAATAGTGGATGAGGTCTATTTTCTCTATTGAAACATTAAGTTGAAGAAATGGTTTATGAAAACATGTTCACAAGTATACAGTTTATTAGTTTGTATGTCTAGTCCTACAGTATTATTTCAAGAAAAGAGAAACTATTACAATAAGAGACTGTTTTTAACAAGTCAGTGATCAACAAGTACAGACTGACACTGATAATTACCATTTTTAATACAATGAAGTAATTACATTCTTTGTTGGGACATTCTGTATTGGGACTGTAGGGTGCAGATTAAGGAGGCTGTTTGTGTGCCTGTCAAGTCAATGGAATGGATAAGAGACATGTGCTATAGACAGAGTGTTCATGAATTGGTCAAAAGTAGTTTTATTATCATTGTAATTCCTAAGATTTATGAAATATTTTCTGACCACAAACTCGAACAAAAAGAGTCCTGTTGTGGTTGTGGTAACGGAATAGTTTGAAGTCTTAACAATCCTCTAATTCTGAATGAGTCTGGAGGCTCTGAATGGAGCATCGACATTGTGATTTAAAGTTGGTGTAGATTAGTCTCTTGAGACAAGTTCAGTTGATGAAGCTGCTAAAACTCAATGTGCTTAGATCCTTAAATCCAGTGCACAGCACTTTTCTGATTTTGAGATCTGATTTTGACACAACAAGCTAATGACCTTTAAGGAACACGACAACATGTGACCAGCTGCCTGATATCTGTGTACTCCAACATTCAGTCAGTGATGGAGGCTATAAATAATGCAGCCAATCCATTATGCCAAATGGGTCAGCACGATTTCCTGCAACATCCCAATGAAGTACCAGCATAATGAATTTCTCACAAAATTATGGATAGAAAGAAATAAAATAATTTAACTTTAAATAATTTTCCAATTTTATTTGTTCAGAAATTTGCATTCGTGTCAGCAAATAACTGCCTAATGTTTCACCTACATTGGCTCAAAGGGGTCTTTATTTCCTGTGAATGCTGTGTGACAACCTGAAAGTCAATGAAGTCATGCAAAATGAAAACTGATTTATTGACATGCCTCTGATCTAAAACACAAAATGGTTCGTCTTGTTTCACATTGTCAAGAAATGCAGCAGGCAACCGGGTCTGGTGGGAGGTTTGTCAGGTTTGGCAATTCACTCTTGAGATCTTAAAATCACAGTGGCCTCATCAATATGTTCTGAAACAATAGATTTGCAGCTGTTCATTACAATATCATATAAGTATGTTTAGTTTAATCCATTGTGATAAGAGTATATTTTTACCCCTTTCAGACTAATAAAATGTGTTAGAGTCAAATTAACACAGAACATTTTTATATGTAAGATGAACTCTTCCTGCACTTGCTGTGGGCTGTGCTCTCTCTCCTCCCTCTGTTGGGTTAGTTGCAGTGCTGTCAGTGAGATGTTATGTGGTACCGCTGCACCAGTTGTCCATGAGAGCCCAAGGGGCTCCCATCTAACTCCCAGCTCCCAAAGCTGCCTAGGTTACATCTACGGAGGAGGGAAGCAAGTGCAATTCTACAAACCCTCTGTGGCAGCTGTAAGAAAGCTTCAGTCCCCAAAAGAGTCAAATAAATACGTCACCTACTGGTATTCATGTACCTACTGATTGATTTCATGGTTAAGCAACTCCAGGAGAAAGGGAGGGTGATTAGTTCACTGATAATAAAGATTTCCCTGTAACTGTAATTATGCTTGCTTACTTATTTATTTATTGTCTGTGATGTTGTCACTTGATGTTCTTTATTTTATACAGAGTAAACTGAGTGAACAGGGAACAGCCCCTTTTTAAAATGTCTACCGAAGAATTGAATGGAAATGTATCACTTAAAATTGTTTGGATGTTGTGAGTGACTGTGACTTTTTGCGTTGGAGTGACTATGTCGTGGAAAGGGGTCTGTTCATCTATAGTTTTGGTCCTTTTTTTGTTGAAAAACAATCCACACATTTACTTCTTGCTTGTGAGAGTTGTGCACATAAACTGCCTTTCACAAAACATGAAGGACAATGGCAAGATGTTGCACTAACTTGTGCTGGGCTTTAAGATTGGGTGAGCTGTAGAAGGAGACATACAGTGGAAACCAACATACTGGGTGAGTTGCCCCCCACTTTGCTTTTCAGTTGAGACTGTCTCACCCCAAGTGAGGCAGTCTTGACCTAAACTATGGATTTTTGTTTGACTTTTGGTTATACTCTTCCAGGTTCATGATACTGACTTTGGCTTATCTTTACCAGGGCACATTGTCTCTGTTGTTCTGACCTCAGTGGGAAGGTGACTACACCAACAGGAGGCCAAAACAGATACAATCAGGAATTGCATAAATAGAGAAAAGTAGACACCAGGCATCGCATGATGGTACAACAGAGACTGTCTGGTAGACATACTGATGATCTATGGGCAGCATGATGCTGTTTCCATAGCAGCCTGATAGGCTGGCACCAATGTCTTACATTTCATTCAGTAGTGATAATTCTCAAACTTGAAATATATTTTTTAACATCTCTTCCATTGATTGACAAAAAAAATATCCATAATCATCTCATTACAAAACTGAAACAAAACTGTAACACCCACAGTGCATGGCCAATCAGCCTAATCTGTTTTGAAATAACTGCTTTTATTCAAAGCAATCTGTCAGATCTTGTATGTAAGATGGTGGCTGTTGTACCTGGTACTTAATGTTCAATGAACTGAGAAATGGGCTCCATTAATGACTCTATACCAGCCACAATGGGGTTGCCCAGGTACAGGTAAAAAGCTTTTGTGCATTTTTGGTCAGGTGGAAAAAGCTTGTGTTGCTGCTTGGTCTTTGCACATGAACTGAAATTCACCTTTTTAAAGTAGTCTCTCAGACAGTGTTTTCGTGACTTTGTAATCAATTTCAAAATTTGCATTCTGATGTGGGGTCATTGTAATGAGAAACAGAAATCTGTGTCACTAAATTGCATGATAGCAACCTTCATTTAAGGATTCCATAACACCCACCTTTATCCACTTTCTAAACCAAACTGTCACCTTTTGTATAGCTGTTTCTTTAACAGTTAAAGATGCATACTGTCATGAAGAACCACCAATACGAGAAAATGGTTATACCTCTCAGCAAAATGCATTAACAGAGTAAATTAACACAAAGCATACAGTTACAAACATTTTAGTTCAGTGGTTGTGAAAATGTCTGTCTTGGTATGCTTTGGGGACCTTCAGGTGGTGCAAAGAGAAAAGGAACCCTGAGTCACAATGTAGCTGCCGAATAAAAGAACACCTTCAATTAAGTAGTACAACAAAGTTAAAGGAATTCTTGGTTAATACTAAATTAGTCATCACATAAAGGGCACAATGGAACAGCCCTTGAGGATGCAGTAATTTACTCATTACTTACCACTTTTTCAGATAGGTTTATCATGTTTGGTGCCTCTTCTGGCTGCTGGGACTTTCTTAGCTTTTTCCTTTTCCTGGTGCATATTCTCCTGGATGTCTTGCATGATCATTTAATTTGTTTTTTTTCTGGGACATGTAAGGTAGCACAGTGGACTTTATGCATGGAGAAATGTTCCCACTCCAGACTCAAAGTGCCCTGTGTATGAATGAATAATTAATGCCAGTCATGTCTGGAGCTTGTACATATATCTTTAAACATTCTATCTGCTTGGGTTACTTAGCTGAGCCCCGCCCTAATAACATAATAGAAAGGATAGGTGCCTTGGACTGGTGCCATTTCAGTTCAGATACACTTCAGTAGTTTGTGTTCAAGACTTAAACCTCTTGTACGGTTTCTGCAACCGGCCCTTTTGCAGTAGTATTAGTGCTTTTGTTGGGATGGACTTTTCAGTTAATTTGGATTCCATTTTAAACTTCTGCCAACTGAACAATACCGAACAAAAACTATTCAATGATTGCTCACCACCTTGAACCAATCGCTTTCAAGCATCAGAATAATGCCCCTAATACATAACCTGACAACCACACACTGATTATTCCTGGTAGTGTTTCTGAGTTTTGAAGGGCATGCTGTGTATTCAGATCAGTCAGTAGAGAGCAAAGAGGAATTGATGGGCACCATTAGGCTCCTGCAGGTTGGCATATGGAGAAGAGAATAAGCTCTGACTGTGATTTTCACAGCCTGCTGTAATGATGGGGCTGACCTCTTGTCTAATGGAATATTTCCCCTCAAGCTCCTCAAAAGAGACACATATAAACATGCACCTCAACGTTTTACATGAAAATGAGGTTTCACTGGAAAGAATGACTCATGCAATGAACTCTCTTTGTGTTGTTTTCTTGCTGAAAATAACAATATACGCATCTTGCCATGCCAAAGAAGTAAAACAGTTTGAGGAGAGACTGAGGTCAAGCTAAGAAAACAAATCATCCAATGCCTGCATATAAACTACTGCTAAGTAGGGTTAATGCAATGAGGTTAGATCCAAATTACCTTATTATTCTTCATACAGGTGATTTGATCAGATTAATTTCTCTGTTTGTACTTGTGGTTAAATGAAAAGTAATATTTTCTTATCCACTTAAGGTCAAAACTAGACCTGAGGTATGTGGCACTTAAATTAATTTTCCATGTAAATATTGGGATTCCAAGAATCTATCTACACAAAACTCAACCCAAACTTAAGCACCAGTGTGAGGATTACTCACTTTGGGTGGAGTTTTCAGAAACAAGGGCATCTAACTACTTTCACGAATACCATCACCAACCTTACCACTCCACAGAATTCCCCAAAACAACCTCCCTCACCACCTTAACACTAACTTCAACCCTCTGAGGAAAAAGGCCTGAATTTGTGAACATTCTTATTTTCACTCAGATGAAAAGTATCTATGTGCATCAGTGTCAATCAATTTCTTGCTTCATCTTGCAGTAGAAAATAGTTTATGAGTGTTTCCTCTATTTTGTTTTGTTCAAAATAGAGGAAACACTCTATTCACTCTATACTCTAAACACTCTAGGTTCAAAAAACCTTTTTAAATTGTGACGCATCACAATCCATACTCATTCTTGACATATCATTTTAACTATCTACCAGTTATTGCAAGATGAAATCACTATCCCCTGATACAGAACACGAATACAAACATCTATGTTCAAGGCCATGCTTATGCATCCACATGCGTATGCCTAAAACATGTGATACAGAACTTTGGGTTGCATCGTTACCTCACACATTTTTTTTTAAACTAGTGCTCCAAAGTCATCTTGCCTGTCTTTAAATCAGGGAGAAAGAAAAAAAGAGCCCAGAGCCCTTAAAGTGACTGCAAGCACTGCAAGCAGTCATTTTAACTACTATATTCTAAGAAGTTGTCAAGTGATCAATTACATATCTAACATTTTCACAATGATACTGGAGGACAGAAAGACACGGCAGGGCACAGGAAGTATGCAGCAAGAGAGCCAGGCCTCTGATCTTGTAAATGCAGCTGGAAGTGCATCTCTGGGGAGAGATTTGCTCCACAAAACAGATGAATGGTATCACCGAGGTAAAGCAGGGCTTTAGCAATTGGGACTTGTCAAGATGCATTTAGCTCAGAAGGTAGCATATGTCCGAAAGTCAGTTGACACTTACTAGCTCGCCATAAAGGATGACGCATCAGCCTTAGAAAAAGGATGTAACATCGATCAATAATCATGCGGAGGCTGTTTGCTGAGTTGCTGATGTTGTGTCAGTGATGAATGGCAGGCTGATGACTAGAACAGAAGGGACTCTGCTTTGCCTCCATTCCGGCTCCATTCAATTGCACTACTATAAATTCTCAGATGGAAGAAGGATGGAAGCTATTAAATATTTGATTACAAAAAGAGGTTCTTGTTGATTGGATCATGCATTGAGCATCTTCAGAGTCTGACGCCCTCATATGACAGAGGGCATACTCAGCATGTTGTGACACATCTGACTTTCTTTTTTGACACAGAGTGCAAAATATATTTACTGAAATTTGTATACTATGTTATGACCAAAGATCCAACAGGACATAGCTGTAAACCACATTATTGTGGGAAATGTTTTTGCCTTCATTAAAGTCCTCAGTAATAGATTAAGCGTCTGATTATGAAATGAGTTTTGCTTAGCTCTTGCCTTGACTATATGGTGTGTAACTGTACAGTTAGGTAGTGTCCACTTATTCTGAACCAGCCCAGACAGAAAGTCTTTTATTTTCAGTTTCTTATCTATCCATTCATCTGTCTAACCATTTTCTAACCAGTTTGTATCTTATTCATTTTCATCCATCACTCACATTGGACATTTTTAAAGATCAGTCTACTCTATTATTAACTATGTTTTATTTCATTTGTTTTTATAACTCAGTGAATGTCATACCCTGTTCGAAAGCAACCATCTGTTGTGGCCTGACAATGGTCAAGGTTTCTAATCTTGCAAGCTGTAGTGTGTGAACCTGATAGTGAGCAGAAGAATCACTGATTTTCCATGGATGTTTGTTAGGATATCAATCAGTTAAATCTTATAAATAAGAAGCTACTTTCTTCTGCATCTTTTCTGTTAATGGGAATAGCCAGTGACAAAGTTCACACAATTATTCAAAGGTAATTCTCATTTGATTTCACAGTTAGCTTCTTTAGCGCTTATCTGCCTTTATCCTTACTTTGTCTTCGTTTACCATCTTTACGTGAGCCTGAAAATGTTGCTTGTCAGTTTATCATTTATAACAGTAAGCTATTTGAGAATATTTCAGCTTTGAATATCCATCTCCAATATGAGTCCCGCTTGAAAAAGATTTTGATTGGTCAGAAGAGGTACCTGATCATTATTTAAAGAATATCCTAAAAATAATTTGGGGCATTATTCCACAAAAAGACAGTGTTTTGTCCGACCAAGGTTATTGTAATGTCTGGCAGAGTGTAGTCTTATTCAACACACCTATGTCCTTCATTCTACCATTTGTCCAGGCATAGACATAAATGATCTGTAGTTAGCATCCAGTAATGCAAGGAGAACAACTGAGCGGAGGCCTTTGTGACTGTAGTAATATGTATATCTGAAACAGTGGTGATCGAACACCGAGAACTGAGCCTGAAAAGTTTAAGCTTCCATAATGCGGTTATGAAGGTCATGTACCTGCTGGAAATGGAAACCGAAACCCTTGGGCTATTTTAACCAACCCTTGTAATGTTTTTCACCACATGTTAAAATATTTCCTCATCCCTTTTTAATTTCACCATCCCTTTTTATTTTTTCACCACCTTTTTTAATTACATCAACTCTTTTTTAATTCACTAATCCTCATATTTTTTCCACCACATTTTAAAATATTTCTTCATCTCTTTTTTAATTTCACCAATCATGTCTATTTCTTAACACATTTTTGAAAAAAACATTGTCTCATCTCCTTTTTAATTTTTTTTTTACGATCCGTTAACATGTTGCTTCACTGTGGTGGTGGTGTTGTGGTGAAGGCGGAGTTATCATATCACACATTGTGCTCCTTCATAAAAGTACAGCGACATTTGAGTATCCCAGGATAGCAGATCCTCTCTGATTATATGTACCCCTTAATGGTAGCATGTGTCCATCTGCTGATGGGTAAGATAATGACTTCATGCCACAAAGCCAGGATTTATCAAGAATAGTTCTGAGCACATGGCAGTGAATTCAGCTTACTGCAGGGGCCTCCCTAGTCACCACATCTCAATCAGGTCGAGCATCTTTGGGATGAGATGGAATAAGCTGTTGAGAATTAAGATCCTTGTGTATGTGTGAGTGTATGTGTAAGAATGCAAGTTGTCCACTCTAATATGAATTAGCTGTAATGAAATTACATTGACAAATGCAAGTTTGAATTTCACAACGTTTCATCACCCACCAAGGCCTGTCAACAACATATACTCTAGTGGCTACTGCACATCAAAGTATTCCAACAAGAACAAACAAACAGTGCCAGTTATTAAATCAAAGCCCTCTTGTGTGCAGATTTTGATACTGAATTAGATTGAACCTGACAATTCCTCAGCCAATACAAGAAAAAAAATCTTAGATGAGTACTTATTGCTGCTGAATAATAAATGTGTTGATATGCTTTGTGAAAATGCTGAAGCAAACAGAAAATGTCTGTGTTATTAATTATACCATTTCCCACAGCTGTCTCCGTTTATACTCACATTGTACAACCTCATATGGAAATGGTCAGGACTCAATGAACATGGTGGCCATGTAGGCATTCTCTGATGCAAAAAAGCAAGTATTAATAAAAAATGCTGTCATACTTTTACAAGGGAAACAAAAACTATCAACATTAGTCAACATATGAGACACATACAGTATCTTAATAAACTACTTAAGTTGTATCAATACTATTTGGTGATATCCACGAGCAGACTGTTCTTCTGACTTCCTATCTGCTATGAAAACATAAGGCTAAATTTGAATGAATGCATAACAATGAAAGATGTGGCATGGGTCATCTGCATGTGTCTCGCACTCAGTGTGTGTAAGATGGAAAATGTGTGCCTAAGATCTACCTTTTCCTCTGCAATCTGTAACAAAATGCAGGTTTGACTTGCTCCCCTTTGTTTTCATTTAAGTATTAATTTTCCACAATTGGCACTGTTTTGTTCCCTAGATATCCACAGTTTAAGCTTTGGAACCACAGTAATTTCGCCTGTAACTTCAAAAGTCTCCACATAAGAACAGTTAACAGTTCATCACAATTTATCTGTTACAGTTCTTTTTGGAATTAATCTGGCATACACGGCTGGTCCCCTGAACCAGGTTTTTGCCCAAAATAACATCATTACTTTCTTCCACAAAGTCTTGATATGTTTGCTTATCAAATGCAAAACTCTTGCTCAATCACATCAAGGAAAAATGGACACTGTGGGAAAACTGAAACTCAGACAGAGCCTGTATTTGCAGTGCTAATTTCAGAACTGGCAACCACACAATGGCATGGAGGACAAATGATTATTTAATTTATTGCATGTGATACCTTTATTTTACCTTTATATACTTTATTAGGCTTTACCTCTAGTTGTGCTCTAGTAAAATTTTGTCCAGCCATGATCTCTGATATTATCAGAAAAAAGAAGCTTCATAGTGCAAATGGTCTTGCAGCCAGAGCAGAACATGATGCCAGATGCCTTTTTCAAGGAACGTTTACAATTTCTCTAAACATTAAAACTAATAACAGCCAGGGGAATTTGGAGATAAACTTATGCCTTACCAAGCCTAAAAAGACACCAACAGCAACATACTGTAAATGCGAGGGGGAAAAGCCTGATATAAAGGAAATGGCCAATGTTGATTTACTTTTCTGCAACCACCACACTGAGCAAATCAGAGAATGTTTTATATATTCATAGACATCATTCAAGGTGTATGCCTTCAAATTTATCAATATCTCACACTGTTTTGAATGTTTTTTTTCTGTCTCGTAGCTGGAAATGGCTGAATTTCAGCACACCTTCTTATCACACAGAGACAGCATAACAAAGATGGATGGGACACTGAACATTACCTAAACAGTCTGCTATCAAAAAGCCAGAAATATTTTCAATCAGCAAATCCCAGCTGTTGAAAAATCTCCTCAAAAATTGTGTGCAACTCCTTCCTGTTTTGTTATGAGAAAATGATGTATACTCTGCTGTGTTAAGATAGTACAGGCTGAAGTGTTAATATCTGTTGTCACCACTGCATTCTGGAGTATTTTAGAATCAGCAATGGATAGGATCGAATATCTTTAATGCTTTATTATTCTGAGAATCCTGCAGTCACCAGTGTAATAAACTTGAACTATCAGTCTGGGAGAGGGGAGGATATATTAGATTTGGCCAATATAGAGTGAAACTACCTCCACCTTTCTGGTATGGTTCAGTGTCACAGAGCACAAATTACCCAATAATAAATTTAATAATGTACGGTTCATTAAAAAAGTTGATTAAAAGATTAGGTACACAGTGATCCCATACAACAGAAGGTAGCCACTGAAAATATGGTTGTAGAGGACACTGTATTGCTAACAGGTGATTCACAGCACAGCACAAAATATACCTCAGTAAATGGAAAATACCTCAATAAACATGTGAATTATGGGTAGGACACATTAAGGTCTAGCGCCACTTGGACTCTACAATCATGTTCATTTAAAATCAGAGTACTCATTAACATACTTTGGCATGAACTAACAATTAACATTTATGCTCTAGAATTATTTACATACACAGTTCCTTGGTTCTTGCCAATGACACCCTCCTGTTAGTCCAGGGATATGCAGCCAGCCCATTGCTTGATCTCTGGTCAGTGCTGGAGTCAGCTCAACTGTCTCCAGCTTGAGCAGGCTGCCAAAGGTGGAACAGATTGGCTGTTTTGGCAACAGGAACAAACTGACACGCTGGCACAGGTGAGCCAGAATTCTTGGCAAGGGAGAGAGAAAATAAGAGGACACTCCTGATTTACATTCTTATCTAACTATAACAAAGTCACCTCATCTCTTCTTCTCTACCTTCTTCACTGAACAGACTGTATGTGGCTTTGAGTGATTTTTGATCAGTGCCATAATGCTTTGAGAGGAGCAATCTTCCCCAGGAAGTCCTTCTTGGCCAGCTCCTCCTCTACCTCCTGCTCTTCCAGCTTTGTCTTTCAAAAGGCCTGAGATAGGTTACAATAGGCAGACACCAGGTGAAGGCAGTTTGTGTCTGTTCAAACTTAAATTATATAGTAATCAACAATGTGTATCACAGATTGTGTAATACTATTCTAAACCTGTACTCATTTACATTTTGCAACCCAGTTTAAGGCAGTTTAAAGTAGCAACAGCTACCAATTGATTAATAAAGACTGAGGTTCATATTATCCACCTTGTATTGTATGGCAGTAGCTCTATTGCAAGCTTATTTGCTCATTTGAGACTGCAGTAGTCATTGTTTTCTGAAAATAGCTAATGAACCCATTGAGGCAAGGTGGTCTTAAAATGAGTTTTTATCCAGCACATTGGTGGCAAATTGTTATTTTGATTCAGATCAAAGCAGATATTTTACTACCAGCCAAACCCAAATATTATGTGAGGTGCAGTTGTGTTACAGAGACATTAAACATGCTTTACTAATGTGTATTTGCTTATGGTCAATGTATACCTCTCTGCGATTTCTGCATTGTGTGGTACATACAAACACTCAAGGAGTTCATACTTATGAAGCTGTGTGAAAGACGTCCGTACACATCTTTAAATTAGATGGCAGAATTGGCTATTATCAATAACAATAAAAAGATTCTTTTTACAACTGATAAAGTTTTTTTTTAATGATGTCGATATGTACGTTACAAGAAAATACATCAAAAAAGCAGGTTTGTCATTGGGGTCCAGTATCTTTTCCGTCTGGGGACATTCAAGTTGCTTGTAATTTAGCTAACATTTGCTATCACAACATTGTTTCATGGTTGTTCAACTGTGTCAATGTGGGCACACAGTTGACCAATGAGAGTCACTGGAGAGTGATAATACATGGACAAATTGGCTTAGGTGAAACTTGTTGCCGTGCAGGGTGGCCAGCTAAATGTGTGCCTGGAATCTGTATGTATTATATATTATTTATTATGATGACTTGTACTATGTATTTACATTCATACTTGTACTATGTATTTGCACCCACTATTGATTATCTTAATTGTATGACTCTAATTATAAGTTATAACTAATAATTGTATATTGTATGCATTATTTGTACTTAGTTATCTATTATGTTCAATGCTTACTGGTTATAATATGTTTATGACTATTTAATAGACTTTAATATATTTTATTGCTATAGCAATGTTTAAACAATGCTTTTTGTTGTTGCATTTATGATTTTTAACAATGATTGTATGTATTCCCTGTACGTCGCTTTGGATAAAAGCATCTGCTTAATGAATAAATGTAAATGTAAATCTGATTCAAGATATCTTGTTAACCAGAGGAGGATGAGCAGTTTGGAAATTCTTCATTTCCTCTCATTTTAATTAATGTACTTCAAAGACAACAAAAAATGACCTCTATTACAACTTAACATACATGAAACTCAAAATAAGGATTAAGGATAATATCCAACAATTGATAAAAGTAATTAGTTACAGAATTGTGCATTCAGATCATTTTCGTGGTGCAACAGTGTAATAATTGGTATCTCATTACTACTATTTTTGAAGAAATATTAAATGGAAAACTGTACACATCATACATACTTGACTGTCATTGTGTATGTGCATGCATGTCAAGATATGAATCATACCCCACAGATGATATGTTCTAAAAAATAAGAAGATTATTAAATTCTAAAACAAAATGAACTGTTACATCCCGAAAATCCCCCAATGTTTCAATAACAAAGAGGACAAAGTTAGTCGAAACACTAAGCCACAACAATCATATGATCGCAATCAGATATGATGAAACACATCCCGTTGAGCAGTTCGGAATACCAAAGGGCAAACACTGGTTTATTTATAACAAATAATCAAACCGACATACTAGTTTCATTAAGTGTTCATTAATGCAAAAGCTACCGTCGATAATTAACAGCCAAAATTGTTGACAGAAACAAATTTCACCAATTAAAACAAAGCGGCTAACGGCTACAACAAAATTGAAATTAATGAGTGTCCCAAAACATGTCCAGAGAAAAGCCCATGTAATGTCCTGAGAAATGTCCAGAGAAATGTCCGAAGTGATGACATGGACTATCCATTTTATAGCTTGGCATCTTTTTAAAATCCTTGCTTGGCGATGATCACAACGTCCTCAGATGCTGCACCCACTTATCCGGTTTCTTGGTGATGATTAGGATGTAAACTCATTCACATAACTACAGTAGTTGATGTATCAGCTGTTATCTAATCTTCTAAAACTGTTGTCTGGTGATGATGATCGTGTTCTAAACTCCATCTGAGAAGTAAAAAAGAACACAAAGCAGTGACAAAAACAGAACACAGGACAAGCAATATGAAAGCAAACAGGGGTAACCGGGGGATGTAACATGAACATATTACTATTGTTCATGCATGCTATGTATACCTTCATGAGAACAGCAATTGATAAACTGATTTTAGTAAATTATTTTAGAAAATAGTATGGAATGTTAAAACACAAGCCACAGAGTAGATTTTACATTTTATATTTGAAAATAGCAAAAGTATACATTTTAAAAGAGAAATTAACCCTGCGATACAGAATTAATTACAGTAATGACACATATAAAAATGAAAAATGAAATAAGGTACAAGTGAACATATAATATTTATGAAGACAAAAATGTTATTTCTAAAATAATCCAGCTGTCTTTATAAACCCCCTGATTATGGTCCCTGAGGTATCATGCAGTAACCCAGGCAGCTGTCAAATGGTGCCAGCTCTACCATTAGTCTGCTCCAGATGATGTATGACTACATTTTCCCACATATGCCCACCGTAATCTGAGCATTCAGGGGGCGTAAAGACATGGAAATATGTAGTTTGGCCACCGGAGACAGAATATTTGCCCCTACTTATGGATGCTCCCTTCACTTGATTTGCACCTGATAATTTTGCGTTTTACTGGGAATTATCTCTTAAATATGTTGTTTTGTTGAAGTTGCCTTAAGAAGTGATTGAGAACATTTTTTTATTTTTATTTTTAGATTTGTGGCTGGATAGATAGCATGCAATTATATACCCTGAACATAGGGTCAGTGGACTGCAGCAGTGTGCTGGTTTTGCTATGATTATGTTTTGTAGCCTCCCCCTTGATATTAACACTCAAACATGACTTCTGGCTCCTCTTGGTGACAAGTAAAAATGTTTTTTTTTACTCCCTGTTATATAATGTTGAATGGCCTTGTATGTAACATTAAGGTAGAAGCAGTCTGAATCAGGTGCAGTTATAGATTTGAACTGAACCTATGTGGACGTGCTTCAGTGTGATGTTATTAAACTGTTGTCTACAATAACATGAAAACAAAGACAGAGGCATGAATTAGCATGTGAGCATCCACTAAAGAACATAACACCAAGTTTAGTTCGTCAGATGCCTGCACAAGTGTCAGTGTGCTACTCTTTTGCAAATCAACATTACAGAGGTCTGCTAGCAAGCAGATGAAATGGCGATGAAATGCAAATGAACGCCAATCATTTACAAAAAGTAGGCAAAGCAGCGGATGAAAGACCCTGCCCTTAGCAGACCAGTGTTGTGAGAACTTGGCTTCATATATTTCAAGAAACTGATAGCTAACCAATTACATGGATCAGTAGAAGGATCGACAGATCAAAATGTGAGTATAAATCTATGGATGGCTCTTATGGTGTACCAAAAGACTGTTTCTAGCATAAATGTATCTGTAATGTATTAAATGAACACAAATAGGTATCATTGTTTTTGGGGCATAGTACCACTACTTTGAATCTCTCTGCTTTCGAAACTCTCTGCTTTCAAATGGACTCCTACTTAAACAAATAATGGAAGAGGAGGTATATTTGGAACTATTATCAGTGGAAATTATGATTAATTTATATTGAAAATCCTAACTTCTGATTAGTTTATGTCAAATGCTTAATAGCTGAATGCAGATAGGTACCTTCATTATTTTCCTTTGAGGGGCCAGCTCTGTTTTGGTGTACTATTATAGTGCTACTTTGCAGCTTATACAAATCTGAATGATTGGTGGTCTCTGAGGTTCTACTGTAAATGAATGCAAACTGGCCTTACCTTGGAAAACACAAATGTTCCCTTTTTCTGGAATAAGATAAGCTCTTAATTTAGTCTGGCCTGGCATAACCCAGTTGTCACTTCTAAAGAGTAGTCACAAGATCTTTCCTTGACCACCACTAGTCAAAAAAGCACAGGAGCTTGGACACCTTCAAAGACTACTCTGTCCACACTGGCTGTCTGGTACAGAAAGTTCTGGAAAAAAAAGAAAAATGTAATTAAGTTCTAAACTCTAGGCAAAATTGTGAGACATGCACTTCTTATCACACGAGCAACACATGAGTTGGTCTCTATTGTACAGGCACCCTGCAGTTTGGAAGGCATCTTGAAAACACATTTTTGAATGGCTTTCTGTAAGAACTGCATGAGAACCATATCTACATAAGAACCATATCTATAATTAGATGACTTCTTCAGTTATCACATTTTCATTACAGAATGAGATAAAGCAGAGCTACCCCGTGGGTGAGTCATTATCAAGGCAGGTCAGAAATGCTCTTCCATCATTCTGCTTTTCCTCGCTACATTTTTCCACAGCAACCATCAACTAAACAATGTATGTTTACAACTTGCTCTGTATTCAATCAAAGTATGCAATACTTTTGGCAGCCATTTGTACTATCTATGTGAGATATGTGATTTACTGATCTAATTGTCACAATATGCATTTTCACTAGAAAAGGCATATTTGTGTCCCAGCTTCAGATGTTATGTTTCTAATGTGGAAGATTTAGCTGGTGAAAGCGCATCCACAGGCTTTCATTAAGTTTTAGATTAGGTCATTTTTGTGGACTACTCCAATGTGGACATATATACTGTGTAAAGGTATCATTGGCATGTCCAAATATATTTCTCAAACTCAAAAAAAATTATAGTTTTAATATTAGGGTAAAGTATTACTTCTGCTACATCAATAGAATTGCATTACTGCTTACATTTACATCAATGTTTTCTGAACACTTGTGGAAAAAGGGGGTGCTGGTTTAATAGGGTAAAAGTAAGTGTTGATTGATGTGTAAATTCAAGTACATGGGAGCATATGAGTACAAGTGAAAAGTTTGGACATACTTTGGACACATTTTCCTATTTATTTGAATAAAAGGGAATATATATATATATTATTTTTGTGTGTAGAGGTCATTTTTACATTGTATTATTTAAAGATAATGTAAAGTTTACTACTAATTGAAATGTGGTCTCTCAGTCTATATATGGAACATAATGTTCTGTTTTAACTTCTGATGTTTATGCAAAAATAAGATGGGTTATACTGTGTGTGGAGCTTTGTTGCCATGGTGATACATTATAGATATAATGGTGCATAAAATACTCTCAGACTCCTTTAGAAAAGCATTACGAGGTCAATGCTTCCTGCTGCGTTTGGTTAATTAAAATGATCATGAGATTAAAAATGTGATCCATTACTTAAGGAAAGTTAATGAGTTTGCCCTCTTGCTCCACTGCAAATGCAATTTGTCAATGAATTCAGTAAAAGGACTGAATACATGAACATGATGTTTAAGATGATGTAACACTCCATCTTGGCCAATAATGTTATTTATGCCAGCAGTGTTAGCACCCTGAACTAATGTAGCTAAGCAGGTGTGGGCTTGTTTTATACTTGAATGTGAGACCTTTGGGGAATACTAAGTTGCTGCTGTAAGAAGTGTTTTGGGGCCAGTAGGGGGCACACTTCCCTCTGTACCAAAACAGAAGTTCAATGCCCCAGCATAGTGATGGGGTGCAGTCCTTTGGAGGAGACATTAAACTGAGGTCCTGACTCACTGTGGTCATTAAAGATCCCATGAGAGAAGGAGAAAAGAAAGAGCTGCTAACCCTGGTGCCCTGGTCAAATTCCCACAGAAGCTGAATATCTACACCTGGCCATGAAAATAGCCACATTCATCTGAATGGCAGTATAATCCCTTGCAATCCCTTCCCATGTTGATTTCCCAGGCCGTCACCACAAGCTAAAATTGAATTCTTGGTTGACTTAACCTGGTTAAATAAAGGATTTAAAAAATCTTTAAAAACCATTCTCTAGTTTGGTAACTTTGTTTTTTTAACTTTCTAATTGTAGCTCTTCTGTGGTGTGTATTGCAAAGGAAACTAAGCCTTAGCATTAATACTGATTTGTTTTTCAAACATTTTTCCAGGCCATTAATGCAGAAAAAAAAGAAAATCAGAAGTACTTCAAAACTAAAACTTTTTAGTAAATGTTTATACTAATTTTCAAAAAGTATTTTTTGTTGACAAATTGTTGAAAAATTTGCCATTTCTTCCAACTTCAAAAGGCTGAGTTGACACAAGTAGTCTTAATTTCTTCAACACCTTGAAATAAAATTATTCATGTAGTTGGTTTGTGGTTCAGAGGTTTGCTTAGAAGTACTTAAAATATAGCTTTTCTAACTGTGATATCTTTAAAACTCTTGTGTTCAGAAGGAAAAAATGCTAATATGATATCAGTCAGGAGTGTGTTCGCAGAGGAGTGCCACAAGCAATGTGTTCTAACGCAGGTGTGATAATGATCACACCTGAAAGCAAACTTCACAGGCGCACAAGAACAGCACAGGCACTCTGATCATACTCCAAGCTTTTTATGTGACTCAACTCCCACTGGAGAACAGCAAATGCCTGATCTGACAGACTCCCTCTTTCTTCCTCCTGATCGCCACCCTTGACACCAGCCCCCTGATGTTCGCGTGTGTTCTCTCCAGCTCTGACATGACAAAGGAGTGCAGCCGCTTTGTTTGCACACACAGAGTGCAGACAAGAATATTTCTGTCTCTCAGAAACAAATAGATCAGTTTACCACTCATTCTCACACCTGCAAAAACACACCTTACTCTATCCTTTTGGATGGTTAGTAAAACAGCAATGTAAAGAGATTCATGATTCTGAATGACACAAGCAATTGATACGCAATTATTTTTCTACAGTTATTTAACCATGTAGGTCAACTGAGGTCCCCTTGGAAAATCTGGTCACTAGAGGTGGAGGAGGCGTCATGTGTGGGAGCAAGCGAGACAAAAGCCTGGATTGGCAGCTGGACTTATTTCAAACCCAAAATGAAACATCAAAATGAAGCGTCAAACCTGTAGGTTTTAGCTGTGTGTGTTAATTTCCTCCATTTAAAAAACGCAGTTGATAATACTTCAGTCAATACTCAGTGTCAGTGGTCAGTGTCACTCAGTAGGGGAAAAAATGAAAAATAAAATAAAACAGGCAAAAAAAGTTCATGTATTACTGTTACATAATTCACGTTTCCCTTGAGAACTGCAGTAACGTTAACACATCAGGAAACGCGAATGCAGAATCATTGGACTTTAAGATTATTCCCTTCCAGTGAAGGATATTTTTCTATACATCTTTACTGTTAATAGTTTCTATTTCTGACGCAAAACAGAATCTTTCAATTTATAACACATTTTTCTCAGTTTCTGCTTGTTCAATATACCCCAGTCAAAGGGGTGGTGGTAGGGTTCAGGGTTCAGGTTCATAAAAAAGAGAGGGAGATTAGAAGTACAGTATGAGGATATGGAAATATATTTTATAATTAACTATATGCCAATATTAAATCAATCTGATACTTTGAAAGCACAAAAATTGCATTGCCAATGAAGACATTTGCCCAATTTAACGGTATAAACCTCACCCACTTCCCATCTTCTATCCGAATACAGACACAGAGGCAGATCATTTTGTTGGTTGAACAGATACAGATACAGATACAGATACAGTTAATCACGTCTCTGTACACCTCTACTGCCTATGTTTTTGGAGGCAACATGTCGGTTCACATGCCTGATGTAACTGTCTGAGAGTGATGAGATGAACCCTAATCAGTCTGCCCCCTATCTTCCAAACAAGGCAGGGCCAACTACTGCTTTGCCAGTGCAGACCTTGAACCATAGCCAGTAATAATGTGAATGGGACCAGAACAACTTAGTGCAGGACTCACAGCTGCAGCATGATGGATACCTTTACTTAGTGTGAGCTACCTGAAGGGTATCAAGAGCAGGGCTGAAGGTGGAATTGTGGCTTGCAGTAATAGACATCCTTTCAAAATGTCAAACTGTATAATTTCCTTGGCAGTCTCATTTTGGGGTGTCTATCACATTCTTAATAAAGCAGTTCCAGTCGTCCCACTTGTAAATCGAACATTCACCCTCCTGGCTTCAGGCTCAGTTCCCTGCACTGGCGATGATCTGCAATGCACTGTGCAGTAGTATTCATCAGCCAATACTGTGATGCTCAGGTCTGTGGTGATGAACGCACTCTGCCACCTTCAGGTTTCTGCTTCCGCTCCTACCATTGGGGAAATAAATGTAATCAAGTATTAACAGCTCATTGAAAAGAATTGTGAAATTTTCACAATGTAAATGTATAATTGGTAGCCGGAGGAGAGTACGCAAGGGAAATTCTCATTTCCACTTCTGAGTTAATTAAGTCAAACACTGCAATACGAAATGTATTCCTTTGGTGCTTAGAATAAAATGGGCAGCTCTGAACACTGCAAAACAAAAGAAGAAAGAAAACAAAAGCACAAGGAACTGCTCATGCATTAAACATACTCAGTAGGTCCAGTTTCCAGAAGAACAGCTTAGCTGCGAAGATTCACCAGACAGTATTGAGGGTCTGTACAGAGCAACTGGGCCATGCCCCCTCTCTCATCTCCATTGCCATTTTTCTTTCGGTCATGTGGTCAAAGAGCACACACTGAAACCATATGCTTGGTGGATGCAATCTGTGGATGTAGCAACACACGGTATCATAATTAGCTGCAGTATAAAGTTTTTCTGGTTTCTTTTTTTTGCTGGCTCTCAGTTAAAATGATTGCTTCAAATCAACCCTTTCCTTGGTGCAAGCATAAAGCTTGCACTCCTCTCTTATTTAATAGGGAGGAATGGATCTCATCCCTTCCTATTAAAGAAAATGTTGCATTCATGATTGATGATCCTGCCGCTGGCAAAGATGCTTTCCTTCACAACGATACCCATCCCAGCATCTGATCATATCGCTCAATTTGAATAATGCCCAAGGAGAATGTAAAAAAATTCTTCATAATCAGCTTATCGGAGTAACTGTTAAAAAATGTATCCAATATGAGAAATGAACAGAAGGAGACTAAAAATCTTAAAGAATAGCTCAATAACTATGAATAACAAGTCAAGATATGTGATGAACAGAAACATCTTGCTGTATATTGGCATTAACTTTGAAATATACCAAGATTCTGTCCTCCATTTTTGTGTGAATTGATGTAGTAGGACACACTGTATGACAATTTATTTATTCTTTATAATTTTTTTTGTATTGCATGCAGATTTGTTATTGTGCTATTTGAGCCAATAAACTTGGTTCATACATATTACATTCAAAATAAATGTTCTTAACAACTACCCTGTAGACATCTGCTTGTAAGTATTTTTTATTGGGATAAACTCCATAAAAATATTATCCAGATAGTTAGATTTTTATAAAATCATTAGTTGACTTAAGAATACATGATTCGGTAGTAAAATGTAACTCTATTGGGCAGTATGAATATGTTTACAAATGATCTGCCTCTGTTTCAAGTATAGATGAACACCAGTCTAACACCCCTCAAAAAAGTTGCTAAAATGCTAACAAAAGGAAAGCAGCCGTTTCCCTGTATAGCCTGCTATACTGTGGGCAAAGCTGTTGTTCCTGCAGTTTGTTCCCTTATGCCCCTCCTTACATAGAGGCCCTTTTCTTCATTTCCCCATGCTCAGGACTTAAACCACCTCTTTGGCTGCAATCACCACCACAAACCATAGATGGCATAAGCTCTGGATACCAGCCCATTATCATCTGCTCTTTGGAACAGCTCCCTTTCTGAGGCGTGGGGTAAGGTGTGTCATCCCCCCTCCAGTGCTGGCTTCCTCCAACCCCCCACAGTACAGGATCAGAGTTTATTCCTAATTATTTGACTGGATATAATACACCTGGGACTCTAGTTTCAACTGTTAGACAATGACAAATGGTCAGGACTGCCATCATAGTTATAGATTATCAAACATCATCCGAAATTCTGTAGCTGAACCTGATCACTGGCAGCAAGTCCTTCATCCTCTGATGCAAGTCCTGCACCTCTGTCAGCACCTGATGATATATCTGGCTTAATATTTGATGGTAGTGGATCACTCAACTCTCCATGTCCCATCAATGTGCTTGGGGGAATCGCCATTTGCAAATTCAATAGCAGCTGATGATTCTTCCCAGGCAGGACAACCTTGTTCAGCTTAGGTTTGCTAAAACAGTGTTTGATGGGATCCCTTTGAGCAACTAAGAATGATTTAAGTGTTGGGTTTCTATTGGAGTGGAACCCTTTGGAGCTTTTCTAGTGATTGAATACAGCACTCCTCAAGATAAATGTCCCCAGGGCACTCCAATGATTGTCCATTGGTGGTGGAGAGAGGGACATGGGGAGCTCATACCTTTGTTAGGCCGTAGCCAGGATGCACTGCTTTCTGTTTTCAGTCCAAGACCTTCCATGAATCCCCATTTCCAGTCAAAGAAACTGAGAAGCAAACTTGACCTTGCTTAAGCACTGGTACTCTGAAGCTTGATAGGACCTGTGTTGATCTCCTTACCATTCAAGGCACATAATTACTTGCTACACCTTTATCCTTTTACCCATCTGGCCCCTCTAAAACACAAAAACCACTTTCCAGGAGCCCTTGTGACCTGACCATAGCCTGGATCTGCACCTGCTATTTTCCAGGCTTCATAGTCCCCACTTCTCACACCAACCTTAGAATCCACAGTGCACATATAAACAATGAGGCTGCATTAAATAACATTAGCCACTATGGCTATTTTCTGTAATAGTGTTATGCTATTTGTGGGTATAAAAGTTTTGATCCTGCCAAGATTTGACAAATGTGTAAGAGAGTCAATGTGCACAGACTTTCCCCTCTCCTACTTTCAGGTTTTCACCATCCACAAAGTAACTCCCACTGGTGAGTGTATACATGCCCCTCATTGTCTGTTATTCTTACTTGACTGATTTTGGTGTTTCACAGCACATTCCACACAGCCAGAGACTCAAATAATTTGAAGACAATAATAGCATTCCCCCACGCCATTAGGCAGGTTCCCAGTATAGGCACCAAAACCAGTCCCTCTGGGCCAATTAATGCAAAGTTGATCTCACAGGAGGGAAAGACATGTAAGATACAGTCAATGACACCACACAGGCACACATAACACAACAGGACACCACACCTTCATTCGTTTGTTTGTTTGTTCATATATATAAATGATCCCCAGATTCTCTCTTTGTGTAGGGAGTAGGGGTGAACTAAGGTGGAAAACTAAGGATCTAAGTTCAGGCCTCCTACTCAAATTCGTGCCTACTCAAATGGTTTCCCACTGTCTGTCGACCACGTTGGAGCAGGTGTTTTAACTTTTGATTCAGTCCAATGCCATAAGTCACATGGCAGGGTAAAAATAGGCTACTCACACACCAGGCCAGGAGGATGTAGCTTAGCCGCCCCTGCAGCAGGAGGGAGAGAGAGAGAGAGAGAGAGAAAGAGGAACCCCTGATTGCAGAAAAGCCTTTGGTGCTGCCGAGCTGTAGCATCCACAGTTCAATATATTTATCCATCTATATATTTATATCTGATTTATATTAAATATATTTTGCCTGAAATTCTACAGTCTTTTGTGATCCCTCACATTCCTCCTCTTTTCCTGGACTTGCTGCAGCTCTCATCGCAACCATTTGAGTTTGTCTGCCCTGCTGTATACAATTCTGAATGATCTGGAGTTGCATTTGTATATGTTAAACACCATATTACCTGAACAAAATTAGAGATTTATTGAAGCAAGTCAGTAAATTAATGAAGGTATTTACTTAAGCAAAACAGGGTCAGTGGCTAATAGTACAACAGTGATGCCAATAGAGATTAAATTGCTGCAATGTACTTTAAAAAAAGCTCCATTCCAACATTACTGTGCCACATTGCTGCCTACCATCCAATGTACATGACATGATGACACAAATTTAGGTTGTTTTTATTCCTTTTAGTGCATCACATTTTCTGTAAACTCAGTTGTCTCCATTGCAATTAATATTTAATCCTGGCCAAAATAGAGGAGAAAATTGCTGACACTTGATAGATTTAATGTATTCTGTTATCAGCTGAGAAGAGGAAATAAGACATTAAAAAAGCCTTGTCAATCATTAGATATAAGTATTCAGGGTGATTGAAAGTTCAGTGAATTAATGTAAAATACATTTCAGTACACTATCATGTTTTATCATGTTCAAAGAGAACTAAAAATATACAATGTGCATATAATTTTGCATGGTTCCAATTTATATTATGCCAAGGGAACATACTGTATGTACAACCACATAATAGCCATCATAGTAATTTATATTATGTGCTCAAAACTCAATTATGTTTTTAAATGAAGTTTGACCAAAGAATCCAAACATAAATGTATGTATGTAGGTAATGATAAGAACTAAAAGACCATAGATTCCCAGTCATGACTGATATGTGTTTATGTAGGATACTACTGAAAAATTGACCAAACTTTTGAAGCAGCTGACCAGTGTAAATTCAGTAATTTGATTCATATTTTGTTAATTTTTCCCAAGTCCCACTTTTTTAGAGAGAAATAAAACAACCACTATCCATTGCACTTAAAAAAACCCCGACAAATACATTGGTCATGTACAGAAACACATGCAAACAAAAAAAAACACAGAAGGCATCAAACAAGTATCTCTTGGAAAGGTGGTATGATCTGCACACAAAATAAAAAATAATTCATGTGAAAAATTGAATAGGCCTTGTGATTTCATCACACAAGAGCACAAGTTAAGTTGTAATGTTAAATAACTGCCTGGCTTCTACCAGAGATCTCTGCTACTACAGCCTGATCAAAGACAGGATTGTGACTGTTTTAAAAAACTGAACCAAAACTGAGCCACAGTCAAAAATCATGCACTGCTCAACAGTGATGTAAGATCTTCTCTTAATATCCTTATGGCCTTTTTTCAAGATGCATTCAGCCTTGTTTTTTAAAAAGAGATTGTTTGTAGGGCATACAACATCACAGTCTGCCCCAGGATCAAGTCAGTCTTTTTCAAATTTATGAAACCATTACCATCGTCCCTAAAAAATGTATGCCCCTCTGGTATTAATGACTCGTTTAGACTCAATTTAGAACCTGCTGGCTTTCATCAGGTGCTGTTTCCCTGGAGGCACACAGGTGAACAACCCTAATGTGTCATATAACCTTTGTGACTTTCTTTCTGTCACCAAGATCACAGTTGTTATGATATGATTGACATTTACGTATATACTTTCATTAAGAAAGCAAAAACAGTCTAAATAATATCATTCTCCAAACCCACTGGAGTTTATAATGAATATTTTAAGGCTATAGAAAAAAGTTGGCACCACAGTACGTGCTGAAATTTTGGTTAATAGAGTTTACACGGGTAACTAAGTTAATTCTCTGTTACCCATATTAACATGAAGTCAGTCACACTTTATTGATGCCACTTGGAAATGCAAATTCATAAACCATGAACAGTACCTTAATGAGCACGGTATTACAAAATTATGAAGTAATCTTAAGTTCATATTTCATTTATTACCCCTGACAATTTGATAAAACATATGAACATTGTTCACATAAAGTATAGATGTTTTGTAACAACATAAACCAACATAAAGGGACACAGACACAAGAGTAAAATTCAAAAATAAAGTTTATTAATAAAAATGAGGAAAAAGGTGTCTAAGAGTGTATGGGGTATGAAGAGAGAAAATTCACAAAAAGGTGTGTATGCAAAAGTGTGAGTGTGTGTGCAAGGGCATAAACCAAAACACAGAGAGAGAACGATAAAGGGGCTGAACTTCCTTTTATAGTGGAGTCGTAATTAGGCCCTCTCCTCTCCCAGCACTGACTGCCACTACGCTGACTCCACAGGACAGGTGGAGTGGTACTCCACCTGTAGTTGTAACAATATATTAGATACCGTTATGAGAAAGCAGTGTGCTCAAAATTTCTTAACTGTCAATAGATATATGCAAAATTCATGCGCTAGACTATATAACTCTGTCTTCCATCAGTGAATCACTGCAGGTATAGTGTGTTAAGGGAAAATTGTCATGGAGCTACAGTTCAGTGCTGAATTATTTTAAAGGCATACCGGTTGTTTCTTTTGTGCCAGGAAGAGAGCCAAATTTGTGTGCATCAGTATTCTGTATTAGTTGTAAGAGGATGGGGTTTACTCCAAGGAGGGTCAGCTTAGGAGGGATTACAGTAACAAAGATGAGAAATACAACAAAAACTTGGATGAGAAGGACTAAGAGTACAAGGAGACTAAACGAGGGAATGTTGAAGAACAGACCAGAGATTGAATATACCAAGGGAATGAGGAAGAGACATTACATTGCAGTTATATGAGAGAAATATCATTTTAAATTTTAAACTCTCTTTAAAAAAATATCAAAGAATAATAATTGTTTTCAGAGAGTCTAAAAGGCACAGTAGTGTTCTCCGATATTTAATGATCTGATATTTACTGACGAGTGAACCAGGTCAGAGGTTTAAATATAGGTGCTACAGCACTCTTGATCTCCAATGGAAAATCATTAGTTGTTTTGACTGAAAACTGCACTGAGTAATATCCAATTCGAAGAAGGAACCAAAGATTTCATTTATGAGGACTGATGAACACAAGAAAATAAGAACAGGAAAATAGTCCATTCAGTCTACTTTGGCTTCTCATTTTGCCTGCTGTCAAATGAGCATTTGTGTCAGTCACTCTAAATGTCTCTTGGTTATACCCAGCAAGTCATGATAATATGGCAAATGTGGCTCAACAATGTGGCTCCAGCAAGAGTACAGCTTCCTCTCTGCCAGTCAAACTCCACAGTGGAGCTGTCCATTCAGCACCTGACCCAGCTGTTCTGCACTGCCTTGGTAAATTGGTGCAACCCTATGGGACATCTCTTCATTGGGGCATGGGGATTAATTTACAGCAGGCTGATTCAGCCTTACCGCTACTACCTGCCTCCATTTCCTGTGCCCATATCTTAGAGTAGGAGTACCCCTATTCCCAATGAGCAACTGTCCTGATATGACACTGGAGGTTCGTTAGTATCATCCTCATGGCACTTTGGCCCAGTATAGTTTTGGAGATTGTTTTATTTCTCCTCATTGAGAGTGCTTTGAGCTCATTCTCATTCTTGTTTTAGCTCCTTATTTCTCTGCACAGAGTGATAAAAAAGCCCACATGGATTTTGTTCACCCTTTGTCTGCTTCTTCGAGCCAAGTGTTTGATGCCCCCATGCTAGAGAATGTGATGCGTGAAGACTTTATCAATTGAATTTGTGTGTGTGTGAATGTGGTTGTTTATATAAAAAAGACAAAGATCACAGTATCTGTTGACCCCAGAACTGATTTTTTGTTAAATGTGTAATTTCATTAGGTGCTCAAATATGCTCATATGCTCACTTTACACTTTTCACTGAATGGACATACACAAAGAGCCACACTTACACACACGCAAACACACAGCCACATGGACACAAGCCACAATTAAAACGATTTACTGTTGTAAGATTTTCAGCTGTGGTTTCTGCCTTGACATTGAAAGACTGAAATCACAACATGTGGTTCATCTCAAAGGGGCACGGGCTCTGCAGCTCATTTGGAGCATTTCCAAGTGTGAAGGCATAACGTTTCAGCCAGCCCTGATTAAAGCTGCACAGGAGGAGGGCTGCTATTTTTTATAGTTGATTTCAGCATGCTGCGGGGGAAAAAGAGCAAAGGGAGACTTGCTTTTTTAACCCTTTGAGGAAATGACACAAGATTGGGCATTATTTTCTTCCTTTCACAATGCAGAGATCTCAAAATAGAAAAAATATGCTTTTTAAAGCATCAATCTTGAAGGGATTAAAACAGGGAAGTGTTAAAAGAGGGCAAAGAAATATAACAAGCACCACTGTCTGAGGGCAATAGCACAATATATCATTTGATTTCTTTTCAGATGAAAATAAAATGGTACATCTAAAGTATTGGCCCTAGCAAATATATTCTGTTATAACTGTATTTCCCCCCATTCCGTTTTACAATGACATATACTTCAGCTATGAATTCAACCCAAGAAGCCCAACTGAGTCCCTCATTGAAATGATAAAACATTTATCACTTTCTTTTAGACAATAACAAGCTTTAACTGACTACCATTAGCTGTTTCTGTTCACGAAATAACAACAATGAGAATAACTTAATAAATATTGTTATTTAATAAAAACATTAGAATATGTTGTCAAATTGTGTTGATGTATGGCAATAGTAGCAATTGAGAACATGTATGCATCTCAATTATTTCATATCAGAATTCTGTAGGGGAATAGGTAAAGAAGGTTTTTACATAAATTATGTTTTGAGAAGATTAGAATTAAACACTTTTTGGTGTTTAATTAAGCTGCCATGAAAGCTTTCATTGATTTAGCTACCCAATTAATATTTTAATCACTTTAGCTGCACCAGATACCCAGAATCAATAACATAACCACTAAGGAGCTCACAAACTCCATTAAACATACACATGCCCTGATTACATTAATATTCTTAAGTTATACAGAAATTACTACTGGCTTGTTTTTTGAATAAATTCTCTGTCCATTATTTATTCTCCAAGATAAATATTACTCCACCTGGAAAAAATATACACTTTGCTCCTTGTGTTACTTTCAATACATGTTTTAGAAACATGTTTCTTCGAAAAATGCAACTGCAACTAGCTCCTTGAAAACCCAATACTGCTGAAGTAGACAGTAAATCTGAGTCAATCACAAAAAGTGATGAAAAGAAAAAAAATATGAACATTCTCAAAATGCATTTCAATGTATTTCACAAAATGCAATATTGAACCACCATTGTCTGAAAAATATTATGGTCTGGCTATTCAAATTCTACACACCAAAGCTTTTTTGATGCACCACTGGGAGGGGGTGGGGAAAGAGAGTGACAGAGAGAGATAAGGAAATAGCAAAAAGAGGCAGAAAGACATTCCTTCTCTGTTTTCCCAGAATTCCCTGTGGACCTTGCTGAAGAGCTCTTGCTCAAGGCTGAGTGGCCAGCACTGACACACTTCAGTGGGGGGTGTTGGATAGCATACGTGGTCCCAGATGTGCATTTCATGTTGGCAGGACTAGGGATGATCAGCGTTAGGGGAATATGCTTATCAGGGTGGAACACAGATAAAGCTGGTTGAGGCTGCATGTCTACCCAGCCCTCCTCCCTCCCCTCACTGATTATTATTTAGTTGCTCCGCTGTGTAAGAAAAAAAAAACATCATCAACTCACGCAAATAGATACTTGCTGAAAGGTCAGAACCTTACCTGAACAAGAGAGGCGCACTGTGAAATTTTACCTTGTGACCTTAAACCCCAAATCCACACTTCCAGGATCAACAAAGAAGAAATAATCTTTTTAGACCTTTTGCTAAGACCTGACCCCACATTCTTTTGCCTGCTGATATTGATTGCATGCCTAGTGGAGCCTGTTTCTTAATGAGTCAGGCTTGATTGGGTTTGCGAGAATTCAGATGGAAAAAAAACATTATTGATGACAATGTTACTATTAATGTTGAGGAACTGTGGATAACAGAAACAGGCTGTGTAGTTAATATTCAGGAACATGAATAAGCCCTGACATTACACCAGTAAGGTTGTTCTGTGCTTTCTAGTTCAAATTTTCAGCACTAACTTGGGAATAGATTCTGTGTCCTTTTCTCCCATGGAATAGAGGGTAAGGCAGTGGAACGGCTAATTAAACTTTGTGTCACGGTTTGACGAGAACTGATCCATCAGACATACTGAGAACAGAGGAGAATATCCACTCCACTACAGAGATAGTCCATAAATAGAAAGATTTAAAAAAAAGGGCTGTGGAAGCAAAATCAAGATAAGAAAGCCCAGGGAAGCACAGACACACTAAATTGCCACAATTAAGGAATTTGCAGGAAAACAATTCAAACAATCAATCAAAGCCACCAAGAGAACGGAAAGGGAAAGTGCTCTATTAAGAAAACAAAGAGGGCTTCTGTATGGTGTGTCCTGCTGACTCATTTAGTATCAGCACAGCAATGCATCCTACTGTTCTATGCCTCTGAATTTCACCCAGCTTCTGAAGCACTGCCAGGCATCACAGTCCAATCGGTTGACTGCCCTCCAGGAGATGGTCCTTTCCCGAAATCAGATTGATGGGAAATCAATGCAGGGGTATGCTGCAGGCCTTTTTTGGTTGTCTTTAACCCATAATAGTGTACTCAAAATGAATGCTGAGATCCTGAAGAGAGCCCCCTGGTATATTAACACAAGTATCACATTCAAAAGACATTACAGTGAACATTTTTGCTGTTCTCATATTATGACACACTATCCAAACAATCCTTAGTAAGATACATTTCCATAATGTGCTTTATTAATCTGATAAATGACAATAATCGGACATTTTAAATAAATTGACCCAGATCATTGTATAGCCTACACAAATTTTGCCGGATTGGGGTGTTATTAGTGCTATATTATTCTGAATAGGTGATAAAAGGAAATATTTTGATTTTCCATTTTATGTTTATATTTGAGATTATTCAATGATTCATACCACACAAATTCCCAATTGAACAGTTCCTTGACAAAAACGACATGACTAAGAAAGTACAGTAAGTTTAAAGATAGTAAGCTTTCAGAGAACTTTCATTATAAAACAATGTCAAACTCTAATTATCCCTTCCTTATATATAAATATTAATACACCCCCTTAAAGATTTCAATATCCTATTGAACAAGAAAAGAACTTCACAACACAGACAGCAAAAAACCACTGCATTTAAAAATGAAAAAAGTCAGTTTGTATCCTTTGGTGTCCTTTCCATTGCATTGCAAAACCTTCAAACCTTTGTGCTCATTACTTGCACACCACCCATATATGGGCAATAACAGGGAGGGGTCTGATCTGTGCCTGGGGGAAAGACTGCTCTTTAATCACTCAATATCTAATTAGAAAAGCATTTGTTATCACAGCTTTGAAAGAGCAGGAGTGCAGACTGAACCTAAGTGGTTAAGTCTTTATTTCATTTTGTCCAACTAAAACCTGAAAGGCCATAATTCCTGCAGTGACTGACATTATAGGAAATAAATAAATAAAATATGACAACAACGAAACGGACACACTCCCATAACAGAGCAATTAGTTTGTTAAATACCAGTTGTGAGATTCTGATGTTTAGATACTTCCACCGATCAGGAGGTGGGCTTAATGAAAGAGTAGTAACAGCTACACATGCTGAGCGGCATACCAAGGTTGACATTTAAAGGCAAGCCTTGAAGAAACTATTATGGAGACATTATTGGTATATGCAGCTTATTAGACATTGAGATCAGCAGGCCAAACATGTGCCATGTACACTGATACAGACAGGAAACTACTAATGCACTATTAACTACAATTGAAAAAAAATAGTGAGTGACCTATAAAGTATGTTGTATCGGAAGCTACTCTCTGATTGCTGGCCCAGCTAATACAACTGGTGGTACATTCAGTATTGCAGTGGAATATAATTTAAAGGCTCTCTTTCAAAAACCACAACTCCAGCTCCCTCTGAGCTTTGGATCAATACAACACAATGTAAAGCCATCAACTGACATTGTTGGGAAAAATAAATAATAAATCAACCCTATAATGACCCTGGAACCTGCAGCAGGATGGGTCAAGAAAGACATAGGCTTTTAAAGTGTTCATTTCCTGCTGTATAATTGCAGTGGTGTAGTGTTTCTTGCTGGATCCATGTACTGCCTCTGTCAGTCTCTGCTAGGGACCTTGCTGTGGGTGGCACCAAAAAAAGTAAGGGACAGACAGATGGAAAGTAAGGGCCTACGACAACTGACATGTATGGTGGTCTGGAGCTCCTTGATTTTGACAGAGAGAATCAGTTTGTTGGCCAGTGCTGAACATGAAAAGGAATGCTAAATGGCCCAAGGCTCTGGGGGAAGGGGGCCGGGCAGTCCCTGCTCAGGGGGTTGGACATTGCTCTGGAACAATCTTATTAACACACCAGGAAACAAAACAAACATAGGAGTCACCACCAGCCCTGCTGTTCCAGAGGTCTTTATTTATCTTGGTTGGTGAGCAGAGGCCTTCAAATCACAGCTTGTGATTACTTCAGTCATTAAAATTTGTCACATGATCTCTGGAAAATGACTATACATTATTCATTTTGTAAGGAAATATAATTTTGGCAGGTTTTCAAATATAGAGATGATACAAAAACAAATGTTCTTTATTTAATTTCTATTGCCACAGATATTTAATCTTGAACATGAATTGTCTACAAGTGTAAATGTCAAAGATCTATGGAAACCTCACTCAAGAGGTACCTATACACTGGTATATATGACTCACACTCAATTTTTAGCCAAACATGTA
Organism: Albula glossodonta; assembly: GCA_019788955.1. NCBI lineage: Eukaryota > Metazoa > Chordata > Actinopteri > Albuliformes > Albulidae > Albula > Albula glossodonta. Next base: position 8,398,169 of record JAFBMS010000006.1, on the reverse strand, counting down.
AAATGTATTATTATATCAGTAGAAGAGAATGATTTGCATTTGTGTAGTTTATTATTATTAGAAATTGTTTTGAAACCTGTACAGCAGAGGACAATATTACGCCAGAGGAAAGCAATATATAACTGTGGTGACCGAAGTTTCCATCCTCACACCCATTCTCGATATATGGTACTTTACAGAAAATCCTGCATTTGAGATTGATTATAATTCCATGAAAGTATGCAACACTAACTCAGACACATTTTTTTCAGTGTATTCCTCTTCTCGATTTTAGTGTGAAAAGTGGGTGCTAAAAGCCCAATACTTTAAATATTATATCTTTGGCTGACTACAATAACATAATGTAATGAATACAATTTTTTTTTTCATTTAACATATGACCGGAGGGTAATTTGGAGTGCTGCAATTTGAGTTAGTAATAGTAGCATTGGCATCTAGTAATGGGGCAGTGCTCTTTTCTGAGTTATTTGAGAGTAAATATTGAGTCTGGTTTGACACAGCTCAGAATCACATGATAAAATTCAGCTTTGTGTCTGTAGCATCACTTGGTTGGAACTGCTCTCTTTCTCTTTTCATAATTGGAGTGGACAGTAATATCTGGCAGTAGGCATCGCTTTCAGAGAGACAGATGGAGAGAGAGAATGAGAGAAAATGTGTCTAGTGTCTAGTACCATGTCTTATTAGTTAAGTGCATTTTTTGACAGTGCTGTTTGACGCCGCTTGAACATGTGATGGCACCTGGTTAAGCTTGTTCCTCTCTGTACCTTACAATTGGTGCAACAATAGTACCCAACTTGACACACTGAATAGCAGCACACCTGCCCTTCAACACAGAAAGACCAGTGAAGATGACAAACATGCACCCCTTTGATGTCACTTCTGACTATATTCCAGTAATACTAGTAAGTATTACTGGAATTACTATATTCCGTATTACTTAATAGTATTAAGTAATACGGGTTACCTAGTGCCAATGATAGGATGGTTCACTAATAACAACTGGTAACATGTGGACACCTATTGTATGATTGGGACACACTATAGACCACAGTGTGAATATATTCACTGCTGGGACTCTATATTTACCAATCGAAGAGAAGGACTAGGTGTTTGTATAAGCTTCAGTCTATTTTATATTTTAAAACTTTTGAATTCAGTAAATGGTGGAATATACTCCATTAATAGAATCCTTGTAACATATGAACTGATGCTTCTGATACTGAAATGCAAATGAAATGTATTTGGTTAATTTATGACTTTGTTCTCCAGTCTCCAGTGGTCTGTGACCCATTTTACATTTCAGCCAGATTCACCTGTTTTATGGAGTATAGTGGAGGTCAAACCTGTTTCCAAATGACAATTAAACTAATAATAGTTTTGAAAGGGAATTGAAATTTCATCAGTTTTCAGCATTTAGAATGATGCTGTGTTGCTTCTCATTTTCTTATCTATGATTGGCTAAGATAGGATGATCAACCCCCCCCCCCCCCCCCCCCAACATCAAAGAGTGTAGTAGGACGTTGCTGCAAAGCGAAAAGAACATGCTCTTTTCGGTAAATGGTGGTCCCCTAAAGGCACAATTAATTTGAATGATCAATTTATGCCATTAGAGGGAAGAGACTTGTAGTGAAGAGGGTATTGTTCACCCAGTGTATTTACTGAAATTGACTGCGCCTGCCTCGTGTTACAGTTAACCAATTTACAGATGCCTGGCTTTTTCTGTCCTCTCATTAACATCATGATCATGTTATATAGTATGTGTCAGGTGTTAGGAGTGGACATAATCCAAACCTTCCACCAGACTGGGTTACTCCCCCTTGGGATCTGCCTGCCACAAGGACACCAGGACAAGGTAGGTAAACAGACACAACTTTATTTTAACCAATTTAAAAAAAAAAAAGAAAAACACTGGACCAGGCCCACAGGTAAGAAATTCCCAAGTGTTACACAACACACAAAAACAGGAAGTGCTCCACCCCACAAATTGCACACACACACACACAGACACACACACACACACACACACACACACAGTGCTTCGCTGCACACCAAATGTGACTGGCACCCCATGGGCGGAAATCAGGAGGACGGAGTACAACCACTTGAAACACACACCACGCAGACAACACAGAACAGAAATCAAAGTAAGGAGGGGCCGTAACTTAGGAGTCCTTATCCCCAGCACTTGCTGTCTCAGGGTGGAAGATTTCCCAGACTGCTGCCACTTGGATGTTCGTCCTTTTTTTCCCCAGGGATCCTTATGCAGCTCCTCCCAGCTGCCACACTCGGGACGCTGACTAAAAACACACACCACAACAACACTCGTGTGCACACACACACACACACACACACACACACACACACACACACACACACAAAGAAAAGATCAAGAGACTAATTATACAACCCTACAAACTAGTAGAGGTGTACAGAGATGTCATTAGCTGGTGGTTTATACCAGAAGTCACATTAAATTGGGCAACAGTTGTATTTTCTAACCTAATATTCATTGGTAATGCAATTTTTGTGCCTTCAAAGCATCGAATGGATTTAATATTGGCATATAATAATGGAAATTTCCATATCCTCATACTGCACCTTTCTTTTCTCTCTAGCTTCCTTTTTTATTTTTATTTTTAACTAAACTAAGTTTTATGAACTGTCCAACCCCCTCCCCCCCCTTTTAACTGGTGGACATTCATTATCTTGCCTTTCCAGGTAATGTATTCATATTCAGGTACATCCCTAATAACTAAGTTCCGGGTCGAGACTCCTGGAACCTCCAAAGCAAAATACAAAATGAAAAAACTGAAACCAAAAAATGAAAGCTGGCAAATGAAACCAGGATGCAAAGAAACAAAACAAAAGTGTTTAAAACTCCCCATGCTAGTTTTGGTTGGCATCTCTACTGCTGTGCCACCTTTACCCACCTGCCTAAATAGCCCTGGTAATCAGGACAGGCAGATGGAAAGCAGATGCGAAGCACACACCTGCAGCAAACACCGCTCCCGTTGCCGCACCTGCCCCCGGTCTCCAAAGCTCACCTGAGGAAATGGCACTCCAGGACGACTCCTGACATTTACACCAAACCCTAATGTTTGCATGTGTGAGAGAGATTATGTGTCATTTTGACATTGTCTCAGGCTTTCTGTAAATCATCAGCAAGCTGAACTGTCTTGGTCATTTAAACTGCCGAGTGTGCTCTAACAATCAGCTTCTTCCAAGACTACTGAGGTCTCCTCTTGTAACGCTGCTTTCCAAAATTACAAAGTTCTGGTCAACGATTTCATAAATGATCCTATGCATATTTACATGTATTACTAATATCCGTGCACTTTCTGCAGAACTTCACCAACAGGGTTTGACACCAAGGATTTTAGAGGATCCATGCATTTTAGACACTGGTTTATCTTTTTCAAGACATCTCTGTAATTTGGAAACCAATTACGTTCTGTTCTGAGCAACTTTATTCAGTGTCATTGTGAGTATGCAGGTTTCCGATCGCTGCACCTGAAAGCCTCAGGGGCTGAGCTATTTAAAGCACATGAGTATTAGGGGTATTGAGGCTCGAGAGGCCTGTGGGGGAAAGCCTACACATTTGGAACAACTTCAGAAAATGGGTTTCATCACTTTGTAAAGAGAAGTGTTACCAAGATATTTTTCCTTTATCAGCCCTCTACAGAGAAAGAACAGCATGAATAACATGGTTGTCAAAACAATACTGACTGATGACAGAATAAATGCAAACACATCTTTACTATTTTGTAAGCTATCATCATCGTTCTATCAATAAACTAATAATTGGGCTTACCAAATATAAGGAACTAAAATAAGTTGTGATTTATTTTTTATTTTATTGCCTTCTCAAATTATGGCTTTTCAAAGTTTACACCCTGTATTTTTAAATTACACCATGTCTGTCTCCTGCAACTGTTAACATACAAATGCCCAACTTCCTGTTCATCGGATACTATGATTTCTCCTTTCCTGCAGTCCTCCAAACCTTCACGTCAGCCCTTTATCTTCTCCTCTCAACCCCAATGAGCTTAAGTAGGCCAGAGTAACAACAATCCTCAAAAGAGCTGACTTGGACCCCTCAGCAGTCCAGTGCTACCAACAAGTATTCTTCTTCCCATTTCTTTCTAAAACCCTGGAATGGGTTATGTCCATCTAGTTGACACAATATTTGAGTTGACACTAAACAGTTGATACTAAACACCTTTGATCCATAACAGTCAGGCTTCAAGACTGACAACCCAACGGAGATGGCTCTCTTATCAGAAACAAAGGCCCCTTAAAACAGCAAAATCTGCATTTATATCTTCAGTCTTAGTCCTCCTTGATCTCTCAGCCCAATTCAATGCAGTTGACAATAACATCCTTGTACAAACAGTGGCATACATAGATATCTGAAGATCCCCCCGTAACTGGCTCTGTTCTTGTCTCTCTGGTCATTCATATCTTTTCACCTGGCATAGGTTTGACTCAAAGTCAAATAACCTAATGACAGGTGACCCTCAGGGATCAGTTCTTGGTCCAAGACTATTTTCCATATACGCAAAACCCCTTGACTTGATAATACTACTATGGCATTTCGTAGAACTGCTATGCAGGTGATACTTAGCTGATTTTCTTCCGTCCTACCCACTTATGTGAATGTCCACCTGTCACCTCCAGCTAAATCTCTCAAAAACTGACCTACATTACTGTTTGTCTATGCCTCCCCCCATTGCAACACAATGGCATCACCATCCTCCTCATCCTTGGAAAATGAGTTCTCTTACTGAGAACTGTTACTTCTGTAACCATGTCCCTTCTCCCTCTACAATATTCACAGAATCCATCCTTTTCTGTCCACATATGCTGCCAGCTCATTGTTTATGCAACTGGTGAAATTCTCTCTCTCTGTTGTGCTGTGAATAATGAAGACCTCAGTCACTGTTGATAATTTTATTCATGTCTGAAAAGATGCAACAATAAAATAAACACAATATCCTGGTCTCTTTTTTCCCAAATTTCGTCTGTTATACAGAAAATCAAAAGGGCACCATATTAAACAAACATACATTTTTCTAAGGCGCTTAAAAGCTAACATTTTGCACCTAGGCTAGCACACAGTGGTGTATGGCGTTGCTACGACGATGCCATAACCAACACGGTAACATTTATGTTAAAACTAGTAAAAGGAACAAATGTAACATACCTGACAAGACACAACAATAAAATAAACACAATATCTCTTTTTGCCCACACCTGCAGTACCAAAATTACATGATTGCATGAAATGACAATGAAATGAAATGACAGATTGCATTTGATAGATTGTGAAAAATTAATATACATACCTCTTCCATTAAATGGAAATTGAAAGGGAAATTCAATTGTATTTGTAGGCCTGTCTGCACTGGAAATTCACATATTGGAGTGGGATGATAAGTATACGGTAACAGTGAAAATTTGGACACTAGACACCAGTGTACAGTCTTTCACTCAAAGTGCCATGGTAATGCCAAAGGATTTTTAATGACAACTGTAAGACAGTGATTAAATATTTCATAGAAACACATTTGACAAGACATTTCCTTGGAATTGTGCACAAGTTGAATAAACTGATGACATAAATTGACTTAACATGCTTTTATAAAGCTTAATTACACTGGCCTCCTTAAAGTCAGTCAGTGCATTTGATCAAAGTCATGTGACAAAAATAATGAGCCATCAATACAAGTCAATTTTGCAATAATCAAACTAGGACAACTAGTTATAAGCATGACTTTAGCATGGATATTCAGTGATTCTCTTATCTTATAAAAATATGTATGGAATGCACTGTGTCCTGTTACTGTAGTTTGAGAAATGGTTTGTTAATGTGCTAGTAGATGGTCTATAAGACATTTTCATTAAAATCATGTGTTGTACATTCATCCCATTGAGCAAAGGTTGTATGTAAAAGGCTTTTCTTGACCACACACTATATACCTTCCCTCTCTCTTGTTATTATAGATTATCGTATTCATATAAACAGACTGGCCCAGAGTTCAAAATCACAATTTCTGCCTTTAGTGCCTGTAACCTCTATTTTTAAATACATTTACCAGTGCCATTTTAGTCAGGTTCCATGGTGACAAGAATTGATAAATGGCCTTTGAAAACTCAATAGCTGTATGTGAACATGTTGAAAAGGAGGGAACTGTACATTGTAATTTAATTATGATTTCCCAAAAGTCAGACCAGCCCCTTATCTATCTTGACAGATGCCCGGGGGATATAGCACCAGACAGAAGGAAGCGTAAATACACAGTCACATATATAAATGCATGTGCATGCACACAGATTTTTACATACCAATCATACACACACACACACGCACACACACACACACACAACAATACACTTTCGGTTCCACATTTCCAACAATAAGTACACAAAGCTTGAAACTGGTGCCCAGCTACAGAAGGTGTTGTCTGAAAATACAAAAGATTTAGTTGCTTATATTCATGCAGGGGACAGTTAGAAAACCAGAATCAGACTATCAGAGTATGCACGCAGGGCTTTAGGAGTGGAAAAAGTGAGGGTGATAGGACAAGGTTATTTATGACTTTGGAGGTTCATAGCAGGACTTTGAAATGTACTGTATATTTTATGGGAAAGGTTATGGAGGACCTGAGACATGTGATTACTTGAGGAGGTTTATTTGAGGAGCTAGGCAGAAATTTTGGATATGCTCCAGTCTGTTGAATGAGTTACAGATTTGGCTAGCATAGAGAGCACAGTCGCTCTATCCATAATTCAAAGTATCATTTATTTGTGCTAAGGTAATATTGGATTACATTTTTTTGTTATAGTATCTTTCATGGATCTCAAATTATGGTACAATTGTAGTTGTATTGATATTTCAACAATCACAATTAATTCAGCTAAATGATTAATGTCTTTTGGCACATGCATCTATATTTACACTTTGGTCAAATGTTTGAAAAGTAAGGCTTAGTGAACCAGATGTATCTCTCACTCATGCACTGACTAGCCTTACCTGTGTTGTTTTCTCTAATGAAAACATGGATCTGACTGAAATATACAATATACCAACTTTGAACTGACCTCAGCAGAAAGTTGAATTGAAACACATTCACTTTAATAAACTAAAGCTTTTTAAATGCACTTAATTCCAGCGGGATTTTTAGTGCCTTAATAGAGTCACATAACTTCCCTACACGGTTGTATCAGAACACACAGAGTCAGCAGATCATGATTAAATCATACTGAGAGGGTCTGAAAGAGCTGCTGTCAGCTGCTGTCTTCAGAAATATATATTTAGGTTGGGATATTGGGAAAATGTCTCTTTTTACAAGTACAAGACATTTTTCCAATAAAATAAAAATATACTGGCAATGTGGAGAAACTGGTACACTTCCAATACTGCTAGAGCACCTCCAGACAGAAAGTATTATTGTGGTTTATGGTCTGATTTAACAGAAAACTTAATCCCCACTGTCACATACCCTGTTTCATTTTATCATCTCCTTAACTGCTTCCTGAAGCTTCCATGGAAGGGAATGATGATGCCACTAAAAAAGTCTGTTTTGTCTGACAAAAGTAGAAATGTTACAAATGAAAGAAACTAGATCTTGCTTTGTAATATTAATTAGATAATGAATATTACTATTTGTATTACTATTATTAGCAACTATAGATTTAATGTCCCTCTTCTCTGCACTCCTAATCATCCATAAAAAAACGATACTTTACAGAATCGTGACAGCAATTATAACAACTATATATTATTTCACAGCTGGCAATACATGTACAAAAAAGTGCAACAAATCATTCACTTGAGTAAAACAATAGCATGTTCAAATGATTTCCTTTGCTGAAATATTGTGTTTTAAAGGTGCATTTATATATATTTCCATTGCAGGTGCTTTATTTCAAACAGATGCAGTGGAGTGATGCAATCATGTGGTTTAAAAGCAGTGGTAATGCTAATTGCAGGGACATGCGATCAATGCTTATTTTATCCTCCCCAATCTGCATACCGTTCTCTTTAAAAGGGCATGGCACGGCCTGTGGAAAAGTAGCTATAATTGCAGGCTGTCTAGGTGATCTCTTCCTATTTTAGCACTGCATCGCTGCTCCCTGGCATTTCTAATAATGAACAGAGCAAACCTGCACACCTCCTCTATAATGGAGCTGAGCATTTCCCCATGACTGTCTTCTCTGTTCAGTTCTGTGTTCCATCAACAACAGAAAATAACTTCAGTAATGCTTGTATGATATTACTTTTTCTTTTTCCAATTGCCAGAGCCCAATTTTTCAAACTATTGACACATGTTTCAAAACTCTTACTGTAACACCCAAAAACACACAATAAAAATCCCAAAATACATTCTCTCCATGAACAACACATGCAGTATTGTTATATCTCAGGCCAAACACCTTACACACAATCATATGACATTCATCTTAATATTAATCATGGATTTGTGTGTGTGAAAATGCAATAAGTTAGTAGTGATGTGCAGTTTTCAAGTGAACTGGGTTTACTGTAGTACCATTCCCATAATTATTTTCTTGACATATGCTGCCTGTAGAAATCCAAAAACAATTGAGCAGGTTTACAATTTCATAGACAAATGGTTGAAAATAGCCTATATAAATAATATCAAGAATCTAGTTCAGGGGAGAGCTCAAGTCGGTATTAGCTGACTGCCAGCTGAGTGTTCTGATGTGCCATACTGGGATCAGCAACATTTACACCAGTCAAATGGCATATGGCAGTCTGTGTCAATACCAGGTTAAGTGTAATCACTTTGCTACATACATATGGCTGCTAACCCAATTTTACTGTTGCTTGGTATTGTGGCACCACCCCTTACCTTCACCCCCACTACCACAATCATGGGACAAACTAACATGTACCCTGTTTCTGCTGAACACCTGAAGCTGAGCAGGTATGGATTTGAGGAAAAATAAGCTGCTGCTGTAAGTGGTGGTAGTGAGCAAGTAGGGGGCAATCTTCCCACTGGTCCTACAAAACATCCCAAAACTCCAATGATGTGACAGGGGCCACTGTACTGTAGGAGAAGTCATCCCTTAGGCAAGGCATCAAACGGAGGCCCTGACTCATTGCAGCCATTAAAGATCCCATGACACTTATGGCAATGTGAATTCTAGATTTCAGATTTATTTTTTTTACTTTAAACTGAAAAGTTTATTTAAACTTTAAATTTAAATGAAATGAGAGGATGAAAAGAATGTGCCTCTGATTAAGGTCTATGTCTGTATAATCACATACATTCTATGTAGACTTAAGTTTCATGAACTGAAATGAATACATAATTTACCTTCTCAGGAACTGCCTTGCATTTTTAAAGGAGACAAAGGCAGTATACAATACTATGCAGGAAACAGAGAAACCCCGGCAACATGCAATAGCTCAAAAACACAGATGAACACATCTATTCAACATCCATTAAATATGTAACAGTTAGCCTCTGGTTCTCCTTCACATTTAGAAGTTTGATGTATTTGCACTCTGATGAAATAAATTCAGGTAAAACTTGTATATTCCGTTAAGACTGAGTTTCAATTGGCCTCCACTTGCATCATTGCTGCACTTTTCAAAAATGTTTAACACAGAATCACTTCCTTGTCAGAATTCTTTCTACTACAGGATGATTCTTGTACAACTTGCAGGAAATCAGCCGTACATTTTCAATGACCTTATGGTGTGCATAGCAGCATCAAAATCTGTGATTCTTTCAATGTTTTACTCCAAACATGCCCTTTAGTCATGCTGTGGAATTTTAATGAAGAATCAGAGAGAATTGTATTTTTTTTAAAAAAAAATCACATGTGTATGACTGTACCCCTTTGAAAGTGAATAGACCCCTAACTTATCAGACACATAACAGAACCTCTGCAGAAGACTTAAAATGCTAATACAAACCGAAGCTGTTGCCAATAAGCTGTCCCAGGTCAGAGGCAAGCCTTCCAGATAACCCCTCCACCTGCTGCTCTGGGTACTGTCTCGTCATGGCAAATGATCTAAAATCAAATTTCCTCTTATCCTTACCCCAACTGTTCAGTTTTTTCCCTTTTCTTCAGATTTTCAATCCTCAATTGTATTTGTAGGCCTGTCTGCATTGGAACTTCTCTGACAGACCCTGAGGTCCCCCAGCTGTGCTACCCATTGCATCAGAGGAAGACACCTTATGAAGGGTTGGAGGAAGCAAGCTCAGCCAGGATCATAGCTGGTGTGCAATGAGATTGGAACACCCATTCCTTCTGACCGACTATTCACCTCATTATCTTCCACCAAGTGTTTCAGCATTGGTATTGTCAGAATTCAACACAAAAGTGCATTACTACTCTGAAAATGTAGTCTTTAGAAGTGCCAGCCACTTAGCAGTCCTTACAGAACATGTCCTGACAGAGCCGCTTAGGGTTCTCCACCTTGTATCTACCTTAGAGCCAATTGTGATGGGTAGATATCAATGTCGAAGTTTTTCTTGATTTGGGTTCATTTCCTATGCACATTTTCATAATAACACATGGACCACATTGTACAGTTTGACATTTATTTCTATTCATTAATCCATCATTTACAGGAGTATACAAAATATACGTATATACTGTCCATAATAGGATCAACGTACATCTCATTACGATACAAAGCTTTGTTACTGGAAGCGCAAATTTTTGTGTGATGAAGAGATCACAAGGTGAACAGAATCACTGTGACAGAGACAAGACAGCACACGAAACACACATTAATGTGATAGTCATGGCCATAATTTTAATTCAAAAGCATTTTGTATCTTACCTCTTCAATATTTACAATATTGACAAATGAATGTTTTCAACTTCACAAAGTGAATCTAGCAGTATAAAAACCCTTTTCAGTTCATCACTGGTCAGATTTTAAACTCTACGGCTCTATCATGATGGTACAGTCTTATGGTGCAATTATTAAAAAAGACCATATTGTACTGAATAATTGATTAATCATTGTCAAATTCTGCTTGTTTGAAATTGATGCAGCTTGGCTCAGAAGCAAACACAGAAGCAATTACTTAAGGTATTAAGATGTATTTTGACCAATGCACCATGAATTCTGACCATTAATAAAGACCCACGAAAGTATGGAAATAAATACATACATACATACATACATACATACATACATAAATAAATAAATAAATGACAGGGTGAAACTGGATTTGGCATCCACTGACCAAAGTCACAATCATTTACAGCCAGTTAGATTTCTGCTTCAGGTATTTGAAATTCAACCTGACATTTCAATTTCTTTTCAAATATTATTTCCCCAAATGGGGCGCACAGTAAGCAATAAATTAATCAAATACTTAATCAAGCACTCTATTACTGAACATACAAAGAAATACATAAATACATTGGTAAATAACAGATAGAATTGCACTTGTGTCCTACTCCAAGTATTTCCTAACTATTTGTATTCTTCTCAATATGTTATATGGTTACTTATAGGCACACTGTACTTTTTCTTCCAAGTATTTTTTCAATTCACTACATGTTTGATACTCTTGATGCTGTCTGCCTATGTGTTCACTCATGTATAGGACAAGTGAGCTTGAATTTACCGACAGTCCAGATGGGAATACCCTTGCCAATACCACAGAACATTCATCCAAAGGTATTAATATGCTTTTATGTGCTTCAGTTTGCTGTATTATTATACCAGCTTGAAATACAGAAGAAACAGTGCTACATTATTTTAAATAAAATAAAAAAATGCTTTTGACTTATATAAACTGTACAGAATGAGCTCCTCATCTAAGGACAACTAAATTGTTTGCTTTCTGTCTATGAAATTGCGCACAAGTATGGTAAGAACCGCTGTATAAAATGCATGTGCAGGGTCATTACTGTGCATGAAAGGTCACAGACTCAATTTACAGCCTCTATTTCTTTTCTTTTCTGTTTTTTTTTTTATTATTTACTTGAAAACACCAAACAGCAAACAATATACATATTATAAAAATTAATTTGAATGATCAATGTAACATGCAATAAAATTTTTGTCACGGGCTTAAATTATTTTGTAGTATTTACATAATCTGTTTTATATAAATGTTTACAGTAATATTTATATACTTCTGCTTAGTGGATTTGTGGTCTTTGTGAGGAGATATGATTGCTTCATTCTTTTCAGCAATACATTAAACAAATTCCAAGCTTACAATCTGATCTTGTTTTTTGCACACATGATATATCATATTGTTGCACTATAAATTATTGATGGAAATATTAAATCATATAATATTAATGAAAAGAAAAACATTCCATTCAGCAAAAACAATTTTCTCTCTAACAAATCTGCACACATAGCCAAAACTCCCCTCACCCAACTACCCAGCCCATTCTATCTCAGTTTACCCATTTCCTGAGAGTTGTTTTTGTATTTTGTAACATTAGTTCAGAACTACAATGTTTAAAACCACAAAACTCAAAACATGCAATCATTTTCAAGTGTGGAGCTGGATGGAGGCTGGCTCATTCTGCATGTTGCCCAGTATAGACCTGGGATCAGGCTGGATCATTCCAGAGCTTTCTTACTAGATAGAGCGGGAATCATTTTGGCTCTTTCTCCAGTGCAGAGCTGGAGACATTGGGGATAATTATATCCTTTTTCCAGTATAGAGTTAATACAAGGCTTGTCTCCTTTATCCAGGTGCCAGGATAACTGTTGTTCCATGACCTCTGTGGTGCCCTGTTGTACCTATTAACCCCAGTTTTCCAGCCATTTTGGTACTTAGCTCTTGAAAGCAGCCCTTGGGCAGAGCCAGAAATTACACCGAAGAGCTGAATTGTTTCCATTAAATCCTGCATTCTTCACACTCACAGAAGATGAAAACAGCAATCTCTACTGGCATCAGTAAATACCCAGGTACAGCAGGCTAGCATATCTGGGCTATAGGCACTACTACTTCAAACTATTTAATATTGTGGGTAATGTTGAGTGGGTTTGGAGTGAATTAATGTTTGCTACTAAGCTTAGTTATCAAGCTATACATCATGTTGATATAATACTGTTAAAAATTGAAAACTGTAAGTTAGCTGAAAGATATGCATAAAAATGACAAGTCAGTTCATTTTCAATGATTGACTCATTTTATAATTTAATTTGAATTATACAGGCAATAAAGTTATCTCACTGCTTAAGTACATTTGTGGGATACAACTGGAATATCCAGTTAAGTGTGGTAACAGAACCAATGGATGTCTGACAGTATAATGAATGAGCTAGCAACAGTAATTGAGATTACAGGGGTGTGGACCATCCTACTTGGCGTGGCATGAGCTAGCAGCAAGGCAAGCTAACTTAATGGCATTCAACCTGCAGTGGAGATGACATTTTCTAGATGGTTGTTTCACATTTGTAGTTAATTGTGTATTGATTTTCAATCTCTTGTTCACATTTATAATTATATGACTTAGCCCCTCCACTTTTGAAAATACTAGATTTGAGGTGGTGCCCTGGGCTAAAATACCACCATTTTTCTTGGTGGTATTGAATACCCGTATCTCCACCCATTCCAGCACCTACGGACAGTTGTCTCATTTGGGGCAGGCAGCAGCATCTGCTGTAGATCAAGGAAATTGCTAATGCTCTGGTTGCAGGTAATGTGATTGAGAAGGCAATCAGTCTTACCATTTCAGGTTAGTGAGCTTTCGCCTCAGCTGGTGTTTGGCTGATCCACGCTCTACAGTGGAAAATAGGTATTACTGGCTCCTTTTCCTTAATCCACATCACTCTTGGGCTCAATTTCCTGCAGAGTAGCGTGCCATACAAATATTTTTCATTGGCTGGTCCTGGCCTGTTATACATTCCACTGAGATACCCCTAAATTTACATTCTTTTTAAAACATGACAGAAGGCTCCAGTCTTCTTAGGAAGAAACCTTGCGTATTGTACACTGCATCTGCCTTTAATACCCTCTTCCAGCAGGAGGTGACAAAGCATTGGAAAGGAACATACAAAACTTCAAATAACAGAAACTGGCACTGTCAAGCAAGACATGGGTGTTTATGTTTCTCGGTCTTTCACTCTTTCTAGTTTCTGTCCATCTGTGTCTTTTCCTCAGCAGTGCAGTATCTTAATGAAAGCCTTTCTGAACTCGACGTTGAAAGTGGTGTATATGATGGGGTTGACGGCGCTGTTCACATATCCCAGCCATGTGAATGCATTGTACATCTCCACCGGCACCTTGCAATAAATGTTTAAAATGTGTGTGATGAAAAATGGCAGCCAACATATGATAAATACACCTGAAAGAAAAACCAAGAGAGAGCGAGAGAGAGAGAGAGAGAGAGAGAGAGAGAGAGAGAGAGAGAGAGAGAGAGACATCAATGATCCTGTATTGTATGCTAAATTTGCATGTACCTAGATATAGGTTTTGTACATAATATACATTGGCAAAATCTGTACATCCTTTGTCATTAATTACCTCATACTTATCTATCTATCTAAATTGTAATTAATAGACTGACTTAAAAGACATAAATAGATTTACTGACATCCATGTCTAAAATTTCCATGCGCTCAAAAATACAATTGAGGCATTAAAACAAATATCTTACCCAGGACAATAGCTAGCATCTGTGTTGCCTTCTTCTCCTTCTGCTGAGACATCTTTCTTTTGTTTATGGCCTTGACCGAAGTTTGTGCTTTCCCATTGGACAAGGCCTGGGTCTCGATCTCTTTAGCGGCTTTGGAGACGTTGCCGTCTTTTGCATGGCCATTCTCCGCATTGAGTCGGCTCACCATGGGGGAGGGCGGGGCAGAGCTTGGGTAGGGGTTTGAGGAGGCGGGTGTTAAGAGCTGGTGGCCAGTGGCTGCAGGTGCAAGCTTTTTCTTCTCTGGGAGACTCGTGCTGCTTGCCATGTCCAGCTCCATATCATTACTGTGCTCCACTGCCTCCTGAATTAGAATCTATGGGGAAAGACAAAAACGGGGGAGAGGGTGCACATAGGATGTTCCATTTTATCTACAATGTTCTTGTTTAAAAATATTCTTTGTCTTATTGGTTCTATTATATATGATTGTTTTTGGACTCATGTACACTCTGGTCGTGTTTATATTAAGGGATACACTACGGCATTCCATTTCTACACAAAAAAAAAAAAAAAAATGGTTACAATGTTGTCACCCTAAAAATTTGTACATCCCACATCACAGTCAATGTCCTGGGCACATACACATTATGAAAAGCTTATAGAAATAGCATTTTTTTGGGACATATGTCATAGGTGTCAATTGTATTTTATTTCATGGTCATATTGACTGATAATATAATACAAATAAAATTATTACATATTCTTATGACAAGGATTATTGTATTTATTTAAAGAAAGGCTGTGCTTTGCTGAAAATATACCAAAAACATACTAAAAGTTTCCACCTGATATAGTCAGGGGTTGTATTGCATTATATTATTATGACGTTATGTTGTGTAGATCGCCACAAGAATGGAAATGGACTAGCATACCACTTTCTTGTTTTTGAGTGGAAAGCCAACATTCGACTTGACGATCACAGTACAGAGTTTCACATCCTCCACATTAGTGCACTTCTCCTGCAGGGAAAAAGAGAAGGAGCAGGATGCTGGGTGGCTCTTAATGATAGTACACTGTTCCACTGCATGGATTACACTATGGTATGTTATCCAGATAATGACAGTAACCATAAGTAAGGTGGAAATCTGGTGCTGGGGTGACTGTCTCATTGCACACCTGCAACAGCTGTAGTTTATGGGTACTCCAGCATAATGACTATGGAACCTCAGTGAGTGGACTGTGGAAGGAAAAAAGCTGAGTCCAGTAGCAGCACTGAGATGTGTGAATATCTTGTGTGTTATCCTTGAGTTGGGTTGATGGAGGTGTTTGCAGCAGTGAGACCAGCATCCCAATATAATGTGGCACTCCACATACCGTGATCTCCCACTCTCCACAATGAATAGGCCTTGACCTAATAATGTAATGTGATTATTTTAAATCATGATGAGATGTGTTGCTTGTATAGCATGTATAGCATGACTGACAAATGAATATCAATTCAGGCCATATTTATTTGAATGGGAGAGTGACATGATACACATATTAGTGGCAAGTTATTTAGTGTAAAAATGAGGGTATGGTTGTACATGTATGTATGGTATGGTTGTCTAATTCCAGTCCTTGATGTTTTCCCATCTTTGTTTAAAAATGACTCCATAATATCAATAGAGAAATGTTTAGTTTCCATGGCAATTGACTTTTAATGTTACTTTCATAAGTACTTTAACCACAGCCCTGCAAAGAAAAAAAAGATATTTGAAAAATGCATAAGGCTAAAAGAGACAGATTCTTTTTTCCCTTCACCCTCCTCTCTCTTTGTCTGTTTTCCTCACTTTCTCTCGTTCTCATGATAAATTATTTATTTGGCAGATTTCATTGATCTGCAGTGGGCAATTATATAACAATGAATGCAGAAATCAATTCTGCAATAGGTCAAAGGTTATGCGAGGAAACTTGTATTTACTGCACTACAGTTTCCACAAAGCACACTCATGGTCCAAAGAAAGATCATTAGAACTGACTAGGACCAAAGAGCTGCTTGTTCAGTTCTCAAGAGGGGTTGTACCATGTGCCATGTGTATGGACATCTTCAGTGAGACAGTACCAATAACAGTAACATTAGACAACTTTCTTTTGTACAGTATACAGTAATGGATTGGAAAATCAATTTTCAGTTACCTGCATAATGAACCAAACTTGATGCAAGACACTGTTATTATGCAGATGGTATGAGTATGTATGCAGAACAATAAATAGCTTAAAAAGAAATAGCATATAAATGACATCTGACAAACCATTGGCAACAAATGACAAAGTTAATTTCATAAAGCAAATCTTCATCATGCACTTAAAAGATATACACTTAAAGATGCTTCATAAATTACACTTGTATCTTATGCAGGTTGTAAAAGTAAGGTCGTAAACGTAATCCTGTCCCTTGGGATAATGTTTGAGTAATGGAGGTTTATTATCTTTATAGTTGCTCATACTGGTTTTGTCACTTTCTTAAAAAACGACAAACCTCATATCACATAGATTAGCATGCTATGTGGGTTAGTAGAGCCATATATCCAAGTTCCTGTGTCAGAATAGTAAATACAGGTACCTTCTCCTTATCACTTCTCACAACCAAACACTATACAGTACCCACCTTTATGTCTGGATCTTTACCTTCATATACTGAAAAACTGCCTCCAATGAGATGAAAAAGGATAGAATGTTCTCAAGCTTTCATATTTATGGGAAATTGTTTTGAAAAGTGTTGTAAGTATCTGTAAATGGGTTTCTGTGATAGCCCTCTCCCAGACATCTCTTTAACACATTGGGCCTCATTTATCAAACGTGAGCCGAACGAATTTGATTGTAAATTGTTCGTAAATGCATTTACGCAAAAAATGTGGGATTTATCAAAGTTTTTGTATATCAGTAGGATCCAATGAAATTTCATGAGTGCTCTAAACTGTTCGTATTGTGTGCGTAAATGGAAACACACGGCTGTAAAGGGTGTTTGTCGTGTTGTTGCTTTTATTTTTCCATTCACTCATTTTTTGTTTGATTAAAAATGAATAGCAAATAATTTGGCAGTAATATAATAACATTATAACGAATCAAAATGCTATATAAAATCACTATTGGATTCAACATTAAAACAGGTGATGCTTCATTTGTGTAATACTGATTAATGAGATTAATTAGTTTGCTTGCCGAAGGTGCAAACTACTGTTCTTCTATAGAATCTTTACTTCTTCTTCTTATTATTATTCCTGGTTCTTCCAGACGTATCTCCTCCAACAGTTTTTAAGGTAGACATACTGAACCTGGCGTGAATATACTGGTCAGGTTGCTTGTATTTTTCTAAGCTATACGATTCATACTTTTTAAACTACAAAGCTTTAAAAAAACGCCTCCATTGACTTCACATGTTGAGCATGTTAATGTGGCTAACGTTACTAAGCAACAATTATAACTGCCGCTGCAATTTTAAGGTAGTTGAAAAATTATCCAAATTATACAGTATGCTTACCGGTTAGCTACCTTACTGGACTTGACATTTTAAAATAACTTTGTGGATATAATGACACTGCAATGCTGTTCAGGTATAATGATCTTAAATGACAATTTCAGGTTTTGAACAGAAAGTTCTGCTGTTCTTTGACTGCTTCTTGTACTCCTGCGACTACTACTTCAGTGCTTAGTGTACCTACTAAAAGTTTTAATATACTAATAATAAGTATATTAGTATATTTAAACTTCTAGTAGGTAGGTTACATACTCTTCAAGCCCTCGGCAACCAAACAGAGTTTCTTCTGGAACTCTATATCTAGTTCTTGTTTGAAATTTTATATGAATTCCATAAAACACGCTAACAACGTTTACTGTAGATAAGGAGCAGAAACCATTGCTAAGATCTCCGTTGCTATGGTTGACCTTGCTCTTTTAGCTTTAAGAAAAACTTAAGCAGTCAACACATCTCCGAAACAGGGCAGAAATAGGACTGTCAAAATACATGTATGGCCTTATTTAATAAACATACGTTCTTATGCAATTGGACTAATATAGCCAGCTGATTGGGCCATTTACTGTGGAATTTGCAATCTAATTTTCTCCTGTGTTTGTTTGAAAAATAAATCTAAATATTACAATCGTTGTCCTTATTTTTATACAAGGTAAAATGATGTTAGAGTGTGCGTTTGAAAAGGAGAGGGACTGCAGAGTGGAGGGAAAGGCAAGGGAGGGCACACTATTATGGAGGATGCTAATTATGTAATAGTTCTAATTTGAACGAATTATTTAACTAGGGATTCGTTCCAAGTTGATTTAGGAAAAACATGACATCCCAACGATGTATTGCATGTGTCATTACCACTTTGGCCAACCATGCCCCCTCGCCGGCCCAGGTGCAGCTGCCCCCCAGGATTTATGGCAACGATAAGACTGGTATACAAAAATTTACCTTCAGAATTGGAGAGTGATTGATCCAAGACCAGGGTAAACAGATTGCGGTTACCCTCCACGTTAATTCCAGCCAACGACGTCTCTTCAATAATGCACCTCCAGTTTCATGTCAAACCATTTTCTTTGAACCTTTTGCAGCTTTGGTCTTCCCTGGCCCTGACACTAAACTACTTACACTTCTGATCAAAGTATTTTTTTTAATTCTATTTCCATTAACAAAACTTCAGTCGCTGCTTCAGAACAGTTTTTTCTCTTTTGCCTTTTCTCTGCCATCTCTTTACATTGCCAGCAATGGGATTTCAAGCTCCTTATATGGTATTTCAGGGGCGTCGATTTATGCTAATCGCAAATTTTGTGAACGCGCTTGTCATTTACCATTGATTGGCATTTATCAACATACGCACAAAATAAGAACAAATGCTGCGTTTACGCATGTTTGATAAATTTGTTTGATTGTAGCCGTTCATGTGTAAATTTACACACAGTTTTACGAAAATATTGATAAATGAGGCCCATTAAGTGTATCCTCAGAGATCTGATGAAACCTGTGAGCTTTTGTCACCTTTGGCACAGCATCATCCTCTGTCCGCTGGGCGCTGCGCTTGGTGTTAACACGTTTCCGTCGCTTTTGGAGCACGACATAGATCTGCACGTAAACCAGCAAGGTGATGATGAAGGGGACGTAGAAGGACACGATAGAAGAGTATACCACAAAGGCAGGGTTTGCGATTATACAGAGGGAATCATCACGGGTATCTGGAAAACACAAAAGATATATTTATATATATATATATATACATATACATATATATATACACTACTGATGATGGGACGCATGCGGGGCATAACAATATAGTGTATAGCTCACAGTTTTTGGTGCCACTTTAAATGAAGATAGTCCAATAGCAGATAATTTCTTTCGACTTGATTGCACAAGAGCATTTTATATATAGGGGAAAATATAGGTTCTACATCAAAAAGACTATCTTGAGTCTCTTAACTATGTTCCAAATTACCTATTGTAATTTGATCCTGTTAGCTCTCACACGCTTGTTAATATGTGATCCCTGTATTCTGCATAGTAATTAAGCTCACTGATGTTGCACTGGAAGATTTATGCATTCTTCACATGTTCAGCAAAATAGCATTTCATTTTAACATTTTCACTATTTTTTCTTTTTTTTCCTGAGATACCTGCAGGGTAGTCTGCAGGGAGCTGTGATGGAATAAACTGTCAAGCCTGGATATCTAGTCCTTTAAATTGATAACTATCATGATCCATTCAAGATACATTGTGCTCCAGTGCACTATACTGTGATTGGCTGAAATCAGTGAGTTCCTGAAAGCACTGGCATTGTGTCACAAGTTATGAATTACAGGGTTTCCAAAGCCTTAATGTTCAGCATTCAGAAACAGCGATAAAATTTACCTGTGTTATTCAGGCCGAACAACAGGGGGGAGGATATGGCGAATGACAGCACCCAGACCACAGTGATCATAACTGTAACCCTTCTTTTGGAGCTGTACCGGGTGTTATACAACATGGGCATGGCTACAGCTGTATACCTGAGAGAAGCAGTGAGTGTTAAGTGGGGGAGTGTGGGAGATGAAGAAAACAATTAGGAGAGAGAGCAGGGTGGGGGTTGGTGGTGGTAGTGTGGGAGGAAAAGAAGACAAAGGAAACAGTGAGACACGCTGAGAAAACAACACTGCCCTCAATTCCTAGAGCCATTTCTTAAATATTCTTAAATTCTGTTTGTCTGATGCCAGCCTACACCCATTACAGAGGGCATATGCCTGTTTACAGGAATAATGCAACATAGTCTTGGACACATACCAGATCCCTTTACCCAGCTGATTTTCTGTAAATTAAAAATGGTCATTCTCTTCAACATGAATACTAGGGCAAAAAAAGTGATGACCAAGGCACCATAAAGAGTAGCATGTTTCTTCTGGAATCACTCTTAAGCAACAAAATAGTCATCCACCAAATCTGAGCGTTACTAAAAGTCAAGGACTATAATAAAATTAATTATGTTTTGAGAATTTTCCAGTAAGCCAGATCATTCTGAGGGACTTGATGACCAATGACATCACTGGTGTTCTGTACAAGAATGAACCATTCTTTTTGAATTATTCTATTTAGTGAGCTGCTTGCACTGAATCACCGGCATTATTTATGATGTAATTTTATCATGTGTTAGATTGCATTCATAGACTTAATCCTCCAGGTTTTTGATACAGTTGCTCAAACAACATTATACTTCACAGTTAGACAAAAAAACCTGAAATCTTTTGTGCTCTGATGGGAACCGACCAGACAATCCTTTTTTTCCAAGCATCCACTTCTTCATGAACTACAGGCATGAAATTTCACTGCACCAAACTGCTCTGAGAAACAAAACTGCAATGAGACCAAGCTGGATAAGAACGGAGGCATTTTTAATGACAGATTTTTAGCAAATAGTCATTAACAACTCTGAGTAGAAAAGTCTAACGTCTGTCTGTAAAGCTGACTAAAATGGCTCAGAGGTCACAGCATATTTAAGTGCCTTGGACAGGAATGTGTGATGACACACAGCTCTGTTTTTAGAACAGAAAGTGTCCCAAATGATTATGATGTAGCCAGTCACCAACTTTGATTAAATAATTATTAAAGAAAAAAAGTTCAGTTTGAAATCATGATTAAAGCTAATGCATGCAAATAGTATTCAATATGAATGCATGTCATTCATTTTACATTAAGCTCCAAAATTTCCTTGAGATTTCATATGGATGCTGCCATTTGTCCTCACAGGAGGAGTTTAACAATTAGATATAATGAGTGCACTGTCCTATGTGAGCCAGGATCCTGATTATATGCCATTGACTGATGATGATTATGATGCTGAATACAATAAATGCCTCCAGGTTCTTTTAAACCCCACATAGAGTCTGTCAGTAAACCACAATCAATGTAATTGATGGGAGTGCTTATATTTTAATACAGGCATCTTTGCACATGTAAAGAAGGACAGAACACTGTGTTAGTAGGACATTTTTTTGGAATTAATACACAATTTTTTCAACTACTTTTCTTTGATACAGAAACAACAGACCCTTGGCTTTTACATGTGAACCTACCTGTCGATGCTTATGGCACAAAGATTAAGGATGCTGGCCGTACACATCATGACATCAAGGGTAACAAAGATGTCACAGTGGATTTTGCTAAATCGCCACTCTCCTACCACCTGAAATAAAGAACAGACTTTAGGAGAATCAGTTGAAAATTGATGCCATTTAAGATTCAGGCCTGGACTCAATCAGTATTTGGACATAACATTGACTAAATTGCAATTAAATACAAGTGTTCTTATTTACAATCACAGATCATTTAACATGAGCAATAACCAAAATAATCTGTATCATCAAATTGTAAATGAAAGAAACTAAAACGTCTAGTTCCAAGTAAGTCAAGGACAGAGTTTGACTGAGTATAATCCTTTTTCAATGCAAATCAAGAGTTTCTGATTTTCAAAGATCATGGCTTGAAACTACAAACCTGAACCAAGGGGATGGTGTCAGGTGTGGACAATTTTAAACAGTCAAGGACAAGGGCAGAAACTATTGTGTTAATATTTCTAAATGCCCAGCAAATCAAGATAAATACCAGGCAAATAGAGATGAGCAGAGCAGAGATTACTGAGCAAGCAAACAAAATGGTAAAAAAAGGGAAGAGTGCCTCCCTGGGATTCAATCAAACATACTTAGCCACTTTAAGGGCAAATGCAGTTTGGCCATAATGACCTTTCATAGCAGCAAGAGCATATCCTGTTTATCCAGATTAATCCTGTTCATAAGAAGTCACCTCAGCTGGTCAAGTGGAGCAGTGGATTCTGAAAAAGCTTTTGGAACATTTTCTTTCCAATCTTGAATTATGAAATGAAACTGCAAGACCATCCCAATCCACTGTGCATTCAGGAGGACTTATATTATTCTCACATGCTTCTCTCCTTTCCCAGTCTGTCACTCAGGTTTCAAAATCTGTCTCATCTATCTCAACCAGGCCAAATCTAAGGCGTTCTATATTTCCTCAAATTCCCATCATTCTGGCTGGAAGAGCCAGAACTCAGATCTCTTCTACCATAAGAAGCCTAAGGGTAGCTCTAGATGACAGACTCTTTTTGTCTTTCTATGTATTGCAGTTTGGCTTTTTGTTTTTTTTTTCTATATAAAGTCAAATGAATGCCAACAAGAATGCCCCTTGTATTGCATTGGTTGTTAGTGATGCTGCATAATATATACTTTCTGGTCTGGAAATGTGGTGAAAAACGTCTGGCACTATTACTCCCATAATCATGAGGATGTACGTATGTTCTTTATAAGTCACCATGGATAACAGCATCTGCTAAATGGTTGTAATGTGATTTATATACAACGCATGCAGAGAACCACCATTGCATTTCACTGTAATTCATTTCATTGTAATTCATGGATCTCATTCAAGATTCCTCAAATTTACATAAACAACATTTATTTTTGTATTTGAAAATATGTTGGTAAATACAACTCACTTTTACATTGAAATGAAGAGGCATATTTTCTCAAAGAGGCTTTACAGCTTTCTAGCGATGCTTAAACCTCACCATACTACATATTCACCACTGGTATTTAAAAACAAAGACAGACAGAGACGTATGATTCTGCAAAATACTGTCACAATACAAAATGGAGTCACAAAGCTGTGTAATACATTATACATGATTGCATCTTATGTTTCAAATAGCAGACATGGAATGTTTAGTATGGTATGGGATAGGTATTTGAAGAATACTGCTTGCATTGCATTAGCAAAAAAAAATAAAAAATATATATAGACTGAAAAAAGGCCTCTTTATATAAATTTCAAAAGCTGCACACCTGGAGACAAGATTTACATTCAAGTGGGATCTATGAACACGCTGTCATATTTAAACTCTTGATTGACCCAAATTTGAAGAAATCACAAGAGATTTATGATTGCTTCTTATAATTAAATATACAGTAAGTTCAATGCGATAGCTTTGTAAATCTGGACCAATGGAAAGAAGAGCAAGAAGATCCATGTAATTCCACTGGAGAAAACTATTTGAGTTTAAGCATCGTTTAAATATATTACTTTATAACTGATCAGCATGGTGATTAGTCAGTGTTATGCATTTGTTCAGTCTGCCATAATGCAAAAAAAGGATTAAAATGTACACAGAGCTGACAGTCGTAAGCTGCTCCGATCATGTCAAATCCTTGTGTGAAAATGACAGGCAAGACTATGCAGTTTTCACTGTAATTGATCATCAAGAGGGCTTTATGACGCCCACAGCATCCCAGATATTTCTATTCCCTTGAGCAGGCAGGCTCGGAATGCAACCAACATCAATAGTGACTTAAATAACAAGCCTATGCCAACAGCAAAACATAAATAAAAGACTAAAGACCCAACTCAAAAAGGGAATAAGCAATTGTATGTCACCCTCTTGCCTGACATGCCAATACATTGTTTGTAATTTTCAAACAGACTAAAGGCTTACTGACAACAAAACCTCTTACTTCACTTCACTTTCCCTTTTTAGTTTGCATTTTTATTTCCCATTCTGAAACTAGTCATCAAAATTGAGATATAACTTGAGCACACAGGCTATACTGTGAGTATGAAGCTAATGATGGCAGTTTAAAAAATTGTACTTGCACAAAAAAGTACATGTAGTCCTTGATTTTGACAATAATATAAACATAAAAACTAAATTAATTCTAAAACATCGGACATTGATTATGATTATGATTTTGAATATCTTAGAAAGAAGAGAAAATCTGAGAGAAGTGAATTTAAGTGCAATTACGCAGTCCAACAATAATGAAACATGTGCCACCTTATAATGCCCTTCATTGTTGAACACAAATGTCCTTTTTAATACACCACAGCACTCACAGGGGTTTCACATTTTGAAAAATCTTCAAGGTACAATTGCAGTCTTACTCCAGTTCCCAAAGTGCCAACCAGCTGCTCCCCACCAGGTCATACAGTGCAGTACATGCAATTTCAACAGTAAGTATGTCATAAAAACAGCTCTTTGGGGAGACATTCAACCAATCTTCCCATTTGCTAAAATAGCAACCAGTTACAACATCACTCTGCTTTTGTAATAAAAAGGTGCTTTTAACTGTCTTGGGGGAAAACAATCACACATCTCTATCGGCCAAGTGAAATGGTACGCGTGATTTTTTTGTTGTTGTTTTTTTGTTTTTGCATTTTTCAGGCATAGAGCAAGCCTTTCTGGTAAGTATTGATGTATTCATTTGGGTTTATTTTTTTATATTCACAACCTTATACCATATAAATTTAGGCATGTGTCTATGTATATACAGTGTAGACAGTATCCATATGCTGTTTAAAACACTTTCTATACAATACCTATTGCTTTTGCCTGAATTTGGGGTTTCTTCTGAAACAACACAGCCTATACCTGCATGTATTATTTATATAAAGTTATGTTTTTGATTTTTCTGAAATACATTATTTTTCAATGCAAGTGATTGCTGTATTGCTTAAGCTAACATATTTTTAGCATAAGTGTAAAAATGTCTCCCTTCTCAATATATCAAAAGAGTTACAGTGCGTTGTGTTTCTTTGTCACTCAGTTAAGAAAGGATAGTATTAATATCTTCTTTGATTCACAAAATGACCCAAGAATGAAGGAAAGGTCTAACCTCAAGATAGACCACCCAAGGCATGACGAGTGTGGCCACGAGCAGGTCAGCCACAGCCAGACTCACGATCAGGTAGTTGGTGGTGGTCTGCAGAGCCTTCTCCCGCGAGACGGCCATGCACACCAGTACGTTGCCAAAGACGATGACGAAGATGAGGAGGGTGAGAAGCATGGCGTAGTAGTTGTACTGCTGCTTCTCCACATGGTCCGTGGTGTTGGACACCTCTGTTCCATTGCCATAGTAAGACTCATTGTAGGCACTCATTGTGGGCTATGACTGCCTAAGGCCAGGGACAGGACCTGAAACCAAAAGCAACGGTGAAGCCATCATGTTTCAAAAAGAGTATTGCTGTGCTCTGCTTATTTACACTCATTATGCAATCAACCTCAGGGGGTCTTTGAACATTGCACATCTTCCATAACATGGATACAGGAAAATAATGCAGTACTCCTTAATGTGTACCGCATTACTTTATAAAATGAACAAATCTTCGCTCAAACAAAAGATAAAATTTTCCACAATAATTTTGAGAACATACACAGTGGATTCTCAAACTGTACTTAAGAAAGGGTTAAGAGATGTCATTATTTGTTCATTCCTCTTAAGAAGCTAGCTGCATAGACCCTGAAAATCTCTGAGTTAAGTCTTATCAAAGATTAATCAGAGCCCAAAATCCTGATTACTTTTAACCCAATTTCTGAATCCTCATGCTGCACTCAAACTGGATCAAGAATGACACATACTTGTACTGCATCAGACCATTACATGATGCATATAAAATTAAGGTGTGCATGTCTGTATTGTTGTAATGTATTTTTATACATTCATGAAAATTAGGTTCTGTTTTTATCCCACTTAATTTACTACAGACAAAAAGCTACTGACCCTATCATCTCCCTCTCTTCTTCCATTCTTCCTTCCTTCCCTCATTCACCCCGCAGTTGTGCTTTGTCACTCCTGGTTACTGTTGTACATAGTGTATTGATTACACAGAAAGAGTGACAGGCAGCAATTGTCCTATTGATTTCAAGATTTAAAGAGGGAATAGGTGAGATTTTTATCTTCTCAAAGCTGCCACTTAGAGTGACAAGACCTGCAGGGTAATTACATCACCTGTTTGATAAAGCTTTGTGCTCAATAGTAATTTGTTTAGGGGTATTTAGTGTTTTTTTAATATTTGCAAATAAAATTATCATTCTCAAAGTGGATTCAGGCATCCACAACAACTGCAATCTCCTTAATGACATCTCCATGCTATAGTAACCTGTCTCAATAATTCACCAGTGGATGATCAATGTTTCAGTAATGACTTGGAAACAGCAGGTCCTGACCCTCCATTTCAAATATTTGTTTTGAGAGAACATGGCTATCTTGTTTAGTAATAATTTTGTTTTTCTTCTAAATCCAATAAAAATACTTAGACAGAATACAGAAAACAGTATACACATGATCAGATCACATGATCAGCAATGATGCAGAAATCAAATTCAAACTGACTCCATGAAGAGTAAGAGAAAAGGTCTAAGTAATTTCTAGGTTATGTTGCTACTGCTAATTCAGAGATAATGATGTCGATTTTTGGTGCAGATCATTTAAAAAAACCTTCAGGGCTTGGATCCAGAGACAATGACTTACTTTTATCATTAATTGATTGATGGGAAATTTTTAAAATGCTACCAGAAAGCCTGCTGAGAGACACAAACCAGTCAGAAAGGTATTGTTTAATGCAAAATAAAGATCTGTGTTTCCTGTGATCCCGGAAACACAATACTTCTGTATACGTATCTATGTCCTGTATGTATTTCTGGATGGTAATAATGGATAACTTTCACCCAGTTCTTTAATTCAGGCATACAATGGGCATGGCAGTTCCACCTTGGAATTATGCAAATTGCAGCGTTTTTTACCTGTCCAACAATAGGGGGCCATATCCTTTGCAAAATTAAATATTACATGCCAAAGCTAATATCATGTTGTAGTGATATGTGACCTAACTGACCCAGCATAATATTTAACTTTAATTTTACTGGAGTCCCATTCAGATAGTCTTCACTTTACAAAAATAATATTTCCATTTCTTGTTTTAGCACTTTCTTGCTAAAATACATGCTAAATAAATGAAACATAACTTTCATCCACAGATGTACTGAATATCAACCTACATTTTATGTTACAGCTGGCTTGTACAAAAACATATTTCTGGGAATTTTTATTCTTTCATTCTGCATAACAGCATCTGATAAATGCATATAATGTAATGTAATTCTCCTGCTCTTGGTGAAACTTAAACTGTGGAGTCAAAGTCCCAGATACAGGAGTAGTCTGAACAGTCCATATTCTGATTCTAAACAATCTGCAAATCCCTCCTCCCCTCCTCCTTCCTCTGAGATATATTTTCCACAGGAACAGGAGCTCCAGCTTGGCCTCATTTCCTTTCAAATGTAACCCTCTGCCAACCTCCACAATTCTGATGCATCTTGATATGTATTTAATAGTTCCAATGAGCAGGGGAAATTGAACCAATCCATATTAATGTAATGTAAATGGCCATTTTCCTGATTCACGTCTATGAAAAGGGATAGGCTAGTCCTAATTGGAATCCCCCTCTGTTCCCACACATTGCGTAGTCTGAGTGACGGTGCCAATATTGAGGAGCAAGCTGTACTGTTTAATTCACGTTAAATCCCGACAGTGGTGAAATTCAATTCCCCATCAGCT
Source organism: Albula glossodonta (assembly GCA_019788955.1). Classification (NCBI taxonomy): domain Eukaryota; kingdom Metazoa; phylum Chordata; class Actinopteri; order Albuliformes; family Albulidae; genus Albula; species Albula glossodonta. Next base: position 8,369,669 of record JAFBMS010000006.1, on the reverse strand, counting down.
TATGCAGTTAATTACAAGTTAGATAAATCAGATGAAAACACTGAAACACTGAAAATCCCTGAATATATGGGTACAGTAATGCTTATTATTTTGGGCCAGCTACTCTGCATATGTTCAAGCTTGTTGACTGACTGATTTTTGTTGCAGTGACTTGGAAATGCAAAACTGTGCTCATAGCCTAATTATAATAGGAGAGCATATTTTCCGTTGTTGTGAAAGGTTTGGGGGTTTCTTAGGACTCTTTCATCTTCTTAAAGTACGTCAACCTATTCCATCTATATGCAAACTCCAGTAAATTTTTTGCTGGGTGTGTGTGTGTGTGTGTGGGGGGGGGGGGGGTTGTCATATTTACATTACCCAAACATGCCTCCCCAGGCAGGATTCACTGAAGCTCACCACTTCATTTTCCAAAGTGCATTACAAGTTAATTAATTGAGAGGATGCAAAACCACCACCCTCCTGGTAAAAATCATGCACAGGGAACTACAAACTTTAAAGTAAACATCAGAAACAATATAAATGAATAGACTTCCCTCCCAAGAATACATTTCCTTTTAATTTTCTGACCATAATTGATTGTATTTTTATCTGAAATACCTTTTTATTAATTAACAGGCTCATCCCTCACAGGCACACTTTACAACAACAGCAAACAAACAAGCAAACAAACCTGATGCACCTTCTTTCCTAAAATGAATAACATGCCCAAGTTGTAATAGCATAGCTAGTAAATGCAATTCAGTTCAGTTGTGCCATTCACAATGTGTCCAATTCAATACACTGTTAGTAGAATGTATACTAGATGTACATGGAAGCCATGGACATACGATATGTTCATATACTTTTGGTGAGTCTATAGATCGGGAGTGTGAATTTGATCGTTGAGTGGTTTAGAATGAAACATCCGATGTAACTGCTGTGAGAGAATTGAAGTACAGGTTTAATGAAGATCATTATGCATCTTACTTAGTATTTTTTCTATTTCCCCCTGTTTGAAATGGCAAAAGGCTGCATGACCCTCTGTCGGGACAACTGAACTATATTTGTACACATTCCACAGGACACACCACAAGAGATGGTTACAGCACCACCCCCTCTGTGACATCCATAGTTACTGTAACTCTGGAAACATTGAAAAGACCATAAAACTGATAAAAGTGGGGGAAGCCTATTTTTCCCTCTCTTACCCTCCTCTTACTACTGTTAGCACACACTGTTAGGACATGCAAGATTTGACATGAAGTCTGAGGTAGCTAAACCAAACACAGCTTGTTGAAGCTCTCAGTGCTAAGACAACCAGATTTCTTTGTTAACTCATCACAATAACTCCTCCTTGGACTAAAGCCAGACACACAAGCAACCCAGCAGAAGACCTGGACGACACACTGTTAAAAGTAAATTTGTTTGATGGTGTATACTGCCTGAACAAGCTACAAAGACAGCAGTAGGCATTCTAATCTCATGGTCATTCATTCATTCTCTGAAGAAACTCTCTTTTGTTATAAAGGGATAAATATATTCATGTGATTCATCCTTAATACCAAGGAATGCTAATCCAAAATTCATATTCTGTTAGTCATATTTCATTCATTCACTTATGCACATTCATTCCTCATTGCCTCAGGCCATAGCACTCTCCAAATCTGCCCACTAAGGCCTTGCATCGTACTCTCCATCTTTTCTTTCACCCCTTGATTCTTTTCTCTTGCACATTTGATCGCACATGTGCAATCACTGTTTATAACACATTTATTTTCCCTTCCTTGTATCTCCTATTACTGACACTGTTGTTTATATGTTGCCCGTTATTATAACTTAAATATTGACTAAAGCCATTCTATTCAAAGAGTAAAACACCCTCAAAAATTACACCATCAGAGCACACTAAGGGAAATCACAATAACAATAGAAACAAATACTAATTTAAAACAATTGAAATTCTAAATTCTGCTTTATGTAATTTTATGAGAGTCATTACTGTGAATTGTTGCCTAGTGCCATGACTGTTAATACTCTTTGTATTTCTCCCACTTTACTCCAGGACTGTGAATGCTCTAAGTAGTACTCCTGCTCCTACAACAGGCACCCCATGTGATGAATAGAGTTTCCTCTAATCTTCTGAAATGAGTCAAGCCATCACTTGTTATCAATCCATGGTTCACCCGCTGAATTATGGATAAATTGTGAATTAATGGAAGGAGACTTGACTACTTACTCTACTGACACAGGCACCTGATCATCCATGGCTTTCTGTTTCCAGTTGAGATGGAAGCCTTTCCTCCTGTGGTAGTGCTATGAGCAATAAGAACTCAAGGGCTCAGGCTGGCACTGAATGAGATTCAGGACTGCTGGGCACATTGCTGTCCTGAGAGTCACTTTTGTGAATGGTCATTAGAAATGGTCAACATGGCAGACGTATGCCCTGCCAAGTGCATATAGTTTAGTGAGCCAAGTTAAAACCTCTCTCCCTCAAGCTCTGCTTCTCTGCCATAATAAATGGCAATGGCTTTTGAAATCTTAATCTTTTTTCTAATCCACTTCATTGCAGACTGTATCTGATAAGATCAGACCTGTTAATGTTCAATAAAGCTCATTCAAAAAGATAAAATAGAATAGAATTAAAAACCAATAGAATTCAATTATTTTAAAGAATTCTAATTATTAATAAAACTCTGCCTGAAATGATTGTGGTTGTTTCAATGTTTGCTTTTCAAATAGCCAATGAAGGACACTGATTCATCATGTGCTGTTACCCATGGATTTGTGAAGCTAGACAAGAGTTAGTTGCCATAGCTGCATAATCCTTAACTAACATATGTTTTCTTGTATTCAGTTTTAAATCATGTGAATACATCTTTACGTCATACATCATGGAGAAAAATCTATGTATAATATTTCAATCAGACATCAAGATAGTCCTGATGACATTGTATTTATCTTCTCTGTCATCCTCCTCTCATTTGTGAAAAGCAAGAACAGAAGGCTGTGCAAATTGTAATGAAGCACAGGGCATTTCATTTGAAGTGTCCTTGAGGCATCTTTACCCATTGTTCATCAAATCTTAGCTCATGTGAGTGCATTTAATGGAGACAGCAAGCAAGCAAAAGATGTCATTTAAATTAACTGTGTTGCTAAGTGATGCTTTTTTTAAATAAACTGAAAGGCAGTATTTATCTTTCTTTCTCACACGCCTTTTGTAAAGACAATAAACAACTTAAAATTGTGAAGTGAGGAGTATACATTTTTGTACAGCGGGATTTGGCTGAATACAGCCCTCTGTTGAGTTATTGCTGTTTTTTTCACAGTGGTGTGCACACAGCAATGGCTGCCAGCTCACACATGGGTCAGTGAACTGCAGAATGATAGGGTCAAAAGTTGGGTCATCACAGCTTGGTACACTTCAGTACGTTGCTCAGAGACAACACACTAACTCAGAACATATTTCTGCAGTTGAAAATGTTAACAGCTCTAAAAAAAATTATATTCACTTTCCACAACATAAAAAGACATTCTAAAAACTCATTCAAGATAATCATACAAAACACTATTCCACTTTGGAGCCAGCTTCTTTCAGGTTACAATTTTCAGAAGCTTTCAAGTTACAAAATTCAGAGGCAATTTTAGTAATCACCTCACTTTGCCATAGTGCTTCACAAAGCTCTTTGACTTTTCATCCCTTCTTTTACTCCTGGGGTCAGTTTGACCACATTCACTTTCAACTTTGGCACTTTTGCCAAAAATCTCTTTTTCAGAAAACCTTGGATGCAAAGGTATGGTTTGGGGCATGGTAAGTTTATTGAGTTTGTCTTGTGGCAAAATGTCAATGTAGCTTCTTTATGTAATTCTATTCCATTATGATTGATTCTAAAGGATGTACGCACGCACATATATAACTTTGAACTTAGCCATTTTGGGCTGTAGAATGCACATTCGTTACATTACAGGTTTTCTCAACTGCATCAACATATTTTGAAGTGTGTCATAAAGTGTCATAAAATTATTACATTTGTAAGTGCATTGTCACATCAGTTAAAGCAAGAAGCACAACAGCATATTTCTCTTGAAAAACTTTTTTCTCTTAACTTGTGTTTTAAAATTAAGTAAAGTCACAGATGGATTCATCAGAGCCACCAAAATCCAATCCTCCTTCTGTAAGAAATCAGGGGTAACAGCAGAGGAGTTTTTAGAGATTTTAAGATTACTGCCTGGTAAGTTTTAGTATCGAAATCACCGTCCGATTGATTCCAATAGACACTTAAACTGATTCCACTAGGTAATGTGCTCTTGGATAAAATGTCAAGGTGACACATGTCCATTTGGGGTTTTCAAAAATGAAATCTTTGAATGTTTGAGACTTAATTATTCCAAAAACCTCTAAAATCTTTTGGGATTGTTTGCTGTTTTCTGGAATGGACTCAAAAAACCACAGTGACATGTTCCAGTTTAAAATGCCCCAAAATAAAGAGTTGTAAAATACAGGAATTTGCTGAAGTTAGGCTTACTGAAGACCAAAACACCTAACACTACACACACACACACACACACACACACACACACACACACGTAGGCACACACACACACACACACACACACACACACACACACACACACACACACACACACACACACACACACACACACACACACATTATGATATCACCATTGAACTTTCAATCACAGCCAAGGAAAGCAGTACAGCAAAGGCTCGCCTTCACATTTACATCTGTTCTTCCTCTCCTGACCTTTTTCCCACCAGACACCTCACTGCCCACATAATGTTTATTTTATCTTCATTTATGTATTTATTTATTTCTAACCTTGGCCAGACTGGTATTATGTTAGTAAGATGACATTTAAAATATGATTCCTCCTAGTTTCCGAGTCAAAGTCATAGCAGTTCCAAAAAATTTGAGTGGTGTTTTTGTGTAGAGGCCATTCCACACAACTTAGACTGTGTCTATAAAATAGAAAAAACTAAAGCTAAAACAATAAATCGCATTAGATGTGGGCAGGGTCTAGATCTGTGTCTAAATCTTTTGATACCTTTGAATTACTGAGTGATCACGATCAATTCTGAACAAAACATCTGTGCTCAACAGTGTTTGGAACAAAACTACTCTTTCATTTGGTTGGTTGACAAAATATCTAAGCCATATGCATGTGTTTTTCAATTTTACCAGCAGAGAAACAGGTAAAGGCCCAGATTAAACACCTGTCCTTCACTGTTATTTACAATTGAATAATTGTTTTATTCTTTTCTCTACAAGAACAGTTTGGCAGTTAAATTTCATGATTGCTGAATTTGCCAAACTGACCCAGTAAAGATAAAATTGAACACTTGCATTTAATTACAGGACAAAATTGTGGTCAAAAATGTAATTGCAGAAAAAAACATTTCAATCTTGCATTTTATGTCAAGTAAGGTAATACACAAAATTTGTGATACAATTTGTTCAACCGTACACATCTCAAGGTAGAGTAAACATTATTGTATAGTCTATGAATAAATGAAAACATGCATACAATCAGCTACTTATATTCTAACTTGAACACAACAATTTCAGAACATTCGTGTGGTGCTAACTTCCCTTCACTGGCTACCAATTTCAGGTTAGTCACAAGGTAATTGTCATTACATATAAAGCTTTAAATGAGCTCTCCACTCCCTAATTCAATGACCTCTTTTATCCTACAACCCCTCAAAAAGGCTTCATTCCCAGCATACAAATCTTATTCAGAGACTAGTGAAGTATACTCTGGGTTGTCAAGCCCTTTTCCATCACTCCTCTTTCTTAAAAACATAAAGCAAAGAGACACAGACAAGGCTTGACACAAGCCATGGAGTTCCTGGTATGGACTGAGCTGTCACGGCAGAGTATCTCTGTGTTAAGCTGATCCAGCAATTGTGTGATGATAACAGCCTCAGGGTTCCCCCCACTACTATACTATCCTTTTGCCCCTGTTGTGCAGTAATGATTCCACAACCATAAGGGTTTTCCTTATTGCTGAAAAACCCGCCATTCTTTCATCTTCTCTGTTACTGACTTCACAAACACTCATCCACTCCAGCTACTCTTTTGTCATCCTATTGACTCACTATCTCAAACTAATTATACCTCTTCTCTCTGCTCCAGAGCTATAGCTGGAAGAATCTGATTGAGAAACCAAACCTTGATCCCCAGTTCAATTATCTTGTTTGTCCATACCAGAAACTAGACCTCCCTGCCAGCCTGTGCAGACCAAAAAAATTTCATTATTGCATTACTGGTACACTACATTAGACACATTTTTTTGCATTATACTATATATATATTTCCATTAATTGTGCTACATTTTTTCACATTATAATTCATTCTAAAGTCACTTTTAGTCACATGGTACATTTTTCCATATATTGCCACTGGCTATTATGTAATTTAATTGAGGGTTTTTTTTTTTCATTTAGGTCTCAAGTAATAATATTAGAAGTCAGAAGTTTCTGTGACCATAGATACAACAAGCAAAGTGAAAACGTGCATGAAGGGGTCACCCAACCAAAAATGAAAGTTATTTCATTTTCAACGTGATCGATAACATCCCATCAACCAAATATACTATAATATACCAAGTTTACCATTTGACTATGGACATAAATTTGCCTTGCTTTAACTGACTGGCCAAGTAAGCACAGTATGAGAATTAAATCAATTACAGACTTGCCAAGTCAATTTTACTATTTTGAATTTCATTTCTAAAAAAATCCAAAACTTTGACAAATCACAATCACTCTGGAAATGAAAATAAGCTAATAAGCTTATTCATTCTTATTATCTGAGCCATCAATTCGAGTCTTGCCAAGGGTATTGTATGGCCAGTCTATATACATTTTTGTTATTGAGAAGCACACTCAGCAGATATTTCAAGTTTGTTGATGTTTATCTATCTGAAAAGTGTTAAAAACTGATTTATAGGCTTCCAGGGCTCCATCTATCCACAGTCTATGCCACACTGTCTAAATGGGGGGCTGATGAATCTTCCCAGGCAATGGCATCCTGCCAAAATCCCTAAATGAACAAGATGTAGGACTGTCTAAGAAGTCACAAAGTGAGACACTGTAGCAGCAATGGTAGAAGTGGAGAGTACCACTGACAGATAGAGCTGTATCATCACATTTCAGTACTTCTAGCAGACCTGTCAAAGAGGACTGACGGAACATGCAACTGGTATGTATGTGGACCTATTAGACAGTGCATGTGTTATGATTTGGGACGTAGTGTGTAATAGTATGTATATTATAGAATGGCTACATTATTGGTTAGATGTGATCCTGATGAGACTTGAAGGTTCTTGTGATGTCAATGGTGCTTCAAGTTTGAACACTGCAAGCTGATATTGGTCTTATCCACTGAATAAACAGACCCCCTTGGCAATTTAACTCCCCCTTTGAGTTGACAAAGGGTTTGAACATCAATGTGTCCTGAATGCCTACACATTTCAAACAGCCTTTTTTCTGGAGCCAAAGATTCCTCTGAATTCAATGTTTACCTCCCCTGCATCTACAGTAACAATAATTGGAGCCATTTGTAAATCACTCTCAGCACTGTATTTTAATATAAAGCATACACACATGCTGGAAACCTTTCGCCCCAGCAACTGCAATGAGCACAGAGCCAAGCACCAGACCAAAGCTCTGCAGAAGTAATGTGGGACATGTTGGGTCTGCAAGCAACTGTGTCTGTAACTGGTACCACTCTGTATGTCAGACTGAAAGCAGTCCCCAGATTTACTAAAAATATTTCTTCACAAAAAAAAAAAAACTTGGATTCGTTTTAAGGCTAATTACATATAGTGATATATACATGCTTAATTAATCTTGTAAAATAAATTGATGAGTGTTTATTTTTGGAGAACAGCCCTGGGTTCCCTGTGAGACAACAGTTCCCTGTGTGCTGGAGAGGTGACTCACAGCTATTATATAGTTTCTTTCTAGTGATTTATCAGATGAGAGGAAATGCAGCCTGCATCAGTTCACAGCGCATTACTGTGGACTGGGGGGTTTAACATATATTTTTTTCATTTTTAAGTCATTCAGCTGGCAATGGCGGCAGGCTGGGTTCAGTCTTTATTATTTTATAACTCTTGTACAGTTGTACTCCCTCTCTTGTGAAGCAGAGGTTTGCCTGCATAAAGACTGGACTCAGATATTCCTTTCAGTTCCATATATTTGACTTACAAATAAGTGTCAGTTTTGTGTGTGGTCACTTCACTTCCTCAACCATAACTGTAGAAGAAATAAACACTTTTACTTGTGACTCAAGAACAAATCTAAGCGTAAATCTAATTGAAAGGATTATGTGGTGCATTTTCTGATCTCTTCCCTGTCTATTGTTAGGACTTCACATGTTGAACAGTGGACAAACTGAACGACTGTTTACTGCTGCAGTAGGGAAACTCTGAATTTGTCAATATGTCTTTGGGGTTTTGAGTCCATCATCTGTTCTTCAGTACATAACTAAGTACTTAATCATCTCAGTTTTTAAAATGATACATTTCATTTTTCCCCAACCCTCTGCCATCTACCTCTGGACATTTTATGAAATGCACAGGTGTAACTGTTTATGCCTAATTAATAATGATGCAAATTAAGTGAGGGGAATGCATTTTTAGTGAAACAATCTAGCAGCTGCGATAAAAATAACATACTGCCGGGAAGACTCCAGGGGAATTGTGCTTAGCATCTTTGTAATGAGCAATGTTTCATTACGTGTTATGAGGGCCACTGGGTTTTGCATAACTTATTCAATAAACATACGTAATGTGTACCAATGTTTTATTAGGTCGCTCAGGCTCCCTTTTTACTTATTATTAGGTTTTAGTTGAAGATATTATAAAATCCTATGCCAAAAACCTAAATGGGACAAACACTTTTCCATAAGCCACAGGTTTCACTTTTATAATCAAATGGCACCACTTTTGAACCAGGATATTTCAGTCAAACTTGCAGAAATGAACGCTGTACATGCCCAAAATAATCATGACTTGTTATGATAGCTTTTAAAGAGCTGCCTTGTGGAGCGGGAGCAGAGGAGTCATTCACAGCCTAGCGAATGTAACAGGTATGTTGCATCAATGGTGATTATACAACTGATCAACTGGAAGACACTGTGATAAAATTATACAGTCAACTCTGTAGCCCACCATTACATCATTCCCTGATGTCAGTTGCGCACTTACTTAATAGGCCCTGTAACTACTCTATTTACACATGGATTGTAGTCGTCTTTCATTGCCCTGTATCACCTGGTAACATTTTTTTTCTAGTTCTGACAGATAGCAATCTTGTGCAGGTGGACTGCACTTGGAAGCAGCTATCCAGTATCAGGAAATCATGTGGTGGTTCTCCTGTAAAAATGTTCACATAGCCACACTTCATTGGCTTTTAAATGTCTAAATATGCAATACACTTTTCCCTTAATGCTGATAGCATAACTTATTTAAGTAATTAAATGTAAACACTTAGATGGCTACACAACAGCCAAATGTTTCTAGCTCAGTCTAATTATCCAGTTACCTTGAAATGTGTTTTACACCAAAAGCCAGTTGGATTACTACTGAGTTTAATTGTAAATAAACTAACAATTTAATAAAATGAGACACCACTGAATATTCCATTACCATTAAAATGCTCATGACCATATTGTTCATGACCATAGCAATGGAATACAAGGCAAACCAGTGGAGTCTGTAAATATTCATTTACATATAGACAAGACTACCAGCTCAAAGTGATAATGTTTATTTGAAAATTTCAGTGAATTGAGATAATATGTATTATTCTATTACCTTTTCACGTTCCTTTATGTGGTAGCACACAAATAAGATTTCCCCCCCATAGGGGGCTATTGAATGTCATCATAAACATTGCGAGGGTTGGGGGAGCTGTGATCGGGTACATGCATAATGCTAGCTCTAATAATTCCTTGCTTTTGCTAGAAACTACAATGGAAATTAAACCTGATGCTCATGTTTTTTTGTAAAGCATCTGCATCAATGCCCATACACTATGCAAGAACATGCCTCAACACTGAGCTACAGTGCGAAAATATCCCATCTTCACTCTGCACTTTCACTGAAATGTGTGAGGTACAACAATGAGTTAATTAGTTAACTATCTGTGTAACCAGGGAAACTGGCACTTTGCAAGTCAGTGTAACAGGTAATAAAAGTATTTATGTATACATGAATCCATTCTTGTTCTTTTTGATACATTCTTGTTCAGTCTGTCACAGAATGAGGCATGAAGTTGCTAGAAGGGTTAAATTCTTGTGAGCATTGTTCATTTTTCAGAACTCAATGATGTGGCATAATGTTTTCAAATGCATACACATGAAGTGTTAACATGAACATTAAGAGAAGGTTCAAAATAAGGCAGTCTTTCTTTGGCCGTTCTCACATGTCTACCCATGCAGTGGAAAAGAGTGTTCTTCCTGACAAAGCAGAGGAACTGCTGTGTGTCTTGCAAAGGCAAAGAAAGTGAAACACTAATGACCCTGGCTTTGAGGAAGAACATAAGGTAGCAGATTGGTTATTTTTATACACACTGACCTTTGCATTAGTGAGCAGAATTGAACTCCAAAAGAGTGGTTCAGACTTAATTATGTCTATTTTTATAATTTTATATTTTTATTTTTACGTGTCATCTGAGAAAGTGATAATTTCTTTCAGTACTTTCTCTTTCACACACACACACACACACACACACACACACACACGCACGCACGCATGCACACACGCACGCACACACACACAGCTGCTGCTTTTTCACACTTCATGCCTGTTTTTCCCAGTTCACTTTCTATTCATGGTACATATTTACAGTGTATTTACTGTTCAAAAGTTGGTATTTGAGCCTCATTTTGTTGCCATAGAGAGTGATGAAATGCACTCATTCAGGGATACATGAGCCAAAGATAAATAAACACATTTTTTCCAGAGGGAATGGAACAAAACTGACACACCTGCAATGTGACAGCCGTGGATGACCAGCTGTCTTTTCTTTTGTGCCAAGTGTATAAACCTGTGGCATTGCTAGTGTAAAAACCTCTTGTTTCCATATCTGGGGTTTCTACATTGTAAGTCTCCACAACTTGGCCTGATCTCAGTGTTGCATTTCAGGAAGTCCCATTACAAGAATCATACATCCAGTATCCAGATGAGTTGGTGCTCAAATGATCATCTCTAGGCAACCTGAGATCCCCTGAGGATTTTTTTCCCCTTTAAAGTTTCTAAACATTATTTTTGTCTTGAGAGAGAATAATTGTGGATGCATCAGGTATTGAATTTACATAGCTTCATTACTTCCCCCATTCCCACAGGATTTTGCAGACATTGTCCCTTTCCCAACATGTTATGAATGTTGTATTTGCAGCAGCTTTGGCCATTAAAGCAGTGGTATGTACCCGTGTGATACCAGAGATGCTTTAATGCTGCCCATGAGGAATTCAGTTTGTTGCAGACATTGTCATTTAATCCATTGAACCCGTTCTCATTGATTAATGGTACTGCCCCCATATTGATTAGTTCCTGTGACAAATAAAGGTAAATACAGTGGTGTGACTGTGTGTGTGTATGTGTGTGTGTGTGTACGCGCTTGTTTGGGGATATTGGTTTGGGTGTCTACACGCCCAGCTTTCTTTAAAAACACATCCAGTCTACAGAGAATGCCAAAGCCGTCTCCGTGAGCTCCGCTGTATTATCAAGCAAAGCCTATCTTTATACTGTACTTAATCTCTTGTCTCCCCTTTATATTCCCAGTCTTTCTACTGCATCCATTTACATTGCTAATCATCTATTTCTGACGTTTAAAAAAGCTGCCTGGCTTTGTAGAGAATAGTACTAAATTGTGTTGATGTTCAAAAGGAATCCTCTGCACTGTCAACCATTACCGCACTGCACAGTGCAAGGCTAATTCCACAGTGTCGGAAATGCAAGGAGTTAATTTCCTGGGGTGGGGGAAGGGTGGGGTAGTAGCTGTGCACTTCCTGCTCAATTTCGACACGATGCACCTGCCCAGACACAATGTCAGATCACATCTGAAAACATGACACCCTTCCAGGAGATTAGGTTGAAAGAAACCTAAAGGCGGAACATGCTCACAGAGACAGGGATGACTTTTACATCGAGAGAGTAGTTTTAGTCAGACGTGGAGTGATTTCCTTGGTATTGGAACCACCTACTGTAAGAGTGCAGCCTCTTTCTCCTCATTTAGAGCTGCCACTGAAACTTTGCTCTGTCATCAGCCCATTGCCATCTGCACTACAGCTGAGTCATAACTATATGTGACGTGAGTATGGATAACAATGCCACTCTGCCACTCGCTGAAGGCTCTATAAAACCTTCCTGTATTATTACAGACAGATATGTACCCCATCGTCATACTCACTTATTAGTTTCAGTTCCATTGTTCTCAGTTATTGGGTGACTGAGTCTAGCCTGTTTGTTACTCAAGTCATGATAGCTTCCATTGGCCTCTTTCATTGATGGTCTAAAGGATAACTATTGGCTGGATATTGGAGTGCTGGACCAATACGCCAATGATGCTGACACGCCTGGCCCCGACAACCTCTGCCTTCATGTCCCTTCTGCTGTTTACCGTTTTATGTGGTCCCCCACTGGGGAACAAGTGGGGGACTACGCTTGGGAACACCTATTCTTTGTCCTAATTATACTCTGTCTAGGAAATGCATGCCAGTCTCTTGCTGTTCTCTAAGGGTCTGCCCAGCCAAAATGTCTGCATCAGTCACATGCATCCAGGCCAGCAGATCACAACCAATGACAGTGCCATCAGTCCATGGACAGCAGCAGCACCCTGGAGAGTTCCACTGTGGAAGACAACACTCTTACCTCTTCTTCTTATGTTAGCCTGAAAACAGTGAGCACTCAGAGCAGCTGCTACTCTAGGGAGATAAGCTGGGAGAATGAAAGCACTTCCTGTTGCTTGGGGAGAACTACCTATCCAACTAAGGCACTGATTTTAACAAGTGTCCCAGGACCTGTGGCTGCAAAACAGCCCAATGACATCAACAATCCATTACCAAATTTCACTTAGGATAAGAGGGTCTTTTCTATGCATATGTCCCAGCATTATGCTAATGCTTACAGGAACTGTTCAAAACTGTTCAAAACAAAACTGTTCCAACACTGAAGGGTTATGGTTATTCTCAAGCTCAGGTTAGGTAGTGCCCTATACTTTGAGGAGCATGACGCTGACATTACCCATGTGATGCCTCTTTCTCTCATCAGGTCTAAATCCAATTCAGCTTTGTGGGGTATTCCTGAGACAAGCCTGAGTCTGTGTTTTCAACTTCAGTTATCAATTATCTGTGAGCTGATTGAATTTCTCTCTTGGGAAAATGGTGCCTCATTCCTCCGTCAGAATTACTGATGGTTAGAGATGCTACGCAATGGCATATGTCCAGTTTGTACTGGCCATACATAGTGTAACATTACTCTAGTAAGTAATGACATTTCAAGGTTTTTGTTGGTGGTTATCCCCATTGTTTTGTATGTGCTGATAAGATGACTTAAAAAAAATAGCTGGCATGTGTTAAGTTTGATTCAACTGACATTCAATCAGCAATTCCCAAAAGTGCACAGCCATAAAAACAGAATAGAATTTTAAACATAAGGCTAATGGTGAGATGAAAAGTATGATTTCATTTTGGATGTAAGGTACTGCTTCACTGTGGCTGGGATTCAATCAACGTTTGTCCTTCACTTTGGATTAAAATTAAATGCAAGTGTTAATTTTTATCTTCCGTATCATAGTTGGGCGCGTTCATCAATCATGAAAATGAACTCGCCAGCATCATATGATCAGTAGATACTATTTACAGTAGATAAAGAGGTACCTATGGATTGTGTGTGTGTGTGTGTGTGTGTGAGAGAGAGAATTATACACTAGACACACTGGTATGAGTATATTAGAAACAACAATCTGGTAGAGGTTTTCAAGCATGACAGTGTCATGGGTGTATTGAGAATGGTTGTTCTGTGGTCATAAACTGACCGTTGATGAAAGAGCCTGATGGAGGCTGACATGACGTGTACAGAATAACAGACATGCTGCAGTTAGTCAATACAACAGTGTTGTTGAAAATGAAAGAAGTATATCAAAAAACACTCATCATACCTTGTCATGACCACCTATCCTCCTGCCAAACAAGAAAAACAAAGAAGCTGCAGCTGCAGGAAGGACCAGGATATGGCAAAACCTGAAAGTGTCTGGTTCCATCCTGATGGGCATCAACAATGCAGGCTAGTGGTGGCGGTGAAATAGTGTGAAGTGTGTTTTTCTGGCTCACACTGGGTGTCTTAATATATATACAGGAACGTTTGACTGCCATGAAAAATCCAAACATTGTTGCTGAACAGATGCATCCCTTCAGAGACAGTGATATTGCTCAATGCCACAAGACAAGACCCGTCTAGGAATGGTTCTGGGAACATGACTGGGATAGGACACATTTAAGCATCTTCCAGACAAGGGGTGTTTAAGCAGCTTCTTGTGTCGTCCCCAGGCAGAGGGATGACACAAAGATTAATATTCAGGGCATATATTTTTGGATTATTGGGACACATTTATTGTCAAGACTAATGATAACTAAATGATCGTTCCACAGAGAAATATTTTAACTGGTGAAATTGAATGATGTCCCACATGCCTATAATTGCAGAAGTCCACTCTTGACATAGTGTTGTCTCAGCAAAAACTAAGCAGTCTAGAATTTCACCCTTTACAACAGAATTTTAATTCTGCTACACGTACAATAGCTGGTAAAGTGGACCCTCAGATGATGATCATTGGGACCATCGAGACCTAAGATGAATAAAGCTTTTACAAACACATGCTCCCCTAATCAAAAAGAAACAGAAACAGATACACAGCATGTCATTGAATTTGAAAATGAGTCTTAATGCGTCATTACAGTATGACTGTAACAACAGAAAAAATATATTTCAACACCAAGAGGACATTTCATCTCAGGAATGTCCATGTCATTAAAGTGACTACTTTCTAGAGGAAAAAATATAAGGTTTAGGTACATTTCAGGACAGCACAAAAACATACATCAAATTCAAACAAAACTAAGACAGGAAAAAACCAAGATCATCAGTCCATGAGCTTTCGTGCAAGATAAGAGTTCCCCAGAAATCATGTTAGAGCCTTCACTGAAAATTGAAAATGCAATGTTACATCTGCGCTCTGACACAAGGAGTGCTGTGGTTTCTATGGCGATGGCAATTTAGACTATAACAGGGATCGACTGAAGGAGGACTTGGCATCACAGTGTAAAGATTTTGTGTGTGTGTGTGTATTGCAGAAGCACATGGTAGCTCTTGTCTCTATACAAAAGAGGTGCTGCCCTTTTTTGCAAACATCATTGAGACAGCAATAATGATGGCCTTGCTTTAATCTGCTCGCTATTTTAGCCAGATGAGTCACCCTCAGGAGATCAAGATCAGATTTTCTGATTTCTCGGCCCCTGTTGATTGAGTTAGCTGGCCCACCTGCCACTTCTGTTCCAATCTTTGATTTGAAATTGAGTTCTGTGAGGTTGTATGAAAAGTAGTGATTTCACTGTTAGTTCCAGGCATACGGGCATATGTCACAGTTAAACATATTGCTAAATGCTATATTTTCTCATTACCATTTCTTGCATCTGTTTTCAGTCCTGATGATGCAAGATGGTCCTCTGATGTTAACCTCACTGCTAAGCATGGAAGCAAAAACAATGTTCCTGCCACAGGTGGAGTGATTCTACACATTAGCACCACAGTAATCAAATAAAGGCTGACAGCAACAGGAAAGAGGGGACAACCCAACTGGTACTAGGTATAGAGCTTGCTTTCCCTCAGTTATTTTCTTGCCTCCTCCTTTTTTCAGCCTGGCTGTGTAAGTCATAGGAAAACCAAAGTGTGCAGCTTGGCTCCTTGATAGCCAGGGTTTTTGTAATGTAGGACTGTGAAGAGAGAGCTCATAGTTGTGCTATATTAACATGAAACCCTGTTCTAGTTCTGTCTATTCTCTCTCTGTCTTGCTCTCTCTTTCTTGCATGATCACTGTGCCGTTAGGGAAACTGTGGAGCATGTGTTAAGGAGGGCATGGTGAAAAAGGCCTATAACAAGCCTCCGATGATCTCATTAACACTCCGTACTGATGTTATATCCCAATTACCACAGACATATCCCACGGCTCTTGTACACTCTCCATTGAAGGGTGGCTCTCAAAACTCTGATGTTTAAAAAAAGGCAGGACCTGGTCCTTACCCAAAGGATATATAGAAAACAGCGGACGGAATGTATTGTTTAATAATTCAGGTGATGTGGAGGTCAGCTGAGTTCATTTGCTGTGCTTTTTTTATTTTCCTCTCTGCCATCTTTCTCTCTCACTCCCACATACTGTATATAAAAAACATATTTAGGCATTTTTAAGATTCTCAGATGAGAAACCATGATGAACATTGCTGGCAATTCAGTTATTGCCCTTCTTTACAACATCACTTAGCAATCTCCTAGCTGTGATCTTTTTAATGATGTAGCATATATTTTAATGGCACAACAGATCCATCTCATTGTTATTGACTTGGAAAGGTAAAATGAGACCACTAACTAGCTAATTTTGTCCATATGGTTCTATTTGACATTTTCTATAATACCGATCTCATTGGAAATACTTGATCATTGGATGTTTAACATTAATGTATGTGTGGTGTTATTAAAAACATTTATGGGCTGCAGTTTTTAAAATGTAAATTCTGTCTCCACAAACACACTCTTTGTTTTACAAGGTTATAGCTGAATGAATACATCTACTACTTAGTCATGTCACTGCTCAGTCGCCACAATGGTATTATGCTAGTGAGCCAGAAATGGCACACAAGCGAAACATTAATATCAAAAGCCTTTAACTGTAAATTTTCATAACTTGTTTGATACCTCTTTTAATGTTGGCAGTAGCATTGGATGGTAAATTGAAAATTTTGGCAAATTTCTACCTAAACCACTAAATTTGGTATTAGTAGGTAATCACCAGGAAATCTGACGTGACATCAGGACACCTGACACGACAACGATTGATGGGCGTGGTTACAGTGGTTTGTGTGAGAGAGTTTTAGAAAGAGAGAGAGAATGCGCAAATGGGACGGCTTGTGCCTGTTAAATGCTGTCGACTTTTTTTTAAAAAAATGTTAATGCACATAAAAGTGTAAAAAACTATCAAGTACATCAAATATATCCGATACATCGCACAGCCCTATTGATAACTAAGTAATTATCAATTATTGATGTTAATCTAGCTACCACCTCACATGGTGTATGCAGAGAATTTTCAATCCATTTAGTATGTACTAACTGAATATAAATTGATTTACATTTATAACCTAATGGAATGCAGAGTGGTGTGTGACTCACAGTACCCTCAAGATGTTTGTCTTTTTGACAAGGTAGATTACACCACACAGTCTGGGGGTAATTTAATGTTGATGGCTTAACACTAAAGTCAGCAAACCTACACAACAAATAAATCGCAAAAATCAAATGTTCAATACAACAATATTTACTGGTAGTTTTACATCAGTTGACTGTTTACAATGCTGTATTTCCTACATTGTGTTTGATAGAAATACAAGTATTTCAATTAGCCATGCTGTACCATGAATATTAACACATTAGTTATGAAAGCTAGTTAAGTTTTCATGTTATAGGTCCAGAACTGTTTCATAACTGGAGAATTAACAAGAAGCCAATTGACAATGAAAGCAAAATGTTTTCGGAGTGCTGTGTGTGAGTGTCAAAGGCTACCCGGTCCACTCATCTTCCTGCAATGCACTATCGATGGATTCATAAGTGTTTTCCGATTAAGCCTGAATGCATGACATCCACACCCCTGGCTGAATGTGGAAAATAGGGCATTTCCACGCTTGATGGTTTTTCACTAGAGGTTGATGCAGCAATCAGTGAGGCACACCCAATCCCAGTGATGATAATGAATGTAGGCATAGCCTTGTTATGAAGCAGAATTAGTCACCAGAATAAGAATTTGTTATGCTCTGAGGACCCAGTCTACACTGTATGTGATGCTGCAATTATACAGGGACCAATGGGGTGGAAGGCAAATGGGTAACTCTCTTGCTGTGAGGCACTCTCCATTAATGTTGAACACAACTGAACTGCATTAAAGGTCTTGTTTTCAGCTCTTTGCTTTCATAATGTCCAAGGCGCCCACGGATTAAGCATCTGTATCCTAACAACCTATAACTTTTTTTTTTTTCAATTTAATGACATAACTAAAGAATCTCATTCTTGATATGATTGCCCAGGTAGTTACTACTTGTCATATCTACAAAAAAAAAAAAAAAATGTCCTAACTTAAAATTCTGGCTCACTTTGCCATTTCTTTAAATTGCTAACTTGTTTAGTGCTCAGTTAGGAAAGTAATCTCACCTGCTTTTTGGGTGTGACACATTTCATGGTAGCTGTATAGCTATGAGTGTGACTGCACACTTATTATAGAAGATCCGCCAAATAATTTTTCATCGCAGCATAGTCATCTGCAGTTGAACCTCACATTCATAAAACTGTGAGAAAACAGAGGAGCTAAGAGAAGAGATGTGTGTTTCATACTTCAATTGCATTCAAGGGCAGAATGATTATATGAAAATGGTTTTACCTGCTTCTATACCAAGTAAGCAGGGGTAACTTTGTGATGGATCATTCTTGCCCAGCAGACCATGCAGTGCCATCAAATGGTATTCTGGACATTTCAAAGTCTACCTAAACTCTTTGTCTTTAGAAGGAAGTTTATATGCTGCCTTACAATTACTGGTCCAACAGTGCAGACCTTTGTGGCTTAAAACACATTCAGATTTACAGAATGCATACACTCGTCTGGTCTGTGATGAGGATAAAATAAAGATTTAAAAAGTATGAATAAGACACTAAGCAAAGTCAGTATTTCTGTAAACAATCCAAGAGCAAATCTGATTTTAAAAATCTGAGCATTTTTCTAAAACTCCGTTAGATAGCTTTGCATGTATTTCTGTTTTTAAATGTGAAGTCTCAAAACATCAGTGTACAGAGGTACTGACTTTTGTTTTATTTATAATTTCCTTGTAAAGCTTTTCATTGTCACCATTCATCAGGTGAGCTGTCTACATGCTTGTAATTGATATTCACATCTTCTGTATGGGCAATTACCAAGAAATTAAAAGAGGGCTCATGGATTGACCTTTATGAGGAATTTCTGTAATCATGCTATTAGTCTGCACGTGCACTTATATTCTACATAGTACTGACAAGACAGTAGTGACCTACCTGTCTTTGTTCAAAGTTTATAATGCTAAACTGAAGATGACTTACTACTGAGGACAGTACTTCAGCAAATTATGCTGGAATTAGTTCAGCTTAATACAAACATATGGGGGAATTCTGATTTGAGGGCGCTCAGTGTTTTTTTTTTCGCGTAAATAGTCAGTGGAAAATACTTATTCGTATTCTGACCTGGTTTATACAGACACGCCCAGCCTGTGCAGGGCAGAAAAGTAGGAGGACCCATATAGGAACTTGAATAATGCTAAATTTGCCAGGAAAATGACACACCCCTCACGAAAACTTGATGGCCCACTAATGTTTTTCTCGGAGGTACATTACCTAGTACTTAAGAGTCTGCAGCGTAGCAGAGAAACAATTTTGAAAGTTAATCAGTCAAAGGAGTGACATAGCCATGCGCAAACTCTACGTGATTCTCGAACTTGGATAGTGTCTGCTAAAAATAAGCAGCTGTAACGTATGTTATCAAATGCTGTAATTATATTCAAAAAATTATGCAGTGCAATCCAAATGGAAGAGCCGAGTAGTTATATATAGTTACTTGTTTTTTATACATTAAAATCAACTGGATTTCATTGTTATCATTGTTTCATTGATCTGATTATACTTATAAATGACTTGTCAAGGCTAGAAATTAGTTGTACTTCTCATAGGCAATACAATTCAAATTTTAATATGCACTTTTGTGAAGTAGCAGTAGCACCAATGAACATGACTTATCACGAATTGCAATGCTGGATATCTAATGTAAGGTGAACACAGCACCGGCTTCTCATATTTAGCTGTTATCAGCCTCTCGGTCCGTTCAATCAATCTATCCAATAAACAAATAGCTAGTCCTGCTGAAAGATTATATTCATTCATTTCAGTCGAACCAGCAACGACCCATTTCATGTATGCACTCCGTCCTGCCGTGACCATCTGGGTAATTTTGCTTGGTGAATCAGAGCGGGGCAGTGGGGAACGTGGATGAGGTAAAATACGGATGTCAGTGTAACACTCCTGACTGTCTTTAAAATTTGTCAAGACGGAAAGAGCACAGTTTGGTTCTCATGTGAAATAAACTTCCTATCTTGTAATTTGATAAATTTGATTGGGTAATTTGTAATTTAGCAAACTACATACTTATCGTACTGAACGCCTGCTGCTGGAGACAGCAGTTTCAACTACAGGGAAGCGGTGTATATTAGCACTGAAAAGTCACCGGTGTTTTAACTGAACAGCTTGCGTAACCCCGTTGATTTCTGTTTTGTGTCACCTTCCTTGATAAAATTGTAAAAAAAAATGTCACCTCAGTTTCTTACTTTAGATTAGCAAAACGTTTCATTAGATTTTAGGTTAAGGAAATAAATAAATTCACTGGGGTCTGATAAACAACGATGGTTTAGTTAACTTGCATACATTTTTACAGCGTGATTTATCGTTGAACGATAAACATTGCTTGATATTATATTTTATAATGTACCGAGTATCTAAGCTGAATAATGAGTTTGTTCTAGAGTTAGTTTTACTTGACCTGATGGCTACATTTGTATTGGCATATGGTAAGTCTTGAGATCTGTGAATTATTGTCCGTGGGTTCATGGAGTTTAAAACGCACAACACGCCATAAAAGTTAATGAGTTCATATTTATTTGAGACGTGCGGACTGAGGAACACGGACCGAAACGCAGCCATGCGTTTCAAATTCAACAACTCAATAGTTGGCGATGGTCAGAGCTATACTTTTACATGTGCCTGTTATCCAGAAGTAATTTAAATGATTTCAAGAGTTATCCTACTCCATGCAATACGGCAACGCTGAAAGAAAAATGTAATTTCAAAGTCTGACCGATAGGAGTGCACGACTTAATACAGGGTTGTGATACGCGTAAGATACGCACCCTGAAAATCCACTTAAATCAAAGTCTGAATCCGCGTAGAGGGTATTTTAATTAGTAATACCCCGGTTTCTATGAATCTCCACCCCAAACGAGCAAATCTCCCAAGCAGGTGTAAACGTCCAAGGTCAGAATACGAACAGACACTGAAAAGGGGCGCAGCGGGTCGAAAAAGCGCTTAAGTCGCGCTGAGCGCAGGTCTGAATAGACCCCATAATGCATAATTTAATTAACTAATAATATGATTTTTAAAATTACATATTGATATAACTTACGCATGAAAAAATGCAATGCATAATTGTGATGCAATTTTAAAGGGATATGGGACATTATCCCAGAACAGCTATGACATACACGAGTTAATATTAGGAGTGGACCATTACAGATATTGGGCTTTCTCAGATATCATTGTCATGCAATTATTGGGAGGTATTCTCAATAATCACAGACACAATTAAGAGGGTGGATTATGTTTCATCAAATTGGTTCCTGTCATTTTACAGGATAATTTAACTGCTTGTGTGACAAGCAATGTGGGTAAAGTAGTTCTGCTCCCATAAGTACTATTTCTAATGCATTTGGTCACTAATTTCCACAGTTGGTACTAACAAACATTTGAGCTGCTGTCACTGATAAACAAATTGGTGTTTGACATCACCTAGTGACCTCCTGTAGCTTTTTCAGCAGCTATTGGCCTTGGAAAACAGTTGGAAATAGTGAGTATTTGTCTTCTACTTGCCTTCTACTCAGCACCTGGACATCATGAATGGCTGGCTAGGTGACTGGCTCATAGTCAGCTAGGTTGTTTGCATCATAGCACTAGCTGATTTGACTTAAATTGTAGTTTTTTATAGTTCCTGTCTACTTCTTCAGCTTAGCTAACATTTGCTGAACGGATAACCACCTCTTCTTGAGGTAGTAGAGTGTTGCTTTAAATAATCAATTGCCATTGTCAGGAGTGCATGTGGGATTTAGTGTTATGGTTTGCACAAAACTATGCTAATGCTGATACAATTGGTGGAATTAATTCTTTGAGAAAAATCTGTGCTGTATACTTTCCTGATGATCGCCAGTCCCCAGCCACCATTGCATTTCTTAACCTAAAAATTGCAAAATGCAACATATTTTTATAGTCATTATAGGCTTACAAAACATCAAGCCCTAATGCACTGCACGGTGTACACTCCCGCTTGCAGCTACAGCCGCCACTTAAACTTAGGTACAGTCAGCAATAAAACCACCTCTCACATTTGTAAAACTACACTATATGATGGGAGACTACCAAGGGCACTAGTAACTTGCTGAGGTAACAAACAAACAAACAAACAATCAAACAAGCTAGATATCCGTTATGTTAGCATACATTCATTAAGTCCCATAATGGAGCTTTCACACATCTGGAGAAGGGTTATATCAGCAAAACAAAGTAAACATTCACAAGTTACATTTTAAAGAGACAGCCCACTTTAGAACCCTATTCTCCAAATCCACATTTACATGCATAATATGAACTGTTGATAAATAAAGTTGTTTTTGTGTAAAATCAGAGTTTTCTTTCTCGTTTACATGAATGTATGCCAAAGTCAAAATGTGCCTTTGAGTCAAAGTGACTGATAATGACAGAGCAAGTCACACTTATGGTTGCATTTGTCCTATCATCCAATACAAAAAAAAAAAAAAAATCTGCTGTTGAAGGGCCTGCAAAAATGTTTGTGTGAGATTATTATTACATAAGGGCTTTTACAACAGTGTAATTGTGTTCTGCCTTTATAATATATGTTATAAATTTGACACTTCTGTGTAGTCATAGGTGCAAGGCTGTCTCTCCCACAGTGAAAATAGTGTTTCTGGACAGCTTCCCTACTTTCTGATTCATTCATCATCTTATCATCAGGGCTTCCTATTAGCCCATTCCAGAACAAAACTATTAATTTCACATTGTTTTGCCTATACAGCAATTCTCCATACAGGTCATCTCTACGAGAAATATAAATTTGAATGGTGTTGGATCACTCTGAATCACATTGAAAACTGTTTGTGACGACGTCCTGTTAAAATATGGCATAGTACACTATGTCCAAATGCAAAACCATTTGCATCAATATGTACCACATTCCTTTCCCTTCTGCTTTCAGTAAATGTTAAATGGCTCACATAAATTGCAGCAACTCAAGTACTGTATAAGGTATTTCCAATAGCGGTTGTTACTGTTAACATAATGGGGCCACCCACACACACTTACCTGTCGTGCAAATAACAGCTCATCACAGATTTATGTCAGAACAGTCTTTATAACACAAGTACGAAAAAAAACACACATTAAATAGACAAAACAAGCAAAAAAAGGTAAAGGCAGAAATAGGTGCTTTGGCAAGTAAAGTAAAAAAAGCTCCTAAAACACAGTAAGTTCTTAAATCAATGAAATAATTACCATGGCCATAATGAGTACATACGATCAAGTTAAAAAAAGATGGGACGAGTTATTTGATAACCAACTTGCCCCAATGATGAAGATTTGACGCGCTCAGCGTCGTGCCACTAGTCGTTCTTACTAAGCTATTGCGCCTCTGCTTATGGCTCGACTAGCTAGATGTGTACACCTTGTCACAATTACATCATTGCTGTATATCGGTGACCTCCTCAAAGGCAAAGCGATGCACCCAGCTCAGTAAGAATGCGAACTGGACAACCTTATCGCAGGCGGACACGTGCAGATTCAACGGAAAAATATTTTAGAACACTGCGTTATCACATATTAGCATTTGCAGGAGTAATAACCCTAACTATATCCCTCTGCCCTCAGTGCACGCATACACGCGCACACACTTAAGAAATACACCGCGAGAGTCAGCTGTTGACATCGAAATGTCAAACAAGTACCTCATTGTCGTTTATTTAATGTTTGGTAGCATTAAAGTAGCTCTTTCTCCCAATCTGAGTTTAAAATGATGGAGATGTTACCAGACATTGGCGACCACTTAATTACATAAGAATAAGGTTACCAGTGTATCGAAAACGGTATTTAAAACCCCTTTCAAAGCACGCTGTTAAGCTTATTGAAAGATGTGATATCACCGGCGCAAATGCATTTACCTGGCGCGCTTTGACTGTGACACTTGGAAACCTTTACTGTTAATCTTTCGATTAGTTTATCTATTTCACAAAAAATGACCAGTCAAACGTAGTCCGTAAATTCAAGATTTCATGAAACATTGTCACTTTGAACTAAATAATTCCAACAACAATTGTTATCAAATGGCATAAACCAACTTTAACCCACTGAAATACTGAACATTGCTAAAGTACCAGTCACAGGAAATCGCTGATGTTTTCAAATGGTGTCGATCTGACACCATAAAGCTGGTAGGTAGAGGTGTGTCTCTCCAGAGTTATTTTATAAAAGTGCAACGAAACAGTAATTTGAAATCTTACCTTCAAGCCATAAGAATGATTAAAGTGAAAATGCGTCCAGTCTGCATTCTTCTTTTACATCCACAGCTATCCGTAGTTTAGTGCCTTCATTTACAACCGTAGGAGCTCCGCACAGACCGCTGTGTTCAGAAGCGCGATCTAATTCACAAAGAATCAAAACTTAACAGTGGGCGTCACAGGGAAAATGGCAGGTTAGGGCAAATAAACTACTTTTAAGCAAAAATGACAAAAAAATAAAATGGTACAGCGACCTGTGTATGATTTCTGAAAGTGTATTTTATGATATAATTTGCTATTCTTTTCCCACTCCTAAAAGCTTTTTGTACCATATGAAAACATTCTCTCTGATGGAGGAATGACCAAATGTTTAGCCTTTCTGCCTAGTTTCGGCGGATCCCTTCCGCTATCAGTCGCACGCTCCCCTGGTCTAGTGGAGAAGTTGAGGTGAAGAGCTCAATATCAATAAAATTGTCCCCACGGTCTGTGCAGCGGTGCGCATTTACGCAGGAGGCGACCTCGAGCTGTTTCAGCACCAACAGACTGATAATTACACTTGATCCAGCAGGTGCAAAAGAAAGGTGGGGTTATACACAGCCCCCGTATAAGGTTGCATTGATTGAGAGTAGCTATTTTTTCATAGTAAAAGAACATCAGGATCGCAGAACTACCCTTTGCTAGTTACAGCTCATTCCTCGTTATTTAGCGTGTATTATACGTAATATAAACAGTGAGATCCCACCTAAGTTGCCTAATAATGACGTTACTGTGCCATCTTTCCTCTATTCAGTCTATATTCAATGCAACAATGCATTAATTCAATGCAACAATACGTAAGTGAAATCCGTTTAACTAAAGTTATATAAAATATAATCCACACTGTAACACCAGTGTGTCGTTAGTGAATTTCTTCAGGCTGGTCTAAACCAAGATAAACAGTGTCTGTTGTTAAGTGACAGTAACCAATGAAAATTGACTGAATCAAATGAAGTACAAAAACTAACCATCATTTGAGACGTACTTGAGTTAGCTGGCTTAGTTTTTTCCCTCTGAAGTCAAGCTAAAGTCAAAATTCAACCTGACACTCTTGTCCACAACAGCCTGCTTATTTTAACAGCTGTAAGTACAGGACAGTAGAAATCAAGGGGACAAAGAAGGACTGATGTAACATTACAAGAGAAGTGTAATTCTGAGTGACACTTTTTTATGGGTAATGAAAGTGATATCTGAGCAGTACTTATACAATCTTGCCATGACAACCATGTGACTCTGGGCAGGAGCATGCCCCCATATTTGCAGAAACAATAATGAGGCTGAGATAGTATGTGTACTTGTATGTTTGTATTTTAATAAAAAAAAAAAAAAAAACAGGAGACATGAATACACAATTCATGAATACATGAAAACATATTATGGGACATGAATACCATCTTTCTTCCTCAAAGAGTAAGTTTTCTCCTTTGTAACCTTGAAAAAAGGAGACTAGAAAATCTTTTCTTCACAATGTTGCATATTTCCAGTCCTTCTTATGTCTTCAGGAGGTAACTACCTATAACATAAATGATCCTTCCTTGCTTTAGTTGATAACTTCAGCCTCTCATTCATTTTGAAGAATTACAGATCACATATCCTGGCCATTCTATCATAATTTAACAAAATTACATAATTCCCAGCTCAGAATGCATTAACAAACAGAAGGCAAGCAAACTCATAAAAATCTGTATGTCCTGTATGTCCTTGGCATTTTTCATCGTTGGGCATATTAAAAATGCTAGCTTTTTATGTTTTGTAAAATTTTGGGCATGAATAATTTAATGTTGTTCCACACCTGAAGAGCTTTAAAATTTGAGTCATTTATTTAATCAAACAACAACAACAAGTGAAAAAAAGAGACGTGGAAAACTGCTTGCATAGATATGCAGGAGTGCAACGTGTCATTGTGTGTGTTGTAGAATGAAACAAGATTCAAACAGACAAACAAAGGTGCATGAGGAGGGCAACTGCATTTGAGAGACATCCCTGAAATCGGAGTAAGCAAGTGTTAAACATTATAACACATCCCATACAGTACTATGAAGGCCAAATCAGTGGAGGCACCTCACTCTCCACCCAAGAGTCAGTAGCTGACAAGAACCCAATGTTTTTTTTATTATAAAAATGTGCTGGCATCCACTTAAAGCTTAAAAGCCTGATCCAGCTGGGGGTGCAGCCAGTACTTGCCAGAGATTAGGAGGCCCTTAACTGACCAGTGTCAATATGAGGCTCCGCTAAGTGAGTGCAAGAGGGTGTGAACGAAGAACAGTTATAACTAATAGACAAATAGACAACTCAGCACACAGAGATTCAGACAAGTGATCCAATACAGAAAATTACAAAGGGATTCATAATTTTTTAAACCAACCTTGCTGAACCCAACAATGAGAAAATGATTTGTTGAAACAGACAAATATAAACTCTTAACAGTATGTGCTTGAGTGTTTTTGATAAGTCACACATAACACAGACTCAACACACACATGGTTTTCATTAAATTCCCCTTTTTTTTACATTTGCTATGAAATTGATGAAACAAGAGAAGGCTACAATAAGCATGAGTGGCAAGAGTACAATGAGTCTTTGCTTTAATATAGAACATACAATTAATTTCTCTTGTTATGCAGACAACTATCAGGAATGAGTCAAGATTTCAAAAGATTATCCACAGCCCCACAGGTAATCTGGTCTACTTACATCACATGAGAAATATTATGATTTAAAGTGTGTGCCTTGGACAAGGCTTCGGAGAAGTGTGCCAAATTATGATTCAAATGATTCCACATTGCTGAAAGACATACATTGTCGTCCACTTACAATTCTTTCCTTTTTCACTTTAGAAAGTTGTGAATTTTCCATCCTGTGAAAGCCTTTTTGTGGGATGACTCGTTTTTGTCTTGTTTACTAGGGTAATTTTTTCCCCCTCACTTCCATTTTTGGTTGCAAGGAAAATTGAGGGTCTAAACTGAGTGCTTAAATTTTCTCAAAAATAGCTACTGTCTTTAATAATTTAAATACATAACACTGCTTCATGTATTCTGTTACTCCCCAAACCTGAACATAGCCACCCTTTTAAAAATAAGTGTTGCAAATAGGTAAGCACTTATATTCATACACCAGAAAGGGATGGAGAAAAGAGTCTGTCTCAATGCAGACAATAATTGTGTAGATACATGCATGGATACATGGATAACGTTGTCAACATACCATAGTAGCTAGCTATTGTGTTGTGAGTATTTAATATGCTGTTGCTGTGAAAGGCTATAGTTAATGGCTTGAGGGCAATGGCTAAAAGGAGAGCTAATTTGGCACACTGGTTTCTGGTTCCATATCCAAGTCCAAACAGTGGGAGACGTCCATGTGTTTGTTCATTCCTGCTGCTGTTTTCAGAGCAGCTGTCGGAATATTTAGATTAGGACATAAATTCTCCTGCAAAGAGCGTTGTATTGGGCACTTGATTGCATACGACTTAATATGAAAGCACAAATTGATCTCTGAGATTTCAATCAACTTATCACAATGTTCATTAGGAATGTTTGGTAATGCAGGACTCACAACTATTTGTTGCAACTGTTGGGTAAGAATCCTGCCAGTGTTGTCTGTATTTTCATGCATCAAAGTTTTCACCATTAAACAAGATTTTTAGCTTGTTGATTCAAGAGGAGGTCAATCTATGCCTGAAATGACAAGTGTTGCTTAAATATAGATTTATACAGTGAAAAAAATCAAGACCTAAAACTTCCTTTGTTGCATCTGTTGGATATTCAGTTTAAAATTCTTGTATATTTGCACTGTATCCACTGAATCTTACCTCTTAGATATGCTATAGAGTTATGTCTGGGTTTAGCTGAAAATGAAGAAAGAGGTAAATTTGAGCAGATATAAAGATCACAGAACCGTCATCTTTGAGTAACATGTATTAGGTCATCATGACCGATAACTGAGCCACATGTCTGGAATGTTCAGTTTCATAGATAGAGGAGCATGGGCTGGAATGACAATTGCCCAGTAGTTACATAAATAAATACAGCATGATGAGGGTAAAAGACAGCAACTGCTCAGAAAGAGTAACCCAGAAAAATTAACTCAGAGTGAAACTGCTCGTCTGTTAATAACAGTGTGATATTACCATGTAGGTTTTTTCTTGCTGAATCAGAATGAGATGCCACCAATCCTCCATTGCCTTTGGAAATAAGAGAAACTGCAAACTTCTGCTAGCCCCATAAAAGGCCCGTGTACAAATGAACCAGCACATTTTTCTAATTTCTTCTTGTTGTACCTGAGCCATTGTTTTTGCCCTGTGTATGGTTGGTTTGTGTCCTGATACCCCACTTTTGCTATAAAAAACAATGCTGTGCCACACTGTCTTAAAAAATATTAAAGCAAATCAAAGGTATTATACACGTTGGATAAGTAAGGAGTGTTAGCACTTGTGTACAGTTTTGCTTTCTTTGGTATTTACAGTGCTTGATGTATTAATTTCTTAAATAATTTTTAATTAATTAAAATTCTTACATCCTTAATAAATCATTGCATACAACAGCCACTTGTCTGTCAGCACCAGTAAGACTATAGTAGCACTTTAAGGAAACTGCAATTAGTTTTATTCAGCTCTCATACTCTTACAGCTACATTGACAGTACTCTAAAGAGCCAAGATTTATCATTACTGAGAAAAGCACCAAGGTTAAGAGATGCTTATCATTATCATAATTATTGAAGGGAATTTGCTATCAGTCTCATTCTCAACCGTTTGATGTTTCTCATGTATCTGATAACAATGCCGTTTTCTTGGAAATTTTCTTTTAAAATTGCCTTTGCTAGGGGTAGCAGAGCACAGGCTATTGAACAAGCAGTAAACATCTAAGAAAATAATTGAGATGTTCCATTGAGAAGGAGTCAAGAACAGAGAATGCTGACATCACAAAATTTGGCTGCACACTGGTGGTTCTTGTTTTTATTTTATTTCTACTCTTCATAACAATATATTAAATTGGTCATCCCAAAAATTTAAAGGAACAGAGATTTTTAGAATAACTACCTGATCAATAGGTACATTTCACAGCCATTTATTATTGTGTTTGTACAGAAAATTACATCTGGTAATATTATCAACAGAGGGAAATGGCACATGGCTGACTGTCACAAATATGTCAAGCAAGCTATCGATAGAATTCAGAGGACATACAGAATGTCATGACCATATCAAGCCAATCAATATGTAAGTCACAGTTATGCTCAATTAAATCAAGGCAGTTTGTTATGTTGCTGAACACTCCATGCCATACCTTCATAAAAATCCGAAAATCTTAAAAGAGAGAAAATATTTCAGAGAAGGTGTTTCCCATTGGCAGGAACTGTATTTTGAAAACATACCTACAGGGCTTAACACTAATCTCCAGCATAAATAATGTATCACAGACAGTGAACACAAACTGGAAATAGCAGTTAGTAACAGTGAAAATCCAAAATGTATGCGTAATGATGATGTCTTATACTTGTTTCTGGCATGGCTTGGGTTGCATTCATTCCCTTTTAAGGGAAAACTCAATGTCATTCAAATGAATTACGTTTACTGAGTGATCAGTATCTTTCAATATAACAATGTAATTTCCCATTTTGTGTTATGGAATTATTTTGCAGGAAGTACACATGGTGGAATATCATATTAACCATGAACAAAAAACAATGTGGTTCCCATTATGAAGCATGACAGACAGCACAAATTCATGACTGTAATGCTGGATTACAGCTGGGATAAGGGAGGGTCGGGGTTGGAAGGTGTGGGTTTTTTTGGGGGGGAAAAAAATTTCGAAGCTGCTCCCTGCTTGGCACATATCACCATAAAATGGAGGAGTATGACTCCTTTGCTGTGGCTGTCATGAGGAGTTTCAGTCAGGGCGATTATGAAAGGCACCTCCCAATTAAAGGAGACAGCCAAGTAAATGCTATGGAGCTCCTCACAGGCCTCCCTCAGCCCCATTATAAAAACCCCATGAACACCTTTGCCTCCAATTACAGCACTTACCGCAACTCAGATTTGCATTCTCTGTGTGAGGGCAGTCACATTTTCCAGGCTCGTGATTACACCTTATGTTCTTACTGGAAAGGAGCAGAAAGGCAGCTGCCCTAAGTAAAACAGCCTCCATAAGGCAGATGTAAGACAGGTGGAACAAATTGGTGGTCAAATGCCCCGAGGCACCAGCCCATTGCCCCAGTCCATAATCTGTCCTTGATTCTGGCTAAAAATACAAACCAAGTCAACCTATGAAGATAATTCTGCTCAAATATTAATGTCTCACATATTAATATGTTAATGTTTTGGCAAATCAATACCAACTGCCGCTGCACTTTCACAGCCTTTCTTGAAGATGATATTAACCCCCAGGCCAACAGTACCTATTTTTTGCACAGCCAGCTAGCTGTCTAGCATCCAAGATTATAGTGTAACCAAACTAGAGAGGAATTACCAGTGGGAAACCAGTATTCAATACATGTTACCATTTGTATCATGCTTTTTGTACTTATCATCATATTTAATTAACACAGAAGCTGTATATATTTTGACTATGCAGGTTTGTTTTATTTCAATAAATGGTGGTACCCAGAAATTAGCCAGCAGCAATGGGTGATGAGACATCGGAAAGTACAATATTCTCGTAAATACCTCTCTGAATGCATCTTCCTTATTTTCACCAGTCAGTGTTGGAAGATGTGAGACTGAGAGAGACTGATAAAGCCAAGCTTCATTTAAAACTATTATTGTCTGCGTATTTTGTATATGTGCAAGCAGAACAGAATGTTAAATGAAAAAGTGAACCAAGGGATAGTTTTATCATTACGCTACACCCATTTAGCAGATTGTCTTATGGAGAGCATCATACACTTTGGGAATTGTATTTATCATTGAAGTAAGCAATTCCTTCCTGATTAAACAATTCCATGTCAAACATAAATTTTATGTTTAAGGACGTTCTTTAGAAAAAAAACTGTACAAATGAGTAATCACTACATTCTATTAAAAATTCAAACTTAATTTATGTTAGTTACGCCTTACGCCTTCTTATTGCATGAGTGTTTGCAGGGGATGGCTATGGGATGAAAAAGTTGCATTTTTAAACAATGAAGATGGTGACAGACATAGTTTGCCTGCTACTTATGAGAAGACTAAAAAGAAAAAAATGTGAAAATTGTGAAATGAGAAATATGTGAGACCAACTTTGCTTGAAAATTCTTCTTTCAAGTGTGGAACAGGCGAAGTTCCATGTCTATGCTGCTTGGTTGCTTGCATCCCTACCAACACTTTTTCAGAGGTTTTCCATACTGGACTTTGAGTCAACAGTGGCTTTCTTCCGGCACTGTGCCACACGGGCAGGTGTGGATCTAATTAACCTGATTTGTGTAAGTAAAAGTGTTCTTCCGTTGCATTTTTTGCCACATTTTTTGCATTTGATGAGCTCAATCTATAGGTAATTTTTCTTTTGTGCTGTGGGGATAAGAGGATGGTCTTTGTTTTCTGCGAGCGAGATTCAGTGTGCCTGTGATAAGCAGTAGGCGGCATAAAAGAAGCTGTATTTGTCAGCCATGCTTGCATAAAATGCTTTTCTTAGGTTAAGTAGCTAGTAGCTTTATGTAGCTGTGTAGTAATACAGCTTGTGATTGTGTATGCCTGATACACAAACGCTAACATTAACAAACTAAGGACATACACTCGTGAAATATGGCTTAAAGTTCTCATGAATCAAAACTGGCAACATGTTGTACCCCATTCAAGAAAATGGGTTACTCCAGAAGGGTAACTACTTTTATGTAGACTTCTCAACGGACAGTTTAAACCTTGAAGTATCAAGTGATGAGAAAGGGTTTAGATGACATATTTTGACTCACTGGTGGAACCATGCAAGATTTACATTCTTGTTTATGGGTGAATGTGTGTATTGGACGGGTTAGTGGAACAGGTGGCATTAGGTCAACAGAATATTTAATTTGATGAGTGGCATCCACATTTCAGGAAATTTGTCTTTTTAGTTTTTTAGAGTGACTGTTTGTTTCCAGAGATATGTGATTTGCAAAATGATGTAAATGAAGAGTTGGTCTCTGTTTTTCTCAGATTCAGAGACATTGGCCACAATTAGAGCAATGAGGGAATAGTGTTTTTGTTTAAAGGATCAATTATGGAAAGTGCTCAGAGTAAACACAGTCATGGGGATGGATGAAGCTGCTGTGTCAATGGTTCCCATTTTGTGCATCAAGTGCTGTGTGATTGATTTCACATTGCATTAGTTAGTATTGTTAGTCAGGTTGAAAGGTTTTTACAGAAGTTGCTATTGGGTATTGATGTTGAATGTGTTTTTTCTTGTTTGTTGATTGAAAGTGGGATAGTTGAGTCAATACAGGATACAAATTTTCTCAGTTTTGAGACAACTGTTGTTGAATTTGCCAATTTATAAAAACATGTTTCAGATACAGTGGAGTTGGTGGAGTAGTGTTGCTTGTTAGGCATATTTTAATTTAGCTTTTAATTATAATATTTACATATTGTAAAAGAATGTTTTTTTTTGTTACATCTTTTAGTTGTTGAAAACTGAGGGAAATTATTATTTTAAATTGATTTTTCTAGTGTGTGATACCTTGCTGCCTGGATTAAAAAAAAAGTCTCAATTAAACCATATGGGTGTAACTCCATCTCAGCTCCATTGTGGTCAGTGATGACACTTGTTCCTTTATTGATTCTCCACTGAGCTGTCACAGTTACAGTGATTACAGTGCTTTTACAGAAGTATTGGTGTTTTACGGTATAATTGGGCAATTCAATTCATGATTGACATCATTCCATTTCTACATTAAGCGTGTTGTTTAGAGAGTGGATTAGGCCATATGTTTCAAACGACACACACTGTGTGGGACAACAGACATGCCAGTCACACGAAGAGACATGGAATAAATAGAATAAAACAACAAAAAATAAAAAAACAAAATTCTATTGTCAATGTTAACTCAGAGTAGAAAACCTTAACTGTTAGTTTGCATCAGGTAGCATTTAGTTGCTTTTTACCCAAAAGTAATGTCCCCATTCCACTATAATAACCAATTGTTTGGTTATTACTGTTTTTGTTTGCTTTTGTTTCATCTTCTATTTTGTTATATTTAGTTAATTGTGTAAT
Organism: Albula glossodonta; assembly: GCA_019788955.1. Lineage (NCBI taxonomy): Eukaryota > Metazoa > Chordata > Actinopteri > Albuliformes > Albulidae > Albula > Albula glossodonta. Next base: position 8,335,796 of record JAFBMS010000006.1, on the reverse strand, counting down.
GATCAAGACTAATGGCTGTATATTTATTTCAATTCAGCTCATTTCAGTGCAGGATAATAAATGATTTTCACATAGTCTCAGTTCAGAAGAGTAAAAATGTCTTCTATTAATGGGGGAGATTACCACTAAGGAGCTATTTTCCACCTGCTTCATATTATTATTTTACAGTAAGTAAGAGTATATACATTCTTGTCCATTTCATATTTTTTAAACATACACACACATTCAAGATGCTCTCACTATGATATGTATTTGATCGCTGCAATATTTTTTTCCTGCTCTATCTGCTATGAGAAGAATTAAGGTGTGAAACATCCATGAAACAATTGCTATTTGTGGATGTGGATTTAATTGATTTGCTGAGGAAATAAATACTTGTGAAATTCTTGGTTAATTCAGTATAACAATGCAGATGAATAAGATGAAAGATGAAAACCAAATATGAAACTATATATAAAAATATAAGGTGGCTTTATATAATGAGGCAAACTCTGTGTATCATGCAACAGTGATAAACTGAACATATGTGTGCCTACTGAACTGGCTCCAGAGTTGCAAGTTACAGTTCCCCCTAACATTCTACCTTAATTACATTCACTGGCTCACATCTTAAATATACTAATTTAGCTGCTGTCAACTTTAACCACAGGTTACTTTGTACAGAAGAACCAGATTGTTGCTCAAGATAGCAAGCCATCAATCACATGCTATGCTTGAGTGTAATTATTTTTAATGAAAACAAAAAGGAATTTCTTCTGTAACAGATTATGTCTGAAGTACTGTACAATACCTTGGTGACCTTTTGCCAAGAATAAAATGTATGAAACAGTCTTTTGCCTTTACATGCTACTGTGAAATTTATCAGATACTATTTTGAGGTGCATTCTGTTTTGATTTTTGTCTTCTGTTGTCTTACACATAATACAAATATACATTACATAATATCAATTGAAATAGAAAGATGCAGACTCAACAATATCAACAACCACTACATTCTGAAGATGTTGAATGAAACAAGGAACACAAAGGATCATGAAAAAATTAATGAAAATACTAGACCAGTTATGTTTATAAATAATTATTCAGATTTCTTCATTTAGGGCAATTTTGCTTTGAAAAATTCATTTCCAGGCATTTGATTTTGCTACCCAAAATGCTTTAAAATGACAGAAAAGATAGGAATACATCATCTACCAATGTAATATTGAAAGGGAAATGTATAATGTAAAAACTCCCCAATTAACTTGAAATTTGTGGGAAAAGCCTAGAAAATTGTGACATACAATACAGGGACATACAAAACCTCACTTTGGAAAAAGTGGGGAGTAAAGTTCTCTGTAACTGTGCAAGTCAACACTGGTATTTTTGCACACTACAGCTCTTTAAAAAAGATTAAACAACATTTAGAAAAGCAAGACTGCATACCAAGAAAGTATACCAGTTTTAAATTCTGTTCAATATTGATAATAAAAGATTTATAACCATTTCTGTTAAGACCAGTATGACACAGGGAATTTGAAAAGAGTTTGTATTATCAATACAATATGAGGCAGATTCATGGGCTCAGAGATGTGAGTTATTGAAAATGATTGGTCTTAAAATTGGTAGAGGGATTTTCAGCACCAGATATGGAGCAGCAATTTGCCTTCGCTGTATGAAAAAGGAAGTCTGTAATAACCAGATGATAAAGTTGTGTGATATGCTGTATTATTAAACCCCAGAGCCCAGTGCTCAGCTGCTTAAGGGGAAAAAGTAAAACTGATTATCGGGCAAAGCTATGGATAATGGATAAATAAAGGGCAGTAATGTAGCGTTGATTGAATGTGTCCTCGTCATGGTTTTGCTTTTCAGCATCCTCTACTTTGCTCCCCCTAATTGTTCAATCTTTGCTATGACAAAAGGAACATGATTTTTCCATTAGCGGATGATACAATTTAAAGCTTCCTATAATTGATATAAACATGAAGGAAATGAACTGATGTTGATGATGTTCATCCCTTGCACTGATACACCATTAGTAGAACATCAAAAATTCAATCACAATGAGAGTTTGACTGGGATGCCAGTTTGCACTTATATTATTGGATTAAACATACTGCTGTTGGAGAGTCTATGATCTAAGGAAGTCACTCTTGATGAGGTTAAAAAGGTGCACCTGAGAAAGAATGGACACAGATCCAGTGTCTCCCCTTTGAATATGTGTACTCTTCTGAGAAATGTTTTCCTTGAAAATGTGGGTTCTGAGCAAGTTGGGGAAAACAACATCAAAATAGGCCCTACTGTTTCCTAACCATTAATTCTGGATCCCAGAGAATGTAGATGGGGACAATAGTTCCTGAAAACCAGTGATCTAAAACATTTAACTAAAAAGAGATACATGATATAAATCATTCCAATCCTATCTATATTATAGATTCAATATTGCAATTTTCAAAATTCATTGTAATTAATTCAGTGTACATTGCCACATATCTATTTGTTCACATACAGACTTCTACAGTGCAAACACTGGACAATTTATCCACAGGAATAATGAAATTGAAGGTTCTCTGATAGTCTGTCTTGAAGACAACCCTGCTGTTTTGAAATATTCAACCTCATTGCAACAAATGCAATATTTGCATCAATCTATAGCACCAAGACCTCTTTATGGCTGTGTTTACACATAGCCCAATTTTTCAGCTGAATGTCCACCAATTGTGCCACATGTGACTTTCAGATTTGGGGGTGTTAGATATATAGATTATATTAAAATGGCAAGCATGCATATTGATCATCTTGTGGTTTTGTTCAGCTGGTTGTCAAAGTAATCAGTGATAAGCTGCTGAATGATGTTTCCTCTGTTGATGAGTTGTTGAATAGATAGCTAGCAACAGCAAATAGCCCTAGCTAGCAAATGGCCCAAATCCCAATTTGCCTCAGTCAATCACTCCATCTATGCATGACACCTCCATTATATTTAGTGTAACAGGTGGCACTACAGGACGCGCGCCCACTATGTGGCACTGTCATCAGAAGTATTACAGCATGTAACTTAAACAGGCAATGGCATGGACACCACTTTTACCAATGCCTCTGCAGATCCCCAGTCAGAGAATGAGCAATTGAAGACATGGTTGGAATGGTCGGCTGATTTTTAAACCAGATATTTAAAAAAACAAGTAAAGGGGGAATTTTCTGATGAAATGAGCCTGGACAGCATGTAGTAACCACTGATTGCTTTTCTTTCTTACCCAATTTTTTAAAACAAAAATTCCATTCATTTTAATATCTCCATTTATTTTTAAAATAACCTTCTGCGAATGGAAGAGTAACTGTAGTAGGTGCCAGTCATTATTAATTTACAGGGCCTACAGGGAAATGTAGTGTGTATCATTGTTGTGCACCAGTAATTGTTTTTCGTGTGATTTCATATTCATGTGCAGAGACAGTTTTCCCCCCACTTATTTTTCTTTGTTAACCCCTTCCAGGAGTTGCATGTTCTAGCTGCATGTTCTATGAATATTAATTTACATGTATCATCATTGCTCAGTCCCTACAATGATATTGATTTCCTACAGTGTTTAGTGAGTTCAGTGCCTTCTGGTTGATCATTCAGTGATCTCAAGGACTCTGAAAATGGCCATCTAAATTAACAAGTCAATGATAAAACAAATAATACTCATGTATTATAATTCACAGATTTGTTATGTCAGAGAAAAGAGGCCTCTTCTGAATAAGCAACCAGGGAATAGTAATCCCTGAGGAAAACAACAACAGCACTGAGGAGTAAAAGTTTAAAATCCTGCAAACAGTGCTTTTCTTTGTGAGTATTGAGATATTTAGACAGCTTATGGAAATGGCATGAAACTACACCCTCTCTACTCCCCCCCCCCCCCCCCCCCCCCCCCCCAGGCATGTATCAGGGATGGGATTTTGGAATTGCTTTTAGAGAGCTTTAAGAGAACAAATAAACCTTACAAATGCATGCCATTGAAGTGGTATTCAAATACCATGATGTCCGGGGATATACAACGCACAGATGCATTCTGATCATTTTAGAAACCTCAGCCTAAATAGCTTATTGATTAAAAATTCATAGGGGAGCAGTTGCCACTTGGCAGTTTGCATAGACCTATGCTTTGAAATCAAGCAATAATATGAAAGCACCACAATTGGAGTATAATAACAATGCTATTTCACATTGATTTAGCCAAAATAATAACAAATATGCATTACATATACACTCAATGGAAGAGGGTTAAAACTCTGGAGTTATTAAAATAGCAAAATCCTGTGCTTCCAAATAAGACTTACTAGTAAAACCACCTTTGAGGGTAAGTGGGTTGAAAATTGAACACTAAAACCCTTTGTGCTTGACAGCATTAATGGCCCGGGGTATATAATCATTGTTTGCTAAGGTAAGTAACTGTACCTGTGAGTAAATGCCCTCCCTCAAAGCACTGATATAAAAAGTATAAAAAGTATGACAATTACATAATCATCATAACTTGTCATAACTTTTATTCACAATCAATTAAACCTACCAATCAGTACATATTATGTCCACCATATGTCAGTATTTTTTCGCCTGGCAAGTGGAGGAGAGGAATTTCCATGTTAGAACTGCATGCATTGACAAAGTTAGTCTGTGCACAACTCTGTGGCAGCAGAGAGCAGGCTTGTCTTCCTTTCTATGACCTGGACGTCATTTAGGCACATGGCTTTTAAAAAGCCTCAGTTATCCTGAATAATTGGGGAACATGTAAAGAAAAGGTAAATGACTTCAAATAAAAACTTAAAAGTAAATGAAAGGGCCCCAAATCTCTTAAGCATACACATTGAAGAAGAAAGATAATACTGTTTACAGCATTAAGATGATAAAAAGAACAGCATAGGCTAACTTCAAAAAGATGAGTATGACAAAGCATGAAAAAGACATCCTATAAAATAAAATGACTTACTGTAGTAAGGTGACCGTTTGGAAAAAGAAAGTTTAAAGTCAGTGTTATATTCTGCTAAAAGTAAGCACATTATAAATAAGCAATATTATAAATAAAGCAGGAAAGCCACTGGAAAATTCTGAATACCAATGGACAAACAGACATACAGACAGACAGACAGACAGATAGATAGATAGATAGATAGATAGATAGAAACAAAAATAAATTTATTAGATTTACTGTACTTACAGTTACACATTCTTCAATGTCACTGCCAACTTGATCACCGCCAAACATCACAATCTCTCTCCAAGTTGCTGTTATCTTCAATCACGTAAAAGGCATTCCCCTAGTGCATGAAGGGAATGAAACAGTAGTGTCTTTGTGATTCGTATTCATTGTTTTAATATACTGGGAGAAAGAAAATGGGGGTATCCAAATGCCTATGCTTTAGCTTTCTTGTAGCCTAATTTAAGTAAAGAGGCAGACTTGGTGAAAAGTCTTTCAACAGACGACGCTATGTAACAATGGCAGGTGAACAAATTACACTCCAAACACTGTGGGACGCTATTAACAACAATAGATCAGACCTGCTTCAGCATATTGACTTTAAAACAAACTACATTCAAACTAAACTAACTAAAATTCAAAATTCCCTCTCGACTTTATCTGAACAACTTGACGAGCTTCAGCAAATGGTAAGCGCGAATGAGGACAACATCCACAGCACTTCCACAAGAATTGACCAACTGGAGAAAGAGGTAACAACTTATAAGAGAAGAAGCAAACAAATCAAGAATGAAATAAAAAATGGAATCTGAGGCTCATAGGGATTCCTGAGGGTGCAGATCATCGTGACTTGCTGGGCTTTCTTACCGTTTGGATCTCTGGTCTTTTTGGAATGCAGATTTTTGATTCCCTGCTATCAATTGAAAGAGCCACCAAAGATTACACCAGAGTCTTCAACTAAGTAGCAGCAGTGGATAATTTTTTATGTGAAATTGGACATTGATTGGTATAATCATACCTCTTGTCTCTTCTTTCACACACTATATTTTACTTTGAGGCAATAACATAAAATGTGTATGATGATAATTTGGATGTATAACGGTGATTTATTTATGAAATGTAAAAAAAATTAAATGATGCAAAAGAAGAAACTGTACTAAAGATGTCAACTGTTTATTCGATATATGAAACTAGATGGGCGAATATGGATTCCTTTAATGGTTGTAACTACCTTTTACAAATGGGCAAACAATGTCATGTTTTAATGTGATGTAACGTTATGGACAAATCCAGGAGGAGTGGTGTCCCGAGGGCTAATGCTCCAGCCCGTGCTGGACCTCTGTTAGGACCTGTTTGGGCCTGTGACGCTCGTCATGTTGTGTTTTCTGTGGCGTTATTAGACACCTTGCTAAAGATATGTAACACTAACATTATAAACTGTATAATAATGTGCAGGGATCACTATTATGATGGAAAGGTAATCTTATCGGTGTTATTTAGCCTATTCTATGTAAAAAGTGGTACTGGGCAATGAAATAATTCTTGGTTTGAATGTTCATTTTGACTTGGTGGTGGCTGAACACAGAGGCCTCTTGCCTATCCTCCCTTTTCCTGTGCATATCATTGGGTGGTGGATCTAACATGTGGCAGTTAGAAATTATAAAAAAAGTTATTTGCAATTGGGAACCCAGCAGGGTAAAGTGAGTAGTTAGTAGAGTAACACGTGGTATAGCAATGGAGATACTTTTTAACAATTTTGATACTCCACTTTTCTACAAGAAACCCACCTAACAGATAAAGAACATCAGAAACTATGAAGGGAATAGGTGGGAAATATCATTTTACCTTCATACAACTCAAGATCAAGAGGAGTTGCAATATTATTTTATAAGCAAATCACACTGAAAATTCATACAGTGGGTACAGCAGCTACCCTTTCTGATCACTGCTCTTTTAAGATGACATTCAGCCAGAAATCTAGATCATCAAAATCAATTAGATGGACATTTTTAATGACCCTGACTTTTAAATGACCCTGATTTTGTTTTACACATAGGAAAACAAATTGAGCAGTTTTTAGAAATTAATAAAAACATTTTTAAGACCAACTTAGAATGAACAATTGTGTGGATCTTACAGACCTTTATCATGTAATGTTAATTTTAAGATATATATACTGTATATATATATATAAATGTTGGCATTTTGATTAAGTCATGGAGATCAAACTGGATTCATTCAACAAAGACAAGGATCAGACAACATTCGTAAATTATTTCATATTTTTGAACACACTTGATATGAAAAATAACCTGAATTAACTTGAAGCATTTGATTTAATAGAATGGGCTTTTTTATTTCAAACTTTAGAGCAGTGGTTCTTAACCTTGTTGGAGGTACTGAACCCCACCAGTTTCATTCACCGAACCCTTCTTGATGGCCAAGCGGGGCGTGTCATCACGGATCATATGAGTCGGGTGTGTGTCTTGACCTCCGCCGAACCCCTGAGACTGACTCACCGAACCCCTGGGGTTTGATCGAACCCAGGTTAAGAACCAGTGCTTTAGAGCATATGATCTTTGGCAAAACATTTATTGGATACATTAAAACATGGTATAGATCGCCCAAAGCTCAGATCTTAACAAATGGTTGCCTGTTTAAACAATTTTCCTTGGGAAGAGGCACAATACAAGGGTGCCCTTTGTCTCCTCTTTTATTTGCTTTGGCAAATTCTGGAACTGGACTTTTATTCTTGAACAATGGCCATATATCCCACTTAAAACATGTATAACAACATTCCAAGATGGATTAAAGCTGTCCTTAAGGCAATGGGCAGCCTAAATCTTTCTTACTAAATAAATATACAACATAATAATATGTTTCCATTATATTGTCTACCCCCACATACTGCTAAAACATTATGATTCATATTTAAATCAAATGAACATGCAATTTAAATGCAAGAATACAATCAAGTTAAGCAAGCATTAACCTTAATTTAAATTAAGGTAAAATGTGTACCTTAATATGTACATTTTCAGACCAAGACAATAAAGATAAAAAACATAAATGTCTAAAATGACACCAAAATATTTGTGACAGTGGCATATCTGGCTTTGCTAGAGGGTATGGTGCACTCAGCTTTTGAAGCAGAGCACTTTTTGGGACATACACATCATCTTGTCACTGTCACCTCCTACTTAATATTGGAGAGAGATTTCTCACCTATAATTGTGGCAATTCTATTGTCATGTCCTGACAGATCAGAAGGGCCTTGTCCTCCTCCAGTGTAGTGCTTTGTCATTTTGGCTTCCAGTTTTAAATCAAACCTTTTCCCACTTCTTATAAAATGTAATTTTCTGCAGAACATGTACTGCATGACACATGTACTTCAGTGTACTGCAGTGACGAGCTAAATGACTGTAATGTAATGGAATGCATTAATTTTTCACTTTCTTTTTTTTTTCTTTTTTTTTTTAGTTTTTTTGTTAGTTTTGTGCTTAGTTTTTGCTTAGTTTTTTGGTAAACAACTCTCAGACACATACTTTTTATTATCTTCTGCCAATTGTAGTTTTGGACTGTAGGAATAATGTTCTCTTATTTTTGTGGCAACATTGTTACTTGCTTGGAAAGCGATTATGAGTTCATTACATAGTATTATTGCTTTTGGATTAATCAGTTTGGATTAATTATCATAAGCTCACAGATATGCTTAAAATAGGTAATATCCATAAGTTTTCATGAATGTCCTATGATTTACGTTTTATTTCTCATCAAGAACAAAATGAGATAATTTCTGCATCTACCTTTTCCACATATTGGTAATTGAAGTCCACTGAATTCTTGAATGATGTTCATACAAACAAATATATTTCCTTCCAACATGAGACTGCATTTCATTCAGTGCCATATGTGGCAAAGCAAAATCAAACGGTTTCTCATGAAGCACTTAAATGGCAGCCCTTCATGCTCAACTCTGATTTGATGTTACAATCTAGTCTTTTTCACAGGGTGTTCGTAAAATACTTCACAAGTGATTATTTCCTGAAATTATGACACCAGTTCTTACTCTTAACATTGTGAGATTAAGTAAGTCAATAGTGTGTCTTGAGGAGAATGCCAAACCCATTGCAAAAGTCCAAATTAATGAGTAAGACTCACATTTCATGAGTACGTTGGCCCGAATCAGATTTGAAACACATGTGGTCTTTGAAACACACGTGACTATTTGCTGTATAGATCGCAAGAAAAAGATCATATACAAATCGTACATTGGAAAAATCATATTTGAGACAAAAAAACCGGCAGTCTAAAGGTAGCCTTGATTACATATCAATCAAGATATGTATACAGCTGACAATTATCTACATACACACCTATGGTCTGTGTAATGGTATGACACATTCATTATCACTCTTCTCTTAAACCATGAACTCCACCAACCCTCTAGACCTTGCTGTCTGCCACACTTCTCCATCCTGCAAAGCATATGTCAAAGTGTCAATCACTCCTGTCAATTGTTATTGGAAAACATGTCATTTTACCAAAAAACTGGGAAATCAAATTCAACATGTCACACAAACACTGGATTCATATAATAACTATTCAAAACTGGAGTTTTTTTTTCTGACAGAAAAAAAAGAAAAAAAATCTGACATAAGCTGGTCCTTTCCTCAAAGGAAAAATAATCTCTCATTAGTAACCCCATTAGTTGAAATCACTTGATGATTCTTTTATACAGTTTGTATTTTCTGCACGGTCGTGACCGATCTCATGCATTTTGGGAGACATACGTATTGTCTACACCCTATGGCTTACAATAGTGATTGGATAAAAAAAGGTGTGATAAAAAGTTATGTGTAATGTGTTGCTGCACCATATCTAGAGGTAAAATCTGAGAAAATAACATGACTGACAGACTAATGACTATCTAACTTTCATTCTTCTGGAGAATTTGAAGGATGAAGACTTTGTAATGACGACAGGATAATGATAATAGCATATAGTGTTTTAAAAAAGCCATTTCATTTGACATGGTGAAAAGCCAAAAATCCTCTGGCACTTGATGAACGATGCAAGCTTCTGAATAAACAAACGTAATGAACTGTCTCAGTCTGTCAAGTATCCTTTAGAAAGCTGAAAAGGCAATTAATCAGCATTCAATTTGCATTTCTTACACATTATGGACAGAGGGAAATGAAAGGGGAAAGTCTCCACTCTAAAGGGGGCTACATTGATAGTTCCCTGCATTTGGTCCTGTTTATTCCGAGTCCATTTTGACCCGGGGCTTCTCATCTCTTGCTGACGACTTGATGGGACTAACAACATTGTTATCTCTGGGCCCAACAGTGCTGTCTTTGCCAGCTGCTTTTTCACGCTGTACACAACCTGCAGTACCCCCCCTCCAGGGTAACCTGCAAATGCGATTCATGCACCACAAAGTGACTTGGACACTGTGAACCACTGCATGCTGATCAGTTTATTATCTACATCTTCCTTTCCTTTCGTGTGTGTGGACCAGATGTGACAATAATCTTCAGAATGTCCCACTTGAATTCAATACACATACTATTCTGCTGATGTGATGGCATTGATTCTAAAATTGATTCCCCTCCCCCAACCCTTCCCCCTGCCTTTCAAAGCCTCTATATATACTTCTTCTACTGTTTTCTGGTGCAGGGCAGTCATGTCTTCAGTATGGCTGAGAATGTTTGGCATCTGAATTTTAAATTAATATTCCCACTCTGTACCTACTGAGTACAGCATACACAGAAATTGACATTCCATTCATAATCAAGACCAACAAACATAAGCATATGAAATGAGTTGCAGTGTCAAAGCAGCTTTAGGGGTCTCTTATTATATGCGGGTATCAGTCATGCTAACCAATTGGCAGGGCAACAGTGCTTAAGAATGTTCCCTACATCTTTTTATAAGGACGCAATAGTCTACATATTTGTTTTTTTAGTATTATTTAAAAATGAAATGTAGCAAAATCCTCATCACACAATAGGATAGATAAGTGAAAGTGATTCTGAAAGAATGAGAGAAATGTAAACCTGGTTAAAATTATTATTTTCAAAATCTTATTATTATTATGGCAAAATCCATAAACACAACTACAAACATGAAAATGTACTTGTTGACCATGAAATGTTCTGATGTGGGTTTTTAAGACAAACTGCTTCATAACATAATGCATAAGGACAGCAATTAACCACTTCGTGATGATATAAGAAGGGTCTGTATAGAAAGTAAATGTATTGTGGACAATGCAAACTTCTGTGTTTTTAGCAACTGTGTTGAAAATGGAGTGGTTTAATGAAAGATGAAAAACACACATATCACTGGCTAAACTGGATGATGGCATTGAAAATCCTCTTGAGTTGTGGAATACAATTCAGCTGAAAATTAGACTGGTATGAGTCATGAGAAATGATACCACTGTAGCATAGGGATACTCCATTAGGGTTTGTTATGATTCAAAAAAAGAAAACTAGTCTTTAACTGGTTATATCTAAAACACTCAATTACCCCTTGTCCCGTAACTGATCTATTTTCTTTCCCACAAAATATGATGAAATCATATATGACTGTCTACAAATATTTATGTCACCTTAGCATTGATTTTGGTAATTTTCAATAGAGATGGACATTCTAACGTCAGCAAGCAAAAGTACCAGTATGGCTGTTCCACCTATGCACTAAATCAGCTGGTTTTAATTGCTGAAATCCAAAACCCTTCAGCAAGGTACAGGTAATTACTAAAATCAGGTGGGTTAGTGCGTTGGTGGAACAAATACATGATAGCACTTCTACTTTAGGAAGCCAGGGTGTCATCTTGATTTTCTTGTTATATATCAGCTTTTTTGGAATTCTGAAAATGTTTTTAAATAGGTCTTTCAGTACCCAAATAATCTGCAAACAAGGATGCAACTTCATTGTTTTATTTGTGACCTCATGAGCACTTTCAACATTATGAATATTGTCACAAAGCCTTATGATAAATAATACATTTAATGCAATGAAAAACCTTCTACAATTTATGATTAAAAAGGTACTGTTCAATTCTTTTGACAATGAAAGTGATTTTGCGTGTGGCCTAAGTAAATAGGATTCGCTGCTTTCATTTTAAACCACACAGGACCACAAAATGGTTCTAAAATGTAGCATTCACATTTAAGACAAGCTAACAATCACAATTGGTTCAGTTCACAATGCAAATACAGGTCTTCAGTGTGTATTTTAATGAGCGCTTTAGAGAGTCATACTTTCTCCTCTCAACTCACTTCAGTGATGGCTGCAGATGCTTCAAAATACATATTACATTGTCCAACATTTGACACTTATAAAATAATGTAGGTGTAACAACCCCACAGTACTACGTCAGTTCTGCTCCCCTGCTCTCAGTTTCCTCTATATAAACCTTTGTATCTTCCCTTAGAGATTGTGCCAGTTGTGCTAATTGGGTTTACGTCTCACCGCAAAGAAATACAAGCGTAGCCATACGAGAATTTGTACAACACAATTCAGTTGGTGAAACGTTCTCATCCTGACTCCAATATCATAGCGATGGGTGACTTTTACCCTTACTCTTTCCCACAAACCACCCTAATTCTAAACAGCATGCCCCAACAGAGAAGTCACTGTTACAGTTCAGTCATCTCTGTTTACCATTCTCGAGGCAAAATAACCGCTCTGCGTTTAGGACTGTAAGGCTTTTAATAATGCATTCCTGAGAGTACTTCTGGAAAATCTGCATACCGCATCATGTGATGTTGCGCCTCTTTCCTGTGTGTAAACAGAACCGCAAATCTATCAAAGGAATATACAAAATCTGTTCCATTATGGTCCATACAGATACCACAGAAATACTGAGAGGGTGTTTTGAATGCACTGACTGGAACATCTTCAGTAAAGCATGATGAATGCATTAAACGGTGGCATTGTACTAACTTTGGAAGAAAATGTGCATCCAGACCAAATTTTTGAAGTTTCATGGAAACAGCAACCATTGGTTCTCAACAGAATTATAATTACAGAGGAAGAGAAAAGAACCCTGCTTACATCAGTGATGATAGAGGACATTATAAATAAAACGACTCTTTCCAATAATGATGGCCAACTACACCTCCTCTCTATCAAACCCTGTTCTAAGCTCAATCAGCTTGATGCACATTTTGAAAATTGTAGCACATTGACAATCTTTCATACTCCTCCTCCCTCCCTCCCTCCTGCTCCCACTCTCCAGCCAAGAGAATGAGGTGATGACTATTTTAAAAAATGTAGAAAATCATGAGGGCCAGACCAGCTTAGTCCTGCTGTTCTCAGATACTGTGCCACACAACTGTGCTCCAGTTTTCTCTGATGTTTTCAAATCCCTCTGCGCCAGTGTAAAGTCCCTCAATGTTTCACAGAATCATCCATCGCCATGCCACTGGCCTTAGCTGTGTCACAATAAAGTATCTTGTACAAAGTAACTGGCAGACATAAAGTTTCCTTGTTACATACCTCTCTTCTTCAGGCCATTTCTGAGACATTAAGTCTTTCACCTTCTCTTTCAGCTTCTCCTTTTCTTTTTTTTTGTGGGCATGAGGGGTAGTCAACATTTTTCTTCTTAAGACCAGAGGCAATCTCATGCTAGGATAAAAGCCCAAGTTCAAAGCATTTGCCTTTCTCATTGGGGCACAGATGAAAAAACGATTTAGCAGGTTAGATTTAGAAAAGCCCTAAACTCTGATAATTGTGACAGACAAATCTTTTCCCTTTTTGTCAGGAAATGTTCAAGTGGATCTGATGTACTGTATAGTGTGGATCAAAGCTATGATTCATATAAAATCCTCTGCTATCAATAGCTCTATCTGCAGGGCATATATTGTCTGTGGGATTTGGCTCCATGAACATTGATAAGTGTTAAAGGAGTCAGGCCATTTGGAACAGAATAAGCCTGAAAGCAGGATCTGTCAGTCGACTTGGTTATGCTAAATGATAAAAATACATGTGAGGCACCTTATAGCACTGTCTGTCTTTGACAGTGAAATAGATCAGTCACCACATATAATGTGACATTCATGGCGATGGTGTTTTATTAGTTTACATTATTGCAAATTTTACATTATTACCTTTGAATCTTTTGAGAGTCAGTTAATTACATTTGAATATAATGGACTTTTTCTGGGTATGTGCATATTAAGGGTCGTCATTTCAGTTATAAAAAATCTGACCTGAAAATCCAAAAATGTATATTTTCATCAGGGCTACTCTAGAAAAGAAGAATAATGCTGAGTCAATCATTCTGTAGTAATGGCTTAACACTTTTTTTCAGCTTGCATATGCTACAGTGGTAACCAGCATAAGGTGATGTCGCTCGCTCTTCAACACCACTTAGGGAAAATATGGTGCTATGGTGTAGAGCACCACCTCAAAACTTGCCCTTCCTTTGCCTTGGAATTAAAAGGGATGATAATTGTTCTCTTAGGTGTACATCAGGGGTGTCAAACTGCAGTCCTGGAGGGCCGCAGTGGTAGCTGGTTTTTGGTGTGTTTTAGCACTTAATTGATTAATTAAAATGACTGGTTGGCTAAAGAGTCCACACACCTGGTTCCCAAGGCCTAAAATGGCTGCCAATCGAAAGGAAAGAACAAAAACCCGCAGACATTGCGGCCCTCCAGGACTGGAGTTTGACACCCCTGGTGTACATGATCAAATTAAATATGTATTCAATGTTGATTCAATTTCACATTTTCAGCAGTGATGGATTCTATGTTAAAACATTTCTTCTTTTTCACATATATAACAAAGATCACCAATCAAATACAAATTGAACACTGATTCAACAGTAAAGATTGACTGACAACCAATACTGGTGCATCTAACTCAAAATCAAAGTTGATCCGATGTGTCCTATCTGAATGAATAGGGAACAAATGCTGGTAACATTAGCCCAACAACATTATTCTTGATGTTAAAAATATTTCAAGACATGTTTCCAACAGACCAGTCTGTGATTTTTTTGGGATAGTTTAAATACCCACTGCTGCCCTGAAAACAATTTGTTCCAGTTTGATAATCTTAAGAAGTTGGGTTAAGTCTATTTCAAAGGCAGAATGAAACAGACACAGAAAGAGACATTCAGGCACGTTAGTTTGCACTGCTGCAGTACATGGTATCATAACAGTTGTAATGTCTGCGAGAAGAATTTGTGACTAGCAGAGCAGCAAAAGAGGGCCAGGCAATGAGAGGAAAGAAGATAATGAGGAATATGGGAAAATCAAGGGGAGAACAATATAACACTATCAGTTACAATCAGGGTCCACCACATTTTAAATACTACAATGAATTCTGAATGAACCAATTTATTTGGGGTGATCCAAATTTGTAGCAAATTTGCAGCCTCTTTCTTTCATAAATGACAGTAGACTTGCCAGCTACGTTTTATCATACACATAAAGGCTAGATATATGGTAGGCAAGCAAGCCACTTTTAAACATAGCCCATTACAGGCTCGTGAGCTAATTATTAGCATACATGGACGGGCTAGATATACAGTAGGCTTACTAACTAGTTATTGTTTATCATACCCAACTGCAGGCTAGATAGGTTCTTTTTTATCACACTATGAAACACATACAAGCATACTGAATAAAAGCAGTCATTGGCATTACTTCCCATATCGTTCCATCTTCAGTGGTTTTTTGCATAAATCAAATATCAAGACCAAAAGAAGCAGAGACAGTGACAGACAGACAAATAGACAGACAAACAAATGCGATTATGGTATTTAGGCCTTCTGATACCATCTGCTTATTCCCCAGTATTTTCTCTGTTAAACTGCTACATTTACTGCTTTAAAGACTCTCAGGCACCATCCATTCCTCCCTCCCACTCACATTTTCCACACACATCCAGCAATCGCTCCACCCGCACTGCACTTTGCGCTGGTATTCAATGCACTACACTTGATCTGACAACCAGTGGTCTGCCTGAATCTTTAACATCTGAAATCTGAAATAAACTCTGGATTCTGGAGGTTGATTCCTTCTCAAATATGTCTGTTCGCCTCACTGGCTCCCCAGTGGTGGTTTAGCTTAGGTCCAGTCTGTGGACAACAGCATTTTTGAATAGGTGTATCAAATGTTATTTACAGTACTTAATTGTAAAGATGTGCACCATAACATGAGCATGCATAGAATACAAGTGGCCAAAAATACTCTTCTGAGAGCAGCCCAATGTACCATAGTGGCATTGTGTGTGATAATCTGTGTGAATACTAATGTAAAGTGTCTGTGTTTTGTACCCTATTTATGTCATGTGATTAATATGAAATATTGTATTAATTCCCTTGTGGTTGTTTTAAAATTTAAGAATAAGATCTGTGAAATTGACTTTATGCTTACATTACCAGTGCTTGGTTTGTCATCATCATCAGCATCATTATCTTCATTTCCTGAATAACTAATATAATATCTAAAACATATCCAATAGGCTAAATTAATTTACAATGGGTTTTTTCCTTAGGTAATTCAAGTCTTTCAGGCACTCTGATTGGGTAGATATGATCACAGTAAAATGCCCTGCACATGTGCTTGCTCTTACAATTTCAATTACAGGTTTCAATAGAGCAGTGAAGATGACAATGACAGAAGGAATGATTAACACTATAGCATCAGTGACAGCTTACAGAGGAGAAACTATAGATTAAAGCTTAGTGCAGAAAAAAAGCCAAATGTTCTTCAGTTATTCTTACTTTTGTTCTCGTTCGTTAGTCATGAAAAATGACCACACTCATGACCTTCTGTATATCAAATGATGAATGCTGATCATTTGTAAATTGGATGTGTGTGCCTGTTTTCAAAATATAACTCTCACAATATACTGGCCTCAGTTAAATATGAAAAAGTACAAAACAATATTCATTTTTCATGAATTTTTAACAGCCAATATGAATGATATATGCTCCTGATTCATTTTTATACAGATCACAGGTTCATGGCAGTTGACATGCGATGCTGTTCCATTAGAGTCATATTGTTTATTATTCAGTGCATTATAATTCCTCATGATAGCTGCTATAAAGTACTTTTAATTTTAATTTTGCCTGTACCTTCCTGTACTACATCACAAATTTGTTACAAGTTATCTGAAACTTTGGATACTCAAACTCTGTAGTATTTGTGAATTGAAAGTGTGGTACAGGAGGCATAAGCCTGTCAGGACCAAGGACAGATTCCAGGAAAGGGAAATGAAGGAGAAAAACTGGAAGGGTAACACTGCTGGAATTATATGACATAAAGCAAACATAAGGCTGTCATAAGCATTGCATAACATTTGAAATAACCTAACTTTACAGTATGTGACAGCAGTAAGGACTAACTACTTTGCACCTCCTTAGAATCAACCAGAAGAGACTTTGTAGTCCCACCGTTTAAATAGTGTCCTAGCTGTCATAGGCAGTAAAATGGACAGCTGGACAGATGGGTAGACTTGTATAACAAACAAACACGCAAACAAACATCATGAGTCTATTCATATAAGGCTACATTCATGGAGCTGAAGGTGATTAGCTACTAGAGAAAGAGGTAGAAGTGCAGATAGAGAATGAGATAACTCCTCCCACAGCTTAAAAAGTGTCAGTCTTCCACAAAAGTCGTTTAAGTAATCTTAATTGATGTTCATATGAGGTATTGGTAACAAATATAATGATTCCAGAATGAATCCCATATGCACTCATGCTTGATGCCTTTTAGAAAACAGGTTGTAAAAATAAAATATATCTAATTACAGACATAATGTTAGAAATGTGCTAATTATAATAAATAAAATTTTTTTGCATTAATTGACATATTCTGTTGTTTACTGTCACCTAATATATCTATTTGTTTTGCAGATGTCCTTATCAGGAGCATAACTGATTACTTTTTCACAGGTCCAGTCAAAATTGACAATGTTTTTTTCTCACAGGTGCAACACTACGGTCTCATCTGAAACAGTGTTGATTTGAAATTTCAAGAACCTCAACAATGAGCATCCACACCTGCTATCAAAGCAAAGGGAAGTTTTCCTGTACAAGAGTAGACCTTTACCACTTATACAATTGTTTCAGAATTCACAGAATTGTTTCTATCTCATACATTTAAGAGGTTCCTTTAAATTGTAATGTGACAAAAATTAAAATAACTGTTTTGCATAAAATTTGTAGATCATTGACTATCATTATCGGGGTTGTTGCAAAGTGTTATTTCTTACATTGTGGTATGAGGGCAAAGACAGTATTTGAATTTCTGGTCAGCAATAATATAGCTGAAGCAAGAAAAAAAGCCTATGAATATATGATAGAAGACTGTAGCAGTTGGTGGACAGTGTCTAAAGTCACCATCATTAATATGTATGTTCATTATGCCAAAACACATAATTCTTGAAAATAGCAGTCTTTTGAGAGCAGTAGGACTGGAAAGGTTTGATAATGGGTTGATGCTAAATGATGAAATGGTTCAGGAGTTTATAGTTAAACATGCTAAAAGTGTGGAGTATTTGTGCTTTTCACACTCCTGCACATGTGAGGAGTTCTCTTTTGATGATAGTAGATTCTACCAAGAGTAAAGCTGCCATTAGCCAGCAACAAAAGGGAAACTTCAGAAAGGTCAGAGAAGTGATTCTCTGGAGAATATGATTGCTGTGTGCGCAGAACAAGACACAATGGAGCTGACAGCCCATTGATAGCATCTGAAGTGATAATGGCTCAGTAATATAAATGTAATGTTTTGTTGCATGGTTTCATTTTTAAGGCACTTACACCTTAATTACATCTGCTAGGTCAGTGGCCATACGTTGTAATTTACAATACAAAGAGAAAAAGGAAAACAATGTCAGACTTTGCTCTCAGCCTACAGGGAATCAGTGCATAATTCATACCTGGGTGCACTAATACATTCCCATGGAAACAATATTTTGTTTTACCTGGTCCTTAGTTTGGTAATTGAAAATAAAATGATACAGTAAATGCTTCCTGGTTGCTTTGATTTGTAGTAATCTAAATACATAATCTAAGTAATATTTAAAAAACAACTTAAATGATCTGTTTTAATACAGTATAGTAAATGTGGTGATTGATTTCTATTCTGTGGTATTTGCACACACAGAGGGAACAGTCAGAGTGGAGGAAGGTGACATGTGCAGTGGTTAATGGTTTGGCCCTTTAAGTCTCTGGAAGGTACTTCTGTGCTATTCTCGACAAAGGCCATCTGTATGAACTGTGCTTTGCAGCCCACTGAATTAATTATATGTGGAAAGGTGAGGTGATGTCAAATTTGTATAACCCAAGTGGTTTCAGATTTTATTCCATGGATTATGACCAGTTACTTTACCCTTAACTTGAGAAAAGCGCATAACCTGAAGTACTTCAGTATGTATGTACATATGGGATGGCATTAATGCATAATATGTAAAAGCATGGATGTGAAATCGATAATAGGCTGTCATGGGCCTACAGCTCATTTTCTGTCACTCAGAAATGGAGAACATTACCATATGATGACCACCAGCTCCCAGTGAGAGCAGCCTCAAGTCTCAGAGTGGCTGCTGCATGATTCTGTCTTTGTGGGGATCTCTGACATGCAGACTGAAGCTGGGAAATAACATTCTATTTATATAATGATAAGGCCCTCATGAACTGCGTCAGATTAGACTGACCAAGCAGGACAAGGGTCTTCTAAGTCTAAGGACAATTTGAATACAGTTTCACATTTGAATAAATGTTTATTAAACAGCTTTTTTTGGAGTGTAATGGTTGACCAAACCTACAACCTCCAACAGTGGCTAATTGGAAGTATTTGGAAGTATGTTAATGTAATTGAACATAGTATTTTAAAATATAGTATTATGTATTTGTATTTAATAAAATGTGCTAAGTTAAATTAAACCTTGAATATTGATCCATCTTTTCAGTAATCACATTTTTTCATAAAGTACAAGCAATATCAAGGGGTGAGGGTAACATATGGAAAGAAGATTACAAAACAGAACACATGAATAGTGCATACTCAAGATACATACTGAATCTGGGATATTTGTAATAACATGAACATTTGTAACATACATTTAAATAATGCATTATAATTCATAGAACAAAATATATCAAAGGAGAAAATATGTGATTGGTGATTTAAAGGGCTTACAGATGATCCACATGCAGGACAAGAAACAACAGTTGTCCTCAAGAAAAACAAAGGTTCAGGATTGCATGCATTGTTGAACATTGTCTTCTAATGGTGAGTTTTCTATCATTAATTAAAGCCATTGGCAGTAATGGCTAATGACTTGGAAACAGAGAAGGAACAAGCCTTACCTTTTAACTGATCTTTGGTCACAACTTGCCAATTAGCTGAATAATCCATTGGCAAAAAATACCAGTTATACTTCAAATGTGCCTGAGGGCCATCATCCAGATAAGACTGGTAGATATTCCTATGATGTAAAATGACAAATCAGTAGGCTGATTGCTTTTGTATTATAATTTGTATTCTGTACTTGAAGCTTCAGAGTAAAATACAACGGAGAGAGAACTTTGAAATTATTTGATACTTATTGCTTATAAGACAACTTATAAGTAATACTTATTCAGACAACTACTATTCTTGTGAAACAACCAATCTGTAATTTATCTGATCATTGCAAATGTGTGGATAAAAAAAAAAAAACTTTTGTTAAACTATGTATTTGACTGAAATCAGTAATCAAAGGCTTCTAAACACATGTTAGACAACCTTGGCTGTTTAATGATAATTAAAACACACAGATCAACTTAACACATTATACCTAAATTCAATGAGTTTGGACAAGGAATGAAGGAAATAATCATTCATAATTTCAAGTAATTTGTGGATATAAAAGAGTGAGTCTTTGGGGGTGGGGTTTGTAAAGGGTGTGGTTACTGATAACATGGTTCCATGGGTTTCTTTCTGCTCTTGCAATCAGCTTCGCCATTCAGAGCCTCCATCCAGACCCCAACATGCCCACACAGCAGTGCTTGACTTGTCTAAAAAAATGTTGGACAGCCATGCGCAAGAATTGCAGAGCGCAGAATTCAGAGCCCACAGGAGAGCCGCCCACGTTGCCATGTGCATTAGTTCCCCTGCCTGAGTGAAAAACACGCAGAGCAGAGCAGAGCAGAGCAGGTCATCAATGATCTGGATGCATATTTTAGGAAAGGCACACCAGGTCTCTATGTGATGGCTTCTTGTGTTGGTCTTTCACTTTAACCTTGATGCAATTGAGATTGCATCTTAAAACTTCAGAAAAAATCAACAGCAGTTTGAAGTTACTGTATGCTTGATATCCATAGCATGTTTAGATATTTATTTCTATAAATTCCATGGTTTATCGGAAGGTATAGATGCATACATTTGAAGGTACATTGGACAATTTCACATAGATTATGATTGAAAAAAAGAGAATAATCTAGAATAGGAAAAAGGTTAAAGTAAATAGACAGTGTACCCCTTTCGTCCTTCAAGACAGGAAGGGCTATCCTGCCTTGGGGCTGTGGCTTTGTGTTGCAGAAAATGAGATAGCATTCAGATTTCTATGATCAATGTAAATCAAGTATTTGGGAAGTTATAATCTAACAACTAAAACAAAATGTTCAGAAAATTATGGCCTGGATTAAATTAACATTTGCTCTCCTTATTGATTTACGAGTAAATCTAAGTGCATAGTTTTTTCTACTGTCACAAGTTGCTGTGATCAGCACTGAATAAAATGAACGTCAGTGAACTGTGTCTGAAAAGAAAAAATACATTCTTGCTTTTGATTTGAAAATCAATACTGTGGACAAATGTTTGTTTAAACCTGGCCACAGTCCCTTTCATCTATTCTTTGCTTCAGTTGTCCTTATTCTTTAAATTATATGAAATACTAATGTCTGTTTTCAAGAGATGTAGACAGCAGTGTGCCCCTCACAGCAGGCTTAAAGGAGGGCTCAATAGGCGAGTGGGTGGGTTTTTGTTGTTATTTTCTGTACCTTATTTCTATTTCTGTGCCAGTTTAATCACTGTTGTGTCTCACTGCCTTCTAGACCAGCCAGTCACATGTTGTCTTCATCCTTTCAGCCTCTTCCACTCATTTCTCATTACTATCCCTCTGTCTGGTAAAATCAATTGTCTTTAAATACCTAAAGTACAGTTTAATTTGAGAAACTGAAAAAGACTTCAGAATCTGCTTGAATAATTTAATATCAGTTATTGATCTAATTGTTTTATAATCTTTTCTCTGTTTTGTATTTAAATGCAATTTATTGCAGAAAAAAGGAAAATAAATCAAAGGTAATAATAAACTATCAAGTTAAGAATAAATGATTGATCAATAAGTGACAGAACAACTTTCGGAGAGGCTTTCATTGCAGCAGCAAGCTGATTCAGCTTTATGGAATCAACTCACACACTATGCAATGATAAGACCGAAATTGAGTGCCAGTAGGGCCTGAGACAAGAGCTACCAGGTCAATTTCATGTGCATTGTGACCCTGTACAATAGAAAAGGCTGGTACCTCAATTCAATTAGAGTCAAGAAAAAGAAGGGCCTTCTATTTGAAACCACATTTCTCTCTTGCTGGAACCACCAACCTCAAGGGTCCCAGTAATGCAACTAGACGACAGGCTGCCCCATAAAGAAACATAGGCAATACATTTTTTATCTACTAATGTAACAGTGATTCATGCTGTTATGTTGTTAAGGTTGGACAACTGCCTGCCTTTCTTCTGCTGTCTAAAGATCCCAGTTCTGTCTCCACAGTCGGCTGATTCAAAACACAGCTTCCAGACTTTTAACAAGCACAAGCTGAAGAGCTACATTACCCCAGTCTTGGCATTAGCATCACTTTATTTGCTACAAGTAGCTATCAGCATTCATTTTAAGATTCCTTTAATATAGTAGATATTTCATACTGCAGACACTGAAAATACTTTACAGTTTAAGACCCTATATATCCCCAATGCATTTTAGAAACTGGGAAGAAGCGTGGATTGTGTCATGTGATGCATCCTTGTAACCTGGCAACAGAGCCATGAACAGTGGGAAATGAAACTAAGACAGTGTTCTGCAGGGTATTGGGGGATCGATGTTTATATATATAGTTTAGATGTAGTTTATATATATTGCCATGTCTCATATATATGTAGTGGCGGAGGTAGGGGTATCCCCGCTACACAACACTGGTAAACAGCCCAAATCGCCGACGGGACACAGTCCTCAGCATACGGGACAGTGGCAGGCATGCAGCCAGAAGATCAGGACCCCGGAGAGCAGCACCGGCTGCAGGAATCCTGAGGCACCTG
The DNA here is from genome assembly GCA_019788955.1 of Albula glossodonta. Lineage (NCBI taxonomy): Eukaryota > Metazoa > Chordata > Actinopteri > Albuliformes > Albulidae > Albula > Albula glossodonta. Next base: position 8,312,536 of record JAFBMS010000006.1, on the reverse strand, counting down.
AAGTGAATGATTCACTGTGCCAGCTGCCGCCACTCCGGGATGATTGAGCTCAGCACATAAGCCTCAGGGAGAAGGTTTTCTCCCGTGTCAGGGGGAAACAAGTGCCCTGACTGTTCTGTTCTGTTCTGTTCTTGTGTTTTTGCAAATTCCGGTTAATGTGGATGGGCACCTGTAAGTGCTGTCACCACTATGGGCCAGCCAGACCCTCCACTTGCACTCAGCACTATTGTCCTGAATTACTGCTATTTTGCTGTGTTTTGCGGACTTTAACTTTAATTGCAGAGATACGGCTGTGATGTTTGAGTTTTGCTGTGAGTAAAATAAAGAGGGCGAATCACCTATTCACTAAAACTTCTTATGCTTATGTGTCTCCATGTTGCCCCACCATGCCGACGCCCCGACAGGCACCACTATATATGTTTTTTCACATTGAAATATGCCAGATATTTTTTTGGTTTAGCTATGCATATATGGGGAGTCACACCAGTGACCAGTGTTCATATGCTCAGTGAGGTCCAGAAAGTTTAAGACCACTAGCGGCGAGTGGAAGAGCTTCTATTTTGCTTTCCTTTATAGTTTACTACATCTTTTAAAATGACAAATTAGATTAACAATGTAAGTGTTAGTTTGAATCTTTGAAAAATGTACATGGGTCATTCCTTATCATTCCACTGAGGACCCCCATTTCATGTAATGGATTTTCTTGGAAAAATTCATGTGCAACCTTCTATTAACTTCATGGGACCTTGCAAAATCCTATAGATCTACTCCAAATACTTTTTTAGTTGTGAATTTCTGAAGTTTTGCCCTCTGACCATTTTTGTGATTCTTTGTATGTGTATTCCAAGTCTCACCAGTTGCTTATTTTTCACTGGATTGGGCTTAAATTTGTACTGAACATCCAGGAAACCCCAAGGATAATTTGCAACATGTATTCATATAAATAATTGCTGCACTAATCAAATAAATAAAATAAATATTTTTCACTTGAATTAAGAATCTTTAATTTTCACATTTTCAAAAATGAATATCTCCACTAGTTTTCACTTTCACAATTTTGATTCTGTGTAATATTAGTTGTAATAATTTATTTCAGGCCTTATTAACAATTTTCAATAATGAATAGACATAGAAATAAATAAATAACAATAAAGCATTAAATTAAATGGAAAAAACAAAACAAAAAAAAAAAAACGAAAAATAATTGACAGAAAAGGTGTTGGCTGAAGCTCTAGCTTATTATACCTATCCTTTTTACATAAAATATTCTTACATGCAGCCCTTTACATCCTATGTTTAGGCTACACAGTATTAGTATTAATATAGTTCTATCACATTTAGAAGTTATTTTGCCCTGCATAAAAATTGAGTGTCACAGATCTTGTTAAATATAGGTTCAGAGCTGAAGACCCCACTTCTTAAGATATTATGACTGTATACTTTTCCAAGGATTATTTTAATTTCCTTGAAACTTTTTTTTATGGGGAAGTGTTAACATTAATCTGACTTTGGCCCTTACCATCACAGTGAAGTTTCCAATATAAAGGTTCTAGAGGCACACCATGCCATTATCTGAAGAGATTCCGCAGTTTGAATAGGTTTACAATGTGATCTGGGGTTACAGTGCTCCACTAAACTTCAGCAGTGGCCCCTACCCCAGGAGCGACCAACCTACCTCAATCTCTGCCTACCCCAGGAGTGACCACCCTACCTCAATCTTTGCCTACCCCAGGAGCGACCACCCTACCTCAATCTCTGCCTACCCCAGGAGTGACCACCCTACCTCAATCTCTACCTACCCCAGGAGCGACCACCCTACCTCAATCTCTGCCTACCCCAGGAGCGACCACCCTACCTCAATCTCTACCTACCCCAGGAGCGACCACCCTACCTCAATCTCTACCTACCCCAGGAGTGACCACCCTACCTCAATCTCTGCCTACCCCAGGAGCGACCACCCTACCTCAATCTTTACCTACCCCAGGAGTGACCACCCTACCTCAATCTCTACCTACCCCAGGAGCGACCACCCTACCTCAATCTCTGCCTACCCCAGGAGCGACCACCTTACCTAAATCTCTACCTACTCCAGGAGCGACCACCCTACCTCAATCTCTGCCTACCCCAGGAGTGACCACCCTACCTCAATCTCTGCCTACCCCAGGAGCGACCACCCTACCTCAATCTTTACCTACCCCAGGAGCGACCACCCTACCTCAATCTCTGCCTACCCCAGGAGCGACCACCCTACCTCAATCTTTACCTACCCCAGGAGTGACCACCCTACCTCAATCTCTACCTACCCCAGGAGCGACCACCCTACCTCAATCTCTGCCTACCCCAGGAGCGACCACCCTACCTCAATCTCTACCTACCCCAGGAGCGACCACCCTACCTCAATCTTTACCTACCCCAGGAGTGACCACCCTACCTCAATCTCTGCCTACCCCAGGAGCGACCACCCTACCTCAATCTTTACCTACCCCAGGAGTGACCACCCTACCTCAATCTCTACCTACCCCAGGAGCGACCACCCTACCTCAATCTTTACCTACCCCAGGAGTGACCACCCTACCTCAATCTCTACCTACCCCAGGAGCGACCACCCTACCTCAATCTCTACCTACCCCAGGAGTGACCACCCTACCTCAATCTCTGCCAACCCCAGGAGCGACCACCCTACCTCAATCTTTACCTACCCCAGGAGCGACCACCCTACCTCAATCTTTACCTACCCCAGGAGTGACCACCCTACCTCAATCTCTACCTACCCCAGGAGTGACCACCCTACCTCAATCTCTACCTACCCCAGGAGTGACCACCTTACCTCAAACCTACCACAAGCAAAGGGTAAAATCATCCAGGAAGTCAGGAAGGATCTCTTGAAAGTCATTGTTTATGTTTCAGAAAGACTCTGGACAAAAATGGGATTCATGGCAGAGAAACAAGGTGGAAACCGCTGCTCACTAAGAGGAACATGTATTCTTATCTCATGTTTGCACAAAACACCTGGATGATCCTCAGACATTACAGGACAGCTCAGTGGAGCTTTGTTGGGAAAAAATAGCACCATTTTGTCCAGCAATAACCAAACAGTTAATTCTGTTGCAGTATACCTCATGTGTAATTTATAATGGACTTTAATGAGGAAAATAATAAAAAGGATTATAATTCACTCGCTCACTGTACCACAGTGATGAGGCATCCCACAGTTTATGGGCCAGTCTTTAATTTTGAGTGTTTGTCCCACATCCCCCAAGAATCAGACAGAGTTCTGCATCTGAGTTAAATCATGAAAGTGAAAATACAAATGCTGAAGGAGAAGACATCATTTCAGTATTATACTGTATAACAAAGAAACAAAAACAAAGTCAGAGAAATCTATTTAATCTGTATTATCCAACAGGCTGAAAATAAAGAATCCATGCAAGATTAATTTTCACTCTTACTAAATTAGAGAGATATTTACATATACATTATTGTTTTACATCATTACAAGTTAATGTAAAAAAACATTATCCTGTTAGTGAATTAGTTAATTAGAGGTCAATCAGTTTTCACACTCATTAGCAGTAAATTGTAAGCCTACTGAAAAGGGACAGTTGAGGTGGTCAACACAACTGGGATTCTCCTCCTACAATGTGGTTGGCTCCCTGCTTACAAGTGAGACAATTGGTACACCAGGACATCAGTGGTGGGTGAAGATACAGTCTCAATATATAATCCTGTCTGCTTTATACCTCTTATGAAATAAGAGTAATAAGAACCAAAAACAAAGGCGATTATCGCCTTCAGCTGTCACATCAGCAGTCATTTGGGGTGTCATGCTTACATGTCGCTTTCAGCCTTGGCATCAGCAGTCACCCATTGCCTTCGCTTTCTGCATTCACTTCTCACTCAACGGTTTTATCTGTCACTTTCAACACCACACAGACATCATGTAACATTTCTGGTAATGGCAGAGATTGCTCTCTATCCCACTCCTGCGACTCAGTCAGCAAGTTGGCTTTATTTGCTCATCCCTCACTCACAGTTTTTTCAAACATTCTATCTAGCAATTTTATTGCAAAATATCTTCAAAATTAATGTCTATAATTTCAATGAAGCCATCAACAGTGAAGTCATTATTTGTTAGCACATGCCATTCACTCTGATATTCAGGTATACTCCTCATGGCACACCTATAGCCAATATTGTAACCACAATTGAATAAATGACAGCTTTTCAAGGTGTGGCCATACATGGTGTGGCCCATAGGTTTGTTCTTTTATATCAACAGCAAAAGAGATAAAACTAAAATGTGTGCAAGCTTCAAGCCAATAATTGCTTGGCTTGACAGTCACACACTGAGGCTTAACCCCAGGAGTGCATCTGTCATATTCCAACATAGGGAAGAAAGTGAAATGAATCCCTGCATGTTTGACTCTTATTTTGATATCCACAACAGAGGCGTATAAATATGGCAAAAGAAATGTGTATTTCAGCAAAAAAATGCCTGTAATTAGGGAATGATTTTATGATTTATGATTCATTTAGCGCTCTCTTCATGAGTGTATATTGGGTATTCAAATTAATTTATTGCATAAAATGCACAATTAATGCCTTGTAGAATATTTTAACATTTTATTATTTTTTTTTTTTTAGAAAAGAGTCCTTATACATTTTGAAATCCTCATTGAGTACAAAGGTACATTTTTAATTTGTCACCGGCCAAAGCACACTGTATTGCAATTTGTAACAGTTCTCTTCCCTTGCAGTCATCGCTCATTGCGTTGCAGAGCATCTCAGACCTGTACATACATGTGCTTTATGCTTTGCAAGGGGGCCATTGAGGCACTGAGAATGTAAATCAGGACATCAGCTTCAAGTGCAATTTCCCATGAGTTATTTACTTTTTCTTCACACTTTCAGTGTACGCAATTACAATCCTGTGCGGAGGAGCCGCTATAGATAACTGATGGGCTTTGCATTGTGGCTGTGGAATGAATATTTTTTTTTTCGTCTGAACTGCCAGATACATATCAAAGAGTAAGTGCTTGTGGCTACTGCTGGATGAGAGCTAATTCATCAAGAAAGGGGATGTGCGGGAGAAGTGGCTGGGGCTGTCTCCAGGCAGGCTTCCCCCTTCATTTCAATCACACTGCATCACCAAGGCTGTGGCTGACTGGGAGAGGGGGGCTCGCTGTGCTGCCTCTTCCACTGTAAAATTTTCCATCAAAGTGTCATTTTTAATGTCCACTTTTAACATCAAAGCTGAATAATGTGGTTAAATATCTGGAAAAAATAGACATCAGTAAATGAATTGGTACAAAGAAATGAATTTCATTTATAAAAATAGATCAAGTAATGAATGATAAAAAAGAATAATTAAGTTCAGAAAATATCTAAAAATTCTGAATCAATAACAATAATAGTTTGTTTATGAATTAAATCTCTCCATATTTATTGTGCTCCCATACAATGGAGCACTGCTCTATGTATAATAATAACACTAGCTCCCATTATCAAAAATGATTGATAATGTGGTGTCTCGACTCATTTCAAAATGAAGATATGTAACTTTTTCACTTCTAAAATATTTATTTATTTTATATCATAATTTTACATGTATATATATATATATATATATAAGACTTTCATGGTGTTGTTTGGTAATTTAAGAAGGATAGAAAAAAACACATAAGCATATCCATTTTCTTTACTGACAGTCTTGTATTTCTATTTTGAAATTCAATACACAAAAAGAAAACTTGCATCATTTTACTACTGCACTGTCAAAGTTTTATGGTTAAGATTGTTCAAAACACCAAGTGACAAATGTGTCCAATAAAATAATATACCAGTCTTCTCTTTTTTAAGGCACATTGTTTTCCCATGGCATTTGTCACAAAGATAGTGTCATTCATCATTTAACATTCTCCATGCTGTACCTTCACTAAAACTATCTGACAAAGTAAAAATATAAATGATATAGAAAGAAAAATATGTCTGTTGTTTAGTGTATTGTCACATCCGTAGTTTTAAACTTGAGCATAATGAACAAACAATTTAACCTCAGATCTGACACAATAGTACAAACTCTGCTTTGCACTGAACCCAAGAACAGTGTTCAAATAATGTGCAATTATGTCCATTGTTGCAGATACAGTTATTTTTAGACCAATCCTTTTCAGCTTATAGAAGGCTTGAAGTTGTGGTCAAGCCTTGCCCCCGTGATGAAATGAATGTGCCGTGCATCTCCCTTAGCTTTTGGGGAATGTTGCCTCATATACAGGTAGTAGGGTTCTGGGGGTTTTACTTGGGCTGTTTCTTGTTTGTGCCAGCTTTTGTATTCATGCTCGGATCTAAGATTCATTCTCCTCTGGCTTATCTATACAACTTTAAATGTGCAGTAGATTGAAATTGAGTCTTAATGCAGCAAGATGGACTATGCCACCCTTTGGATGAGCAAAGGTACTCAATAAAACTTAGGTCTTACAAAGTAGCAATTACAATTAAAATCAATCAATCAATCAAACAAACAGAAAAGAAAAAAAATAAGTGACTGGTGTTGCTTTCTAGATCTAGAAACAGGGGGCCAGTTGGTTACCATTAATTCAGACCACAGTCATTAAAACTTATAAAAAATACATCAAACTTTCAGAAGGAAAGGTTTGCGTTATATCACCAATCTTTTTCTGTAACATTCATCCATCCATGCATTTAATCTTAAAATAAAAACACTAAAAAACACATCACCAAAATGGCTACCGGCTGAACAGGTAAAGGTTTTAAAGGGACAGCAGGTTGGCCCGGAAATTATTTTATCACCCCCCCCCCCCCCAGTGGTGGATATGATAATTTGTTGATTTCAGTCTATGAGGTGCATGTCACTAAAAAACAAAAACCCACCATAAAGAAATGATAAATACTCTGCAATTTACAACACCAGGGACTTCTAATCATTTGATTTAATTGGACATGCATAAGCCAGTTCAGATACCCCTGATCTGTACTGGAGTCTTTTCATAAAATTCTTGCGCTAATTCTTTTCTGCACCAGAAATACATTCATTCCCATATATGCTAAATTCTTCACATCCTCCTGCCAGTTTACCTGGTTGCCACCATGATTTTAATGTGTTCCAAAAATTAAATTTAATGCCTGTCAATAATAAAAAATATGTTTGCATCTATATTAAATGTAAATCAATAAAATATTAATGAAACACACAAACACACACGCACACACACAAAAGCACTCTCTCACATAAATATTCATGCATACATTTGCAAGAGCTGTGCCCTGTGTTGATGTTGATTTGATGACATGATTCAGGTCATTGGAGTTTGTCTTTTCTCCACTGTATAATCTGTCGATCTAGCTCATTAACACTCAAAGAGTCTCTATTTTTACTGTGCCTGCTGCATACATGAGTTAACAACTGTGCAAAAAAAATGTATTAATGGAGGTCATTGCAAATTTACTTGCGAGGCGCTCAAAGTTGTTAATGGAAAGAGATTTTACTGTGACCCTGTAGATGCTAGATGGAAGCTGGTCTATTAGGACCTCAGCCACACTTCACTATCGCGCCTGTCATGGGGTCACACACTGTTAAATGAGTGATGAAATTGGAGTCTGATCTGGCAGTGGAGCTCTCACAGGCCCCGCAGCTGGCAATTATTTCCATGTCATGAAGCATCCTGTCCATGCCAATGTGGAGTGTAGCTGGCAGCCCCCGCGGGGCAAAGCCTAATCACTTGTAACGTTGCCTAGAGGATGAAGGGAATGTTTCAGTCCGCGGGACTGTCCTTGCCTCACCGTGCGCCTGCAGCACCTCTGGTTGAAATGGGCACCTGCGGTCATGCCCATGCCAAACGAGTGTAATCCGTAGAGCTGAGACACAATGGCTGTGTGGCTCAGCTGGTGGACCGCAGAGGAAAAAGAAGCAGCAGCTGGCAGAGGGCACAGAGGAGGTGTTTGTTGTGCACATCACACTGCCCAAAATGGAGCTGAAATGTTTGGGGTTTCAAGAGATCTTGATTCTCAAGCACCTGTCCCTTTTGCCTGAGTGTTCCTTTTTGTCTTTAAACTAAGAAAGGGGCACTTAGGGCCAGTGGTGGGGAGGGACAGTGCACGCCAACTGAAAATATAAAAAATCTTTTCTCCATTTTATTTTGTTATGGTAAGGTCTGTTATTATCATCACAATCAAAATGAGGACAGTATACAAAAAATTGCTTATCTTGTAGATGAGAACCTCTCCCCTAAAAGGTTTTGCTGCAACAAATCTGCAACTAAAATACCTTCTGGAATATCTGCTAAGTCTTCTCAATTACAGGTGTCATCTTCCTGATTTGACCGGCATTGAGGCAATGTTAGGGTTGGGCATAACAGACTTATGGAGTGGGTGAGGCTGCCACCTTTTTTGTTCCTTTGAGTCTTTGCACCTCAAAATGTCTTTGCATGGCCCAATGATTCATTACACTACAATCCTGGCTTTGCATGCAATTGGTAATTCAAAGTTGTGGAAAAAAACATATTTATTCTGGTTTAAAATTGCATTAAAAATTAAAAAGCATAGGTAAAATTCCTTTCACAAAATATCTAACCATAATATTAATGACCACTCTGCTCTTTAATGCTGACGACCAATCAGAGTCATTATAAACAAGTGAAGTTAAAGCATATGAGCACATTCATTGTCCACTATCGAATGTGAAATTACTTCCTGGAGCGAAAACAAGCAATTGCTTAATACCCTTTCCTGGGGACATCTGTCTTTACCATAGTGAACTAATAATTTACCTGGTGTGTCCATCAGACCGCAGGACAACAAAAACTTAGACTTTTATAGTGACAGGAACAAAAGTAAAGTAATAAAAGCAATAAAAGTTTAGGCTCTTTGAGTGATTTAAGAAAAAAAAGATTAATTGCCTTGTTTAACTTACGACTCAAACTACTCCAGGGAGAAGTGCACCTTGCTGATGTAGAATCAGGTTTTCTGTACCCAAAGCATTGCCTTAGCCAATAATATTAGCATTTTTTCACACTAATATTAATTGCAATAGTTACCACTGTGATAACTTTCTATGACTTAGGTTATCAAACATGATTGTAGTGTTTTTATAATATTCAACAACTAGGTAAATAATGTTTTGAACTTGGATCCTACTACCTGAGAAGTTGCTTACTCAATGCACAATTACTCCCATCAGTGTAGTGCAGAAGCTGACCTTTATTAACACTATGTCATATTCAAAATAAGCCTATGATTAAATAGCAATGTTTCCCACTTGATATGTTGTGTAAGATTTTTTCTTTTTTTGCAGAAAGTACAGCACTCTTCCTCACTCTCAGGCAGTAAAAGGTAATGAATAAAACAAAAAAAATTGCTTGCTTTTATATTCTGAAGTGTGCCCTATCAGTACTCAGCTGACGGGGGCATTTAAAAAGCATTCATGGTAATTATTGTGCAGGTGCTGGAATTCTCTGGAAGCTGATCTCAAGGGAGCTCATGTCCTCTGCAAATCACTGTATGCATGAATTCTGAAAAAGAAACAGGCGAGAACCAAGGAAATAGTTTAAGAGAATCTCATTAGTCAGGTGGAGCATGGCTAGGAAATGACTTCATGAATACAGTCATTGAATGAGAGGCCATTAAAGGAAGGAAATAATGACTGAAATACAGAAGATTCCACTTCATAAAAGACCAGTTGGAGCCTAGGGGGAAAACATGTTTTCTGTATAAATTCCATGCCAAAGAATTTACAATTTACAATTATTTTTCAGCAACAGGATGTAATTTTCTCATTTACACTACAACTCGCATTGTTTAGCATGCAGTCCAGTATTATGCTATGACTGCTTTGTGGTTCACCTGTTTAATTTTTAACAATATACAAACCATTCAGGTTGAACAGAAGCTCTGGTGCACCCTGTATAAATTATGCATCACTGTAAATATCCCCATACCAGTCCATATGTGCAATACATTCCAAATGGCTATCAGCAAGGTCAGGTTACTGTTTTACTGTTTTAAAAGGCTTATTTATTTATTTTTTTGCTATCAGGAGAATGCACTAACTGGAGGGGGTGTGGAGATGGGACACACATGTTTGAAGTTGCACACATAAGACATGCCCCCAGCTTCCTTCATCTGTGACCCAACTCCCCGGCATCAAACGCTTGCTGTGTGAAATGTATAGCTCATCCCCCATGGTCTAAAGTCATTAGCTGGCAAGCTGGTCCTACCCAACAGCCCTCTGAAATTCAGTATGGCTTTAACTTATAATTTTATTTATACAGTTCAGACAAATCCATGTGTAGCGCTGTATCAGTAAGCTTCCTTGTGTGTGTGTGTGTGTGTGTGTGTGTGTATGTGTGTGTGTGTGTGTGTGTGTGTGTGTGTGTGTGTGTGCATGTGCAAATCTCCAAACAAGTTACAATGCATTATTCGCATGGTAAGCATACACTTTCTCACAGCTCACATATGGGGACATGCATTAAGCAACTCAGGTTGCAAGTAAGTACTGCTCAATGGAGTACAGCAAAGCCCCACTAAAACTGCAACCTGTGTTACAAGTCCAGAGCTGTGTTGTGCCAGGTATGTGTAATTTCATTGCTCAGTCTACACTAGTGCTGATGGATTTCACCATGTAAATGTATGATATAATGTAGCTGGAAATGCTTTCATTTTTGTATGATGATGTAGAAATCATCATAACGAGTTATAGTTTACCATGGCAATGGAAAACTAGAACTCATGCTAACCCAAAGAACAGATTTCTGATCAGTCAATCCAGCCAGACATCTCAGCTAGCATAAAGGTGGACATATGGGATATCCATAGTGAAAATAAGAGACAGTGTGGTAACGCATTTCAATTTCATAATTTGCAGTGAACACCTATGTTTTAAGCAGGCTACATTTCAACTTATTCATAGCTGGTGCAACCAGCCTGAAATTCAAACTGGAGTGGTTTTGAAAACTAGCTTTTTAGGGTCTAAAAATGTGTATCAAACAAAAACAGTTTGGTGCCAACATTGTGACATTAGTCATTTGCACCAGTTGGTACATCATTGCTGTCTAAACACATCAGCTCTTATGGTACCATCTGCAACTTTTTAGATGTCTAATTAGGAAGATCAATGTCACAGTTAGGTGCTATATTGGATTTAACATGCCCTGTCCCATCTGTGGAACATGCGGGTGTTGAGACCCCAGTCGGCTTCCATTAGGAGAGCTCATTTCACCCTGGATGTTCACTGCCAGTGAGCAAGAGACTCTCATCCAGAACAGAGAGGCTTATTCAGACATAAATCTAAACAGATTATTATGAAAACTACATCATGAAATGGTATTAGGTTAATAAAATATGGGTAATAGTTAAGTCTGTGTGCTTAAAACGGAGTGCATTTCTTCAGGCTTCTCTGAAAGAAAAATGCTGCTAACTCGCTATTAGGTGGGTGCACCTATCACATTAACCGTCTCTGTTTACTCGAACTATTCAAAACTTTGATATTATGTAGTTACTGTACAGAATCTACTTCCTTTTAACTCTTTTAACATTTTAAATGGAAAAAACAAAATTCTGTTTTTTTCCTTAATCACAAACCCTGTAAAAGTGGGAAATTACAACAAATGTCTTGAATACAAATTTCCTGTATTATACTGGTGGGCTGGCAAGTATGCCTTGATTTGAAACAAGAGTTTTTAAACAAAATGTTGCAGTGCATTCAAAGAGAGGATATAATTAACACTGCAATGAACCATAATCCACCAATCTCATAGCAGAGAGATTAAAACATCACTGGGGAACAACTAGAAGTACAAGTCAGTGTGCTATACTCAGTTAACTGAATAGATGCTACATAATGTTTATCCTGGCACAAGATGTCAGTAAATCAGTCTGTGATTCCCCTTCCACAAACTTCCATAAAAGATGGAGTCAAGACCAGCATAAATGTAACAAACAAATGCCACAAGCAATAGAAGCTGATGAAAGGAGATCAATTCAGCTCACTCACCAGAGTTTTAGACGAATTCTATAAATTTAATTGTGAATGAAACTGTTTCAGGGGGAGTGGAAATAGAGCTTTTTTGTGAAAGTTTTTTGGCCCATAGTAGGATGAATTTATGGATGACAGGCTGCCCAACCAGTCACATTCCATTGGGCTTTTATTATTCGCAGGGCCATAAAGGGTGCCTTTAAGACATGGAGGCTCAGTCAGTGCAAAACAGGAGACAGCCTATCTCTTAGAACCGACTGCTTCTCAAGGTGTTGCATTAAACCTGGTGAAGCAGACAGGGTTCAAAATGAATCACACCGTAAAGCCCTACCCCTCTAATGCTAAAGCACTCTGTCAGCTCCTCTTCCACGCTCTGGATGGACAGCAGCCAAATTGCACTGAATATCCACCTTTTTGGGTGTTCAAGGTGAGGTCCATGGCAGAATGATGTATTAGGTTTTGGCGCAAAGCTGATAAGACAGCGGCAGTCTGGTACTTGCTGTTCAGAGGCTGGCTTGTAAGGCCCCAGCACAGAGGTGAGAGGAGCTGAACGCCACACATAAATCACAGAGGCACACTTCTTTTCCACTGCTGAGGTAATACTTTATCTCAACAAAAACAATATCAGCTTTAAAAATGGCAAGCTGCTCATACATACAAAACACATATTATGTAAAAATCTATAAATATGAAGCCATGATAAAACAAATCATATGAGTAATGCCCCTTTTACAAATGAAACAAGTATATTACAGTGATAATGCAATTGCATGTTAGATAAATTCTAATAGGTACATTTAAAAACATGTTATCTGGTTTACCCATAACCAGCTTTTAATTATATCTTGTGTTGGAACCATAACTTGGCAAAAGGCATACCTGCTACAGATGGCATTCAGTGGAATGCACACATGTTGCTTTGGTGAAACTTCAGCTGAATCTGATTTCAGGTCAGCATTTTATTAGCCTCCTGGAACAGTGGCATGTAGTAGAAAAAAAAGGTTGAGCACTGGTTGTTGTGTTATGGGGTGTAACATGACAACAGACAAATCTTTAATCAAATATGTACCATTTCAAAAAAGAAGAGGAGAAGCATCAAGTTTGGACTTGTGAAGAGATACATGTGAACTAATCAAGAACTCAAATACTGGCAGCAGTCCCCTCATTACAGTTAGAAACATCTAATGACAGCTTGTGGAGATAAATAAAATGTGACAGCTACTTTGCTTAATAATGTTTGGTTAAATTTACACATGACGGAAGACAGAAAGAAAATGGCTGAATAATGAAAGCTGAATGGAAAAGCTGAATGGAGAAGTAAAAGTAGCAAACAGTTCTGTGAATTGTGTGATAGCATCACAGTGACAGTAGCAATACTCTATGTCCTTGGGTTCTTGGACATCTTTTCGTCCCAACTGCATTAATGACAGACTCTTCACTACTGAGAGCCATTGAACCTGTGCTATTCTTAACCAGCCAGCCAGATATAGTTGCAGTCATGAGTCCCTCACTGTGCCCAGACCCAGTGATTGATAACTTGGTGATTATTCTGGAATGTCACCTCACCAAAATTCTCAACACGGTCTTGAATCTTCTTGGCACCGTCAAGGCCCGTGGGCCTCTTTGTCCTTTCTGTATACCTGAAGCCAGAAAACAGCCCACTCTATTGGTGAAATGGCATGTCATGATTGGTAATTTTACCACCATTGTTTTACATGACTAACAAATATGTAATAGCAAGTAGATAGATTGTTAAAAGGTCTTGAATAGCCACACTGGTGACTAGCTTGACATGGCAGTTGTGGTCTGTTGATTCTGTCAGTAGTGTGCTTAGGCTGTCTGAAGGGCAGGGGAGAAAAAAGTAAAAAGGGCATCTCCTGCTTGCTGTGGGGGCCCACTAGCCATGATGAATGTGTGTTGAAACAGTTCATAACCCCGGTTGATATTATTAAACTGGAAGGTCACCTAAGAGGGAACTTTGTCACATTTTCTTGCTCAAAGGAGCACACAGAAGGCACTTGATCGAATTTTTTCCACGGGAGGGGCACCAGGGAAGGCACTTTATTAAATTTTCTCATACAAAGGGCAACTCTTGAGGGAACTTCATCACGTTTTCTCCACTGAAAGAGCCTTCTACAGGGCATTTTATCACATTTTCTTGTACATAGGGCAACTGTAGAGGGCACTCCACCACGTTTTCTCCACTGGAAGGGAACACTAGTGGGCATTTTATCACGCTTTCTCACACGTAAGGGCACTCAGGAGGGCACTTGCACTGTTTTTTTTTTTGATGAAACAGACACTCCAGTGGTTTCGATGATTTAAAATTCTTCAGCTTCCTATACTCTCATAACCCTTCCTGACTTGGAGGAGTTATAGCAATAGTATAACTGTTGCATGCTGCTACTGCATTATTACTGTATTACTTAGCTAATTAGGTATCAACAGATAGCCACGCAGAACACACTGACATGCAGAATAGATAAGCAACACAGTGATAGCCTGACAAATAAGTCTATTTTAAAATAATTCTTCTTTAATCTATGAAACTGGTACGTTCTTGCATAACTGTCACAGAGTAATGATGCAACCTGTTGGAAAACAGTGCACATAACCATTGACACAAGTTGCTTAGTCATTTTCATGTATAATAGAGTTTTAAAACATCATGGCAAGTAATGCCAAGAATACAGTGAATAGCTTAATGCTGATCATAAATTAATGGGTCAGCATTCTAGCCTGACTCTTGGAAGTAATTAGGCCAGAAAAATGTCTCCGATGGACATTTTCTCTCAGGCGGAGATTGTTGCTCTGTAGAAAGTCAAGCTTTAATGAATTCTCCATGTCTGAAAGATTAATGTTTCTGCTGAGAGCTGCAGTTAGTCATTTAAGGGGGTGGTGGGAATATGCAGCTGTGTTTATCTGCATAGCATACACAGTTTTGTGAGTGACCGATAGTGCAAACATTACCAATTGTTACAGCCAAATGTCCGCAGAGGTCATAAAGACTGTAAACCCTGTGTCCAGTCTTACTGTTACCCTGGTTATTTGAACCAGATGGCCACTATTCAGAGAGACAGTTCAATACCCAATATTGCTGCCTATTGCAGTCCACAATGTTTGCCCCTGTTGGTCTCTTGCTCTGCTACACACTCAGTAACATGCTAGTATGCTCTGTCTCCCTGATGACAAAAGCACTTGTGGGCACCTGCTCTAGACACTGGAAAAGATTTACAAGTTGTCAAGATTCAACCAGAATTTGGCTATAACTCTGGGACAACTATTTTTTTTTGTCTGAAGACCTATGAAAAATATTTAGGAAAAAATGCAATAGTTCACTTGAACTAATGCTATGAACAAAATCAATATGAATCTTAGCCTTGCATTCCCTCACCACAGCGACATTACCATATTACTTAAAGGTCAGGCATAAACAAATATTTTAAATATCACTGATCCTTTATTTTTTATGTCCCAAGTGCAGGTTTAATGGCATTCTCATGGTGACATCACTTAAAGCCACTTAAAGCGACTGCATTTATTTAGTTGGTACACAGAGAGTGCATTCCTTTCCATAGAACTCTCAGAATAGAAAAGTTAAATGTGATAGATATCTGATAACATTCAAAGTAACTCAGAGAATTGCCCACTTCAAGATGACTGATCAAGATGAACACTTGTCAGCTTGAGACATTGAGATACCTCCATTTTCTTGAGTGCATTTAGTGCAGTTATTTTGCTACTTCAGATATGTGATATGCTATTAAAAGACAGGGTTGTTTCATGTTATTCACTTCATGTTGCTTCCATTAACATACACATTTTGGCTCTCATTTTGTGCCTTTTTTAACAATGTGACATTTAGGATGCAGCATCTGTATAAATCCAAACCTTGCCTTGCCTAACTACCTCATTCTGTGATTAACTCCTTTCTCCGCCCCCCACCCCCCACTATTAATTTCACCAGGTTTCCATTCCATTTCCTCCATGCATTTCTTCAAGCCATCTTTTGCTGCAAGTTTATCCATGCCTGCATAATGTTCCCAAAAGCTTCTAGGGGCCACTTTGACACCTTTTTCAATCAGGTTTGGCAGCTAGCTCCTTAATGTTCCTAAGGGTCACCAGCCCCCTCTGATGAATGGTTTCTGGAGCAACTTTGGAAAAAGAGGAGGTAAAAACTAGATAGAAAGAGGACCAAAGTGAATGATGAGCACTGCATTTTGTGGAATAACAATCTAAACCCCAGCATACTTGTAGATTCTTGTGTCCTTTAAAATTAGCCATCATCTCCTCGATTGTGAGACCTAATTTTTATTGGCCTATCATTCGTCATTGTTACTGTTGCTTTTTCAAGTAACTATTTTAAGAAATGCGCTTTTGCAGGGCTAAAAGAACATTGCAGAGCTAAATTATCATAAATTATTGATTGATTTTGATATATCAAAAATTGTAGTTCCAATCAATTATAACATACTCCATCCTTTGACTTTAAATAGTCCACTAATAAATGCCCAATTGGTACTTGCATATAACTTTACTGGCCTGCATTTCTCCATGAAGTCAGTAGGCAGTAGTGTATAATATGATGCAAATCTCCTGTTACAATGTTTTTTCCACCTTGACTTATTGCTGACCTACATTGCTTATCATAAAATTCAGTTTTTTTCTAAAATGTGATTTTTCAATGTGATTTTTCATTGTGTTTCCAATTTGTGCTAACACATTAAACACTCTTGCCCATTAATTCTCACATTTATCATATCAACACAGATTTTAGATTCTAGTGACATATGCATCTGTTAGGGTCAATATTATCACAAAAATAGTAGTGTACAAATATGAAGGTCTTAAGTATGACAATTCTCATTTCCTAAGCACTATCTCAGCTCTTTCTATGCTATAATTACTGATTATTTAGTACTTATTTCTGGCAGATTCACCTCTGTTAAATATTTTATTTCTGTTCCCACCTTTATAACCTAAACTGAACTGCACTGGGAAGTGTGTTTATGTCTACATTTGTGTGCATGAGTGTGTTTGGGCATGGGGGTTAATAGATGTTATGAAACATACTGCGTATTTTTAATTTTATAGCCAGACAAAGATCAATGGAAGTGTAATGCACAAAGCAGGCAGAGGCATATAGGCTTTAAAAGGTCATATTGGTCTCAAAATGAAATGGCTTCACTGTCCTGTCATTTTGCATTTGGATGTACCATAGCCCTTTATTCCATTTCCAGCATTGTTGCCCACAAGTAAACTCAATCTAATGTAATTTATGTTGAAGTAATAAGCCACTTGACTTCTTTGAAAAAATATAGTAATTACAAGCAGTAATAGAAGTTGTTTTCCCTGAAGGAGACAAAGTCTTAGTTTTGGGAATACTGTCAATGCTCATTAACATGCTAGAGGAAACAGTTTTTTTCCCATTATATTTCATTGCGGTGTAAAAGCTCTCCTATTTTATGGAACTTGCTGCCAGCACAAGACAATATAATATAAAACTGATACAATTAATTAGTTGTATGGAGAGCATCAGCATGTTCTACCAGACAGTCCAACCCCATACTACTTCATTATTTTAGAATTTTCATCTTCTCAGGGCATAGGAAATCAGTTCAGAATAATTAATTTTTTGCATTACCTTTTCAACAAATATGTAATACATATTGCATTAATTTATATACATTTTCAGTATTAAATATGTTTTATTATGCTCACTTGAGTGCTACATATATAAAGAAAAGAGGTAACCTGTTTGGTTACATGGAAACAGTGCTCAGTGCTGAACACAGATTTAAGCAAATAAAGCATAAAGTCAAAAAGAAACTGTTACTTGTGTAATATTCGGCAGGTAACTAAAACCTTTATATTTGTCTATTATCTGAAATCTTTGAAAATCTATTGCTTACAGACATAAACTGTTTTACTTTATTATTTATTTATTATTTCCATTTTTCTGTTGTTCTCTGTGGTGGGGAGGATGACATTCAAAAAAGACGACATTTTAATAACTATATTTTTCACAACTTGAAAGTAAGTTTTCTGCATAAGCATAGAGCTATTAGATACTATTTGGGCAGAAAAGTTAGTTCTGAGATTTATAGATCAACCAACATTTTAAGTAATTGTTTAAGAAATAGTTGGTCACTATATATTTCTACTAATCTTTAATACCATAAAAATATCTGAAATCAGGCTTTGGTTTGCATGTTGGTTGCTTTTAGCAAGCAGACATTTGAGTGCATGGACATGATTTGATTGATAGATAGGACAGTTAGGACTTCCCCTTCCTCCATTTGTTGGAAGATGTTAAGGATCTCATATACATTTGATGTCATATACATACAGATGTCATATACATTTTTGATAAGAACAAATTTTCTAATGGAAAATGCTATCATGAGGCCTAATCATGGTATAAGGAATTTGATAAGACATTTCAATACATTTAGAATATTAAATAAACAATTCTTGCTTTTGGAGTGCTTGCAGTGGAGCTTATAGTCATACTTCATTATGGTCTATGCCCGAGATCAGAGTTTGATTCTTTAATTATCTGTGTATAAAACTGAGTTGAATTTTATAGTTTCCAGCTCTAAAAATGAAATGACTGGCAATCATTCACAAATAGTTTTGCATTGTGACTCATTATTTTTAGGAATCACATGCATATATACGTGCAGGGGACTAAACTAAATTCAACAGAGAATATATGTGTATAATCCATGTCTATTCATGAAAATATCTGGCTATAAGACAAGACTATGTTTGATTACAGAACGTAGTAATGTATTACGTCAATGCATTTTAACATCTCTTAAATTGGTATTTTTTCCATATTTGCAATAGGGCATTCTGTATTACTCCTGACTGACAGAAACACATCAGCTATGGTGGAAATGCAGCATTTCTAACGGTTTTCTAACTGTGCCACTGAAATCCCGCCATAAGAGGGTCCTCTGCAACATCTGTCATAAAAAGGCAATCATATGTCCCATTTAGAATTAGTTCTGTCCTTGGGCGAATTTATGAGCCCTGAGACCATTGCTACAGCTTTTTTCACTGTTTTTTTTTTCTTTTTCTTTTTGTATTGTTTAAACTGTATAATTTAATGTTTTGAATTGTGTTGTTTGCATGGAGTGACATTGAGGCTTGTGGTGTTGTTATTATGTATTTAATGGAAAAATTAATACACATAGTTTTTAAACAATTTTAAAAAAGTCAAAAGATGATGTAAAAACTGATTGTTGTCAGTTATATGATTCAGCCACTCTCTACAGCATGAGGTTACTCTTTGAACTGCAGCAGTGATTTAGTGGTAACTGAGGAGGTGAGTATAATGTCTGCAGAGAAGGGCATACTGTAACTCCACAGCCAGTGTGTATTAGTAATAATAAGGATAATAGGTGGGTATACTGCACATCCAAAAATTTTTAGGTGGGTATAGTCTATATATGTGTGTATACTCTGGACTACACCTCTGGACTGACTGTGGAAAGAATAAAACAATGGGAATATTAGCTGTTTGTTGCATCACAGAATAATTATACAAAGCAATTCTCAGATTAACACTCATAGTCTGGATGTAAATATTCATGAATCTGAATGAAATTTCAATGGATCTGAAAAGCCAATGTGTACTCAGACAGCATCAACAATGTAGCCCAACTCTTATGTCATTATATTGCCTTTTTGACAATCAGCATTTTAAAAGCATTGCTGAATTGCTGAGCTCCCTCCTTGTGTTTTATTCTATTTTCTCTCAACATGCACTGTGTTCTTAAGAAAAAGCAAAAGAGAGAGCAAGCACATTTCTTTTCTCCCCAAGGAAAATTCAGCTTGTTTTAACATACGCCACCCAAAAAATACAGTGCAGTGCTATTGTCTCCACTTAGCTTGTATTTAAGCCCTCCATTAAGCTCAAACCTCACCCCTCATTGTCTGGGCTGCCCAATGCACCTGCCCAGTAACTGCAGCATGTCTCTAAGTAAGAATAAGTAAGAATGATAAAGCAATACCCTGTTCAAGTAAATTTGTAAGAGTTGAGGCATCCTTGTAATCTTTGAAAGAACTTCCATCTATATATAAAGACTATATATAAGACCCAGAACCTACAGGTGAGCTTGACCTGTCAAGCAGAAGCAAAGCTAGCAATGTGTTGGTCTTCAGTCCCTCAAGATCTCTTAGTTCTTTGAAAAGCTACCATGGTATTCCTCTTCCTCATTTCTCTTCTTCTATCATCCTCCTTTTTTTTAAAAAAAAAAAAAAAGGCGACATCATCAGTTGCTTCCCTCTTTCTTTTTTGCAACATAAACAGCAGTTGGTAGAGGAGGAAGAGGGAGCTTGCTTGTTTTTTTTTTTTAATTTTAGGTTTTCAGTTGGTTGGTTTTAGAAAGCAAACATTTGAGTGCATGGGCAGTGATTTGATTGACAGACAGGACAGCCTCTCATAGTACCACCTCACAGGCAGTAAACATGATTGGCTTCTCATATGTGGTGTTGCCTTTAAAACATTATTAAGGTAGAATGCACAATGTAATAAGCTGTGTGTGGAACTGATGTTTTCACAATCAAAAATGAAGAAAGCAGCCACTGGTGACAGTGTTTGTATTAATATGAATTCCATGGGTGTGCTGAGTATAACCTTAATTCTGCAAGACATTTTTCCGAACCTCGGAGGAGAGTTTTATGTTTTTTACCCATTAAGTTTGAGCTTCCTCTCACCAAATAAAGACTTTTAAGGTCCAAGGAAGTCTTTTCTTCGTTCTTTGGTAAAGCATTTTGTTCATATTCCAGGTGCCACTTAGTGCCACTTATTAGAATAGAAATAATATCTAGAAACAAAATAATCTGCTAACTTGAGATACATAGCAGAAAAAAAATATGTTAAGTGCTTCCCTGTGTTCCAAATTGTCCTTGTGGCACTGAGCCTGATGGGAACATGAGATGAGAGGGTAGCAGGAGGAGGTGAGGTACCCTGACTCAACTCAAATCTGTCTCCTCTCTGAGAGAACAAGAGAAGGACTGTCTCAACTCCAGCCCCCCCCCCCCCCCCCCCCCCAAACCCCCCACCCAGCTCCCTCGATTTCATCTTTTCCTGTTTAATTCCATTGCCTAACTTAACCTTGCACCCTGTCCCCCCAAAACAAATGCTCACAAGCATTCTTGCACAAGAAAGGTCACAATGGGGGAATGCTTCGTAATGTTTCGGGGCAGCCGCGGCCGCTCATTACTCAGGGTCAGATGAGTTATTGGGCCTGAGAGACTGGAGTCAGCTGTGGTAAGGCATCTGGTCTGTCCAGCTCCCCTCTGCAGATTGAACATGAAGAATTAGAGAGGCCAATGAAGGATGGATCATCGCTGTCCATGAGGGAGCGTACCAACCCGCGATCAGAGTGTCCGCTCTGACCTCATCACTTTGTGGGTTTCCTTTCTCACTGGACTGTGACTAGACAAGCTCTGATGCTATGAGTCCTAAGAAATTTACTGGGGAAGTGATTTGTCATACAGGGGCCCAACCTTCTAGATCAGAGCTAGCTCCAGTAGACTAGCAAAAGGTAGTGTGTTGCAGGTTTGTGTTTTCATCTTTCTCAGTCACTTAGACAGGTATTACTGGCACTGAGAGTGGCCAGCGATGAAAATCCAGGGGATGGTCAAATGGAAAATAATATGTGAAAATCAACTAACCAAGTAGTAGGGCCACCTTTCACCTTCTGAATAGCTTCACACCTTTTTGGCATACTGTCAAACACATTCTTTACCATGTATAGAGGGATATTAGACCATTCTTCAATGTGAACAACTTGTTAGCTAATCAGCTAGGTTCAATAAACTGCATAACCACTGTGCTGGAAGAATTCTGGATTTGAGGATTTTTAACCAGCTTGTACAGAATTCTGGGTATACATTTGTAACAGCTTCTATTTTGTTAATAGAACTAGTCCCACACAAATGAGGTGAAAGGCCTTTAGCTGATGTTGAAGCAAAGTAAACACAAAAATGGAACCTCAGGGGCCGCAAAGCTCTCAACAAGAGGAGAGGAACAATCAATTAATTTTATAACAAATAACATAAAAATATATATTTTACAATATTGCTCCACTGAAACACAGTATTAGATTCCTATATAGACATAGGGAATCTAAAACTACTCACATAAGTTACACCCAAGCACAGCAATCTTAACAGTGACTCATTAATTCATGTGCTCTACAGACAGACACACACCAAACAAATCACATAAGCTGCCTTGTAGATTTAATGCACAGATTAATTTCATTATTGCAGGTGCAAAACACAATGCAAAGGCTTAGCCCCTCAGCTGATACCAGGAAATACATACATTTATATAGGCATTAAGTGGGATGCAAAAAATACAAAGACACAACCAACAGCATATGCAGGTAAAATACCAGTCTATAATCATACCATTTTCAGTACATAATCATAGTTACACCTTGATTGAAGTGTCCGTGAAGTCGGAAGGACACTAAAAAGTTCTCTTACTAATTGTTACAATGCCGACTAAAATCGCAAAGCAGTTACTGGGATAATAGATATCCAAATAATGTATGAGAGCAACAATTATATACAAATCATAACAATATGGTACCTTAGCCTATCCAAATAACATATGCAAGTAACAATTAGTTATATACAAATCAGAGCAATACTGCAGTTTGAATAAATTGGCATCCTACTCAGACTACCAGCACACTGCAAACAATAGCCAGAGCATGTGAGAGAGACAGAGACAACAAACGAAAATGAAAAATTATTTTTACACAATACATTTCTTCCTCGTTACACATTTATTTTTTATTATTTACCTCTCTATGATGAAGGAAACATGTCCTGAAACAACATGGCATAAGGATAATACCATATCATTATGTCCAATACACAATGGCATTCTGTATGGCCAACAAATAATCACACATACAGTATCCAGTACTTAATGAGCCATACCTTTGAACAGTGACATACTGAACATCCAAATATCGATCACTAGCTGAGCTATACTGGCATATTTTACAGGAAATGATCACCTGACCACAAGTTATTATAGAATTGCCTTTCTATGACACATGTGGATGTTCCCAAGACCTTCAGCACCTGGATTGACATAATGTTGCTTTGAATAATGCCTCTGCAACAGGCACAAACCTCAGGGAAACATTGCCAGAGACCGTTCAGAGCCTTATTCTTATCAGAGCAATTTGGGCCAAGCCTGACTGGCTGCAAAAGGGCAGAGTGAACGTGAAGGTCGAGGCCTCCCCACAGGTGGTAATGTTATCATGGCTCCCAGCTCCCTCTCTCTGATGTTCGATCTTTTGAAATTAACGGGCCGGTGAACCCCAACACTAAGGAGAGAGAGTGCCTGGGACAGCCTTACTTCCCTGTCCATCGCTTTCCACAGGCCACATTGTACTCACCTTGCAGTCATGCCACATACTGCATGCTTATCTCAGATCAAAGTGTCCTAAAACACATTTTTAAATATTTTAATTTGTAATTAATCAGTTTCCACTGCCCATGAGTTTGCTGGTGGGTGAACATCAGGAAGGTAGAATGTTTCATTTATTTCAAATTATTTTAATATTAAAGTTCTCTACAGGGTATCAGATGATACAAGTAGAAAATGTCAGGTAGCACATAGCTTCCACAGTGCCTTGGGAATATAGAATACAGTGGTGAAATTTAGCTGACACAATGCTGGATTAGGGGGCAGGGAGAGCTTTTTGAGGCCTATATCACTCTCAAAATACCATTGGCACTTTGTAGGGAATCATTTAAAAAACAGTACTAATGGTGGTATCTGAACATGGATGAGGAGATTGATATATTTGACTCTGAATATCTGGTCAATATTCTGTAGTTTATAGCTCTACAAGCTGAAGATTGTCACAATGAAGCACCAGACAAGAAAATAAATATGGAGGAGGAATGTGGAAATTACAGTGTAGAAAATGGGGCAATGAGTGGGTACATTCAGGGCCGGTTCTGGCCTATTTGGTAACCTAGGCAAGATTTTGAACCTAAGCTCCCACCCACAGGAAAGTACCCTAGTTTATTTAACCTAAACCTTTTCCATAAAAATCCAAACTTTCTGTGATTTCTATCCTGCACAGAAAAGTATAAAAACACATTGTATGTCTTCTGTAATCACAAGATTAGAAGAGTCTTCAAAGTTCAATATTAGAAGTATACAGGTTAACAACAAAGGTAATTAATTGCAACTTCAATGCAATTGTACAGTTGTACAGCATTGGGCTATCATCTTATTTGTCACATAAAAAGTTAGAGGTTAGATTGAACATGTGATTGAAAAACATGCAGATGTGCATACCTCTTTCCTTTATTCCCTCTTTCATTTTTCTTGTTGCTTTCTGTGAGGCTTGGAAGTTTCTGACAAGCTGCCATACTAAGATATATTTAAAATGTTACATAGGCAAAGAAAGAAGGTATTATGTGTCATTACTTTCTCCCTTTACTGAAGGATATGTACATGTGTGTTCTTTTGTGGACTACTTTATTTGATTTCACTCATGCCAGAACCCACGTACAGAATAAACTGCATATCTGGTGGACAGATTAGGTGTCTGGTTGACTGAGTATTAATAAAAGGCTCTTGTTGTGATGGATCTAGTTTGTCCAGAGGATGTCTGAATCCTAAACAGGCAGATTCCTCTAATTTTATGTATTCATCTCCTCCTTCTCCTTGTTTCTCTGTGATTTTTTTAGAAAGAATCAAAGAGAGTTAATAATGTAAGAAAACAACTTAGATGTAGCTAGTAACTCTATCCTTCCTTGTCAGCTTAAATGACTGCACTTTATCCAAACAAACTGATATTTTAAACAGGCCTAATTTTAAACACGTTTGGATATGTAGGGCAAAAGTAAACACATTTCTGTTTGGAATTTCCGAAAACCAGACATTTCTTTTCACATACTACGATACATACAAGAAGCATTTTAGAAATATACATAAAAAGATAAAAGCAGAGATCTTGTTGGGCTAGGATTGAGCTTTATTTGGTCTGAATGGCCATTATTGCAATAGACTATCAGCACAGAAAAACATTATTTAACCCAATTAAACTGCAGGTGTTCCTTATCATTCTTTCCAGTTCTCAGGAAATCCTCAACCTGGGGCAAGGAAGCCCAACAAAAACTGGAGAAAAGACACGCACAGATAAGGACTATTCAGGGGAGGGAATGTTAGTAAAAGCTGATATTTTATTGTGGGCAAGCGTACATAGCTGTATTAATAATACATCCAGATTACAGGAATACTTTGAAGTATGTGAAATGTTTACGCTTAATACTGCAAGCAGAAAATGTATTGAAAAACAAAACACAAAAAACCTGAGATGAAATACCAACTATATTAGAAACGGCAGACAATGTGGTATCATGGACATCAAAGCATCATAAAAATTACAATATATGTAATCCTCTCAGAAGTCTACAGAATTTGGAGGGGATTAAACATGTCTGCATCTTTGGGCTTAATAATGCTTCACTGATATTATACAGTCTGCTCTTTATGATATGGTCCTTACCCACAAGATGTTAAAACAATTATCTAATGCATAGTGAATACAGTTTTTGTTAGCCTAATGTTAGACGATAAGTTACAATTTACTGTAGCAGATTGCTTCTATTTGTTTGGAATCACATCTGAATTAGAGGGAACAGCTCTGCCAAGAATCATGAAAAAGACTGTCCAAATTTAGATGAGATTTAGATTTATATGTGAGAGTTCCTGTGTGAGCGTGTTTCTGCATACAGACTGAGCTCTCATGGACAAACCATGAATGTAGATCAAGGAATTAACTTTCACAACTGTTTGGATTCACACAGTTTTTAAACAGCCGTAAACATATAAAAGGACCCATGGTTTGTTTTGTGCCAATGAAAGAAAAATAAATCTGGGCACCACAAACATCAAGAACAAGAACTAAGAGGTAGTAATATTATTGTAATTATTTTATTAGTCTTCTTTTATTACTCTTACCAACTATTCTATTACTCATAGTTGGAGGGTCTCATTACAGTCCTCATAATTTTCAGGTGAGAATTACTGCTGACAAAAACATGCAATGATGGGGTTCTCCTGTAGTCTCAGCCTGGGCAGGTGCTTTGAAAAGGAAAGTTGTTTGACTGTGATTTAGTGAAAATGGCAATAGATTAAATCTTATATTTAATACTTATAAACCAGATATTCAGAGGTTATAAATGAAGAGCATTTCAACATTACTATATTTACTTGTGTGCTATTGTTATATTGTGCAAATGTGTATTTGTACATTTAAATTTGCACACATTTGCACTAATGTATTCTCGCTGTCTAATATCTCAGCTTTAGAAAAAAATAATAAAACTTGAATGTACCTGTGAGTCAATGTTTTGAATGGATCCAGGCCTACATTATTTTAATTCAGCACACCACCACTCATATGAAGCAAAGCAAAAAAAAAAACAAACAAAGAGACAGGTCCTCTGGGGATGACGTAATGAATCATAATGCTGCGGGAAGCGGCCATTTGGGTCCACAGGGCAGAATTATGTGAATTTGTTTGTTCATAAACAGACGAGGTCATAAGTGCACAACCTCTTGTCAGAGTGACAAAGTGAGGACAATTACACATGAGAGCTGGCTGACCCAGTTATACAGTACAGTGCATTCGCATTTTACGCGAAGATGTGGTCCTGAAAAGGCTCGCGTAAAGCAAAATCACTTAATTCAAGTCTAATATCCCCATTTAAAGTTATGGAAATGCTCGAGATGCATTCCGCGGTCACCTACCGTCGACTAACTTAGAAAATTCGTTAAAAAAAAATATCAAGAATTAGTGGAAATCTATGAGAGAGAGGGAGGATATCGTATTGGTAAAGGGGATATCGGATAATGCTAATGGTACAGTATATAAATATATATATTAAAAAATACCACTCACATTAAAGTGCATAATGTCACGTAATAATTTTTGAATCATGTTTCAAGGGGCATAAAGGGAATTCACGTATTTTAAGTTCGCGTAAAAAACGAATGCACTGTATATGTAATTGGACAGCAATGTGGCAGAATGTGGTAGAGAATCCATTTCATAGACAGAGGGCTTTATGGAAGGTAGCTGACCTTAAGTTCAAACAGAACAATGCAAGCAAATATTTAACTCTATGAATATGAATGAAACTCACTCTGCAGAGACAATCGCAATGCATTCATATGAGGGTTTACTGTATACGTAACAAAAGCTGCAATCTTATTTGATTCCACAAAGAACTTGGCTCCCCAGCAAGGGAGATTATATCTTATTCATACAACTGCACATTACAACTATACTATAACATACAGACATAAACATACAGTCTATATAGACTTACAGACACCCCTTTCATGAGAGCAACTCAAGAACACAATACAGAATTAAAGGTTATGTTTGATGAAACTTACTGATTCTCTGCTGTAGGTCTTCAGAGAAAATGTTCTGGGGATAGAATGGAATAGTAAAAAAATATGGTCAACGAATGACAATTTACATATACACACACACACACACACACGCACACACACACATACGTACACATACACAAAATAGGGGGGAGGGGTAAACAAACTCTGGAGCACAGAAAAAACATACTCATTTTAACACACACACATGCTTTTACTCAAACTTTCATGATACAACTAGTCCAGTATATGACAGCCATTTGTAATCCAATACCTACTTGATAACTCCTTCCATAGAAAGCACTGACACTACCAACTGTACAATTACTTATATCCCACTACTCAACTTGGCCGCTCAAATGATGCTAATGATTTGTCAACAATACCCAACCATGACAAAAAAATTAAAAAAGTCCAATGAATAGCAAAATAAGCTGCATTAAATCTTTTCAAGTTATACAATGGTGCTAGGATTCTGTGTTTAAAAAAAGGCACTGCAATTTTAATTTGTTAATTTTAAATGTTCAGTTTCACTTTAAATGCAGTCTAAATAAACTGGTGTTCAATTTCACCCTAGAAGCTCATTTTCTCCAAGATAAAAATTAGTGAGGCTTGCTTCAGAAGGGCCTGAGAGGAGACTATCACTCGATTGAACTGTAGGAGTGTTGAATTCTGTTATTGGCCTTTTTCACTGAAACCCCCAAAAGAGATGAAGCACAGCTATGTACAAATAATAACAGGCCTTCCATCCGCATAGTAGTGAAGTGTGGGTGCACTTACTTTTGTATACAATTTGTATACAACTTTTGTATTTGTATACAATTGTGTGTGCTTGTGTGTGCGTGTCTTTAAAGTCTGTCTGAGAGAATAAGGAACAGTATGTATGTGTATATGTGTGTCTAGCATCCATTTGTGTCTATGTGAGAATGTGTATATGTTAAAGTGTGTCTGTACAGGTTATTATATGTGCTTGTCGATGTTTCTCTAAGTCATGTGACTGTATTTGCCATAGGTTTACATTCATACGGCATATTTATAACCGTGTGAAAATGTGTGTCAGTTACACTTAGTTCTGTATAGTAAGGCAAATATCAGTTGGCCAGCTTATTTATATTTTTTTCACCAAGCATCCATCAGCATTAGGTGGTGAGGAGGAAATTTTAAAGAATCTAATGCTCAAAGGAAGCAGCAGGAACACATATGAATAATGTGTCTCAAAGCCACCATGGGAAGATCTGAAGTACCCTGCTGCTCCAACAGCTGATGTGCTGGAACAAGTACATCCTTTTTTAAAAAGTAATTACTACATCTTATACAGACCAAAGGGAAACATCTGTCCCTTTTTGGTACATTGCAAAATAATGTAATGGTTAAAAGGAGACCATTTATATGTTAAGAGCACCTCCCAGAGTTTGTTGTGAAAAACCTCCTATTAGGTGTGAAGAGAGTGATGAATCTGACTCTTAAGAAACATGTTAACATCTTGACAGCCCTAGGAGTGCACCCATCCAAACATTAGCTAACGCAACCAGTTATGTAAGACATTTTATTTGTTTGATTGTGGTGTACTTTTTTATTTTTCAAATACAGAGGGAAGTTGTGTCGTAGAGTAATACCTGTATCCAGGAAACATTTCCACTGCAACACCGCAGGACAGGAGATCATCATCAGAGCATACAAACAGGTTTTTCTCTCCCGTTTACAGATTTTTTCAATTGCTAACAAGCATCGGTCAATACTGAAGCCATATTTTCAAACATGTCTGCATTACCAACATGCATCTTGGCAAAACTGTTAATCTCACCTCCAAAATTCATTCAAACTCCCAAAACACTTCATACATGTCTGAAAGGAAGCTCATTCGACCATAACAGACGCAACAATTCTCATTCAGAAAACATACATTTTCACTCATAACACACACTGACCTAAAAACACAAACAACAGGGAGCATTACATAAACGATGAACTTTTATCTTTGAAGTTTGAATGATTTTTCACATAAATCAGTATTTCATTGTAGAATAAGAATAACACTTTTCACTTTATTGACTGTACTAAAGTATATGTAACAAGAATAAATCACAAATGCAGCAATTTGCTTCAATGTCCTTTATTTTTTATATATCTTTGCATATAGTAATTGTGAAAAATAAAAAGTTGAAACAAAAATAAACCAATTCCTGAAATTCCATGGCTGTAATAATAATTGCAAAAAAAAAAAACATGTATAGTATATCACAACTTTCTGCAGTTACATTTTCTACAAAAATTATGAAACAGGCTGCAGTAGTTGGGGTCAGAATTGTCCAGGCTCAGCTGCCCACTTGGCCACATTGACATTTTCCTGTTGCCCTGATTACTTTCTCCTCTCCTTTCCCATGCTTTGTCTTTTGAAGTTCAATAAAATCACCCCATTAGTCTAACAGTCTGGCAAACCAATCAATACACGGCAGAGATTCTAGATACACTCTCTCTGTGTATGACGTCTCTTCCCTTCTGACAGATTTTTATTTCAACTCTTCACAAAATTTCCCTGAATTTAACAAGGTCCTTAAAATGGCGGATGAGGATTTTGTAAAACAACTGAGAGAAAAATCACAGCACTGTTGGAGGAATGAAGGAAAGATTTTTATTAAAATTGCCCTTCGTCTTTTAAAAAATCATACAATTGTGAATTCTGCACATGTATGAGGTTGAATGTGAGGAGGCCTTAGGGTTAAATACGCAGTGTGACCCCCCCCACTCCTGAATTTGAAACTCAGATAGCTTGCCAGTCATTCAGTGATGACTGATGATGGTATACTGTATACCTCAAATGATTTCTCTTGTGCTCATTAGAAACTCCCAATGCAATTCTCAATCAAGCTTCCTTCCTGCCAAAAACTATTATTTTATATTTTATACTATAACTATTATTTTATTATTTATGTTATATTTGAAATTTGCATGTGGATATTTTTTCTGATACATCAGATTTTATCCACATTCCTGAGTACTGTAACCTTTTCGACCTTCTCTGCTTTCAGTTAATGTCTTTCACACATTTTTCCACAGCCTGAAAGGTAGATTGTCCAATTCTGTACCTCAACACCTTAACTTTCAAATCAATTAATTGTCTTATTATTATTGTATTATAAGTGGTAACATGCTCAGTGCAACATGGTTACATGTTTCAAGGTGAGCAATACAAGGACAGTGTTTATTCAATTTAAAGAAAAGAATTTTTCTTTTGGAAACATTTCCTGTGGAATTTCAAATAGTATGGTGCTTTACTCTTCTCAAACGTATTTGAAATTAGTTTAGCAATAATTTATCTTTGAGATCAATTGCATCTGTTCTTCATCTCAGTGTTAGAGAGTCTGGTGGGAAGACTAATGCATTGGTGCAGACTTGCAGAAACCTATACAATAAACCACATGCAAACTGCACCAGTTTATGGCAAATTTCAATTATTTCAAACCCAGTATGGATAGCACCATTTTGATTAAAAAATAAATAAAACTCTTATCTGATTTCTGCACCTGGTCTCCTGAAAAAAAATTGAATTTTAAATGAATGAGGCTCCCAATATTGTGTTTATTTAATACCTCACATAATGGTGAGACTATATTACGATCACTTGTCATATAGACTGGATGGATTAGCCAATAACAGCGCTCAAACCAATATGTGTAAAAGGACACCTCCAATACTTTGTTATATTTGACATGCAGAGATTGTCACATTTAGATTCTATATTTTACATTTCAATTGTTGCCCTTTAATTTGAATGTAATTAGGAATCACATTTCAAATTGTTTTATTTATTTATTTATTTATTTATTTATTTATTTATTTCAGATTTGAAGGATAGGGTTTGGAGACTATCACAGGCATTGTTGGGGGGAAGGGTGCTCTCCTAAGAGGTGTGGGAGGTGAGCTTCCCAGTGATGGGTGTTGTCATGGTTACTGAGATGGGACTGGGGTACCAGGCCATTAGGGAGAGGCCAGAGTAATTTCTGCTGAGTAGCAGGGTAGGCTTTTTTTTCTGAAAATGTAAAATAAATAGGCTAATCACCAAAAAAAACAAAAAAACAAAATAAGGTGTCATTTATGAGTATTATATAAGTATGCTTTCAGGTAGATTGATTGGGGGGATCCAGGTTTCATGTTCTCATGAAAGTACTGGAGTGGAGAGTTCATTCACAGCCTCTGTGTTTTTCTATCATACATGAGGTTGACAAGACCCATAGTCATTCTCGTCACATTTCCTGCACGCTTCACCGATTACACAATCTGGCACCCTCGTGGGTACCTTAAATAGTCTATTTATCCTAAAGCATTCTGTATAAAATCCAAGGACGAAGTCATTACGTGACTGCCAAACAAGAGCAGCATTGAATTTCTTGTCTCACGAGCCAAAGGTTAGAAGTAAAACTTCACGACTACCAGCTCCCAAGCACCCAAAATAGGAACATAATTTGTTGTGAAGAAGCAGTTTGTCTTTCTGCCAACACTATTCAGCAACGCTTTGTACTGTGCCTTCACACTGCTCCTTCTCAATTCCAGAAAATCTAATCTTTTTGAGCACATATCTTTTACTTGCTGAAATCAGCTTGCTGGTAAAACAGCAGTTTGTCTTCAAGCCCAAAAAATGTATCCAATGTTGAATATGTTAAATAAAACAGGTAAATAGAAAAATCCTTTATAGAATTTTAAGAAAATAATATTAATAATGTAGTTATTCCATTTTGCATCATTTAAAAGATAAGACATCTGCTAAGACACAAGACCAGTACTGCATACTGATGAAAATATTAATTTCTCTCCACATGGTAAAATCAGTCAATACATCCATGCATTCCCAAAGGTTGCATTATGCACTGAAAATCTGAACAGAACATATTCTAAATAGAATATAGTACATAAACTTAGCAAAAACATTTGTGCAGACAAAAAAGAACGCATGAATGAAAAACAAATCTAAGCATCATTTCTTCGCTAAGCTGGATCTGGCCATAGCACTTCATCCACATCACAGGCTATGTCCTCTCTCACAAGACAGCGAGGGGAGAATCATCTTGAATGCCGAATCAATCCTTGCCAGACCCTGCATCAATTTGGTCGCAGGCCTCCTCCATGGCTTGAATGAGGGGAGTCCTGGCATAGGGCTGGAGATCGTAAACCTTCCACCACTATTGCAAAAAAAAAAAAACTATATATATATATATATATATATATATACACATACACTGTATTGCAGTTTTTTCAATTTCTAACAAGCATCAGTAAATACTGAAGCCACTTTCAAAACTCTTCATACAGTCTGCATTACCAACATGCATTACCACCTCCAAAACTCACCCAAACCACCAAGACACTTCACACACATCTCAAAGTAACCTTGTTTGACCATAACACAATTGGCAACAATTCACTCAGAGAGCTGCTTAACACACTGTGCTAAAAACACAAACAACATGGAGCATTACATAAATTATGAAGTTTTATCTTTGACGTTTTAATGATTTCCACATAAATCAGTATTTCATTATATAAGAATGACACCTTTTCATTTATTCAGTGTACTAAAGTGCATGTAACAAGAATTTAATCAGAAATGCAGCAATTCACTTCAATAGTAGTTTTTTATATATCTTTGTACATAGTAATTTACTTGTGAAAACTAAAAAAGTTGAAACAAAAAAAAAAAACAAATTCCCGAAATTCCAGGGCTGCAGTAATAATTTAAAAAAAAACATCAACAACATGTATAGTATAATCACTCATACTGTACAGTACTGTGAGGATTCTAGGTCTCCCTCTCTCCTGCATTTGGCCATAAGTTCTCACCAACATCCCATCTTATTGTTTCTCTGGTGATGCATCTTGGGAAGTATCTTCTTGAATGTTTAATCCAACCCTGGCAGTCTTCAGGAGAAGTGTCTCCACACCCTGCATTCATGGCATCCAGTAAGGACACCTGGTCATGTGGATGGTGGTCATAAACCTTCCACCTCCATGAAGAGAAAAACTCCTCTATGGGGTTTAGGAAGGGGGAGTATGGAGACAGGAGTAGTATTGACATCGTGGGATGTGCAGCAAACCAGGATGAAGATTTTATATATATTTCTATATGGCTTCTGCAGAAATGCACAAAATTTGTGTTTTGAATGTGTTTTTAACAGTTTTGAAAACAGTGTGATAGCATTTGAAAAATGTGCTGCAAATATTATAGTGTTATGCAGGTGGTGGAGTATGAATGAGAATGGATAAAAAAAAGAGTTCATGGATTTTGGAGAATGTGGTCATTGAATGCATTTTGTGTGAAAGCAATGAAAAATGATTCACAGTTTGGCCCACACAGACTTCTGTTTCGCTGACTGTGTGTAGAGTTTTGACAATGTGACTTCAGATTTGACTAATGCATGTTAGCAATCGAAAAAAAATGTGTGTTCAACGACAGTTCTGCGGATCTAGCAGTCCTCACTAAACTGAAGAGAAAAGCATGACACACGTATTCAATCATTACTAAAATTAAATGTTGATTGAATTACAACCTAGCTCTTTTTTGACCAACCCTCAAAGTCGCTGGCACTGTGAGCTGTGAAAGAAAGCAGCTGACTGATCCCATCTCTGCTGAAGCAGTGACATGTAAAGGCTGTAACCACTGATCGGTGTTGTCCATGGGGTGGTTGAGTTTTATATAACACTATATATTTGCAGCACATTTTTCATGTGGTGGCCTCTGATGAGTGGCCTCTCTGATGGAGTGATGGTCTCTCTTTGAGAGAGGCCAGTTTAAGGGTGCAACCAAATCTGCAGCATTCAACAGTTACATCAATAGTGCGAATTTTCCAGCAAAACAACAGGTGAGATGTGCATCCTTCAATGATAGTTGAACTACATATTACAGTACAACACAGCATGTTTACATTATTACATGGACTGACATTTTTATATATATTGATTGTTTTGTGTTTTACAATAGAATCCAAAGGTTGTCTCCTACAGGAGGGAGAGGCAGAAAATTTTGCAAGAAATTGCCCTTGTTGACATGGTAATTGGCAACAATGTGATAAAACTGCAGGGAATTTGGGACAGAGTGCTGGCAGAAAATATCACTTTTGGAAATGTGAATACAGTCAGCAAAACAACAATTGCCAGAGTCCGAGAGAAACATAAAATAAGGATGAAGCAGTTGTACAAGGTACCCTTTGAGAGAAATGGTGAATGTGTGAAAGAACTCTGGTATCAATATGTCCAGTAAGATACCCCCCTACCTTTGTTGTGGTGTGGGATAATGTGCCATTCCACCACTCTGCTGCAGTCACAGACTGGTTTGCTGCACATTTCAGGATGTCAGTACTACTCCTGTCTCCATACTCCCCCTTCCTAAACCCCATAGAGGAGTTTTTCTCTTCATGGAGGTGGAAGGTTTATGACCACCATCCACATGACCAGGTGTCCTGACTGGATGCCATGAATGCAGGGTGTGGAGACACTTCTCCTGAAGACTGCCAGGGTTGGATTAAACATTCAAGAAGATACTTCCCAAGATGCATCACCAGAGAAACAATAAGATGGGATGTTGGTGAGAACTTATGGCCAAATGCAGGAGAGAGGGAGACCTAGAATCCTCACAGTACTGTACAGTATGAGTGATTATACTATACATGTTGTTGATGTTCAAAGATATATAAAAAATAAAGGATATTGAAGCAAATTGCTGCATTTGTGATTTATTCTTGTTACATATACTTTAGTACAGTCAATAAAGTGAAAGGTGTTATTCTTATTCTACAATGAAATACTGATTTATGTGAAAAACCATTCAAACTTCAAAGATAAAAGTTCATCGTTTATGTAATGCTCCCTGTTGTTTGTGTTTTTAGGTCAGTGTGTGTTATGAGTGAAAATGTATGTTTTCTGAATGAGAATTGTTGCGTCTGTTATAGTCAAATGAGCTTCTTTTGAGACATGTATGAAGTGTTTTG
The DNA here is from genome assembly GCA_019788955.1 of Albula glossodonta. Lineage (NCBI taxonomy): Eukaryota > Metazoa > Chordata > Actinopteri > Albuliformes > Albulidae > Albula > Albula glossodonta. The sequence goes on along the minus strand of JAFBMS010000006.1, from coordinate 8,277,105 downwards.
GGGGTTTGAATGAATTTTGGAGGTGAGATTAACTGTTTTGCCAAGATGCATGTTGGTAATGCAGACTGTATGAAGAGTTTTGAAAATATGGCTTCAGTATTGACCGATGCTTGTTAACAATTGAAAACAACTGTAATAATGTATGCTTGTATTTAACTGTGAGCCAAAGTTAAGGACAAAGGTTTATTGCCTCAAGGTACTTTTTCCAAGTAGCTTGAATTTTATCTAGCTGTGTGTTTGTGCGTGTTTGTGTGTGTGTGTATGTGTGTGTTTGAGTGTTTATGTGCACATGTATGCGTGTGTGTGTGTGTGTGTGTGTGTGCATGTGTATACGTGTGTGTCTATGCGTGTGTGTGTGTGTGTGGCTGTTGCCTCCATGTTATAAGCCTCGTAAGTCCTCCTGGCAAAGGGCACCTACAGCAAACTGATTCTTAACACAACACAGAACAAATGGAAAAATATGAATGGAAAGCATTCAAGGAGACTGTCCTTGAAGCAGTGATGTGGGATGTTGTTTTACTCTAGGTGTCATGGTGATTTGAGGACATCTGCAAGAAGCTGGGCCATTATGCTTGGGTTTCTCAACCAACGGGGAAAACCCAAGCAACAGAATGTCACAGATGTTTAGCAGAAATAGCCAATTGTCAACGAATGTAGCACATTGGTTGATGTCTGTTGCCTCTGAAATGCTCCCTGAGTGCTACTGCTAGTGCTACAGCTGGCAATCTGTCAACCTCATGTCAATCCATTATCTACCTCCAATTATTTTGAGAGTACAGTAGTATTATGCTACTCAGAGTATTTTCATATACAGTATTTTGCAGTTGAGCACATAAATCATTGAACACTACTATGGCTGTTCCAAGACCAATCAAGCATTATTGTACCTGCAATTGATATTTTTTTTGAATGGCTGGCTTTGGAGGAATCTCGTGAAAGCTGAGTTGATTTATTCAGGTGTGATTATCACTAGTATTATCATCATTGCTTTGCAGAGTGGATTACACCCTATCAATAATTGTGACCGCATGGCAATGTGATGTGTAGGTGTTAAGATGCCTGGTTTAGAATCTGGATGTGAATGTCTGTAGGGGGAAATATAATGTGAAAACAATAAACAGATCACAATTTGCAAAGCTGAGAGGACTTACAGAACCAGTATTTATACCATTGTAAAAAGATGTTGAGATTCTTCACTGATATTACCTACGAGCTGGAAGTATCCTTTCTGTTCTCTCTCTGTTAGTGAGGTATAAGTGTGTCTGTTCACACTGTTTGCTTGAGTTTTGTTGGTTAGCTGGAAAGAGTTCACATTTTTATCATATCTGAAATGCATCTCCCCAGTACCATGTGGCTTTGTCACACATGGTGATGAGGTGAATTAATGAGCCCATGAAAACAGGGCCGAATGCTCTCAAGAGCAGCCAGCTGTAAAGAAAAAAGCAATTACTGGAGAATGTAGGACTGGCACAACAATGGAACACTTTTTTCCCCCATTTTCAAGTTTCTTTCACCCATAAATAAACCTCATTGTGTCAACCCTGCTATTTCACCCACGGGAGGGTACAGTTTATGTTTTCTAAGCCTGATCAACCACAGAGACTTGATTGCTTTACTTTGCTGTACATTTTTACAGTCTGTACTCATTGAAAACAATACACTGTTGATAAAAAGCCTCCTGGGGCAAGATTACACATTTGACTTTTCACTTCATTATCTGTTTGAAATCACTTTATTTTGATTCTAGGAAAAAGCACAGTCAATCAGCACTCATCACTGAGAAATTAAAATTATATGTCATTTGACACAATGGTCATTTTTTACCCACACACATACAAGCACACACACACACACACCATACAGGTTCTCATTTCACAGTAAGTGCAAGATCATTTTGCTGTTTGCTATTTTGTAAGCGTCAACACATTCTCAGCAAATCGCTAAATCCCACATACTACCCAAAAAGAAAATAATGAAAGTGAAAGGTGATTCCTGGCCAAGGTCATCATTTGCTTAGCTCCTTAGCCTGTCTACAACCTTGTGTGGGACGAACTTCCCTGGGACATTATTGACTGAAGGATTTGTGGATGTATTTGCAAAGGAAGATTTTTTTCTTTGACTGTACCTCACATTTCTCCATCCTTTCTCCCCCTTATCACATGCAGAGGTAGGCCTCCCACCAACAATGGATTGTCCTTCTCCTCAGAACATCGTCTTCAGCTTATGCAGTGCTTTTTGGCAGAGGGATAACCAGGCCGGTCACTGAATGATGTTACTACTTTCAAAATAAGAATGTTTTGGATATCTTGGTAAATATCCTCTTCCAAATGCAAATCAATATTCAGGGATACTGAGAAAATCAACACTACCATGTTTATACAGTAGACACAGTTGTGACGGTAATTACCCTGTCTTATATCATTCTGTTGTTCCTGAATGGGTTTAAATCTGATTGCCAGATGTTGATGAAGGATGACTTTTCATTGGCTGCTGATCCATATTGCCATGGCAACCAGAAGGCCTCAGCTGCTCACAAATTGTAAAGGTGGGTCTAACAGAGTGATTTGTAAGCTCAGAGATGGTGACCGATTATAGTGGTGGAAACGCAGATGGCTGTGCCTTATCTAATCTCCCAAAAAGGTAAAAACAGCTGCCATGTGCCATTTGGAATAGATCCAAGTGCAGGTAACACTGTGATAAAAGCTTGATTAGTCTCTCTTGGGAGAGGCCAGAGACTTGGTCAGACAATTGTGTCAAATATGGAAAATCTATGCCGCAATGCTGCATGGGTCAGTGATTCAATCTCGCTCAAAGAAAACATCATGTTGGCTCTGAAATTTGAATAGATGAATTCAATAGCTGAGGCTATACCAGACGGAGACCTGGCTTCTTTTTTTAAAACTGAACTCTGACCCAGTGGAAGTTTTTGTTTTTGCAGCAATTTTTCTTCTGTGTGCAGTTTAGGGAGTTACTTTTTCCATTCCCTTAGCTCACCAAACTATTGCTTGGGAAAAAGAAATGCAAACACTTTGCACATAATTTTGAGTCAAATGTTTAACTATGAATGGTGATTTCAACCAGAGCATTGTTGGGCTCCACAATAAATGCAATAAGACAAGACTTTATTCATGAACGTTAGTTCTGATGAAATGCTATGCAAATCCCCTGATCATTATACCATCTGGATGGGCAGGTAAGACTGAAATTGATACATCTCTACAGATTCGTGGGTCTATCCAACACTGGTCTAAACTAATACTGGTGGTGAATGAACAGACAAGCATCATTTTTTCACTTTTTTAACAGGTTTGGGGAATACTGAGCTCTGATTGGTTAAAAGGTGTGTAACCTAGAAAAGAAGTGCCTGTTGCAGCTAGTAATCAATCCACACAGCAAGGTCCCCCTTCAAAAATAATGTAAACAATATGGCAGCACCCCTGTTGTGAGGGGCAGTAGATTAACATGTTATTATGAAAGCATGTTTTTAATTTCTAAAAAGTTCAATAAATTGTAAAACTGTCTTTGTGCCTTTTGTTATGCTACTCCAATACCTAACTGCTAATTTTTATTTTTTTCTTCTTCTGGTTTTACTGGAAACCCACTTTTTTGGTGATGATAGCTACAAGTATGCAGTTAGCATGTGAAATCTACAAATATGTTTTATTTGATGGATTATGAAATAAATATATTGCTTAATTAAAGTGGCATGCTCCATCTTAATCAGCTGATTATCAGAAAAATATGTTTACTAGCATATCCTCAACTTAACACTGAGTTTATCATCTAAACACACTTTTAAAGCATGAAAAATAAGGCAAGATGTTCCCACTTATATTCAGTGAACATTTGTACAAAAAGCTAGAGGTTATTTAAAAAAATAATTTTACTTCAAACTTTTAAAATATAAAATATGATTTTACCCAAAGAAGGCCAAAAACAAAACAAGAGGAAAGGTTCATAAGCAGCAAATGAGCCATGACAAGCAGGGTGTAATTTCATCACCTTCTGGTAATTTCTGAAACTTTCTGAGGTAAAAGACAAACAAACAACCAACCTTGCATGCCTTAATTAAGCCTGTGCAGCAGATCAGTTTGCTACATTTGCAAAAGAGAGTACACTTCTTAAGTCTATGTTTAGCGAAGACCAAGGTTTAACAATGTGCTGTTCTTTTAATGGTTGAAGTTCATCAGTAAGTCTAATGTTGCTAAAAAAAACTGACTCTTTTCTTCAACAGTATGCAAAAGTCAATCTGAGCCTTTTGATCAAAGTAACTGATTATCATACAGAAACATGTACATCAACGTAATATGCATATGTTCATAATTTAGCCCTGTGGAAGGATATTTAAGTTTAATATCCAGTTTAGTTAGTAAACTAATGAAAGTTTGATGAACATTTCAGAAAATTACAACATGTAGTTGTTGAATAAGTGTGACAATAGATTCCTGGGTGTTCATTATACCCTGATATTGACACGCTGCTGGAATTAAAATGATACTTCAGAAGTGCACGGATATTACAGTACAACAAAAATCCTATCATATTCCTTTATGTGGGAGACTTTGGCATTTCACACTTTGTAATGATTTGTTTTCCCTTACTAGCATCTACACTTGTCACTCAGAAAAGACTTATGATTCAGGTGCATCATGACAACTGGTTTTTCTCTAATGCTACCTGTTAAGTCACACTATTCACCCTTCTACAACCTTCTAGCACTAGAACAGTTTTTGAACTGGGCACACATTGGATCTTACTCACGTAACAGGGTATAAACCTGCACTATGAGATGGATTGCTATGGGACTATCTTGCAGCTGGACAAATCCAGGTGTTCATTTCATTAACAATGAGGCCCTAACGTCACAATGCACCCCGTTACAGCCTGTCCCCACTCATCACCGGTAATTAGGATTCCAGTTATTCATGGATCCCTGGGGACAGACTCATTAATGCTCTTTTTGTTTAAGCTTTCGCTTTGTATGCTCAATCAAAGATGGGCCATGTTTGAAGTACAAGTGAATGGGGGAGGTTGGGGGGAGGGGGAGAGGGGATGTGTGGCTGAGTGGCAGGGCCAGTGGTTGGTGATGGGATAGCGTGGATCAGAGGCTCAGCGCAGTATCTGTGATGTGGACATGAGTACAGGACTCTGCTGAGCTGGGTGGCTTGGGAGACTCCATTCAAATGCTTTAGTGCATGATTCCCAGTTCCCCTTTCTTCTGTACTCACTGTCCATTCAAATGCTTTAGTGCATGATTCCCAGTTCCCCTTTCTTCTGTACTCACTGTCCATTCAAATCTGTGATGTGGACATGAGTACAGGACTCTGCTGAGCTGGGTGGCTTGGGAGACTCCATTCAAATGCTTTAGTGCATGATTCCCAGTTCCCCTTTCTTCTGTACTCACTGTCCATTCAAATGCTTTAGTGCATGATTCCCAGTTCCCCTTTCTTCTGTACTCACTGTCCATTCAAATGCTTTAGTGCATGATTCCCAGTTCCCCTTTCTTCTGTACTCACTGTCCATTCAAATGCTTTAGTGCATGATTCCCAGTTCCCCTTTCTTCTGTACTCACTGTCCATTCAAATGCTTTAGTGCATGATTCCCAGTTCCCCTTTCTTCTGTACTCACTGTCCATTCAAATGCTTTAGTGCATGATTCCCAGTTCCCCTTTCTTCTGTACTCACTGTCCATTCAAATGCTTTAGTGCATGATTCCCAGTTCCCCTTTCTTCTGTACTCACTGTCCATTCAAATGCTTTAGTGCATGATTCCCAGTTCCCCTTACTTCTGTACTCACAGAGTCAAAGAAAACAGCTCTTTCTCTCTTCATCCACAGGAAAGATTCACTTCAAACTTATGTGCAGCAAATAAAGCAAAATAACTGGAACTGATTTTACAGGCTGCGAAGAAAAACTTGTGTTAAAACTCTGAGGTTTAAAAAGGGTATGGGCAGCAATGCACCTAAGCTTGTATTTTTTGTTTGGAAAACGGGGGTTTTTAGATGTTCACATTTATTTTGGCAGGCAAGTGTTTATGAAGGTTACAAATGTTCATTCTGGTCAGTTCCACTGACACTGTAAGATAGACCTTCTCATTTCAACAGAGGTCAGGATGAAAAGAGCGAGGAAAAAAGCACGTCTGAATCACAACCTTGTCCTCTGGGAGTATCAAAAATCATTCAGGAGGATTAATTTACGGACAATCCCTTGTGCTTTTACCTCTGCCTGCTACACCAGGTTTATTTACACAAAAGCCAAGTGCATTTGGCTCTCAGGTGGTGTATCCAGATACAATTACTTTGTCCTTGTCATGCAGTAGGTTCATTTGTCAGTTGTGTTTCTTTAGTCATTTTTACATTATTTTGTCAACCTCCCAGCCCCTTCTAAACTTCCACCCATCCATGGACCAGCTTCTTAATCCCAACAGAAAGTTCAGAGTCATCTTCTACTCATCTGGGCTAAAATGGCATTTACGTTTTAGTTACACTGGCAAACCCATCTATCTGATGTCGCTGTTGACTCACTATCATTCCTGGACCACTATGGGCCAGAAAATAATATGTGATGTCAGCTGTGTTGTGACGGAAGCGCCAGTTATATGTATGCTCCTCTGGTACTCAGTAGGTCGGTTTTAGAGAGAGAATAAGCAGTGACTGACTGCACAGTTCAGAAGATGGCTGTATAAGTGCGCTCCCTCCTGACTGGATGGAGGGTATTGTAACACTTCTAACAGTTAGTGTTAGGAATGCAAAATTGGGGAGAGTAGAAAAGCTGTATAAAATTGCTTAATATGCCATTTACCCTCTCATATAAGCTATCTAAGGCATCCCTTACTCTTCCTGTCTGTCTCTCCTTTTTCTTGGTATCTTTTTGTTCCTGTGCTAAAAGGGGTCATGAGCCTTATCCCTCCAGCAAAGTATAATCTTTGACTTCAAACCCAAGGTGAAATGTCCCACATGTAATACATAATAACTGGCAGTAAAGCTTCTTTGACTGTGTCTCATTTGTCCGTAAATAACTTCTACTGAATCAATATTTGGCTCCCTATCTGTTGATGGTACAGAATAAGATCCTGCCCAATGACTTTCACAGGCCCTTTCTTTGCCAGTGGGAAGGATTTTAGATAAGCAGCAGCCGCTCCCATGCAGCTAGAGTAGAATGAAGCACAGTCGTATGCAGCACGGCACGGCCTTGCACGGCTCAGTCCATCATCACTCTTACTCTCTGGCATGTCCATTGGGGGAGCTGTGTGTGTCTTTGTGAGCGTGGGTGCATGTGTGAGGAGGAGTCACTTCATAGACCAGACTGCAAAAATTATCAGCTTTTCTCTTCCCATGGCAATGGTGTCCCAAGTCTTGTATACTAAACTAATGCCTCTAAATTGAATGTAATTTAAAAAAAACCTTTTTTAAAAAGGTTGTGCCTACAGCCTCACCAAGAACTCTGTTCTGTACCCAGTCTCATTATTAATTTAGGAAACACTTTGATGATGTAAGTATTAAACACTGGACTGAAACCAACAGAATGCCTTAGATCTAGTGTGTCCCACATATAGAGGATGTCTTGAAGTACCACCTTCCTTCATGTGCTCATCTAAGCAAGAACATAAAAGGAGTAAAACATGAAATATCTTATCAAAGAGGAAGGTACAACAAAAGCAATACATTTCCAACTTAAAGGTCATCCTCTGTCCCTTTCTTTCTTAGATTACACTGAAAGATTGTTTCTGGGAGCATTGCAAGAGGTATTGATTGAAGGATTTGATGGTTCCACAATTCTGTCTACCCCCCGTATGTGTCATCTGTCCATTTTGTAAATAATGATCGTTTGTTCTAGAAATCTTCTACAGATCTGAATAATGCGTAATGTTTCTTTCTTGTAATCCAGTGACTTATTGAAGTATATACTAGTGTTTTCTAATTATGAATTTATTCATCTCAGACTGAAGCAGTCCAATCTAAGGCGATGTGAAGATTTGCATTAGTGCATTAGCCCTTCCATAGATGCAGCATCTTAAACATTGGTCAGATTCTCAGTGGGTGGTTTTCCAAAGAGATATATTTGGCACATGCCTCCATTTGGTTTAGTTTATGTTTGAATCGATGGGTTAAATTATTGCCTTCACAGCATTGGTTAGAATATAGTGGTTATGTCCCAAAAATGGACAGGTTTATTACTCTGAACTGCACCGTTTTCACAACTTTCAACACTACATACACTAAGGTATTTTATTATGAAAACCGTAGGTAATTATGAAAGTAAACAATTAAATGCAAATAATGATACAATGTTGCAAATCACTTCATGACCTTCTGGGTGAGGCAAACAGACCTTTGATTTGAGTATTAAATTAAAATTATTATTACTAAAATTTATTTTTTCACAATTTTTTTTTTTTTTTTTGAGATACATCTGACCCAATGTGCCCTTGTGTTGTTTTTACCAGTGAACCAATGTCTGGTTAACTCATTGTGTCAGGGCTCAGTCTGGGAGAGAAAATGGCAAAAATCTGCAGCCATTAATCATGAACACCTGCGTTTAGCATAGCACAGTCTTTTGTTTATGTGCATTCCATTTTGGTTTGTTAATTTCCAGCTTGTTTTTTTTCTTTTGTGCCATTTTTATTTTTGAGAATGATTTTGCATCCCGAGGAACGGCTCTTTCTCGTAAAGGAGCGCTACAAAAATCAGCAGAAAAGTTGAATCCCCCGTATCTGCTTTTTCTGCTCCCTGCAGGGAACTCACATTGCGTCTGACACTAATCAGCCAGCTGTACTGTTTCAACATTGGCTACCAGCAATGAGCCACATAAAGCCTTGGGACTACGCACTAAACTCTTGCCAATGTTGGCACCTAAGTGACAGTATGCTTCCTGATATTAGGTGTGTCCAGATATGTGCCAATGTTATAACTGACACTTGGGCCAATGTTATGTGCCAGATAATGTGGGTCCTGATTTTTTGGGGAGCAATGAAAGTCCGTTCTACATTAGCTGTATCACTGGATCCATGCTGACTATGGATTGATTGGAATAAACACAATCAAACTCACACCTTTGATATCGACTATCAGCCATCATTTCCATCATCATCCAATGCTGCACCTCAGAGATCACATTTACAAGGTATTTATCCAATTATAAAAAAAGGATAAATTATAAAAAAGGAGACATATTAGATATCATGATTTACTCTATCTGTAGCCAGACATACTTTACATTATAGAGAAAAAATATATATTGAAATGCAATAACATTACTTTCTTGAGGAATTAGCACATGATAGAACAGAGAACACTATTTCAGATTTGTCCAGAGACCAATTAGCAATGTATGCAAAGTGTAGCAAAATGGTGTTTGACTTATAAACATAAAAAATGAATGGATAAAAAAATAAATAAAAAAATTAATGGAGACATTTTTTCCTTCTCATTTATATTCCTTAAAGCTTATTAGTCCCACAAAGAACCAATACTGTCTTAAATTATATCCAGTGAAATTAATGAACTAATTAATTGCCATTGCTCAGACTTGAATTTTAATTGCAAAGCTACTTTGCTCAGAGGCAAATGAAGTGGCTCAGTAAAGAAGGTGTGGAATTGTAGTGTACCAGTATGGAACTCAATTGACAACGGTAAAAAAATAATAAAATAATAAACAAGAATATGTTTCATTTAAAATTCATCAAAATACATCATTGGCATTATATTAATCAGTGTGATGCAATTGGACACATGTAATTGAAGGCTTTGTTACATTGTGATGCCAATGTAATTAGATATTCTGTATAGATACTGTGTGTGAAATTAAGCAATAATGTTTGCTGTGACATTGAAGTTATTCTGGAGACATTCCTTTCATCCATTAAGATGAATCAGGAAATCTGTCAGATATTTCTGTAAAAACCAATGAAAATGGTTGAATTGCACATAGATAATATCCATAATACTCTCCTCTGTGAAGAATCTCCGTGGGGGGGGGGGTGGGGGGGGGGGGGGTGGGTGGGGGTAAAAAAATAAATAAAAATGCTGTATCTTATTTTAAACAACAAAAATAAACAAAACTATTCCTACATTGATTTGGTGTCTTTAGAATAACATGTGTCCACTGGAGCAGTGCCAAATACATGGGCCTACACACTGAGTTGAGTATAAATGGAAATAGATGGTCATCCTATTTCCTCTGAGTGAAAAGCATGATGACAGGACAAATGAATGAAGATTCAAAGAGATACTCAACAGCATGTTTAATGAAATGTAAGTCTGTACGTATATGATATTCCTTCTCCGCAGGAATCCAAATGTCTTCATTAGTATGGAACATCTGTTCGGGAGAGAATCAGTTGTAAAAGAGATTAGCAGTGCTTATCCCCTTTAAAATGCTCAAGAAACATCTGCATGCAAATGAGCTGGTGGTTGCTAGACATATGCAATAAAACTGCTGGAAGGCCTGCAGACCAAGTGCTTATGAATGCTTGTAAATGCAGGATCACTTGCCTGCATAGGAATTGCTAAAATCGAAACCACACCACCGCACTCTTGAACACATATTTCATTACACAGGTGTATGTTAAAGGGCAAAATCTAATTAGCTCATCCTGGAAAACTAGAAGTGGAGGTTTAAATGCATAAATGCATTTTTATTAATTTCCTTCTTAAATAGGCATGCTTGCTTTCCATCCCTCTCTGTGCAGTAGCTTCTCCTCGTGGTTGAGAAATACTGAAATGATACTGGAAATGAACTGAACTACTGAGAGCACTTGCTGTTTGATAAATTGCGGAGGGTTCTATCACTGTTATAATTCCTCTGCAAACCTAATCTGCCAATGAAGCAAAAATAGAATAACAAGCATGGTATTAATTAATAAAATAAATTTACATTTATATTAAAATAGTATCACATCACATGGGCATATTTTCACCTATGCCATATTTAGAACAATACCATAATTCATAGCACTTGTTGGGAAGTCTCCAATAATATGATGTAGAATGAGTGAAACATTCAAATAAATTAATCCATTAGGTACCAAAGCCCTAGAAGAGATCCCAATTCACTCTGTTTCTTGTATACCATTGACCATCCCCCTTTGTTAAAACTGAGTCCATTTTAATGGTTGTTGAATCCCTCTGAGACTTTATCACTGGACCTTAATTACACATTGGGGACATATATAAACCGATTCATAACCAAGATCTTTCTTTCTGCCAGTTTTGAATGACAGATTCACAGTTCCATGTCATAACTGCAACATCAGCACTGATATTTGAAGAGTGCAGAAAAGCACAGGCCCTACTTGGCCATGTGTTCTGTCAGATGCCAAGTCTCTTTTCTGCGCAACCCACCAGATGAGCAGAAGTAAAATCATTGGAGGACCGCACTTCCTGGGCAGCTGGCACAGGCATACGGCACGCACCCAATCAAACAAAATCTGTCACTGACTCAAGGTGAGATGACCCTCCATGGATAACAATATTGGTAAATGCCTGGTACCCTGCAGGGCCTGCTGGCAACCTGGCCATGGTGCAAATCCACTAACTGGAATGATGTCTTAAGATGAGCTACCCAGCAGCCACTGCTATGGGCCTTTCTGAGATCTAAGCATTGTTACATGTGATGTGTGCATGTGTCAGGCCAGAATGGCAGCTATGAATAACATCATGGAGCAGATAGTGCTCCTACAGCTGTGGGTATGTTTTTTTTTTTTGGTGAAACAGCCTACAAACAGCAATATAATTTCCCACTAGGTTTATTTTTGGAAAAATCCACTCTGTGGCCAATGAATTGGAGCTATTTATCTATAGCTGGCAGAGATTAATCCACAGCAGCTGCCATATCAATGCTGCTTCCACTCATGTAAATACATTAAGCTGGAGCGTTACGCTATCTGTTATACATGTATACAAATTACTACAGATTCACTGAAAACAAAAGTACAGAATACATGGAAATAAAACTTCTAATTGATTTTGCATTTTAATTGCTGGATTTAAAAGCTTTTCTTCTTACATTCTTTCACCTAATTGAAATCACACATTTGCATTAAACATTTGCAGTGAGATTAATTTGGTCTTTTTCGTGATTTTTTTTTTCAAGAGTTTTAATGTGGGCATTAGCTTTTATTTTGGTCACACCATACAGTACATCATCAAGGTTTTGGCACCTTCAGCAGACAAATTACATAACTAATGTGTTGCTTTGACTTAGCACTTTCTTGCCTGGTCTGCGTGTCAGTGTGAGCATGTGTGTGTGTGTGTGTGTATGTGTGGGTGTGCATGCATACACAATAATACACATACATTACAAATTGATACAGAGAAAACAAAGATCAGATGTAGTCGGAGCATCCCCAGTCCTATATAAATGTATTAAGCTGGGTCCATTCTGGGTACATATCAGTTCTGTGATTTGCAGCAGTGCAGGCTTTCCCATGGGAGCTTATATAAGTCCCCATCCTGGAACCAGTACACATAATGTTGCATCATGCCTGCTGCTTTGATATTTCATCCCACTCTTTTTCTGGACTCTCCTGCAGCGCTGCTTACTGCATCCACTCACAGAATCTCTCTATTGAACACTAAATTAATTCCTCTAAAATGAACACTATGTACAATATCATAAACGATCAGTAAATACAGGGTAAGCAATTGATAAAATCAGTTCAGCTGATAGATTTGCCACCATTTTTGTGTAGGACATTGGTTTGCAAAATATCAGAAAGGTGCTCTCAATGAACATCACCTTTGTGCTGTTCATTGAGTGCAACAGTGCAAACAAGCAAGCATTCTCTTCTTAACTGTGTATGTCGATAATTGATGCAGTCAGTGCAAGGGAAGGGCATACTTCCTGTACAGCTGTCGCCAACAGACAAGTGGCTCCTGGTTGGTGAGGATTCATTATTGCATGATAAGACCAGGACAATCCTTCTAACTGAAATTCTCCCTCCCTGGGGTAAAGCAAATCAATCACCATATTTTGGGTCTGCAGATCTTCCAAAAAACCTAAAGAATTAATCTCAGATGTTTATTAGTTAGCAAAATGACATTACAAAGATCATCTCATGTTAACACAGCATTGCTGATAAAAGAATGTTTAGAGCACTATAATTTTATGATCTCGATTGAAGCACTTTTCTGCCAGTGCAAGCTAACCAACAGCCCCACAATTTTTGTTTAGCTAAAACAGGGGAATAATACGCATGATGCAGAGCTTGTCAGTGATGGGTGGAATATCAGCCCTTCATGCTGGTTTTCAGCACTGTCTCTGACTTTTAATGTGGAGCTGGACATTAATACCATACTTATTTATTTATTTATTATGACTGAGTTTTCCATGTGAGTGGACTCCCAGAAAGACAGTGAAGAGTAAGAAGAAAGAGGAACCTAAATTTAAGCATTTATAAAAACAGCATTAAGCATTTATATAAACAGACATCAGAAAAAGAATCATTGATAAAAGTTACTGAAGTAAAATTTCTGATATCACTAAGACATTGGTTGCTGATATTAGTCAACACCTTACCATGTGAGAGAAAAGGCATAGCATTAGCTACAGTTAGTGATATGCAAAGTTTTACCGTTTTAGCATACGAGCCTAGAACGTCCAGACAGTATGGTGCTAAGTTAGCCTTATTGGCAATGGTGGGATGGCAAGTGGTTGAGTCACATCCTCAAGAGACACACCTTGTTATCCCTATCACTTGCAGAGAAACAGTGTTAAACATTGCACCCAAAATCCATAGACATATCTGGGGATCAGTGAACAGTTCTATTGGTCAACTATGTACCATGAAGTGCAGGACTACTGTATGTGTGCAGAGTGCCTGAAAACACATGTGGGGAGAAAATGTAACTGTGCTCCTCTCTACCCCCTACCAGTAGATTCAACCCCTTGTCAGAGGATTGCCATAGATATTGTTGCACTGCTAGAGAATAGCAGTATTGGATATTGATATACCTTGTTGGTCTGTGATTATGTCATTAGGTGCCCTGCAGCATTTCCACTGAGCAGCATGAAGACACCTAAATTGATCAGACATGTCCCCCGCACTTTTTCTGGATCATCATCAATCTCAACCTACGCCCTTACAGCTGGTCTTGCTAACATTCCGCCTGCATTGGGATTCGAACCTACAGCACTGAGGGGTCAGACACATTAACCACTGAACTAAAATTTGGTGTGATTGTGAAGTCCACAAGCTGCCAATGCCTCACAGATTAAATATCCTATTTTCACATGAAATGCTGAAACAACCAAAACTTGAAGGATGGGTTTTACTTTAACAAAGCTTTACACTTCTGTTCATGTACTTATACATCTGTTGTGGGTGAATTCTATGAATTCCAATAGAAGCACTGGAAAACTGAAGCCTAACTGAAGCCTACCAGGGTTCTGCTAATACTGTCACCATGGCAACCCTGTTGCAAACACATAACAAATTGGAGGCAGACCCTCAGCCTTTCCTTTGGCAAGGACGCCTGAAACATCACACCGCAGAATAACAAAACCTCTCACCCTCCATTTCAACAATGGAATCAAAACTTTCTGACACTGTTATCCCACCCACCCAGGATTCTGCAGAGAAAGGCATGAAAAAAGCACTCCAATTTGATTTCCACTTAATTAATTTCCATCTTATTTCATTCAAATTGTATATCCCTTTCACCCATTTTAATTCATATTCATGTTCAAGGAATGACAAGGAATTTATCTGCTATTGTCAATTCAATTTAGAATCAACTGCAGCCTTGTTTGGCTATTACTAGTCAAAACTTATTGAGTGATATTTAATCCTTAATCCAGAAAATACGCTTAATATTTTCTATTGAAATACTTTAAATCCAGCGTTACAGAGCAAGATATTATCAAAAATAATTCCAACTACTTCCCCAGGGACAACAAATCAAAGTGATAACAACTTGCCACTATTCATTAAATACGCAAATTACAAAAATGCTCCCTCCACTGATAAGAATGACACTCAGCTTCCCAATCCATAAGTAATACATATTAAACAGAAACACAGTGTCAAGTCAAGTTCTCTTTATTTTCATCTCAGCCATATACACAGTACACAGTGGGATGAAATTGCATGAGACTACAGGTTTTAAGATGCAATGTCTGTATGTATGCCTTTTCAGTTTGATACATTTCTGAAAAATATATTTTCCCCTTTCATTTTACTGAAGAGTGAATTTGTAGCCATTAAGGGAAGAGAATTGCTCAGTCTGGGCTTTTTGTCCTGTGCTGCAGCATCAGCCAGAAGAAACCAATTTAAATATCCAGTTTAAAGACTTACTCCACAATCAGCTGCATGCACTGAGAGTGAATCTTAAATTCAAATTTAAAACCCTGGCTGACTGTGCGGGAGGAACATGGACATGAAGAAAAGAAATTTCACTATGTGGTAGAAGAGTTGATGGCAGAGTAGGCAGCAGTTTTCTCCTTTATGAAAGCACAAGCTCCATTTGAAGATCTTACATGAAATATTGAATGAACCTATAAGTAGAAAAACAAAAAGTTTTGCCTTGAATTTGGAATCAATCAGTTCCTTAGAAATTTACATGTGACATTTTAATGTATAGTTTGTGTTATTTTTGCTTGAGAGAGCAGTAGACAAGTAGTATATTGGCAGAAGTGTGTGCACTTATAGTATAAGCTACTTTAGTTGAAAATTGATCCCAATTTTGCATGCTTAAATTGTTGATTAATTTAAACTAAGGTTTAGAGATGCAAAATGACAGTATCCTATTAAGACAATGTATCATAAAAGATGCCAAATCCTATTAATTCAACCAGCATTTGCTATAGCCCTTTTATATATTATTTCCATGATATAACTTTCATAAAAATACTACTGAGCAATTTATCTAAAAACAATTCATTCCGGGTATAAAATACCTGATGTTTGACTATGGCCTTATGACATTTTCTGCATCCATTTGCACATTAAATTAAGGGACTTGGGATGAAAAGACAGATTAAAAATTGAAGAGGCAAGAGGTGATAATTACATGGTAGTGATACCTTTTTTGTTTGTGAAGCTCCAGGTACAGACTCTAATGTTAACTTCAAAGTGCAGCTATAGAGAACCAGCATTAACCTGGGATTCATTAAAGACACCTTTATGAATGAGACTGAAACTGAAATTTATGAGACAGAAAATCTTTCCAGAATAGCATAGCATTTGTATAATGTGCAAAGGCCTGAGACCATGTTGTGCTCCCCTGCTGTGTATTTTCACCAGGCTTGACACTGAACAATTTAAATCACCTCCTCGCCTGCACCAAATTACCTCTCTTTGTAATGAGGTGATTGCGTGCTAATGCAAAGGTCAAGCGAGCTACGATCAGTCACGAATTATCACTTAATCAAACTGATGCTCAGAACATTTCATTTAACATTCAAAAATGACACCCACATTTTTTTTAATGCATTGTAACACATCACACATGATAAATACATTTACATGCATGCTATAGACATTAATTTGAAGACTATTTGCAATCTTGCTTTAGCTTAACAATATTATGCCTTTAAATATATTATTTTCTCTCATCCACAAAGGCAAAAAAGGACTCTCGCAATTGTACAGATCCTCAGTTAATAGAACTTTACCCTAACTTTAACATAAAAAACATAATGTCATTCTGCCAGTGAGAAAATTATAATTAATGTCTAAAATTAGGAGTACACCTGCTGTGTCAGTTAAGACATATGATTACATTCAAGCAGGTAGACTTTCAGGGCCTTGAAAATGGGTTCATTGGACATTAAAGGACAGGTATGGTTACAAAAGCAATGGAATGGCTCAAGCAATGCCTGTGGGGATACTGCAACATGACGGCACAGAAGGCCTGGGATGTCTGCCATGGGACAGCAGGGCTGGGGAAGGATGATCCCCAAGGCATGAAAATGGGAAGGGGGCAGCATCATAAATGGTCATTAGCACTATGTGCTGCATCATGACCTGTGCTTTTCTCCTGACCTGAGATGAACAGAAATGAACATTTGGCCAATATGCGCAAAATAGATAGCTGGCAGGCGTGACATCAATCATTGAATCATTTGTATTTAACTGCAATGATGCGCTCAACACCTGTTTTCAGGATGTGTCATAACAGTATGTCAGGATGTGTCCAAGAACCTGAAAGGAAATTAAACTGCAGTGACCATGTAATCATTAGGACTGGACAAAGAGCAGTTTCATGCCTAATGATATTCTGTGACATCACTCCTGTAATAAGACAGCAAACACATACAATTCTAAAAGCTAGTTTATATGGCTAACATTCACCTTCGTGACTGAGAAGCAAACATGGTGATGCATTTGTAGCTGTGTAAAGTTGGGAAAGAAAAGATCAAATGCTATTAGAGGCTTAGCAAACCTGAATGGACGAAAGCCCAATGACTACCATGTTTACCAAGATGAATACTGAGCGAGGCTCATCTGTGATTAGGAAAAATGTGAAGTACATTCATTGCTGCCAAGTAGGTCACATTTCAGATTTATGGACGCCTACACTCAGTAATGATCCATGTGGAAAATTATTATTTGAGCCAAAACATAGCACTGTTCAGACAGCTGAAAATTACAGCATATGCATTTGCAGCAGGGATCAGAATGAAAATGCATGATCGACCAAGAACACAAATACAGATGCCCTGCCTCCTGTAGTAAAGGGGATTTCAGATGTGACCTGACTTCAGCAGTGTTCAAGGCTACATGCATCACTGCCTTCACAGTGGCAACAGCATCATGAGCGGCAGACTGTAATCTGAAACCTAATGCCTTCTGCTGTGAAATTTCAATTGTTTACATTATGACTTCTTGTGCATCACATGAAAGCAAACACATGAGGGAAGGACAGTAGTAGCTAAGAGCAAGCTGAGAGCGCTTTGATTTGCGTGACTGTAGCTTTTTGGGTTCTGATGTTTTGTTACTTAAATGCTGGTATGTCTGTGGGGGGAAATTTTTCATGTTTGGCACAAGATTCAGTTCCAAGGCTGGGAAACCAGAAAATACCTCTTTCATGAAGACACACCAGTGCTAGGGAAACATTAAAAATTAAATTGTTACTAAGGGAAATGCCCCTTTTCTTACAATCAAAGATTTAAATTTTGCTTTGATTGAGGATTATTACTGGAGAATGTGGTAAAGAAATGTTAAACATAAGTTTGTTACTCTCACATCTTCTGATCCAATGCCTTCCATGCCAGTAAATAGCAAAAACCCCTAAGTATGTTTCAAGTGCAGACCCAAGTCTTATGAACAGGGGAAATATGAACCCACATCCTTGAGCAGTTTATTCCATACTTTCAGCACAGTGGGATGTCATAAACTGACCTTGCAGTTTGATTTTCAGAGGTTTAATAATTAATACACACAGGATATTAGGGGTGGGAGAAAAAATCGATTTGATTAGAAAACATGAGTAAACACAGTGAATTCAAAAGTCCACAGATTCATGCAACACCCTAATTATATGTGCAGCTGTTGTTTTTGTGTGAAATAAATCTTTCAAGGTATTAATGTTTAGAGGCATGACTCAACATTTTTACTTGGTTCAAGGTTTTAAAATTGTAACCAAAAAAATAGAAATATCGAATAGGGATATTTATAGAATTGTGATACTTACAGAATCACAATACAAGTTGAATCGGCACCTATGTATCGCAATAATATCGTATCAGAACATCCCTGATGACTCCCATCCCTACAGGATATGAATCCGAACAGAAATGACACATGTATGACACTTGTGTCCACAGTATTCTCTCTTTCAGTTTCACTATTTGTTATTCAGCACCCTCAGCTTTTCATTGGTATTTCTACCATGTCAGAATCATATAAAGTCATGTGACTTTAACTCAGTGACAGACTTGTCCCGTCAGAAATTGATACAAGATGAAGTCAACAAAATGCAACATTTTTTTAAGCGTGGGATTAGCCAGCACTCTCTACCCCTGCACTCCTTCTCCTAGTGTCACAGTAATGCTACATTTGCAATGACAAAGGGGTAATTATGAGCACACGTTGGCATTTGTCATTTCAAGTACCAAGGAAAAACACTGGCATTATGATGGTATTGTATGGTTACAGTGAACAAAAATAATAAACCAGAAGGAAAATCTAAGGAGCCCAAGTGCACAAAACAAAACAGTAATTAGGGCTATGTTGCAACACTCTAAACCTTTCATATTCATTTACAATGTTTTCAAAATTTTGAGACTTTCCCCAGCAGCACAACAAAGCCAAGCGGAGTAAATTATGTTGAAAGGCGTTTTGTGCTGTGAGCGATGACTCTTTTCTCGCCGCCTTTTCCGCCTCTGTTTTGGACTCAGTGATAAAACGGCACATGATTTCTCTTGTTTAAATTTCAAAGAGCTGTGCGCCTTCTCCCTCTCCCACTCATGCGCTGCTTGAGCAACGAAGGATCCGCTAACTCAATGTTAAACGACATAAAGAGCAACAACTGTCTACTGGCAGACAATGAAGCGAGTGAAGGGGTGGAGGAGGCTGCTTTTGAGATGTGTACAATGCACAGACATTGTGTCATCACCATTTTCAATGGGGCCTTGTCAGTAAAGATACCACCCCCCCCCCCCAACTCCAAGACTGAAATTACATCTGGTTGTGGGTGCCTCTAAATATCTGTTGGCATCTTCAAAAAGTTTTTGTGTTCTGGCACATAGAGGTTATCAAATGAAAGGTAAAACTTGACAGCTCATGATTATACCATTCCTGAATATACTGAAGAATTTATCCCCATCTTGCAGGTATTGAATGAAAGAGTTTGGGGAATAACCTTCAGATGTTACATGGCAAGAGGAAGAAAGATCTCTGCAGCAGTTTTGGGGGCTAGGATTTCCACCTCTTCCATAAATGCTAATGGTTCTGTAATGCTGGAATGAAACAGCAGTGTCTATTCCAAATCCAAGTACAGAACACAATGTGTCTTCAGGAGGGTGCATATCTGTGTGGGTGCCTGGCACCATCTTGAGAGCTGCAAATGCTCTAATGCTGGAATGTGATGAAACCAAGGTGACTAGTAGTTGCTAGGCATTGCCCTTGGGAAAGAAGGGTGGCATGACTAAGTGTCATATGTTTGCTTTATTTTAAAAATGTGTAATGGTAGGTATGAAATACAGGAGAATCTTGGATATATGCACACAGTGGATATAAGGGTGTTTCATAAGTCTGAAACTTCCATAAATCTGAAGGTTTAATCAAATGAGATGGACTGATGGAGTTTTAATTCTCCATTACATACTACACCATGCGTTGTTCAGAGTACATAATATTACGTATTTTGGGTAATACTACTTTACAGTTATAAACCATAATTTAAATAAGTCAACTATGAAACAATGCTAACAGAAAAGCTACAAAATATCCTTTCAACTAACGTAGCACACACCATAAGCAAACAGGTGTATCTTGTTGACAACTTCAAAAATACACATATACAAAAGAACCTCAGTAATAGGAACCCACTGATTATGGTTTCCATAGATTTTAAATTACTGGGATTGACATAAAACACAGTTTAAGTAAGGAGTAAGGCAGTAGGAGCGTGCAGTTTTTTAGAAATAAACCCTGAGAGCATGGTGACAGATTGATCTGATGGGATCCTAAGGCAAAGCTGGGGGGCCAATGACCACCCTGCATTACATTGTTTAGAGGATGAATTCAGCATTGCATATACAGTCAAGCCCGAAATTATTCATACCCCTGGCAAATTTTGACATGCCAATTTTTGTAAAAGCTGAGAAATATTTTTTTCCACAATGATGCCTCTTGTACATCGTCTTATTATCTTCTGGGAGAAGCCTGTGTCATTTCCAATCAAGAAAAAACTTGCTGGTTGAATAAAAGTAACTTTAAGTCAAAATTTGCCAGGGGTATGAATAATTTTGGGCTTGACTGTATATATATATATATATATAGTGGATATATATTGATAACATTTTCTCATAAAACTGGTCAGAACAAAATCTCAAAACAGCCCAAGTTTACTGAATAAACTTGCCACTGTCAGATTGCTAGCAGTCATTAAAAGCATATCACTTACACTTAGTATAGCTCATACAGTAATTTGCCATTGTGTGTGGCTACAGTGGGGAGGATGATATAAGCAGTGGATTCTCTTGAACACTGTTTGGCACACCCCTACAATTGTGTAAAAGATAGTGAGGGCCTAATTAGAGTGCAATAAAACAGCAGAGAAAATTATATAATGAGCGTAAAACACAAGAAAAATTACATTACTCATAAAGCTATGCTGTAGTAAGTATTTTTTATTGAAATTAATTCTATTTTACTCAAAACGCTATGGAAAACACTAAATTCCAAAATTCATTTTTGTTTTTTGTTATCTCCATTATTTGTATACTTATCCACTCTATTAAATCTCCAAAAGAAATTCTTGTGTCTCCTTTATTTTTTTTCTTTTTCTTATTTGTTGCAGTCTTGTGCATTAAAAATAGGCTCTCTAAGAGGCAAACATTCTGAGAATCGTGTTTAATGTACCTGTAACTAGGCAATCTGACAACTGATATCCAACCTGTCATGTGACACACCGAGGCCCTTTTAAAATCGGACCGACCAATTAAAACAAAAAGGAGCAGGGAAAAAATGACACTCATGCAGTCTGCACTGTTACTTTACAATTATTGGATGTATTACATTAGAATGTCATTTTTATAACTATTCAGAGAAATACTTAATATCAATAACTAGAAATTTACTGGTATAATATATGAAGATGTGTAATTCTGTACCATTGGAAAGTGAAATGGTGTCAAAATTCTGTACATAAGCCCAGATGCAGAAACTTGTAAAATGTACGTTGTACATGTTTACAGAGCATGTTTAATGAAATCATGTAGAGGTGTAGGTGTTATGTGCTCATGGATAGTTCATTTGCATTCATAAAATTTGATTTATAAATATAAACCTGATTTGCATTTATCTTATGCAATTGACATTTATGAAATTATATTTTACAGACCTGTTGTGCATTGAAAAATCCCAGATTGTTCTATTAGGTGAAAGTAGGGTCAAGATGTTTGTCATATCTGGTGAATGAATGAGAAAACTGTGGACCCATGTGCTGATGTTGAAAATATGACTGTTCAGTCTCACTGTCTTTTGTAGGTAAACCAACGAGAGGACATGGACTTACGAGAGTATACTGCCCCCTAATGGTGACAGCTGGGAACAAGAAATTCATGCAAAGACACCGATTTACTTCTGAAAGACATTTAAAAATATGGCTTTTGCTTCATTCATCTGTTTTTTTCTTTTCCCTTAAAAGTCACATGCTGTTCCATGGTTTGCCAAAGAATAATGGGTCAGAATGGCAGAGCTATCAGGAGTGAGTAATACAGTAAGAGACAATGGAGAAATGTGGACTGTTCAGGTGGTGCTATGAAGTTAATGGGGGTGGGCAGCAATGTGTGGGTAAGAAAACCGATAGTTTAAAACTGATTTCCATCTATCTTTCAACTTAATGACTCTTTTGAAGAAATTAATCAGGAGTACATGACACTTTTCTTTTAGGGGTGATAGACTTTTTCCCTTCATTTAGTTACAAAGCATGCATAGATCTGTTGATCCATCCAAATTCTCAGAATAAACTAGTTAACACCAAATAAGTAACTCTTTTAAAAAAGGACATGAGTAAACCATTCAGGTTTAGAATCCCCTGATGGCATTTGAAAAACATCAATTACATATAATGATACACTTTTCAATGACAAATTTTACTTCTGTGCATTTTATAGAAATGCTTTTTCAGTCTCCCATTTCAAACTGCCTCAATTCTTCATTCTTTGTTATTGCATATTAACAAGATGCAAAGGTTTTGATTGGTTAAAATATTCTAGCTGATTATGAATATGTTAATGACCATGTTGGTGATCCAACCAACATCTCACTAACAGACTTAGTAGTTACTACAACTTTCTGTATGATAAAAATGTATTTAAATGATGGAGAAATAATATAAATTGAAAAATAATTGCAGTGCACCCCATCCACCCTGGAAATATTGCAAGTACAACTTGGAGGGCTCATTTCACTGAAGACAACATTTTCAACTAAATGCATGGGGCTTTCCAGAGCAAAGATGCAGTGGCAATGATTTTATATGTCATCATGTGGTTTTCATCTATTCACTGGTAATGGTTCTGTCAGGTGGGTGCATAGCCTGGACAAAACAATGGAAAGGACTTGTTTTGGAGGACCAAAATCAAGATTATGCATGTTTCATATCAATGTCAATGCCACTTACCAGAAAGGTTTCTGCTGTGAAAGACTTTTAAATGCAACACTTAGTAACAAGAGAGTTTCTGACACAACATGAGAGACACAACTGATTTTAAAAAAGATCAAGGTGTGCCAGTCACAGGTGTGCCAGTCACAGAAACAGCAAAAATATTTCATGTGTGACGGTGACCAGTGCCCAAAATTATTTTAGAAGTCAAAACAAATGAAGAAAAACTGCATCAGGAAAGAGGAAATATGGGGTGCAAACAGAAGTTCGTTGACAGAGTTTGAGTGTTGCATTCAGTGGTTGTGTTCTAAATTATATTAAATTATAAATATGTTGTGTTAATAAATTATAAATGTCTGCTTACCATGGTCCCTGTGGTTGCATTCTACAATTGTGTGTGCTGTGGCACAATGTATGCTTTGATTGAGGAAATCCAGAGTCATGTTAAAATGTTCTCTCTGTGTCATTCTGGCATATTATGTGAAGGGTAAAGGTAAATGCTTAAATTTTGTCAAATACAACAAAGGGAGGAAAACGTTACAGTTACTTCATGGAAATAAACGATTAAAATGTAAAATATTACACTCAACAAAATAAGGCCTACCACTACCTTGCTCCTGATTTCCCTCCCAAAAACATTTTCTGAGATGACAAGCATTTCTGTTATACTTTGAAAAGATCACTAAAACACTTTCTTTTTGTGTCTTTTTGTTTACTTTGCAGTATTCTCTTTCATAGAAAATATGTGCAGAACCTGATGAAACTAAAGAAGTCCTGACTTTACACTAAACAAAAATCAATAAAAGTCAAAGCCAGCTCATTTCTTGCTCTCTATGCTGACATTGTTGCAAGCTCTACCTCTTCATCTCCTCCCAAAGCTTTCGTGTGTTTTTCCCTACTCATCTGTACCACCATACTGCTTCCCCTTCTCTCTCAAAAGGAAATCATGCACGACTCACACAGCTATGATGAGAACTTGGATTCTAGAAAGATCTTCCATGGTTAGGTTTTTGAGGCACCTCCATTTACCCTTCTAGAATCCAAATGCTCATTCAGGGACAACTCTGGTGGAGCCGTGAAGCATGTTCAAATGTTTTTGTCTTAATATGATAAAGCTCAATGTCCCTGTGTGGAGTAATGAGATAAGTGCTGAGTGGAGAGGTTGAGTCAACAGGACAGCAATTTCCCCTATGCTAATATTCTGAAGGTACCCATATAATGGACCCTGCTCAATCAGTGTAGACGTTACGACTGTCATGAAAAAAGATTAGAGGCGAGATATTTTTGTGCACTTCTGCAGCAAAAAACTGCATGGGAAAATGAGAGGGGGAAGTTTTCCACCAGGCTTAGAATGAATTAAATCTGGTAGGCTGGAAGAGAGTATAAAAGGTTCAGGAAAATCAGGCTACTGATTTGTCCATCCCTATTAGTGTTATAAAAAAGCATTCATGTTATATTTATTTTACCTTCTTTTTTACCAGGTAGGTCTCATCTTTGCTAGGGTCTGGGGGAACAATAGGTGTGACCTCAAGGTATTGTGTATAGCCAGTAATCACAGGGAGGATTATTAAAGGATTGTGGTTAGATTGAGATTGCGGAGTGATTGATTTGGAGAATGGTTCTCCTACTCTCTTAATAGGGGGAACTGGATCTTTGGGAAGTACCTCTCCTCCAAAGCTGTTTCCCTGTATTCTGTTTCAAATCAGTTATTTTGAACAAGGAAGATTAAGGAAAATATCTTCAACCTTCCATATCAGATATAATGCATCGTAGCAAAAATACAAATGGTGACACATTTCGAAAAAATGTACAGCAATTGTGACAAAATTCTTTCTTCAAAGTCCTTACTGGCAGCAATTTTCACACCCTGGTCGAGCCTACTTTCTCCCTTTTGTTTCCCTTTTCCCAAGCACTGTGTGACATGACACTTTCCACAATTATCTCTCTCCACTGGCCATGAAAAGGATTGGATCATAACAGCGTGCGCTAATTATCTGGAGAGAACAGAGAAGAGGAGGAATTGAGCCAGTCAGAGTTATTTCTACTCTGAGAAATCATCTAACAACCGAGAACATGTCAGGGGGTGCCAGCTGGCTTCTTACTAGGAACCATCAAATGATGTGGAGTCTGAGAAGGAGTTGCTGTAACCCACAGTGGTAAATGGTCTTTTTTCATCCAAAGAACAGGCCAATAAGTCACACAGGCTACTCAGATACATGAGGTCATCAATCCAGGTCCCCAGATGAGGACCACCTGCCTAGCAGGACATATTTGATAATGTAGCCTCTGAAACAGGACTATCTTGAAAGACTGGAATTGAAATAAGTAAAAATCTGATATTTGCTGCTGCTGATTTGCTCAGCTTTTTCAATGTGAAATCTTTTCCCAAACGTATTTCTATGAAACAAGCTTTAAAATTGTCACCGCTGTGAACTCAGAACTCAGCAAAAATGTGTACCTCAACTCTAGTAAGGCATTAAATGAAAGCGATAACATGACATGTTTGGCACAACTCCTATGAAAAATGTTTGCACCCACATACTGTTTTTGCTCTTAAACTTTTACTGTGCAACAACACTTAGTTCCCAGTGGATTTTACCAGGCAGAGATGGGCTTAAATTGAAAGATTGTAGCTCTAGGAAATTTTTTTGAGAATGTGTAATGAATAGCATGCTATACTTGTCATAGCAGTAAACCAATAAATATTTCAGACTGGATATGTTTAAAATAGTATAAAATATACTAATGACACCACTGGTTTGCTAGACAGACATTTTATTCTCTTTCCTTTCATTTGAATGAAAAACTGTATGAGACAGAAAAAATGTGTTACAGGGAGTAACAAGCCAGGGCCCTTGCTTCTCTTCTGGTGTTTGAGTGAATTTCATATTGTATGTGATCTTTCATCATATGAACATCCACAATATAAATAAACTGGTTGCAACAAGTAACAAAGTAAATACTTTTGAGGCAGTCTGTAGTTTAAGCATTAGGTGAGTCACTTTGCCAGTTATTCTCCAGCACTGTAGAAATGTTGTCCAGGATACTTGTATTTATATCAAAAATAACATTGTCCAGGGTACTTAATGAATTTACTTGTGATTTCAGTATCATACGTCATGTCATCAGTGGACATTGTTGTCTGTTGCTATTTAGTTTGATGGCTGCACCTGAACTGATTGAACTATGTCCAGCTATCTAAAACATAATAGTTTATTTGATTGTTTTAGCTATAATTGTACATAGTTTCGCCCCAATTATTTGAACCTAATTCATGGGCTAACAAAATAAGGTATGCATTTTTAACCGTCTTTTTATCTAGAAAGATAGCTGGCCTCCTAGAAAATTTGTTTAGTCAAGCCAAATCAGCGCACTCAGTTTGGTTATACTCTACTGTCATTTTTCCACATTAGTTGAGCAAACCTAGCTAGCTAACTTCTTGGTTTGATACCTAATGTAACATTACATTAGTTATATGGAGTAATGTTGAAAACACCAAAAGTCACCTAAGATTCATTTCACTGATTCACATGTAACTATTTTTTGGTTATAGCCTGTATAATACCATTTGATAAAAATGCTACAAACTGCAATGGAAACCAAAGTGAAGAGATGATAAACTCCATAGGGATTATAGATTACTACACCATTGTTCCTCAAGTCCAGTACTGGTGCCCTTTTATGGCTTTTGTGAATGCCAATCACAAGGTTGTTGAACACATGTGCATTAGATCTATCATTTACACTTGATATCACCCTCATTCAGGATTGACTCATTGCCACTTGCTTTCCTCATGATATCGTCATTGTCAATCAAATGATTTAGTTTCAGTGAGTGTCCTCTCTTTCTTTAATAAGGACTCCACTGATACACCTGTCTATGTATAATTAAGTCAGTTAAAATGTGCTATTTCTTGAAGAAACCATTTTCCTTACAGCACAATAAGGGAATAAAAGCCTTCCCTTATCTGACTGATAGTTTACCTGTCATGGGATGTGGAATATGTGTTTTGTCTTTGATCAGGACATAGTACCCACTACATTCTTTGAGCCTCCATAGAGTATGCATGGTGCCTTTATTACTAGATCAGAGTATCTCCATAAATCATACACATGCATTTCTGTCATAATTTTGTTCAGAAGGCTGACCTTAAGCCAGATAACTTCAGGTAACAATCATATTTGAGAAGTATACATTCTATCATATGTGTAGGACAATCCTTCAAAAGCATTGAATCATATAAAATTATAGATTGTGTTATTTATATCACTTGACAATAAGGCTTTAGGGTTAGATTAAAACAAAGTGTGACTGATTTCTTAATTTACCAATTAAGAATACAGGAGATTTTAGGTGAGTCAACAAAATCCCCACTAGGGGGAGACAAAAACCACTCAAGACTCACACAAGACGACTATGAAACCAAGCAATGAGATACTCAGTCTAAAAATATGTAATCCAAAACAATTGGCAAATCCCGATTGCCCAAAACCTGCTTATCCTAAAAATATGTTGTTTACAGAAAACATAAGATGGGTACTTTCATGCCAGGCTGTTAAAACATACCCCAAATACTTTTGATCATCCATATCTGTATTTCATCCGTCCATCTATATAATTAACTGATTAGGACTTGGACATAGTATTGTGGAATAATTCTTATTTATTAAGCACTTAATTTTTTTGTACAGTAACATATCAGGATGTACTGCTATACAAGATCTAGACAAGGTATCACCTTTGCCACCACATGTACTTTGTAGAGGCTTTTTAACTGCAGGTTTCCAGCACCATCATGCCTTCATGCATCAAGTACTGGAACAATACAAAGAGCCAGGGTTTGCCAATATAGAGCTACATTCAATCACCATTTGTCATTAACTTTGACTGCTTTAGTTAGTTTTTTTTTTCTTTTACAGGAGAGTTGTGTTTCTGACTGCTACACTGACAAAACAAGACAAAAAGACTTACATTCACATTGCAAGTTAAATGTGAGGCAAAGTTAAGTGTATTGATTGTAACCTGGCCATAGTCACATGATGTGTTATGCCTCCATATTATGTTAACCTACATAATTATGTTCTCAAATCTGAACATCACATTAGTCTAAACTGTTCTTTGAGCACATGTGAGTATTTAATATGGCTTTATGTAAATCTTCAGTATGACTCCTCACAGAAAGTGTTACTAAATTTGCACAGATGGAAATCACATATGCATTCAATTATAGAACATATGCAAAATTATACTAGACATGAAAAAGGAAACAGGACTTTTGAAGAACAGTAATGATTAGATGACAGAAGAAGACATTAAATTACATGCTTGTATCAGCAATGGTAAATTTAAATAAGCTGGCCCATAACATCATGTGTGAAAAATGTTTTATTAATACAGTAACTTGTAATTATTAGGTGCACATACATGTAAATTAGTCTTCTGTACAGTTAGCAACGCACACAGATGACAGTCCTCAGCCCTTTTAAATTCAAGTTTACATTTAGGAATTGATTTAGGAATTGACTCTCTTAATCAGAGCAAATTACGTTCACATACAGCTTACATTCACAATGCATTTAAACCACTGGATATTTACTGAAGCAGTTCAGGTAAGGTACTTTGCTCAAGGAAACAATGGCAAGGAAGCAAGCCTGAGGACTCAGCGGAATTACAGGCCTATTTCATTTACTAGGCAATCTCAGAAGGTGAATTAAAGTATTTCTGATTGTCTATAATGTAACAGCACTGCTTTCTCAGACATTGCCTGAAACTTATAGTATGAATGAAGATATCTGCAGCAATTATCTCTGTTTGTACTGCTACTGCTAATATTTCGATATTCAAAACATGATGATCTAATTAATGCGCTTCTCTCCCATTCCTACATTTAGTTTGAGGGACTGTTAACCTGTAGGTGATAAGGCCAGGTAGGGCATTGTTTTAGCTACATGAAAGACATGGCTCGTTAACTGCTTCGCCTCAGTATCCTAATTTCCTGAAGGAAGAAAGTCATCAGCAAGGAAAAAAGCATGGGACAGCCCTGAGGGACATCCGTTGAACTTCATGCATGTGGCTTTGCACTGAAAATTGTCTCAGCACTGGAAATGCGGGGAAAGGCAAAACGGACTGCATTCCACGGTTCATAAACACAGTATCCTGAACACACATCCAGTTGTATACAAATTGAATCTAATGTCATTACTCAGCCTTCACTTTTAGGAGAGAGATAGGTCACAGAGCACAATGGGAGGAATTCAGCAAGGACATAATCTCCCTGTTTCCGTTCCCTTCAGTCTTACTGCCACTCAGGCCTGTAGCGTGGAAATAATGTCCAAGGCTTTCAGTCAAAAGGACACACCTCTACCCACATCTAACATACCAACAGAAAACATATATACAGTACATAAATATACATTGCATAAACCAGTTCATTTAAATAAATACAGTTAGTGCAATTTTGGCAAACAATTGCATATAGGATAGCATAAGGGTGCAGGCTAGTGCTAAACTGAACTCTCATACCTTCTGCCTGGTTCAGAAAAGTAGCTACTCACCCGTTAATCGGATTGCAAAGCACAATTTAAAAGTCTTGCATGTAACCATTAAAAGCCATGAGGGTCCTTATCGCTGATGCTCTTTGCTTTCTAATGTACTCACAAATCAATGACTGGTAATGCGTATTTCCTGTAGATATCAACATGTGCTTGCATACAATCATTGCACATTTTATTTTTGTTCCAATAAGTTATTTTATCTGACATGAATAAATGATAAATTATATTACAAGTCTGAATGAAAAGTCTGAATGAAAAGCTGAATCTTTGAAAAAATGTAAATGAATTTGAAAATGTTTTAATTTTTTGTATGTTACCCATTTGCTTTAATGACAGGGTGCACTGGAGCTGGCATGGACTCCACAGGTTTGTGCAAAACCTGATGATCCATGTTATCCCATGGTCTTCATATGCCCAAAAGTTTTTTGGCCTTTAAGTGCCCCCATAAATGTTTGATGGGGTCAGACCTTTTGTAAAAAGAATTTCACATGGTCAGCCTCACAAAATTGCTTACATTTGCCCAGAAATAGTGCATAATTGTAAATATTTCTTCTTCATTTTAAATATTATAACGTTTCCCTTCTAATTTTCTATGTGGTCTCAAGACCACTATAACTACAGCGGAAATAACTATGGCAGTGTTAAGCTGTGACCAGTAATACATCCCCAAACCATCCATTTAAATTAATAAAGGGAATCAAATTGCTTAAAATGAATAAACTTTAAAATATATGTACTCAAGGAAATATCAAGTTCTGAGTCTTGCTTTAAGCATCGTAGAACCTCATGCTGCATTCACATGATAGACGGTAGACAGCAGAATGTCTGTCAGTGTTTTCTAATGGAGCATAACTGATTATTCCATTAAGGACATCTACCACAGTGGTAAGCTGGTACATGCTGGCTGAAGTTGTATTTGTTGAAATTTGTTGTGTAGCTAAACCAGATGCTGATTTCCAGTGAAGCTGCACCTTAATGGCAAATGGCAAACGTATGCTTCAAAGAAAACTTGGACTGTGTCACATAGTAGCATTACCTGGCACACGATACCATCTTGCTTTTCTATTTTGTTGTATACCCCTTGTTTACCTGCTATCTACCATCTCCTGTGTTATCCTGTGGTCCATGTGAATGTAGCATCTGAGATACAGAACCCAGACTTATGGAGGTGCAGGTTACCCCCAGACAAGCAGAAACCCAGAGGCAGCTTTCTAGTCGCTGTGGTAAATCTAGTCACTTCTCAGTTTAACAAACTCTGATACAAAAAAGAAAGAGATTTGGTATGACAAGGGTGACTAAACCCATAGACCAAAAACATTAGCAAAGAAGCTAACTAGCCAGCCAGACAAGTGCCCAATATGCTAACCACAGCAAACTAAGTTTCCTTCGTAAGTAGATGCAATCTGAGTTAGCTTGTTCTCAAACATAATTACATAAATTCTGGTTATGAGTTGAAAATGCTGAAATGACAGGTGGCTGGACATGGTAATTACTTTTAACTGGAATAATTGCAAGCACCTATGAAAAAATAAATGTACAATATAAAATTGAATAATTTGAATGGAGATGAATGGCGCCATGTCATGCTATAGCTAAAACAGTTTTACCCTTAAAAAGTTACAAGTTTTTAAAGGAGAGGCACAATGCAGCAAAAACAATGGTTCCTACTTTTCTATAAGAACATGCAGTTTTAATGTGTTGTTTGATACATTAACAGTGCTAGAAACAGTCTTTAATGACATCCCTCTTAAATTCTATTTCACAGTCTTGTCTATGTATCATTCTTTTCATAGCTGCATTTCCCAGAAATTAAAAAATGGCATTTTTGCCATTTCAGATTAGTTCAGAGCACGTAATTTTTTAAAGCACAAAATGTATAGCAAATGTGTTTTTGGTACTTTTGAAGTCGATATATTAGAATACATACAGTGTGCACTACATTAGTTGACACAAAGACCTGCTCCAGCATAGCACATGTTGGTTAATTTTTGTATTGAAGGTTAGCAAACTGTAAGAAGTATGATTGTAGACTGTTGATAAAATCAAGTGTTATTACATATATGGATGTACATATCTGATAGTTAGAAAGTAATAATTCCAATCGAATCAGAATAAAATTTATTATAAATGTGTGTATCTCTAAAGTTTCACTGTACTCTAAAAACATTTTCGCACAGCTTCATAACAAATAATGAAAGTAGTCACCTTAATTACTCACTTCCTTTCAAAAGTAACAGGACCTAAGATTTAATTTCGAAATATAATGCAACTATTTTTTCAAATCTTTTCTCTCTAAAAACTTTTCTGAAAAGGGAAAACTAGTCAACAGCTGTAATATTCTGTTGGAAATTCTGCAGTTAGAACTACTTCAGTCTAACCAAAACCTAAAGTAAGTCATGTCAGTTGATTTATTATTTAAAATTGATAAGAAGGTTGAAAGACAAAGCATGAGACTGATAGATTTCAGAAATCTCAATATCTGCACTGGGTTACCTAAGTTGTGACACATACGCAAGTTTCATCTGAGCTATTGTAAAAGCGAAACACAACAACTTGATTACCTTAGTCAATGCAAGGCCAGAATGACGCACAACACATTAATGTTAGTCACTTGTCAGGCCACACACAGGCAACTACAAAGGTTCATCTTGCGCATTATGAAGCCTTGCATGTACTTCACCAACCCATAGAATGAAAAAGATGGTAGATGGACCAATTGATTCAATCCCGGGCCACCTTTCTGAAGCTCCCACGACATGGTTCTGTCCAAACTGGAGAAGAATTTCAAACAGAAAAGAGAAATTAAACAGGTCTAACATGATTAAGAATTGTGTCTTTTCATCTCATCCCTCTCAGTTCAGTGTTTCCTCCACCATGATGGTGCTACTTTTTGGGGTTTATCTTTTTCGCTGCCATTGGATTTGAATTATGGAAATTATACAAATAGATGGGCTGCAATTGCCAAAGAGAAACAGAACTTCATAGCAACACAAGACAGCAGACAAGAGCAGGATACAGCAGAGGTGGCAGGTAGTATCAGGTAGCAAAAATATGAAAGGACATGCAATTACTGAAATGTTACACATTTAAACAGCAGAAACACTGCCAGTTATGGAAAATCTTTATCGCATGTGCTTGCCATTGACAAGGTACGGCTTTGTTAGTGAAATATGAATGCAAACTAAAGTTAGGCAAGGAGAGTTAGTGAAAGGAGGATGAAGATGGATGTGTAGAAAAGACTGATGAAGCCAGAGAGTTGATGAAAAATGTCAGGATCAGTTATCATCTACATTTCTTCCTGCTTGAGGTAAAGGTAATGGATAAACTTAGCTTCGTCCCCTTAAATCAGGTCCACTTTGCATATTGGTTTACTTTACACTCTTGTGTACTCCACATAATGTACTCTACACTCAACATACTGATATATTACCGAAATATAACATCCATTTTGCTTCACACTCCACAATTTTCCTCTCATGCTGCATTATTTCAAGGAGTGGTTCATCATACGAAGAAAAAAACAGACAAACCACTAGTCTAGGAATATTATGTCAACAACAGCGCTGGCTGGTGAGCTCAAAAAAGGGGAGGAGCAAACTTTACCTTTAAACTTATCATTACTTTCAGCCGATTCCTACTTATCCTCCTTAATTAGCAATAAAACAAATTATTCACAGAGTAATTAACAGGTAGAACATAATAATAGGTATAAAGGTTGTTTGTTCCTTCCCCGTTTTGAGTTCACCAGTCACCACTGGTCAACATGTTGCTTCTTTTAAGCCATCACTGTACCTTATGGCCCCACAGTACTAAAGAATTGAATTACACACATAAGCAAGCTGAATAACACAGAGCACAGAAGAGGAAAACATGGTGTTAGCATTCATCTTCAGCCTTCAGCTTCATGCAACATTACTATTTTAGGTATGTTTCTGCATCCTGACAACACCCAGCTTGTTGCATTTTATACCTTATATAACCCTTGGTCTTCAAAATTCATGCATATTTCTGGGACTTAAATTAGCTATTGGTAGAATTCTACAACAAATGCTGCCATACCATGCATTAGGCAACCATTTTCAGTCTTCTCCTGGATCAGTGGGGTCTTCTTTATTTTCAATATTAATCGTTAGACTGTCAGTCCTGTGGATGTAAGAAGAGTTTGAGAACGGTGAGCACACATCATTATTGTTATTTGTGACATTTGACCATAACGTGCAAGCAACACCATTTTCCACATTGTTTTCATTGTGATAATTATTCACTTCAACGTAGTACAGCGGCTTTACCAGTACAAAAATATGACATAATTGCCTATGTCCAATATGAAGAGATCCTACTTGTAGACATGTGCTTTGTAAAAAGCTGGCCTGGTCATTACAAAAAGTATTACAAATATAAATTATTGTTTTTATCATTTTTATACATGCACTGTGTATGAGCATATGACCTGTGATATTTGAGCTGTTCAAGTGATCCATCTGTTGTTCAGGTCTACAATATGTTCGATTGACAAATATTGTTGCTTTTATGTTTGCATTGGATTTCTTTCACTAAATGATTGATAAGGTTTAAATGCACTAATGCACCACACACAATGCTAAATAAGGGATGCATTATTTGCGATTTCTTTAGCATCCATCTGTGCTGCGGTTTCTTTAAATAAGCCTTTTAACGTATAATGGCTTGTTAGGACTCGATGCAATATATTCTGTGTGTATTGCATGTTCAATCCATTAAGAGTTTCAGCACAGCCACTGAAGGCCATACTTTGTAAATATTAACAAATGGAGATGTAAAAAGCTTTCAGAGACATGAAGGAGCCAAAGATCACTAAACACCACTAATGCTCTCTTTCCAAGATAATGCCTGTTAATGTAACAATTATGTATTTCAATTCAAGCACAAACACAAGCATGATTTTGTGA
Organism: Albula glossodonta; assembly: GCA_019788955.1. NCBI lineage: Eukaryota > Metazoa > Chordata > Actinopteri > Albuliformes > Albulidae > Albula > Albula glossodonta. The sequence goes on along the minus strand of JAFBMS010000006.1, from coordinate 8,242,348 downwards.
CAGTTACTTTGGAATACGAAAGCACCTGTGCTTACATACACTTGCCAGGAAGTAACCTCAAATTGTCAAACCCTCCACTTACTAATAATTGGGAGGTTCCATTTCACAAAAAATGCTGTTAACAGTCTCATAGACTCTTATGTGTTTTTTAAACTTAAGACCATTACGATTTAAATGACAGGACATGACTGCCCCTCTACAGAAGTTTTTACTGCAGTTACTTTTGTAATTTCCACCATTGCTTTAAATATGTGTTGATGTGGATCTTTTCTCACTGATATTAGACTCTGAACAGAGACAGGAATTTCTGCCCCAATTCCCTCTGGAAAATGTATGCTTTATGACACTATGACAATATGATTTGTGCTATGATTTTAACAAAAATAATATTAGACTAAATTAAAGATCAGTTAATTAATTGGCTGTTTGGTAAGGTGGTTGATTCATTGACTGACTGATTAAATGTCTGGTAAACTGATAAACTGTCTGATTGGAACAAAGAAGACATATCATAAGGCACTTTCTGTTCTACAGTACAGTTCACTCCAGGTCTACGGGACAATGACTGGCATGTGAAGCATGCAGGACTTACGCATTATCTCGAACTCGGGCCTCAGCCCTGGCTATCTTCCTGAAGCAGTAAATCAATGCCACAACCAGCCAGAGGCTCATAAGAGACAACAGGACATACATCATGATCATTGAGTAGAAGGCCGTGGTGTCAGGAAGAGCTGTGAAAACCCAGTATAAAAATAAAGCAATATGATTTCATCATTTTACAAAATTCACTTCTTATATGGAATATTTTGGAATCCATGTTTTTTGTTCTCTATCAGTATATTATTTTTAAACATTAGTTTTGATACATACTACATACGTACTTTGACAATGTAACAGAAATGTTTAAGTACACCTCTACTACAATTTCTGTGCGTTCTTCCTTATTTCTTATTTACACTTGTATTTGTAGATCCCTTCCATTCTCATGAACCATGTGACTGGGATTCATGAATCAATTCATGAATAAGTGACACGTGCTGCCAGCCATTGCCTCTTTTATCACTGCAGGCCATCTGCTGAACTAGGTGACTGTATTGGAGGACTACACTTCATGCAGGGTTGGTCAGACTCCAATTGCTAGGTCGACCAGGGGAGATGCATTAAAACAAAAGACACAGACACACTGACCACAGTTGGCAGTGGCTCTCTTAAGATTTGAATTCAGACCAGGCTTACACTGAGGGTCAATGCTTTAGTAAGACATGCCACCCAGCAACCTGATATCATTTAATGAGGTACAGCATAACCTGAGATCAGACAAAGCCATTGTCTCTATTGCCAAGATTTTTTAAGCTCACTTTCAGCTACACAACAACACAGATATTTTATCTGAGCCATTTTTTTCTGTCTGACCTTCCTCTCTCACCACCAGGGTAAAGTTCTTCCTGACGGAGATGGATGGCATGTCCTTCATCGTGCGGGTGACCTCGCACATGTAGGTACCGCTGTCATTCAAAGTGGCATTGCGGAGGATGATGGTCAAGTCCTGAAGGTCTTTGCTGCCAAACCACAACAGTCGGCCCTTCCAGGGTCCTTCCAGATCTTCTGGCTTATCGATAAATTGGAATATCTGGTGGTGGGTTGAACATACACATAGATACACATACATACAGACATAGACGCAGCAATATATTATTATAACTTTATAAATCATGACATTTTCAAATAGAATATCACATTTCTGCTAGTATGAATGACTTGTTTTTTTCTTCTCTGAAATTTCTAAATTGCTGAACTATGTTTATCAATTAAAATAATATAGTTGTAAGAGAAGCTGAGGACAAATGTTTATTGAAACATGTCATTTCAGTCGTCTCCAATGTAAAGTCACTTTTAATATGTGTGATTCCTTGCAGGAAAGACTAGATATGGTATACAACATTATAAAATTAGATCCTCTAAACTACACAGCATACAGAATCTCCCCAGAAGTTCATCTTATATTACAATCATATACGTATCTTCTGATCACAATTATTCCCTCTTAATATGAAAACCCTCGGAGCGCTAATATTCATTAAATATAAATATTTTAGGTTATCAGAAAGGTTTCCCTACAGATTTATTCATTTCTTCTGAAATATTGTCCAGCTTTCTGTGTGAGGCAATGATAAGGCACTATTTACACCCACAGGTATTCTCTTGTTGTCGTGGGTTATGTAGTACCAGTCCAGCTTTGACCTCATGTTGATCTCCGCCCTCCTCTTGCAGATGATGCAAATGAGCTTCATGTCTTTGCCCTCGACCGCTTCCGTCTCAGGGAACAGCTCAACACAAACCTGCAAGGTGACTGAGGCTGGAGACAGAACAGTACACAGGGCCTGATGTCCCTCTCCTAAATTATTTTCTGTCTGGGGGGGGGGGGGGGGGCACTTTGTATGGGGGCATGTCTGCTTCTTCCAGGGAATTAGGAATACGGCTGAATTGAGATGATCTGTGTTTGGCTTAATCTGAACCCTAAAATCAATGGAAATAATAAAGTATTGTCACATGGGTACTCATGCTGAATAAAAACAACAAGGAAGGCAAACAGAAACATTTACATGGTTACATTCAGCATATTTCTCTTTAATATCTGACCCTTAATTGCCTTATTTGCTAGTTTCAAACTAGGAAACATCACTATTGAGATGTTTCCATTAACAATTATACAAATTATGTAAGACTGATCTCATCTGAAATCAATGAAAGCAGGACATTACTATACAACTTTCACAAAAGAACAACAGCAAATTAATCAAAATCAGTTTTTGGCTAGCACTGTTAACAATGCACAGAACTACATTTCTCACATTGCGTATATACAGCTCAATAGTTATGTATATACAGCTCAATTAGTTCTTATGTATGAACTGCACCTGCAACTTCTGAGTTTCAGGCCCAGTTCCTCGACCCAAGCCGTTGCACTGCATTAGCACCAAAAAATACTGTCAGCTAACACATACTATGCCAGGCCTGTATTATACAAACTGGAAATAACGTTTTTAGCGTAAAACGTAAAAAATTAAATCAATTTAATTTACAATACCGAATTATCCTAAAACCTAGCATTCATTTCAGGACGCACCAATTATTAAAAGGCAGGAAAACACATACTATGCAAATCAAAGTTCTTATCACTCGCACACAAGCATCTCACATTTGTAACTCAATACCCCATTTCCAGTGGAGACTTCACAAAATGACTGTTGTTTTACAGTTCTGCAGCTGCGCAATGTTTCAGGTTGTCAGTGCTGTGTTAAGGACAGCATTCTAAGACCGACAAATAGAAACTGTGAAATTGGCAAAGGAGCAAGATAAGACCAGAACAAAAGTGGCATTCAGGAGTTTTTTATCCATACGAAGTTTATCAAGTTTGTTAAGTTTATCAAGACAGTTCGTCTATAGAAACACTCATTGCGTTCTACTGCACTTACCTATGAAAATCAGCAGGGGTATAGACTGAAAAACAAGCTTCACTGGTTGCGTCATTTTGTACGTTTGTAGTGATGAAAGTATCCAGGCAAAAACAATTCCGTCAACAACTTCAACTAATGTTCTACAAGATAACACGCTATTGTCGTAAGCAAATAGGGCGTGTAGAAAACGAATAACTCGTAAATGCCGAGCAGCTAATGTACTACAGTAGTGTAGTTAGGGTCTTCATCCGTGGCCCTGCGAAAATCACTTATCGGTGTTAAGTATTATGACAACGATTACAGTTTGCATGTAGAGAAACTCCAGAAAACAATCCTTCAATGTAAAAATAAACGAGGTATAGGCAGTACTTCTCTTATCCTTTCAAAAATGGACTTCCAAACATTTTTTAAAAGACAAAAAGGAACACCCTTAATGTTATTACATGCAATTAATCCAGCCCCTTTTATTTATATCCTTTCTATGTATCTGTCATCTGCTTCCACAGGCTTGTCCCATTTCCATGCTAAGTAAAGGAAATTCCATACTGATGTGCTTCGCTCACTGAAAAACACTAACCAGCACCTGTAGCATCCCAAAAGTGTCAGGGTATCAGTGATTCACTCTTGCATGTAACTAGTATAAGCATCTATCGGTCATTGATCCAGAGATGAATTTTCCCAAGAAAACAAACATACAACTTATAAATCACAAACTTAAACGCACTTTTCAGAAATGGTTTACAGACCAAACAAAATTGTCCTCATGGCTTCATCTTCAGCTTCAGCACGGGAAAATCCCACACCAATCCCACTGCCTGACGATTCCCACTTCCTACTCAAGAATAAATACACACTTAATAGTTCCAGGATACATCCCTCGAATGCGCACGCGTTTCAGCCACACCCTCTCCTTTTGACCACTTTCACATCTTTCAGCCACGGTATGCTAGGATTATAGAAAAATTACATGTTTTTTCTAAAACTAAAAACTTACATCTCCTGTGTTAGACACAGGCGACCAACAATAGTTTATTTTTCGAAAGCATTTCATCAGTCATAAAAATCTAGATTGATGATCACTTGATCGTCAGCAAAAGTATAAAAACGGAATCGTCATCAAGTCCTTGTCTTCTCCGTGAGTATTTTTTTCACTTGTCAGTACAAATCGACATCAAAAGAGGGGCGAAGCGTAAACGCATTCCCTACCCAAAAACTTACATATTACGCACAAGTAACATCAAAATGATGGGACCAAGAGACATGCAGACACTGAGACTAAGCGATAGTGGATGATGTCATTCAACTTTCGTTCCGAGGTGTCACATGTTGAATGGACTCATATTTTCGAAAACTCATGACGCTGTCTGAGGTTGTACTGAAGGCTTTTATCCAGAGCGTTTTAGCAGAGAGCTGGACCTGTAATTGATAAGCTTAGGAAACTGACAGGCGAAACCTCATCCTGGGTCAGCACTCATACTCACATAAACACTTCATGATGGAACCAAAATTGCAAATGTGATTGAACCTACGTCATTGAATGGTGGGGCCACACCATAATACCCCCATCTACACCTGGTTTTATGACGACCAAATGTGTCTGACAGGTGCAGACAGACAAGTAAAAGATGGTTTGTGTAATACTCTATGAATAATACGTTGTGTAATACTGGTGTCATGGGTTTGGGTATTATTATTATTATTATTATTATTATTATTATTATATTGTTGTTATAATAATTATTAGAAATGCTAACAAAAGTTGAATTTTTGAAGGATCCTTTGTTCCTCTAGAGTATTACTATTAGTTATTTGTGGGGCAAACTGGTTGGGTAAAGTTGTATGAGAATGTGATATAAACACAGGATAGATCAGGCATCACTTTAGCCTGCTACAGTCAAAACTACATCATCAAAATATTCCCTCCAAGTTAATTTATTTAACATTTTATTAAAGGGAAGAACACGCAAACCATTTTGGCTGGGGCGGTGGGATCACAAGGATAAAATAAAAATGAAATGGGATTGGGACTGATTTCAGTAATCTCTTGCTAGCCCTCATGCAATATAATGTAATAATTGCCAAAATCAGAAGATAACAACTGCATGCTGACCTTCTTTCAGGGTAGATACAACATAGTACCATTGTGCAAAGGGGAAATAACAAGAGCATTGACTTGTACCCAGTTAGAAATGTGCCTTGGGAAAGGTCAGGTAACTATGACTGTCTGTAATGACAATCTCTTCTGCACAGTAAAATGTTCAGTGTTAATTTAATTCTAAAGGTGTTCATTTGAACCAGAACTGGTAAGAGTAGGACCAAATGTACTCTATCAGAGTTGAATCAACACAGAAAATTGTTGACTTATCAATGAATATTTTACTGTGTGGTCACCTGATTGATTTTACCACTCCAATTATAAATGATTCTTACTTCAAAAAGCATTGAGTAGAGGTGTGTTGAGAAAAGCAAACCCAGGAATGATTTCTGCGGAACAAAGATTCCATAATGTATTATTTTCATAATAGGACAGGATCACAGAGGGGAAGCTAACCATGAATGCAGCAGATTTACAGGGCTGTATGCTTGTTTTCTGTCTTGAGGAGGAGTTTGGGTGGGGACGGTGGATTTGTCAGAGTACTACATTATCCTGAACTGACATACATTTTGTGTTTCCGAGTCAGACCACAAGCAGACATTATCTAATTAAGCCTCTTCACCCACTATCGTCCTACTACACAATCAAAGCCCTGTCCCTGATGTGATTTGGTATTATCAGCACTCACAGTGGTCAGTCACAGGTTTGCACTATTAGATACAGTCTGTTGTTATGTTATATTACTTTCTGTTAGATTGTCTGGTTCCACCTTCATTTTTCTTATTGTGTCAGCTTTTAGACTTTGAATGTAAACATGGGTCAGATGACTAAATACAATGGCTATACATTTTTGATTTAACAGGAAATGAGGAAATATCAACACCAGTGAAATTGTTCAAATAGTAAAGAGTTTATTCCATTCAGAAAAATGGAAAAAGCTTGAGCAAATAGAAAATGAGCAATGCCATAATGTCCCATGATAAATATGTCACCTCATCGAAGGTTAATAGGCGGGAAATATGGCTACACATTCATGTCACACTGCGGACACTTTGGTGACAGCTGTGTGGAATCACAGGTCACACACAGGAATCTAGGACAGACTGTGTCTGGACTGACACAGATGGGAGATTGAAAAAACAAACAAACACATCCATCTGCAACAGTCCAGCTGCCACTGAGAGCAGAAAGCCATAGAGCATTTACCAGCAGGATCAGAGCAGGAATCAATGTGTCTCACTATCACATAAAAGCCCTTTTACCAGCTGCCATGAACCCTTCCCACTGAAATGAGCACAGCAGACTACAGCTGGATATGGAGGTTGTGAGATGATCAGGGAGCCAGCTGGGTGCTGTGCACCTTAGTCTTACTAACAAATTTTAGTTGCACATTTTTCTGTGTTTCTCCTCTTCCTTATTCACATTTGATATAGAGATAGTGGATGCTTTTTTATTGTTTGTTTGCTCCCTTTTGGTTGCTACTATTGAATGAGACTCACTAAAGCGTACATCTAGAGGACTGTCAATGAAGATAGTTTCAAATAAGCTCAGACAATACATCCTGAAATAAAAAGATTTCTGATTTTAGAGGGTAATGAATTGCATAGAACAAAATAATGTAGACACAAATATGCATGTAGAACATAGACATAAAATAAAGGATAAAAAAGTTTAATTGGAAATATCATACTGTGTGTCATTTTGTCATCGTCAATAGATCAAGGGCAAAATAACAGGTGAGAGGGTGAGAGATAGACTAATCTATTTTCAAAACCAACTCATGGGAATTTCCTTTAGTAGAATACTGCAGAACTACATTGCTACAAATGCAGAGCAAATAACTGAAGAGCTGTTATTTCAAACACATGTCCTCATTCGTGAAATACTCTGTACCATCTGATGACATGGATGATAAACACTTTTTTCACTGCTAAATATAAGTAAAATATATATGAAATATACACATAAAACTTCCTGCCATGTGAAGAATTAATCTCAGAAGAGAAAGAAACTGGCCAATTATCACACCAGGTAACTCTTCTGGAATTGATGGCAATCCATAAGCATGGAAACACATGACACTCCTGTGTTGGCTTACAAATATCTTGTTTATTTGTAATTTGAATGAATATATTATGAGTGGTTTTCTTGATAGTTAATTTAATGTAGACAATCTACATCAATGTCTTAGAAGTAGATAAACCTGGGATGATTTTCACAATAACAATAAGTGTTGAGGATTAAAAAGCTGCATTACTAATTATTTTAAAAATGCTTGTTGCCTTTTGGTGAATATTTCCCAAAAGCTCTCATTGGGGGAGGATTTGAAGAGACACTTTATGATCTACGCTGTGAACTCCACCCATTTTAAGTGCAACCTGAAAGCATAGTTAATCAATAAATAATATTTTCAATCACATATATCTTATAAATGTGGTACCATTACAAACACTCAATACCATTACAAACACTCACATTGTTTAATACCATCACATTTATAAGATGTATTTGACTATAATGTGCATATATGTGATTGTTATTATTCGGGGGCCAAACACTGCAGGTGAGGATGAGAAACAGTCAAGCTGCCCTGTTTGCCATGAAATCTGTGAAACACAGGCTTCACTCTTCATGAAGAACAAATTTATCTCAAAGATCCATTAAGACTACCACATTAGATTTTTCACCTTTTCTCTGAAAAAAAAACACTTAAATTGGCCTCTTCAGGTGTAATCAGGTAATACACACTGTGTAGTTTAATCAGATATTATTTTTCTAGTGGTACTGTCAAAAGTCTGCTGAATGATGAATTGTGATGCATAGACATTCCCAATGACAAAAGGCACTAGGGTGGAGCTGTAGCACTCAACTAAAATATTCTCTGGAAATCACCACTCCATCAGACAGGTCACTAAGTTCATTCAGTGGCCCTTCATCTGTGTTGAATCATACTTTGTGGAATAGTGGAGACTATTAGGGTGCGTGGGAGCAGTCTGTACACTTAGAAAAAGAAGAGTTTTCCAACACCTGTGGATGTTTTCCATTTGTCCTGCTGGGCAAACCCATAAAGATTAATCTGAGATACAAATATCTTTAAGGGGTTCTTTATATAACCCTCAGAATGAGGTTCTGCAAAGAACATGTGAGTGAAATCCATATCAATGAAGAAACTTTAAGTGTTCCCCCAGCAGGTCAAGTGAAGAACCCTTTAGGAACATTTTTTTTTCTCAGAGTGTACCAGATTTGGAGGATCATTTGTATTGGGTGGAGTGATGACTGGGAGGAATTCCCTGGGTGTGGAACAGAAAGACTGCTTGCCAGTGCTTATTGTAAGTACTCAAGTTTTACATTTATTTCATTTGGTGCCCAACATAAACAAAAACATGAAGAACTGTATTTCATTTTTTTGTTTTAATTTTAAAAACTTAAATGAGTGATCAAGTCATCAGTCCCATTGCTCTCTCATGATTGCACTGGGCTAACCTGATACCTACAAGCATGTGAACTGAGAATATGCTAACTTCTTGTTCTTCCAACAGCAATAACAGTATGCAATGGTGATTAGTCCAAAGGAAAGACATTAGGGATCATTGCAGCATTGTGCAAAAGTCATTTAACACATAATTACATAAAAGCCTCCACAATTACACACAATATCAATTTTTTTTTCAATATTTAGTGTGTCTGCTCTTTGCTTGCATTACAAATTTCATAAATTTATGCAGACTTTTTGAGATTTGCAGTGAAAGTTGCAGAAATATTTCTGTCCATTCTCTGCATGAATGTTAGGAGCGTGCATTGCTTTCTCCTCCTGAATCAGTCAGAGAGGGTTGCTGTGGTCACTCTGTTATTATACTCATTAACTGCCAGAAGCAGTTGGGCTCCCCCACTGAACCGGATTCTGCTCGGGGTTTCTTCAGGCGTTTTTCTTGTCACTGTTGCTCTATGCTGGGTGCTATGTACAAATTATACAAAAAACGCTGAATTGAACTGAATTGTGATGGGCTGATATGTTTGGCTCTGCCTGGATTGATGAAGGCTAAATTCACTACATATGGCTTAGAGTTCACTCAAATCTTTAAAGAAGAACAGGGAATTTGTCTCCCAAGTCTAGTAAAACCACAAATAATTCCTTGTGGATTTAGAGGCTTTATGTGGATTTTTTCAATGCCTATTGCCCTGTTTGCCCCAATGTGGCCATTTGTACTTACAAGAGTCTCAGTCTAATTTCTACAGACTGTGCTGTCAATCTGGAAGAGGACAGACAAGCATAATTTCAGTCACTGCTCCCTTTCACATTACAGTCCCAACGGTTGAGATTGTACAGACATGAGTTAGAGGAGGGCCCTTCATGGGCAGGCACACTGTGGAAGCCCAAATGATGAGCGATAAGCCCTGAACAAATTATTTGTTGCCAGTCAGGGCTGTTGGCATCAATCATCATTGGCACAGTCCAGATTTCATTTCAGACCATGAGGTCCATCCACTGGAATGGTGTCTTAACAGGATTAGCCAGCAGGCCCATTTTACTCAGATTTTGTAAGTACCGATTAAAGGTATGTTCGCTACAGGAAGTAGAAATTCTAAATAAAATGGGGGGTAGAGATGTTATACGTATCATCGACCTCAGTCATGTACATTAGTATCTTGATTTACCCCATTGTTATTGTCAGTCTTTAAAGACTTTTTTATATGTACATTGGCAATGGTTTCAAGTGATAATAATGAAGCATTGAACTTTAGATTCAGATCTTTTCACAGTCAAACTAGGGGTTACTCATCTGAAGCATGACAGCCATTTTGTTTTAGAACTCTTTCTCCCTCTGCCCCAGCTCACATGTGGAAAATAGAGATTCACTAATCCAATCAGACTGCACTGAACAATTACATGGTGAGTCTCAATAAAGAATATTGGGGATTTGGCCAGGACACCAGAAACCACTTCTTACAATAAGTGCCACAGGGATGTTTTTTGTTAAGAGTCTGAACCTCAGCCTGACATCTTGTCCAAAAGGCTAAATGGTCAATAACCGTCAACTGTTAAATATTTCAGTTAATATTTCATTAAATATTTAATGTGGTCTTCAAGATAACATAACATTACAGTCTTATTGTTGTCTTTGCATGTTATTCAGCCTCTCCTGGTAGTTATATTTGTATGCTGTGCTGATGAATCTTTTAATAGAACTTCAATAGAATATTTATGATACCATTACCTGTTGTGTTTTATCATTCCTTAAACGCTCACAAATCGCAGTGATTGTTATGTGAAAATAAATGCATTATTAACGGTTGTCAGTGGTCACCTCTCATTCAACAAGAAAAGAAAAGTGTGAATTCCTCTACCTGTACTAATGGTATTCAAAAGAGAGGGAAAGCTTGGGTGCAGTGAATTCAAAGAAGAAGGCAACTCTGTTGGTTCCAACTGTTTCATCATTGACAAAATTCATATTTTAAAAATTGTTATTGATATAATTATCAGTTCTAATTAGTAAGTCATTGCCAAAAATCATATGATCCCATGACATAACAAAATGTCAGTCACAAACAAATAGTGTTTCTTATTGTGAATTACATTCTACATTCACAAATCATGTTTTACCGTAATTTTGCAAGTAATGAAATTACATGCTAAAAGGCCTTGATAAATTTGCCCTAAAGTAATCCCACAAAGGGCTCAAGTATGGAAATCTTGAGCAGAAGCCCCAGCCTCACTGCTGTTTCCCTGTACCCATGTGTATCCAGACTCCAGAGGGGCAGAACCATAATATCGATCCATTCCAGGGAGTTCCTCTTTACCTTGTTAAGTCTGAAAATGAAATTAGTGACAGACAGTGCCATGGACATTTAGCAGAGCTAAGAACCAGACCCAGGAATGAGCCCCTGACAGCAGAAACCTCAGATCCCTAAATATAAAAGCATGACTATGCATAGGTAGGTATTCCCAGGTATTCCTTAAATTCAGTTTTCTTTTTTTACCTCTTTTTTACCCCTGATCCCAAAGCTAAAGATACCCATTACACCACTATGTAAGGCATTGCAATTGCTTCAGCAAATATCCAGCTGTAGTAGTGAGTGGTGTGTATCAATGCACTCTCTGCAAGTGGGCCAGGCTGTGATAATAGTGAAGCATTTAAGTTAGATGATTTCTGTGTGTGGGTGGAAGCCTGGCAGATCGTATGACAAATAGCAAGTCTGGTGAAAACCATAATTTCTCAGAATCAATATCTTGTTACACAGGAAGATCATATAGGACGACAGGGTTCACTCACCTACAGCAGATGTAAGGTAACATTATAGACATACTAGAACTCATAATAACAACAGCATTTTTAACAAGGCATTCCTAGGGCCCCCAAATATGATGTAGGAGTGCAAAAACTACTAGCGTATTATCAACGAAGATATACTTTAACATTAATTACATTACTTAACTTATTGTCAGCATTCATATTGACCAAAAGAGACCAGGAGTGAACTGTTTTGGAGATTAGCAGAGGCACATGGAGAGAAGAGGCAGAGGAAGGGGAAAAGAAGGATACCAAATTCTTTATGATGATATATGCATATTTTAATGTTGCTCAGCCATGACTTATTCAGCCGATTCTGAGCCACTTTCCCAGGCCAGCGTGCAGAGGATGTAATAGTGTATGCAGCCATTAGCCATCATGGCATCTTCCAGCACTATGCTACACTCAACAGAGTCCCTACAGCACCACTCATGTACCTGGTGTCTGGACTGGGTCCACAACTATATCATCTCACCTCAATAAAGAGAGCCAGATGGAGCCAGAGAAAACTTCAAATCTTGCTATTTGCAATTTTAATGTAATTGGCTAACAGCTCTGTAATAATAATGATTATTCATGTGAATTATGGATCCAAAACTGGTTCAATGGTTGCCCAAATTTTAAAAATGTTTTCTGCCATTATGTTCTCCCATCTTTAGTCCCTTAATCATCACCAATGGCTGGCCATTCTTCAGACAGTGGAAGTCATGTGTGTATGTAGGCACGGAATTACAAGTTCCATCTCACTAGTAGCTGTTATACAAGAGAATTTGAGTTTTCATCTTGCTTCAAATTTACTAGAAAGGTTAATATTTTCCCTTTTACAGTTTTTTTTGATTTCAATAATAAATTGCAATACTAGTTCATGCTTCTCTAAAAATTTTACAGTTGTCTATATATAATATTCTGTGCAGGAGACAACTGTAAATTTTTTAGAGATATAAGAAATATATATATCTTGTTATGGAAAACATATTTTATAAAATGATAAATGCCCCTCTCCTGGAGCCATGCTGTTCCATTGTTCTCAAGCACAGCTCACTTGTGGTGATTTGTTTTCATCCTTGACAGATAATTGAAAAGTTAAACAATTTTGGTTTGGGCTGATGAGGTGATAATTAGGTCAATTATGATTGTAGTTTAAAAAAATAATATTTTCCATGTGAGCACAAGAAATGCCATTCAGTTATTTTGAGTGTAGGAGATATATTTGAAGTGTTTTGCAAAACTGTTAATTTCGTTTGCAATTTCTGCCAATATAATTAAAATCTGCTGAAGATTTATAAAAAATAGTCATGTTATCGATACTTCAGCTTCAATTTTTGAGCATTGTGTCTGTAGTACCAGTTCCTGTGTGTAAACAAATGACAACTTCAAACTTAACTTTCAACTAAGGCTGCCTGCAGTGGGTGGCACAAAAACTACAAATAAATTGTCACTAGTGGCTCAGGTCGACTTACCAGGTGGATAAGAATAATTGTTCACGCATAACTGAGCCATTCATTCTGTATTAGACTGAGTCTCATGTGAAATACATTTTGTTGCTTAGAAATGGAGCAGAATGAGAGCCAGATCGAGCAAATGGTGAAGGTAGAAGGACAAGAGAATGGAGAGGGCTGGGGGAGTGGCAAAAGGCAAGTCAAAGGAAAAATCATTTAAACTGGCATGAGGGTAACAGAAAACCAGGCAGAAAACCCAATTCAATTTAAACAGATCCACAACAGCCTCAATAATTTGTACATTAAAGACTGAAAATAGGTAAGTGGATATTGACATGGAACTACAACTAATATGCGCATTGCTGTATAATACCATATGCACTGGCTGTATAGTATTCTGTAGGAAAAATGATACAGTAGTTGTTGTACCGTAACTTTCTCAATTGGATATTTTGTTCCCATGTCATACAAGAGTTAAACCTATGGCCTTGTACTATGAGCTTGTACTAGCTGAGCTGCATAAAAGTTGACAAGGTACTTTATTTCTTATGATGGAGTACCATTGAACAAGCTTTACATCAACACAGTGTAGAGGAAAGCAAGCCTGGGCAGGATTCAGCCCTATGCTCACAAGCACATAAGGCATACTTAGGGCAGGTTACAAGACCACTGAGCCACTGCTCCACACAAGTCAATTGCATGTAGTGATCAGCAACCTTCCTTATCTGACTCTCCTACCTCAATTTTTACACATGTCATATTGTCTAATAGCTCATAAACAACATAATTTGCTTTTTGCTGATTGGGTTTTATGTCATACTCTACTATCGCTCAGCTGCTCTGAATAATTTTTAAAATAATTTCAAAATAGAAAAAAATGAAGATAAATGAAATTGTAATCTATAATTAAGCCTCAAATTACTCAGAAATTTTATTTAAGAGTAATCAGCTTGTACTAAATAGTTCCAAAACCTCTTCATTTTGGTATACTGAAAGCACAAGCATCCAGTAATTATTGCATAACTTAGCCACATAAGCACCTTTTCACTTTACGCTCATTATAAATAACATGGTAGGAAATGCGTAATCATTGATGGTCATGTTTGGAGCCATTATGATCAGGAAAGTATAATGGATTGTATCCCCGTGTGTCTAATAAGCTAAGGTGGATGTGGGTTTTTGAGGAAGACCAGTACCACAAAACACAAAATCCTTCTTCCCAAGGCAAAAATAAAATTGGAAGGAAAAATGATGGGCCATCATTTCATAAACACTTAAGGTAAAACACTGCTCTGACACTGGAACAATCTGGACTTCTTAGTGTGTGATGAATGATCTCCTAAAGAAGACTGAAAAAAACCAGGGGAAAACAACATACTTCAATACAAAGAGGAGCAACACCATGCAAATAATACTGATCTTTATCTTTGTTATAAGCTAACACAGATATATTCATTCGACCCCTTCTTAACCACATGTTTAACCAACTGTGTCAAACCTTATGGGAATGGAATTTTCCTTACTTCTGATGAATGTCAGAATTCCAAATAATACTTGCATATTTATCTACAGGCTGTGTTTTTAAAAAGATAATTTTAAATGTTGTTGTAGTAAGTGACATGAAATTGGTCATTTCGTGCAATAAGTGGAAAGCCTGGATGCCCCCTTTCCCCATGTGACAGCAGAAAGCGTAACATAAGGATGATTTCTATTTTTGTATGGCTAAACAGCGTACTCACGCTGAATTCTAGGTACCTTCCTGCAGTGGTCACCATAGCAAAGCAGCATATGATAACTCTCTAGTCTGGGCTTGTTCTGGAACACAGGAGTGACACGTACAGAGGTTGGAGTTTTATGCATTTTACTGACTACTTGGAAGTGTTTGTCTTTTCTGCACAGTGACACTTCAGGCTTTCAAGTTAGAGTAAATATTGATGCTATGTGAACATAAATATAAACATTTCCCAGCCAAATGTATGCCGTTTCTGTTATGAGGAGGGGGTGCAGCTGAATATGAAAGCTTCATTCTTCATTAAGTTATTTTTCTTTTCTGTTGCCGTAAGTGGTAAGTCACCTTGCTTGGTTGATCTGAATAAATAATGATATGCAATATAATCAGGTTAGACTGAAGGCTCTACCTTTTTACAGACCTACATATGCTCTGGCAAATAATTCATTTCTTTCAGCTGTTCATGCTTGTCAGATAGACACATAAAAAAACACTCAGTCCTGTGCACTTGTGTTATCAGGTAATGTAGCGTTTACCATCTATGTTTGTTGATGTGGTGTCTCCACCTTTCCGTGAATCCTCTTCCATGGAGGTTAATTTGTTTTGTATTGAATTTTTAATGTGATGATTTATGAAAGCCATGTATGAAAGGGCGTTTATAAAATTATCCTCTAAGCACTCCAAAGGCATTATGTTACCAATGGGAGAAAAGACTCTTTGCTGTAGTACTATATTTTACAAAGAAAGAGTACATTTAACAAATGGAAGCCATATGAATTAAAAACAAGACATTCTTTGGCTCATGATGCAAGACCCTATCACTTTTGGTTTAATTTCATTTTACAGAGTTTTAATAACCAGGTATTAACCCATTAATATGCCAGTAAAAGCCTGTAGTTACAAGGTTTGTCCCAGCGTTCACATCACACCTATATGTGAAAATTTTCTGGTTAGAATTTACAAACAGATCAGTCTTTCACCACTGTCTCATGATATGTTTGGCAATGTTGGATTCACACAGTTTTAATCTCTTGCAGATTCAGGCACTGTGGTAGAGGTGCTGACGAGCACAGGGTCCAGAGCTGAACTCCCCTGCAGGTATGAGTATGAGGACCGGGGGGAGATCAGTGAGATGTCCCTACAGTGGAGGGGTCCTGAGCAGAGGCTGCTGTGCCACTACATCAAGCATAAATCTTTCCAAAACTGCACCCCGGGGTACTCGCTGGACTATGTTCCTGGGAAGATCGCCCTGGTCATCCAGGAGGTCACTGCTGCTGACCTTGGGACCCACGTTTGCTCAGTGAGCAAGCGACATGAGTTCACTGACTTTGTCACCAAGCTCCTCCGCAGACCGAGTGAGTTCCTTCTCATCCAGCCTTATCAGACATTTACCACTAAAGTGTCACTCAGATTAAATCTATATCAACAAAAAATGTACCTTAAAACTTCCAATAATCACCAAGGCATTTATTTGCTTCCACAACAAAAAGCAATAGGCACCTATTAGAGACCAGTGGTTATTGGAGACCAGTACTCTATATGATGCAGCTGTTTACCAAATTGTCCAAATTGAGATAAGCCAGAGCTAAATACTGTATATTATGAACACAGACCTATTGTAAAATATCATACTTATACATTCACAAAATCTCCAGTTTCTATACCAAGCTGTACAATAGGGATATCCATATTCAAGTCAATAAAGGTGCTATGTCACACTTTTTCTAACTTTACTGCATTCACTTTTTTACCTTTGCCCGTATATGCAGATAAAATCATGGTTATGGGGAAGAAGAAGTTTGAATACTGTATTATTACACCAAAAATGTGTAGTTTTGTAATATTTTCTCAATAGCCAAGTGGCTTAACCCAGTGAAGTTGTGTTGTGTGAAGAATAATGGCTGCCTTCTGTTAAAACAGTAGGACTTTACGAAGATAGTCACTACAATAACTGTACAATAACTGACTACAATGGCTTTTATGTTACAATGAGTTTTATCTTTGATTACCTGAACATTTTTAATCTTGCAGTTAATCGAGATCAGCTGTTATTTGTTAAAACATGACATGGCATGACATGACATATTCGTGATCATTTGAGACTGGAGATAATGAGAAGTTTTATGCTAAATTTGGGCTTTGTCCTTCTCTTATAGCAGGGTTGTCAGCCGTCACCTGGAGAGTCATAGTTTCTGCCCAGTTTTGGCTTTTTTCAGAACTTACAGTATTGGTTTCAGTCACTGATTGGCTGAAAAGTTCTCCCGCCCTCTAAACTAACTGCCAATTGGAAGTGTACCCATAAAAATCTGCAGACACTGCAGCCCTCTAACTTTGAGTTTGTCACCCCTGACATACAGGCTATCTGTTGTCCAGACTTATGATGAAGTGTCATGTTTTTGCAGAATCATCAACTGAAGCTCCAAACACCAATGGGAATCATTCAGGTATGTTTCCATAAATACTTTCTGAGAGTAATTACATGAAAGCACTTTCACTTGGGAATCATATGCAGTGAAGCTTGAATAAGAATATTAAGTAACAGGTATAGACTGTAAGATAAACTAGAATACATAAAAAAGAATACATCACCGCAGAAGTGAACAAAAAATATTTAAGAATGGTAAAAATGTTTAAACTGTTTAAACACATAGTATTAAGGCCAAAAAATGTCATTGTTATATTGAATCTGGGAAAGTAAACTTATTTGTGTTTGTATGGACACAATTTTCTGCATTGGCAAGGTATTGTCTTGTGTTGCCAAATGTAATAATAGGAGAACTAACTCTTTTGCACCTGTTTTGTCCTCCAAGGTAATAAAGGAAATCCTCTTTTTCTGTTTGTCTGGACACTGTCCATGTGCTTCTGGGGATAGCATGAAGAAAAGCATGAAGACCATCAGGGGGAATTTGCTTAGATATTATTTCTTATTCCCCCCTTGGAACCATTGGAGGATACTGCACCTGGGCCTGACTCATAAGCTTTACTGCCCTGCTGTGGATAGCCTTGCTGAGCAAACAAGTAGAGCAACACTTTTGGCTATGTGGTGGACAGAGGCAGGAAATACAGGTCTAAAACTTGTATTTATTGCATTATTAGTTTCTTTTTTGTTTGGTGCACAATGTACATCACATGAGAATTACATTCATGACACTGGATAAATATTCTTAAATTAACCAGTATGGTCAAACACTGGTTGAAGGTCAGTAAATAAGCAGTTTTTTTCAGCAGAACATATCCTGCGTTTAGTTACCCCCTGGATGTAGATTACATTGCATGAAATGACAGATGATGCAGAAGACAGTGGGCTTGAGTCAGAAAACAGAAGTGAGAAATTTTCATGTTAATTAAGGTGGTCTTTTTCACATATTTTTCTGTAAGTTTAACTATCATGGAAATAAACTGTCCAGAAAAACACTCATACTCTAATTTTTATAGATATATTGGAATTATATTGGGAAACTCCTTGCATCATGGCAGTAGCAAATAAGATTGAAGATCCATGATTCTTTAAATGTGTTTCTGTGCAATTCAAAATACAACACTTTCTAGACAATTTTGCTGCTTCTGATACAATGTGTCATAGAACAATTTTATAACAGAGTATAAAAAATGGAATGTATTTTTGATTCTATGTATTTATTCATGCTCTATACATAGAACAATTTAATGAAGAGGACTTCATGAGTTAAAGAAGTATAAGAGTGTTCAATATGTATGTACACACAGATAGGATGAATGAGTCTGCTGTGGGTTTTGAAACATGGTCCTCATTGGCCGTTTCACACAACAAGAGATATAATAAGCACACTGAGCTACGGTTCCTGGACAAAGGCACTGGTGCTCTCATTGCTTTTAAAGAGGTAACATCACATTCTGTGACCTTCTACCATTTATAATATTACGAAAGAATTCAGTAATTCATAAACCAATGCTTAATTGTTAAATCTGTGCCACTTTCTAGTATGTGTACAATTTAGTGACGATGTATTAGGTACATCTGCTAAAGGGATTAGTGACAATTTATTAGGTACCACCTGCTGTTTCAAAGAAATACAAAGCTCAATTCGTGACAGCAGTATGTCACGTACCATGCTGTTTAAGCAGGTTGGTAGGTACATATGGATTGTGTGAGTGCAATTCTTGGCGAGAGACTGATGGGACATATTCAGGTGTCTTTGATCACAGTATGGTTGTAGGGATCAGATACGCCAATATGAGTATATTAAAAAGGACAACCCTGCTTGGGTAATTGACCACAACATTGTCATCATGGTTATATTAATAATGGTCAACCACCCAACAAAAACCCTAGCCAAAAGGGGTTCTGTAGTCAGAAAGAGAGAGACAATAAGCTGGGAGACTCTAGGGAGTCAAGGGAGGGGAAGGAGAATGGGAGGAGGAAGGAGAAGAGAAGGCTACATTCACTTGTCTCTATGAAGCTGTCTGTCAGGATTACTCAATAATGTACCACTACACACAATAACTCGTGTACTTTTAACCTCACCTTAGCTCCCACATAATGCTCAGTGTCCCCTGTGGACAGCCCACAATACCTTAACATCCCCTGAGCCTTCACAGTGTGTTCAGCTCAAATATGTTTTAATTTACATGTTTTGTAGGGCAAAATATATTATGTAATACCTATTAGTGTCAACTTCAGAACATGCAGTAATATGAAACTAATAAAGAAACAAAGAAAATATGAATTGGCAGAGTTAATATGCACAGAACACGCACAGAAACATTTACTCTTACCAAGAGAATTGCTTATTTATAATTGAACAATAATTTCTCTTGATTCAGGTCACATTTTAAAGTTTAAAACCCTCAGTCAGAAAGCTTTGGCATTTAAATGGATGGTCATGATTGCTCTGGGGCATTGTCTCTGCCCATGGCTAAAGGCAGTGGATCCCGACTCACCACAGTTAATCACCTACACACATTGTGTCCTCAAGTGAAGGTTTACCACAGCTAAACAGGAATAACTGATGTCAGATTGAAAAATGTCCAAATCTTAATAGGAGTCTAGAGAGGTATGAAGGTGAATACAAGGATAGGGAAGGAAAAGCTGAAAAAGAAAAAGTGGAAGACATAAGACGGTGGAAGGCACTGGCCAACAGTAAAGGGGAAATAATGTGCCATGGTGTTTTGCCTGTGGTTGAGTCTGTGTAAAGCCAGCCACCACTGATCACATTCTCATGCTCACCGGTTTGGTGTTCACGCACATGAATATCTGTATCAGACACAAACAAAATAAAATCTTACATGAGTGTGAATGCCACAATCAGCCATTAAAATATGAGCTGGGCAGACCCTTTAGATGACCAGAGTAAGTCAAGTGCTTCATACCACCTTTCCATGCTTTTCAGAATGACCCTAGAGTGTACAGTATGTGGCCTCTATTCAGTCACAATGTGTTCACCACTCTGCAGGTCAGCGAGGTGGGCACTCAAGATCTCAAGAGATATGCAGAGACCACCAGTAAAAATGAGTGGTGTAGGAGTACAAGGGAGGGGAGGGGCGATGGTGGGAATGTAGAGGCAGTCACCATGGTGATTGGAGCCGAGATGGGATGTGGAGGCACAGGTCAGATGTCAGTCAAACAAGGCTGGGTTTTAGTTAATGTGATTGGTCCACCAGATTGGCTGGAGACACACAGCCCAGCAAAGCGGGGGATGCAAAGAGATTCTACAGAGAAGGGTAAAAAGATAGACAGACACAAACAGGCTCCAGCTGGACTTCGCATAGCGCACATTGAGACCGGAGTATTAGCCAGAGCCAGACACTCCTCTGCCCACGCCATATCCGAGAGACGATAACAATAATAATGGCAATAACATGAATTAATTCAATCTGGCCTGTGATTCCTCTTTTCTTGCCAAGGACAGAATTCCATTTCCACAGACAGACACTAGGTGGCAGTACAGCATTCATTTTGTCACTCCCCAAGGCAAACAAGTCTCCTCCATTTTTAGTTAACTCATTCATGTATGATTAAGGAGACTGGGGTGGTGGAATGTGTCACACATACCGTATTCCCTTAAAGGCTTTTGGCATTAATTACTTTTATCACTGACTGCAGAAATTTCTTAATGGTGAATGTCTCAATTATATATTAATGTAAACGTGAATGTTATCATTTTATACTGTACCATTTTATGCTATATATCTTGTCCTAACTGCAAATATTATAGAACTGAGAGTGTATCAAATGAAGGTTTTTTTTCTTATTACATGATAAAAAAAAAAATCTTTTAAAATCACACACATTTATCAAGGTGTAAAATCATTCAATAGTGGTGAAGTTATAAAAAAAATAACTTCCCATTTACCCATTTTCAAGAATCAAAGTCATGAGGGGGAATGACAAACATTGTGTTACAGGTGAGATAGGGGAGAAAGTAAACATTTAGTCAAATCAAGGTTTTTTTCCTTTTAGGATTGGAACACAGTCATTATTCATGTCTATTCTCACGAGAGAGACGATCCATCATCAATGTTTCCAGACTCTTTATTCATTTAGTGTATTCCACTCCCATATGCAACACAAGCAGAGATGGCCTGCTTCTGTTCTCTCTAGGGTATGCTATATTTAGGTACTGTGTTTTATAGCTGCAACTGAGCTCAGTGTCTTTGATGCTGTCAGTATGATAAGATCGAAAAAAGGCTCATGTAAACTATTGTCTGCTTTATGCAAACACTCAAGAGAACAATACAACAGTTACAATAAATATAATGTAATTCAGAACTTGTATAAACCTTAAAATACTTTACATATGCCTATCAGGATTACAAAATGATGAATACAAAATAAAGCCTACCTTTCATTTGTAAAAATGTATGAATGAATATTTTAACAATCCATTAAAAAGTACATCTGGATGATAACATTTTTGCTAAGAACATTTGTGGCCAGTGAGGAAGCAAATTCAATCTTTAACTGTCATTTTTTAGACTTATCTTCCTTATCTGCCTTATCTCTCTCTCTCTCTCTCTCTGTGTGTGTGTGTGTGTGTGTGTGTGTGTGTGTGTGTGTGTGTGTGTGTGTGTGCTTGTAGTTCTTATTTTCTTTTTTCCCAGTAATATATATTTCATGTTTGTGATTAATGAATTCATGAGTTTGCCTCTCAGGATCCTAATGGCTGCCAACACAAGCATGGGTAAATAAATAACTGACCATGAATGGCCAAAAACTAAAATTCAACGTATGTGGCTATGTAACAAAAGCTTATTGCAAATTATCAAAGCATGCCTTAAAGTTTAAAATACTGTCAATACCAACTGGATTATCCGGCATCCACATTTAAATGTTAATGTAAAGTCTAATTAAGACTGACAGCCTGGTGAAGTGCAAATTTATATGTGAGCACATTAGTAATGTGTTCATACTTGTGCATTGCAAATAAGGATATTACTGTGTAACAAAGTTTTTAGTTGAAAAGGCATGTGCTCCCTGCCTGATTGTCTGCATTTGTGCACATGGCATTTGGTCCTGTTATTTTGTGTGTTACTGTGGTATATAGATGAAGTCTGACAGAAAAAAAAACAGTTTGGTATGCAATGTAATCAAACATTTAATCTTCAGGTGTAAAGTATAACCTCCCTTTGTTAACCTAACCTAAATAAAGGTTTAATTAGGGTCGGCTCTTTGAATGCTTTGCTAAACAAAGCTGGTTTTGCCCAGCCCCACCTATATAACTATGATATAACTTTGGCCTGTAGTAGTAAAGTGAGGTTTTCAGTGTTCAAGTCTTAGAAGCACATCGAAAACAAATGATCAGAAGAAAGTCCTGATAATCTCCAGAAAAATAGTTGTTTAAACTTATTTGTCTAGAAATGCTTACAAAGCGATTTCTAAGGCTCTGCAGCTCCAGCAAAACACAGTCAGAACCAGAATGTCCAAATAAAGACATACACAGATCTGAAGTCAGTTTCTCCAGGAGTCACTGTACTGCCAAAATCTGCACAAGAGTAAGGTATAAAATCGTCCAGGAGGTCACACACAATAGTAGAATGACATCCAGGGATCTGCTTGTCTATCTTGCCTCAGCTAAGGTTAATATGAATAATGCCATTGTCAGAAAGATAGTGGTAAAAAATAGGATTCCTAGCCAAGCAGTAAGACAGAAGCTACTTCTCACTACAAAGAACATGAATGCTCATCTCAAAAAAGCACCTGAATGATCCTCAAGAACTGTAGCACAGTTATTTCTGGACAGATGATTAAAACATCACACATTTTGGGTGGCATATGCCCCATTATGTCTGGTGAAAGGCAAACTGCATTCTACAGTAAGGACCCCATGCCAGCAGTCAAGAATGGTGATGCAAGCATCATGGTTTGAGGATGCTTCACCGCATCAGGACCTGGACTATTTTCCATCAGTGGAATAAGTGTGAATTCTATGTCACTGAATTATATTAAATAACGTCAGGCACTCCTTCAATGAGATTAGATTAATGCACATCTGGGTCACTAAGCAAGGGCATATCAGAATCAGTAAATGAATGGAATGATCTGTTTAAAATCCAGATTTAAAACCTCACATATGTCACTGAGTTGAAGCAGTTCTATGTGGAGTAGTGGGGTGGCATTAATCCATAGTGCTGTGAGACACTGATCAATAACAACAGGCCCTGCTGCAATCAGTGTTGCTGAAGGTAGCAGAAGCAGTTATTGAGTTTATGAGAAAATTAACTTTTTCACATTGGGGCATTGGATATTATAGAACTTCGATAACCTTTGATAAATAATGGCATATTTACTAAATGTAAGGCGAGATTTATCAAAGCTTTAAGCACATGTTAACATTTTTGCACACACAATTTCAGTGTAATGATTTGTGATTGGAGCATGCGAATTACCTCAAGCACCGCATGCTCCTGTCATCTTTCTGCTTCAAAACAAGTTTTGTACATTCTGACTGCTTTGGCAAATCAGGCTCTTAATGTTATTTATTCCCACAAGTTCCCCTCCATCTAATATTAGGTTTCCTTTGAAGATCTAAAATATTCAGTGTTAAAAATATTGAAAAATACATACAATCAGACAAGGAACATGTTTTTTCATGGCACTGTATGCTCTTACCTGTACTGTGTATTGTCTTTTAATTGTCTTTCACACAGGCTAATTCTGAAACATTTTCATTGATGAGTTAAACTTATTTATCTATTTATACTGTTTGATTTATAATTACAATGCTGATCAGGAATTAATGTTTAATCCTGTTAACATTGTAATTAAATATTTTGGTAATGAATATTTTTTTTTCAAATTGGCCTGCTAATAAACTTAATTTTGTATATGCACAATAAGCAAGATTTTGTGACATAAAATCATATTATGCATATTTATGCATATTAAGCATATTTATTTGTGCTTTAGAGAAAAGGCATAATGCATATTTTGCACTTATTAAGGTACTATGGCTGCTACATGAGATCCACTTCAAGTAAAGTGTTATGAAAAATATATTCCTTCTATTTTGAATGTTATATTTGACCATACTTTGGCATGTATAATGTATTGTAGGGGTGGACAGCCACCCAGAATGATTCAACTGTCGATGGATGTGGGAGTGAATCAGTCAGGAATGAGTTTCATCCTCTCTAACAAGGTAGTTGTGGGGGGTGGGGGTGTGGGGGTTTAATATTGCTGCGTTCAGATCTCTCTGCTAAGGGGGGTGCACCACTCTCTTTTCCGTGCATATTCACTGATCTTTATACAATATTGAATGTGATGGGCCATCTGGATGATGCAAAGATCAGCGAATCTATTTGCACACTATTTTGCATGACATGATGTCCTCAAGCATCATCTATCATACTGCTGCTTTCTATGGTACTCATTCTTGCCCTTGCAGCAGGATGTGTGGGTTTGTCTTTCTTTGTTTCTTTGCCCTTAAACTGAGATCAACTGATAACTAGCTTTATGGTAAAAAAAAAAAAAAAAAAAAAAAACTGATGAATCAAGGTGAGTGGGAAATACAAGAAAATGCATAGGTAGTGCAACTTAACTTTGCTTTGGGGGGAGGGGATTTTTACAATGCACACCACATTAATAGAGGTAGGAATTTTACCAGAATAATAAGATTATCAGCCTTGCTCTTTGAGATAATTGCCACAGACTTTAATGACCACTGTAAGCCAAGACCTTGGATGAACATCTCAACTGAAGACATATTCCACTTATTTATAGCGCCCTCATCACTGCACTGCTGCAATTGGTGTATGTGGTGAAGAGGGAAGAGAGGACCCCACTGGTTCAAAAGCACCAATTCCAGCTGCAACAGGTTTCCCCAGGAGGTTTATCATTAAAGTATATAGCTAACTATGCCAGAACTGTTAACTGTAAAAACTGTAAACTGTAAAAGGGGTATATGCACATATATGGAGTAGGCCCACCTAAACTTCTGGGGATGTACAGTATAATAATATATTAGCATTAATATATATGAGCTTTGGAGTTACAGTATGCCCACCTTCTCAGACAGTATACTAACCTCTGCAGCTACCGCTGCACCATTGACTGTAGAATCTTTCAGGGGATGGCTACGTGGAGTGTTACTGCCAACTGACACATATGAACCAGCCTATGACTTGCTTTACTCATGTTTTTTGTCTGTGAATCAATTAGATTTCAATCAATACACATTCCTAATCACCTAATGATCAGTATATTAATTTGTAGCAATTACCTATTGCCAAATGAAGCCTGGCTTCCTTAGCTCAATTAACTACAATTCCTTACAGTCAAATGAAGACTGTCTTTGATTCACTACTCCAATATTGTCATACCTTCCAGCTCATCCAGATGAATCATTTCAATGGTAGACAGTGGCGTGCTCGTACAGGGCCTGCAATCCCAGGTTTTTAATTTGTTCAAAACTGACTGTGCTAATTGCTTTATCAATTATGGATGGATTTAGCCCATAGTGCTTTTACTGGTTCGAGAAGAAAAGCATGACTTGTTTCAGATGAGGCTGTTACCTTTCTCAAAGTGAATTACTTAACCTGCAGATGGGAGCAGAAGGAGACCTCTCATCTTTGTTCACTTTGCCAAGCATGAGCTGCTGCTCATGACCAAAAACATTCTTCAATAAACTGACATAAAGTAACTTTTGAAAAATGTATGTCTCTTGCCTTGAATTTTGTCATGTTTCCACAAGTAGAGTTTCTTGACATTGTTTATGTAACTAAAGCCATTCCTAGCCAAAATGTTTTTCCTACATTATTTATGCTGAAAAATATGAAAATTATCGGTGGAGACATGCATTAGAATACTCTTTATACCATATCTATTTGTTATTCGTTGAATGTGTGTGTGTGTGTGTGTGTGTGTGTGTGTGTGTGTGTGTGTGTGTGTGTGTGTGCGTGCGTGCATGCATGCGTGCTTGCGTGTGTGTGTCTGTTTGCATTTGTGTGGCTCCAAGGACTTAAACTGTCATCTCAAGATGAACTTTCTGTGCTTGTACCAAAATAAAACCAAGCAGGTAACAGTCACCTCCACCTTAACTCAACTGTGCTATGATACCAATTGATTGAGAGAAACTATAATCAAGAACTCAAATTCAATATTATACATCACCCACGTCAGAATAGCTTGTCTGGGGCACATTTACACAAGGCAGAACAGGGGATTTGACCTCAGGAAACCAGAACGCTTAAGCGGCTGTGAATTATGCATGATGTTACACAAACTACAGCATTCATTTTAACTTTCATCTCGGTATTCCAAAGACTTATTGTAATGCTGTTATCACTTTTGCAGGCTGGTGTCCCGCAAAGTGCAATGTCACAGTTCATCCGTTCGCTTGCTTAACCAAACTATCACACCATGACAACGAAATACAGTCGAATAGAAACTGTAACGAGTTAAAATTGTGTTTTGTGGACGAATGGACGCTGTAACGAAATGTTAGGGGAATTAATTCTATCTGGTTTATGAAACTGTAAATATAAAGTAATTAGTATGAAAGTAAAAGTAATGCAATTGGCACAACTGTCCAGAGGTAATAATTGCTAACCCATGAAAGGACTGATAATCACAGGACATTACAACACGATTTCAGCTGATCCCTAGCAAGCACTGAGAAACATCACTTCTGCTATGTAGAGTGCTAGACACGCTATGGGTAATTACTGTATTTAAGCAGAGGCAGCATCGCGTCTACAGCTAAGGGAGGGGGAGAGAGAGAGAGAGAGAGAGAGAGAGAGAGAGAAGAAGAAGAAGAAGAAGAAGAAGAGTATTAAGAACGGAAGCGACACCTGGTTATAGCTAAAGCATCGATCAGGACGTTGGTGCAGTGAAAGATAACAGGGATTTGAACGATATCTCCCAGCAATGGACTGCCGCAACGTGAGTACAAAATAAAATGTTTACTTTCTAAGAAGCACTGTTTTTTTCCCTCACAAAAACACGTAATTTTGTAAGAAAACTTTGCCTTTTGCAATTGATGAATGTGGGTAAAATAAAGATTGCTAAGAAATAGACTATGCGTTTAAATAAGTCAGTTACATATTTGTCCTGTTTTGTTTCGTTGTTTATTTTGCTCCACAGTTCAATCCTAACTTGTGTAAGTAGCGAACTATACATCCGCAAAATCTCTTTATTGGAGCTTTCAACTTTCTGCTTCATTTTACCTTTTGTCGTCCTTGTATGCATTTTATTATAAATAATTTCAAACTCAATTACCTCAAATGCCAAGCAACAAAAATACATCGCCTTACTTTTAAGTTCTTAGCAAAAGCTTACGTTCTTTGCAAAAGCTTTCCAGAAATGTTTTGGATTGCGAGGAACTATAGAACGCGCAATTTACGCATGTGTACCACCTATCTTTTTTGAATTGAAGTACATGGGCAGATTCTGCGCTCGTCTCAACGTAGCAGATGTGCGAGGCAGCTGAACCAGTTGCTCCTCGAGCGCTTCTTGTGGCAGCTGCGCGCAGCTTCAAGTTCTAGTGGAAGGCGCCTCGGCCACCCCCGCACCGTCAACGATGCAATATTTAATAACTTTGAGCTGAACTGGCTGTGCCAAAACAATTTGATAATAATCCCACACCTAATACGCCTTGAAGCTCTCTATCCAATGCACCCAATATAAGCAATATCGTGTATGCAATCATTGTCAAAATGGGAAAACATTGGCATTCCTTATTGCACTACAGCTTACCTGAGCACTAAGTGGTGGATGGGACCAGAGGGGTGCTACTTCAGAATAAAAGCAGTAAGCAGCTGGCACTGAACCTGCAAGCATGTGTAGGGATTTTCAGTGTACTGTATGAGCAGAACTGCTGAGAGAAACAAATGGTATTTTCACCTGAATTCAGTTGGACATAGAGACAGCCTTTGTGCAGTTAGATTATATCTAGATTTTAGGCTCACTGTGAGCTTCATATAAAAAACAATTCAGTCATCTCTGTCTATGTAAGGATACTGTTTTTTCATTTGTGTCACTTTTTGGCTTATTTTACTGGAGATGTTTAAGGGTCATTCCCATGGGTTTTGTTTTGAGAAAGAAAATGCTGAGAGAACAAGCAAAGCAACATTTTCTGGTTTCATTTCCCTGTGAACATTTCAAAGGCTGAAACACACTGTTCGCCTGCTGTTCTCACATACGTGATGATGTGATAAAAAATTCAACTGAGCGAAGGGAATTAATGAATACTTGCTTAAAATGTGGGTGGCCACACTCCCACATAAGGGTGTTCGTCTAAGGACACACACACACACACACAGAGAGAGAGAGAGAGAGAGAGAGAGAGAGAGAGAGAGAGAGTGAGAGCGAGAGAGAGAGAGAGAGAGAGACACTTGTCCTTTTGTTTGTTTCTGTTTCTGTTTGTTCAAACAGAAAGTGGTTACAGCAATGCATGCAGCAGTATACATCTGTGCTAAGTTAAACCTTTGCATACCTTCCACTCATTACCAATAGAAATATAAAGAAACGGGAAAATCAGACGTGCCCGAAATTCTGCCCTTTTGGAAAGTCTAAGGAATGGATGAGATATGTGTTGATGGCAATTTTTGGATCAACAAACATTTTACAACAAACAGAGAATTAAAAATAAAATGTGTTAAAAAAGGTCTAATACAAATATGGCTTCTTTGTGAAATGACACAAATAAATATCCTCTGTTTTTCTCACTGTCAGGATGTAAATTTAGCATTGGTGTTGGTCTCCTGATATGGAATTTTCCACAGAATAAAGGCACTTGAAAAAAGTGCACTCAACTACTCAATGATCAACCACACTAGAGTGTGGAAGATAGCCTTTGATTTGAGTCTTATGCCAAGCGCAATAGTAGAAACAGACAATGCAAAGCTGCATCAATTTGAATTTAAATTATGGAGTTGCTATGGGGAACTGTGTGTTAGTGAAACCCGTTACTGTCACATAACAGGAGCTCAAACAAGATGATTTTACAGCAGCAGCTCCTTCTCTGATGTATTTTGCATTTTGTTGGAATGCAGAAAATCATCAGATTCTTCACGTCTTAGCACATGAATGTGTAAGCCTGAAACACAGCACCAAGAGGGTGGTTTCAAACTTTCCAAAAAAACCTGCTACATGTATATGTGAAATCTTCAGGAGCTTCAGGCTGGAATGACAGATGGTCATTAGCGCTTATCTCAATCATGCACTTACTTGATTTCCTTGATCTATTGACACAAAATGATGTTTGAATGATCAATTTTAGCCCAGCCAAGACCTTATGTTTATCATGAGGTTAAGGGCATTACAAGAAACTTAATTACAGTTTCTGCCTTAACAAAAGGTGGTTGTGGATCCCGTCTTGACTGAAAATTATTACTTGTTACTTTTGTGGTCTGCAAGGCGGGACCAGGAAGACAGCCCCATCGTATGAGTCGTGACAGTAGCTGTACTAACAACTGACTTCATTGGTGACATTGAACGACTCTCCCCAGCCTGGCACCACTTTTCTATACTGAAAAATGTTAGCATTGGTCACAGGAATGGAAGGAAATTGGTTTACAACTGAAGAAAACAGATTTTGGTGAAAACAAAAAAGAAAACCTATTTTAGGCTGAACCTCATCTTGAGACGCAGTGAAATAAATACAGGACCATCTGATGGTGTGGTGTTCATGTGAGATCACCACACAAGAGAAACAACAGGTTCAGGATGGTTATAACGTGATCTCTGTACCTCCCCTGTGCCTCGCTCAGGGGCTGTGCCACCAGGGCCCTCTATTTCACAACAGCACAGTGTTATTAACCCTCAGGGGAAATCCTGACTTCCTATGCAGTCAGCCAGCCTCACCCCTCAGCCCCAGCCAGTTCTCAGTTCTCGTCTCACTGTAATTAAGCCTCCCCAGCAGAGGAAGGAACAGGAGCAGAGTGGAAATTCAGTCAGGGAGGGGGGAGCAGGTTGAGGTGGGGGTGTGTCTGTTGTCCGTAGCCACGATGAGAGAGCAGTCATGTAACTAGATGACATGTAATTTGCACAATGTCATGTACATTGCACAACAGAAACTAGTCTTTTTCAGGGGGACGGGGGATACAAGGACATGAGGCCCCTCCCCGGGTGCATTCTTGGGGAGAGGGTTGATCAGCTCAAGTATTTGAGTCCAGGCAATCAGTTCCCAACACATCCTTTTGCTCTGTCAACTGAGTGTCAATGTGATGTTTCCATATTTTAGATAATCTTCTAAAGAGAATGTACGCAGACATTAATATGATCCCTTGCTCAAGCTTCCATAGTTCATTGCAGAGTAATTGTCTATGATCGCTTTGAGATTTTGATTGATGACTTGATGGGAATTGCATTAAAATGACATATTGGAAGCCTGGTTTTGCTGAGTGTAAGAGAATTTAAAAAAAATAATGGATTCATAACTTATGAAAATGAATCAAGCTCTATTTTGTTTGATTCAATCACAATAGCCAAGTAACCATAACCTAAGTAACCACAGGTTGATTACATTAAACTTTAGTTCCAACTTTTATGGTATTAAAACGTACTAGATGAGGCAAACTCCATTCTGTAGTTGTACATGGTGGTCTGATTTTTGTGTATCAGGGGATAATGTCTTTGGAACACTGTTGCTAAGTTATTGCCATGACAACAGCAGGGAGACCTAGAGTGGCAAAAATTTCCTGAAGGCATGTTGACTACACCACACAACACGTTTAAAGACAGGCCACCTCTGGGAATATGGTATTGCCATAATAGCAGTGAACAACACAACAAAAATGCAGCTGTTCAATATATGCCGAAGGAAGCCTTTCTTACACTCCCACGTTTTCTTTTCTTTTTTGGTTGGGGTCCTAGGAGCAGCGCTCCCAACCGCAGGATGAAGATATCATGGACATTCCCCTGGATGACCCTGAGGCTAACAAGGCAGCAGCCAAGATCCAGGCCAGCTTTCGTGGTCACATGACCCGAAAGAAGATGAAGGATGACAAGCCCAGGGAGGAGGTGAGTAGTGGAAGGGGTGTGAGAGTCTGGAGGGTTGTTAAAACTTAAATAACTGACAACAGGCTGACTAATCATGATTACTTGGAACAGCCTTCAAATGCTTACTACTCATGATTATGTGATTATGTGATCTGAAATATCCTTGAATTATTAGAGCAGGGTATGGACATTGCTAACTGAAAACATACTTTGAATGAGAATTCACACTGGTGAAATAAATGGATATAAATGTGAAGGAGGTAGTTTTCTCAGAAGTAAATTATATACCTTGTTTTGAGAGAAACCCACAGATTGTTATTTTTTTATTTTTTAGATTTTCAAATACCCCATTACTCAAACACAGTTATTGTTTGCACATAATTATTTATAAAATATTCTTTGTAGTTTAAGTTATCAAGTAATATTCAAATAACCTACATGCATAAACCCCAAGCTCTGAGGCCAAAGAGAAGAGTTTTGTCATTAATAGCATAGACAGTTGACAAGTTCAGTCCTGGGAAACTTCAGTTTGTCAAAACCTGCAATTATGAGGTAAGGACTACTGTGTGCCTAAATTATAATTCTCACACAGAGAGATTATTCCCCTGTTAACAATGGCGGGGAGCTCATTAGCAAGTCCCTCGATGACGATGTGGGATTTCTTGGCCAGGGGCAGAGACTGGGATGTCATGTCAGTTCCTCCAGCTATACCCTCTGAGGCAGAAAGAGAACGAAAAGGTAGAATTACATTTACATTAGCTACAGAGGTACAGTGCTTGACAACTGAAAAAAGACACTCAAGCATTCTAGCACTCTGATACTCATTGATTACCTCTCTGTTTCTGTCCTCCACTATTGCTCATTTCCTTTTTGCAGTTAAAATGTATTGCCCCATAGAGATTTGAATTCAGTCTTAGACACTTCTGAGACTGCTGGTGTTTATTTACTGTTGATTATTAAAGGGGAAGTTCACATACAACAGAAAATAATGGATCACCTTTCTCTATAAAATGTAACTCTGTATTGAAGTGGTCATAACAGTGTAAAAGCTACATATGTTAAGACCAAATCTGTACTCCCAGCATCGGACCCAATTTAAATAACCAATTTAAACTTTATTTAAAATTGTTGGTATGATGAGAGCAAAAAGGGTTCTACTACATTAGAAGAACAAGGAATTAGGACCAATGGTATCTGGTAATATCAGGAGCTTTTCATGAGAAAAGAGTTTTCTAACTTCAGCCTCTGCTATGGTAGTGATTTTATGCCCTTAAATCCCCATGAACAGTGACACCTCAGTTGCTTGCGGAGTTTCTGAAAACTGTAGCTGTTTCAAAGCTGTTTTAGTTTCATTACAGAGCAAGGCAGGACAAAACCATAATTGTGACTAACAGCTGAAAGACATTATTGCTCAGAAATCACTATCCAACCAGTAGTGAGGCACACACTGTCCATATTTTTCATACATAACAGTACTACAGATAATTCAGACAAAATCTAGGACCAGGGTTGTGGTATCAAGATGAGCATACAACTCACAGAAAAATAAAACAATGGGAGTGATGACTTTTTTTTTGCATAGTTCAGCTAAAATGTTTTAAATTATTTCTTGGAAGAGACATCACTGATGGAGAAGGGTGGACAAACAACTTATTACCTAACAAATACTCATATTTCATCAGGTGATTCCATTATTTTGTCTACTCTAACAGATACAGCAAGACATTGTGACATCTTTCACAAGACATCTCATCAAATGGCTGTTTGAACAAACATCTGTTGAAGTAGAATCGAAATTCTCTCCTGTTCTGCAGCATGCCAACTTGACATTACATTACATTACATTAATGACAGTTGTTAGATGCTCTTATCCAGAGCAACTTACAAGGCTAAGTGCATAAGAATGGTACGAAAACCCTTGAGAGGGGTAAAGTCCCAAGTGCCAAAGGTGATCGAATAGATTAGGACTCCCCTACCGACTATCCAAGGAGAAAACAAACAACAGCCAAGGTTAAAAACAATCATGTTAATTAACACTGCACATTGGTCCTCCGTGTGAAACATTTAGTATTATGTCATTTGTTTCCACAAGTAAAACTCTGGTTTGGAGCATGCTTGAATTTACCAGGGGTGTAGAGACACCACCTATGACTGTGTTGACTGGCTGCTTAAAAGCACAGTTTTGTACCCTTACACAATTGTAATTTACTCAGAACACCTCCTTCCATTACACATGTTGCCACAAAGAACACTAGAGCCATTTTGTTTGTTGCAACAAAAGACGGTAAACACCTCTGTGCGTTGATTAATAAATTGGATTTCTTTAAAGTCACTGAAAATCAATCAAATATCATCTGCTGTGCTCCTTTGTTGTCAGAAAGAAGGCAACATTGAGCAATTATGTGTTTTTTTCATTAACTAATAAGTTAAGCCACGCTTTATATATTTTATATAATTCTTCTGCCTCAGTATTTCAGGTCAAATAACTTGTAAATTGTAAAAACTGACAACTTTTTCTATATAAAAATGTATAACAAAAGGTGAGCTTTTTTTGATACTGAAAAAGACATGGACTATTTTTCATTACAATTTGTAGGTTTTCATCAATACTCTTGGGTGAAATTTTAAGGGAGTAAACCTGGGGGCCTGTGCCAAAAATAGAGTCAGCAGTTCCAGAAAGCAGTTTCATACACAACAAACTGGACAGCCGGGTCTCCTTTTATACACACATACAGGTAAACTGTATGAGAATGAGCAGACCTGGTCTGCAAGCCATTTTCTTCCATACTCAGTCATCAAACAGCTAGGTTGAGCTACTTCAACCTTCTCTAGCTCTAGGTTCTGGAAATCCATGGTGTATGCCACTCCCTCCCACACCTGAGCTGTGAAATCCCAGAGACAAATAATTTCAGCGTCTGGGTGTCTCCAGCTCCATATTTGTTAGTAAAGAAGCAGTCACATTTAACAGACTCTCAGACCACCGCCATTCAGAATGTTTAGCCATAACAAATTCCAGTGTTTCATTTTTATTTAGAAATGAGCTTAAATAGAAGAATGTAGCCAGCAGGACTTAACACATCTGCCAAAAACTATAATGGGATTTTAGGCTTTTCACTAGAATTGGATAAATACTGTATACAAAGCCTTTATAATTTCTCTGTACGATGTTAATCCCTTACAGCTCAATGGTTATTAAAATGCCCTTTAATTGACCAGGATTTTGTCAAAGATATAAAACATTATTTGTATCATAAAAAGACTGGACAAACACAGAGATTGGCATCTTGTCATCAGGTTTAAATTATGTTACAGGCTTAAATCCATTTACCCTTTAGAAAGATATTATACTTACTAGAGTTGCTGAGGGGTGAAATCTTTCAACATTCTACCCACAACTAAGTGCTGGGTTGTATCATTGGTTTGTATGTGATTACATTCGGCCTCATACGTTTTCTAAACGCAGGGGGTAGGTATTCCTCCCGCTGGAGTGGTGAAGATGTTTCTGGTTTTTGCATCATCTGAATCACTAACAATAAAAGTGGATTCATTAACTTAATGAACACAGGTGAAAATGTGGTTAAGGAACTCAGCAATTTTCCATTCATGCTAAGAATATTCAGAATTCAGACACTGAGCAATCAATAAAGTGGTGTGATAAAGCTTGCAACAATATACAAAAAACATATTTGGCACCCCACGACCAGGATTGCTTACCCTTGGGCAATGGGCTCCATTCACTTATGAGTTTGACTTCCTAAAAACATTAATATTTCCATTAGGCACATTGCACAAAAAATGTAAATGGACTCTCTGAAATGGCATGAATTCATAATAATGGAAATATCGCCCACATCAGTGGCTGATGCAAGTTGATTAGCTTTTTTTTGATTGAGAACAGAAACTTCAGCACAGCTATTGGCTGCTGTAGGAGGAGAGCTCTGCCACTGGCTGCTGTAGAAACTGAGCACTGCTTTTCCCTGCTAGAATAAAAGTGGTTGTTGTTGTCCCCCTGTGTTTGTGGCACGTAGGAATCGGTGTCATAAAACGATCACATCAGTCACTGAAATTACATTTTCGTAGTGGGCGATAGAAGCATCCAGAATCCCAGAACACATAATATGAGAGTGATGAATATCCAAAGACTGAGTTGTCACAGCTTTCTGCTTTGCCAAGAGCCATACTCCTTCATATTTCAAGTGCCGTTACTCTCAGGTGAGGCTGTTATTGGGTTCTCTCTCACATCACACCACTCAGACTGCCTAGATTTGTCGATCCACATTATACTTCCCAAGCAGTGAAGACCATGAATAATGATTTTATTTCCAATACATTAAAATATTATCACATATTAAAATTATTGAACATGCTTACATCATCCACCAATCTTCACATGATTTCCTATTTGTTTTTAGAAAGTTAAATGTAAAGGAGAATGTGCATTCTGTTCAATTGCAGCTGCTGTTTTAAGGCCCTCTGATTCTGGTTCTTTTGTTTGTCTGTATGGAAGTGTCAAATGAAGAACTATAAGTAAATATAAGTGTATAACTAAATATACAAAACAATTGGGATGCTGAGGAATGAGGTGGAGTGAAAATGAGGTCTTGCAGCAATTTGTTGTCCCTGTGTTTATGCTAAAACATTTTCACTGAACAATAACGGCAGTGACTGTATTGATAAATATTTAGCATTTCCTTCTTTTCTCCTATGCAATATTATTCATAAATAGGGTGTCATAATGTGATATAAAATGCATGTTAAAATATATCATAGAATATGCACATACATTCCAATACAGATTTTTAAACTTGATTCAATTTTGAGAAAACTTATAAAGATTTTATTTCTCAGTATCCACATAAGTAAATATATTGTTTTGGGTTTATATCTCACCATATAGTTGACACCTCAACGATAAGTATGTTTGACATATTTGAAAGGTTGAAATTTCTTGGCCTGCAGGGAAAAAAGAGAGAGGCTTCATGAATCCCACACTGAATTAAAGTGACTATGTGGCCATGTGTTATGAGTGACTCACTGGTTTTAACCAGTTGCATTTTTTGTGCCACACAGTATATATACTGATGGACAGTATATATGGTAGCTCTGCCTTTTATGTGTCTTACAATACCAAAACAGTTAAGAAGAACATTCTGGCATCCAGTGATATGTAGGAGCAGGACAAGCAAATGTAAATCAAGCTAAGAAAAAAAACTAATACATGCTGCTTCAATAGTACCAGTGATGCATTTAAAAATTTTGAATGCCAGGATGGTAGAGAACAACATTTTGGAGTTTTGTAGCAGGCTGAGCTAACAAACTAGCCAGCTTTGTTAAGGTGGCTACCTAGCATTATCAGGCAGTTCTCTGATATGGGGCAATTGGTTCATACAGTAGGACTAAGACGGAGCTCTTGGTTTTCATGATGTATATCTTGTTCCATTCTGGGGATGAACTGACGTGCGGGGGTTTTCTGATGATGAATATTACTCCTATTGACCTGCTGCACTGTAGCGTGGAGCCAGGTAGCTCTGTGACCATTCTCAGCAATGTGCTAGAAACAGTCTTTTCCTCATGGAATCATTAACCTAGCTGTAGCCCTTTTAGCAAGTTCCCAGCAGTGCCTGCTCTAACTACTCGTTGCTAGGCAATAATGTAGACGGTATCTAGTAAATGTCATGAGGACGCAGCATGAATACTCTTGGTTATATTATTTATACGGGTGAAACACATCAGTGACATGCTTTTAGTTCCTTATCAAAAACGTAAGAGATTTAAAACATTTTTACACCAAAGTAGGGTGTGATTACTAGTGTGTGTGGTTTAAAATTTTGAAGTAGTCAGAATTTTACCCTCCATGTTTGCTAGAGCTGTGCAGGTCACAACAGCTAGCCTCTACTTTAAGATAATTTAACCATTCTTTTACATCAGGTATTTTCTACACTGGCTATGTACCCAGCCTCTTGTTGCTGTGTATAAACAAGAGGGGTCATGGGTCAGCTGAAACATAATGGCTTGAAGAATTTTGAATGAATTTTTGCATGAGTGCATTGGAAATTGCTGCAATGGGCAAGTAGACTAACACTCCAGCAGATCAGACAGACACTGAAAACAGGACCATCCGGGAGGGGGCAGACACATTACCTGGCCTAGATTGCACTGCACTCTTGTGATTGGTTGGGTATATGGCCCCACCCAGGGGAGAGTGCGAAACCTCTTCCCTATTTAGGCCTGTCCTGGGTGGTGTCTGATGAGGTCCAGGTTGATTAGCATCCATGCCACAGTAAGATTATTTTTAAATCCTCTCGACTCCCATAGACTCCTCTAATGGGGGGTTTGAGGATTCATTTGGGCTACCATGGAGACACAATTCCTCACAACACTAATGGATACTGTGTGTGATGAGGTCATATGATGTGTGTGTGTGTGTGTGTGTGTGTGCGTGTGAAGTACATGCAATAGCACAGGCAAGCTGATCAAAGAGTACAAATTAGGCTACATTCCTTTGTGGAAATGAATTCCCATTATCACATGCGCATTAATGTAAGATTATCTAATATTTCTGTTGCTACAACCATTTTTCTTAGCTCCCCTTTCTGTTCTTTCCCCTGCCTCTCAGAATTATTACAGTGATTATGACTGAAATAGTTGTAGAATTATAGTAACATTACATACAGTAGGTCACCACTGTTATTCCTCTTTTGAAGTAAAGTCATAATGCTCCTGCTTAGCTTGCTCTGTGTTGTTCCTGTTTTTATTTAGTTCCTGTTTATTTTTCTAAAACCACCTCATTTCAAGAAAACACCTCAGTGCTACCCCCTTCCAAAAGAATAAGTGGATAAGGAACAATAAGAGGATAACACACACATTATGCATAAGTTCAGTAATGCAAAGACGCTTGGTCCTATTCACAAAGATTTCTATCCGATTCTGCAGGATAAAAGCAAGGCTGGCGGGCATATGAAGACTGGTTGTTGCTTTTGTTTATTATTTAGGATGCCCCACATCCTGCATCTGACACCCCCCCCCCCCCCCCCCCCCCAAAAAAAAAATATAAAAATAAAAGCCCATTCACTTAGCCTCATCATTAGAACCTATCAACCAACTCCATCCCCCTTTCCTCCTGATCCCACTTTGGTAACTAGATGTCATTAGATTGTCATTGCAGTACGTCCCACAATCTGTGGACTGAAGATAGCAACCATCTGGTGTGGAGTGGAGTTTGCAGTTCAGTGGCTGTGGTTTGCCACTGCATTAGAAATGTGTCTTCAGTCGGCAAGCCTCTTTAACCCATGAGGTATTAATAAAACAGGAGAGCAACTGCTGTATTAATAAAACAAAAAGGACACAACCCACTTCTACATGCATGAGGGGAATAATCTGTTCCTCTTGGCATGACGACAAGTGGGCTGTGATACTAGTGTAGGAGTTTCTGTCTGTGTGTGTTAATGTGTGTGTGTAGGTCTAATTAAGTAACTATATGCATGGAAGAGCAAGCAGTTCTTCCATGCATTTTTTACAAAAATATATAAGAGGTTCTCTCTATTGTTCCAGTAGAAATATGAATTTTTTGTGCAGTATGCACACTTGCAATGTAGGTCAAGATTCAGCCAAACTCAATTACTGAACAGGCATGCTTCCTCTCAAGGTGTAGGTGATTTGGTTTGTGGGGAGCCATAAGGAACAGAGAATAGAGAAATATGTTATGACTCAAAAGTATCAGTGGGTCTCTGGGTGGCTCTAGCTGTGAAGACATCCAGCCTGTAAGCAAACAATGAACCCTATGATGGGGTGTTTGATTTCCAGTCATGCCATTGCCAGCTTTAGCTGGAGTACTGCATAATCAAGGCAGCAATAAGCCCAGTCTCACCAGGGAATGACACATGGTAAGCCTGCCAGTTCCATTGGTCACATAGCTCTCCAGGGACCACGTCAGCATATCATCGCCTTGACATGAACAGGCACATGATGCGATCGTGCAGTCAGTCACAAGCTGTTAAGTCTGTCCATGAGTCTTCAGTGTGCCGTTTTTCCTTTTCTGTAAATTTCAGAAGCAGCGGGAACGGAAGTAGCTGAGGAAGACGTGGACGCCTCGGCGCCTGAATAGCGGGGTCCCAGGGTTGGCCGAAGAACAGCATGCCCACCGCAATAACACCCCATCTCTATCACCCGAGAGAAAATTTCAATGTAAAAAATAACTATATACATATATAAAAATATATAAACTAGGTTTGGGGTGTGTCCTCTGATCAGTCAGCTCTATCACACTTTTTTCTTCTTTCATTCCACTGTCCAATCAGAGTGGATATCAGTGACCCAAGCTAGTGTTTCACAGCATGCTTTTTTTTTTTAAATAATACTACTGTATGCACTCTGTCAAAGTATAGGCACATGTCTGAATGTGAACAGGTTTAAAAAGTAACAGGGTTTTGGATGGGGGATGGATCATTCAAGTTATGTTTTGTCTGTTTTCACTTTACTCAGCTACATTCAGTCTTACGGTATATAAAGAATATACACAGGATGCGGGAATTATGCATTTTGATGAGATGACAGATCAAGGCCTTTTCTAAATCATGATGTGGTTTTGTTTTGCCTGTTTAATAAAGCTGAATGAATTGCAGTAAAAATTCATTTTTTTCCCATTATTCTTGTGTTCATCAGTTCATCAGATATGAATAATCAATCAGTAGCACCAAATCATTGAATGCCAGTTAACATGTAACGCGGGACTACTCTCTTGGCTAGGAACAGCATTCAAGCTCAGGATCATTATAAAAACTGGTAGAGTAGATCACCCCAGGGGTAATGAGGTGGACCTTATTGGACCATGCTATTTTCAGCCATCATAAACAGCAAATCAACTGGAGAATGTCCCAGCTTTATCTGGATGGATTGCCATTTGTCACACAACAAATATTGATAAGCATAAGCATAAGCATAATTACCCACTAGGAGGAATTCTCTCCACGCATAGTTTGACCTTAGAATTAGAGTTCTATCAGTGGAAAATGCAGTTTCTAAATCTAAGTTTCCTGTTAAAAACAGACACATGAGATTAATTACTTGACATATATTTAACAGGCAACCATTCAAATTTGCATTCACTGACATTTAAAAAGTAAAACAGTTTATTCTGATTGTTTATTTCAATAGCAACAGACTGACTCGTTAAGTAGGTATTATCATTAATAACCAATTATAATAACATAACATCCACAAAAATGTAACAGCCAGTTAACCTAATTGTTATCATGGACAGAGACTAAATTATTTTCATTTTAGTTTCAAGTTCCTCCAATTTTACATGGGGACTGGAAATATAAACAAAGTATGTATTTCACAGTATGAGCCATGGTTTCCACATCTTGATTATTTGCTACACAGCAACAACCTATCATTGAATTGGTAATTGAGTCAGCATAATGTTTTCTGGTGCTGAAAAAAGGTAAATATGATTCTAAATCTAACATTTTCTAAATTTTTGTATTCTAAATATTTAATGTATTTGTTAAGTGTTTGTAAGTTGCATCAGCACAAAAATAACTAGTCTTGCATTGTGACATCCACAGGCAATGCAGACAAATGAAAAAATTACAATGTGATGAGGTGTGTACACATATATTATAGAATGTATAACTAATTTAATGCAGGACTGCGTCTTATGGACTGGCCTGAAGCACTCCTCCTACTCACCACATGGGGAAATAAAGCCAGACTCAAAACTAAGTGACATATTGAACTATTTCGCTGTGACGACAAGTTAAGTGGAGTCCACTCCACTTCTGTGCATCCAAAAGGCACTGAAGAGCACAAACAACTGTGGAGTGGTACTGACTAGTCATGCAAAAGCTTTCAATATCTATGACAAGGATGGATATTAACTCAGCTAAATTTGGAGGTGGATTTAGAATATTATTTAAAGGCAAATCTCAGCAACAAAATAAAATACATAAAACAAGAAAACATACAATACAAAAAACATTTAAGAATAAAGAGTCATGTTTTTGGTTTGATAAACAAGCTTATAGAAAATATCATACCACATATTGTATAAATTCAAGCTCCCCTCCAGTATTAAACAGGCTAACGCAGAACTAGGACTGAACATGGACTGAACTGAATCTTTGTTCAGTTGTGGGGAAAACACTGCCCTGCCAGAGCTCATGTTTTAATTACAATGTCCAAATCGTAAAGGATGGGAGAAACTGGAGCATGCAGTAATTACTGTGTTGGTACTTGCCTTTTCTCCTGACCCCAGAAAAACCTGCTTCCCTGGCTGCCCATGCATCATGGCTTACAGCAGACAGAACACAGCCTGAAGAATACCATGTGTGCTGGGGAAAATGTTCCAAATGCTAACATTCTACAGTAACTAGATTACTTTTGGCATAAGGAGTAATTTAACACAATACTGTTTTCATTGTAAGGAATCAGATTACAGTCAGATTTTCAATTAAGCAACTATACAATAATTTGGAAAAAAAAATCTAACTGGAAAAGAATAGATGGACAAAAAGATTTTGTCCAGTTGTATTTGATATTAGATCTTTATTAATGTAAAGATATTATTATTATTATTATTGTTGTTATTATTATTATCAATATTATTATGATTATTATTGTTGTTGTTGTTGTTGTTGATATTGTTATTGTTATTGCAATTAGTGTGCTTTAAAAAGCTGCAGTTCATACTTAAGGTGCCACCCTCTCTCATCACAGAGCACTTCTTATTGCTTTAGACATGGGAGGAGGGGACCTTGCATGCCCTCCTCTGACTAAATAATGAATCAACATCCTTTTTGCAGGGCAACAGTGTGTGTCAAGGTACGTATTCCTAGCGGAGGATGGTGGGTGATACATGCTGAGTCCTCTTTAAAGGGAACCGTATCTTTCCATGATTGCCGAATTTTACTGTGTGACTATTTCCAAAATCAAAGACGACAGGCAGCATGTAAAATAGACACACTGTAAGCATGGGTTGTACACAGGAGGGCAATCAGCTGAAAAGAATTATAAGAATTTTACAGCATTTTACAATGAAGGGGGAAAACTCACCTGAGCCGCAACAAATATATGGCATGCAGAGGTGGAAAACCCAAGCTTCAGAAAGTCAAAATCCAAACATGGATTTTCTCCATCCATGCACAAAAGCAACTCTAAACCCTTAACCCATGTAGATAAGTTAATTAGTGAAATCATGTGTTTTAGTGCTCAGGTGAAACAAATGGTAGTACTGTTTCTTTCTGAAGCTGGGGTTTTCCACCTCTGCATGCCATGAAATGGGGGATGGTTAAATGCCCAGATTAAGTGTGGCAGGTTGAGAATTTTGCCTAGGTGCCAATAAAGTGCATGAGGGCAGAAGGTCTTTAATGTCAACAGTTAGTCAGGAGCACAGCACTGGGATATTGGTTTTAAATTTGGTCCCCAGGAAAGACTGCCACCTACTGGTGCACCAATGCCAACTCAATTTTCTCAGGAAGTATCTTATGCCAGAACAAACAAAGCCCAACATTGCTTAGATTCAGCCAACAGAGTCCAGACAGTGATTTGACCTCTTTGTACGATCACATTCCTTCAAATATATTTAGTAAAAGGTTTTCTGCCCATTGTTAATATCTTAATGTTTATTCAACAGTGCTCATGTTGAATGACAGAACTGAAGTTTCTATGTCAGCACTATGGTCTCACTCCCTGTACAATAAGGCAGACATGAACCTGGAATATCTTGTGTTATTTGCTTCATGAGTTTTGGCTTTGTCTTTGTGCAAAAAATGTGAGCAGGATTTTCAGCTGTTTCTGAGTGCTTCCACCACCCCCCAGCCCGCCCACACAGTCTCCCACGTGCCCTTACGCCCCGCATGGAGCTGCTGATGGGAGCTGCATTCGGGAGGGGGTGGGCGGACTCCGGCTGGTTACGCCGGGAGTCAGGAGACGCGAATATTCTGCCGTTTCCAATAGCAACACACATTGCCACTGCTGTTCAAAAATTTTCCCTGTTGTTTTGAACACTCAAGTCAGTATAATTACTGTTTGTACACTCTGAGAATGGATCATATTTATTAACATTGCACATTGTTGTGGAGATGCTATTGTACAGTTTCGGGGGGGGGGGGGGGGGGGGATGTGCGATACAACAAAGAGCGTTGCATACTGTATGTGTAAAATCGATATACCAAATTAGATGTCTGAACACTGATTTTGATCTTTGTACTGCAAAAACAATCCTGTGAATGTATACGGGAGACCCATTATAGATAACGCACATGTAAGGAATATGTAACAGACCTACAGTGATTAGTTTATATGGTTTTTACAAAATTGCCCACATTTATATTTTAAAACATATAGGCAAGCTTGTGGCATTGGATGATCTACATTGTGAAGTGGGGTTGTTTTACCACCTGAATTGCAAGAGCAGTAAATATATGAATACATGTGTTAGAATACCTCACGTAATGAAATGTACCAGGACTACATTCAGGCCAACCAATAACATGTACCAGCATGCACACATGTGCACACACACACACACACACACACATATATATATGTGTGTGTGTGTGTGTGTGTGTGTGTGTGTGTGTGTGTGTGCACATGTGTGCATGCTGGTACATGTCGACACAGGAACAAATACATACAATTGCATTATGTTATGTACAAATATGTATGTATGCATTGTTAAAGAAAAGCAAGGAATGCCAAAGGTAGAAACACGGTTGGGGAGGTTTGTTTTTCCAGAGGTTATTTTGTAAAGGCTTTTTTTGCAGTTTTTACACCACAGAGCTTTTTCCGTGTTAATGAACA
This sequence comes from Albula glossodonta, assembly GCA_019788955.1. Lineage (NCBI taxonomy): Eukaryota > Metazoa > Chordata > Actinopteri > Albuliformes > Albulidae > Albula > Albula glossodonta. The sequence goes on along the minus strand of JAFBMS010000006.1, from coordinate 8,198,116 downwards.
GCTCTCTTGCTGAGGTACTCCTACAGATGGATTTCTGTTACATCCTTCCATGAAATAAATGCCCCTGTGTTCACCAAGGCAGCAATTAGTGATTGTTATTAACCACTATGATGAGCAGCACACCCTGCTACTGTGATAGAGCACCTACCGCTGCTCTCACTGGGTAGTAACAATCTCTAATTGCTGCCTCAATTATATTTGAATATGAAAAAAAATGTAACAGATATTGGTTATTGCTACTTTATCATAAGTGCTCACATGCATGCACATCTCATAGGTATCTGTCATGCATACAAATTTCTGTTAATATGCATATCCAGCTATGAGATGATATTCATAAAAGTAGAAGTGAATGATGCTGTACTTGAAAGGTTGCATTTTGACATGTATTCCTGTCATATATATATAGTTGGGTGAATAAGAATCATTGGCAGAATTAAATATGAAATATAATAAACCATTCTATGAAATGCAGTATTAAATATTTGGAATTCATTTTGTTTGATATGTGTATCACATATTATATGTATGCTTGTGCCTATGTCTTGGAAACTGCACCCTCTGCTGGCGAAACAAACAAAGGAAGGCTTGTGTTAAATCAGCTGACTGGCAGAATTCAGGCACCTAACTGGGCACTACTGTTCTCAACACGTGTGGTCAGTTTTCTATTCTTATTTATCCCTTGTGCTGTTTGCTTGTTGCAGATACACATGATCTGAAAGAAATCTTGCTACTATTTTAAATGTCAGTGACATAGGCAGCCCCCAGTGAATTGAAGAATAAATGTTAGCTTCTGACATGATCGTAACTGGACTTAAAAGGACATATCTTGGCACAATTGCTAAGGAACTTTACTTTTGAAATTTGTCAAGCTGCATAGCATAAACTACTTCAACCACAGACTGGATGTGCAGATCCATTTTATGAGGCAAAGGATTGAGTAGCCAGCTGGGATGTTTATAAGTTGGTTGACAGCTTTCAGTTTCTCTAATATTTACAAGTGATATTTCCTTTTCATGTTGTTGCTTCTGGATCTGAATGATGACTAAAATTTATTTTGCCATTATCAGCTACAAGTACCCATGTGTATTTTAGGTGTGTATTTATGGAAGATTAATGCCTGCGTTTTTAGCCATAAATCCAGAGACAGTATTTACCAATTGCACACAATTGAACAAAGTATTAAAATTACTTAAAATGTATTTTTACATCACAATTTTAAGAATTCTTAGGAATTAAAGAATATCATTCATGTACATGATAAATGTATATAACTTTGTATGCACTGTGAATCTGTTCCATTACAGCTTTAATATTTTACAGAATTTTCCTTTTTTCTTTTAAAACATCAAATGTTTGTGTGAATTACTTGCTGGTTTTAGGCCATTTGTAAGTGTTGCTAATCTTATTGCTCCACTCAGAAGCACAGAAGGGCCGTCCTGCGCAGACAAAGCCGTGGCTGCGGTGCAGCCTTGTTAACAGTCCCTTCCACCATGACACATAATGGACTTTGCTGGGATATAAAAATGTAAATGAGAACTGCCCAACTACAAAGGGAAATGCCTCTCCTTTCAGCTACTCCCGGATCCTCGCTTCTACCCCAACATTATAAACAAGAATTCACCCCCTTCCCGACCCCTCTAAACCCCCTCCCTCACACACACACACACACACACACACACAGAACCTTGTCTCCAGCCATTAATCCTAAATCCAAATGTCAGAGCAAATGGGAATGTCTTACTTTTGTCTGAGTCAGGGCATATATTTTCTCAGTAACAGTTCCCATGGCTTTTCTCATCTTCTCTGTCTATAGTAGAGTTTTTTTTAATTTGGGGAGTGGGGGGAGGGTAGTCACTCTTGTTCCCCCCCCCCCCCACCCCCTTGGCTTGGCTCAAAGATTTGGAAGGCTATGCATGGACAACAAGTGGGTACCGAGCCACGGTGTCTGAGGGTCCATGGAGGGACCCTTCACACAATCTCAAGGGTCTCTATGATCACTGTCCCTTCTATTCAACGAACTTTTATGGGTCTGTATGCTTAAGTGGGAAACAAAACCTCAAGCATTTATTATGGAGATGAGTTTGGAATTCCACTTATGTTCAACCCAATATTCCCCCCATCCCTACCCTCCCAAAATTGTACCCTCCATCCAAGACCTGTTCAAATTCAATGCCATTGTATTATAAATTCACATGTATGGGGCACTGGGCACTGTTTCCTGCTGCACAGAATATCTGTGGAGTTCATACTGAATTAAGTAGTTTTTTTCAAGGTGAAGATGTGTGAGATTATTGTTTAAATGCTTTGTTGGTTAGTTTCTGCTCTGGCAAATACCATTTTCCAGACCTCCATGGACAGGCATAGCACAACAAGAGGGGGCTCAGGTATGGGTGGAGTCACTTGCCAACCAATCAGATAATATTTAAAACACTTCATTAGACCTCTAATTCCACCCAATTCATCAGATCATCTGCTCAAAATCTAAAAAAAAGTTTGACATAGGAACATAATTTTCCCCAAACACTAAAAAGCTTGCCACTAAAACTTTAAAATCTCCAGCCATAAGGAAGAGTTCCTGAAGTCTGAAGCTCACTATATGCAGAAAGAAACACACATTCTTATCCCCAGAGACAAACACAGACACACACAAACACACACACACTTGCACACACAGAGACATACACAGGCACACACATCAGCACACAAAGGTAGTGGTGTATATATATGCAAAAATATACACTGGCAACACACACACACACATGCACACACATGCACATACACACACACACACACACATACACACACACACACAGAGGTGAATACTCATTCACACACACACACACACACACACACACACAGTGCTCTCTCACTGTGGCGTTGTGAGTGAAAGAAGCAGTCTTTGCAGAGCCCTGGTTTCAGAAGCTGTGCAGTACTGTGCTGTGCGTATTCAGGGACGTGCCCTGAGTGGGCAAATCATGCTAATTGTCTGGGAGAGAAACCCAGCGCTAGACCCAAGATGAAGGCAGAGAGGGAGGCTTCTTTCAAAGCATCGCCCATTTCTGCACTTTTCCTCAACTTGTGTCTTCTCCTTTCCTACTTGTCAGGTAAGAAAAAAATCTGCAAGCCTCCTCATAAAAAAACATGCTGCTTTATAACTTTGCAAACAAATTGCAAAAAGAAGAAGGAATGTGTGTAATGCGTATACAGTGCAGGGGGTGGAAGGAAAGTGAGTGAGAGTATGTGTGTGTGTGCGTGTGTGTGTGCGTGTCAGCGTTCCTGACTTTTTTGTCATTGTTTCTATTCATGTGCCTACAATTGAAGCTGAGAACATTTGAGAGCCCTTATAGCAGGGATTTGTCTCTGCTCAAAGTTTGTTCTGTATGTTTGACATCCTCAGAAAATGTCTCTGTTACTTGTTGCTGGTGTTTTGAAATCAGGGATACAGAGAGGATATTTTGTTACATGAGAGAAAGAGTTGACCAAATTCATAGAATATAGTTTTCATGAATGCAAGAGTGGGGAAAACATAGATATACTATGCCATACTGATGAGCCATCAGTTACAGAGTGAGTCTTCGTCAGTATAATTACAAAACACAGATTATAATTTACAGTTCTTTTTTGTAAGTTGTATCTCCAGCATTTTAGATCAATTCATTGTTTTCTCTTGTAAATGTTTCCTATTTCTGATGAGGTCAAATATTTTTTTATTTTCTGCATAAAAAACATCAATTATTTTTAATTATTCTGATTTAAATAAACTTTTAAAAAATATCAGCCATCATGAATAAGCAACAATTAACACAAAAACCTGAATATTTTTTCATTTGGCATGTAATCTTCAATATTTTGCTAAACATGAATGCTATTTTTAGCTTGCAATATGTAATGGTATAGGCCATCATGCAATTTTAAAAATTGTACCAAAAAGTATTAAGCAGTTGCAAGTTAGATTTCCAATATTTTAGCGTTTGAGTGAAGGATTTGTACGTGAGCAAATTCTGCTCAAATTTAACTGCACAAGTAATTAATGCAAGGTACAAGACATCATTTGCTGGACAAAAATGTTAAATATTAGGGGAATGTAACAATAATGCTGCTTCCATGAAAGTACAGCCACTGATCAAAAAGCCACTTAGGAAGGTGTTGGGCCACAGTCTAGAGCCTAGAATTCTAGAATTCTGCAGGAAGAATACAGCACCTCCCTTCCATGAAAAACTCAATGAACTCATACTCTGTTGCTACAAGTGGAAAACGTTGTCATTGCAGAATGTCATAAATGCTTGATTTGTTTAAAATCTGGTGACTGAGAGGGATATACAGCTATAACATACAGATATAATGTCATTGTCCTGTTCTTCAAATCACAGAGCAAATCTGCTCAAACTACGAGACAGGACACTCCCTTGAAAGCCACCACTCAGCAATAACTCATTATTAACCTGGGCATTCGATGATCACTCAGGACAATTAAGTAACTGCTGATATCAGCCTTGTTTTCTGGCCTTGATTTACCTCTGCAATGGGTAGGAAGGTGTCAAAATGCTCCTCTACGTGACTAACTTTTTTGGAGAATTCAATACTGTACCCTGAGATGCTTATATCAGTGACAGGTTAGGATTTGAGTCATTTGCAGGGTATAGTACTATATAAATCACACAGCTAAAAAGTGTTGTTTTTCTAACAGCAAAATATGTGAAATATAGAACAGCAAACTCTGTAAATTGAATAGTACAGTTCAATCAGTAATAAGCTGTGTTTCATACTCAAGACTATGGCCTGAAATGTTAAAAAAGGGATGTCAGCCAGGCAGTTAACCTTGGAAAGGCAGTGCTCACGTGGACAGTGGGAACAAACACCCCTCTCTGGATCTCGTGAGTGACTGGGCCTCTTTGGAGGGTTATAGGGAGACATGGCCCCAGGAAGAGCAAGCCGGAACTGCAGCATTCTGTCTAACTTCCTTTGCACTGGGGGCTGCCTAGAATTCTCTATTAATTCTTAATGCATGCAAGACGTGTGACGTAATACTACTTCGATAAAGTCATGTGGTTGGGGGGAACTCAGCTGAGAAGGAGACAGGAGTTGAAGGAGGTGAGACAAGCCAGGTGGCAGATAGAATAAGCCCAGTTTAGGGATTTAGGGCGTTGGGGTACACTGTCTGATCTTCAGGTTTTCAAGGAAGGGTGGAGATGTGCCCTCCGTAGGTGGCAGTGGCATCTCCGAGCACCCAGGATGGGCAGCTGCCCGGTTGTGTTGTGTCACGGCATCTCGGGGCTGTCATCAGCAGAATCACTATGGGCCCCTGTGTCTCTCTGGCTCTCTCTGTGGTGACAAAGGCGGCAGTGCCTCACTGAGGGGCCTTTTTCACAGGCTGCCAGGGAGGAAATCGCCCCAACAATCCCGGCCTTTGTGCATCCACCCTGGCAAAAAGCTTCTCTCTGCCTGAAAAAAATGTTGCCATGGCGATGGAGAGATGCCACGCAAGGCTCGCTCCAGAGACCACGGGGCCCCCGACGGGGGTGGGCGGGAGCCTCACTGGCCAATCCGCTAAATCCACTGCCCAGAGCAATGGCCGATCTTTACTGTCAGCTGAGGGGGCAAAAGGGGCTTCCTTTTGCACCTACTGCCCCCACCTACCCCTGCCTGCCTTCCCCAACACATCAGAACTGTTTAACTTCATTAACAAGGCAGTGCATTAGCCTGTCTGGGCAGAAGCATCCATTAGACAGAAGAGCTTGTATCTTGCATGATATATGTTATAGGTCATTGTGGGTCGTTTTCTAAGCAGCTGTAGTTGCCACTGGACTGCACCCTAGAGGGGCTGTCCTACCCACCATGTTTTTCCTTTTTGTTTAAGGGGTGAAAGGAAAGGGCAAATTCACATAACCAATGATGAAGTTTTTGTTTTTTTTTTTGACACTGAATGTCGCATCTTCAACCAAAACCTAATGTTGTATAAAAACAAACCTGAGTGAATAAATGACAAAAAAATGTGATACTTATTAATCTATAAATTACCTACAAGCAAGACCCAAAGTCCCAGAGTCAAAAAGTAATGCCTCCCAGCAGCAATGACTGAGAGAAGTGTTTCCTTCAGTTATTGATCAGTCTCTCACAGCGCAGCAAAAGAATTTTGGCCCACTTCTCCATTCACTTCATCTAACTGATTTAACTCAGTGACATTTAAGGTTTTCTGAGCACTAACTGTTTGTTTTCTGTTCTGCCACAATGTCTCAATGGGCTTTAGGCCCTTTCATAACTTCACATTTGTTGTTCCTCTGAAACTTAACATTCTGATGTAAACATGCCAGTGTATTTTGGATCATTGTCTTACTGAATAGCCCAGCTGTGTTTCAGCTTAGATGACGGATGGATGGACTGACATTATCAAGTAAAATTCTCTGCTACAGAGCAGAATTCATTGCTCCTTCAATGGTGGCAAATTGCCCAGGTCCTGATGTAGCAAAGCATCCTCAAAACCTTGACACTAGAATGACCATGCTTGACTGTTGATAGGAGAATCTTACTACAGAAAGCAATATTACTTTTTTGCCAGAAAAGTCAAATGTTCGCTTTTTTACCCTTTGTGTATTTGCCCTGTGTGATTAACACACTGACTTTCTTCAAGACATAAGAGGCCTGCATGTCCCTGGATTTTGGTTTATATAGTGTTTTGTGACTTCCTGGTTGATTCTACTCCTAGATCGCAGAGAGATTTTGATAGGATGATCACTCCTGGAAACATTCACTACTGTCCCAAATGTTCTCCATTTGGACAATATGAGACTGACTGTAGTTTGCTGGAGCCCCAGAGCCTTAGAAATTACTGTCTAATCATGTCCAGACTGCGAGGCATTAACACCTTTTTTACGGAGGTTCTCTGCAAAACTTCTTTTGACTACTGGCAATAGAACCTGTGTGCTGACAATTTCACCCTAATGGCTAAATTTTGAACATTGTATATTTTAGGCTGTCCCAAATCAGGCCTAATTGTTTAGGAAAGTTTTCAAACAGTTAATCCTAAGTATCCCTCATTAGAGTTAACTGGGGGGTGCAATTACTTTTTCACAAATAAAGACTGCATGATTGATTACTCTGAACACCAAAGAAATGAAATCAGTCCCAGATGTAAGTTAATTTTTTTTCTCTCTGACTCCCTGTCCATACTGTTAAAATACAGTGTGAAAACCTTGTAAAAATGAAGAAATCCAGTCAGGTTACTTCTTTACAGCACTGTAGCCTAGACATTTTAAAACTTGCTTAATGGCACAAGAACTGCACAGAAACAAGCTAATGTATCTCTATCAAGCGCCAAGCGCCCCCAATGTGTAACCCATCTGGGTGATCTATGGCCACCTGGAAGGTACCCACACATTGGCTGAAGTGCAGGCAGCATCAAGTAGTAAGTCAGTTAAATTTATTTGACAGAAAGAGCACAGTATTCCCTTCAATGCACTGCACTGCAAGATTCTTGCATTTGTAAAGCTAATCCTTAAAAACTTGAAAAAGTTAAAATTCAAAATTTTGATTTTTTACTTTGGATTATGTTTTTTTTTAATCAAAGCTTCTTTAGTTTGTTCTCTGAAGCCCTTTCACATTCTTTCACTGGCTATGAATGCTCTGGCTAAAGGCCCAAAAGAACAGTAACCGATAAGTGCTCAGTTTTTCAGAGAATCACAAAGACAGCATAACAAAAGAAGGCAGGCACATTAATAATTGTCTTTAAGAGTTTTATTTTACCTGTTATTGTATCTGTCAGCCTTGTCTGTTGGTTGTAATACTTCAAATACAACTACTAAAGACGTGCTTCCTTCCTTTTGTTATCGACTTTCACCCAGGGAAGGCTGATAAAATTGTTGATGTATTTCAAACTAAGAAACGATTTCATTCAGTTATGCAGGATGCATTCTTCCTGTGAAATGACTTTAATGTTCACTGCTTGATTCACAATTGAATAAATACTGTTTACACTACTTTAGGTGCAGTATAATTGTACACCTATATATGTCAGAACTCTTTTTGTTTCACCACTAACTAACAAGATAGGTCCACTAAAACAATCTGAAAAACAGGCTAATTTGTGTCATAGCAAATGAAGTAAATGTATTCACACATTCAGTGTGATAGTGCAGCTACAAATGAATGTATTAAATGGTTTATGTGAGCCAATCATAGCGTTTTGCAGCGGTCATCTAGGTTCTTTGTATAGCTTAAAAGGAGTGACTAATGAGACATACCAGCTTTGTTCTTCAATCCAAACTGAGAGCTACTTGGTTCTCCCATCTTCCCCGGCAGACGGGGTCCAGAGTGTGAACATCACCAGCCCCGGCTCCCTTATTCGGGGAACTCTGGGGGGGGAGGCCCTGCTCTCTGTCCGCTACTCCAGCACCAGCTCTGACCAGCCAGTCATCAAGTGGCAGCTGAAGAGGGACAAGCCTGTCACTGTGGTTCAATCTATAGGCTCAGAGATCATCGGGAACTTGCGGCCGGAGTATCGGGACCGCATTCTGATCTACGAAAATGGCACGTTGCTCCTGCACAACCTCAAGCTCTCTGATGAGGGGGCCTATGAGGTGGAGATCTCCATCACTGATGACACCTTTACTGGGGAGGGCAGTGTCAACCTCACCGTGGATGGTATGGCATCACCATGACAATGTGAAGTGGTGGGGGGGGGGCTGTACCTATGCATCAATGGCTTTGTTTAGCATGAGGACTCACAAACTGGAATCTTTGAGGGAGTCTTCCAGGAAGGCTTATGATGTGCATCAGTAAAAACAAATGGAAGCTACAAAAATTTGTAATCATTTACTTGAGCAATGTGTCACTAGTAAGTGTAAATAATGTGTAATAAAATTTTGTTTAGGGCCAGAGAGATAGTATGTTAGAGATATTGAAAACATGTTTTGCCTTTTTCACACAAACAGAATATTTTATTGCAACATTCTGACTGTCATGAATAGTGTACCTGTAACGTTGGCAAATTTTTCTGTTTTCTTTTCTTATTTAATTCTTGATTTGGGAGTTATGCTAGTGCGTCATCCCTCATTTCTCTGTCCAAACAGAGCCAGTGTCCAGGCCATTTGTCCACATGGTGGCTTCCACAGTGCTAGAACTCAGCGAGCACTTTACACTCAACTGTTCCCATGAGAATGGGACCAAGGCCATGTACAGCTGGCTAAAGGGTGGGAAACCACTGGCCAATGACTCACGCTTGCAGCTGTCCCCAGACCAGAAGATCCTGACCATCACACGGGTGCTAATGGCTGACGATGACATCTACAGCTGCTCAGTGGAGAACCCCATCAGCAGTATGAGGAGCCCACCCGTCAAGCTCACAGTCTACAGTAGGTGGAGTCACCTTCGCCCTCCGTCTTTTTTACAATGTGTCCAATAAGCAATTCTGAACTTGAGTCATCATACCTTTGATTCATGGTCAAGTCTCACACTTTGATTGCCCAATGCCAAACCTGGAGCTAAGTCTGAGTTAAAGTGTCAGAAATAAGTGCTATCAAATTAAATGAACATGGGATAATGTGAACACAACTTTAACCAATTTAACCTATAAACTTATTTTTATTGCTTATCAAGATTTTGAACAACCTCAGTTGTTTATTTCAGTAACAATCTAAGCAAGTTCAGTTAACAGAACACAACTTTTTCCATTAACACCAACCTTAATTACGATTGAGCTCATTCACAAAGCTAAAAAGACATTTGTAGTCGGTAAATATTGAGCACAATTGGAAATACATGCTGAATGACATTGGTCAAATTGGTGCAGCTAACATCCTCAAAGCAAGATACAACAAGGTCGTATTTGCAGAGGTGGAAAACCCCAGTCTGAGAAAGTGTAAGTCTTACCTTTAGTATTTATTCATTTGTTCCGGCCATTTACCAGTTAATTTCCCTAATTAGCTCTCATACCTGGCTTAAGAAGTGTGCCAATGTTAATTATCGGATTCAGTGTATGTGTAGGGATTAAATGCTGGCGTTTCCTACCCCTACATGTTAGCGTGCTGGATACTTCATCACACAATAAAGTAACCGTACGGGAACCGTAGCTTGCTAACGCGGATTAGTCTAATTTAACAAGCTCATAATGCTCTTCTCATCCTGCTGCATCCTGGAGGTATGTCACACATAGCTAAAGGTTGTTCCCACCTTTTCTTCAATTTTGCATTGAAACACCGTAGAACTATCAGATGATTTAGATATACGGGTCTTGCATATCACTCCAACGGAAAAAGTCTGCAACCAGTCGGCAGGCACGTCATGCATGCATAACGCAATTCGTTTAAGCAGAGATAGGCCTCTATGTTTGCTAAAGGTCATAAAAAGTATGGCATGATTTGCTTCCATCGTAGTGATCAAAATTTCTATTTCTGTGACAAATTTTCTTTTCTGTGTCTTCCTTGACTTGTTTGACAGACATTCATGACATTTCCTGCAGAGATGGTTTGTGACCATAAATGGTCATTTAGGGTGGTTCTTTAAGAAAATGAGATTTCAAATACACTTGCAAAATGGTTTTAAATGTGTGACATTTATCATTAGCAGACTACTGTGTATAAATGAAGCATACAAACTATTTAAAGATACCAACTTTCCTGTATGTAGAAATATTCTAAGTATGCTTCCTGTAAGTGAATTGAGAACCTTTTCTATGCAACACTGATGAATAAGAGCTCTGGACTCCAGTGCTACAACACTGCCAGTCACAGAAGTTCTGGTGCTTGACAGCCTGAAGGTACCTCTGCAATAATGTCCCTCTTCATACTGATCAAATCTAAATAGCCTGTTCTTGATACCCAAACAGGATTGTGAAACAGGATTATTCTTTATGTTGCGAAAAACCCTCAGATGGCCTAATTTTTCTGGAATACTTTTTTTTTTTCAACAAAATTTGAAAAAACAAAAAGTTTTGAGCAGAATCTCAGATTCTCTTGAGCCTCTGCAATCTTTCGTTGTCTTGAGTTAACCTTTGCAGAATGTATAGGAAGCAATAGTGATGGAGTTACCGTTGGTACCGACTGGTAATTCTCAGAGCGGAGAAGGGGTTGAGGCTGGTCGCTTAGGATTTACTCTAAGTCAGATTCATGGACTGGCTGTTAAAGCACCCAGTGAGCCCCTCCTCTTGTGTCTCCCATTCTGAAATTTCATCCATTCATTTGTGTAGCAATGAGCTAGGTTCGTTTGACATTACACTTAAGAAAATATATAAATAAGTCTCATGGGAGTCATTTGATTCAACATCACAGGTTTTCACCATTGTATTACCCTAGAGCTTTTGGAACAACACTTTTGTCTGACAATACTATTCTCCAATCAAGGCATTTTCGTCTGCCTGCCAATGGAATATGGCAAAAGGTTCACCATTTGCTAGCTTAAAAATGGCCAGCGCAATTAGCCAGAAAATCCAACCATGTCAGTGACCTGTCCTTTATAATCAGTCACAACAGAATAAAAAATATCTTAAGGAGTGCAGCTGATTGCCAACATATCCTTGAGTGTGGGTAATAGTTCTGTGCTGTTATTCAAGTATCCGTAGGTAATGAACATGAACAGATACTCAGCGTTCACTGAAGTGCTATGAGACTGCACTGTATCATAGATACAGACATGAATAAACAGGAAGAAGGAAAGTTATCTCTGCTCTTTGACCTCAGCATTGATGTCATGCCATTGAAGCATGTAAGAGGACAGCACAGAGTCTGCAGCCAGACCTGTGATTTAGTAGGTTGGCTGAGCCTTGGAAGTGATGACAACCTGAACTGTTGAAAGGCAAATTTGAGACTGATACTTTTTTTTTAAGCACTCCATGCTTTGTGCACACAAAGAAAGACCTTGTTCTAGTGGGACGCCCCCTTGCATGCAACTAGCTGACAGAGGGAGAGGAAAAGTGAGGTAGAGAGAGGAAAACAGAGGGAGAGTGAATCTGAGCAGCGAGCCGTGGAGAGGCGTACAGTACGTAACATCCACTGACGCCTTCCTCCTGTTCCTCTGCTAAAACACACTCCATTGCCTCCACAATGGAGACAAAGCCCTCATTGTCCACCCCAAGCCCACAGAAGAACAGAGAGGGGCTTTCATTTGCTTTGAGACTGCAGGGATGAGTTCCAATTGACAAGCATGGAATTTTCATCCACATTTTATGACAATGACAATGGTGATGATAACAGCAATAATGATTACTTTATTGTCTTGATTATTATGGTTACAGTTTTGTTCATCATCATGAGGATGGTTTGATGTAGAAGTATCAGTAGTAATAATAATAAGATAAACTTAATGAGACTTTGTTTTTACAACACAGTTACAACTGTGTTTTTGTATTTTGTCGTGCCAATATAATTGTGTTGTCTTAATGCAGGGAGTTAGGGATAAAAGCAAACATTAAGACCATAGCAATCTCAGTGGTCCACAATCAAGTGGTGCCGACAGTATTTCTATACTGCATTCATGCCACCATGGCTGGCAGCTGGTCTGCATTTAGTCAAAAAATAACAAACATCTTTGAGCTTGGAGTCCTCACCAAGCAATTAGAGACAATGGAGTGAGGTAAAGTGAGGACACTCCCCAAAGAAGATGGGAATGTGAAAAACCACCGATCAAAGACCAGGCAGAGCATTCTGTTTTCCTCCCGTGCAAAGCTACACTAATCCTGACTTCATTATTCATGTATTCTGATACAGTGGCGAGACAGAAAGATCAGGCAACACGGTGAGACCCTCTCTGTTCTCCCTGCATGCACACACACACACACACACACACACACTCCCGTTTTCCTGCACAGAGCCCCAAAGTGCCTCCATTCAACCCCTGCCTTCACAGACTTGGCTGTTGGTGTGAGGATTTGGTTTGTTTACCAAGGCTACATTATGGCCTCCTTTTTTTCTTCTCTTTTTCCCTTGTCCTGAGTATTTTGTATCAATTTGGGCAGAAGTACCTAAAGAATGTAACAGAGGTGTCCCCTACTGTTTGGTTTGATGTCTTTACATCATTCATTATTCTGTAATGCTTCATCTTTAACATTCAAAAGGTCATCCCAAAATTTGTGACATTATCTATTTTCATTATGTAGAGTGTTGAGATGACAAATTGAAAATCAGATCATAATTTCAATAATTTATAACTGTCTAGAGCATGTCTTGCATACAATTGTCGGTGTATTTCACCTCCTAGATCCACACTGACTGTGTTTCTTTTCCCAGGACGGAGTTCGCTGTACATCATCCTCACCACTGGGGGCATCTTCCTCCTCATCACCCTGGTGACGGTCTGCGCCTGCTGGAAGCCCTCCAAAAAGTAAGAGCTCCTTTTCCTCTTTGGCATCATGAGCCCCAGAATCTGTGCAATCATTATGTCCCTGAGAACCAGGCATTGTGTCACAGCTCAATCATCAACAGCACATGGCAGCTGCATTAACTGTGTTAACTGTGAACCCTCACTGTGTACACTACAGCTTTTTCCCTTACACAGCTGTCTGTATACACTAGATTGTTTTATGACTAAATTTAACCAAAAACAACAAGGCAATGACTGTCAATATACAAAAAAATGAAGTTCTTTATATTTCAACATCTAGCAAATATACCAATGAAAAATAAAAAACCTTACAACTACTGTATACCAATTATACTGTTGTGGAATGTTATGCTTTCTTATGAATATTTTAATGTGTTTTGAGGAAAATGTGAGGAGAGTCCGGTAATATCATGTTCTTCTAGCTCTTTATTGGACCACCAATGTCCTTCTTACTTTCTGTTGCAGTCACACAATGAAAACACAATGTCAAAAAAGTGTGTCCTAGAAAACAGAATTGATGAAAATGAAAAGGAACTTGATTTCAAAATACAAAAAGAACAACAACAGTCAAACCAATTAATACTGATCATAGTAAAACAGCACTGTCAGACATAATAACTCACAGACACATCTGTGCATACAGCATATATCTGAATGCATAAGGTCATGGATGAGAATGCTAGGGACTAAAATGATATATCCAGATTTTTATTTCAGAAAAAAACGTCAGAGAGACAAACAGACGTCTTCAGAGAGTGCATGCCATAATGAGGCCAAGCATGAGGGTGAGTGGGAAACACCAACAAATTCATGCAGCGAGTTCAGCAGTCCAGAGTGGAGCCTTGTGCAACCAATGGTTCACATATTTGTTATTACTGTGAACTCAGAATAACACTTGAACCACTGCCATGAAATTATTTTTTTCAGTTTTTTATCTTCCAAATTCAGTTTTAATATTAAGAAAAAGTAAGGAACAATAAAATATGACTTTCTGAAAGTAAACTAGACTATCTTGTATTGTGAAATTGTCTTTATATTTTCAAAACATAAAGTACAACAAATCCTTTTATGCGTATTGTGAAATTTGTGATAAAATAGTGTCTGATGACATTAAAAATGTGCTGTACATTTACATACATATATTTCACCAAATAATTCTTGTTGTTAGTGATAGGCATATCTTGTCCTAGGGACAATTCTTCTTATTCTAATGAAAGTATTGCTCTGACTCTTCCAAAATTATAGTAGATGTTGTGCCAAAAATGACTGATCATGAACGGAGGAACCCAGTGGCTCTGTATGTCCTTAAAGAACAGGTGAGCTGTCTTCTTTTTATACTATTAATTTTGTTTTCCTTTCAGAGAAACTGTGATGCAACAATAACAAAATGCATGATAAAACATGAGGGAAAGAGTGAATGGGGACAGTGGGATAGGCTCAAGTGGGAATTTGAAAAAGGTATGGGAGAGGTTTTAAAAGGAGAAAAGACATTTGACAGATAGGTAGTGTAAGGAAAAAAAAGGCGCAATTCCGATCTTCTTAGTAAAGACTTCTTTATTTACAGGAACGGCAGTTGTCAGAAATACGTGAAACGCACTCTGGGTTCATCGGAGTCAAAATGAACCCTGAGCCCTCAGTGAAAGCCTTCTTTATACAGATACATAGCTTTGATCAGGATTGGATAATGAAATAACCATCAACCTCCCATCACTGGTCTAGTGAGGGTAGTTCCTGTGGTTGCATACAGTCCGTGTGATAACTGGATTATCTTCCCTAGCCAGAACAGCTCTCAATCACCCATCACCGGTTTCTTTAGAAGTATCAATTGCCTACATCTAGCTGTGGCCCAAGTGACAATTGACGTCTGTGAGCAGAGCTGTGGCTACAATAGGGCCATCTAGACAAATGAATACAGGTATTTGCATACCTTTGGCGGGATGATCTGTGCTCTCTTATGCTGTCCTGGGTGTACTGGGTTTAGGGGTTTGGACCAGAATCTTACAGTAGAGTTAGTGAGCTGTCAAAAAAGGTACATATCATTGGATTGGAATACAGAAGTGGATCTGGTAACTTCATTATTTTTTTCCTCTTTTTTTTTCTAGACTGAAAGATATTTTTCTTTCTTAGGAAAAAGGTATAATCAGTGTTGAGCTTCTGATAGTGTAGTTCAAGCTCTGAACTGTTTGGGGTTGAGAGTGTGAGCATAGCAGTGAAAATGTTGGCATTGACCAGATTTCTTTGTGCTGTTACAGGATTCCCCTGAGCGAGAGAATGGGTCACCAGTCCACGCCCGTTGCTCCTCAGAGCCCAGCAGTCCCCCTAGCTATGCCAGTTCTATACCCCCTTCCTCACGGTCTCCAGACCCTCCCGCCCGCTCCTCCCGCAGGTACCCCCGAACCCCGGCCAGTTCCCCGCCTTCCCTCCACCACAAACCCCACGGGCACCCCGCTACTTCCCCTCCTCATCCCCGAGGTTCTGGTCGCTTGCCTCGCCCACCGGTGAGCCCTCCCCAAGTCCATCAGCAAGAAGAGCCAGCCCCCTCCTTAGAGACCGCTGCCCAGACACAGACCCACACCTAACTACCCTCATAAGCCCCACCCTCCTGTGCTCCCCCAATAGCATTACAGAGACATATTCCCATACATTTCAAAGTGATTATGGACCCAGCAAACATTTTTTGTTCACAGAACATTTCTAAAATGCCAGGATAAACATTTCTAAAACATACATTTGCTTCCTACATGTCCATTAGGTCACAGAGAACAGTGTATAAGGGTTTTGTAGACAGTTCAATAGTGTTATTTCAGTCAAGAAGATTCTGTATTCTTAATGGTCCTTCAGGTTTCATTTTATTGTAAAACCAAGGGAGCAATGTTAATAAAATCAGGTATTTCAATACTGTGTTCGGTTCTTGAACACTAACTGGCATGCACCCTATATGATGTTTTGAAATAACTAAATGATAACCATCAGGTGAGGAAAGAAGTATGTGCATAATGCTGTGCACTGTGACCTTGACAGTGCACTGTGACCTTGACAGAACTGTTTTTGAACAATTAATTCTAAGACTATCTGCGGAATGTCCTCCTCAGAATCCTGTCCAAAACCAAATGGGAATCTTACTTAAAATTTCCCAATATTTTTAGAACGTTTCCTGCTAAGAAAGATCTTAAAGGAGTTTAAGATGAAGATCAGTACACCCCTATTTTAGAGAGTCCTGTGGTCCTCTGGGGAGTTATTCCACACATCAGTAAATCTGTGTGTATGAAAGATACACTTTCTGGTGTCAGTATGTACGTAAGTACACATTTTTTGCTGTTCAACAAGTTTACTTAAGGCATAATACGTTCAGTCTGCAGATCAGTTCTGCTCCACTTGTGGTGCAGTGACAGAAATAGATGGGCTTGCCTCTACATCTAAATATATAGACAGAATGGGAGGGGATAATTTTACAAAAAAAAACTGCTCTCTTTTAATTGGTCGTGCCAATTTGATATACCAAGGCCACACCATATGCCTTTGTTCAAATATAAAAAAGTGGCTTTTTATCTTGCTGTATCTTGTAATACAACTTATTAAAAGAGTAAATAGAAAAAATGAGTTTTATGTGTCAGTGTGTCACTTTCTGTCTTTCCACCCTCAAATTCTGCAGCAGTTTCAGTGATTGCAAATATCTGGTATTCTGAGATGCATATTTGGATTTTTGTTTGATTATTCCAATTGTTTGTGTTTTTGCAGTTCCAGCCTTCCAAGTTATGAAATCTAATGATATTTTTAGCTAATGCACTTTTTCAGGCTAACAATCTTCAGAGTAATATTGATAAGGTGTCAGAACACAAAATGTGACAATTTGTTAAAACCCTTTGAAATATTACCTAGTCAGTACAGCATACCCAAATATAATTTCCAATGGAATTTATACTTTTTACATTTTGTATTTATTATACACACAACTCAAGTTATTGTTCATTTGTTTTACTTAAGTCAGGATTTAATTTTCCTACACCATTTCTATTTCCTTTATGAACAAAGAAAACAGACTCAATCCCAAGCCAATATAATGTGAGCTTTTGTAAAACAGTATCAAGTACACATTTTTTGACATGATGTTACTTTACTTCATAAACCCTTTTACATTATGAGCCTTTATGTTCTGGAACATATGTATAAATATATTGTATATGATTTGTACATAAATACACTATATTTCTTGTGGGTTTTGTGCATCCTCATGTTTTAATGTCATTTTGTCATTTAATACAACTAATGTACTTTTCTGTAGTTTTAACATTTTAAGCAAGAAATGATGTAATGTTTTCATTTATTATATATTATTTTGATGTAAAGAGTTATGTAGAGAATACCTTAAGACCATGTTAAAATTTCAAATGTTCAAAGGAAACATAATAAAAAGGAAGGAAACTATGAACTATGTGAAACTATGTGAATTTATTGTTGAAGCCTTTCACAAGAGCCGAAATGTCCTACATATTTTTAGGGTCCAGCGCTGTGTTGTTATTGCTGTCAGTTTGTTTGTCCAAAAGGAGCAAGTTCAATATTCAACACTGACACCAGATGAAGATGTAAGAGAAGGTACACTGCCAGTTCATCATCACCAAAGGAATAGGATTCTAGTGGGTGAAAGGTTAATGTTTTACATACTCTTACCTGCTTCAGTGCACTTCATCATAGGAGGAAAAGGATGGATACTTTATACTTGATCAGAGAATTCTTGCTTTCTTATAAAGTGTTCTTATAATATTTCTGCAACAATGTGAATATATTTTTTTTTAAATCTAACCCACATTTTAAATTCTTGTTGAGCATGACATTGGCTATGTCTTATGTAATTGTGGCCCATTGTTTATAATATTGCATTCTGTGTTGCTCTCTTGTCACACAGAGAGAATGTTCTTGCTGATTCATACATATAAGACAGATGGGCTTTTGTTCCATGGATGCATTGCTCTTTAACAGAAGCTTTGTGAAGGGTCTGAGGAGTTAAATGGTCCAGTCTACCTCATACATTAATGTATAATCTCGGTATAGCTGCACAATCCTCTTTAGACCAGTCGTACACTATGCTATGCATGAGTGCAAGTCTCTCAACACAAATGGCAAACGTGTTGTAAAATTACAATGGGATGTGCAGGTTAAGTTTTTTCTACATTTAATAAAGTAGAACTGATATATAAAAAAAATATTAGGCATTAAGTTACTTCATAAAACAATAAATATTTTAAGATACAAACTTCGTACTTGCATAATTTACTACAATACAGTACAGTAGCTGGTAAAGTTAGTCGTCACTTGATGTTTAAAATTAAAGCGACGAACATCAAACACCGGAACCAAAGTCAAAAGGAGTTTCTTTCAGGAATATATTTTAAAGTACACCATGGGCAAGGTCAATTCAAGCTACGACCAATACCGGTCCTAGAATTCAAGTCTATATTTGATTGACATATGTTTTAGCGATTTAGAAATTGCAGTAGTCGTGTCTAAAGCCGTTGCGAGGGCGTTAGCGTCATTGTCAACAAACTTTTGAAATGGCAGTTTGGGAAAATGGAGGGCTTGGTGTCAAATCAATCGCGACAACCACTCTCGGAGTAGAAGATAAGTAGCTTTTGTTTCGAAACTTTCCGTATTCATGTATGTCGTATACTATGTTCTAGATGTTTGGGCCAAGGTAGCTGTAATCTCGGACGAAACTAACGGTTGCCTAGCTAGACAGACGTTTAGCCAGCTAAATTTGGCCGCAAGACCACTGGAGGAAGATATGTTGTGATTTCGAACACAATGAGTCGACCAAAAGATAATACCAAAAGCACAAGTAAAGAAATGGCCAAACAGACTAAACCCGGTGGCAAACCTGCCTCGGTTCGTCCGATTAAACCCAAAACACTGAAACTAATAGTTGACTATAAAGTTTTAGCTGAAAGGAACCAAGCTGTGATGCCGGTCGGTGCATGGGTGGAAAGCGGACAAGCGTGCCAGGAGCATCCCGCTGTGAGTAACGTTACTGCATCTAACTTAAAAAGGCCACACTATTTTGTTTGCCAATTATGTTGTCACTAATGCCGGCTTAACCTATGGTTCAAGTTTTGCTCTTATGCCCAATATATTTAAATCGATACATTGCTTGTTACCGATTAATATGTTTATGTTAACACACTTTTCGTTAATTCTGTTACTCCTGAAAGTTTAATAGTTTAAGGTTTAAGACAGAATTCCAGTAACTAGTTGCTGGTTTACAATGACTGACAGCAGTATCGTTCAGCATACTAATATATCATTTTAAATGTTACCTATGTTGCCCATCTGAGCCTCCTATTTTAGTAGCTTAATTACTAATTATTTCAACAGTCGATATGGACTATTTTATTTCGATGTAAAGGCAGGCATTAGGTAAGTGCTGACCAGGTACGTGGGTCGATGGTCCCAAAATTCCGGTTGTGTGTGTGATTCAGATCCGCGCGGTGCTGACGGAGGAATTTGAGGGGGCGTTGTGCAGGGAGAAGGAGGAGAGCCTGCTCAGGTTTCAACAGTCCGTGCGTAGGCGCGTGGCGCAACGATCCCGAGTTCGGAAGAGACAGCAGTTGCAGAAATCCTGCGAGACGGTAAGAAAGTCTCAATTGTTAACTGCCTTGCTGGTTATAACAACAATAAGAGACTTCTGATGCCTCTGTCAACAACACTTACGCCACACCGCCCCCATTACCAAAAACTCAAGGCCATACACAACAGACATACTTAACTGGGTGTGAAGTGCAGTCTAAAGAGGCGAGTCTTCAGTCTGCGGAAAAAACGGGTAATGATTCGACTAACACTGCTTGCTTGTGGATGAGTTTACAATTAGCGCAAATCCAATGCACAGTTTTAGCCATTCCAGTATTCATTAGAAGCTGGTTTATTGTACTGAGTGGAAGTTTCCTGTTTGTCACCTCAACATGGTTCTCAAGTAGCAGCTCATATTACTCTGTCTTACTTCTCCGAACACTGCTTGCATGTGGATGATAATTAGTGTAGTGATCATCCCTCACTTGCAGGATTTCCAGGAACGTGGTGGGGTTTAGGGAATGCAAGAGGGGGGTGGAGTTACTCAGCGAGAGGCTGGCAGTAAGAGTTTTATTTAATTGTGCAGGCGGAGCAAGAGGCCCGGGTACTGCGGCAATCTACTGCGGTCTCTCAGCGTCATACTCTTACCCCCCGGAAGTATGTGTTCCCCTCCCGTCCACAAGGGGAGCTGGCCATCCATAGCCCCGGTGCACGCTGGGTGAGCACACCGGGGCTGGACTCCAGTGATGCAGAGGGCGGGAGCCCTACAGGGGCAGGAAAGAAGCATGAACACCAGGTGAGCGGCAGGGCATATGAAGAGCTCAGACTGCATGATACAGTCAATCTAAATCCGTATTTTTGTTTGAAGGGATAGTTCATCACAAAACTGAAGGTTTTGCAGAGAGCTGCCTCTGTCCAGGCAATGGTAATTTTTTTAAGTGGCAAAACAAAATCCTACAGAGAACTGTCTTTTCCTTTAAAGAAGAAGTTGCGGTGTATAAGCTGGGCTGAGGACATCTTCTTCAGTAAATTGGGTACATTTTGCCCCTTTAGTTCAACAGCCATTACAGTTTTCAATGTACCAGTATGTGGTAGTGTATTAAAACCTTAATGGGATTTCATCATAGATATACAGTACATTTAAGACATGTAACAATTTAGCAGAATGTAAGCCTTTGCTAACAGCAATGATCACAAAATTTTCAAGGATGTGTAAACTAGACAAGGTTGGTTTTGTGTAAACAATTTTTGTTGTGGGGAATGGGAAATATTCTTTCCCCAAATATCCCAGGGCTGCTTCTCTCTCTGAGATGTCTCCAGACCTCCGATTTGAAACCTCTAATTCCACTGACTGAAAAATGTCTTTATCATTTTCACAGCTCAGCAAGGTGACGAAGCAGGTGCGGCGCAGGCTTGCATCCTGCCAAACGGTGCTGCCTGGAGAGGAGGGATCCGAATTGCCAGGGGGTCTCTGGAAGATCTCCTCAGCCAGAGATGTGAGTCTGCAGCCTTTCTGCTTTGGGGCTTCTCATGTCAAAATGTAGCCAGGACACCAGTGCCACCCCTCTTTCAGCATCATTGTCTCTCTTTTGTGCCTGACAAAGAGAGCAATGGAAGCAGGTCAAGATTAAGACAAAATGTATCCTTCACTTTCAAACAAATGCAATTGTTTGTGCTCACAAACAGTTTTGAAAGTTGGTTAGATTTGCTTTTTAAGGTAAGGACAAACTTTAGTTAAATCCAGTCCACAATGTTGTATGTGTTTTAACATGGTACACTGTCTGCATCCTGCCACACAGAGGTCAGCGTCTTACTCGCAGTGTTTCACTGGGACAGATGAGGATGCTGAGGAAGAGGAGGAAATCCCTCTGATCGGGCAGCATGACCGCCCGCTCGGCCTGCGGGAACCTGGGTCTTCTGAGGGTCAAAACGGCAAGGTGGTGACCTTTCAGCATGTTCCAGTCAGTCAGTGTCACATGACCACAGTGTTCACCACACTGCACTATCCCATTTACACAGCTGATTTTTGAGTCTAGTGGAGAATACCGCAGTGCTGAGAGCTGATGATTGTTGAGTTAAACTGCAGGCTCTTCTAAATAGGATTCCCTGGCATCGATGGAAAGCTTCATGGCATCTGATAATGCTGTTACAGATATCCATTAGTATAGCTACAGCAGTCACATATGGTTAATAAAAGGACATGGTTAATAGAATGTGGTGCCAGACTGGTACCAAAAAACAGTTGTACTCTACGTGTTACCTCGCATTATTCCTGAAGTTACAGCCTACTTTCTCGTAATAGATTGTATGTGACTGTGTGTATGTGCTCATTGCAGGTATGTGAGAGGCTTCTGAGAGAGCCGTATCCCACTGGCCCTAGTCCTGGATTCAGCACGGACTACAAAGCATCCCAAATACTCTGGGTTGGAGAGGACCAGGAGGAGCTGAAGAGACAGGTATGCGTGCACATGAGCACACGTAGTTGTAATAGCTGTGGTTTCTGTCATAAAGATGGGCTAGATCATTGCAAAGGGATCTGATGACAGTCACCATTGCTCTCTGATTTACATGCATTTGTACATGTCATTCAATTTAAAGATATTGGGCCTCATTTATCAATATTTTTGAAAACTGCATCAACAGATACAAACTAACAAATTCCGCCGGATTTATCAAACATGTATAAACACAGCATTTGTTCCTATTTCATGCATATGTTGATAAATACCAATCAATCTTAAATGAGAAGCGCGTTCACAGAATTTTCAATTGGCATAAATCTACGCCCCTGAAATACCATATGGGAAGCTTGGAATCCCTTTGTTGGCAATATAAAGAGATGGCAGAGAAAAGGTGAAAGAAAAAAAAAACATTTATGAAGTGGCAACTGAAAATAGAATTCCGCAAAAGTTCTGCATACACTGCAACAGGTTAAAAGAAAATGGTTCAACATGAAACTGGGGGCGAATTATTTGAGTGACGTCGTTGGCGGAAATTACCATGGAGGGTAGCAGTGATCTGTTTTCCCTCGTCTAGGATCAATCGCCTTCCAACTCTGAAGGTAAGTTTTTGTATACCAGCCTTATCGTTGCCATAAATACTGGGGGGCAGCTGCAGGGTGTGCATGGTTGGCCAAAGTGGTAATGACACATGCAACACATTGTTTGGACTGTCACATTTGTCCAAAATCAACTTGGAACGAATCCCAAGAAAAACAATTTGCTCAAATTAGAACTATTACTTATTTAGGATCCTTTATAATAGTGTGCTATTATAAAGCCTTTCTCTCCACACTGCAGTCTCTTTCCTTTTAAAATGCAAACTCTAATGTCATTTTACCTTGTTTAAAAATAACAACAACAATTGTAATACAGGTTGAGCATCCCTAATCCAAAATCCGAAATGCTCCAAAATCCAGAAAATTCCACACATAACGTCACTTGCCTTTAGTGCACTGTACGGCCTATTACATACATTAAACACATATAACAAACAAATAAAAATTGTCTACATGTGACCTTAAAAATACCTTTTTATTTGTTTTAAATATTTTACTCACATTACACAACACAGCTATGCTATCAACTTTAGCTAAATTAAGTCTGTCTAACTGTGCCTGAAGAAAAAACAAATTCTAATCTCCGATGAGTAGCCACAACAATTTTGCGTGTAAGTATCGGTAACGTTACAATTGAGCTGCATCGACTCTAGTAGCAACCGCTTTATTTCATAGAATTGGAAGCTACTACCAAAGGTAGGAAATAATTAATCAATAATCAGAAAAGAAAAAACTTTACTTAGTGCAAAAAATTACAGTTTGTGTCTGCGTCTCCATCTATCTTTCACCGCATAACACGTGCGAATGTGTAGGTTACAAACCCTCTCTTGCGCAAGCAGAATTAACGTGCGAGAAAGGAGATCACTAGTTAAAATTGCAGATGGCGTCAGCCGGCAATATTAGTCCATTAACAGAATAATGTATGTTATTAAATAAGAACGTGAATGTATTATGTCAGTCCTACTTCTGCGGAGTTTCGGAGACGTGTTGACTGCGTAAGTTTTTCTTAGGGCTAATAGAGCGAGGTTAAGCCTACCCATGGTTTCTGCACAAAATATTTGAACATCGTTCAAGTATTTTGTGGAATTCATGTAAAAGACCCAGTAAGATTTAATTTGATTAATCAGGATTACACAGCATCACCTGTTTTACTGTTGAATCCAATGGTGATGTTACAGAACAATTTGAACAGTTATGTTACTATATTACTACCAAATAACTTGCTACTCATTGTTAATCTAATAAAAGATGAATGAACGTAAGATAAGAACGTGAATGTATTATGTCAGTCCTACTTCTGCGGAGTTTCGGAGACGTGTTGACTGCGTAAGTTTTTCTTAGGGCTAATAGAGCGAGGTCAGCCCTACCCATGGTTTCTGCACAAAATATTTGAACATCGTTCAAGTATTTTGTGGAATTCATGTAAAAGACCCAGTAAGATTTAATTTGATTAATCAGGATTACACAGCATCACCTGTTTTACTGTTGAATCCAATGGTGATGTTACAGAACAATTTGAACAGTTATGTTACTATATTACTACCAAATAACTTGCTACTCATTGTTAATCTAATAAAAGATGAATGAATTAAATAATAAAAGCAAAAACACAAAAAACACGCTTTACAGGCGTGTTTTTCCATTTACGCACCCAATACGAACAGTTTAGAGCACTCGTGACCTTTTTTTCGGATCCTACGAACAAACTGATATATGAACACTTTGATAGATCCCGCATTTTTTGCGTAAATGCATTTACGAAAAATTTACGATCAAATTTGTTTGGTTCACGTTTGATAAATGAGGCCCGTTGATACTGTGATAGGAGTGTTGTAGCTCTACACAGGTATGTAATTATATAGCTACACAATAAAGTCAAAATGAGATCAGATGTGTAGTACAATTGGAAAAATATTTGTCCTAGTATTCTTTTAACAAAATATTTGTCAAAGTGCTTAAAGACCCCACTGGTGTATCCTGGCTATAAAAGCAAGCCCTTATAGGTTATTTTACAAGCTCTATATGCAACAGTACAAATGAGTTTTTTGCCTAAACTGTATTAAGTTTGTGTAATTAACAGTTAATCTGTATTTTAGTTTAGTTTGCTGTTGATGGGCAGTAGGTCATAGCTTGGACACCTTTCCCCAAGTATTTGGTAGGTTGCAGAGGTTGATGTGATGTTATGCATGATAGTAACAGTACGGTGCGGTTGAAAAACCGGTTTGTGTTGTGTGGGTCTACTTTACTGTGTGTCATGTCCTCTGCAGTGGGCCAGAAGCCAGAGCTCTATGGTAGTTTTTATCCCTCAACAAAAGAAGTGTTTGCAGGGTGTTACCCAGATGCTCTCACTTTCTAGCGGCAGTCTCAGTTTCTGATGTACCGCCGTCTCTTCATGGACATCGAGAGAGAGCAGGTCAAGGAACTTCATCGCCACAGAAAACATCTAAAGAGAATTGCAATGTAATTCGCCGGCCACCACTCACAGCAAAACTTCTCACTTCCTTTTTTGGGCCTGCAGCACAGCCTCTTTCACTCTTTACAGTTTCGCCCCGAACTTCTTTTGCCCTGAGAAATTAGACAAGGGCATAAACCCAGCAGTGCCAGTATGCCTTGAGCCACTGTGACACTTTACATTGATAAACTTTACAGAAATAAAATACATACATATCTTACTTGTACCAAAGTTGTATCATGGCACTATTGCTAAATAGTACTATTTTGGGAATGTAAATACAATGAATACCAAAAGCTAGTTCACCTATAGATAATATAGTTGTACACATTTTAAGAAGAAAACGATTGGCTCACTAGCTATTAATGTTTTTTTTGCAATTATCAGATACCATTACATCGAAAAGAACCCCTGTTCCTTTGATAGTTGGTGGCTACAAAACAAGAGAAGCCTCTTCCAATTCCAGTTGCACAGGATCAAAGTATTAACATTTATTGATTGAATTGAATTTCATGTCACAAATCCAGAACTTTAGAATTCAAGACATCCCTGGTCCCACTGGGGTCAGAGTATTGATGTTCTACTGTGATAATTTCATTTTTTAATTTACTTGTTTTATTATTTATACTTATTCATCTGCATTAGTTAGCTGACACTCCCACAAGCATTTCACAGGTTTTGCATATTATCCATTTATAAACCTTAATATTTACTGAAGCAATTTAGGTTACGCACCATGTTAAAGTGTACAACAGCTGTGCCCAGCCCCTGGGAATTGAACCTTCTGCTATGCAGGAAATAAAGCAGTTGAAAGGAGAGGCAGTGATTAAATACCAGATATAAGGGTTATGTCATGCATGTTATGTTATGTAAGGTGATGCTAAGGTCACAGGAAATGTGACACAAATCAAAGCACAGCAATTCACTGCTTTCTTGGTGTGCACAAGTTTGCCCCAAATCTTGCAACCTGTGGTGACATAAGGTTGGAACTGCCTGTGGTTAGACAGAAAGAGGAATTCACTTTGCTATGGAGAAGATTTGTTAAAACACCAGAGGGCATGATGTACAAAGATGTTTAATGAGATGTTATTGATCACTGCCAATAGTCAAAGGGCTTTTTTACCATTGACATTTACTAGACATCTATGCAAACACATCACAGTATGAGGTGGGGAAAAAGTCATTAAAAAAATAGGTAGTTGATCTGTGGCACAAACTGAAACTGAAGGCATGGATTCTTACTAAACATAACTACACTCCAGAACCACATATAACCCTTTAATTTCATATACCCTATGTACACACACACACAGTGGCTTCAGACATTGTTGGCACCCCTGATGAACCAACAATAATTTTTGAGAATAAATAGCATTATGCATAAAAACATGTTTATCCATGTAAAATATGGCTTTGTATCTGTGTTGTTTTATATTGTATTTTTGTGCATTTATTCATTGTTGACTTACTCAAGTTTTTGTTGTGGTTTTTCAGGATAAAGGCTGAAAAAGAGCAACAGAGGATGGAGGACGAGAGAAGGATGGCAAGATTGAAGGAGCTGGACAATGAAAGAATGGAAATGGCTGAACGGGAACACCGAATTCTCGAAGAATTGAGGATCAAAGAAGTAGAGAAGGTGCAGGAAATGGAGAGGAAACGGAGAGAACAGAAAGACAAAGAGGCTACAAGGTACATCTAACACATTAACATAATTTCCATTCTTGCAAAACATGCCCATGAGGTTGATGATTTGTTTTTGCCACCTGTCCCCATCTGCACCTGCACTCCTGTGAAGATTTTATGTTTAAGTCTCATTTCATTAGCAATTTTTTAATGTCACAGCAGCTTTATCAGAAATATTGTGGCGAGACCCAGTTATCTTCACCATTTTATGTCATTTAAATGCATTTAGAGCTCTGTCTTTATAACGTCATTCAAATCAAGACACGTGTCCCAATTTTATTACACTGACTTTGTAACTTACGATAAGAGCAACTAGAGCTCAATAAAAAAAAAGTTAATGTTCGGTGAGAGGGAATTCCCCCGATAACAGGAGAACAGACAAGTTAACATTTTCCACCTTTGGGAACAGTAAATAAGACAT
Organism: Albula glossodonta; assembly: GCA_019788955.1. Classification (NCBI taxonomy): domain Eukaryota; kingdom Metazoa; phylum Chordata; class Actinopteri; order Albuliformes; family Albulidae; genus Albula; species Albula glossodonta. The sequence goes on along the minus strand of JAFBMS010000006.1, from coordinate 8,170,633 downwards.
GGGCTGCTTTTGGTTGTTTTATCTTGTTCATAACTGAAGTGTGCATGCTGGTAGAGTGTGCAATCACTGGGGGCAGAATGCAGCTTGTGTCCTATGCAGTAAAACAGGAAAGGAGCTTGATTGTGGATTAAAGCTTAACTGGTTGCAGGTAGTACATGTGACAAATAAGCTTGATTGGTGCAGGGATAGAATGGGACTGGCTACAACATGCAGTAAAATAAAATGCTATGCTTTTGTCAAACCCAAATCCTCATAAAAACGAGATCCATAAAACATTAAGAAATGGCCACACAGTAAATGTGGGGTTCATGCAGTAAACATGCATATAGAACATGGTGCAGACAGGATGACATGACAATTGGCAAACATACTGAAGCAAAAAAGGTCAGTCATACAGGCATACAGGACGAAAACCGTAACAGCCATAATAAACAGACAGCAAGGAGATAAGCCATGTAAATGGGGGGAAGCAGCAATATAAACAGATGCCAAGCCAAGCGCATGTATATAGGCCAGTACATGGAAAAAAAAGACAAGCACAGCCTGGAGTGGGGAAAAATGTATGCCAATAACAGATAAATGGACAATTAAGATCACTATAGTTGTATAAGTTAGGGCTGCCACAGACTAAAGATTTTCCTAGTCGACTAATAGTTGTTAGTTCAAGCCATTAGTGGACAAGTTGCGCATTTATGATATTAATTTAATTATTTAAATGTATATATATATTTTTTTTTGGGGAATCATAAAATGTTTTGAGTTCCAGGGCTGAGAAAGAATGTTATTAGTAACATTGTTAACACTGTGCTGCATTACAAAGAAAAACTAAACCACAATAATGAGTCCTTAAAATATAAACTTTTCAAGTGTGCACATGAAGCGAGCCACCTGTCAACGATAATGTTTACGGCAAAAGCAGTAATGATTCTCGACGTGTCGGAACAACCAGCAAGGAGACTGAACATATTGCTAATTTATTTCAACGCAGTATAACATCACACAACTTATGCACTTGTAATGCCAACACAATAACCTATAAAACAAATGGTAAATAAAAAACAGCCTCTTGTTAAAAAACTAAATAGAAAATAAATAGCTGCTCTGGTAAGCTTAGGATAGCGTTCATCATCTTTTTCCCACCATGTCAGTGGACCCGAATCAACCTTTTTGCGGTCCTCCAAGTATATCTTAATTTCATTGTTCTCTCCTTCTGTCTGCTGCTCTTCATCAGTAGCCATCAGCATGGGTATCTCCTGCACGGGTCCTGTTTTGTAGACCCACCACCGCCTCGCATCTGCAGTACTTAACACTGCAACTGACCCTCTACCTGACATTAGCACTAATTTAATGCCATACCCAACTGGCCCGTTTAACATAAAAACTGTGACCTGACCCAAGCCCATATTAAAATATTAAAATAACACAACTACATCACGTTCACCAAAAAACTGAATTTACTCACTCAAGCAAAGTTTATTAACCGACACAAACACTGGGACTGGGCTTCTCTGAATAGCCTGCATTTTTAGTGCATTGTTGGTGACAATCAGAAGAAAAAAAGAATGTCCATGGTTTTTTCAAATAAAAAACAGCCTGATCTGTTTCACCTACAGCCCACCCATGCACTACAAATTCCTGACCACACCCGTAAATATCATTGTTAATATTTTTCACCCATTTTGGATGATTTACTGCCCGACATAGTCTAATAACTTTTTAACGACAAGGTGCAACTCCCGAATGGAGTTTGATGGGGGTTTTTTTCTGCAACTAATCGAAACCAATGAAAACTTGGTCAACTAAGACTCTTCTCATCGATGAACAGTTTGGTCGACTAATAGGGGCAGCCCTAGTCTAAGTAGCATATATATTGTATATTAGCTATTGGCAATGTCTAATTAGAGAAAGCTGGCTGTAGATAAATGCTTAACTGGTAGGTGGTTTTGAGGAGGCGCGAGTAACTGTTGTTGCCATGGGCCAGGTTCATCGAGGCCTTGCGAGTACAGATGGAGAGACAGATGGCACTGGAGAAGGTGGAGCTGCCACCTCTTTGTTGCTGCGGCGACAGTTTCTGGGACTCGCATCCAGACACCTGCGCAAACAACTGCGTCTTTTACAACAATCCCAAAGGTACAGGAGCCATACCCCCCACACACAGACCACAGAAATCTCTCATTTCAATTGACTTCAAATTCAAAGGCATTTCTTTGGTATGACATGAGACAGGACTGTGTCACCAATTAATTTTGAAATAAATAAAGTCTAAAATGTTATGTGTGTGTGTGCGTGCGCGCATGTGTGTGTGTGTGTGTGTGTGTGTGTGTGAGAGTGTGAGAGAGAGAGAGCCATGCCTTATAACATTACTTTGCTCCATGTCTTTACATTTTTAAGAATCGCATCAGAAATGCCAGGGATTGCAGCACATCACTGTAAAGTATGTTTCCTGCAGGCCAATAATATCTGGGTGCCAGAAGTAATTCACAGTGGGCTGTGAGATCGCTTTAGCCAAACACGTTCCTACTGAGAGCATGTGATAAATAGCCCGCCTGATGTTCTCAACAAATGGGTTTTCTGCTGTATTAGGGGCCTTTCTTGTTTTTTGCATGTAGCTGGTTATTGCTGATCACAGCTCAGTTGAAACACTGAGTTCAGACTTGTTTTTGATTGTGCCTTTTTTTCCCCTGTTCCAGCCTATGCACATGCCCTCCAGTCTGTCTTGTTCAGCTGTAACCTGAGGGAGGGAAATGTCAGTCACAGGGCCTCTGCTCGGAGAATCGCATCCGCCTTTTCCCCCAGGAAGTGAACCCTACCTGTCTGCCCCATGATAGGAATTTATAACCAAAAAAGCAACTACAGTTTTAATTTGTGTTAATATAGTTGTTTTAACCAGCATTTAGAAATGTCAGAAATGCTGATGATTTGTTCTTTTCTTACTGGATCAAAAAGCCATGCTCAACTTATTACTGTGAGGCGTTTTTGTTTCAGCTTTGAATAGGAACTCGCCGTTCTACATTCCACAGATTTGTGTCTTTGTGAAGTGTCTTTTCCTGTGCCTTAAGTGATAATTTTTCTATTAAATATTAGGTGAAACACTGAATGTGCAGGTGTGCTGTGCTATGCTTAATTTGTGAGTGAAATGAATTGAGAAAATATTTGAGGCTCATAAAAGTACTACAGTATGGTTTGCATATCTTTTTAATGGAAACAAATATGTCGACATAGGATTTGGGCAGCAGTTCACTAAGTGTAGCACTACAGATAGTGCACTGAATTCAGCCACAAAAGACTGGAATTCTTGCCAAGGGAAAATGTACTTGAATGTGTGTGTGTGTTAATGCCATTTTCACAATAAATATGAAGTTTTTTTGTGTATTTTTGTCTGATTTGGTTATATCATACAGTCAAATTAATAGCACCCATTTAGTTACACTGTTTGTTGGAGCAAACATTCACTTACCAAATGTTTTCAGTATTTTTGCAAATTCTGAAGGACTTTCTAAAGACTGGATTAGCTGAATTCATACAGGACAACCTGGTTGAAACCTTCACACTTTAGGTTCAAACCTTCAGTCATTGATATGGCTTTAAAATCCCAGAGTGCTATATTCAGTAGTGGTTCCAGATCACTCATTGCTTCCAGCCAACTCTGCTATCTCGAGCTCCTACCTAAATGTGTCACTGGTGGAAATTATGGAAATTGGGGGAATAGTTTATCACAAGTCACACTGGCTGTTCAGTTTCCAGAGGCAAAAAAGAGGAAGTCATGTGCTTGTCTTTCCACACGCCCTGTGTATCTATAATTACATGTGTATTTCTGAATGCAGAAGTGCAGATGACTTAAATACTAAAAAGTATAGGTTAGTCAGTGGTTTGTGATTGTGACTCACATTATACTGTTACTTCACAATTATCTTCATTAATATGCAGATCACCTTTGATAGGTCACACACATTTTATATTTGCAGGTGCTAACGACTTACATTTCATATAGGCTACGCTTAAAACATACCCTCAACAAGCGACTCTTCAGCGACGAATCACCATGTCTTCTGCAAGCGAGGTGCCATAGCGGTACTTAAAGAGTTAACTCTTCTCTTGGTATCGTGACATCATGTGGGACAATCACATGCTTCCCAGGTCTGAATGGCAGCTGGGATGGAAAACATCAGTAAACGAACGGAAGGCATTATGGATACCTTTCATATAGTGTAATGAAAAAGGGACAACTATGTGACGTATAAGAAAGGAATTATATTAATATGAACCGAATTCAAACCTCTGCAAACCGATAACCTGAAGACCATGAGGCCGATAAATCCCTGGAAAACTGACGCGTTGGAAGCGTGAAGGCTTTTGTGTTGTTTTGTACACAGGATTTTGGGCTAGCTGGATAACTCAGAGCATGGCATGTAAACACCATATTTTACATGGACAAGAGATACATTTTTTATACCGTGCAGTTACCGACTGTAATCCATGCCTAACAAACTGACCGGGTGCTACCTTTCAGTGCTGAGTAAAATTTTTGGTGGAAGACGGTGATCGGAGAAGATTGTTACATCGAAGAGTTTACTGCTGTTTGCATCGATTGGTGTATGGATTTAAATTTCATTGTTGCATTTGTTGAAAACTGTAGATCAAAATCGCACTTTTAAACTATATTTTAATTAAACCGAATTGGGACTGACTGGGATTCGACTAAAGCTTGCCTCGAAATCCTATACTTGTTTGAAATGTTCGAAAGCGAACTGGTTTCATTTTAGAGCAAGTTTGACCAAAGATACGAATTAACGATGAGATCCTCTTTGGCTCCGGGAATTAAATTTATTACCTCTTTTTCCAGGGACAGCTGGTAAGAACGTTTTTATAAATTACTTTAAAAATGAAATGAGATTAACTATGTAGGCTATTGTTGACGTAATGTTTTGGTGTAGGGGCATACAGTGTGGGGGAAGTTTATTCTTTTGTTTTGTTTCCTTTGCCCTCTAATCAAGTGGAATTCTGGTCAATCATTGGCCCAGAAAACCGACAGCTCATTTATTTAATCGATCAAGGAACTTAAAAAAAAAAAAAGACAGGAATTAGGCCCGCAGTCATGAAGTCATTTATTTGATTGGGTGAGGTTTTCCGTAAAGGTAAAGTGGGTTGTCTGTCACATCAGAAGATGAAAACAGCCTGGGAGGAGTTTTCCTGTTAATAAACTCATTAACAACCGTTTCCTTGTATGACTAGGATATGTTTACACCCGTTTGCAGCTGAGTTGATCCCTTGTTACATGGAGTTCGCACTTTAACATGTTTATCAGGTGCCATGCACATTATTGTAACTTGGTTGAGGTATAGGCTATGAGACGTATGAATTAAAAACGTTTGTCCCTTTGTAATACATGGACATTCTTAATCTCCATGTTACTCCAAGGGGGTAACAATAAAGGTGTAAACGCACGTCTGCCTGTAGAGGTGGAATACCCCGGCATCAGAAAATAAAAGTACAACAAAATATTTGTTCCATCCATGCCAGATTAACCAGATTATTGTCATTTGCACACACTCTTCAGCAAGGTAGATGGACTAATTCGTGAAATCAACTGTTTTAGGGCGCAAGTAGAACCAATACATGGTAGTACTTTCACTTTCTGACGCCGATGTTTTCTACCTCCCCCTGTGCAGAAAACTCAGTGTTTTTTTACGACCTACTCATAGGTAAACTTCCTGAAGAAACGGTTGAACATAGAGCCGCTTCTATGCAGCTACCTCTGAGTGCAGCTACCTTCCGGTAAACCAGGCAAAAATCTTTTGAGAGACGACCACAGTCTCTCAATGTCAGCCTTGTCTTTGCGCAAACTTTACTGTAGCGTTAAAGATTTCTGGACCGTGTGCACAGTATCCTATTACCCGCTCACTTTGTAAGTCCGTGAACCTCGCAAGAGTAGACCCTTCGCAATGAAGTGAATGTTTTAAGGTTAAAACCTGGCTCTCGCTCACGCACACATTCACTCAAACACACACTCTCTCTCTCTCCCTCTTTATCTCTGTCTGAAAATACATGTTTTCTGTGGACAAGATTCTGTTGTATCGGTCACTCTCTCGGCATATTGAAAGTTAATAATCAACATAAATGATGTTGTCAGTGTATTTGACGTGTGTAATCTAATAATTTTTTGCACAATATTTATAATCTTTTTTCTGTGGTATGACACATCTTCCTTGAGCCTGACACAGCTTCACAGACCTCAGTAATGGTCATGAAACATCACAGCATCACAGTTAGAGAACAGTGGTTGATAATGCAGTAAAATTTTACATGTTCCAGAAAATTTCACATTTTCACAAAAAGAATATTACACATTATATCCTTTTAGAATCTTGAGTGTTCCAAAGCATGACATTGACCATTTCATTGCACATTACATTAGAAAAGCAATGCTTTATATGAACATATAATGTGAAGTTACAGACCTCACACACAGCAGTTACATGCCTGTTTACTGTCACTATTCCTTCCTTGTTTTCCTCATTGGAATTTTTGCAATGTGAATAATTTTTTCTGCCAATTGTTTTGGGTATGACATTGCTCTTATGGTTGTTATGGCAGTAGCATGTGTATTTTCATCTGTCTTTAGGTATCGAGGCTTCATCCTCTTCCTCACCTTCCTCTTCTATACCAGCTATCATCTCTCCCGAAAACCCATCAGCATTGTCAAGGTAGACTCACAATAATGGATTGTTTCCCCATTAGTATCCATGTCACTCACTCACTCTAAAAAAATGAGTATGTAAAATATGCATACAGTATTGCTGGAGTGAGTGATTTTTTTCTGTGATTTTTTTTTCTTCTGAGCTCAAACCTGTTTGTTGGAAATGGAAATAAAAATGATAATATCAAACAGACCTGTCATATAAATTTATGATCTATTTATGATAACTCCTGATGCTTATGTACCTGTAGGTTATAGGACAGAACAATGAATGAAGCTTTCATCACACCTTGGGGAAGTCTTTGATTTTAGGATACACTAACGTCTTTTGTATCATACTCTTTCTTTCCTCCTTTCCAGAGCGAGCTTCACAGAAACTGCTCCACCGTGATTCGGCCAATCAACCTCAATGTTACCAATAATGAAACTTGGTGTGACTGGGCCCCCTTTGGTGAGTTTGTCTTCATTGTTGTTCTCTGGTTCTGGGATGTATCATTTTCAACAGGGAGGCCTCAGTGCTCAGCCCAAAACTAGTTAGTGTTGCTGCAATTCTTATATGTAATTTGAATTTAATCTGTGGCTGAATTCAAATTTTCCAGCCAAGTGAATGAATTCAGATTTTCCACTCAGAGAAAATCCTCCTCTTTGCCCATCTTATAATTGTCAAAAAAGTTGTCAGTAAGTCACTTGATCTTCTTCATGTGGGTTTGTAACTTCTCCCGTATAATGTTAGCCACACATAGCTAACCATTGACATTAGGACAGAACCAGAACCGTGACTGTGTGTACTGGGACTGAGCTCTGAATGACATGCTGAAGGCCATGTTACATCCAAAGTGCAAGGCTGCAGACACTTGCTTTGGTAGTCCATTGTGTTCAATGATGACCTCCTCTTCTGCCTTCAACGGAGAGTCGTTTGATGACTGTAAAGTCTACTGCAGACATAACACACTAAACCTGGGTTTGATGTTAGCTGGTTGAGTGCTGTATGACGCTTCTGCCTTCTTTCCGGATTTTTTTTTTGGCATAGTTTTGTTATTGTCTCCTCAAGATGTTGCAAGCCCTGTTCAGTGTCATTTTCAGATTGTTCATTCTTCTGTAAGCTTTTCCAAGCTGGCCGGATCAATGCTAAACATTTCTGTTTTTAACTCGTCTTTATAGCACTTCTTTTGCCCATCTGCAGAGCACTTGCCGTGATGTAGCTGTCCGAACATAGTCCTATTTGGGAGACGCTTCCCTGGCATTCTAGCCACACACACACACACACACACACACACACACACACACACACACACACACACACACACAGATCAGCCATACGTTCTTGCTGCGCTTTTATCCAAAACGTGTACTTTTGCATCCCTGTAAATAGATAGGTGTGGACTACTCCACACTGATCCATGCAGAATGAAAAGTTCCTAGTGTCATGGTGTTTGTTGCTTCCCCATAGATCAGGACAATTACAAGACTCTGTTTGGGGCTTTGGATAACTCCTTCCTGGTGGCCTATGCAATCGGCATGTTTTTCAGGTGGGTAAAGGAGGATTTTCTACCTGCATGTGCCATGCCACCTGATTTTTTATGTTTTTTTTTTTTTTTTTGCTGATTAGCAGCTTGTTTTGGGAACACCTAAAATGGCCTCAGCATGTCTGAGGAATCCTTCCTCATTAAAATAGCTTTTGAAACATTTATCCAGATCCCATCACAATCTCATTAGTACATGGGGACATTAGTACATATGGGTAAATATTGGTGTAATTGTCATACTTCAGAAACTGTTTATATTAACTTTTAGTACAAATGGAAATATTTCATACATAATTAAATCATTACAATGATCATACTATCAAAAATTTTGTACATGACATTTTTGTCATCTAAAATTAGAGATATTGTATGTAGTTTATGAAACATGGAAATAAAACAAAATATTTTTTAAAAGCTATTTATTTATTTTAGATTTAAAAATAAATAATCCTTGTATTCAGTTTGCTATCTTGTCATTGCTAAGTTTTTGTGTTTGTGTCTGACCATGTGTGTATGATTGTGTGTGCCTGTGTGTATATGTCTCCTGGCAGTGGGATTTTTGGAGAGCGTCTGCCCCTCCGTTACTACCTCACATGTGGGATGCTTCTCAGTGGGCTCTTTACTTCCTTGTTCGGCCTGGGCTACTATTGGAACATCCACTCCATCTGGTACTACGCCTTTGTCCAGGTGAGGGAGTCCCACCTTCTACCTGCTTTTTGACCTCTCCCTACAAATATATACTGTGGTAAATGAAGAGACTGAGCTTGCACAGTAACAGAGGCCTTCACAAACGGTTTTGAAGGGCCTTGGTGCTGTCTGCTCTGTGGACAGCAGCCTTTTATAAGATGTACTCATCGCTCATATTTACAGCTGTTATATTGTGTGGTGGCTTTTCTGTCCAAGCTCAGCCATCAGAGGTTTAAATCAAAAGGCATGAACACTGTTGTTACTGTTGCTAATTAACAATGAGAAACCACTTCAAATAATCAACACCGCAGACCAGCAAAGCAGAAATACAACTGTGTAGCCATGGCAAGGGTCGGGTGAGGTCATATGACTAAGAGATCACATGTTAGAGGTGTATTGCATTACTGAGCCAGGATTTCGGCTGGTGTAGGATCATTTTTCAGAGTGTGCGTGCTTGTGTGAGAGAGGCAGTGTGAGGAAGAGAGAAGGGAGTAGAGGGAATGCAACTCCCCTATGGTGCGATGACTTCCCCTCCGTTTCCCTCCCAGGCCATGAATGGACTGGTGCAGACCACAGGCTGGCCATCAGTGGTGGCGTGCGTTGGGAACTGGTTTGGGAAGGGGAAGTGAGTATGAACGACGGACCTGCAGCTGCAGTGTTGGTCTGTCCTATCAGCATCAAGCACTCACGTGGAATGAATAACGCTGACTCCACAGTACCAGAGCCTGCACTTTCTGCAGACTGCAAGGTTCCTGTTTTCACACGAACCATAAGAGCATAACAATGTATCACCATCATAAAAAAGCAGTTGTTGTGTGCCATCACTTGGCTAAAGTTCCCTTCATTTCCAAAAGCAAGAGCATATGTAAATTAGTCAAGTAGCATCCATTTTGCTGGCAAAATTAAAATGTGTTATGCATACTGCAATTACATACTTATGCAAAATAGCAAATATAAAAAAACCTGTTAGACATGTTTTAAGCCTACCAACATTTTCCACAACTTTCTGAAGCTCGCTACATATCCAAGCACTATACCTGAAAACCTAACATGGAGAGTGTCTGGCCCTACAGCTGTCAGTGGATCATGGAGTAGTGACTTACTTCTGATCTCCAATGAAGACTTGTGTGATGCGTCACACCCAATTCTGTTGCTGTGCAGTCATCCACAGTGTCCTCTTTGCACATTGCTTTCCTTTTGGCCATTTTGTGTCAGAAGTTGTGTGGTATGTACCAGGCTTTACCCTAACTTTGGTCTCTGCCTCTGCTGCAGGCGAGGGCTGATCATGGGGGTGTGGAACTCGCACACCTCCGTGGGGAACATCCTGGGCTCCCTCATCGCTGGCTTGTTCGTGTCGTCGGCCTGGGGCATGTCCTTCATCGTGCCCGGTATCATCATCGGTGCCACAGGGGTCCTCTGCTTCTTTTTCCTTGTGGAAAGTCAGTGAACCGTGATGATTTTGCATTCACAGACACACATGGCCATGTACCAAGCTTTTACACGTCTGTTAAATGTCTAAGTGCCTAAGGATACCCTATTCCTGTTAAGGGCAGCTGTGTAGTATAAAGGTTCCCTGCAAAGCAGTTTTGTTGTACCCTTAAGCAGGATACTTCACCTGAATTGCTTCAGTAAAGGCCCAGCTGTGTAGACGGGCAGTGTGTAAAATATTCACTGTGGAAGTCACTGTGGATAAGAGTGTTTGCTAAATCCTAAATGTAATGGAATAATAACTGGTCTATATTCTTCATCAGACTGTACTCCTCACACACTCTCCATTAAATCTTTCTTCCTTCCTTTTTGTTTTGATTTTCTACCCTTATCACTTTCCCCAGAGTCACAATTCACTTGTGATAATTATGTGGTTCAGATTAATAAGGTTATATTTTCTGTTATACATGATAATTATTTTTTGAACTACATAATAACAGTAATGGTAACAACAAAAAAGCAATAGTGTGGGTGGTCATTGTGACTGGTAGTAACCTATGTCTTTTGTGTCTTCACACATGTTGTAGAGCCTGAAGATGTGAACTGCAGCCTGCCTCAACACCATGTAAGTGCTCACAAGTTTGTAAGAGTACAAGTGCCTTAGTCAAATGAATAAGAATTGTGTTCATAACCTTTATTGTGATTTGTTGTTTTTGTCATATGGGTGTTTCATCTTCAGGAGAGTGGCGAGCAGGAGCCCCTCCTCCACAACTCTTCTAGCACAGAGGAGATTTTCAGCAGTCCTGGGGCCGCAACCCCACAACCTGCTGAGGATGAGGCAGAGGCTATCAGTTTCTGTGGAGCCCTTCGAATTCCTGTGAGTTTATGTCCACGTTCATTTAAAAAAATCAGAGCTCTTGCCATTACCAATGGGGAGTGGACAGGTAGTTTTTGAAATGGTGTATCATATGTCAATAACTTCTGTATGGCTGAAGTTAAAGTTAAATCCAAAATTTTCAAGGTATGAAATTTCCTTTGCAGTATTTAACAAATCTTAGTGACTTAACAAGCCTTAGTGTAACAAATCATTGCACTCTTTTTTATGTCCCAGCTTTTCATATTTTAATAAAAAGCCTGTAGGGGTGGTAATCCTGCCCTGCAATGAAAATTATATTGGAATTATCCATGTATGACTTTGAAAAACATTTCTGAAATCAGGACAATCAGATGTACTGTTATCTATAGCTTGAATAATATTGATGTTTTGATGTCATTGCAGGGTGTTCTGGAATTCTCCTTCTGTTTACTCTTTGCCAAGCTGGTCAGCTACACATTCCTTTACTGGTTGCCCTTGTACATTGCTAATGTTGGTGAGCAGTCCTTTCAGGTTTTGTCCTCTTAAATGGTAACTACAGCATGGCTGTGCATGAGATTGTAGACCTTAACCAACCCTACCATGTCCGTTGAAGGGAGGGTATCTCACTTTGGGAGATGTCTTTGTATCGGTACGCACTAGCACTGTTGTCTTGCAGGGCGTTTACAGCCTGCTTGTACAAGTGTCCTTCTCTGACTCACTGTCTGGGCAAGCTCACCTGATGATGAGTGAAGAGACACTGTCTGACAGCATGTGTTTTTGAGGAGTGTGTGCTTGTCTGTACTCTCCTGGAATGTCAGAGGAGTTTGCAGCCATGCGCATCAACATAGTTAATTCAGCATTGCAAATTTGGAAATTATGAGAAAAGATGACTTTAAAAAAATCATAAAACTTAGAAGAATCACAAAATACAGAAAAAATAAAAGAAAGTTCTAGCTGCTACACTCCTTGTAGACCTCATTTGACTCTTATTTCCCTGCCTTACTTTCTCTTCAGCTCATTTTGATTCAAAGGGCGCTGGAGACATGTCTACGCTGTTTGATGTAGGAGGCATTGTGGGTAAGAGGTAGTGGCTGGGGGTGTTTGTAAACTCACATTAAGATTCTGGTACATCAGTTTCACCACCACCATCCTTTGAGACAGTGTGCTGACAAGCTGTCTATGGTGTTTCTGCAGGTGGCATACTGGCTGGGCTGGTATCAGACTATACCGGCGGCAGAGCCACCACATGCTGCGTAATGCTGGTTGTGGCTGCACCCATGGTGAGTTTGCCCTCTACAGGATGACAACCATCCCAACATGCCACCTGAATCATACAGGCTACATTTACACCTGACATTTAATGTGACTTGTATCCAATTTATTTTATACATTTATTTTTCCACATTACTGATTCATGCATTTACAAGTAGTATTATAGAAGCACCCGAGTTTATCCGGTTTTAAATCATGTAGTGCCTAATCCTGTGATATGGTAGTGAGCATTTAAATGCATCTCCACCATCTGCACACATTAGTTCACTCACACAATTCCTCCACACAACTGTGTAAGATTCTTCTGTTTATGTGAAGTGTAATCGGATAGGCAGGACATCTGCACATTGTCCACAATGCTTCTGGAATTGGTTTGTGCAGCCATATTTCAATTGGATTTTAATGTATTTCACCAATTAACCTCTAGATTTAAGTGATTATAGTCACAATCTTTGTGCAATATAGGTGTTGAAATCGCATTTTAATACCAGTTATAAATGGTCTCATATCCAGAACCAGGGCTGAGAAATACCATTGGAACTTGTACCGTTCATGTAGAACAGACTCAGCTGACATCAGTTTTGAAGAAGCTCAGTTGAAATTGTTCCCAGGACACAGGCCTTTTTTTCAATGGGTGTTGTAGTGGTTAGAGCTGCACTTGAGTGTTCTGGCTTTTGAGCCCTCCTACAACACTCAGTCCTGAAATAAAGACGTGTACCTCAGCTGTTAACATAGCTTTATAGAATCTGTGTATAATAGGTGAAAGAGAAAGAGAGCACACCGTCTGCAGTCTGTGACCACTTGCCACTTCCTGTACCCTTCAGCCAGGCTCAGAGCACTTTTGAAACATGACATGAGTGCTTTTGGCCGGGGCTTGACAAACCGCTGTCTGAGCCCCATGCCAGGTTAGCATAGGGGCTTGAAATGAGATACACACACATTCTCTCTCACACACACACACACACACACACACACACTTAGTGGTCATTGATTTGTCCACATAAAGAAAGGCACAATAAATAAAACATTGAAGAATAGCAGAAATATTCAAATACAATTCCCACAGTGCACTCTAAGTTGCTGTTATTGTTTGTTTTGGAATTGCTTCTTATTTTAGTCTTTCTGGTCTTTGTTCTTAAGCTGTTCCTGTATAATCACATTGGGCAGAATGGCATAGGCACCACAGTCGGTGAGTATGGCATCTCATTTTTGTTAAAACTATCTTTTCCTGCTCACACAAGGTGAATTAGAGACTGTTTTACATGACCAATTTCTCTTAACGACCTGTGTTACAAAAGTACTTACCTTGTTCTGGAATATGTCCATAAGGAAAAGGGGGGAAAAGTGTTGAGATTGGTGTTCGGAGGTGATGTTTTTGTTTGGCCGGGAGTTCTGTAGCTTTGATTGTCCTTGTAAATTATGGGTGACTTCACTGTCTGTACCTGTTTGCAAGTTAATGGCATAGCAGGGTTTTCCCTCTACATTTCATTTCACTTTCATTTGAATCAAAAGCTTTGAGCTTCCCACCTCAAGTAGTCATGTGACCCCCTGCTTACCTTCACTTTGGCCTATATATGAGAACCTACAGGCATTGTACTGCCCAAGGTTTCCAGGCTAGCCCAGCATATGAAACAGGCCGATCCCCTCTGTTCCTGTTGCTAAGCTGTTCTGCTTCTAATCAGGTATGCTGTTGTTGTGTGGGGCTCTTGTGAATGGTCCCTATGCCCTGATCACCACTGCTGTCTCCGCTGATCTGGTAAATTTATCTTTTTTTTTAAATAAGCATGTATTAGTAGAAGCCTAAGCCCAGGAAAGGTTATTGTGTAACATATTCCTACATTTTGAGAATTCTTCAATCTCAGTTTATGCATTTTATAAGTATACATGTTTCATTATTGATGTATTATCACATTATAAATTTAGATGTTATAAGCTATGTAATAGAAGATTGTAAATGCAGATTGCAACTGATTGTCATTGCCTATCGAGACAAAATGGTTAATGGCTTTTTTTCCTTTCCCTTCAGAATTATTTTTTAATATATTGCTGTATAGTTGTGCTATTTAATGATACTGACACAGACAAACTAAAAATGCATTATTATTGGATTGTATGGAACACAGAAGTAGTGAAAGTAGCCTGCTGGTTACAGACCCTGTGATCATTGCACTGCTTCATCCTGCAGCCTCTGGCATGCAGAATGCATGCTCCACTCACATGGGCCAGAGGGACAGACTGAAAGTTAAATAGGAGAGATAAGTGACTTGAGGAATTAGGCCCGTGCTAAGCCCCTTTCATTTTGAAGTAGGCCCCACTATTTCTGTTACAAAACCCAGTTGTTTGAACTAGATTGCAAGCTGCTTCACAGTGCGAAATTTCTCCCTTTCAGGGAACTCATGAGAGCCTCCAAGGAAACGCCAGGGCATTGTCGACAGTAACTGCTATTATCGATGGGACTGGGTCAGTAGGTAAGTGGCCAGGGTCTGGTTTGAAAAATAGGGCGGTGCTGGGAGTATTTTACACTGTTGAGTATATGTATTCTTAAAATACGCTTCAGCATTCCAGGACAACAAGTTTTCTGTCAGAAAAAACCTCTGCTTGGATCCTTGGACTAAGTGTGCGTACATCCTTGTAAGGGACTAAACCATTTGTCCAAGCCACTCACTATGTAAGCTTTTCCTTCTGAACGTCTCCATCTTTACTTCGTCTTTGTTGCTTGTTTCTTGCAATCTAGATATTTTATCTTAAATAGGAAATAAAATGTTTTCCAATGTGCTTGATTGTTGCCATATTGCCAGTATTTTTGGCTTTATTATTAAGATTCCATAAAGTATAGGGTATTTAGAAATAAGGTATAGTATGCAATGTTGATATCAGTTATTTTGGGAAGGTTTTATGGCCTTGAAGGGCTGTTGTAAATATTAACAGTGATAAGGAGCTCCTTATCTTATGAGGATATGAGCTAACAGAAACTTGGTTTAATATGAGAGTCTACTTCCAGGCAGCCAAATGCTATCATGCACCAGTGAAGAGATTTCTATCAGTCTTTCTCTCTGGCATGTTGAATTGGGCCTAAGCAAACCACTGTATCCTCTGGGTCTGACCACCCTCCTCTGCCTCCTCACTAGCCAACTTTTAATGAGAGTGAATGGGGAACTGATCTGTAAAAAAGAATGTTTAGCCTTCCATTCGTAAGTCTCTTGAGTGGATACAGTCAACATTCCTGATTTTATAGCATTCCAATCAGGGCTAGGTGTTGCTAGTTTTTCAGTAGCATTAACAACTGTACCCAAATTGTCTGTGTGTATATAGACTTGCTAGCTACCAAGGGTTGATGTGAAAAGCATGTGTTTGTATAAACATTCAATAGCTAGCAGAGTTTAAAAAAAAAAATTTAAAACCATGGACTAAAGTTAGCCTTATGGTATATGTGGTCAAGGGGGAAGCTAGAAAAGGCATAATTGTTCATGTTTTCATTGCATTTTCATCAGTGGACAATGTGGTTGCGTCTCAGTTTATTGTTAGCCTTTGGGGTCGTAGCGGAAGTGAAAAGGTGCAGTTAGAACTGTAATTTTTCAGGTTATACTCCTGCTCAGTTGGGCTGGTCAGTCCAGCTTGGCATCTCTGAGGTTACACTGTGTGTGTGCGTCCCTCCTCTGGATTTTGGCTTTTGCATCATGCTTCAGGTTCAGAAATGCTAAGATGAAGAGAAATAGACTCAAGTGTTGTTATTGCCATCGTTTTCATGGACTGACATATATAGCTGTTTAATGGAATACTTGAAGAAGCTCATGTCACGAGTGATATAGTGTTTTACATGGTTATACCCATTGTACCCCCCCCCCCCCCCACTTACTTGCACACTTGTTGTATGTCAGGTATAACTTGACAAAAATTAAGTGGGACTTCCTAATGTTTTTCAGCATTGCATGGTCGTTGCCATTTCCGAGCTGCATTCAATCTATTTCCCACTGTCCATGAACGTCAGTCACACAAAGGGCCCCGCACGTTAATTCCTGGGCAGGAACAGACATAATATATGTATGATGGACACGACCAGTGGTGGGGTTTTTTTTGGGTTGGCCAGGGACATGCACAGGAACAGGAGAGCTGAGAGGGAGGCAAGACTATTCAGAGAGACAAGTTATTGTTTTGGTTGTCTGCACTCAACCCAATTTAGCAGTAGCAAAATTCGCTTTGTTCCTTGGAACTGTAGCCTTTGCAGTTTCCTTAGTCAAAATGCAAAACAATTTTTTTTCTAAAGTAAATGGGCTTTTAATATCCCCCATTATTGAAACTTGGCATCAAAAATTGCAAACGGTGCCAATACCCAGCTTCAATAGGATTATTCGCTTTTTTTCTCATTATATGTTTGAAATCATAGTGCTATTCTTTCAATATCCACCAGGTGCTGCCCTTGGACCACTGCTGGCTGGCTTGATCTCCCCTACGGGTTGGAACAATGTGTTTTATATGCTTATTACAGCAGATGTGCTTGCCTGCTTGGTAAGTCCATAGTAAAATTCAATACAAATGGAAAAGTTTTTTTAATCTTTGATTTTATTTGCAGCTTAGCTGACTCCAGGCTGATTTGTTGAGGATCAGTTGAGTTAATATCATTTTCTTCTCATTCTGTATCTGTTTTGGTCTGTCTTCCTCCTGTTCTTTCACCCTTTCCCTTCCTCGTTCCCTCTCTGCCTTTCTGTCTCCAGCTTCTGTCCAGACTGGTGTTCAAGGAAGTGCGAGGTTGGTGTGGACACAGTACAAGGCTGAGAGGGTAAGCATATCCCCCCAGGAATGCAGTCACACTGCCCTATCCTGGCCAGGCTGGGCATGGCAGCTCATTTTAACATGCAGAGCTTTGTCAGTTTAGAAGATGAGAAGTCTTGTTAACACAGCTCCTCACTCTTCCTCTCATAATATCAGAGGCTCTGTGAGTAGTACTCCGTTGAGTAGGCCCCAAGACCTCACTGCCTGTCTGCTGCAGATTCTTTCATTTTTACAGTGTGTTTACGCAGTCCTAACAATCTCCATTTAGCCAGAAACCTGAGCACTGTTCATGGAACGCTTTCAGTTTGTTTAAATATGAAGTCCCCCTGAGGAAATACCAGAGTTTGAATAATGCTTTTCAGCTTTTTCAGCCTTAAAGCCATATTATCCCAAGCTATAGTTTTTTAAAATTCATTTTACAATTTCCACCATCATAATGGTCATGGCTTTGACTGAGAGAAAATCCAAGGTCGCATATTAATTCACGTAGAAACTTTGGTGCAGTTTGACTTGCTTATGATTCCCTTTGTTTGAACAGTGGAGATTTCATAGGCTGTTGGTAATTGGGACCACTGTGCATTGGAGCAAAGGGCCCTAATCAAAGGTGGAAAAGGCAGACTGTCTTTATAAATAGACCTAACTCCCCCTAAACCTGTTCTGACACATTCTGGAGATTTCTGACCTTGTTAATTGTATGGGCTCATGAGTCATGTTTGGAGAGGATTAATTGAGATGTTTACCAAAAATCTGTGACAGCAAAGCTTTTGGAAATCAGGCATAATTTTTGTGGGGGCGGATCTCTTTGATTACCCGTTGAGATCTGTGTATTTCCAACCATTCAATCTTGGAAAGTGCCCTCTCACTTATGTATCCTTGTATGGGAATAGGCTTCCTAAATGTTAAAAATGAAGAATTACTGAAAAATACTAGTTGCATTATAAGACATAAGCCATTAGAAAATATTTCTTATTGTTTCAGTTTTATAAGAATGATACTTTGGGGGTGGGGTGAGGGGTGACTTTTGTGTGAGTGTGGACATCTGTATGTATGGGTGTTTCATAATTCCGACCACCTGTTTTTTACTCTATGAAGTGGTCACGCTTGGTGCACAGGAAATCAACAGCGGCTGTTAAGGCCCCCTTCTTAAGTCTGTCTGGATCAACGTTGTCGTTGCAGGTTCAAAGAAATCTGAAGGCCTAAACAGACCCGGGGAAAGGTTCCCCCTGCATTGTGAGAAATCAGCATGATAATGCAGGGCAGAAAGAGACCAACGACTGATCTGTGGTGAATGGGCAGAGAAGAGAGAAGAGAATAATAATAGAGCGCAAGCAGACTTTCATCCTTGGCGCCCGCACCATGAAAACAAAACATCAATGATGCGGAGCAAAGACAGACGCAGATAAAAGGAGCCAAATCGAAGGAACAACTTTGATATCGCCTGATTGCTGTTGGGTCAGAATTTGGGTTTGGGGTGGGGGGTGTGATGGTGGAGGTGGGGAGGGGATGAGCAGGGGTTTGAAGGTAGTCAGTCCTTCTGGCAAAATCAAGACCCCAGCTCATTAACATGCATTGTTTTATTTAATTATTTTATTCCACTGACTAATGCTTTTCTTTCTCATCTCCCATTTGTATGTCTTTTATCATTAAAATTGCTCTCAGCTCAGTGTGTTTCCTGGCACTAATGCTTGACCCCACTGTCTCCATGGTTACGAGCGTTACACAGGTGTGCACCTTTTTTGTGTGTATGTTTTCTTTTTTTCTTCTTATGGTGCTCACACAGGCTGGTTTGATACTGGACCTTTTGTTCTTTTATTCTGTTGTTTATTAATGTATTTATTAGTCTTTGCCATAATGATTTATTAATATGTAGCATAGTAATAATGCCATAATGGCTCAGGGAGTGTGACAAAAGCCTTGCCCTGAACAGGTGACACTGGCATCATCTGTTTCTGTGAGGGGGGATGCACTTCAGGAAGCACTTTTGATATTCAGGGGTAGTGATACACACGGTGTCAACGGCTCATTCAACAGAACCTCAGCGGTCACCGCTGCCCCAGCGCGTCCCATCAGAGTGGGGTAATTATACCACAGGGACGTGCGGCACCTTGTACAGCCGCTGAGCGGAGCATTACTTAGCCCTTTCTCACCCCCCCCCCCCCAACTCCGGGCAATTAATTAGCACTGCCAGTGAGTGGCATGGGGACACAACAGCCACAGGGCAGCCTGGCTTGCTCTGGCAGGTGATGACATCACGTTACGCGGAGCAGAGGCTTGGGTGGGGGTGGGGAGTTTGAAGGCCTTACACAAGATAGATAACTGAACCTGCTCATGACAAAATGTCAACAAATGGCACTCAATACATCTCTGTGGTACGTATGCTGACAGAGAGAAAGAAGTAAGGTAATGGATGGAGGTTGGATGTCAATTTGATTTGACTAGGAGTGAGGTCATGACTGGATGAAAAACAGCTGTAGGAGGAGGAGAAATTTATGCTTTGAAAATCCATTTATCACCATGTTATTTTAGAGCTGTTTATTTTTTGTCAGTTTCTGTGTCAAATTTCTGTCAGCTATGGTTGGGTGCTTTTTTTTTATTTTGTTTGTTTTTAATGGGCGCAGTCTTATTGAGCAATGAATTGTAGACAAAAGAACATCATTTGCTTCCTTCATGATTCA
The DNA here is from genome assembly GCA_019788955.1 of Albula glossodonta. Lineage (NCBI taxonomy): Eukaryota > Metazoa > Chordata > Actinopteri > Albuliformes > Albulidae > Albula > Albula glossodonta. Next base: position 8,150,722 of record JAFBMS010000006.1, on the reverse strand, counting down.
CCACTCACTCCCACTGGAGAACAAGTTGTGATGCAACAGCGCATGAATATGAGGTGTACACATCATTAGCATGCTAAAAAAGACTACTTAAACACACCCTTGGGATGTGTGGGCTTAAACTGGCTTCCTAACCTCAATTCTTGTGGTGTGACTTTTCCCTTCAGCTCATTTCATTCTATTCTACCTTTATCTGTGGAGACAATCCCTTTAAAAAAAAATCACTTAAGTCTCTTTTAGGTAAGATTAATGTAATTAATCTTACCTAAAGGAGTCAGTTGTAATCTTGTGGGTTGGCTTAGCAAGCTCTGTGGCCATTTTGTGCCATGCTAATATCTACCATAAAGCCTTGCAGAATTTAGATAACCTTGCCCACTTTAAATTATGCAACTAATATTTTCAAGGAATTCATATCAACTGGGTGAGGCTGTGTCTAAGGTCAGCGAGGTAATTCAGACTAAGAGATCATTTAATATTGTAATATTGAGACGAGGTTTGTGGAGAACGTTGCGTGCACACCACCCTCTAATAATCAAACAAAATTGTAATATGTTATGTCCCTGGATTACTGCAGTTAGTGCTTCTCTTAGATGGTAAGATAGTAAAATCTTCAGGTCATATTCTCTGTTCTCTGATAGGTTGTCTTTAGACTAGTACTTTTTTTCTTTGAGTTCTTTACAATTAACAATATCACCTTTTTCATATCAACATATCAATTGGTTTTTTGGATGTATTTCAATTGCAGTGACCATAAAGAATAAAATTTCTATCCAGTAATACATCTAAGTTTTCTTTAAAGATATTTGATTTGTGGTGAAAATGTACATTCCTTTGTATATTAGTGCCTGTAGTCTGGACAGACGTATTTTGGAGTGGTCAGTCTTGTTATCCAGCTGCTCACTAAGTCCATGCACTATTAGTTTATTTTATCAAGTGTAGGGAGATAACCTCAGTCCTTTCCTGTGACATCACAGGGACATTGTGTCTTATTTCTCTCATGGTATGTATCAGTTGTGAACATATTTTAAAATACATCTTCAAATTGACAGCGGCAACTGAAGTCTTTCTGAATTGTGAGGGTCTCTATTTCTCCACAACATTTAATCTGTCTAAATCATCTCATCTTGAGGAGTGTTTGGTTCCAAAATCTTTGGGAAAAAAGGCCCTACAATGGTTTTTTCCATGTTTCATTCCGTTTTGACAGGCTGTTCAGAAAAACAGAACTGCACTTTCCCACCAATGAGTTTATCCTTGAGGAGTGCCCAAATTCCCATTTGTGTCATTTTAAGACAAACAAGGGCCCTTTTTGACTGACCTTTCTTCTGAACTTGCACCATGTGTTCTCTTAAAAGAGATCGCAATGCACATTCTCTTTGCCTGTTTCAATATCATTATCTGACTGTTGTCAGGGTGTTCAAGAGGTTTCAGCTGCTATAGAAACATAAAATAATTTCCAGCTCTGCACCTAGTCATCTGTGTGTATGTCTGTTGTGCTTTTTGGTGAATCATCTTTACTTGGCTAAACAACTTCTATCCCATCAGAGTTATTGCCAGTTAAGATGTTATGAAAAAAACAAAGTCTGCATATTTTTCGACAGGGAACTAAAAAACAATTTTTTGCCATCTAGACACTTATTGTCAATATTTGTTTCCTAATTGAGAGCACAGAGAGCATAGAAAGGACAGTACAATCTCACAGACACTTCTGTCATTCTTAAAGTGAAATGTGTTTAAAATACCTTTAAAATGGAGTAAGCCAAAAACATTTTAAATGTGGTTGCGAACAGACCAGTGCAATGTGGGTTTCAGGTCAGGGCTGACCAGACCATCTGTGGCTCTTGACAAGTGGGAGAGGGGGAGGGTTTGCTTCCATTCTCACCCATTTGGCTGTCTATTAGAATCAAGAATAGACAACCATACAAACTAAAATGCAGCCTATTTCACCCATTTTGTTTGGCATTGCAAAGACTTGGCTCCATGTGTAATAGCTCTTATATTCCTTTTTAGTTTTACTGTTTGAAGAAAAATCATATTGATTTGTCTTTAAAGATGGTCACATGATGTATTTAATCACAGAATCTAATCTATGTATTCATAATTATTTTATGAAATAATGCAATACTTTAATATGTCTGTCACAGTTGCAGGGTGTAGCGTACACTGAAACCTCTAAGGTCAAAGGAAACCATTGATCTTTCTTTTCATGTTAAACCAAAAACTGTACTGATTCAAATGCTCCTATTTAATTAAACACACTCAAAACATCCTCCATTTAACATGACTTGACAGAGAACACTAGTAATCTATGTTCCCTGTAATTTGAAGTTCCTCTTCCGTTTTTAGTTCTAGTATGCTATTTTAAGCATTAATAAAGCTGTGGTTTTAAAAATGCTTCTTTTCTGTTGAGTAAAATAACCTTATGTCCACTTATTTTTACCTTTGAGAACCTCCAATCAAATGCCTATGAGAAAAAAGTATGAAAAGCTGTAAAAATTTATATATTTGTAATCAACATGTTACTTCTCTTTCTGTGCAGCTACCATTTGTTTCTTCTATGGTGCTTACAACTCAGGAATATTTCTTTGGTTTTTACAACTTTAGCACAATGTTCAGCACTACAGTCCAGCACTGCACTGTAGTCTCTAATTTTGCACCTTGCATAAAATAATTTTGTTTTAAAATGAATTTCATTTTTATTTTAGTTGTATAACAGGACAAAATCAATGTATATCTAATCTTTTAGGTACATTCCCATGTTTTAATTGTAATGAAATCTTTTTAAATTATTCTGGCAAGCTTAAAGCTGATTCACAGCCGAGTTTTCTGATTACTGCAAAAGTAACAGTTTTCAAAAAACATTTATATAAAAATAACATTTATCAAAAATTAACATGATGGGGGAAATATCTTTGATCAGAGACCATCACAGGACCTGAAAGCCCAAAAACAAGTAACTTCCTAATGTCTTCCCTAGTATATCTGAAATAGTAGTAAGTATATGATATTTGTACATTTCATGAGAAGGAAAAGAGACAATTCTTTAGATATCAATCTCTCTCACAGAAATGCAAAACACAGAGGGTATGGGAGGGGGCACTGCCTTGCTCACTATGGTAACAGTATCTTGGCAACAACAGCGAGTGGAAATTATTTTTAAGATCTCCAGGTTTCTCATCCGCTGTTGCAGACTGAACTCTGTGTCAGTCTGCAACAGCTGCAGGTGAGTTGAGAAGCTCACACACGACAGGGAAGGAAGCATCACTGGCACAGTAAGTTATTTCTCACCTATCTATCATCAAGTTATTAGTCATTCATTCAATCATCCATCCAGTGGCTTTCACAAAAGTTGTGCTTTCAAGGAGTCTATTTGTATCTTTGAAAACTGTCAATGGCATAGCGTTACAATTGTGAAAATGATGAAATAGGTACCATGCAATTAAACATGTCATACAGTCATCTAATACAAAATTAGAGAAAACTGATTGGTAATGCATTGGTGTAGGTAGTAATCCGTGTATGTTGGATGAATGTATCAAGTGAATGTACAATGAAAAAAGTGTGACCTTTAAAAAATGAGTGTGACCTTTGATAATTTTACTGTGAGTATTTGCAATATTTATATTCCACTTTTGGTGTTTTTTATTATCTGTGAAACATAAATTGATTCTGACATCATATAAAGTGACAGAAATCTTTTGACAAGTCCTGTTAGCAGATTTCCCTTAATTCATTAGCAGGTGCATTTGATTGCTTTACTTAACGAAGAGAGACTCTTGTAATCTACGTTCACATCTTTTCATGGAATTATAAATGCTGTGGTCAGCACCTCCATTAAGCGCCCTTTTCACCTCGCAGCATAAACATTTAAATGTACCAAGAGGGCCCCTGAACTCAATAGTCTCTTGTGGTAAGCTGCCCACTTGATGTACTTACAGAATTAGTTTCCATGCCCTGTTAATTGACCAGATGAAAAGTGTGGCAGTAATTCATTCATTTTAATTGTTAATTTTCATAGGAAGCCAGGGTATTTTCAATGGCATGCGTTTTTGCAATCATACCCTAACAGGTGTCTAATGATTTTTTTTTTTAAATTTCCATCTGATACATGTTGAACTGCATCATAAAACATTATCCATGTATGGAAAATCAAGCATGCCAATTGTTGCTTTTTTCATACAATATACAGTGTATAGTTTTACTCCTACCCAATATTGATTGAAACAGGTATAGAGATTATGGATGGATGGATGAATAAATGGAAGGCATCTGTTTATTGAATTCACTGGTAACATAGTATGTGTAACAAAGTGGTACAAATTAATGTTTTAAAGAGGTTTAGATTGAAAACATAACATTTTGATGATTATAGATTAAATGTATAAATAAGATTGCATGTGTGCATACCTGTGTTGAATGTTTGAATGCTGTTATATATCTGTCTTTGTGACCTTAGGTCTAGGACCCACTGCAAGAGAGTGAGTGAGACAGACAGAGAGAGAGAGAGATTGGTGGAAGGATCTCCTGGGAAAACTCCGAAGAGCGCACCACTCGTGACCGACACCTGTCAATCTTTGTCCTGACCTAGTGAGGGAGGAGGGACAACATGGGCTCCAGCTCCTCCTCCTATGCCCCAAAAACCATCTACCTGGATGTGGACGGAAAAGTCCAGAAGGTTAGTCGCATAGATTGCCCTGGCAACGGCATCGTGGTACCTCTGTAATCAAACTAACCAACTGATGAGTCATGCCATCTAATCAGACCACTGATTCCCAAAAGTAAAATCTTCAAAATGACTTTAAAGAAGGCATAATGCATACATCATATTTTCTACTTGCACAGTGTTGGCTGGAATTGGTATTGAAGCTAATGCAGTGGGATGTGGAGAGGGTTTTCAAGGAAGGACTTGCTTTAATGTTACTCCAGACAGCAACTTGCACTTCCATAGAGGAATTAGGAGCAGGAGCTTGATCAGGCCAGCATGTATCTGATATGCACCAATCTGCCTTGTTTACCTCAAACTGGCAATGATGGAGTGGGCCTTCTGCTGTGGGAAGTTTTTCCAAAACATTCCAGAACTTCCCAGAACACTGGTAAAATCAACCTGCTCTGAGAAACAAGAGACATAAGGACAGAATAACTGGAAAATTACATGAAAGCAGAGTCATTGTGTTAACTCATGACAGCCATTTTACTTAAGTACTTTAGTATTAGTATCAGAGTCTTAATACTGTAGATAAAATCCTTAGTTTATGCATTGTTTATTTCCAACCTTGTATCCATCCAAATTATTTCTATTCAACTGATAGGCATAAACCATCTAAACTATCCAGTTCATCAAAGGGCTCATGTTTCCTCTAGGATGTATAATATCACATCTACATCCTACAGCCAAATGTAAATAATAGCAGAGAGTAAGTTTACAGCAATTTAAACTTATATTAAGATGAGCAAAATTTGACTAAACACTCTGTTCAGTCTTAAATCTGTAATTAGGCACTGGATGGAATGCCGGATAATAAACAATATATTATGGAAACAAATGCAAAACAGTATTTGTACAGTATTCATCAATTCATTGCATTCACTCATTACTAATTACTTGTAATACTGCCTAACTTGCCTATAAGTCTAATAACCAGCAAGTATGCAGATTTATTTAACTATTTTATATATACATCCCTATGATTTATTTAACTATTTTATATATACATCCCTATGAATTATTTACGTGATGGGGGCGAGGTGGAAATGAGCTGTGTGTGCATGTATGCATTTCTTGTGTATTTTTTTTTCTAATGCAAATGGGGCTTGTCGCGCACAGCATCCACAGGTGCTCGTGGCAGTGTAGACTGCAGTGACAGCTGGTGTGAGCATGTTCATTCTCTGACACCACTGCCTGTCAGACCATTCACCTGTTGCGCCGTGGATTATTTTAAGGCACTTTTCATTGTCACAAGGTTAAACAAGTGCAAGCCTGAAACAGCAAGACAGGGTGTTCTCCTCAAGTATCCAGCCACTTCACAAAAGTGACCCATCCCTCACCCCGCACGTTAATCAAAATGTGATGGGAATGTACCGAGTATACTATTTTGTTAAAAAAAAAAATTCAGCCTAAACATTTTATTATTATGTGTAAAGATGGTAAGTTCTGGATTCATATATTTTCCTTGTGATCATAAAACGATAGTAATACAGAGTAAATATAATGTGCTGAATGTGAAATAAAACATTAAATTTTACTTTTCCCTATGTTTATGAGGTTTAAAATAACAGGTGATAAAACAGTATTCAGTTTACAGTACTAAATTTATCACAATACTTGAGCTAAATGATTTCTTATTTAACAATTTTCAGTGTTTATTGAATGGCTCAGGCATTTTCACGTCATGCATTCACAAACAATTAATACGTTTTAAATATGTTTGTAAACAAATCATGCATTTAAATGTTTCTAACATTTGCATGCAAATTTTATTCGTTACACTAAATATGTTATTTGCATGCAGTTCATTCATTTCAGTCTTGGCATGACTTTTTTGCCTGCTTGTCCCAAATGGCAATAGCACTTTTAAGACCTTCTCATGTTTCCCTCTGTACCTCCCCTTCAATAGAGTCTTACAGGATGATGGTAGGATTCTTGAGGCTGACTGGTTTGCAACAGTGAAAACACACATTGGCATGAATATAAAACATGTATCACATAAATGAAGGGAAAAGTGAAAAGGTAAAATAAATGTAACATTGTTCATGTAACATTTCTTCCCCCATAAAATGTATGAATGATATTTATTTGTTGAAACAGGATACAAATTTCAACTCATTGATTTCCCTTCATTCCCTTCAAACTCTCCATTATTTATTTTAAAATATAACTAACAAAATCTAAATACTGTACTGGACTGTAGTAGAACATAACACTGTACTGTGATGACCTTATTAGGATTCTAATTTTAACTGACGACCGTTTTAGGATTCTAATTCTAATTTTAACTGGGAATTGACTCACTTGTTTGTAAATATGTGGTTCTGGATAATCAGAGTTGATTGTACCCTCTTGACCCCCAAAGCACCAGAGACTATTTGTGTTGTTCAATTTTACACATTTGCTGGTGGTCATTAAGGGTCAAAGAATCCCTTTTTCTCAATGCAATGTTCAACCAAATGTAACAGCTAAATATGTAATATCGTGGGAATGGAGGAGCAGTAAGAGAAACTTTAAACTTTGTTGTTATTATACCATTAGGATAGCTCCCTATGTTGGCGTGAAAATGTCAAAATGAAACTTCTCTGGCCTGTTTAGGTGATTTTCAGTCGGCACTGCACTCCATGTGACATCCGGGAGCTTTTATGTTCTTCTTCAAATATCCCCAGGTCAGCTACACTTCTCTCTCCTTTCCATTTTTTCACTCATGAATTCATTCACTTAGACATTCCTTATCTTCTGTTCATTAACTCAGTCATTCATATCCTCCACTCTTACTGGCTCAGCCCTCACTCACTCATTCAAATACTAACATGCTCAATGGCACTCATTCTTGTAAATCCCATAGTGTTGTTAGTCTTTTTAAAAAGGTTTGGAATTTGGGTCCAATGTACACAGTATTCTAGAAAATGAGGCTGTGACCTGCTCATGATGTGAAACTATTTGCAGCTCTTGCAAATTCCTAAATTGCGATTGTAGACTTCACCTTTTAATGTGGTGTTTTACGTGGCATTTGGCATTCACTTGGCTCATTCTGCATGACAGTACCCACACAGTCTCATGCTGAGTCACTCCTCATCACCAGCAGTAATTGCATGGCATTACATGTGTTCATTATATTCAAAATGAGCTTCTAAGGCTATTGTGGCAGATGAAAACACATCTAAACAGGTAGCATTACAAATGATATACAACTCAAAAGCTAGATCTCAGATGCCACATAAGTGATGGAAACACTTATTTGATGGAAATATTAACTGGACAATCATTTTGACTTTGGCAGCAGTGTCGTTTGCACCTCTGTGGTCCTGTGGCTACAGTATCAGACTCAGATTAATATTCTTTGAAGGGCCAGATGGGGAAACAGCATTTTGTGCAAAGGAACCACTGTTTTGAGGTGTTTTTCTCATCTCTTGGTCTGTCCTCAGGAATACAGCCATAATGCTAGTGGACCCAGAGGGAGCCCTCGTCTCCATCGATCCCACCATGCCTGCTAACTCTCCAAAGTAAGTGACGACTGCTTCCTCTGCTCTTTGTCCTCTGGCTCTTTGTCCGCTGTCTCTGTCTCTCTCTCTTTTTCTCTCTCTCTCTCTCTCTCTCTTTCTCACTCACATTCTCAGTCAGCTCTCAGATACTTCTTTGGCTGTTATTTGAGTATATTGTTCATGGTTTGTGCATGTTGATGAGCAGCAGCTCATATGAGATTAAGACTCTTATATGATTCTTTATAAATTATGGTAATCTATAAAATTCCAATTATTGTGCATGTATTTGCAAAGGTAAACTCCCTATGTAATGGTGGAGTTAGATATTTGAGTGCAGTGCAGTGATTTGTTGTTTTGGTTTTCTACTCGTATTGCAGCCACTTGTACAAGGTCATGCCTTTATGCACCGGCCAGCTGGGAGGTACAGTATGAATTAACTATTACACATTATTACATTCTTGTCCTTGTGCCTTTGAAAGCAGCATCATTGTCAAATGAAGGTCTGATTAAATTTGAAATAACTGGGAAATGTTTTGGGATACATTTTAACAGGGTTACAAATGTTACATTGACATTTCTTTCCATGTGATGTGTGTGTATGTGTGTGTGTGTGTGTGTGTGTGTGTGTGTGGTGGTGGGGGGGGCATGTATGTGTGTTTGTCCTTTCAGAGAAAGAAGACATGTTTCAGAATGTGTTGTCCCAGGTGGCTGAGCAGTTCAGCAGGTACTTCTTGTTCTATTCAGCCTCAAAGACTGGTCCAACATTGCCTTATGCAGGGGGGACACAAGTTCATGTAGTCCAATGAGACTCCATGGATTCTATGGACTCTTTTATTTCTGGACATTTTTATTTGGCAAGATTACCATTATGCCCAATAAATATGTTGCTTTAGAATCCTGAATCTTGGGCTCCTATCATACTTTGTTACCACATAAATCTATATACTCTACTGTATGTTAAAATAGGCATCAATATATTTATTTTGTGAATTTTGTGACTTTTGTATGGAAGAACTATTTCTGTTAGGATGCATTATGTGTTGTTATGCACTGGAAACTGAAATATTGTGATTGCAGGGCTTTTCGGATCAATGAACTGAAGACGGAGGTGACCAATCGCCTGGCCATGCTGGAGAAGAGAGTAGAGTGTGAGTAACAGCTGTGCCCCCAGTGTGCAACTACATGAAGCACACTCCGCCAGTGCAATGACTGCACAGATCAGATGTTGGGCTGCAAAGTGAAGTGGCCATTGGCACAACATCAGAGGAGAACACATTTGACTCTGCTCTAGCTAAACTGATGGAAGAGGTTGCCTTGATGGACAGGCCATACAAACATGACTGTGCATTCCTAGTTGTAAGAGAAAAAATGTGGTGAAAACACAAATTGCACAGTAAATGGTAGCTCTTTAACCTCTCTGTTTTAGTGGAGGGGCTGAAGGTTGTGGAGATTGAGAACTGCAAGAAGGACCTGAAGAAACTACGGGACGAAATGACAACCAGAGGAGGGGGACGGTAAGAGGGTGCTGAGGTTTTTTTTTATTTGTTTGTTTGTTTGTTTGTTTTTTGGAGCTGGGGGCTAGTGCAGGTGAAAGAGAGAGAGCACTGAGCAGCGATGCAAGGAATGGGCATAGCTGAGATCCATTGCTGCATCACCTTTAATTCAGTCCATTCAGAGTTTGTCAGAAGGAGACAGAAGACAGCAGAACCTTTATGAGAGACTATAGAGCTGTGTAGAGCTTAGTGGCATGTGAGTGTTTCTTATCCTTGTCAGTTGTATCACTGAGCTAAATTAAAATTATTCTCAATTATTTCATTTACTTTATTTTTATAGTTCTATGGGTGATAATGTAATGTACATGCAAGTCTCATGGCAAGAAGTTTGCAAGTTCTATTCCCACATTAGCACTGTAGTTATACCCTTGAAAGAGTGCTTCTACATACTTCTGTAAGTATGATGGAAACTACTCATATCACCCATGATAAAATATGTAAAAAAATTAAATAACAATGAGCCTACTACTGTACTACTAAACCTACTGTATATTCAACTAAATTCAGCACAACTAATGGATTAATTAGGAATTCTTCATTGATAGAGGTATGTTATAAATGCAGAAGTGATAGCATAGTATGCCAGTTTGGACCATCCAGGATCTCTCTTAGGCTGTGCCAGTAATTGCATGGCAATGGAGACGAGGCTTCAGGGAGTCCATGAGTTTCAAACTCAGTGCTCTACGCTGAAGGATCTGTCCTTCTGCTATTGTTGGGTCTCTGGGCGCTCATTAATATTCATCAGCAGTGAGACTGTTACTTCCATGGCTCTCATCCTAATGCTATGGGTATGCGTAGAATCGTTGTAACAGCCAGTTGTGCAGAGCCAAAATATGTTTTAAGTCCGGCTTGCTCATGAATATTTATAACTAAATTCTTCAACACACCCCTTTTAATGTACAACCAAAATTCTAAAGCACTAATTTTGGTTTACTGTAGGACTGCACACCAGCCCTTTGTTACAAATTTATGTCAAGTTTAACCAATCAGAGATGATGAGTTGACTGTATTTTTGACATAATTTAATAGCCAAACAGGAACACGAAAAGGAAGACCTCAACATTTATAAGTCACCTAAACAAATGTTACAGAGCCTTGTTTTGTTTCTTTAGAATAAACTGTACGTGTAAATACAACTTCTCAGATGATGGAAAGAAACTTTCTCCAAGGCGAGATGTTCCAAGCTACCCAAAGGTATGAATAATAATAATTGTAATAATAATATAATCAACAACATTAATGATGATAAATATATGTTTAAAATCTCTAAAGCTTTTTTATTTGATGCAAACAGTACACACTGTCCCAGGAAACAATAGAGGCTCTGAAGAAGCCCACATTTGACGTGTGGCACTGGGAGCACAATGAGGTTAGTCACACTCAGATTATGCCGTGATCGCTTTCTGCACCGTCTTATTCTTTATTCTGTAAGCAGCATTAGCTGACCACAGAATGTGCTGTCTATTGTGTTCTCATGGTCTGCTGTGCAGGGTCTTTACTTATAGCTTTTCTATGCCCAGTTTCCATGCTTGGTCCACTGTTTCATAATAATTTTCTCTGATTTCCAGTGGTCCAGTGGGTACCAGTGGCCTCAAATTAGTATGTTTCTGATCCAGATGTGTGTTTTTTTAAATGTTTGAGGTGCCAAATATGCTTTTGCATCTCCAGTGTGCGACTTGTACAGAGTGCAGTGCAGCTCAATTGGTCTTTTATTAAGCATGGTCTTGACCCTTACTTGACCATGTTAATGTCATGCATGGTTTTGACCCTGAATTGTCCACAGTTTTATAGTGCCTGGCCTTGAGCCTGAATTAAACATGGCTATATTATGTCTTGATGTGATACTGAGCTTACTATGCATTGTGCTGTGCATGACTTTATTCCTGCATTGACCTGTGGCCTTGATGTGAATGGCATTGCCCCTGAGCTGTCTATGGTCATGTTATGCATGCTTTTGATGGTGATGTGACATCATATTATTTCAGATGTTGAGCTGTCTGGAGTACATGTACCATGACCTGGGGTTGGTGAAGGAATTCAACATGAACCCCATAACGCTCAAGCGCTGGCTGGTAACTTTCAAAAACCTCATTTTTAATTTGTGTCATTAACAAATAAACCTCTAAGAATGCATGGAGAACGCCTGTCAAGAGACAGTCAAAATAGCACTGAAGCATGAGGGGCATTCCTGAACACCTCATTCAGCTGAAGGACACATTGGTGCATCATCAGACTTTAGAGCTGAGCATTGTCACTGTTTTGAAACCTTGCTGTCATCTCATGACCGGTCTGCATCTGTGTTTGTGTTCCAGCTTGGCATTCAGGAGAACTATCGCAACAACCCATTTCACAACTTCCGCCACTGCTTCTGTGTCAGCCAGATGATGTATGGTATGATTCACCTGTGCAGCCTTCAGGTAAGACCGCTCGGGTGTGTCTGAAGAGGGCCATGAGGGTGGGAGGTGGTGGGGGGCAGGGAGAAAGGGGTATGCAGTGGCTCTACATAAGGGAGGAAATTATCTGTCCTTTTTTTGTTTTTCTCAGGAGAAACTCACATTGACCGACATGGGAATTCTCATGACAGCCGCTGTGTGTCACGATTTGGACCATCCAGGCTACAACAACACGTGAGTTGGCCTTTCTGATGTACTCCTACATTTAAAAGACCTTCTTGATTGCAGCAACTGTGCTTACCTGGTGACTGTGAAGTAAGCACAGGGTGTCAGAACTCTTCTGCTTACCAGGACATTGGCAATGACATCACCAATGAAAAATAACTGCACATTCCAAACAGAAAAATCATTTTTCGAAAAAATTTTTTCGTTTTTTTTTTTCCAAAAAAGTATGGGAAACACACTGATGAATACCCCGACCCATCCTGCATCACTAGGTATCAGATCAACGCCCGCACTGAGCTAGCGGTTCGCTATAACGACATCTCACCGCTGGAGAACCACCACTGTGCTGTGGCCTTCCAGATCATCTCTTTGCCGGAGTGCAACATCTTCGCCAATGTTGAGCCTGAGGCCTTCAAACAGATCAGGCAGGTACGCTCAAGGACAATTGGGCTTTCCCTCTCCCAGAATGCTCCTCTGCACTGCACCATTCTGTGTAAAGGAATGGTTTGAAAAGACTGGATATAACTGATGCATTTTTGGTTTGGAAATTATATTACTTAGATCCTGTATGGAGGTTGTACTATCTGTGCTTTTTGTTATTATACTAATTGTCATTTGTGTATATATATATATAGTATGTCATTTATTTTCCTTCAGGGGAAATACAGTGAAATCATCAGTAGAACTACAAAGTTGTACAGATTAATGTGGCCATTATTTCACAGCATGTATATTTAGTGTCAGGAAAGAAAAATGTGTACATCTTTGATCCTTTTGAGAGTAATGTGGGTGTCATGGCTGTGTTCTGGCTCACATTGGCAGGCCATCATTACTCTGATCCTGGCCACAGACATGGCAAGGCACGGCGAGATCCTAGACTCCTTTAAGCAGAAGGTGGACAATTTTGACTTCACCAATGAGGAGCACGTCAGATGTGTGCGTATTATATGTAACACATGTCACACCATAAACCTTTGAACTTTACCAAATTTCATGTGACATGTTGAATGCCCTTTTTACTATTATGTGATTAATAAGTTGCTATGTGTTGTAATTTAATTAGCACATTTGAAAGGAACAGTAATTTCCAGCAGTGTTGAGATAATGCTGTCATGCTCTCTCTCTTTGTATGTATGTGTTTGTGCACTCTTGTATATGGATGTGTGGGTTTAATCAAATGTGTGTGTTCATATGGGCATTTTTGCATACACACGATTGCATGTGTGTTTGTGTGAATGTGTGCATGCATGCTTGCATGCAGCTGAAGATGGTTCTGATCAAGTGCTGTGACATCTCCAACGAAGTGCGGCCAACGGAGGTAGCCGAGCCCTGGGTGGACTGCCTGCTGGAGGAGTACTTCATGCAGGTGAAACACCATCTGCCACTCCCCATTTGTAAGTAGTGATTACATTCAATGAAGAGTGGGGTGGAATAACATGGTCTCCTCTGCCCTGCTGTTGCAGAGTGACAGGGAGAAATCTGAAGGCCTCCCTGTTGCTCCTTTCATGGATCGGGACAAAGTGACTAAACCCACGGCACAGATCGGCTTCATCAAATTCGTCCTCATCCCCATGTTTGAGACTGTCATGAAAGTAAGTGTGTGTATACATATATGTCTGTGTGTGTGTGTGTGTGTGTGTGTGTGTGTGTGTGTGTGTGTGTGCGTGCCCATACATGTGAGGGTGTGGGTGACTGGTGGAGGATGGGTGTGTGAGAGAAAAAGATGCATTTCATCAGGATCAATGCCACCCAGTTTAGTCTAAGTACTATGTTCAAGGAAACAACAACCTTACATGCGCCTCTCCTTGTGCTTGTTCTTTATTTACTATTCCTCTCTGCAATGCTATCAACTCAGCTATGCTATGCTAAGCTATGTATCCCTACCAAAGCATGGAGGAAGATGGCAGAGCTTGCAGTAAGCAAGTAGTACCAGTAATAAGCCTTGCATTTCTCCCAGCTCTTCCCTCAGATCGAGGAGATTATGGTGCAGCCCCTGCGGGACTCTCGCGACCACTACGAAGAACTGAAGCAGATCGATGATGCCATGACCGAGGTAAACTCTCCACTCCTCTCAAGCTATTCTTGCCATGTGACTGCCCACAGTGTGCTGAGTCCTAGAGTGCTTTTCTGCATAGAGTTCAATGTGTGTTTGCATATTCACACAAGCATGTGTGTGTGTGCGAACACAAATGTCTGTTTGTGATGTGCACTTGAACTATTGAGGTACGGCCAATAACTCTTGGCATCCTCAACCCTGTACCCTAGAAGCTTCCAACATGCTCCCTTTCTCAGTTGTGTTGCACTAAGACATGCAGTTTTATAGGTGCCAAAGGCTCAGAGGCTCTGAGTGGTTAGGATCTCTCTCTGCCTGCCAGCTGCTCAGTTGGATAGAGGCCGTTGGTCTCCGCGTGCTAACATACAGGTGTGTCTTTTGTTCTACGAGGCACAGAAGAAAAAAACTGAAAACATGTCACTAGGAGGGAAGAAGAAATAGGCTTTCCCACAAGCTCGGTGGTGGAGCTGTGTAAGTACATGCCAGTTCTGCGTGTCCTCTGTTTTTTCCCTTCTTCCACCGCTCTTAATACCATTACTGTCTCCCTCTGCTAATCAGGGAGTCTACGGAGCACCAGCTGCTGTGGTTTTGGTGACAGCACAGCACATTTTCATTGCTTTGCACTTCATAAAGAACATTGGGCAGTTTGTGTGTGTGCTTGCTAGCTTCTGCTAACATGCAGACACTGTGAAAGATATAAGAGCTACTGAGCTGACCAATTGGTTTCCTGCAGTCCACTTGTCTTGCACATTCAAGCAGCACTGCTTAGCCACTTTTACACCACACATTCTTTTAGTGGATCTTAGCCCTAGGCTAACGAATGTTTCATTTGCAAATTGCAAATGTGATAACGCAGCTTTTTGGGGTTAGCAACAGAAATCACCTAAACGTAGGGCCAGTGAATGTATGGCAAATCCTCCCTCTTCTCCTCCTTCAAGAATTATTACCTCAGAAAAGCAGGAGAAACTGCACAGCCATCAGATGCTGGCTCTGGGTGTCATCCTCTGTTACATGAATTTATGATCCTCATAAATGAGACACCACTAGAGCTATAACTTTTTTCACGTGGCTTCTTATGCTATGGTCTTTTATTCTCGGTTTTTGCATGCTATTTGCTTCATTAGTGAGCACTGATTAGACAATCGTTCATTTTTTCTTTTACTTCTATCCTCTCACTGACCTGTACAAGGCACACTTTTCACACCAGTCTCACTGCCATATTCCACTTTTTTACAAGTCAGTGTGTTTCATGCAGGGGCATAGCTGGAAATTCTGGGCCCTGCTCACAGACACGCTCTAAGGGCCCCTCCAATCTTTATTAAAAAAATAACCAGATTTTCATGGGCCCCTTCAAACCCTTGGGCCCTTAGTTCCCTTTTTTGCCCTGGTCCTACGCCCCTGGTTTCATGATTTATATGTATGTCCTAGTCCAGGCAATGGATGCCACAGGCAAGAACAAGCCTCCTCCTGCCACACTTGACCCATCCTTGTGTTTGCTTTTAGGGGTCCGGTGCAGTGCGTCCATTCCGGGTCATGAGGGAGTCGCCCAGCTGAGTCTTTGTCCTCTGTAGAGTCTGGGCACTTATATTTGAGTCCAGATTAGGGCAAAGATTCAACTCTTCCTAAACACGCAACAAAACACAAGCCTCCTACTGCTTTCCTTCAAATAGAGTCCACTCCAGACTTGCGCATATGGAACCAGTCACCTGCCTGGGCCTTCTCTCTCTTCATCACCTCATCCCAGCAATGCCCACTTATGTTTTGACTGAACCATGTCACTGCAGTTCCATGCCCTTCATTTTGTACAGTGTGCTTCTATAGATAGATAGAAATAATGATTAGCACACAGTAATGCACTGTGAAAATTATGTGTATATACTTACTTATTAATCTGAGAGCGGCAGGGGAACAGAACATACAAACATTTCGGCAAGCAGCCTTCTTCAGTGTGTGATAAAGGGTTTTTCAGATGCAGCTTGCTATAGGAATAGCATAGTTGTTAATCATGAGAGTTAATCATTTGGGAATTGATAACAACTTAATGATCATTTAAAGGTACAAAAGCTCAATCACTCCCACAAAATGAAAATTGACATTTCAAATTAACTATTTCTTCTACAGCAGTGTGCTTCTCCATTACAGTCCCAAGGTGGCAATGTTTGTGGTGAAATGTGTTCCCACTTTTCCCTGACTCCTGTGGGTGGGACTTTGTACTTATTTATATCAGACTTTCAGGTCATGGACAGAATATTCATATAAAACACAGTGTCTGCAGCCTGTTCCTTTTCAAATGAGAACCTTTAATTAAAAAAAAAATAAAATATGTGACATGAGGACCTGTCAACAGAGGAGACAACAGGCAGATTTTTAACACTTTCATTGGTGAGTCTATTTCCTGCTTCAATTTACAGCCCAACAGCAAAGTAGTCTAGCTTGATTAAACATTGAGAGAGATCAAAGGGGGATGAAGTAGAACATAATACGAAAGTGTACCTTAATCTTTGGATGGTATAGTGAAGCTTTATTAAGCCTCATATTGACAGGGTTGACAACAAGCTCTCAGTCACTGAACCAGTCAAGATACTTCACTGGCTATCGACAAACAAATTGTCATAGGTTCAACCACTGGTTCAAGGTAGTGATTATGTATGATAGCTCTGCCTACTTTCAATGGATTCATTGAGCTTCACTGTACAATCACAGTATAGAATCATGTCATATACTCCCTTTTTCCTGGCAGCGTTCAATTAACAATGTTTTATCGATCCATTTTAGATGCAGACTGTCAAAATATTTCAAGGAGGGGATTAAATACTTGTCTATCACTTATTTATTCATTAATACTGACACAATGGGGTCTGCCCCAACCAAAAAAGTGATATGAAGCAATAAATGACTAAATATGACATTTAAAATATTGAAATGTTTAAAATTTTAATGTGTATGGCCCACATTTCCATAATCAATTTCTATTTTCACATTAATTCCCACATTAATTCCTTTATACAATATGTATATTGTAGTTTTTTTTTCAGGATGATTACTTTTATAATGTTTTCTTCAGTACTTGTATTTAATCTAAATTTGTAGCAATAAATTGTCTTAATAAATTGCATGAATGTCCACATAGATAATTCTATATGTTTTGATATATACTGAAAATATATTTCTAATTATTTGGATTTTTTTTATTTGATATCTTACTTTTGTAAGGGATGAGTTTTTTAAACATTTGCTCATAGTTACCATGTTCCATATACAAATACATAAACTGCAGATGATTGCCTTTGCAAGCACTTTGTTATTGCAGAGAAAATGAGAATTCCAGAAACAGTTGATTGTTCCAAGTTTTCACATCTTATAACTTGTCTGAGTTTCAAATTGTCTTATCCTTTTTTTTTTCAGAGAGATTGGTGTTCTGTTCTATGACAGTTTTGTTCCCTTAAGGCTGTTTTTTTCTGGATTAGATTTTTTTCCTTCATCAACTCACTTTTATTGCAATTGGGGTGCTTTTTGGCAACCTTACTAACAAGCAGGCATCACTATCATAGCCAGAAAAAAGACTGTGGGTGCGCCTAAGTAAAAGTTGGTGTGCCACATCTACGCTATAACACAGAGTAACGATAAACAGCACTTTTGAAAATCGCCATGGTATTTTCTCCTACTTTAAATTGACATTTTATGTTATTTCTACGTGTTTATATATATATATATTTTTTTTTTTTTTTTTCTTTTCAGTTTTTGATGTAGGCTAAAGCACTTTGGTCAAATTCAACTAAGTTAGTTGTTTCTAAAAGAGCAAGGTACAGTACATTAACTTATTTAATGCTTACTTAAAACATGAAGTGCAACCATTCTTTACAAATAAAATTATTTGACCATTCTTATCGAATAAAACTATCAACAACAATAGCCGAATAATCTGCGAGGTTAGTAGGCAAACCGATTAATTCATCTCGGCTCACCGTATTAAGAGCAATGTATTGTACAATGCAAGAAATCCAACAGTTCTCTGTCTTTCTCAGATAGCCATTATGCATATACCTTACGCAGACAGCAATCAGTTCCTTCTTCAAGAGGTCTTTGTATTCGTTAGCTAAAATTGGATAGTAGGTGTCAGTCTGTGCATGCAATTCTGCTTTGATTCTTCAGAGGTGATTGTGCACGTCAGGGCTCATCATTTTACCTTTACTTGGGAGCTCATCTAACCACTTTTTTATCTCGAGGTCATGGGCACAAATCAGTTCAAATAAGCCAAGTAGGTTTCCTCTGTTCAGGCTATCTGCGTCTTCCTTGTGACCACGAAGAGCAATGCCTTACTTTGCACAGAATAGCAAGATTAGCCTACAACTTTGACATGTGCCCGGTTGCAATAAAATCAACGAAGTGCTCGTGTTTGTCTTTCGTGGCCTGCTGCTTGATTTCACTTTTCCCAGCCCTTTTCATGTCCATAAAACCCTTGTCAGAGCAGCAACATGAGCTTTACCATTTTCGTGTTTGATACAAAACTGACTAAGATGCCCCCAGTCTCTGCTTGGCTAAATCGGTCTTCCTTGACATCAATGCTAAAGTGGCGACAAGGGTGGCAAAGTATAGCGTCCTGTTTTATGCTATACTCCAGCCGATATTTCCGGTCATACAATTTAACAGAAAAATTCCTGCTCTTTCCGCTAACTGTAAGGGTGTCGGGGAAATTACGCAGGTTTTTCTGGTATGCAGGTTCGCTAACCGTGGACAGACCAGAAGCTAGCCCGGGGGCAAGTTCTATCTCTGGAACCTCGGCAGATGTCTGGCTGTTGCAGGCCATGTGTCCGGCTGGTTGTTAATGCGAGTTTTTTGAAGAAATTTGATACGGAACTCTGTTTAATTTTGAATAAATAAATTACTATCATTGCAGAATGCTTTGCTTTACTCAGGCTATTAGTTAGAATACTAATTTCGCCTGCTCGCTGGGGGTCACAAACAGGTAAAAACTTGCACACACTCAAGCACAAAAAAATTGGTAGGTTGTAAATGACATGTTGTTTTTGACATGAAATGTCATAGATTATTTGATTAATTTTATTTTAGAATTAACAGTTATTGTAATTAGACCATATTACCCAAACTTTGAATCAGAACGTTTTTGTTGTATTTGATTTTTGGGTGTGCCAGCTGCCTCTTTGGGTGGCACAGGCACACCCGTGGCTACGCCGGAGGCTGGCATCACCAGAGTATAGGCAGAATTTGGAAAATCTATGAGAAAAACCATAGGAACTCGGACACTAGTTTATTTCATGTTAGTTTTACTTTTGTTATCAATTGATTTTTAATAACCTCGTGGTAATGGTAATGATATATACTGCATGTACAGCTATGTGCTTTATGATATTTCACCGAAAGTGGTGATCCTGTATGTTCCAAGTAGCTCAGCCAGACCTGTGTTTCCATGGCTCCTACCTAGTTGTTTGTCCGGATCTGACATTCACTGTTGCTCTGAGCTGAAAGGGTCATGTTTACAGGATTGTTTCACAGGGCTGTCTAAAAGGCCTCGCCCCTTGCTTTCATACCCTGTGTCTTTTCTCTCCTGTATACTACCACCTTTTGTCCCTCCCCTTACTGAAAATCCTCTGTTTAATGAGTGTGAGCTTTTTTTGTAAGCAAGAGACAGGTTTCAGTGGACCAGCCTCACATGTTAAAACATGCCAGATTTTTTTATGTGTCCCAGTGCCATCTGGGGTTGTCGTTAATGTGAAAATCTCGGTTCAGGGGGATTTAAGGGGGCCATTTTAGACTCTCAGGCACAAAACGGGTGTGAGAGAGGATGTGGTTCTCATTTGGACACACATCTTATTTCCATTGTTATTTTCTTTTATTACCACCTTTATGGCGCCATACTGCACACCCCTGGCAGTACTGAATGTCTACCTGTGCTCTAGGACTGTCTGCCCACAACCTAAGGTTATCTCCCTGCATGTTCAACTGGAGAGCCACACGGCTCTGAGAAGATTAGGGCTGATATATAGCCCTCGTAAATCTGGAGAAATTAAAGGCTTCTGCAGCATTTAATGTTCGCTGCAGGCTCACAGCCACTAACCTTTTAATAACAAACAAGTGTGTTCTTTTGAGAGAGAGAGAGAGAGAGAGAGACAGAGCGAGAGAAAGAGGAAGAAGGAGATCACAGAACCAGAGAGCTGCTCTGAAATAACTTAACTTTTACATAAATAGTTTATTTAATGATTTTGTACTAATACATAATATACTTGGGGTATAAAATCACTTTCTGTGTAAACATTGTACTTTTTAGTGTCCTTGTTTTGTTGTTTCATATATATATATATTGTTTTTGTATAAAAAGAAGATCACTGTTGCTTTTTGTTTCATTCCTTTAAGTCACAGATCTTGTTTGTAAGTCCATAGGTCAGTCTCTATGGAAATGTTTGCACAGAGCACAGAGAGACAAAAAATAATGTGTTTCAACAGCAACAGGGGATGCACTTGCTTCCATTTGAAGGCATGTCTGCCGACATTGCATGTAAATGATCCTACCCCACCCACCTCTGCGTGTCGGTTATATTTACTCTAACCCAGGGGCATGTCATAATTAGTAATGACAATAGTGTCCCACCACCACCCTGTTGAGTTATTCACCCGGTAATCTACTCTGTCTTTCTTTCATTCATCAAATACGTTCCCCCCTCCCTGCCAGTAGCACTTGTTTTGTCTTTTGTTGGTGGAAGCTTAGGGCAGGAAGAGAAATGTTGTGCACGCAATGCCATTACACAGGTGCTGAAAACTTTTACATAAAATAAATGTTGCAGCAAAGAAAGCAGAGTTTTAAAGGTCTTGTCCACACATATTATGTCATGTACAAGTTGCACTCATTACAATATTTATTTATTTTTTTTTTTTTTTTTTATTTTTTTTTTTTTTCAAATAAAAAGTTGGAAAAAAAGGCTTGGCCCTCTTTTTCTCCTTGTCGGTACCAGTCTGCCAGTTTTCTAGGATTGTTGTAGTAATGCACGTACATTAATACACATAGGCTTACTTGAACAGGTCTTTTCAGACGCCTCCTATGTCACACATGAACCCAACATGCACTCGGAAATATTCAAAGCTAAACTTAATTACCTACAAATCTGAAACAAATACTATCCAGCAAATACTGTATTGTAAGATGCATGCTATTGAACTAGTTTACTGCTAGCATGTGCCACACCAGCATTTTGGCTAGTTAAAAGACAATGGCATACCCCTCATCCTATTTGACATAATGTTACTGGTCTTGTCACATTAATTTGCTTCACACATATCAAGTGGTTCTACAAGCATACAGTTCAGATTACATAATAAAGTTAGTTAACCATCAAAATTGCATTGGCTGGTCAATTTCATGCATATCTCACCACTCAGTTTTTAGTTTTTAGCAATATAATAAACCAACACACTTTCCAAAGCTGTAATAGTTCCCACTACCTAGACACATTTTAGTCAAGAGATACAGTACTTAAATATGGTGATGATTTCTCATAGCCCAAAGTCTCTGTCACTTGTTTGGACAAATGGCCATAATTGCTGGCTAGCAAGATACCATTTACATTCAGCAGGTTGTGAACTGATCCTCTGCTTCCACTCTGCTTGATTTGATTGACACCAAAGTAACATTACTGAAAGTTATCTGACTAGCTATGACTATTTGAATACATATACTCTTCTTTAGGGAGGTATCTCCATTTTCTATAGAGAATTCTTGAAGCAGTTGCATGAAGCATGACAGCATTGTTCCGTCAAAGCTTGGGTGGTGGCGTTCTGGGAAAATTTAGGAGTCATGCACCCACAAGCATTGGTGGAAAGTGAATTTTGCCTGGGGAAATGGGCAGTGGAAACAGCCAGCCTAGCTATGACGGAACAATGTTGTCATGAGGCTTGAAGTGCACTCCATAGAAAATTAATGGAAGCATCACAACAAACTCCAGAGGAAACAGCCTGTAAACTTGCATTCCAAAGTGACAAGAACTAAACTCAGTGCAAGTGTATCAATTGTGTCAGGATAGTCAGTAGCATTGAAAAATAATGACAGATTCAGAGGAGAATCAGAAAATCAGATTTCAGAGGTCATTATTTTCCTACTAGCTCATAACCTTTTTCTGTCAAAACAATAACTATAACAGATGTGAGGGGTCAGATGGGGGCACACATTTATTGCATAAAAATGTAAAAGTTATAAATTATTATTCATCATACTTTGAAAGAAATTGAAAGTACGAAAAATATTGTATGAGGAAGAATTAATACATGGGCTGAATTTAGCTAAAATCCACAGAGACTGAAGTTCATGGTTCATTGTTTTCTTCATACAAGTAAATGACAAATTAGCCTCGTCCAGAGGGATAATCCAGTGTTCAGTTTGCACATGTCACTATTCCAAAATCTTTATTCGTAGTCTGGATCTAAGTAACAGGAAGATTTCTGCCTGCCTTATCATGGAGGAAGTTCAGATAAGCCCTGTTAAATGATTTGTCAGTGAGACTCAGCTTGGCACCAGTCTCCAGGCTCATGAATCCGTTTGGCAGGGGGCCGGCTTTGGCACCCTCTCCAGGCAGTGTTCCTCAGAGAAGACAGATTGCTTTTTAATCTCTCATCAAACACTTCCATTTGGGTGGCTGTCTTGGGAACAACAGTTTCCATGCATAGACTACGTGTACAAGGACAAACAAAGGCTAGTGTTGCCCTCTCAGCTTTGTGCCTGATGCAACTCGAATGGTGCTCTTAAAAAAGCTATATCTTCAGACTCAAAAGAGAAGAAGAAAAACACATGCACTTTACTGTGAGAAAGACTGCATCCCAGTCCCCCCCCCCCCCCCCCCCCCCCCACCCCTCCCCTCCCAATTAGGTTGCAAGAGGATCCCCACTGCTTTTTAAAATTTGTCAAAGTAAAGCCTGTTTTATGGAGGGAGATTGAAATGAAAATTTGAGAGAAAAATTAACAAATGAGCAACCAAAATGAGAGGAGGATTCATGACTAAGACCCAAGTGAGACATCCTCTGCAGGGCCTGAGTTCACATTCAGAGGACTGGAAATGATTTCTGTGGTATAGCAGAGGTTAAACTGTCTGAGTGAATATTGCCATCAAGTGAGCAGTCTATGGTAGTACCAAGGACTGCAATGCACTTGCAGAAATCAAAATGAGCCTAAAACATTGAGACTTTTCTTCCAAATCCAAGGATTAAACACATTGCTTGATCAGTATCAAAAAAATTGAAGTAAAATTCATATCCCAGCAGAGTGGAATTGAGTTATACTTAGCACAAATACATAGATGCTTTGCAATTGAACGATAGCTGCTGATTATAAGAATAAATATGGCAATTCATTGCTTCATCCATTTAATAGTCTAAATCTCCTCATTCAAAAAATGTCTTGGCCAATCATATTAGACATCTCAAAAAATGAGTGTGACAGTTATTGGCACATCTTAGTACTTGGTACAGATTCAACTGGCATGGATGAAATATTATGAAATATTATTTATCTTTTTCCGTAATGTTTAATTTAAGGCTGGCTGTAATATGTACACTGTGTATATGTAAAAGGGGAAAAAAATCCATTAACATCACATGACTTTATTCACAGACATCTTTGATGTGCAACAGCTGTACTACTTTCCCATACTATTAGCATTTATAGGCCTGGCAAAGGTACAGAAATGCTTTGTTTCTGCATTATGCTAAAACCATAATTTCTGTTTGTTACATTAAATTGTCACCTCCTGCAACATTACTGCACCTCAGATGACCTAGCACAGGGGAAGAGGTGAATATAAGATTCCTGACAACATGTAATGGTAAGCATTTAAAAGTCATCACAGTACTACTTTTGTCATCTGTATTTTCTGTGAATTGGGTCATTGTTTTCATATGGATAGTTTTTCCCTGCATCAATACCAAAAAACAGAAACTTAGTTGTCTTGGATGCAGACATTTGCATTCATAATAAAACATACACACCATTGGTTTAGATTTACTTGGAAATATAATCTTTTTAGGTCACTTCTTATTTGTTTGTTCTGCTCATTTCAAGGAAGGCTGTTGCAGCAAGGGCCAAAAAAACTTCCTAACTTTTTCACACTTTGCATGTAACAACACAGTTGTTTACAGATATTTCAGTTCAACCAAAGGTAACTGAGAAAAGGAGGGATTGTTTTATGGATGTCTCCTAGCAACAGCCCTCTAGAAAAAATGGACATAATGCAAGTGTCACAAATGGCCTTGTGGTAATCCGACCTCCCAAAAAACTACTCATGGCTCCTTATCGTGGTTTATCTGGAGACATTCATTCTCTAAACCACGTGTCAGTGACTGGAGTATTTAAGATAAGTTCACTGGAATTCAGATGATAAAAGATCTAAACGTTTTGTCTTACATCATGGAACTCTACAATGAGTAAAAGTAAATGTGCAAAAATTATGAGGCAGGCCTAAAAGAGTTTATAGTCTTCTTCTACTTATGCATAGATTGCATAGCTGTGACAAATGAGTTATTCAAATGAGGGTCCTTGCTTGTTTTTTTTGTTTGTCATATTTTTGTAAACCAAGGAGAGTTTTAAAGCAGGTCTCAGCATTCATTTTTCAATATTGCATTATTTGTTAAAATGTGCAGCACACATGAATGCACATATGGTATTAGTTCATGAGGTATACCGCTTAAGTCAACCTGGATCAAGGAGCTCAGCTTTGGTCGCTACTTTATCACTGTTGTGAGATTAAACTGTACCATTGCTGACATGTGGCTATTAAATAACGACACTGGGCTTATGTAAATCAAACCACAGCACGAACCACATGGTATACATTGACCAATGGGCAAGCATAAACAACCCCCGAAAGTTTCAATCCGCTCACGTCTTCAGTTTGCTGTTACGGATTGCTTGAAGTAGACTTGTTCTTCTTGAGCATTAGTCTCATTATTTAATGTTCACACCCCATACTACCAACCTGATAGCATGGTCATTATAATAACATACAGATCTTTCCATAAAGGTGAGCCCTGGGCAGACAATTCCACCATAGCTCTAAAATTTTTATGAATATGGTTACAACTGAGGTTTTTATGATTTCCAAGTTTTTTATTTACTAGCCCTTTTTGTTAGGAATACATTTGTTTTTAGAAAAATACTGCTTTTTCACTCTGTGGAAGAACATTAGAAAAAACTGTAAAACTGAGCTATGCTACACAGATCATTGAAAGCACTTTGTCCTTGAGTAACACTTGATCCTTTTGTCAGCTTTAAAATCTTTTGTACTTTCATTCTTATTCCTGATCGAGTGAAACCATCAGCTTTTATTGGTTTATTTTGGTGAAGTTCCCCTCAATTATTTGCAGTTTTAGCATAAGATGACTTTTCAAAGAAAAATTTCTACAACTTTGTTTGTTCTCACTAGAAAAGTTTGACTAATTTTTGTTACTGTAATTATGCAAAACTTAGGATGCTTATAGCATATAGCCCTATATAATCTTACATAAGCCATATGTAATTCAACAAAAAACATCTGTGTGTGCATTTAATTAATGGTGGAAGCAGAGCAGCTTATGCTTCGTTATGGGTTCTTTTGTCTCTAAGAAGCTTTTCATACTTCTTATACTCTGCTTCTAGGCTGAAACTTCCCAGCATTACATTTGACTTGTAAATATCAATCCCCATTCAGGGGAGCACAGGCAGTCATCGTGTGTAAATCACACCTTCACTGTTTTAAACTTGAACAGGAAGTGCACAACTCTCAGAATGCCTCAGGTAAACCTGTGAACACACATTTAACACCGCCGCTGTTACGCCACGGATTTTCCGTCTGCTTTATACCCTGAGAGATTCTGTTTCCATGGAGACTGAGGCAAGCAGGGGTCTGCCTGGGAAGCACAACAGATGATCAGAGCCTGAACGAGGTAACTCCCACCTCCCCTTTCTACCTGTGTGATATGCCCTCGACCTGGGCTTCAGGGACATTCTTTAGTAAGTGTAAGACAAGGGCTCA
Source organism: Albula glossodonta (assembly GCA_019788955.1). Lineage (NCBI taxonomy): Eukaryota > Metazoa > Chordata > Actinopteri > Albuliformes > Albulidae > Albula > Albula glossodonta. The sequence continues at coordinate 8,124,306 of JAFBMS010000006.1, read as the reverse complement.
TTCAAATGTTTCAGCTAATAACTTATTTTATTACACATGGAGACCACACACAAGTCATACATGATCTTCTGATAAAAGCCAGTGTGTTTTGTCTTTAAGGTAGTTTATCTCTGGTAGTAAATGTTTAGTACACGTGTGAGAGTCACTCAGCAAGCCAATTTTGTGTGACCCCACTGAAACATAAGAATAAGAGTTTGCCCAGGGCTTTTGTCAACATATATTTACAATTTATGCATATTTCTTGAATTTGATAGATTTTTTATTAATGAAGAATCATAGAACACATGTTATACATGTACATATTATTATTATTATTATTATTACACCCTGAGTACATTGTACTGTACTAAAATGGGTAGCTTATTTTCTAGTTTCACAGGAAACACAAAGAATGTGTTCTGAGCCAGAAAATATGTTCTAAGTTTCCAAAGTTCCTTGGACTGGAAGAGAAACAGCCCGCTAGGGAGCTGTGGAGGCCTTTGTGCAGAGTACAGTTTCTCAGAGCAATGCATCCAGTATCTATCCTAAGTGTGTAGAGCACTCCCCCCCACACACACCAATCCCCTAACCAGGCCTGGCAACCCACTGACACCCTGCTGACCCACTCAGTGAGACTCTCTTGATTTACAGTGGAAATACAGAGTTCATCCTGTCCATGGAAGGGAAAAACAATCATGAGACCACCTCTAAGTCTGAGTCTCCACAGACTCTCCTGGCTGTGGATGCTGATGACATTGAGCATGATTAGGGAGCATTACAATATATCACATCAGGGCAGTGTTTCTCAGCCTTGGCACTGGGAAATGAATTCCTCTTGTGTTGCTTTTGGTTTGATCTGGCTATTGACTGAATACTGATATCTTTTGACTATTTAGACTTGATGATCTTTCTTTTATTCACAACATTCTTTCTTTTATTCTTTATTTTTTATTTGCAAACAGAAGTACATGCTTTTTTGTTGGAATTCTGTAGGACTAAGCTAAAGGAATAGTTTACATTACAAATGAGGGTTATTTACTGACTTTTTTATTATGCATCAAAGTATCCTTTGATTCTACAATGAACGCTTTTGATCAGTCCATCTATTCACACATGCTACATCAGGGAAAATATTTCTTTTTAAAAACCTTGTTACACTGGCAAATCACTCAGTGAATCATAGTCAAAGGTCCTGAATACACTGAATGATTACTGAGCAAGCTGGAAACACACAATGTGCTGTTGAAGTTCACAGAAAGAAATTAGGAAGGGAACAGTAAGGGGTACAAAAGTTTTGTTTCTGCTATGACTGGGATTTAGCCAGTGAACTAGCCTAACATTTTAGCTTAGTAGCAAGTTTTGAAAATTATATAATTTGAATCTGAGACTCTTAAGACATAAAAGGTTAGAGTGTATTCTTATGAATATGCTTGTAGCTATAATCACAGCCTTTGATACTCATCAGAGGTGTATGTCAAATTTCATTATTTTTGATATTTTGAATACTTTCATACAGAATGTTTGATAGTTGCAGTTTATCCATAGACTTTCATTAGTTTTGAAATCAGGCTTAGTAGAGCCTTTTTGATACACTAATCAAATCTGCAACCAAACGCTGCATAGCTTTCATTGAAAAGTCATTGATAAGGATGTTTGTCAAGATTTTGAAAGAATGATGAATAGCTATCAGTTTTTAGGTGACCTACCCTTTAAGCACAAATATTTATCAAGGTCCTTTATGAAAATATGTAGTTGTAAGAAAGGATGTTTTCTAACAGGGAGGTACAAGTGAAAGTACTATGGAAAAATTATGTTCTTGTGGGCACCCATAAACAAATTAAGAGTCATTTTGGTTACACTTAAGGCCTTCCTTTTTTAACCTGGGTTCAGCTGTAGTGTGCAACTTCATTCTCAGATAGGGGATGGCACTGACCTTAGCCTTGGGCAAAAAGAACACCAATCTGTCAGAGTAAATGCCATATAATTACCTAAAAGCAACATCACTTGTCTACAAGCTATGGACACAGATATGGGGAGCATTGGACTAATAGGACAAGTAGAAGGTTGGGCAAATAGAACTATAAAATCATAACAGAGTGTACCCCTTTATGACATCATACATGGTGGTAGCTGTTGTTAAGGTATAGAATCATAGGATTTCACTTAATGGGATACACTGTACTTACCTAGTTCTTCTCATCTTCACGTTTTGGGTGATAAATCCACCAATACTCGTTCTAGCTTCAGTGATGTTTCCCTTGGCCTATAATGTAATTTCAGCCATATTAGCACAGACTGTAGCTGCTAGCCTCATCTGTATGGTGCATACATGGTGGATGGTTTTAGCCAGCAGACTATTTCCCTGGCTCATCACACAAGACCAACTTTACAGGCAGATCAGATGCCCTCAGCTTCCTGTTGCTCAGTGAGAGTTGAAGTCCTCCATTGCTACAGAAAAGGCTGGTCAGGAAGATGTGTGGTAGTCTACACCCTCTTAGACTGATACAGCAATAGGACAGGCTTGCAGTTGCAACTGTGCATTGCAAATGGGAATACAAAAAGGGAAAATGGGAAGTAAAATTATGTTCAGATAATGATCTCATTGTATCTTTGATGGTAATCTGAGGAAGGGGCCATACCTGTCTGTCATAGGAAGGTTTTTGATATACCTTGTTGACAACAGTACAGTAGATACGAGAGACAGGGATTAGTCTGGGAATTTAAAACTGCTGTCATATGAAGGTTCAAATATTTGGGATAGTATTCAACATTAATAAAGAAAAATGTAACTATGGTTCAGGACTTAAATTCCATCAGCAATGTGGGGCCAGAGCTTTTCTCAGTTCAGTTAATTCCAATGTGTCTTAGTGATTTTCACCTTACTTTCAGTTACTTTCTGTCATGACAAATCAGACAGAAGTTTCAGCCAGCAAATGTGATCAATACATGGCAGCTGAGGGTCCGTGGAAACTAACAATCAGCACCTGGTGTTGGAAGCGGGTTAATTTTGTCGTGGTTGTGGTTGTGTGGGATGTTTTCTGAGTAATCATTAGCCATGTTGTGACCACATGGTAACACTCAAAGAAAGGGGGTAGAGATCATTTATAAAAGAAATCATCTTTTTGTAATGCTGTTACAGTTTGCAAAGGAGAATAAACACTGCAGCCTGACAGTCAGCCATGAGTCATTTACCATTTAATAAACATTTAAACACCTCTTGTAAAAAATGACATTCTAACTCTGTCTGTACTATATGTGGGTACTTGTGTTCACATTTCGCACTTAGTGTTCACATGTGGTAGGTCATTAGGGAAGTACGGCCCTAGGGGCATGTGGGCGAGTAGTAACATGTTCATTTAGAGACAATATGGCGGACATGTTTACAACTCCTCAACAGGTTTCAACAATTTAAATAAATAAGAATGAATACACATTCTGATAATCCCTTGAGTGCTCCATATGCACTCGGTGATTTCTGCCTCATCACCACTCTGTTTTCTTCCCCTGATGCAAGACTTGTTTGTATTTCTAGGTTTTGATAAACATTTTACATCTCAAGGGAGTAGCTGTCCAACAATAGTTTGTGTTGTTAAATATAATCCAAACATATTTATTTTCCTATAAAGAGAAATTAATTTTGATCTCCAATTTTTATTCTGGATCTCCCATGAACTTTTCTTAAAGTCCTTAAAGAATTTGCCTGTTGTTGATTTATAGGAAGTTTCTGTTTTGTTACTATTAGTGTCTAATTACAAAAACCAAGGTTGAATGGAATGAGGTTATCTCTTAATTTTTAATCTGTTCATCAACATTCAGATTGTTCACAAGAAGGAAAAATACTTTCTCATCTCATAGAATGCATTTATCTCTACAATTTTAGTGTGATGATTAAAAAATCCAACCAAAAATAAATGATCACGCATCTGTTTAATTCTTTTTTTTTTCAGTGTAAAGACCTTACAGATACATTTACAAATTCTTTGTATTTAATATTTTCACAAATCAAATGTTAAATCATAGCATTATTCTGAAATGCAAATATTTTGATTATCACACGGAACAATACACTGTATGTAAATGTTCACATGATTCCTTGTAAAATTCTTGAAAAATGCTGTCTGTCATCACAGACTTCACCTGATAAGTGTCCGAACTTTCCTTAAGGGGAAGGCTGGCATTCCCACACCTACACACCGTGGTAGGCCAGGGAGATGTACAGGGAAGGGGTGGGACTGGAACTCAAAAGGGCAGCTTCACTGGGTGCTGGGGGGACACTGGGCCTGACTCTTCCCGGGTGTGTGGTGGGGCTCAGGGAATAGACTGAACCAACAGCACTGAGTTTGGTCAGGCTGTAAAGACCCCAGCAGTAATGAGACACATACTAGAGGCCAATACATTTAATCCAGGAATTTAACCTCAGGAATTGGCAAGGATGCTGCCCTTTTCCTCATGATCAAAATCACTCCCATCCTCTGCACAGTGCTGATAACACATTCCACTACCACAGGCGTCGGTGAGGCATCTGAGTTCTGATTATTCTATTTATTTTCTGTATAATTAAAGTATTCTACAATGTACTAAAGTTCTGCTGTGTATTAAAGTTCTGTGATGTATTGAAGTGCCAATGGCTGACATGTCTTGCATTATGAGGTAGAGTTAGACATGGAAGAAAAATATTTTCTTTACTTTTTTCATTTTAGATTTTATTTTCTTGTAGCATAAGATCCTCTACAAGATGGCTTTGCAGAATTAAAAAATACCATTGGAACGCTTCATTATATTTCCTTTCTTGGAAATTGTCTTGTACAGTGGGAGTGTTGCATAAATGAGGATAGTTTCCTCTATTTAAGTATGTCAATATCCCTCCATATTAAAATCAATGGGCTTCTTTCTTTCATGTAGTGTTTTGAAAAGCTTTGATGTTGTTTCAAGTTCAAGTCCCAAGTGTAATGCAATCTCGTTTAACTCGATCCTCGCCTGACAATGGGCCAGTATCGTGCTTCGACCAGATCTCCCGTTTCATAACTCTCTCCCTACCTACTCTCTTCCTCTCATTCATTTACCCACTCACTCACTCTCTTTCTCTCTGTCAAGCTTCAATCGTCTCTGTACCTTTTTGTCTGCAATGTTCTCTCACTCTTTTTAACACATTTGTCTTTTCATCTAAGTGTGAATTATGCTAGACTCCCCCAATTTACTTACTCTATTGCTCTCTCTGCATATCGTGCTGTCTCACCATTCCTCTCTCCCCTCTGTCTCCTTCTCTCTTGCCCTCAATTTTACCCACACTTTCATTCATTCTGTCCTTGTATCTATCTTTCTCCCTCTATTTGTACTCTTTGTCCTGCATTCAATCACCATTTTCTATTGAATTTTTACAATAAACCAAATACAACTATTAGTTGTTTCTACAGAATATTTTTCCAGTTTGCCTTGTGTATTTTTGTGATTGTGGATTTAGAGATTAAGAAAATATTAAATACTTGCATTCAAGTCAAAGTTAAGAACAAATGTAGACCTGTGCACAATGTACTCTATCAGACCTGATTGGACACTGAATCTAGCTAGCTAGTACTCACCCTTCTGTCTCTTTCCATAACAGTTAATGTGGCACCGAAGTTTCCACTTGCCCTGAACTACATGAGTATGCATTCAGCCTATAGCAAAGAACTGTCAGCCCCAGACTCAGAGCCCTTTGAAATGTTGGATTGATGCTGTGCCAGCACTATGATTGTTGCCTCAATTCTTCTTCATCAAGAGACTCAAATCAAACTTCACAGTGCTCCGCACCCTCCCGCCATAGAGGGCCCAATCCAAGATCCATGTGGTGGCACCATCTTTCACCTGTGTCAGCGCAGATGGCATGAAAGACATCATCATGGCCCTGTTTATAGAAAGTGTGTAATTATAGTTCCACTGGAGAGGATACTTATTATTGTCGGTTGAAGAAAGGCAAACCGCCCAATGAAACGTCACATTTGAAAGGCTTGCAGGCACAGAGATAGATCTTTGATTTAAAAGGGGGTATGTGATCTATCTGCAGGGGCAATGCAGTGTAGTAATATGTATGTGTGTGTGTGTGTGTGTGTGTGTGTGTGTGTGTGGGAGGGTGGTGGGGATTGCTCACATTACAGACGGGTGACTTCTAGTTCTTTCCCTGCTATTTTCCATTGCCAGAGGGCTAGACAGGAGATTATAAATAAGAATAAAAGAAAATAAACACTGTTATTTGTTTACAGGAAAAACCCTGATTTGTAATCAAATAATGGATTTGTCTAATAATCCCATAAGGGGTGGGTTATTTATGGCAAGATATGGAAATAATTCATTCATTCATTCATTCATTCATTCATGCTGAAACTGTTACTGCATAACTCTGCATAACACTGCATCACTGCTTCTCCTTTTGCTTTGCTCTCCCTGTTCCTATGGTACATCTGTTCCCTTTCAATTCAATTACCCCAAAGTCTTGATGCCCCTTTAGGAGTGTTCACACTGTATTCCTGTTCTTCCAATAGCATTGTGCTTCCTTTAACCTTTAATTTTGACCCTTGCCCATCCTGTTGTCCTACTCTTCCAGGGGTTCTGCTCATTCTATAAATATTTTCATCCTACAGCCATGTTCCTATTGCAGTTCCCACGTAAGACCCATTCCCTTGAACCCCTCTTTCTACAGTAGGTTTGTCCTGTAGCCCTGCTCCCACCATGCACCTGTTCACCCTGTAGTCCTGCTCTCACCATAGACCTGTTCACCCTGTAGCCCTGCTCTCCCTACAGCCCAGCCTATTTTGAAACCCATGCTCACAACTACGTTCAGCTGCAGCCGTTTTTTTTTTTTTTTTCAAACTATCAAAGCACAATACAAGAAGAAAGTTAACAAAAAAAAACCATAGCTGTTATGACTATGGGGACTGAGCTATCTCATTAAATCTTTTTCTTTTGTTTTGACTGTGTTCAGCTGTGAGCACCACAGTGCCAAATGTGCAGTATTTCCTTTGGGTGATTTGAAAACCTTCACATCCCTGTCTGCATATCTGTGCTTTTCAGGCGTACACTTCAGTCACTTTCACAGATGAAGTATAATTACAGGAAGGAATAAAAAACCTCATAGAGAGGGAAGTATAATATTCCTTTACTTGCTTCTCTTCCCCAAAAACGTACAAAGACTACAATTATAACAGTATATCGAATTATACTGATCAAAGTGAAACTCATGGGGACATTTTAGTCTGTCAGGGTAGCTATGTGTAAATGTTTGCATAATGTGTGTAGATTCACCCTCCAATAAGCCTTTTTATCCAATTTCTTCTAGTTAAATAGTGACCCATTGCCTCTGACTTTTATTGACAAAATGAAAGGGCAACATAGTATCTAATCTTCATGCTAAGAGCAGGTGAGCACAAGCTACGTGGCAGCAGAGGACTCCAATTTAGTCAAGGGCACCCGATAGTTTGTGGTAGATTCTTGGCACAGCTTTAGCTCCGGAATTGAGTGCCATGGAGAATACTTTCCTATAGATAGAACACCCAAAATTTAAGGGTTCTGAACAAGCCAGAGAAGAACATTCAGCTCTTTTCATTGCTGCCTTTCTGAGCAAGAGGGTGTTTGTCACTTTGATGTCAGCAAATGTAATCATTTCTGGAGTCACAAGACAAACTCCAGCTGTGTTAACTCTTCAGAGCAAACTGAAAAGCCACGGTTTTCAATACTCCCAAGTCCAGTAAAATGTGGCTGAAAAGACTAGGCTAAAGTTCTACTGTAAAATTAGTAACTCTGTCTCAGTTTCAATCAACCAGCAACCAATGACTCGGGCTTGTTTTAATCTATATTTGCTTTCATCTTTTACTGAGGTCTGATACAGTAGGGAAAGAGACTTCTAGGATTTTATTGCACCTCTGGGATGTGTCCAGACAGGTTTGTTTATTTTTGTAATCCAAAATCTTTTCTTCTGTAAAGGGAATTTCCATAGAGGTGAACACAGGAGCCCAGCTCCTCAAGTCATATACTACTGTTTCTTTTACAGCAGTGGCCCAGCTGTATTCTGTCACCACCACAACAAATGTCTCCCTCTCTCTCTCTCCCTCTCCCTCTCTCTCTCTCTCTCTCTCTCACTCTCTCCCCACGCTCCCTTCCTTTGAACATGTAAGCCCTGCCTGTGGCAAGGCCCATCTGGAAGCAGTTAGCCGGAGCCTCAGTGCAAACGACATGCAGCCGGGAGGCAGCAACTGCGGACAGTCCCCATGGTAAATCTGTGCATGCATGCGGCGAATGGGCCGGGCTGTCTGTGCTGCACAGAACACCCTGTGCTATTGACCATCTTAGGAATCACCACTAATGATCCATAGCTACATCTTGCCTCACTCAGTAAAGTGCCTGTTCTGAGTTAAGCACTTACATAGGGCAGTTTACATAGTCAGCATATCATTATAATGTGCAATATTTACTGACACATTTCAGGGTTAGCATACCTCATTGGCTATTACAACCGTTTTAGATTACATTAACACCTGTTGTGCTGTGACAATTCCGCCAATTCCCTGCCTTTATTTTTCTACCATCAATGTGCATCAAGTTTCACAACACAATTCATACCAGAATACCATCCTGCCAGCTACCCAAAACCCCAGTACTGGCACTTGTATGTAGCACAGGATAGCAGTTGTCAAGCTCATAATATTTGATTTGGGATTATTTTCTAGCTGTTTGTAATGCGAGTCATGCTTGTGGTTTGAGTAGTTTTAGCAGTTTTGTATTGGGTGTCACTACGGCGTGTAAGCTCATGAACAGGAGGTGGTGGCGATGGCGGCCAAAGCAAACTGTGGCTCGTAATCCTCAGGGAGCCATACAGCCAATCACATTTGGCCAGCATTCAACCAAACATTATGAACAAGTGGGACAGACCCATGCAGTTGACAACACAACAGATGCTGCCACAAAAGGGTCAGAACCAGCGGTCAAGAGGAGGCCCTTTCAGCTATGCTTTACCCTCTGCCATTCTTCTTTAATGTCTTTTTCATTTTAAGCTGGTTTTCTGATTTTCTTCCTTTCCTTTCCTTCCCGTAATACCCTCCCCCCAAAACACACATGTACACGCACATAAGATAATTTTACACAAAAATCTCACCACACCGTATAGAAAAACCATATACATGTAAATACAGCCATTAAAAACTAATCTCCTTTCCTGATGTCTAATGAGTACCTTGAGGATATGGTAAATGTGGATCCTCCTACGAACAGGGATTTGGCTTGAGGGGTGTGTGGGCAGTAACATAGGCTCTTACTCCTCATATATTGTCCTTCCTAATTTGTAATCATCAATTGAGTCTTTCAAGCTGTTGCTGTGCCACATTGCTTGCACACCTACAGCAATGCAGCTAAATTTCATGCGCAGTGCCTGTGGACAATGTCAGTTGGAGGAACTAATGCAGCAGTAACTCAAAAAGGCCTACCACACTGAAATCCAGTCTACACCAAGACACAGGAAATAGAAGGCTGATGACATAGACAAGGCAGAGGATTGAACCTGTGACTATTCAACACAGCCAAAGCCAGATGTAGAGTAATTGACTGTGCAAACAGAGCCTGTCAATAGCCTTTTGCCTAAATATTAGTAAAGTGAGATGCCTTGGCAGGAAGGAGATTGTGGTTACTTGAGTTCTATCTTCCAGCCTTGTGGTTTATCACTAACTTTGAATAACAAATGTAAGCAAGTGTTCTTTCCTCTTTTCCTCATTACTTGAACGCTTGAAGAACTACTTGAACTTTTCTTTTATCCATGCTTTGACAGCTTTGAACTCGTATTAGGGTGAAAGAAACAGCAACTAAAGCACCACTCGCCTGAACTAAGCCATGTCTACCAGTTCCAAACTAAATTATATAAAACTTACTTGAATTTATTTGTGAGTTAACTGAAGGGAACATTTTGAATTCATTGTCACTGATGCATTAGTGATAAAAGTACAGATTCAGCAACGCACTGTGGCTGATCCAGTCAGGACATTTGACAGGAAGCTGAGAGTGTAAATGCCCACCAGCCTAGTCCCTCTCTGTTAAATGGGTCAGTGTTCCTAAAACTCAGATCCATCCGCCGGGCTGGAGTCAGACAACTGGATTTATCAACAACTTGGGAGGAACCATATTGTAGATCCAATAGGACCAGTTATATAAATAAGAGAGAGACACCCACTACTCCTGTCTCCTCTCCCTCCTCTCACATCTGTCTGGAATACAGATTAAGCCGTTCATTTATACAGAATGCTTTCATGTTACAGAAGCTGAAGACTCACTCATGGGGTTTAAGCAAAATAATTTTTTTTTCTTTAAAAGTTGAGTATTCCAAGTTTCAAAGGCACTCAGGCTCAGCTAAGCTAAATTTGGAAAAAAACACTGTATAAAAAAGTTCATTGCAACATTTACAATGTTTGTGTGATGCGCCATCTTTGACTCTCAGCTGAGCTAGCTTGGAAAAGTAACAGGCCTAATGTAAATCTCTCACACAAACATACACAGAGGAGCTGGCACTGCAAATATCACACTTTGCTTTCACTCTAGGGCCAGCACCCCTGGGTTAAGCTGAGATGGCTGAGCTTGACTGATGAGATTCAGCAGAACTGCAGTTTGGGTGAGACAGGAGCTGCGACTTCTCATCTGCACACCCATGTGACAGCCCTCTGTGTTCCTGTCATAAACACCTCCTCAGTAAAGTGTCAGAGGATGAGATTTTGAGGGTTTTCTTTTTTTTCATTGCACATAGGCCTTTGGACACTCTGCCCACATTGCCCTCCTCCTCAGACACATCCCCTGCAGCCAAACATTACATCTACACAGACTCCAAGCAGTCTGGAGACAAGAGGCTGCTGGACGTACAGGAGGCACCCCGACCACACAGTGGTCATTACCCATAAGTGCTGGACACAGCAACCAGGGAAATCAGATGCTAGGCACCACCCTTGAGGTACGCCCACACAAATAACTGATTTGGGATAACGCCTCATCTCCAGATGCCATATTTTAAAATTATGTTGTTTATGTTCTTGTCGGTGTCTGGCGGAACTTGTCTTAGGCCACATTTATACACTCAAACCGTGCCTGTACAGCTGGATGTTTTACTGAGGCAGTCAGGTTAAGCACCTGACTCCAGGGCATGACAGTAGTAGCTCCACCTGGGAATTCAATCCAATGTCCTTGGGTTATGAACTCAAATCCTTAAAGGGCACCTCCTGTCAATTTTACTTTATGGTTTTCTTGAAAATAAAAATCTTCATTCATATCATACATACAATGGAAATAGAAAGTGGTGATTTCACAGAATTCATTGGAAAACTAATTTGCTCAGTAACTTCGTGAATAAGATAGCTTTATAGCACATCTGAAAAATATTTGCAGGAACCCTACATGACAGCATACGAGAAATAGTTTTAGGAGGAAGTAAGAAAGGTACATTTGTGAGGTAAATTGTGGACTTGTACATCACAAAGTGCAACACTGTGCTACATTGTGCATCTGGACTGCAGTAACAAGGTCTGTTTTTAGGAGCTTTTTTGTCCCAATGTCTGGGCAACCCTGAAAAATGTGTTTTGCCACTGTGGATGACCAGTTCCCTGAAGTAGCCTCGACCTCCAGGATGAGGGAACGTCTTTGTCCCTGCATTAAATATGGACATGTGATGCCAGGCCTCCTGCTCTTTAGGACTACTTTAGGCAAACACAGATATGCAGTGAATCAGCTGAATTGTCTGCACATCCATACATATTGAAAAGCTGCAGCTATTTTCACTAAAGCAGGCGATTACATTTTGTAACTTTGTGAAGAAAATCACAGAAATTGCAAAACAACAGTTAAATATAAAATCATAAAGTAAAGAGTCAAACAATTAATACATGATATAAATAGCATCAAAGATCCATTTCCATGATAAAACTACACCTTGAATATCCACTGAAAACAAGTCACAAAACACTATAATAATTGCAAAGACCCCTTTACTTTCCCTAATGAGCTTCACCGGGGGGGCAGTGGGGGGGGGGGGGGGGGGGGGGGGGGGTACGTTATTGTATGTGTATGGGTATTTCTGTTGGTGTTGTAGCGCTATGACTCTCCCAGACTGTGTGCAACTAGAGGGTAAAAAGGGAGTATGTTTGAAAATTTAAGAAAGTAGAGGTGCTACCATGTAGTTCTTCCACAAATTAACCAAATAAGCTGATTCTAATTAACACATTTCTTCAGCCACATAGGGGAGCTCATTAATGCAATTAGCTGGTTTACTGAATGGATGGAACAAATACATTGCAAAACTTCCCATTTCAGGATGTTCCACCTCTTAGTAATATGTACAAAAGACACAAAGACAAGGGCCAGCCGAGGAAATACAGGTTTCTACCCACAGCAGCCCAGTTTTGGTTGGTTTGAACGATACATACAAAAAATACTGATGCAGGCCTGTGGAAGCTCAAGTAGGGTTTGAAAAACTAAAGTGAGTTGAAGAAACAAGGTGAGGTCACAAGCCCATCACCTCACTGTTGTGTATGGATACCCAGCATCTATCAGCTATTAGTTTTCCTACAGCCATGCCATTTTAAAAAGAGGCTCCAGCATTCAGACAGTTGGTGTTTAACAACACAATACATGAGCCTAACAGATGCTAATCCATAATTCCTTTGCCATAAATTAACCACCTCTAAACTGGACTTGGAAACAAAAACATTCATGTGTGATGAAAATTCAGAGGCAGCCTAAAATCACAGTGTAGAAAACCCTGCCATTATATGGTATTCTCTTGAGTTCCAGCACTCTTTCCAGGTGAGGTCACACTTCCATTGCCTTCCTGGGAGGAAATTGCCTTCATGTTATACAATCACACAAAACACATGCACAAAATAAAACAAAAATTATATATGTGGGAATGTATGAGATTCATCCAAGGCCTTTAACCCATTTATAGTGGATGTGTTTTTGTGTGTAAGTACCAAGACGTATAGAGCCACTTTTCAAACAATGTGTACCTAAGCCTGATCAGCTTCACATGCACTGGTCTCCTCTGGTACAAAATCCAGAGGAAGCATGAATGATGCAGTATAAAAGAAACATCATTTAAAAACACACATTTACCACTTTTGTTCTTTCACCTGTGTTTATTCACCATTTCACAGCCTCCCACAGTAGCCCACGTCCGCGTTCTTCACCCTGCAATGCAATAATACTGCTATGACTCACCAGCTAACATTACACCATGTTCTTCCTCTTTGATAAGAGAGTTCGGCCAAACTAATCTGTAATTATTACAATAGTAAAAATTAAATGCACTTGTTGCAGGCTTGCACACTGAGTAGGAATATCAAGTTCAAACAGGTCACAGGCTTGGGGTGTGATATTTGTGTGCCAGAAGTGCCGTCCCAGTACACCTCCCCTCCCACCCACCCCCCAGCATTCAGACAGCTGCAGTAAATCAGTGACACAAAAGGACCCCTAACCCCCCCCCCCCCCCAAAAGCCCCATACTTGGGAGAGAGAGGCCCTCACCAGGGCACAGGGAAGCCTGGCAACACCCTCACCCCCCTTTCAACCCCCTGCCCACCCAATCCCCACCAACCCCAAATCCCCAGACATAGGCACACACACACTGTACCCACAATTAAGGGGCAAACCCACTCCGCTTTAGAGTGCTTACCATTTCAGATTTTTTTGTATTAAGGAAAGAGTTTGACACACCCATTAATCACTCTTTACAAACTCTTTTAACCATTTTTTTCTATTCAATAGTAGGGGAATTACAAGAAACACATGCATTGTTAGAGTTTTTTAACATTATTGAAGGTTGTACCAGGGAATAAGCCACTCACTGGTGGCAATACAGTTTTCTGATTTAATTTGCAATGGTATTCATTTTGACACCCCTTTGATTGGTGTTGTTTATTGGTTAGTTTTTGTCCTTTGGCACTGAGAGACAGGGATGAGTGATGCCCCTTTTGACCAGAGCAGAGATAGAGATTCCCCCAGTAAATACAGAATATATTTTTAAAAAAATAACTCAGCTAATTGATATCAGTATAGTCTATACAGTTTAATGGGTGAGTTATTCCAATGCAAATATGTTGTGTTCTATCAGTGCCAGGGGAATATCTGGAGGGTGAGACACAATGGAAATTCTAGTGAAACAGTTTTGAAATTGTCATTTCAAATTATTGGACTAATAGAAAATACCATATTTACTTCCTATTTCAGGATATCCCTTTATGTATATTATATTTTCATAACATCACTCCTCTGTGAGATATGCAAGCTCTCTTCCTTTTGAAAATGCAATTTAATATCTAGAATAGTTATTATATGTGTCCATTCATTTAAATGACAATCTTTTTGCAGACATTTAATGAACAACTTGCAAATGTTCAGCATTCATGCTACTCATTTTCAGGATGCTCCTATGAGTGCTTCCATTCATCTCTGTTAAATCAGCGAGGCTCATTAGCAAAGAATTTAAATATATAAGTACAGAATTACAATAACAAAAAAGAAAAAGGTGATAAATTAGAAAAGGAGGAATGATACAATAGTAGAGAACAGCGCACAGATCCATAGCTGTGATATGGCTATAAAGATGCACAGATTTGCCTCTTTGAGTCTTCAAGTCATAGTTGCAGGGTGTGAATTCCCTAGTCTTGCATAGAGAATGAAAACAATCCCTGTGGTTACTTCAATAGTGTTACTCAGCAAGCCCTTTCCACCTATGTCTCTGTATAAGTATCGCATTCTGTTTCTCATTGTGCAATATACTTTATAATGAGTAAAATTTCAATGTAGCTGGTAGCATTTTGGTATCCAGATAACTGAAAGAATCCTACATTCCTAAGGGGAATGTGTACAGTGCGTGAGGAAAAGGGCAGTGATTTACCACTGTCGCTCTGCTCTCAGATCACACTGGCTTCTATTGCACTGCTGCCCCTGCTTGGTTTCTCCATACATCCACACATGCAATAAAACCTGATTTATTGTTTTTGTGTCACTGATCAAGTCTTAAATCTCCAGAGGAGACACTCCCTGCACCATCCTCCAGCTGCAGGATACAAACAGGCATTTCGGCATTCGGAGTATTAACAAAAACATCCCTGGAAGCACACAAGCATGCAGGACTAAATTATTACGCCTCATATGGCCTCTGAAATAGGGTCCACTCTGCAACAGCATTGGACCTCCACAGGTGGGTTTTTCTCTTTTTTTGCCATAGACATTAGGCCTCCACCATAGACATTCTAGCAGAAACTTCTCTTATTTTTGTCCTCCAGGTACTTCTTTTTGACTTGTGGTCGAGCATGCGGAGTGCAACGGGCAGATGCAAAGGGCCTTGATCACACAGTGCATCACACGCAACATGTAGGTAATGCAGCGTGGCACAACAAAAGTGACCTGTATGGGGGCAGGGTGGGGTGGGGACCTGCACCTTTAAGTTAGGCGCGGGCTTGGGGCAGAGAAGGGGGGGCTTGGACTGGGTTGTTTTTACTCTCCTCAGCCATTCCTGTGGAGAACTGCGAATGACCTGAATCTGTACCCAGCACACAGCAGGTGACACAGACACTCAGGCTTTGTCATGCTGACCCCCCCCCCCACCCCACCCTCAAAGACCCATAATTTAGCACTCTTACGATGCTGAGCGCTGGGCTCAAAATGATTTGTTGTTCCAGACGTGAGAGAGCTTTTGCAGGCTTTCATTTCTGGATCAGTGGCTTGTTGGTTTTCAGAAAAAGGAGACATTTTTATGACCACTGCATTACTGACTGTGTGGTTAATCATAAACACTCACCGCCTGTTCTGTGAATCACCTCTTCATTTACCAGTCAAACAACCGTAATCAAGCTCTGCACCTTGAATGCACCATACACAATAAAGCAATTAATGGTAGTGTAAAGGAACACTGTCTGTGCTTACAGACTGCCAAATCCAAGTAAAAGATATAGACTACTATACCATTTCAGGCCAGACAGAGAAATGAACAGAATTTGCAGTAGACCATACATTTTTTAAACATGCCAACTATATATAAACGATATATAGTTCTTATGATATATGATAGCAAAAACCTTGACACAGCTTTTTTCCTCTTTTCTCATTGAAGAGTGTAAGCCCCTCAGCTAGCTGGTCCAGATTATTTCAAAGCCAGGAAATCAGTGTGACAGGTGGTCATTTTTTTCAGTATTTGCTTACAAACCTTCGGTAAACAGCAGCCGATATAACAAGCAAATGAGCATAATCTGCATTTTTAAATGCAGAGTGCAGAGTGAAGCTGTAATCATGCACAATGTAATTGTCATTTTAAGAATATAATAGATGTTAACCATAACATACATATGAAATGAGTTGAGTAATTCTGTCTGCCCACTGAACAGTGAGAGATGGGCCTTCTTTGAGATGAGGTGGCCTGTGTTTGCGCAGTCATCATCCTCCTCTCCTGTGGTTTATTCTCTGCCCAGCCATGGTCCACAGGCCCAGCTGCTAGTATTTACTCAGGATCAAAGTCAGTGTTTGCTTTCCCTTACAGACTCTCAGTCTCAACAGTGGGCATGGCCTTCTTAGTGGGGGGGGGGGGGGGGGGGGGGGGTCAGAAACACACACGGCCCAGCATGAAGTGCACCAGCTCAAAGAGATAAGGTATCTGATGTGCTCTGATTTCATACTATCACCTGTGTCTTCGAATATTATTGAACATCAGATTTATTATGGGACGTACACCATCACAAACACTTAACATGTGTGTGCATTTGAATATCCCTGATGTGCTTATGAAGATTTCTCAAAACATGAGGGACCTTTGTGATAAAAAAAAAAAAGTTGATAAAACAGACCTTACAGGAAGGTTCATCAAACCTAACACATTATTAAAATTATGTTTGAAGTCAGATGTATGACAGTGATTTCTGGCCCTCAGGTTATAATTGTGACATCAAAAAACCCTAATACTCTCTAACAAGAAAAGCAACATCTATTACTGTAGCAGTGGTTTCTCATCAGCTACCAGTAAGTTTAAATAAAGGCAAAAGCTACTGTCTCAGACTGAAAAAAATGAGACTTGTGCTTCCTATCAGTTCAGATTAAATGTCCTTGGTGCAGTGGTTCGCCCTGCGGTCTGGAGGCGAGTCCTGACCTTGCCAGTGCTGAGTCAGTGGTCCTGCAGGGCAGCACATAATTAGTCACAGGGTTACCCAGGGCAGGAGAGTATTAAGACTGCTAAGTTGTCCCTTTCATCTCACAAGAGCGACTCCTTTGGTCAATCGGATGGCTGCGGGTCTCAAACACCCCCCTGAACAGTTCAGTCTGCTGAACTAAGGATCTTGTGCCTGTCAAGAGAGGCCAAATACCACGGGTCTCCCTGGACCAGCTGCACAAGACATTAAGTACAGTCACCCTCTGCAAAGGGCCCATGTGGTGGACTACAGACTGAAAATAAGCTGTGGCTGCATGCACAGCTTGTCTGCACTCTCCGCGTTTCGTGGAGAATATTGTGGTGGTGATTCAGGCACACAAAAATACCCAGGAACTCCAAATTGGAGAAAAGAATAAAAATAGTTAAGGGATAAAAATTGTTTTTGAAGGTATGTAATAGATAATGTGTGGATGGTGCTTGAGAGTGTAGGGAGAGTGGGACTTCTATTATGAGATTGTGCTACAGGTGACAATCAGTGGCTTGTGTTCAACAAAGACCTATCAAAGTCATGGCTGTATTTTCCTAGCACAACATACATCAAAATACAAAAGTGCAATTCTTGACATAACCATCCCCAACAACCTCATGATTGCCCTCATCCCCCACTCCAAACCCAGTACCAAAATATAAAGTTTCATGTGTAGCCTTTTTAAACACTTTAGTTTTGCCTCACAGTTTGCATGGTCATGTGTATTAGAACCAGGGCCCAGATCAAATATTGCTGCACTGTCCTTTACCAAAAGCACTTGAGTAACACTTTCAAAACATTTTTCACATAACTTTTTAAATTCTTAATTTCGGTAACTGTCAAAGGCAAGGTAAACAAGTAAACACTGCGTTAAGTCTGTCTGGGACTGGCTGTGTCAAAGCACTACATGAATGAGGACGCTAACAGTGATAATTGCATCTAACAATACGAAAGTCGGTTACCAATAATTTTATTTTGGAGTTCTCTTTGAAATCAATCACCCACAGCCTCAAACGCGCGCTGCACAGATTTAAATGTTAAGTAAAACTCCCGATATACAATAATCCATTTAAAAACTTCAATCACAATATATCTATACAGCTATGTCAGTAAGGCGGATTGAAATTTGTAATTAAAAGGGACATGTCATAAAAGGTATTCTGACAAGCCAAAGGCATCGAAATTTGTGAGAAAGATCCAAACAGACACGCATGAACATTAATTCATGACTTGTAAGACTAAGACGCCTCTATCGGTTTTGTGCAACCGATCACTAAGATTAATGGTGGGAGTTTTTTTCGAGAGTGATATTCCTTTAAGAGTTGCGCTCTACTCGTTGCTCTGTCCCTGAAACTTGGGAAGTCTGGCAAGTAGCGTCCACTGTTTGGATCCTGAAGGAAGTGACGGGACTGAATGAGTAAATCCGCGGGGGTTAAAAAAGCATTAAATAGAAAAACAGAAACTAAAATTAAAGGCAACGTGTGCTAGAAAGTCTTGCCGGGGAGAGAGAGAAATTCATGAATCGTCATGAGAGCAAGCGAGGACGGATTAGGAGAATTCAACTAGTTCCCTGTAAACAAGGGGCGATAGAGTGAAAAACTGAGGTTGCGGTCCGACAACAAACAATACTTCACTTCAGACGATAAGTTTTTGTTAGTGAAAGAATCTTTGCCTTTAACGTCATGATGCCCTTTTCTTGTTGCCTTAAAATAATGGGAGACGTGCAATCACCCGGACTCCAATTTTGCACGGATTTATAGACGCTGCACTTAAACTTTGCCAAGCGAAACCAACCCCATGTAAATTAGCTATTGGTAGTGTCGTGTAGAGTAGTTCTGGAACCGTTGGCTCTTTCATACACGCGTTTTCTTTTTCTAAGTTCAGCTACTATAAGTTTTGTTCTGGAATGTTTGCGAGGAGTATTTTACCGGTTTCAGTTCGGAATAATCGAATTGTCTTGGCACTCATACTTTTGATTTCTTTCGGCGTTTGTTCTGAGCTGAAGGTGCGAGTTCGTTTAACCGATGGACAGATAACCGAGGAGACCCTGGAAGCAGACAGCGAGAGAGATTCCATCACAGTTGAGTTCAAACAAGGGGATGGCACGCTCATCACTTTCGTGGCTGATTTCAAGCAGGTAAGTATCTTGTTAGTCAACTAATTAACACTAAGATGACTTCTGTACGACTGGTTTGGACGGTAGTTCTGCGTTCCTTTCCCTAAGTATTGCCTAGCCCAGATTAGCTAGCTCAGTCCACCACCAGTCATGGTTCTCCAATCGTTACGAATGTATTCTATTTTGATCCCCTCTTCGTAGCCAACTATTTCAACTGTTAGCGAATGTTTATTATATGGGTTATTATTTTTAAATCTGAAACCGAAATGTTAACAGGTAATGGGACTTTTGCGACCCAAATTCACATTCTTCGAGCGGCCCTGAAATACCACATTAACCACTAGAAATGACAACTATGCGATTTCGTATGGCTCACGTTAGAACAAAATTAGCCTACATTATATTTGACTATATCAAAGTGATTGGGGAAAAATATATATAGCATCTTCCTGCCAGGTGCACAAAGGCCACATCGACGCAAAACGTATTGTACGTGATATTTATGCAACATTGTCCATGTTTCTAGTGAAATGGTGGCAGTTCCTCTGCGTTCAGATAGCCTGTTTGAGTGTCGGTACTGTACAGGGAGATGGTGGAAATCGCTGGCCATCAGGGTATTGCTCTATGCCTCTCAGAATCTGCAGTGTTAAAAATTCACTCAAGTTGCGTGCAGCGATGGAGAGTCAACTGTATTGTTGACTTTTCTTTAGCCACTGGCTTCGTTATTATACCGTAGTCTAGCTGGAGTAGTGTCTATCATGCATCCTAGTTGATCACATCCATGTCAGTCTTAAAGAAGCAGGCAGGTTAAGTACCGTGTTCATCATTGTAATCAACATTTTAGGTGTTATTGGCGCCAAACGATTATTTCTGACACTTGGATCAGTTTGTGTTTGTGTGTGTACATGCGTGTGTGTGTTTGTTGGATGGGGGTTGTTGGCAACCATAGAGGAAGTAGTGATTTTGCTGATTTACAGCCCCCCATCTCTCATGGACAAGACACCTATCTATTATAGAGCCTTTACTAATAATTAATTACTAATAATGCTGCCATAATGGGTTACATAATGTTTTTGCTGTGACCCAGCAAGGAAAGGAATTGTAACCACAACCTTCCACTGTAAGGGAGGACACTGACACCACAAGTCAACTGAACCATATAACCCTCAGTACAGCGGTTACTGTAACAGCATGAATGTTGATTGTCACACTTGAAAAGCATCCATTCCATTGGGACTGATAATTGCTAGGGGAGTTCCATCCATAAACCATTTTCCAGCTCTGTGCAATGCAGCGGGTGTCAGCGGTCCAGTCATGGGGTATGGCACTGGCAGGGGTACTGCTGGGTGCAACTGTAGCCCTGGTGCCCACCCCCATAAACAGATTGGTATACATCTGCACATTGTCGCAGGACCTCTGGGCACCACAGCCACTTCCGGAGGTATGTGCGGTTCCGCTCAGCAGAAAGGCATGCGTCTGCGATCACCACATGCAGAGGAGAGCTGAAGGCCAGATGTGGGTGGGTTTGGGGGACAGTGCGGGATTTTCTGCAGGATGAAATGGATATCTCCTCATCCAGCCTGGAGACTTAAGCTTCTGCACTGCTCTTCTATGCCAAAGGGGAGATTTTTATCCTTGGGTTTCATGATGAAATAAATAAGTGAAATTGCATTTCAGTGTGTCCAGTGGTGTCTTCCAAAAACCGCCCCCACAGTTGTTCCACGACTTTATCCCTGCTGTGCAGTCGCCAAGGTTTTCTTGATTTCCTGTTGCAATGCATAGTGATTTCTACCCTGTTGGAATAGGAATGTGTTCTGTTCATTTGTTCTCACAGGCGAAGCCCAAGGAGCAGCATTGATGTGTTTTGAGCTTCAGTGTGGGAAACACTGTGACAGTAGTTGCAATCATAAATGGGAGTTAATCTGGTTTGGAAACAGTATAGCTCTGCATTTTAATCTTTCTTCTTCATGAATACCATGGTTCAATTTTTCAAAAAGACGCATAAACTTCTTGTCTCAGGGTGATTGATAACCTCAAATCTCATATAGTGAAGGAGAGTACCTCTGCTGTGTCCTGTCTCAGCTGAAAAGGACCTCTGTTTCACTGTGTGAAGAGTCATAAAAGGACATTGACTTGACCAATCAGGAACCAAGGTTTTGAACTGGTCATGTAAAATTCTCCCTGGTTCCACCACCAGAAAACCAAGCAGATTACATTTAAGCCATTACAATTGCTTTAACCATACCATCCCTAATCAAATTCCCTAGAAATTTTAATTTCCCTTGAAATTAGAACAACCAGAAAGATCACCTTTTGGTTTTCACTCACAAAACAACAGGACTTTGGTACAGATGGTCCTAAATATGAGCATTTTCCCAGCTATGAAATACTATGGGCATTGGATTAATGTTAAAAAAAAGTCCTGTGGAAATTTTACCAGTGAGTGTTCTGAAAAATATTTCCAGAGGGTGGAATGAGATGCATTGCAATGGATGTAGGAGGGCCTCTGGGGGTCAGACTACATTCTCATGGTGACTACTGTTGCGATGTTTTCAGAAAAGCATTGTTTTCTAGGGAACACACTTGTCTTTGTTCATAATTTTAAAAGGAGGATTTATTTTTCCATCTTGATTCAATAATAAATTGGCCACTGCGAATTTGACCACTAATGATAAATCAGTATGAGTGATGGGGTTGTATTGAGCCGACCATCTTTTGTTATGTTAGTCCCCGCAATATTTTTCTGAAGAGGTCCAGAAGTTCCCATTTTTTGCTTGCATGTGTGTTCATATCAAAGTAGATGTGATTTAGATACCTAAGGGACTGCATAAAAAATAAGCATTGTAGTTATATGTGTTAAAACTGGACTACATGGAAAGTTAAACTCATGCAGTGTTGAAAGACTCCAAATTAAAAGGCATTTTAATTTTTAAATTCTTATCACAGCCAAGCATATCTCAGAAAGTGAAGAGGGGGGAAGAGTGAGATTTTTGTCCCTCAAAAGCTGCATTCAGATTCTGTGAGTGCTTACAGCTATGATGAACATTTTTTTAAAAGATGGCTCAGCTCCCGGACCATATCTTGTTAAAGTCCAGCTGCATGAAGATGAAACCCAGCCACTCTGGACTCCTCGATCCCGTCTCCAATTCTGCCTGCATGTGCTTCTCATCCACTACTTTTGAGTGTCTTGTAGATTTATGGAAAGTTTGAGTAACCGTGACTGCCGACAGGTCCAGGGATAGAGGAGGAGTTATGACTGCAGAGCCTTGCCATCATATCGATGAAACATCCGTGTAGGCAAATCAAATGAGTGCTTGATTAGAAAAAAATAAAATGAATAAAACCTGCAAGAGATGCCAGCTTCCACATGGACCTGGAGGATGGGAGAGGACAGCCGTGTGTGAACCATCGCCAAGTCTATACCAGCCTCTCTTTATAAACCTGCAGTGGGCTGTGCTCATTTCCCCCACTATATTTAATGACTCTCGAGGGCTTTCCTTTCGTCCCATTATCAGGTACCTCGGCCATCATCAGCTTTCCTTCAAACCTAGGCTTCTTTTCCATAGAAAGCTGGAGTTGGCATAGAATGCACTTGAGAGAGCCAGCTTCTTCCCACAGGTCCGTGGGCTGATCAGTGATGCAGGCACAAACGTTCCCTCCCCTCCAGAGTGTATTTTTCTGTTTTCATCTTCCAGCCACTCTTTGTGTGTGAGAGCTGTAATGAATCTGGCCTCTACTCAGGTTATAATTTTCCCATACAGACTCTACAGTTGTCCAGTTTCCATAAGTAAGACCTTAATGAAAGGGGGGAAGAGAGTTATGTCTCAATGAGAGATGAAGTGGTATTTTGCCATAGACACTCTGCGTTTATTCATGACACGACAACTTATCGATCCAAGATAGGACGCCTAAGAAGCACAGAGCCCAGTTCACCCTATTCTCCATCCACACCCACTCCTCTGGGATGTGTACACTAGGATATACTGGAATTTGCCATGTTGCAGGCATATGGCCCAGGACCACACGTTTAGATTTATGGCCCATTCCAGTAAACATTTGACAAGTACTTTGCAAGGAATGCTGAGCAGAATCCTCTGAGCGCCAAGTCCCCAGCCCCAAGCAGCAATCCGCTCAGTTTTTTTTTTTTTTGTATGGAAAAATATGATTGGAAATGTCATTCAAAAGTACAGTCTATTATTTTTGGGGAAGAGAAACTGATCCCAGCGGAGATGAGAAGGGATGGCCCTAAGCCAGGTCTTCCTGTTGCAGCACACAGCAGAGATGTATTGGTATTGTCTGCAGTTGAATAGTAACAGACCAGTGGTCCAGCTGTGCATGTCCCTTTGGCTATTGCAGCATGGAATCTATTAACTGTTATGAGTAAGCGTAACAAGGAGATTCTGTCTAACCTAGAAGCAGGTTGTGTAAGCATGATGATACATGGAAAACGATCAGGATTAATTCTACTTCAGTAAGAGCCACAGGACTTGTAGCCATTTTGAAAAGATGGGTTGTTATGTATTACAGCTCATGACTTACTCTTGCCATAGTGTTTTTTATTATCTGTATTTTTAATATCATTTGGCATATATTCAATTTAACAGACACGTTGAGTAGTATAGGGTACATTTGATTTCTGTTCATATGGTTTGATGTTTGCTTAATTTTCCTTGCTTAAGGATGTAGAGGCAGTTCTTCACTTGTGAATCCAACCTGCAGCCTTACAATCTTAATTCTTGCCCTTACTGATAGGGAATAGAAAGGTTTAGAGAGGGAAACAATTTCAGTTTTTTTGTTGCCATGACCTGTTCCAGAAAGCTGTGGGAGGAGCAAATGATCCTGGGAAAACTGGATGTGCGTTAGAGGTTGCTCTTGGTCTCGTTTTTGGTCTCTATGTCTTTGCCACTCTCCATTCATCAATAGAAGGGTCACTTACCACACCATACAATGGCAATGAGGCCAGCCATGAAAGAGTGTAGTTTAAATATCATTTTGTTTTCTCCTGCTTTCAAGTTGCATTGTTTCCCCTGTGTCCTCTGGGACTACAGTGGATGGCCCTCTCGTCTTTCCCCAGGGGCAGGCATCTCCACGCACACCCCAACAGCGAGGAGTCTCCAATCATGGCCAATTCATTTGTTCTACACAGTGTGGGTCTTCAGAACATGACGGTTCCCTGCTCCCAGCTTCTCCTATTTAGTGAGTTTGTATTCGTTACCAGATCGGCAGCTGCCCATGATTGGTCCATTCAGTGCAGCTGCACTTCTGATATTAACCTTGAGCTGGTTTATTTCTGGCTGTCCACCAACTCAAAATGAGATCAAATGTTAACTTTGGACTTCTGGCAGTTATGCTTTTATGTGGGCGCAGTTACCAACTTGCAATATTATGCTGATTCATCATACATACTTCGGCTTTTTATTGCCCTATTAGCTTCTCTTTTTGCATATTCCTCCTTTAGGGTGCCATCATGGAGCTGTGTAATACCAATGGAACTAAGAGCCATATTACTAATGCTGGATCAGAATTATGCCCTCTGGTATGCACTTAGGATCAGAAGTACAGTGTTACTGTATTAACAACTGCTTAAATAGGGCATGGGGTGAAAATTGCTCTCAGTACAAACATCCAATCTACAGTTTTAAGTACAAGGCCTGAATGGTTCATGACCGCTGAGAAAACCTACTTGGTACTTGCGTTCTGCCTTGCACATCCTAGCTGCTGTTTTACTCTTCGGTGCAATGTTTTGACAGGAGCCCAGGTGAGGGCACCGGATCAACGTCACGCTGAGTCACGCAAGCAGGGCCTAGCCCCACCTACGTATTTTTTCAAAGCTGGCGATTCAGGCAGAATTTCACACCCCCCATTTTACTTGAGTTTGATGACGCATCACAGGAGAATGATCGGCACTGACTGCGCAGTGTACAATGAAGCAATCCAGTTCTGTGTGGTTCCTGTCAATTGATTTACCACAGCTGGATGCCCAGGAGTCTGGAGGGCCAAGAAAACATTGCACAGACCCCCGGACTTTGGAATGCGTCGCTCAACCACATTGTGACCACACAGGCGTTCTTTACTCCTTGTCCTTTTCTCAAGACTGATTTGTTTCAAATTTTACACTGGCATTTCATTTGTTGTCATTATGTATTCATTTCTAAAATTTGAAAAAAAAAATAAATAACTAAAATACTAGGTTGGCTTGCCCTCTTCCCTCCATTGGTCTTCGTTTCTTATCTGCTTGTCTAGTCTTTTTGGCTATTCAGTATGCTCACAGATTCATTTTTCATTCATTTTTGTGTTTTAAAGTGTTTAAGTATGTTTTGAGCACAATAGTTGATGGTATCAGTGTTTGTTGTTGTTGTTGTTGTTGCTATGGCACGGAAACTCAACAGGGGAAAAAGGCAAAAAGTTTTCTTCAATATAAAAGTGATAAATTAAGAGATCTGTTCACTCTGCAAAACCAAAAAAAAAGTTATTTGTGCATATATGAGTATGTGTGTGTGTGTATGTTCCCACTCAGCATGCATTACGAGCCACCATCCCTGCGATCAGTGGGCAGCCACTGTCTTTATTCAACACAAACAAGGGCAGATGTTGGAGGGCTTTGAGTGTGACTGTTCCCTCAATCTGTGACCGTCTCCACAGATTGGAGGGGTGGGCAACGGTGGCGGCGTAACGCAGAGCACATGTCAGACAGAGTCACTATTCCACCAACCACCAAATGTTCCTAAGCCTGTGAAAGCCAATTCAATGAAAAACCTCCCTTTGTATGAGGTTTCTGCACTCCTCAGTGGAGTGTAATGCCCATCAAAATTGATACCCACATTAAGCACTTTAAAAGCACAATGCCATGTTTGCTTGCATGATGTTTGTCATCATGAGTATTGTTAACACTGTTGTATTGGCTATTGCTAACAGTATTGTATTTTTTACATATGGTACACATAAATAATATTATATTAAATAATTTTTTTTCTTCTCAAAAAACAGGATGTACCATACTGTGGAAAACAAACCCAGGATGAGTCAAGGCCTCAGGGTGTTGCTTCGTTGTGAAAGTAGTAGGCGGTTAATTGATTGGTAAATCTAGTCGATGGCAGGTCACGAGCTCTGACGTCTTCACTTGTAATTTTGCCAATTTCCTACTCTGCATACCTGCAGTTACCTCTCAGGTTTTTTTTTCCTCTCCACTTTGTAATTATGAAATATAAGCCATCTGTACACACCTTGCCTCCGTACGAACCTAGTGCTGAAGTTCATGTGGCCTCCCACGCTGTCAGATTAAGTTCAGATCCATGCTGTCTTCAATCTTTACTTCTCCTCCTTTTTTCCTTTCAAACGGTCGGTCACTACTTATAGTCTTGGTTTGCTTAAAAATTCATTGAGATGATCTACCCACCAGATTTACCCATAGTTTAGTCTCTGATTAACTCATAAATGTCCATCGTAAAGTTACTCAAAGATTCTGAGTAAGTTTACTTCCTCAGTGTTCCAGCCCATGTTTCTTCCACAAAGAGGGAAACAAATTGCACAGTTATGTGTTGAAAGGAAAGCTTTCCTTCTGAGATTTTGTATGCACAAGCAGATAATTCATGATCTTCCACTGCACCTTAACTAAAGCTTTTAATCAATGGGATTTTACTCAGATAAAGCAAATCTTACTAGGTTTATCTCAAGAGATGTTCAACATTTGGCTGGCATATTTAAAGTTATGGCCTTGCTAACACTGAAATCCGCAAAATGCCTAATTTAGTCCGGGGACTTAAGAAGACAGCCTAAATCAGTGACCATTTTAATCACTTAGCTGAAGAGTATAGCTCTTTTTGTGAGTTTGGAGAAGAGTTGGAAACAATGGTTTGGCCAGTATATCAGGTTATGTCAGTGTGAGATCAGAGCAGAGTGCTGGGTTTTTCCTAATGACTCTGTGACCCTTTTCACATGACAGGGCTGCAACCATTTCAAACAGGAAAGACGGAGTAGTAAAATTGAAAGTTTGTGGGGAAAAACTGGGTGCAACAGGTCTCACTGAAAAAGGTTGTGAAGCAAATCTAGGAATCTGGAGGGAAAAGATATTTCTAATGAGGGTGAACAGTTACCTGTTACTCCAGTTCAGATCTGGCACTGTACTGCTTCCCATTTGCACAGATACTGCTTCAACCATTACAATTTGGAACACTGTGCATTTTAAACTTAGAGAGAAAGACAGACACTGAAAACATTTTCAGTAAACCTCCCTATCACCTTTTCCAATGAAGAAACTACAGTAGCTCCCTTCCACAAGTATACCAGAGCTGCACCATCAGAGTGAAAGCTCATGGTGTGTGGATCACAGCTCAGGTGTGTGCTTGGTGTGGCATAGGTACACCTGACAATGGTAGAATGTGTTTCCTCAGTGGCACATGCTATTTAACAGTTAAATCTAGCCAAAGTGGATACATTTGGGAGATATAATAATAGGAAAATGTTTACTTTTAAACAAGGATTTTATAAATGAAAATCACACAGAAACATCTGCTGATGATAAAACATCTTTGTTTTATTGCCAGGAAAATCGTACTGGGATCTAAAATCTCTTCTGTCAAGGGAGTTCTCAGCAGCAGGACTGCATCAGATAAGATACATCGCATTAATGTTTAAGGTTACACTAGAACTTACATACAGCGACATATAGGCAAGCACATGCACTTTGACCAAATTCATGACCAGCACGGATCATAAAAAGAACATTTTTGGGTCACAAAAGAATAAATCAAGCCTACATATTCAGTTAGGTCACAGGCAAAGCCTTATTTTAAAAACTATTGTTGCAGCATGTTTGAGGACCAGGGTACATTGTACTGAAAAGCCAGGTTACCAAATTCAGAGCATGGATGCTGTATTTTAAAAATGAATGTGGAACTGGATTGCAGATTGTAATTGTTACTGTTTCAGAGATAAGCAAGAACAGATGCTCCTCAGCCGTCATAAAGGACTATTGGTTTCCATGAGGTCAGAAATATTCAGCTTTTCATTGCATCTATCATAGCCAGCTTGTTAATGCATTAAGCATGTATAAACAGTTCCGTAGCTTTCTGAGATCTCACGCTGTGCCCCGTAGTCCATCAGTTTGATTTGTATGTGGACTGCAAACAATGGCACCAGTAGTGAACTCTGCTAGTCCTCGCAGTTTTGTTTTTGAGCAAATGATTCTGTGTGCTCTTACTTGTTCCTTGTAATCCTTTGTACAAGCATGTGGGATTGAGGAAGACTTCTTTTTACATGACAACTGTTGGCATTGAAAAAGATCAAATGAAACAAAAGAAATGTCAGTAGTTCGCATGCTGCAGCGACAATATTGGGATTGGAGGAGGCTAGTTTTAATTGAGTATTCTTTTTTATAGAAGTGATAGCAAATAAGTTTAACTGGATATGAGCAATTTTGCTCAGGACTGAGTTTTTTTGGTTTCCTTTTCTTGGTTATTTTTTATTATTATAATTATTTTACCATTCAGTGGGGAACAGACTTAAGGTTTTTGTTTTCAGTTTTTCTTTTTTGTTAATCAACCTTTCTTCAGTGTAGGATATTAGATCACAGAGCTCACCCATTCTGTAGCAATGAGGTTTGTGTAAACTTTGCTATCTCTGCCATCACAAAACAAAGCTTAATCCCCACTGATGGTGAGGCTAAATCTTAAACAATACCATCTCCTTTTACCTGTACATAGGTGAACCACCATGTAGTAACAAATGACTCGGGTTACATCCACACAAAACAAGTGAAAAGTCAAAAGGATGTCCCTTGTTCAATCTAAAAGTTTCCAATATAAATATTCTGAATTGAAATACATAATGTGCATGTGTTGTATATGCATAATGTTTATGTATATCATGTTTTACATTTGACATGTTAAATTCAATACACAGGTATTGTTAAATACATTTAAAATATTAAGGAATGCAATTAATTACCATTTGACAGTTGTGACAAAATTTGAAAAATGGATTTATTTTATGAACTTGGCAATTACATAAATCGTATAGCTTAATTGTAGAGTTTTGAAGAGTCTAGTCTCTATTTTTGTGGCAGAACATATATTTGTTCACTGTTTCACATTTTTGCCTTTTACTCTTTGGAGTGGGTTTTTTTTTTTGGTTGCCCTAATTAAAGCACATGAACCATTACTTTGTTTAAAAAAATCTGCTAAACTGAGTGGAACCAGTATGCATTCTGGAGCAAGTACTGCATTTAGTGGAATTAACTATTGGAGCAAATCCAGTCCGAACATGCCTCTGGGGCTAAGCAAAACTGTTTCTGCAATAATTAATTTCATGTGAAAAAGATTTAATCCTCTCTGAAATGTGACTTCCTACAGTAAATCACACTAGGGATCATCTTTGTTTTGCCTGTTCAGCACATGCAACGCACAAGCCTGAAGGAACGCAGACCATGCTTAAAAACAATGTTTGAAAGCAATCCCATTCTTCAACCCCAAACAAGTAATCAAGCGAATGGGGTTTAAGGGGAAAGTAAACCCAAAAAACATCCCTTTGTGTGGCGTTCGCACTGTAGAGATGTGTGCGAGACTGGGTCTGTACAGCAGACTGATCTTTATTTGCTCCTGCAAATTTACAGTGCCATTAAATTCACTGAAGGCATTCTTTTTTTTTAATAAAAAGCTGTAGGTATTCTCTGCATCCATCATATCCTGGGGCTGTGCTGTCCACTTAAGTGCGGAAATGTGAGCGCTATTAGCCTCTAACAACCTGTGAGCAAATTGCTCTGGAATCTGAGGTTTGGCCAAAGTTACATAGCTAAATTGCACCTGATTGTACCATTGTAACATTAGCAGGTATTCAGTATAGTGTGCAATTAAAATAATTTAAGACGGATATGAATTTCATTATTATGCTTTCATAAAAAGCCCCAACAAATAAACCTTTTATTTACATGCTAGAATGAGGGGGATGTCTTTTCTCTTGCATATAGGCCAAGATTATATGTGTACACATCTTCGATAAATGGTCCGTTTTGGTTGTGTCAATGCCTTTACAATCTTTGCAGATGGCCAGCACATCCACCAGTGCGTGAGAACAGCCAAACACATCTGGTGGGTGGTCTAGCACAGCTCTTGACCTTCATCAGTGTTTGTTAGCTGCATTTATCAGTGTTTTATGGTGATTTGAACATGTCATTTTTTTTTTTTTTTTACATGTGACTGCCTCTGGAAGTCATTGAGGCCTGTAACTTGAAAAAATATGCTAATACAGAATAATCAGTGAAAGAGATGTGTTGGAAATGCAATGTGTTAGAAACGAGATGCGTTAGAAATGTTAAACATTTCATATTTATATGGTATATGAAGTGTTACGTGTCACTTACTCATCTGACAGTCTGATGTATAGGCCTTAATCTTGTTTTAGTGGTCTTGTTAGGGGTCTTTAAAGCCAAGCACAGACTGGATTAGCCTTTAAAATATCTGCAAGTAAAGGTGAAACAACAATGCTAATGCAGAATTTAGGAACTGGGCTATTTCACTATACATTACATTACAGTCATTTAGCTGACGATTTTATTCAGAGCAACTTACAGTTGCTTATCCTAGACAAGGGCCAATCCCCCTTGGGAGCAATGGGTGGTTGGGAACCTTGCTCAAGGTTCTTGCTGTGGCTGGACTGGGGCTTGAGCCACCAGGGGTCTCATTCATGTGCCTTAGCCACTAGGCTACAGGCTTTCCCCAACATATACAAGGTATGAAAGGAAACAGCAATTCTTGTGGAAACTGCTTTTCAAAAATCTAGCCTTCTTGTAAGGTAAATTTAGCATGGAGATATTTCCATTGACAAAGGATTGAACAAATATGCACATGCGAAAAGGCTATTTTTAAAGGTTATTTTGAAGGAGGGTGTAACATTAATAGTAACTGTTTATTTATTTTACGTGATTAAAATGTGTGTCACTTACCTGAACGATCCAAAGAAATCAAAGCATTTACTCTTGTGTCTCATGCTGTAGAATTCCATGCTTGTCATCAAGTTAGAGAATGTAGCTATTTAAAAGATGAAAGTGTGTTCAGTTCCATAAAATCAATTAAAACATTTCAAAGTGCATTTAAGAGCTAAATCCCTCTGTTGTCTGTATGCCTTTTATGGTTCTGTGTAAAAAGTTGGCAAACAAATGTAGTTGTTTTCTTGTGGTGCACAGAACAAATTAATGGCTCTTTCCATGAATGACAAATATGTTTTTTTCATAGTCAAAATGCTTACATAGCGTGCCACCATACATGTGACATAGTTGTTAATGGGTGAGATGAGGTGTTAATGAGACCTTTCACATGGAAGGGTGACCATCAAGACATGGTGTCGGATTTCAGAGAGAACCTTCTTGCAAACCTCTATGTGTATGTAGGTGTAAAAGGACTATTGAGCGTTCCCCATTAGTTATCTCACTTACCAAACTGGGTTGTAAGAAAAATTGTTTCTTTGTGTAGAAGAGCTTTGTATCCATAAAGATGTAAGTAATTATTTTTATGCTTCCATATAGTTTATCCTTTTTGTTTTTATTTTTGGCACCAAGCTTTGAAGTAGCACAGCATACATATTTATCAGGCACTAGAAGTAGATAATTAAAAGAAATTATCTGCATTTCACCTTGTTTTTGAAGTGTGATCTGTACAGCTCAAGGCTACTGTTGGAATCTTGTTGGCTGTTTGTGGCAGGAACAATTTTGAATGCCTAGAATGCTTCTCTGTCAGGAGGCTAATTTCTTCTCTTGGGTTTGAAATTAAATTAGATGATTTTTAGAGACCGTCTTATAGCCCATAGGGTAACTAACACTGGCTGTCAATTTGCATTGTGTGGTGTCCTTTAACATGGTGGCTTTTGACAAAAGCATATGCCAATGTAAATATGCAATTCAATTCAGGTTGCATCCTGAGCTCAAGGCTATTGCACAAAGTGGCCCACCCAGGACTGTAACACGCAACATCTAAGAAAGAAGACCCACATTTCTTAACCCTTTCATAGCCTGCTGGGCCTTGCAACCACCCATTTCAGATTAGTGCAAGGTCGTTCATTCACCTGCAGATGTATGATATAATGCACAACAAGTTGGCAGCTATTATCTGTATTCAGTTCACCCAAGCCATCAATTGCAAATCAGACAGACTAAAGGCTCATAAAGGGCAGAGGGGTAGTTCCTGTACAATGGTTAGGAAACAGTTATTTTTATTCTGTGATTTTTAAAAAGGCAACATGATTTTTGCATGGGGAATTTCTGAGTGGAACCAGGATGGTGTAGCTGTTAGTGGTACTATAGTACTCAGTACCTTTAATGTTGCATTCATAATGTCAATTGACTAAGTGTGTGCATGCTGAACTACTTAGTTTTCTTCTACTCAAGCTTGCAACTTGCAAAAAAGACAACTCAATTAGAAATAAATGTGCGCATTGCACAGCAGCTACAGTGCCAGATAGCTAGCCAATAGTGTATCCTCTGTACATACAGAAGCACAGTGTGAAGTCTAAAGGCTACAACACTGATTGCCATTGATTTAGGTAGATAACACAGCCATTTAACTACATTATTACAGAAGGTTGACCTTGGTTCCCTTCTCATTCCCTTCAGCTGTCCTGCATTTCAGCTATCAGTCTCAGGTATCTCCAAACTGCAATTTCTGTCCACTCTCACTCCAGTCCATTTGTTTTATATGACTAACAGTCACCAAAAGAACACATTACTGTTTTACATGACTGTGGTTTCACATGCAAGCAGATCATTTCAATGAACCGGTGCACAGCAGCTACTGTGCTAAGTAGTTAGCTAGAATAGAGACACTGAGCCCAAAGGCAAACCACAACACTGATTGCCATTGAATCAGCTACGTAATACTACCTCATAACTACTTTATTACACAAGATGGACTTTGATTCCTTGCTTGCTCTTTGCAGCTGTCCTGCATGTTTACTACCCATGTTATATAACCAGTTCAAGTGGGAGGACAGTGGGGGGGGGGGGTTGATTTTCTCTCATGCTGCCCCTCTCCTTGATTTAGACTGATAAAACAATTAGCATTTGTGTTACAATGTTACATAGTGTAGCTTCTTTCTGGAGGTAGCTGTGCATTTCTGGTAGACCAGCACACTATAGACCAAGGGCAGGCTGGTTTCCGCTCCCCCATGCATACTGGAAGTGAGGTCGGCCAACAGGAAATGCCGGGCACACTTGTCACCTCGTTAACAGCCATGAGTCCAGTTTTCCTGCTTCCCTGCCACACATCAGGTCTTGACAACAATGGCCAATGACAACCACGCTCCATAGTGAGGAAGCAGCAGGTAACTCAAGTGCTTAATCGGTATGTGGGAAGTGCTTCTCATTTTCAACAAGCAGAGGTCCTGGTGATTTCTCAGTCACAAGCTTGGTTTTCAGCAGTCATACACTGGCTGCATACAAAACTTGGAAGGTAGGGGAGTGTATACTGAAAACTGGCAGCAAATTGGACTGACCATCTGCTCTTCTGTCCATTTGAGAAATGTGTCTGCTTTTATGTTGACCTTTCGCTCACTCTGGCCATTGGAGAGATCCAAACACATGTCTGTTGTTCCATTATTTCTGCATAGTAGTATATCAGTTGAAAAGCCGAACAAGATACTGTTAGATATTTAATTTTTCCCAATGGGTGGAAAAAATTCGGCAGCAGCCCAATACAAACATGTTCACATTAATGGCAGAAAAGTGATCTGTACTGTGTTCTCTCTCCTGGGATTTCAAAAGCAGCCATTCTCCTCATACCACAATGTTGAGGCATTTTACATGAAATGTATTGGATTCTGAAAGATTTAAGACACCGCAGCCCATGGTCACAGCCTTCCATCCCTCCTTCACTCGCACATATGGCTACTCCTTCTCACTCTCTCTCTCTCTCTATTCCCGTTTCACTGTATTTCTTGTCAACATTGTGGGTATTTGTATTTTTGCAATGAATTTCTTGAGGCCCACGGGGGATTGATAAGATGTGTCTGCATCAGCATATGTTCAGCACCTTTTCTCAGAGAGAAGTGTTTGGCCTCTTTTGTTTTTAAAATTTTAGATCTTTCTGAGCAATTAAAGTGAGAGCAGGCAAGTTAAAAAGGATGAAATTATGTAATGATTGGTAAGTGTAGTGAGTATATTTGTGCATGCGTGCGTGTGTGCTGCGTGCATGCATGCGAGCTTGTGTCTCATACGCACTTCAGAGCATACCAAATTTAAGCATGCGCCCTATCTTGAGTTGTCCAATAAAAACAACAACACATGTTCCTGCTTGCATAATGTGTTTTTCAATTCAGTGGGTGCCATAAACTTGCATTCAGATGGAGGAGGTATAAGTGAATTACTCACCATGTCTAAACATAGCCAGTATTTCGAACTTGTTTTTTTTTTTTTTTTTTTTTTTTTTTTTTTTATAAAGAAAGCAGAATTTTGAAAGGCCCTGTTTAACAAGAACTGAATTGATTGAATTAAGCTCACAAGATGACATTAAGGCCAGCAAGGAAGGTGTCCCAGGGAAGTGCTACTGTATTGGGAAAGCTCTGCATTCTGGAATGGGAATAAAGTTGTTTTACCTCCTCCCTAGTATATTCTTTGACAGTCCACTACTTGAATGCTGTTCCAATTAAAACAAAAGAAAGGAAGAGTTGAGAAGCCTGGAAGGAGAGCAGGAAGTTCAGGGTGTGAGGTCGCGGCGGCATGGGTAAAACGAGGGTGCGTCTGTCATCAGGGGGCCGCAGTGCAGCGTCCCAGTCTGTCAGCAGGAGATATTTACCATGCCAGCTCATCGGCCGTGAAGCTGCCATGATGGGGGTGCTATGCAGGTGCCCCCCCCCCAACCCCCAGACAGCCAGGCTACCGTGGCGATGTTGTCTTGGCATGCCAGCATATTGAGAGACAGGGATCTGAAGTCACAAGAGTTTGCATCAAACTCCAGGTCCCCACATTGGTTGATAAATATTTCAGTTTCCAGATATCAAGTTGGAAAAGGACCCAAGTTATTATTTTGAACTTTTGTTTTTCTTTCCCTCTTTTTTCACATAACGTACATTAGGCCATATAAAACTTTTGTTCCATAGAGCTGATTTTTCGGTTGGTTTAGGTGAATGGCTTTGATTTTATTTAAGGAGTGGCTGTTACTCTCCATAGTATTCGCAGAGCCATGCTGATTGATGAGACAGAGACAGTCCTGATTATGGCAAACTGAACTGGCCCAATAAAAGGGGTCCTAAACTGTGTGCATACGATTAGGAGAGAAACATTGGCTGTTGCATGCTGCCATAGTGTCAGCGCACAGTTCTGGAGCTTACGGGCCCTGCTGGGGGGAATAGGTCTTCCTAGTTTCCCTGTAATAAGCTGGGAGTGTGGCTGCAGACTGGAGCGTGGAGCCTGGAGCAGTCAGTGGGCCTGTCAGGAATGCCATGTGTCTGCTGACTGGGAGGTCCTGCTTTTACTGCCTGCCCCAGAGGGGGGAGAAACAACATCCATCTCTCTTCCTGTCTTTCCCGTCGGTCACGCCCACTCTTCTCTTATGTCATTTTCTTTTTATCTGTGCTTTAATTACAGTGAAATTTTTAATGATCTTTTCTCTACCACACACATACATATAGACACTCACATGCACAAACATGCACATACACACACGCACACACACGTGCCCACATGCATACATGCATGTATGTATAAATACGCATACAGGTACATATTTGTGCACACACATACAGACATCATGGCTCTCTTTGCATCTTTTGTTTTATGGCAGCTTCTCTGTCTGAAGCTCCTCAGAACTTTTTGGGGCCAGTGATCCAAGTCAACCTCAGTGACCTCACAACAGTGCATCTGTTTTCAGTGTTACACTGAGATGCTCAGTGTTCTAAAGGCATGGACTTCAGTAGCCTGTTTTTCTCTTTCTTCTTATAGGGCTTTATTCAGTTGAGAGTTTCTTACTAGAGGCCAGTCAGCCAGCTGTTCTTTTAGATTTTGGCATGAAGAGCAAAGATGGCCTGTGTGTGCGTGCGTGCGCGCATCCGTGCGTGTGCATAAGAGGGAGAAAGTTGGTGGTATTTTTAGTGTGTAGGTTGCAGTTTGCATGGCAAATAATTCCCTGATCCTGAAAGAAAAGAGTGAGGTTTTTGTTTTTTTCCCCCTAATGGCTGCTGTGGAGCTCTTATTTGGCTTTAAAATGAGTCACACGTGAGACAATCATGTTTGTCATATGATCTTGTGCTGCTGCCCAGATCCCAGGGGCAGATGCGTTTGCCATTCATTACCATTTAGCCTCTATAATTCTGTTGCTGTCTCTGACAGCTGGACAAATCTGATTATGTTTATAAGTGGAATGCGATTCTTCTCTTGTCCAGTGGGGGGAAGTAATGTTCAAGATGCCCTCGTCAACAGCAGTGAGGTAGTTTACAGTAATAGGAAGGGCTGTACTCCTGTGGGTAGAGTTTAAGACAGGAGTCTTCCACTCTCGATGTCTTGGTTTTTAATTTGCCCTCCTCCAGTTTTTCTTAACCCTGTCTCTCTTTTGGCGTGCAGGATGTGAAGATATTTCGTGCACTGATCCTGGGGGAGTTGGAGAGGGGGCAGAGCCAGTACCAGGCACTGTGCTTTATCACACGCCTCAACCCCAATGAGATCATCCCCAGCGAATCAATGGCACGTTTAAGACAGGTGAGCCCCAATCAGAGCTCTGTCTCTCAGGGCCCCGCCCCTCTGAAAACATGCCCCCTAACCCCAACCTTCATTTGTAGGTCTGCTGTAGTTTTTCTGCTGTTTGTAACAGATTGGAATGGTACTGTGATGTAATTGTTGTAGAAAAATCCACACGCGGTCCGCTCAGCTGAGGAGAGACGAGGGATGGAGCAGCTGACCATGAACATGGCGGTCAACCTGAGCCGGGCGTGGCAGCTCAGCAGCCACATCCACAACGTGTGTGGTGAGGCCCGGGAGTCCATTTACACCCGCGAGGCCGACGTCAAGCACTGGCTGGACCGAGGTGAGCCGCTGTTCCAAGATCTCTTCCCCAAAATATACATCCTGCCTTATACTAGCTGTTCTACAATCACTCCCCTAATTATACATCCTGGCCCATATTGGCTGTTCTACCAGCACTTCCCCTAAATATGTATTAGGTTCATTGTTGCCAGTTTTGCCCAAAATTAGCCTTTTTTCAGGTTGTAACATTTTCAGTTGCATGTGAATTTTTCCTGAAATTAACTGCAAGCAGTGTTCCATATCTTATTTTAAAATGCACTGTCAATGACTGAATTTAAAATACAAGTTTATCATGGAAATTTGCATTTATATTTTTATAATATGATTTCCACCAATTTTTTTTTTAGAGTTTTTGATGTGATGTTCACACACATTTTAATTTAAGCACACCAACCTGACACATTCGCTGTTTTGTAAGAAGACAAAAATGAAAACAATCAAGTCATGAGACCATTCATTAGACCATTCTTCAAGAGGGAGAGCCTCCAGTTTCTTCATAGATGGTGAAAGTGGAAATCTTCCCCACAATCTAACATTCCTGAACTTCCATTAAGGGGAAATTATGTCTACATGTGGTGATTGGGGAGGCCATGGAACATACTTGATTTAATTCTGGTGATGAAACTGCTCTTGAATTGAGGGGGTTAGCGAATGTTTTGTAGAAACTAATTTGGGGTGCAACTGGTCATCTAAAAACACCTCATTCATCTGCTATAATTCTGATACATAGACAATCATGATATGGCTGCGCATACCATAACAGATGATCAACCATGACAAACAGCTGGGAACCAGCAATGTGGTTTGGAGGCTTCCTTATGCTTTCTCCAAGCATAAATACTTTCAGATATATGAAAAAGTATAAAAATGGCAAAAAGTTTAAAGTTAGACCATTACTTTATTCTGCTGCTCAGAATTACAGGTTTGGTTCTCATTACAGGAGGCTAATGTGTTGATCCATACTGACCTGGGTTACAAGTGTTTGTTTTTTTGGAGAATGAGGATATCCAGGTATACATTTAGTTCTAGGGTCATTTTTAGTATCTTACTTTTAGTTACTTACTTTTTTACGCTCTTCTGCAAAGTGTGACTCCTGTTCCTCTTTTTTCCTTGTTTCTGTATTTTTTTGACTACCACACCTGTTATTTGGAGCTCGTTCGTAATCTCTTATAACCTCCTGTATAACTTGTTATGTACTCTGGAAACTAACATTAAAGTGTTGGTTAAAATGTTTACCACCTCCCCCCAGGTGTGGAGGGATCTGTGTTTGAGATCCTGCCCCCAACGGTGGATGCGCCGGAGCTGCAGGCCTGCCCTGCCACGCGGGACCTGTGGCAGCCCTGCGCCTGCAGCTACAGCCTGCGGCTGGAGTGGTACCCCTGCCTGCTCAAGTACTGCCGCAACCGGGACGCGGCTGGTAAGAGCAGCCCCTACAAGTGTGGCATCAAGAGCTGCAGCAAGGGCTACCGTTTCAACTACTATGTGCCCCACAGACAGCTGTGCCTGTGGGATGAGGACACCTAACACCTGCCAGCCCCTCTTCACAAGCCCTACCCCTGGCCCCTCTCCTCTCCTCCTATGGGCGCCCTTAGGCAGGCCTGTTAATATTTATTAACGTTTTAGTGTTTTCTGTGGTCACCTCTGGACTGTGTTCTGTGAGACATGAGGTGGAGCAGACCTTGGAAGCCATGCTGCGTCTCGTAATCACAGGGCTATCTTTTGCCCCAAAATGCCGCCACTGTGGGGGTGCCACAGGATGGGAGCACTGAGAATGAGCAGAGATGTTGCAACAAGATGGAAGGCCAGCCAGTTACGTACGACAGCCACTCAGTTCTTGTGGAGCTAGATGTCTCCCCCTGGTGTTGAGTTCCAGCAGAGCAGCTTTCCCTGGTATTGGTTTTCACAATGAGATGCAGGGAAGCAACCATGGCATTGGCTACTTTTTGCACCATAACATTTCCAGCAGAGCAGTTCAGCCGTTGCTCCTGTTTAGTTTTAAAACCAATAAAGAGGTTTCACAGCTTCCTGGATTTAACCTTGAGTTCCTCTGAAGCCTTTTTTGAACAGCCATTTTTTTGCGTACAGTACCTCCTGAAGTTCCAGTAGAGCAACTTGTTGATTGGCTGCTTTTTTTTTACCTCCTTAAGCTCCAGCAGAGAAGCTTTACCATTGGATATATTTAACCTGAGTGTGGCATCATAACTGAAATGTTGCTTCTCAGTTTTTGTAACCTTAGCTGTCTTTTATATGTGAAAGCGTTAACATGAGTCTGTCAGATGCCAGTGCTCTCAGTCCCTCCAAGGGGATGGGGATGGGTGCAGAACTCTGAACACACTCTCACCCAGATCCATACTGGCAATGGAAGGACAGTACCTATTCTGTGGAGGGAGAAGAGTGAAAGAGAGATGAGGGGACAATGTGGTCAGTTGCCTTAATTCTCCAATTCAGGTCTTATTTATTTTAACACATACAACAATTGCATCATCTGTAAAGAATACTCTATTTTTTCTTAGTTTTTGAAATGTACTTTCAGATTGAAATTTTTGTTGTCATTAATGTGACTCAGTGTTTTTTTTTTAATTATGTGTTTGTGTGTATAACATGTCTGATGTTGTGTTGAACTGTGCCTTCTATCAAAGTTTGAGGTTTATTCCACACAGATCCCTAAAAAAAGCTGCATTTTTCAGTTTCAGGTCTTGGGACCAGCTCATTGGCGAATAATTGTGAATGAGGTAGGCAGATAGTTGTGTGGGTCACATGATCACACATTTCATGCTGATTGGTTTTCACCATGTCTTCATGTCACATGTTGCATTCTGGTCTTTTACGCTTTGCCTCTGTAGGTCTACCCTTTCTCTTTGTCTAAACAAAAAGCTTTTGTAATAAATTAACCAATCAGGTGTGAGCAGGTGACCATTGAGTTTGTGATTTAGAATTTGATTTTCATGTGGATGTCTTTGTATGTGAATGAAAGAAAGAGAGAATTAGTGAATTAGAGTATTTTTACATTTAAGGATGTGGTCAGAGTGATTTCAGGCAGGAGACACCTGGGAGGCAGAAGAAATAAACAGATCACTGTAAGGTGACAAGGTTGTCTTTGGATTATCGTGCCTTCCCTAGACTGCCCCCAGCTTGTCTGGACATGACCGAAACTATTGTTTCCAAAATGTCTGTTATTTAGACTCAGGAAAGCAGCAGGACCATTACATTCCACAATGTTTCATTATAGATAACAAAATGCATTCTTTTTTGGACATTCAGAGGAGCAACTGTGGTTTTGGAATTTAGAGATAGACATAGCAATGTTAAAACTATAGCCATTTTGTAGTCTTAAGCATCAGTTTCTAAACTGATGCATCACATCAGTCTGTCCAGGTGACTTTAAACCCCTATTCACAAGTCCTGGCTTTATGTCATAACAATGTAATGATGTAAGATCTATGCACTTAGGACATTGACGAAGAAGGTTGTTGAGCTTGTGCATGTCCAAGTTCTACCAGTGTGTGTTACAACTTGCTCTCCATTTTGGTCTAGTTAATGGTGGTTGAACCGAGATGGCTATAACTGACTATGTGATGGTGAGCACATTTTCTGGTACAATACTTGTGGGCATTAGTCAGCATTGTATGACTGGTATCAGAGGAAGTGGGAATAGGGTACAGCATTTGCAAATAAGCGGGACTGTCTTCACATTCTCAATCAAATTCAGACAAGCTTTGTCGTCCAGTGCATCTTAATAGGAATTTTCCATGGCATATTGGCTTAATTGAACGTGGGGCACATTATCAGCCCACAGGGTAACTCATTTTCTGTGTAGAGTTTTAAAAGATAGGCACTTCCTGTCTCTTTCATAAATCTAAATGTAACCAAAGTTCCTTTCAGCTATGGTAAGGTTGAGCAGTAAACTGTACTGTTTTCTGATTTTTATTTCTTATGCTTTATTTCTTAAATAAAAACACACTCCTGTCCAGCTTCACCTCGTCATAACAGACTATAGTGTTCCTGTTCTCTGAGGGACACATCTCTCTGTGGTTCTTTACCCACAGTGGCATGCTGGGATAGACAGGAGGAACTAGTCTAGGCCTGTAATACCTAGTGTCCTGCAGGTGTGAGATCACATCCCATTCAAATTATTATTTTGGGGAAATAGAAATGGGATTGCAAAAACAAAAAAACCCGGGGCTCTTTAGAGAAACCCCCAACCCTGTTCCAGACACAATTTTCTGCATCATGCATATAAATGCACTCTGCGTCCATTGGATGTCTTAAGATTCATGTTATAAAGTATTCCTGGGGCTCTCTTGGCCTCCACTATTTCACTTCTTCACTGCCATCTGCTAGAACGTCATGTTAATTAGGGCCTCCCTTATTTTCTCATCTGGTTCTGTCAGAATTGGGTCTAAGTACAGAAAAGCCAGCCAATAGCTCCATTCGTCTCTCGGCAAGGAAGTGAGCGTGTGTGATGCAAACCATTCATTGCCTTTGTGATTAGATGTATACTTCTCAGTTCATAGCTGATTTATATGTGCTCAATTTGCTGCCCAGGGAGTCACTACCAGTGCACAGTATGGAAACAGCCCTACAGTGTAAGTGTTTTAGCTTGGACTGTATGAGTTTTTGCTGACATAATGTTCAGCTAATTAGCGGTGCTGGATGCTTAAAATAGCCTCGCAGTGCTTTCATGTTCGCCACAAACATTATTCTCACTGCTATTATTAAGATGGATGGTTTTTTCGTAGATCAAGGTAAACATGGACAGATATTAAGAACAGAAAAAATTTTGTTAGTCATGAAGAGTTGTCAGTCTGGTGACCTTTTGTAATTTATATAGCCTAGTACATATTAGAATTATTTTATATAGATGTCATATTCATTGTATGTTGCAGAAGATTCTAAAAAAAAAAAACATATCTCAGGCAGGACCAACTTTACACAAATAGTCACCCAGCAGGGATGTAAGCAGGTCCTTTCACAATGTATTGGTTTTCCACAACGTGATTAGAATTCTGAATGTCACTATTTATAATTTAAGAGGATACTGGTACTAAAGAAATGTAATTTTTTATAACTTCATTTCTGTTTTTCCTAATTTTTCTTTGGGTACTTTTTTGTTTCTACAACATATGCCTTAATTTTTTTCTTTTTTGTATTTGTCTTTTGTATAACTTGTCAAGCCAAAAAAGTGAAAAAGCAGTCTTCTGGGAACAAAAAAAAAAACACACACTAACCATTTTCTGTTTATGGGAAGTGCCTTAAACACATCAAACCTGTTGCTCACGAACATGCACCACGGATGAACAAAATTATTAAGCATATTTTTGTATAAAATGTCTTGTAAAAAAAAAAAAGTATGTGAAGAGTGATAACAGAAATATGAAGTAATTTCTATGATTATATATATATATAAATATTTGTTTGTCCTAAGCAGACAGAATAAAGGTCTCTTTTTGCACTGCAGAGATGTACATGGGGTTTTGTTTCACCAGGTTTCTTACGCACAGACTTTGTTCCAGGTGCTGCTCAGATGAGCCGGCAGAGCACTGGAATGGCAGCCCTGTGCACTGTGCTGCCTGCCAGAACACACTCCTCGTTAAACACCAGAAGCCTTTTTCACATACAGCTGGCCCTCTTCCTTCTCCACACACAGTGCTGTGGCAAGAGCATATATTTTGATTAGTTGTTTGTACAAACTCATAAAATAATTTTCCTCCTTTGTGTCTGAAGAAGGCTGTCAAGAAAAACATTTTCAAATTTTGTGAAATATGTACCTGATATAGCCAACCAATGTGGAGTATGACAGGGGGTAGGGAATGGGAAAGGACTCTAATAAGTGGAAATCAGTTTGATTTAAAGATAGAAGCTACCTTTTCATTCTCAAGCAGGCCAT
This sequence comes from Albula glossodonta, assembly GCA_019788955.1. Lineage (NCBI taxonomy): Eukaryota > Metazoa > Chordata > Actinopteri > Albuliformes > Albulidae > Albula > Albula glossodonta. The sequence goes on along the minus strand of JAFBMS010000006.1, from coordinate 8,081,162 downwards.
TTAATCTGAATTGCTTCAGAAGAAATATCCAGGAGCTTAAAAGCAGTTGAGTTTATTTTGGCAAGGTTTTCTGGCAAGCAAATAGCACCATGTTTTTATTATTAAGCTGGCAGATCCTGTTCTTGCTACCAGTACAGTTTCACAGTACCTCACTGTGCACCTTATGAAGTAGGCAGTTATAAATCTATGTAAAAATATATTTCTTCTACCGGTTTGGCAATTCAGTACCTCTATCTGGAACTCTAGTCAGAATCAGTGATCCACTGTACTAGACGGTCTGTTCTATATGTGTCATATAAATGTTTGTAGGATTATGCTATCCAATTGTTCAGGTCTGCCTATTGGCATAATATACACCAGGTGATGCTGTGTTACTGCTTATTAATGCTGGCCACACCAACCTCCTACTACTATGTCAGTAAAACTAAACAGGAAATCATTTTGTTTCTGGTAGACAAGTAAGGGGCAGTTTTCTGTCTGGACCGACCAGAACCTCTACAGCACATTTGAGCTGTCTCATCAATGCACTGGTTCAATGGTTTTTCAGTCTTCCATGTGAGATGCTAATGCAAGGTTCAGATGTACTGTGGCCATTATAGTGCTGTTTACACATTTTGCTTAGAGGGGTTCCCCCACATCCTCAATGTGGCTGCTCCGTGACCCTACAGTTTAACTGATCAGACAAACCCATGTTCTCCTGCCCAAGCCAATGCATGAAAAGCTTTCTTTACTAGATGGCTGTTATCAGTCACACAGGTGGATATTTCAAACTGGTTGTTTTAGAGTTAGGTCCCCACCCCCCATAATAAAAGAAGAATTAGGTTCTTGAAAAGTAATGGGGATGTATGCCTGACATAATTAGTGCCCCTATTGACTTGTTCAAGACTGAATCTTGCCTGCTCAGAAGTTTAGCACATGGGTCCAGTTGCCAGGTGGAGAGAAAGCTCACACTCAAACCAAAGTTTTTCAAATCAAATCACATATATCTTGCTATATTTTTTCTTCTCCAGAGAGGAATTCCCAATTGGAGGAATTCCCCCTTTTTTAGGACAGCATAGGCCTTTTCTAAAGAACTTAACCTGAATGTTAATCATTAAAACATTTTCAAAACATAAAAGGCTGTGGACATGGCAGCCAAATGTGTTCTGTACAGCTGGTTACTTGCACAATGGTTCTGATAAAAATACTTATGCTGCCAGTGATACCATCACATGTCCAAAAAGCAGCCACTGCAAAAGCAGGAGTTTTCACAGTGTCACATGGGGGGAACAAGGAATATCTTATGCTTTAAAAAAAAAAACCCTGACAAAGTACGCAAAGAAACTTGTATGCTGTATCTGTATTTCTTTTCGCATTTGTAATCTTAAAAACCTTGAAAAACTGTTGTGGAAATAGAGGTAAAAGAAGCAGCACATGGCTCCTGGTTGTAGACCAAACACAAGCCAGGCATAGTCATGAGCAGCAGCCTCAGAGTCCACCTGTTCTGTTTGTTTTGTGAAAGTAAGCATTCCCCTATTTTTATTTCTTTAGTAGTTAATCCATTCACAATCTTTGATAGTTCCCTTCAGCAGAAAAACCATTAGTGCACATATCATGGGGTCTAAGGGCTGGATCCCAGCAATAAAATTCTTTTTTCCATAGCTGTAATTATTCTATGCAATGAAAATATCTAAGAACCATACTTATGAGTTTCTGTGATAATGTCATAAAGATTATTTCCAGTCTCGAACATACTAGAGACACACACACACCACATCGTTCATCCAGATGCTAAAATAATTATCAGGTTGCAGGATCAAAGGTCAAAGGTTATGCGTGTGGGATTCTCGGCCATCTTTGATATCTGATCTCTCAGCCCTCATTTTTTTTTAATCCACGCAAACATTTTTGTTCAACAAAATCTGATGATAAGATCAAAAGGGTAAACATAAAGATCACAGGAAATCTATATAACTAAATTAGATGAAAGGTAAAGAAAAAATTCTCATTAATACCACTGACTCACTCCTATGAAATAGCCTATACACTGTAACTGTATACAACTGTATACAACTCCAACACCGGTGGTCTCATTTTCAATATTTTCAGTCTGACAATGAATTTCACAAAGATATACACTGGAGTTTCAAAGTGATAAGATTCATTTTAAATAGGTGTTTGTTACACTAAATTCATACACCACTGTTCTTCAATAAACATCAAAAGGAAAGGCAGCTTCTGGACCATAAGTTTGGATGAATGTGTTTATGTAATTGCCTAACTGGCATAATAAGTTTTCATCCTGTTTTATTTTACTGAGTTAGAAAGGCGTGTTAGGCTACTTCGATTTGGTGCTCTCTAACATTCGCTGTCCTTTCGTTCTGAAAACTATAGAGGGCAGCATTTAAACGGCTTGTTTTACTACGGAAAAATGTAACAATACGACCGGAAGTTATTCGTTTCAAATATGGTATATCTGGACGGAGTTGACTCTAGCTCCGCTCCGCCAGCAGGACTTCGTCGCAATAAGCCCATGAAATCAGTCATAATAAAAGCCGCGATGAACTTTAATCATTTTTATTTGAACTGTTACCTCTAAATGCGGTTATTTTCCCGATTGAACGTTCCAGAAGGTTGCGTGTTATTAGCAGTCGCTACGTCGACAAATGTAATTAAGGTTATAATTGTAATGATAATAATAACATCAACTGCTGCAAAACAGATTTAAAACACATGAACCATGAGTGCAAGTATTTTAAACCGACAAAAACAACATTAGTAAAGATCCTAAACAGAGTCCAAATGGGATATTTGACGATTTTAGAGTCTTGCAGACTGCTTGCGACATATACTCAGCACCCTAGGGGGGAAATGCATTTAACTGTATGGCACATTTATTATGGACTGACTGTACAGGAAAAAAAAAACTAACGCATGTCTCAATAAAAGCGGGAACTGAGAATACTCAGGAACATGTCAAGTCATCCAAAACAAATGAGTCTGAAAATTGTGTGTGATGTCTTACGGATTGCTGCTGGCATTTGCCATTTGGGTGCTCCGTAAACCTTTCAATTCTTTAACTCACGTGGGTTAGGACCGGTGGTCATTCATTTAAAGTCTAGGAGACTGCTTACTACGAAAAAGTTCTGATTATCAGGCTAAATAATAATAATAAATACAGCCTCACTTATTAGTATCAGTCTTGTTATGTTTTTTTGAGAGATGGAATAAAAGGTACTGTCATTTTTTTGTGAATGCTGTTGTGGATTGATTGTTCTGGACTTCATGTAATGTATTTTCCTTTGAATGACTTTAGAATCATAATTTAGTATTATACATTTTTGTATCAACATAACTATTTTAATTACATTAGTCCAACTTCAGGTGTTCTTTTGCTCTCTGAAAAGTTTTTCCAACAGTTTACTTTGCCATGACCATTACCTTCTTGGTGTATGGAGTTAAATATTGTGAATGAACATATGATGGCATATTTGAAGATTACCAGGTACAAACGTGCCATAGGCCACAGGACCATCATGGTTTTCGAAAAAAATTATTATGTTTTATTGCGCATGTCAACGATAAAATACTCAGAAATGACTAAAAATACCAGTTTCCTGTCCGGCACTGTTCAGACTGAACAGCATGTGTTACAGTAGCCTGTTTGCACCAATGTGATACAGGTATTCGTATACGTTCTCATTGCATTATTATCGATATGCAGATTATTATCAATATGTAGAAATAGAACAAATAAGTTTTCAGTAGCTTAACATGACACAGTCGTGTTTAATCTTTTAGGAACAGTGAGGTGGATATTATTGGATAACTTCTAAGTAAGCACAACAAAGTTCGCTGCATGAAGTGTTGTCTCAGCTCGATGCTGCTATCCAATTAGCATAGAAACGACTGTTTGAGCCATTGACTTGAAGCGGGCTTTGGTCTGTGCCGTGGCCTGAAGGCGTTAGCACCGAGCCTTTTTCTTTAGAATCCTGAACTCTCACAAAACAAGGATGTGTGGTGACCATTGACGCGCTCAAGTTCATCTAGTATTGTGGTTTGTTTCCCGGTAAGAGTGGGCAAAAACACCGCCAGCACACAACCGTGTTCATTGTTTTGCTTTTTCATGTTGTGCACGCAATCATAAAAACACACATTTTATATGATCTATTGTTTTTGGAGGGGACACCACAACTGTTGATTACAAAAGGACCCTGGTGGGCTATATACCTTTCATGAAGGAAAAAAACTGTGGTATTATATATTACTTATATTATTAAGTGCATCATATCTATATACCTACAGCTGAAATGTGAAATTAAAGGAATTTTGGGGATCGATTCTGCTTTTTTAGTTAAAGAAAAAGGTTTCCTCTACCTCAAAATAATATATGTACTGACATAGTCCAGACATATTGTACAATACTGTATGATGGAGCTTTGGCTACATAGGTTGTACTGTAGATGCATACATTTATTTTTGTTGGGATTTTGTCTGTTATAATGGATATATTGGTTTGTTACATCTGAGGGCCTTCCTTTGTCAGGTCTCATTTTAAAACTCAGTTTATTTATATGCATTTCTGATGAACTGGTGGACAAAAACATTTTGTGATTTCCATATCCCACAAGTTTTAGGCATCAGAAGTCTCCAAGTCTAATGGAAAAATCTCAAAAAGGCCCATGTCATCAACCCTCTCAACCAATAGGTTTAATATTACAATAGTTTAACAAAAACAACCTACTTGTACATAGTTATATGACTGTGATGTTTTTTTCTGTTCCTATCTAAAGATCATTATGAAAAGAGTTTGATAGACCTAGCTGTGTTTTCAAGTTGCCATTTGAGACTCTTTTTGTCAACTTCCAGTCCCAATAAATTTAACATGTTTCGGTCCTTCACCTCCAAGCTAATCAAATTCCTAAAATCTTTATACTGGAAGCTTGACTGGGTGTGATTCCTTTGTGGTGTGTGTGTTTTTTTAAACACCGACTGACCATTGCAGTTATTCAATCTGGTCAACAGAGATGGACATTTGACATGAGACCCCTCACAGGGCATATGCAAATGTTGACCCCACAAGCTCTACAGTACTCGAGAGTCATTAACCCATTTTGTCACTGTGTGTTGCTCACCATGCAAATTGGGCATGCTTTTTGCATGGGCTGTGGCAGACGGCCAGGAGCCTTGCCTAAAACACAGTGTTGCTGGCCTGTATGTAACAACAATGGCACATGTCTAGAGCATATGGCAATCTGAAGCTCACTGTGAACCAAGAAAAACTCAACGAAAAGATTACACTAAGAATACCTCACACATTGATATAAAAAGAAAAATTGCATTATGCAGTTGGGTCTGAGAGCCTGAACTCCACTAACAACAACTGTTTGTTTTCATTATTTATCAAACACTAATGACTAATTGATACTTCTTGATTGATAATACATAATTCGGACAGGTACAAAAAATAATTTTTATATCTTTGAGAAATACTCATATGAACTTGAACAAAACTTAAAGTTTTAAAGGGGGCAGTACAACACGTCCTGGAGAGATTTTCACAAAAAAAAAGCTATTTTCATTCAAAAATCAAGACCAGGCATATCTAAAGTGACCGCTCCATCTGAAGACCAGTTTATCAAGATAGCATAACAATTTATGAGAATGACCAGGATCTATAGCCAAGATTTAAAACCAACTGAACAAAGAATGTTCAACTTCGTATTAGTAAAAATACAGCTGGAAGATTATTGGCCTTTATCTCTTCTGGCTGAAGTTATGTGGAAGAAGATACAGCTTTCAGTAGGACAATGACCCTGAACAAACAAAGAAGCTATGCCAGGACTTGGCCATCTGTGGGAATGTTTGAAAAGGGAAACAACCAAGTACACTTTTATGATTTTGGTTAAGTGGGAGATGATGATGACTTTAGATTTGTTACATACAGATAAGGTACTACATGGGAATATAAATGTTTAGAATCAATGTTTATTTAAATTGTTTTTAAATATGTATGCACATTATGTTTTTCTTGCCAGAAACTCTTCTGAAGAGTTAATATTTTATAAAGTATTAAAATCATATGCTATACATTCAAATACATACTTATATGCTATATTATGCATGTATTTATGTTCTAGTGCAATCATTCAGCTATCCAATAATGAGCATTGATTATCATCAGTGTTTTTGTGGAAATGATATGATGAGAAGAAAATTCTTGTTTTATATTGCAGTATTGATTGTTTAGCTTTTGGAAATAAGTATCTAAGGTGTAACCATCTTAAGTGTGCTTGCAATCAAATGGATAACTTCTATCAATAGATAGTTTGCTTAAAATGTATGATGGAGCACTGAAGATTAGAGCAATGACACACAATTTCCAATTTGCCTGCAGAGGTTTATACATTTTATTTTGTTGTGACAATAATCATTACTTTTCATCAGTTACTCAGATTGTAACATTGGTGAACAGAGAATGAAACAATTGAACACCTATTCATATTAGTCACATTTAAGTGCACTCAAGAATAATATATCTCCTGTACACACAATCCAAGTTCATACTTAGCTCTGTAATTCTGATGTCCAGCCACTGTTGCTTTATGCAAAACAGCTAAGACTGGATTGGCTGCTTGAAAGCGATGCATGCAAATTACCCTCCCAACAGTCAGGTGTAGCTTTTGAAAAAGGTGAATCCTCCTGCATGGACCCAGTTAGATAAATTCTTTTGTATCACAGTGGATTTGGGGAAAATTTGAATAAAGTATTCAATTCATCAGTAATTGAATGGAGTTCTTGAAAAAAGGAGAGATTCAAATGTGATTGGCTTGTCAGGAGAGCAGCTGTGATCAAGGTGAAGGTCTGTTTCTTTTCAACCAGTCAAAAACAGTGAGAGAGTTAAACTTATGCTGTATATTTTGAAGATCCATCTAATGTTGGCATCAATGACAGTTAATCAGTAAGATAAGTTTTTTTTTTACAAAGAAGGAAACATAAGCCTAGTTTTGAATTACTTAAATAAGACGCAAAGTGTTGGTGACAGAGAAAGGTAGGGAGAGATAGAGAGAGCAAAAGAAAGACTTGTCATTAGTGAATGGGGATACCCTCTAACTTATGAATATGATAAGAGCGATTGCGTGCGGAAAAACATTTGACAGTGGAATACATTAGAATAACCTCAAGATCATTTTACTGTTAGCATAGCGAGATGGACTGCTGTGTTTCTGCATAAAGTTGTGATCCATAGTAAAATCAGCTGTTTTTATTATTGAAGATATTAAGATGAGTGGCGAGCCAGTGGAGTCTACAGAATCACACTCTGAACAAGCAGGTAAGGACCGCTTAAAGAATATTCCAAGAGGCTTGATTTTTTTGTAACTTTTTTTAAGGTTTTAATTTGGTGTCTCCAGCTTGGATGAACAAAGATTCAGTGCACCCTTTTAGGTATTGCTTTTGAATTTCAGTCCTTTGTATGGTGTTGTTTCTTAGGAAAGTAATGCCTAAAAAATGTTTCATTACAAGTTAGTCAAAAATTGTATAAAGTAAACCTAGACCTAGAATTAAATGTAAATCATGATATATAGTCATATGTGTATGGATGCTAAATTGATGTACTATATTCTTAGTGAATTAATCTTTGTGTTATGACTTTGCATCTCTTATGTTATGAGCTCTAAGAAATGCTATGTAGAAAGCAGTGTTATACTAGGACGTTATGAAGTCATCCATAAACCTTTTTTTAGATTAACATAGGAAAACATTGCTATGAAGGTAAGAAAACGTTTTAGAAGATTCAAAAACTAGTTAGTATATCCCAATGATATATGCATGAATTTAAGCATATGCAATGCAATATGTAAGTATGGTACAATATTTTTCGTTTGGTCGTTTAATTATAATTGTATTTCTTTCGTATACTCAATGCTTATTTGTTATATACCTTGGAGGAATGCAATTGTTTTGATCCATATATTCACAACTATCCGTAGAAAAAATGCAGACAGGCTTCACTGGAACTAGAAGGTTTTGAGCGTTATGGCTGGGTTGTAAGTGTGTTAGCTGTATTCTCTGCAGTTGTTGAATACAGTGACCTTAGAGATACTCTTTCACTCATGATTGACGCAATATTTTAGTGGCTAGATATTGTAATGAAATGTGAATTAGTTGTAAATGATACAAAAGTGGCCGGTGTTCGCATTTGTGTTCCTTTTTCTGTTTATTGAGGTTAAAACGTTTTGCCAGCTTGCATGTTCGTTAGGCAAAGAGCATAACTCTCACGCAAGCGTAGGCAGTAAAGGAAGCCTGTCCGTTTGGCCGTTTAACTGGATGCGCTTCAGGTTGTGTGCAGCAGCTACAGCCTCGAGCCATGTGGAAACACGGAAGACAAGATGAAATCCGGAACAAACAGCTACTGAAATGTGGAACTTGGAAACGGAGCATAGGTGTCATGCTCGAACTCCACCTAAGTAACAGTGGAACAAACAAATTCCTTTTTTTGCTAGACAATTTGACAAACTTCAGATCAACCGACGATTCCGAGACAACCACCAGCCAAAATGTGTGATGCCCGACCTCAAGATGAGACTGACCAGATGTCTTGCTTATGTCTGCCATAGACAAGTTATCATTTGTCAACCCTCAGTCAGGCGAACGAAGAGGTCAGACGTAGACTAAGATTATGGTTACAAATGTATGACCACAAAATAATATTGAAAGAATTAAGATGGCCTAAGTAATTGCCTACAATAATGTACGGCGAGATAATATTCACCGCATTGGTCACAGTAGATGGACTACAAGATGAAGCTAGTGAGCAGTGACACATTCCTTAAAACCGTATACCTTAAAACCTTGCTGGTGTTATCACTCTCCAATCTGATTTTGTTTGGTTTGTGTGAATAATAACCACTTCAGTAAATAAGAAACAGCTGTTTAGAAGTCAACCATTGTTACGTTATTTACCCTTATTTCTTGGAACACGATTATGTTAAGACCGGATAGAAAGTTCATCTGAGATGTACAAGAGTTATTTTGACAAAATTCACATTTCGTATAATTTAATGAAATGTTAATGTGCATCAAAGTACGAGGAATGCAGGCTCATCATGACTACAGCTGGAACAGTTATTAATTGCTGGAAGCCATTCTGGAACAGTTGTCAGTTTAAAAGCTCATACTCTCCTATTACATACTCATGGATTTCCACGAGAATTGATGTCTATTGATGTACCAGTTGCATATGTTTATTTTAGTGTATTTTAAGTCAGTCATGCCTTAATGTTTTAAACATCTAATGTAAACACTTTAATATTTAATTTAAATCATTTAATAATTATATTTCTTATTTGCTGAATTCTTAACATCCAACTGTTTCAAATATAGAAGAGTGTGTCACAAATTTAAGACCATAATAAGCTAGAATAGCCACAAAAGGACACACAAAAAAATCTATCTGTATTGAAGATGACATCCAAAAATCACAAACTCAAGCCTGATCTTGAACCCCAGATTGGCAGATCTGAAGTGATCCAAAAACACTTCTCTTTGGAAGCAATGTTTACTGCAGCGGCAGTTGTTTTGCCAGGGCCATGGGCACATTGGCGCACACTCAAAGGGCAGTTTGCTCATGGAATCGAATTAAAAACATTTATAGTCATGGTCAAAAGAGCAGCCAGCTTATCAAAATGCACAATGGAAATAACACATATATACATTGAATGGGCAGAAAGAACAGAAAATAAAGTTGTCCATAGTGCACAACTTAGTCTAAGGCCTTATGAACCACAGAGTTTTATTGGCCTAAATGTATCAGAGAGTCTTGAACCTACAGAGGTCTGTGATAACAGACACTATACATATGGTTAACACTGACTGAATAAATATACTGGCTTTAAATGCTTACATGCCAGCATTACACAACCAGTTGTAGGATTGTGTGGTTAATCCATTTGTGTGAATATGCAAGTTGAAAACACATTGTATTCCTATGCATTCAGGTACATTATGCTAATTGTTGTTGGGATAAAAGAGCACATCTCACTGGCATCCTCATATCCTAATGCTCTTCATTCTGGATGTTTATTTTAAGAACAGCTTTAGCCTTTTGTATCCTCACTCTCATAGTTTATAATCTCAAACAGGAATTTACCAAAAACCATTATTAGGGCTTGGCTTTATATTGCAGCTTTTACCCATTTTGGTTATTACTGCAGCAACTAAGAAATACAGTTTTAGAGTTTGGAAATTCTGCTTGGGTTATAAAGCCAATGATTTGAGCAAGTATGCAGTGTAATCATAATAACATACTTTGTCTTTAAATGCATGACAAGTAATAATTGTCATTTTTCATACTGTTTCCAACACATTTTATTGCTCACTTCAGAGACTAGTAAAGTCATGCTGGTCTATGAATTCTGCCAAAGTGTCCTATGCATAAGCTACTGAAAGTTAAGTGCAAACATGCACATTGTGGGTAGAGTCTGAGTCTTGTAAAAGAGTCTGTAAAGGTTAGATTATGACGTCATTTACAAGGCCTAATTTGAAGGTCTGTTTTTCTCCATGAGTCATCAGCTGCATCAAGGTATATAGGGTTGTATGAAGTAAATTGAGCATGGTTTCAAGTACACTGCATCTCACAACAGACAACCAATTTGATGGAAACATTGAGAAAGAGGGAGAGAAAAGAGATGTTTCCCTACCCTTGTCCCTTATCTTTAGCCTCTGCACTAGAATTAAACACCTGGGATCCTCTGAACATTCAAACACAAGGGGCCACTGCAAGGTTGCCATGGATACAGACCCCAGGCCTATTTGCATGGGCTACTGATTTCCATACTGGAAGTTTGGCTTTTGGAGGAGAGAGATTTCCATACTGTGGGATGGCAGGCACAGTCTCCCTCCACCGGCTCCCAGAGCTCCCATTTGATATTCAAATGAAGAGGATCACCTGGCAAACGAGACACTTTTTAACTCCCTCAATCTACATCTAACTTTGCTGTGCAAGGAAAATATATTGTTGTGAGGGTGGTCAAAATCCAAAAAAAATGTCCTTTATTAAGTCTGAATTCAAACCTGAAGATCAAAATGCATTGGTTGATTGTAATGTGAAAACATCATTGTTGGATGATTTATTTAGTGTTTAAATGGTCTCAAAATTGATTTTAATATTACTTTTCTTATTCCATAGACAGTGAACAAAATGGACTTGACTTCACCAGACAAGTAAGTGTTAAATACATACCCAGAACATATTTTTGTTTGTAATTGTCAGATTCAGGAAGTAAAAAGCTGCTGGCCCTTTTCAATCACAATTTCCATAGTCAGGCCAGCAAGTTCAAGCCAAAGCTTAAACCAATTCGTACCTAAACCCTCATGCCAAAGACTCAGACTTCTGGCCTGTTTGCTTGTCAGCCATCACCTTTTTGGTGATAATGTCATGCTCCCAATTAAGGATAGCCACTAACACCCATATTTTGAAACCTGTACTAACCTGCCTATTCACTTGACTGTGCTCCTTTGCTCTGACTGGCCCAATGTGGACCAAGGAGACTAGAAGGGTATGGGGCTAAAACATAGAGTGGGCATGAGTGGATCTCAACCAAACCCTGGAAATGGTTGTGGAGAAATAGAATACATGGCTCACCCTAGTTCTATCAACATTTGTATGGATACGGAAGTGCAGCTGATGATAACTTGGAGCCAGTCAAAATTTGTATTCAGTAAATGTGTTCAAAATTATATTTAACAGTTTAATATCTTAATATCAATAATCTTCATCAATAATCTTCAACTCTTAAAGTGCCACAATAATTTAAACAAAAAGGAATACACTTCAAGTGTGCATTGTAAATATAGGCTACTGTAGGGGACCATTGTCTGCTGTATTCACTTAAAGCAAATGCTGCAGTGATAATCTGTAAAATCTGTGATTCAACATTGACAGTGCCAGGGTTCACATTAGCCAGTAGCCTTAAGGAATGGTGCATCACTGTATGTAGAATTACCCAAAGAGGGAAGGTTTTGGAAAGAACAATATCTCCTGCCTAATCCCTTAATCTGAAATGGTGCTTTCAGTCTGTCTGTGTTCAAGAGATATAGTCCTTAAGTCCCATAGCTACACATCATTTGCTTATTAGCTTACTGCAGCATAAAAAGAAGGAAATGCTAACTGTGCAGACTTCTATGTGCATGTGCTAGTCTGCACAAAACTAACAAGGCACTGGGATAAAAGTATAACAAAAAATATAATTAAAAATAATACATTTTCGGCAATACATATTAGAAAACATAAACATATACGATGAAAAATAAAACATGCAAACCCTTATAGTTACATACATTGAGTAATTCTTTTGAAAAAAATGTGAAAAGAATTGTTGTGTATTTCTTGTAAATTAAAGAGACTGTGTTTAATCCAATGGGAATGTTCTCAGCCAAAGCAGCCAGCAGTGATACAGGAACTGCCCTCAGGGATGGGGCTGACATTTGCATGTTGTTTTTGCCAGAGGGAGGGAGGGTGGGAGGCAGGTAGTGAAGCAAAGGGTGCGTTTACCAAAGTTCCTGTCCTGTTTAACCGGTACAGAAACACACAAATGCCAGTAAGTGCGCTCAGTGACATCAGAAACACCAAATAACAGTAAAACAAATAAAGCACAGGAAGCATTTTCATTTATTTTTACTGACATCCTGGAAAATATATTTTAACATGACATTTATATGTAAAACATATGTAGCATTTAAAGAAAACATGTAATGTATAACAAATATAAACATAGGTTATGGTTACTTTTTAATTCATTGATGATGTTTTTATTCGAAATTGAAGGGTTAAAAACCTTGTGTGATGTTACAGATAAAGACAGAGGACATTGAGTCTCCACACTCTATCAAGCCATGTCACCTGACACAATCATCCCCTGTCTCTGGGGCCCAACTAGCAGGGGTAAGTCTTCCACTAACACTGACTCAGCAGCACCCACTAGTGGTTAGTTAGTGACTGACAAGCTATGTGAAAGGAGCAGTGTTGGCGTAAACTGCTCTCAATCTAAAAATATGATTGTGTTCGCTGCATTTGTGTATTCTTTGGTATCATTGTTTTTTTATAACATTAACTATTACATTTCGATCTAAGTCTTATGAATGTGCAACTAGTATATTAGTCAAGGAGCTTGGTTTGGTCAAAATGTCATTCTAAACTTGAAAATATACGTAATGTAATGTCTAGCTTTATAAATGAAGCATATATAAAAAGGTGATTTTATGAACAATGTAATGTACAAACAATGTTGAAAACAACATTGGATTATGTGTATATTTTCTGTTATTAAAAATAATCCACATATTTGAGTTTGCTTTAATTTTAATCATTGACTTTTCCCCCTGCCCCACAGGATCTCCCCTCCTTGCACCCTCTGCAGCAGCTGGTACTGGTGCCTGGGTCTCATCTTTCCTCCTCCTCGCCCTTTCTCCTCTCTCAGTCACAGACAGGACACCAAGGTAAGCCACCTGCACCTATGAACATGTAGTCCTGCATGTGTGTGTAAGTGTGTAAAATAATAACATTAAAAAGGCACATAAATTCACAATAGCAAGTGTTTTTTCCAGCTTGGTGATACAGTGCACTGTGGGATGCATCATTAATATATATTTCAAATGGTAATATTTTCCATTTTGCTGTCAGCTATAGGATTAAAAAAACATGTGTAGAGTACATTTTGTTTTCATCATTTAGAGTCAAATTTGAGATAATCCAAGACAGCTCCTTTAACCCTCTTGCCTGAGAGGTTCCACTTTTGGGAGTGGGGTGTATAATTGTTGCTTTCTTAATGTTGGCTGCCACTCTTTTAAACAGCGCTGTTGCAGCAGAACCTGCTGTCATTACCCACACAGACCCAGTCGGGCCTACTGCCACACCAGCCTGGATTATCTCTCACCTCCCAGGTACAGATCTTCACTCGGTTGTCATTTGGAACTTTGTGAATGAAATTAATGACATGAAATAAAAAATGAAGCCAATAGTGATAACAATGATACAGGCAAATGTGAAATGTCTGCATTCCTCAGAGGGTATTTGCTATAAAGAGACAATGTGTAAAGCCTGCTTATCCCCATGGTAATTTACCTGCTGATATTTTGAGTTCAGGGAGCATTGCAAATACTGGTGACTATGCAAATTGTTTTTGTTCCATCTTTCTGAATTGGTATTTGCATGTTTTCTATGGCAAGTAATCATTGTCAACCTGTACTCTCTCTTTTTCTGCAGGCAATGAGTCGGACAAGCCTGGGGGGCTCCTCAATAGACGGGCACCTGGACATGTCCCACCTGCAGCTACCCAAACACATGCCTCCCCCACAGCAGGATGAGCCCAGTGACCTGGAGGAGCTAGAGCAGTTTGCCAAGGCCTTCAAACAGAGACGCATAAAACTGGGCTTCACTCAGGTACTGCAGGGGTTCAAATGCCATAGGTCACATTGTGATCCTGTACTGAGTGGTACCACACATTCAGTTGTCGTTACAGAGGGTAATAACATTATTTTGCTATGACAAAGTAAATATTAGAGTTGTAATATATTGTAAAGCCAAAATATTAAAAACACAAATGTCGGGGCCTCTGAGTAACCATGGGATAAATTGCTGCCTACGGGTCCTGAGGTTGGGGGTTTGATTCCCGGCCTCGCCTTTCCTGACCATGGCCAGAGGCTCCATTGGCGAGGCAACAATTGGCCAGCCTTGCCGGGGGTTCGATACTGGGTAGGTTGGGCTAAGAAATCTCCGGTTGGTCCATCACAATAGCCCCCCTCCTCGGGGCTGCTTGGGTGCTTGCGGCGGCACAAACTGATTGTACACTGACTACGTCTTCCTCCGACGTGGTGCGGCCACAACGTGAAAAAGAAGCGAGATTGTCGACACGTGATTTGGAGGAGTCACGTGCGCAACCTCTCCTCCCATAACTGTCAGGGGCGGGGTGCTGTGGTGTGATCAACCAGTTCGGTTGAACATTCGGGTTAGGAAAAAAGGGGGAAAAATCAGGGATTCAAATTAAAAAAAAATACAAATGTCCAAAAATATAGTGCCAACATATATTGAGACGTGCACTGTTTGTACACTTCGAAATTCCACGTTTCTGCGTTACTAGAGAATTTAAGGTCTCCAATTAAATGGTACAACAAAGTGCCAATTTTACTTGGCCCTGAAATGCCTTTTGCTTGGCCGCAGGGTGATGTGGGCCTGGCCATGGGGAAGCTGTATGGGAATGACTTCAGCCAGACCACCATTTCACGCTTTGAAGCACTTAATCTCAGCTTCAAGAACATGTGCAAACTCAAGCCTCTGTTGGAGAAGTGGTTAAGTGATGCAGGTATGAGAAGATATTAATTAAATACCATACATCAACAGAGAAAAACGAAACATATACAGTGGGTGCCAAAACCTACAGTATGTTTTGATATAAATAAAAATATAATAAAAAGAATATTAACTGTACACTTCAAATAAACATCAGTCTTGCTTTTAAGAAGTTTATTAAAGTTTACATGCTGATAAGTTGTACAGATGTTTAAGGGCTGATGAAGATACAGATGATATCACAACATTTTTGCATTAGGCACATTTTTTATCAGCATGACACCAATTCCAAGAAAATTTTTAAAGGTAACAGATGTATTCTGCAGTGTGCAGTCAGGATTTTCACTTTTTGCCCCATAACTGACTCCATGCAGCAGCAGTATAGTGTATTACTGATTATTGACTGAGTACAGCAGTACTTCTTTAAACTTGAAAGGTGGAGCATGAGACATATAAATAAAGAAATAGAGGAATAATACAGAAACTGTCCCCTTCAACAGAAAACTCCCCCTCCGACTCCATAACCAATACAACTCCAATCCCCACCCTAATTGAAGGATATGGACGGAAAAGAAAGAAGAGGACAAGCATCGAGACCAACATCAGGCTGACACTAGAGAAACGCTTTCTTGATGTATGTGAGATTCCACACCCTTTCAGCAGCAGACACATGAAAGAGTGTGCTGCCTTTTGGAAAAATAACTTTCTTCTTTATGTAATATCATAATAATTATTTTAAACTATTGCACAATATTTGTCAAACTTTTCAATGAATAACACAATCTATTAATGTAGCCTCATAAGGTGTCATTCTTGACTTGTAGCTTGAGGGCCCAGTTACTTGAGATACAACATCATGGTAAGGAATGGGTAGTTATAGCTGCCCAGAGCAATGCCTGTCGATGTTGCCAGATCAATTTTCTCAATACAGCCTGTCTTTATTGTGTGTTGGCAATCAGAACCCCAAGCCAAACTCAGAGGAGATCACCCTGATCTCTGAGCAGCTGTCCATGGAGAAGGAGGTAGTGCGGGTGTGGTTCTGCAACCGCCGGCAGAAGGAAAAAAGGATTTATTGCCCCGTTTCCTCACCCCCCTTGAAGCCATCCAGCTATAACTCAAGACTGGTGAGATCACAACCCCTTTCTGGGCAGATACTATCCATGTTTTTCTATGTGACCCTACGCATCTCCATTTTCTCTTTAAGTAGCACCAAGGGGTGCTCTCTATGCTTCTTTTACCCCATCTGAGTGACCACTGAGTCTCCTGCGAATTAGATTGTTCTCATGCTGGGGATAACCTTTGCTTCCTTTTTCAGGCTTCCACCTCCAGGTCATTTAGTCCTCTCGCTGTAAGTGGAGGTGAGTATGTTCATTGCTGCATGAATGTAGACATAAATATATATATATGTGGAAAACAACATCCACATGCCCATATTATTACCTTCTGACATGTGGCCCAGTGTTAAGACATTGTTCTGAATGGTTTGGTATGAAATCCTGACTGTCATGACAGGGCTGTTCCCAGTTGGCTGTAGTTATAGGTTTTAGGAAGCAAAGTGTTCCAGGTCTTACTGTGTACCAGCAAATCTCATATTCAGTCATGTGTCTGCTTTCTGCCTGCACCAGCTGATTCTTAAGTGGACAATTCAAGCAAAATGGCCACATACAGTAGCTTAGCTGGCAAGTTTTAAACTATGAATGGAGATTCTGTACAATACTATGATTATAAATTCATTCAATTTTTTTGAGAGAAAAAATCAGGCATAAAAATTGGTTATGAAGAAAATAATAAAGAGAAATGGGTACTTACAGCAAAACCCAAAGAAAAGATACAGTCCAGTGTGTAAAGACCAGCCACCCATGCCCTGCATGCTGTCTTACAGTGTCGTGCAGCTCCTCTCCCAGCAGTCCCAGTAGAGGGTCCTCACCCAGCGCTCTCTCATCTGGCTCCAGCATGCTGACCTCACAGGGGGTCACCCCTTCTCTAAGCACACCTGGGTATGTGATCTGCTGCCTGCCCTGCTATATGCTACAATGCTAATAATTCTGCTGATGTTGTATTAGCCACAATCTCTGCATTGTGTTGGCTGATGGTAATAGACTGTAACGTTAGCCCACAAAAAAAAAAAATAATAGTATTTCTCACTGGAAGTCATCTGCTCATAAACACACTTCTAGACTCTAAGGGATACAAGCACAGACTACTAAATTGAAATACAGCAAACATAAACCCTGAGTACCCAAATACAAGCCATAGCTGTGAAAACATACCATGGAGTTGTGTACAACAGTAGTGAGAACAGTATCTGGCTACCTAGCTTGTTCAAAAACCATATTATATTTGTATGTCACAAAGTATGAGATATTGTTAAACTTAAATTTAAATTTACTTTCAGAATATCTACTGCTTGGGTGCTTATTATTATTCAACACCCACCTGGAAGATACAAGCATGGACAAACGTGACTCACATTTGATTTAGAAATATTCAATACCTGAAAATATCAAGTTACAATATTAAGCAGAACATTTGTGCCCACACATTAAAGGGACAGTTATATATTTAATGTAACAATTCAATATGCATCTGTTACATGTGCCACAAACACATTCTTGACAGCAAGTGAACCGTCATTGTGTGAGCCCAAAAATGGGTCATAATTTTGCAATAATTATTTGAAAACAAGCACCCTTATTGAATGATTCTCAGCACAAATCCAGCAGGAAAGTTAGTTGACCGGGATGTGATAGGGCAAGTAGCATACCTTAGATTCATGGTTAAGTGTCTGGAACCTTCTTACATAAAACCAAGTATATGCTGACTTTGTCATCCTCTGCTGACATATGCAGTATGTGATTGGCAGTGCATCTGCAGCAAGGAAAGAAGCATGGGCTTATTGTCATGTGAGTTGATGGAAGACATGTCACAGCTGACCCTCCTCCTGAGTCGACAGTGTCAGATACCTCCATGATGCTTTACAGTTCGTTGGCATTTTGGGAGGGAAAAACATAAGAGGGCTCATCAACCTTTGGGCCAGACATATCAAGTGTTACATGATAAATTCAGCTTAAATACTGATGTTTCCAAATAAATGCCATTCCTGAGGAACCGACTGTAATTTTAAGTCAGCTGTTTAACCACATCAGTTTCATTCACTTTCATTCTGTCTGTCAATGTTAAGAGTGGTATCAGCAGAATACTGAAAAAGGAAGTTTCAGGTATACGTGAAGTATTATGCCATGTTCTGCTAATGAGGTTTTTCTATTTGACACAGCATTTGGGATTCAACAGAGTTTAAGCATCAGTAATAATTGATATTTTAAACATACATGTTTGTTTCATGCTTGAACTCAAACTGAAATTTAATTATTTTTTGATTCAACGCTAGTGCAATGTAGAACAATGTTGGAATGCTGTGTAGTGGAAGATAAATGACAAGTATTTTGTGTATCTTTTGTGAATTCCAGGTCTTGGTATCGAACATGGAACCACCCATCTTATCTCCACTGAAGACTTCAGATCCTATTTTATGATGGAAAAAATATGCTGGAATACAGACTGAAAGCTGATTATATCAAATGGATGCTACACAGTAAGGACACAGATAAGGATACTTACTGAAGCACAGAAAAGCTTTTAATATGTAAAAATAAATGCATTAGTGGCATAACTTTTATACCCTGATTTCTATGAAGTGAGTACTTTATACTGTCAGGTTTAGTTGTCAGTTTGACCACGTAAATTACCAAAAAAGGTTAAAAAAAAACCTAGGTTACAATATCAGCACACTAATCTTTCAAGAACAGGCAGCAAGAAGTATGTAAACAGGGTTATTATGACAGAGTGGTACCTTATCAATGACAAAAAATATGTACATTAGTCCTACAAATGGATCTACTTAGTTATAGTTATGTATGAATGTCTGTTTAAATGTAGCTTGTGTCACTCTATTGTAATGACCCTGGGAGTGGGATTCCACGGCTGTCCTCTCTTGATTGTGTCGTAACAACTGGAAGTGTGGATATTCTGGAGCTCAGGACCTTCCCAGACTCACAGTCATGTTTACAATGATGTTCATTCAGTAATAACCCATCTCTTTGTGCATGGGCAATTTAGGCATAAAGAATGTCATTCGAAGATGTATGTTATCTTTGCAAAATTTACTAGACAATATTACCAAAGTCTATAGTAAAAAATACAAAATATTTCTTTGTCTTATTTTTTTAATCGTTTCTTTGGAATCCTGTGTTCTGGGTAAAATGGTTTTAAAATGATTATGATTTTTGTGTTGCTTTTTCTTTATTTAGTTAAAAATATATCTGCATTGTATCTTCTTTCTTGAATCCCTCTGTCATAGATTAAGGTCAGGTTGTTAAATATCTTGAACTGAACAGTTAGAATGTAAAATGACTGTCCAACTCCACATGTCACTTTATGACAGCAAGTTGTTCTATGCAATGTGGTGTTAACCTGTGAGTTTCAAAACTTAAACTATTTGAAGGGAACCTGTTAAATAGACCTTTAAGTTGTAAATATTATTTACGGTTCTTTTTATCGTAATGAAAATGTCCCTCTGTTGTATGTGATAGAAAGGATGATGGAATAAGAGAGATGTGATAGGATGAAGGAACTGAATTATACCACTTTTGGATTTTTAAGTTCTTTTAAGCTTTCTGAACCTGGTAAGTAGATATTAAACTTGACCATTTTGAGATAAATCTGGTGGAGTATGTTTTTAAGAGGGAATGTGATTATTTTGGGCATCCTGACACGTTGCATTCAAAGCGAAACAAATTGGACCTTAAATTCTATGGACGGTATTCTTAGAAGTGAACATCTGAATCTTCCTTTACCTTAGTACCAATTGTTGCAATTGGATGACGAATCCAGCAGATGGCGATTTAGTTCGACCCGTGTGGCCGCGCAGTGTCTTGTCGTTGTTACTGACAACGGATTGCCTTCACTAACCTAAAATAGCTGTACAGTTGAGGCTTTGTGTAGCCATTGAGAGCACTATGGTGTAGGGGCACGCCAGCAGTTGGAATATGTCTGAAACCTGGAGAGAAACGTGGATAGAACCGACGACAACGGATGGAAAATCCATGAGTAATTCAGGTGAAGTAGCTACTGTCAAAGCTTATCTGAAATGTAATACTGCCCGCGATTTTGGAGTGTTGTATGTTAGCTAGGTAGCTAACTAGCTAGCTAATATTGCAAGCTCGTGTGGGTTTGGTGACTTTGATCAATGACTATAACATGTGAAAGTAACTTGCCAATCTTTGTATATTTTGGTTTTTTTTTTTCAGTCGATTTAAAACCACGCAGACAACTTATAAGCAATTATTTCATTATATCATTTTAATTATGCTCGTTAAAAAGACGAATAAATCGCACTCCTTTCTGCTAATATGCTTCAGTGTGTAACGTTTGCTAACATTGGTAATATTTAACTAGCTATAATGTTAGCGTTATTATAAACCGTGTGACTCCGTACATGTCAATTCAGTTTGCAATGCAGTGCATCATTTCGTTAGTGCGTTATCGCTGACAGGTGGATCTATCTTTAGCTAAATTTGCACGTTTTTTTAACTATTACTGCTGAGTGTAACTAGGTAGCAAATGAATTCCGACCATTAGCACTTTGATAAATGTATCTGGCTGACTTAGCTAAGTAGATAATTAACTTCAGTTTGTTAAATAGGATGAACTAAAGGCGCACATTCCGGATACAGACATGGCACTTTGTCAAGATTAGTTAGCAAGGTATGTTGAAACGACTGAGTTTGGTAACTGGTACCTTTTTTAATACAGAAATTCTTGAGAGAACTTGAAAAAAGTAGCAAACAGGTGTAGGTAACGTTATCTAGCATATAGAAACGTTCAGTTAACTAGCAAGCCAGATCGTATTTGGATGATTGATAAATCAACCCCACAATTTGACACTGAAGTAGCCAATGTGTTCTCTGTCCAGTTAAAGTCAGCGGTCAAAGTGATCTTGGTATAAGGCAATGTGAAGTACAGTTAGTACAGTCATTCGCACGATCGACTGCTAAATTATGAGAAAAGAGAGTACCAAACATCCAATTCGACATGCAAGCGCGTCTGCGCCAAACTTTTCCTCTTGCCTTCCCCCACCACCTCTGGCTTACATTTACTCTTCTGCTCTACCTGTCTGATGTTTCTGGTCTGTGTCGTTGCGTTTGATTTTACGTGAAAGTTGCTAAACTAAGGGAGAGTCTGTGGTCATGTTTGAATTCATGACTGGTGTTTATTGTAGGTGTGGGGTGTGCATGTGGATTTAGGTTTATGTAATTAGAGTCATGAACATTAAATGCCTTTTAATGTCTATTTGAGCAGTTTTGATTTATGGTACAAATTGCAGTGAATGATGCCATAGCAATCCTCTTTAACCCAACCATTTGGTGAATTATATTATCTTTCATGTATCTGAAAGTTAAATTGAAATTTATTTTTTTTTGCAGTTTAAATAATGTTTTTTTTTTTTCACTGAAATTGGAGAATGTCTGAGTAGGATAACATTTTGAAGAAAAACTTAACATTTTGAAATTGTCTTCCAGTTGAACAAGACGTCATTATGTAGTTGCATCTGCATTGTTGGAGGTGCAATTCGTACTTCAGTATGTATTTAATTTCTGGCGGAAACACTTTTTAAACTGGGGCAACCCATATCCGAAGCCTTGGTGCCCCTGTTTATTTCATCCTGCTGGCCAAAGCACTTGCAAACAAGTGCAGAAATCAGAAAATTCCATTAAAGTTAATTAAGTGCAGTATGCTAGTCATGTGAATGTCTATAGCCCTATATAGTGGGGAATGTAGATTAACCATGCCTATGCAGTGTGCCTTAAGTTATTTAACCCAATGTAAGACTACTATGGATTCCATTATGAATTGGGTATGAACATGTGAAAAATAAAAACTAAAACTGCAGAAAAACTGGACTTAACATCCCTATTAACGGTAAGTTTCTCTGACAGAACTGCAGTGAGCACTTCTTGAATGACAAAGTACCAAAAGAGCTGTTATGTTCTTAGTTTGGTGTACAAGCAGTGGTTAACCAGGAATGTGATTCAGAAAGCGTAAAATGGAACTGACATTAACTAAATCTGCAGCACTTAAGTGGGTTATGAGGAGATGTGAAAACAGACAATTTAGATTACTTTCAATCTTAAAAATGACCCATCATGTGGTATTTTGTAAAGTAAACTGATGGAAATACATAATGGTGGAGCACACACAATTGCTATAAATACTGTTGATATTTAAAATGATACAATTACAATGTGCCCCTTGTTTTTGGAATCTAGCAAATTGTAAAATATCAGTCAGGTTTGCTTTTGAAATACAAAAAAAAAAAAAAAATTTGCCTAGTAGCCATACCTTTGTCAATTAATAAAAATGCACTTTGCCTGACAGTGTCACAGAGAATTCTATTAAAGCAAGCCAAGCAACATAATTGATCGCAATATGTGCTTGACTATCAAAGTGAACATTTGGTGCAAGCTCTGTAAGTCATTAACTGGGGCAAGCAGGCAAATCACTTGTGTTGGGAGTGGTGGGAATCTGTTCTTCAATTTATAATAACCCCAATCTCTATGCATAAACAATATTTTGTGACACATCCGTATTACCTTAGCAGAAAAAAATACTTTTAGATGTATTTGGTCGACAATTTGTGAATAAAGCTTTGAGTCACAACTTCAAGAGCTCCAGGTAGGCCTGTCTTCAAATCTATTACTTCAAATCAAATTCTACTACTTGTCACAGGAAGTGGGAGAAGCACAGAACTGAAACTAGAGGGAGCTCTTGGAGCCTCAATACAGTTTTTCCATAAATGTAAAACATTTTTTGCTTTGGTGACTTTACCATTTGATACCAAATTTCTGGCTCAGTGCACATGATATAACTTTTAACAGATTTATTTTGCTGCTATAAAAAATCTAAGAAGTAATATAATCACACAGTGGGATCTGCTGTCAGCTAATGTAGCGGTCATCGCAAGTACACATGATGTAATTGATGAATTAGTATGTACTGGTCTTGTGCTCTCAAAACCTAAAATTCTACAATCTGCAAGTTGATATGGCAAAAAGAAATAACATTAAACTGAAAGCTATTAACAAAGAAAAATAGTAACTGCAAGGAAATATTGACCAAACTGTGTAGATAGTAAGGGACTCATAAAAGACAGCCTCTAGCATTCTTAATTCATGTGTTAATGTGTGTAATAACACATTAAAAACTGCTTTATTACAAAGGTCTTGGTACTGTTGTTTGTTGTATTATGTTGGTGCTTTCAAAACTTGCAGCTGTGCATTGGACCTCTACATGGAACAGAAGGTTAATTGGAACATATATTATCGATGTGAAATGAACCAAACCCACCCAAGGGGGTGCACTGGAGCAAACCATAATGCAAACTGCCACCACCTTTATTGTTGGCATGGGCTGGAGAAACTGGCAATTTGCATGCACAAGCCATGACATGATATAGACAAATACAGGTGACCCTCCCACATCACGGGGGGCTATGTGGAAAAACCACATAAAATTTTTGGCCCCCCTAGGCGAGCAAAGGGAGCATAGCAAAGCTAAGTGAGTACCTCCAACTGGGGGATTGGGGGGGAGAGGGTGCGCCATGAACATTTTAATCCAGACGAGTTCTGTGCTGCCTAGTGCTCAAATAGTTAGTCAGTTTCAAGGGACAATTACAATTTAAAGTGGTATTATCCCATATATTGCAAACGCTTAAAATGACCAAAAAGCGAGAGTAATATTGAGTAATATTAACTCTGCATGGAGGGGCATTCAAGAGGGAATATACATGTTGCTGGTTCCCCACCTGGTGCCACAAATCCACAATGAGATTTGAATAGCTTTAGGACATTTTTAGGGCTTTTGGATGGGTATTTGGTCATATATTAAGGTCAGTGTTAAGTGTTACGTCTTGTCCAGTGCTATGTGTTTTCCTGCACAAGGACACAAAGCTCCCCAAAAATTCCCATTTAATTGTTTGTTGCCGACCCACAAAAAATCAAAGCTGCAATGTGGAAGGTCGCGATGTGGGAGGGTCAACTGTATGTGCAATTTTTGAAAAATGTTATCACAATTCATAAAAATGTCAGCATATGTTGACATGGTCTGCAAGTTAGACTAAAGAATTGTTGAGAGATCAGTAGGTCTGTTACAATAACTGATTAAGCACACAGTACAACACCACACTGAGGGTACATTTTAATGCCACATGCCACACCTGTGTCACCACAAGGTTTTATCAGATTATTTATATATTATATTTATAGATTATAAAGATAATATATTTATATTAGAGTATAAATAAAAATGACATCTACATTGCACCTACTTGTGGGCTGTTTGAATTCCACCGGAAGAGACTTGATGGTGAAGAGTTAGTGGAGGAAAGAATGGAAACATACATTTTTTAGTATAGGGATGCATCTACAGCCTCTCTAGGCAAGGGACATTTCTCTGATGAATTTATCTAACTGGAGCTATTTGCAAACAGGAAGAGAGGAAATGCTCATTAAAGAGGAAATCCCTTGATTAATGAATCCACATTAATGTACTCCAAAACAATGAGGCAGGTTGCAAGGAGTATTACCCCCCTAACCTGTCTGCCTCAGTGTTAATAACTCATCTGAAGTCCAGGATTATGGCTAATCTGTGTTCGCTAAATCTGCAGCTCTGCCACCTGGCAGCTCCATGACTGTCCCAGTCGTCACACCTCCAAGGGTAAATAGGTGGGATTATCCTGTATGCTTTGTGTTACTTGTGCTGTAGTTTGCTCTGTTCCAGAGAACTCTGAGGGTACCCGTTTGTGTGTGTCAAAAGTTAAGATGCTTTAGAAATAGCTGTGGGCAGAAGTGGTGGAAAAATTTCTTAATCCTGTAGTTTGACATGACCCCTCCCGTAGCTCATCCTCCCTTCTGAAGAGACTGTCAAAACTTGTGCTGAGTGGTGGACAGTGTCACTGCCATCTGTCAGTATGCAAAAGAGCAGTTCAGAGAGTGGACGTCACTGCTATCTGTCGTTATGCAAAAGAGCAGTTCAGAGAGTGGCGCCACATATCACTTACCCTGACTAGAGCCTGGAAGAGGTGAGTCCTTAATCTCATTAGAAGCAAAATCCTTCATGTATGTGGGAGAGTTGCAGCACACTAGGGAATAATTAGTTTATGGCTAGAATTAGACCACTGCATGCTACTGTACTGGTAATGCAAACTGCCCTTAACACATAACCTATCCAGCTACTTTTAACAGCAATTTTTATGCACTGGGTAAAAAAATGGTCAATGGACTTCAGATGGAGATGGGTGCCAGACAGTTGGATTATGTAAAGAGGAACTGATGCAAAAGAGAGGTCAAACTGGGAAGCAAAGCTAGGCTTTGGCTAGCTGAGAACTGAGGTAATGTGTTATTTGAACCTTTCATGTATTTGAGGTAGACTGACCAGTTGTTTTGTGTTTGGTTGAAATGTGATTTCTATACAAGTATGTGGCATTGGTATTTAATTTTAATAAATAACTTGCTTAATTGCTGTCTTTATGGCTGCAATTTTAATCAGACTGATTGCAGTAAGGAGAGAATGCAGCATCAGCAATTCTGCAGACTGCTTGCATAACTGACCAGGGAATCATTTTTATTTCACTTTCATTTTGATTTCACATTTGAATTCTCTTAACTATTCTAGTCTGTTCATGCATTGTTTTGTTTGATGACTAAAATATTTTGTTTGTCCCATCTAACTGAATCACTGTATGCCTCTTCTATCTTACATTTAACTTGTATGTAATGCTTTTCTAACTCACTCACCAGTAAGTAACAGCCAAATCTAACCATTTTATTGCAGGATTCACATGAAAATATGGCAATGTGAAATAACTCACACATTTTTAAATGCACAAATAATTCAAGCAAATATCTACTTAATTTAGGTTAGTACACACAATAAAGTGTGTACTATTAATAAATTGTCAACCATATAATAGAACTCACATGCACTGATAGAAAGCTAGAATTTTGCATTTTGTATGATCAATATTTCATGGCACTGTGTAGTGACTAATAAAAGTACTGACTAATAAAAACGTCATTTGACAAAAACTTTTGTAATAATATAATAGTTTTCTCATCTCTTGAAAAGCTGTTTCTTTGATGATATAATATTCTATTTGATGCTTTCATAATTAGATTCAGTGACTCTAATAAACAGTTTTGATTATGTTCCTATAGATCATAAATTGCTTACTGTTTCCTTCATTCTTTTTCCCTTTGGCTGAACCAGCAAAGAGATGACATCGTTGATTGTACAGGGGAGCATCTCCCTACTTGGCTGGGTCGTGCTCTATACCTCACTCTGCTATGTGAACCGTCGGCGGACCTATGAGTGGAACTGCCGACTGGTGACACTGTTTCATGGTATCCTCATTGTCTGTGTCACGGCCTACATTGGCTTCATCGATGGTCCGTGGCCCTTCACACATCCAGGTGAGCTCCAGCCACTCCGAAACAGCATTGCTTTTTTACAGCATGTTTTTCATTACATCATTAATGATGATCTCTGAATCCTAAATATCATATGTGAATATCATATGAAAGTGATTTCTTTTTGTTGTACTGGCTATATTGCTGCCCATGTTTTCTTGGCTGTACAGTGAGTGTTTTTGTGAAGACAGCATAATATCAAAAGATCGCTATCATCTTGCCACAGTAAAGTCAATATTATGACAATGATGATGATTATAACTGTTATTTTGCTTTGTACTCATGTACTCCCATCCCCCCTCCACCCTATGTCATGAATTTCTGGCTGCTGGCTGCTGTATCTTATATGGCTGTGTCTTTATTTGCCTATTATCCGCAGGTACAGAGAACACTCCGCTACAGATAACAGCCCTGCTCCTCAGCCTAGGCTACTTCATCTTCGATATGAGCTGGTGCGTGTACTACCGCACAGAGGGCCCAGTCATGCTGGCACACCACACCCTGAGCATTCTGGGAATTCTGCTGGCGCTGGTGCTGGGTGAGTCGGGCATCGAGACATGCGCTGTGCTCTTCGGCAGCGAGATCACTAACCCGCTGCTGCAGGCGCGCTGGTTCTTACGCAAGGTGGGCCGCTATGACACGCTGACAGGGGACGCAGTCGACCTGCTTTTCATTGTGCTGTTCGCCAGCGTCCGCATTGGCGTGGGCGGCCGCATGCTGTACTGCGAGCTCACCTCAGCCCGGCCTTCGCTGGCTGTGAAGGTGGGCGGGATTGCCATTTATGGCCTGTCCTGCATCTTCATGGTGGACATAGCCCGCTTTGCCTGCCGCAAGAGTGCCAGCAAGTTCAGGCGCTGGCAGGAGCGTTTGAAAGCGTTGGAGGTGAATGGGAATTCTGATAGGACCCACTGAAAGTCACTCCCCCAGGATGTGGGATTTTAAGAATAAATGGAAAGGATGTTTTCCTTGTTACCCTTCATAAACAACACAGAGTGAGGATTTTGTTACAGGATGTTCAGACACTGTATCACCTCACTTTCTGGTTAAGTAAACTTTATGAAAATGTGAAATTGCATCTGTTTAGATAGGAAAAATGATAGGATGGAAAATATGTCCAGAAATGAAATATTGCACTATGCATAGCAAAAAAAGCTTATATGAAATAAAATAGGTAAACCAAAGTACTTATTTGTCTGTATAACTATTTTTGTATGTTATTGTTTTATTAACCATTTGGAGTATTTTTGTATTATTATTATGTGACGTAACAGACTTTGTGTCTGTGTGTGTGTGTGCGCATGTATGATGTGAAGTGTGCCCGTTATGAACTCTTTGTGTCCTGTTTAAAAGTGAAGAGGTGCTGAATATTGTTCTGGATTTAAAAAATTATGAATTATTGGTGTATTGATTTGTAGTTGATCAGAAGGTATGACTCAATGTTAAATGTTTGTCTATAGCCTTTGTACTGTAGTTTTTTTAAAATCTCTTTAAAACCACAGAAAACTGTTTTTCAACTTCTTATACTGAAGAGAATTTGGAAGTGTACATTCTGAGCTATGAACCAGTCCATATATTTGGGAGCAGAGACATAATATTTGTCTTTACTAAAAGGGCTGAAATGTGTTTCATCTGATGGATTTTATTTTAACTTTTAATATGTTTTTCTTAAACTTACAATGCTCTTTTGTGTGTTTAAAAAAATTAACACTGCCATTTCCTGGAAACTATGTGTTTTGATCAAGGACTGTTGTATACCATGCAGTTTAAGTGAAAGACCTCCTATGGCAAAATGTTCCTGAGGAATCCTCTTAAAGGTGTTTTCTTTGTGAAGGCAAACGTCACTGAAAACAATATTTCAAACCATTAAATCAATGTTAAACAGGTCAAGGACATTTGTAATTATCCTATTGTACTTGGCACAGCACCAAAAGATGGTTTCAAGCCATGGACATCTAAAGGAGCCTTGGGCTGATCTATGAAGTAATGAAACCTAATATAAGACAAGTATTTAGTAAGACATCCTATCCCAAGTATATATTGACAGCTTTATCAAGGAATTTTCAGATGTTCCCATGTTGTTTGCTTTTGACTGATAGAGTTTCCTGTTAAAGGCCACCAGGTGAGTATGTCAGAGCATCTTAACACAGCTGACATGGTGAGAATCTCCTCTGAACATGCAGAAATGTCATCTTAACACAGCTGACATGGTGAGAATCTCCTCTGAATCTCCGCAGAAATGTGATAGGGGTTGAGGAACATCTCCAGGAAGACATTTAGGAGACTATCATCACCGACTCAGGATAATCACTAAAATAATCAGCTGTTTTCATAAAATGGCAATCAATGTATTGTACCGCTAATTGTTATTGGAGGACTACGTACAAAGTAATCTGGAAAAGGTGAGGAAAATTGTGGATGAGCTGCAGTTTTGTTTATTTGTACTTTTTAAAATGTGAATGTCCAATGGAACACTTTCCTTGGTTTTTAATTTTTTAAAGCATAAATTAATTTTAAGGTCCTATTTGACATTAAGTGTAATTATTTAGTTGTAATATACAACTATTATTTCATACAGTAGTAAATGGTGGCATTTGCATTAAATTTATATGGATGCTAATGATAATCCAAATGTATCTACCAAATGCAATGATGCTTGTTGGAAAACTGCCATTTAGAAGAAACAGTTTTAGTTTTATGAATGAATATGAATTCACACTGAATTTCCGTTTGTAAAGTGAGTGATTTGGCAAAAGTATGAAATAGGTGCTGGGTAAAAACAAAAATTACAAAATTGCTTTAACTTTATCCCTGTCATGCTTTAAGAAATTAAATATGCGCTGTCAAATCAAATATACTTTTTGGTATTAAACACTACCTAGGAAAATTAGTTGTTTTAGTAAATAGGTTGTTGAACTTGACTTTATGCTTTTTCAAGTCAAAGCATAATTACACAAAGGAAGCTATGATGGTGCAATATTCATAATGCCCAGCAGGTGACACAACACCACCGTTTTATTATATGAACTTCTACCATTCAAGGAGTGAATTGAAAGGTTGTGCAGATCTGTCCTTAGTTGATAAAGGTAAATGCTCTTTATTCAAGAGTATTTTCAATCAAATTTTCCCAGTATGGCTTTATATGTATCATGTATATGTATCATTATTGTTATTAACATTACTATACTCATACAGCAACACGTTTTTATCAATTGTATGTATGCATATGATAGGTTGCATTACCCGTACATATAGTTCACCAATATCCATAGTCCACAAAACTGTTCTTTTCAGGCAGTATAATCTACATATGAGTTCTTATCTGCCCATATCAGCTTCATTCACATTGCACCATCAAAACCATGATGTCTGTGCCTGCAAGTACAATAATGTTGAGGAAACTGTTCTGAAGTGTTATGATAGTAATTTAGATAACAAGATGACCTTGTTAACTTTGACATAAGCAGGACTGACCATAACACTTCTGAGAATGACAGCATAAACTGTATAGACTTGGTTTAGATTTAATGTACAGGAAGTTGCCAACGGTGATAACATTGCGAAATCACCCTCTGACAAATGATATGACCCAGTTCATACACATTAGAATGAAATTAAGGAAAGTTAATTGACAGAAAGAAACCATACAGTCCATTTAGGCCAGTGATGGGAGAATGATGTGTCATGAAACAAAAAAGGGGTGGAACTAACATGAGCTTTAATGAGACATTGTTTTTCTCTTTTGCAAGCACAGTATTTTGATAGGCTCAAACAGGTCAGTGATAGGTTCATTGTAGTTTCACTTGTTATGTGGTTTATGAAGCATCATTTTTCTATCAATAATTGAGGCATTCCAGCTGTCTGTAGTAGGATAGTGCTGTCTCATCTGAGAGCAACCTGTGGATACAGACACATTCTAAGTAAATGTTGCCTATTTAAAAGCATTCAGATTGAGTATTCCCCATTATAGAATGGGAAAAAAACCATAGTGCCTCTCACCTTCTGGACAGGAATTGTAACCCACACCTTAAAGATTTGCTGACTAACCCTCTCTGATGTAGGGCAAATAACAGGGGTCCAAAATGTGAGAGAGTATGCAAAGACTTCTCAATGTGATCATACTTTTAGTTTAGTTAGAGTATTTAGTATTTCTTTTGCCCTTTTTGTGCCTTTGCTTTTTGCCTTTTAATTTCCACCAAAACTCTGTTAGATATGTCTCAATGGCTTTATTCATCTCTGTAGAAATCGGCAAATGCAAAATGTTTTCACACATAGTTCAGTGCATTTAGATGACATTGGTAAAGTACAGAACACCAACCATAGTATTGGCACAAAAATCACAATTCCTGGGATCTATACGTAATTAATTGTTATGCAGAATACCCCACAAGACAAATACCTTTAACCGTCATAGCATAATTAAACGTGATACAGGACTAAATATTTAATTATCACTTGTGTTTTCCCTTAGGCTGTTATTATACAAAGGTATTTTGGGTTTTGGGTGGGGTGTATTTAACCAACACACCACATATTGCCAGCATGTTGAGCTCACTGGTTAACGTCAGGTAAAATACAGTATATACGTCTTTATGTGCTGTGAAACAGGATTGTGACTTGCGGTGATCCACAAACCTGGGTAGAAGTACACTTTATTCGATAAGGAACATTCTTTTTTTTTAATTTATAGGATGAATTTCGGTACTTGGGGCCGAATCTAGACCATTAGGGCTTCATATCATTAATCGAGTAAACTCATCATTGCAAAAGTCATTGCAAGATTTACACACTTAGCCTAAGCGCTGGTTACGATCCGGACCTGTTTTTGGAGTTAATTTTTTATCAAGCAATAATAAAAACATCAACTTTCTGTAATTACGTGTTGCCTGTGCAGTCTTAATTTTTGGCTCGAAGAGATAAATTAAGCGGCTACATTTTTTAAAATCACGCAACCCTCCTGTCAGTGTCTAATAGGTAGCTTTTAAATGTTAGAGATTTCAATGGATCTTTTTGCAATAGATGAATTATGCTGGACCCCCTCTACGTTGTGTAGCATAAACAGGATCCAGAGATTAGCCTAATTAAACCGTTGTCATTGTCCGCTTCCTAATGACATTTATGAATAGTGTAACGAGTTTTGAGCAAGACACACAATTAACATCGTGACGTAAATAAATGACTCGATTTCTTGACTTAGTAAAATTAACAAAATTATTAGGGGACAACTAACTAATAATAACATACTTGTTGTATATAATAAATAATGACAATACTTAACATTACTATTACTTCATAATTGGACACATAATACATAACAAATAGGCTACTTGCTGCAATACAAGAATGTTCTTAATACATCTAAATGGATAATAATTTCCCGTCACCAGAGAGAGCCGACATTCTTTTTTATTTGCGTCTTGCGTCTTTTATCATCATCATTAATAGAGGGATAGCCTAGTAGTGACAGTTGTTTGCTGTAGTCTAATTATTATTAAGATCATTCATAAAGCTAGAATGTGGTTTAAGTACTATAGCTAATTCCAATTTCAGAAGTTTCCAGTGACAGGCCTACAGACCGTTGCTGCATTAGGCATAGTCATACTCCATTATTGATATCACAGTGTATTTCTTACGATGGCGGTGTTACGCTCAGCAGTAGGTTAATTCTCATCGCACGTTTTCATTCACAAAGCAGCAGTAGCGAAGTCTTCCCCAGTATGCTACGAGGGATTATATTTTTAGGCGGAGGTGTACACTTAGAAATCAAGTAGGGACTACGAGCAGCGGAGTGATCTAAAGATACTGCAAATTTGTTGAAAGTCATGAAATATTTAGGAAAAAATGATTAATCGTGCAAGAGGGCAGTTAGAGAAAACGTGTAAACGTCGGTGATCATAATGAGTATGCGTAATTAATTAATCGTTTTTGTTATCCTGTGAACAACTGCATATCTACGGGGTCGACGAAATAACAACTAAGGGAATTCTGCTGAGAAACAGGACAGCAAAAAACTACTGGATTGTGAAAACATGGAGACAAGGAGAGTAGCGAGCCGATTCCAAGTTTTTGGATTTTAAGCCTGACAATTAAACTTCGTGGAAGGCTCCAGAGTGGTTTAAACGGAAGATGCACCAGAATTTTAGCACGTCACTCGGTTGTCCTGTTTTACTCTTGGTATCTTTCTGAATTGATTATTTAGGGGCAGAAGGAGAATCGGTGAGTTAGCATAGCTAGCAGCTAGCTACAGTAGCTAACATCAAAGAACAGGAAAGTTTTCTGCCGGAGAGCTCGTCGGATTGTTTAAATGAAAAGCATTTAATTTTGGACGGCTATTAAAGCAAAGTATATTGAACGATCTTTGATGCATGGTCATGAAATGATTTGGGATTTGTAAACAAGAAAAGTGGCCAACGTTTCCAGAAGCCTCGGAGGGAGAGGGAAGGTGTTTTTTCTTTTTTTGGGGAAAAAGTCTTTCCTTTTTCCACCAGTAGTATACAGTATCAGGAAAGCCAAGAGGCCTTTTCGAGACCGTGAAGATTCCAAGTGAAAAACGAATGGCAGACATTCAAAGAGGAATACAGTTTTAATTCGTATACAGTGGTTAACGTCAGAAGTTCGTGACGGATTATTTTATTTGTTATGAAAGTATCCAAAATTCTAACGAACGTGAAGGACAGCTCAAGCTCTCTGGATACAGCGATGCAGATTTGGAACACTAACATGGGAACATTTACGGCAAACTGATGAGAAACAAATAAATATATCAGTAGCCAGCATATCTGTCCGTCAGTTCGATAAAATAAATCAGTTAGTCTACGTCTAAAAGGATCAAACAAAAAGTGTAATGATCAACTTTCTAAATGAAAAAAGGAAGAATCGTGCAAGTGGACAGAGACTAAGAATTGGGAAACGGGGAGTGCATGGTTATTTTGCGAGGAAACAAATTAACAATAGGTATAGCTAGCTAGCCAGGACTTCTCTGGCGGTATTGACAAAGGCGGCTGCTGCTTCAGCGGCAAGCGAAGCGTGCTTGGGGAGTCTGGGTTCGCATTTTTCGTCTGATTAACAGCATATCTATATCCATTCCCTCATCAAATATATCTTGATTGTCAGAGATAAGCGGAGGATTGCACAGCAACGTTTTTGCGCTTTCAAACGCGCCTTCATTGGTTATATTGTAAGAAGGATATTTGTTTACACGTTACATTGTGATTTACGATGTTATTCATTTCTTTTCTTCATTTTTTGCAACAAGGGAAATAAATTGCTAACTGTACAAAAACAACAGGATCCAGCGTTAACAAGCATATCTTATTAACAGTGGTTTTTAATCAGATATTGCTAGACAGCTGTCATCATTGCCTCTCGTTAAACGTATATCACCTTGACGGATATCAAGGAGGGACCTGCCACTTTCGGAAAACAAGGAGGATTTTTGTGTTTTGGTAAAATGCTAATTGGGTAAGCACCGAAGACAAACTAGAAACGAAAGCCCAATGAGCGGCACACAGTCTACAGTCACTGACAGGTAAATATAAATTTAACCAAGCTATAACTGTAGTTC
Organism: Albula glossodonta; assembly: GCA_019788955.1. Lineage (NCBI taxonomy): Eukaryota > Metazoa > Chordata > Actinopteri > Albuliformes > Albulidae > Albula > Albula glossodonta. The sequence continues at coordinate 8,046,754 of JAFBMS010000006.1, read as the reverse complement.
TTTCTTGTTGTTTTTCATGGTACCTTTCCATTAATGAATCTCTCCCACATGTCATCAGATCTGTCGGTATGCAATTAACCCCTTCCACTCCTTATTTTTTGTTGTTTGGGTTCTTGACATTTTAATTGAATTAGTCTTAAGTAGCCTTGTACACAGATTTGTAAGGTTTAGCCTTCTGTACATGGCATCGGGACCTTTTCAGACGTTTGCGTTTGGTATTGTTTGTAGAGTTAATTAAATCCGAGACATATTGAGTTGTCTGTTTGTGAGGTTTATATCGGTTGTATTCATCCCAAATGACTGTGTCAGGGTTTGAAAAGATTCAGTAATCCCACGTCATATACAGTTTATTCGCCTGCATACGCCAGGATACGCAAATCAGGACTGGCCGTTTGACTCTACCTACAGGCCCTTGGTAATCCTGTCGCACAACATTTACAGCACTACAACCAGCAATCGAAATTCCGTTTAATGCTGACTGTGTTGCCAGCAGCAAGTAATACAGCTTCGTTATGATACTGTACAACAGAATTCTTTTCTTGGAACCTTCCCCTCAAAGTGACAGATAGGAAAGGCAGTTATTGCTGCTAGCATTGTATTCAGTGCCTTTAGGCCTAAGAAGGGTTAGACTGCTGTTTTTGAATGACATGTCACACCTTGGGTTACGTAATGCGGCTGTGGTTGAGTGTTGCTGAGGCTGTGTGGCGTTTCTAGCAGTTCACTCGAATAGGGGGCATTGATAAACACATTGAGTCAACAGAGCAGGATAAGTAGGTTTTTTTTAATAACAATTGATATAAGTGATGTAAATTTGGTAGCAGTATCTGATTATCGATGTTGATTATTTTTGTTTGGTTGCAATTTCCACAGCATGCTGAGGAGCTTTTGTGGACTATATGTAGGAGCACCTAATTGTGCCTGGATACATGTGCAAGTTCTCAGTCAGTCAGGTTTTACTGGGCATTGTCTGAGTTGGTGTGTCACAGAAGGGGCCTGGTGTCGGGGACATTAAACTGGGGTCACAGAGATTGGTAAACAGCTGAAGCATCCCCCCCACCCCACCCCGAGCATCAAATGACCATACTGGGTCAGAAGTTCAGGATGGGGCATGAACAGGTGTAAACCTGAGGTATTTGTTTATGGGGGCAGGGACTTGAGTTCAGGATATCTGAGCTAAACATCGGTTTCAAACCAGTTTAAGACGTATATTCTTGAGAACCATGTCAAACTGTTCATGAGAACCAAGTATGATGTGCAAATTGAGTGAGTTGGCAATTTGAGCAGTCAGGCTTCATATTAGAATGATCTAACACATATTTGTTCATTGACTCCAAAATGTGTTGTCTCAGCTCTCAAAGGAATTATGTCCATGAATTACGAGATGCAGGGCTCTTCGGCTCTTCATAAACATTGATGAGATAGAATACAAATCTGTTAATTAATCTTTTAATTACACTATCGAGTGTCTGCGAACTGATCTATTGATGTTCGAACTCATTGTTAGATATATTATTGATATTCTGTCTCATCCTGTCGGCAGCTTTTGCAGTCTGTTTTCAGCAGAAGCAGTGCTGCACATCCTGATGGTTTTAGGGGTGAGGTCTGTAATTATATGATAGTCACTAATACCAAAAATAATAATGCAAAGTAAGATGTTTTATGGCACCCAATGGAAATAGGCCGATATTATCATGTTACTGGTGAGTAAGGTTCACTGTTAAAGAAGTTAAAACAATAATTCCAATACCTTGTTATGGTTTTATCAGACCTTAAAATATACCAACATTTCTTTGGTGTTATCCTCCAACACCGTGTTGGCACCAACTCGCTGGTGTGTTCAGGGTCAGGACTTCGCATTCAGTTTTATACACTGCATAAGGTTGTATTACCCTGAATGCATTTCATTTAGGTCCTCTGCAGAACATCTGTAGACAAAGCAATGATTTTCATATTTCGGCAACATGATAAATGGAATGCACATGAAGGGGGGGCGTAGATCAATTTTACTGTTCATTTCTTGGCTATTGCAGGAAGTGTAACAAGGTTTCTTTAAAATTATATCACAGAGAGAATTAAGATGGAACTCAGGCAGGAGGTAGTGAGGCGAATTTAACTGATCACAACAACTGGGCAAGTGAACAAGAGAGGGGTAGAGAGGAGGGATATTTTCATTAAATGGGTGCAAAGTGCAAACTTCACTAGTAAACATGAATAGCAATGGCTAATGCTTTTTTTAAACTCTCCTGGAAAGGGACATTTGCATGTTTTTTTTTACAGAAAGTGTGGGCACCATGACTTGGATCGGCAGCAGATTGGGTAGGATAGAGTGAGTTATTTGAGCAGTGAGAGATTGGTGGGGCAGGAGAGATAACATCTAGTGCGACAGTTAAGACAATGGTATAAGTGCAGTCAGAGAGAGACCATATCTTTTTGTTGCAGTGCGGATTGCATTGGGAGAGAGAAAGTGTCCTTTTTCGAGAGGGGCAGCGTCTTGGTGCCGAAGGAGAGACTATGTGACATTGATTGACATAATTTGACATTGACAAACATTCCTAGCTACAGTACATTACCAGAAGTCAGTCATTTTCAATGGAAGCCAGCCAATCAAATCTACTCCAGCACAAGCTACAGTTTGCAACATGACACCAGTGTCTGGGGTTCTAAGTTGAAGTTGAAAAGGCTGGGTTTAATGCATCTAACGGTGATGCAATCATGCATTCAACCAGTTGCAGGAGAGATATTCTGCTGTTCCTTTGTTTTTGTCAGTTTCTATATGTATAAGGTATGCAGTTGTCTTTGTACATATGTATTTGTGTTAGAGTATGCTTGTGTGAACATGCATCTGTAATTTTAATTAGGTCTGAGCATGTGTTAAAGCACAAGTTTACTTGTGCAAGTGTATGTTAGCAGTTAACATACTAATACAGAAAGTACCAGGCAGCCCGACACTAAATGACCTTTTATTCTTACCTCAGTACAGTCCATACACATAAAGTAAAAATGTATCATACATTGATATCAGCAGTAAATCGTATTCTAGGTTTATTGTGTTGTTTTGCCACAGCCTTAAGGCTTCCATTATATCAGAATGCAGACCTCAGATCACTCTCACTGCTGAAAGGGCCAAACTGAACAGTGAAGGCATAAGTAATGCTGAATTCAGGTTGCTGTTTTGTGTATCTATACCTTTTCTTGTTATGCAGTGCCCCCAGGAATATGTGATTGCAGAAGTTCAGACATTTACAAAATAAATCATCACAACTGTCTAGTAATGCAAGCACAGAATAAGTATAAGAGCTGAAATGTAAAATATTCTGCACCTTAAGAAATACCATGGATTTTATAGATCTTGAAATTGTGAAAAAAAATTGTGATCACAAATTTCTGGAGAGATCAGTAATTAGTTTTTAAATTCATTGTCATTCCTCAGTTGGAACCCTAAATTGGACACAGCTTACATTCCCTTGAATGAGGTATAAAACCATACTTATTCACGAAAGGAAACCCCTCGCTTCGGAAACAGCTGCCATAGGTATTGCAGGATTAACAACTTAGTTTCACCTTAACCTGCGCAGCCTCTTTGATAAAAGGGCTACATTTGCTGTGTTAAACATTGAACTGAAGTGACACTCTCTTGAGTTTGCATCATGGTCAGGTAAAAATGGGCTTGGCACACAGCAGACAAAATGCTTCAGGTTTCTTATAGTGTACTACGGTGTAAGAGTGGGGAAGGCAGGTAGGAGCAGGTAGACACAGGATGGTGCCGGTAGGCTGCAGGTGTGGGATCAGAATTCCAGTTCGCTTGATTGGGGTTGTCTTGCGTGTTGTTGTGCCTTGGATTTCCTGGTGCGCTGTCGTGATTTCATCCAAAGCAGCCTCCTGCAGTGCTAGTGGAGCTCAGCGGGTAGTCTAAGGCCAGCCCATAGCAGCAGTCATGCCCTAATGATGTGGACATATGGATATACACACAGAGGACCTGCTCCTGTCTGGGACAGCAGTACAGCAGCAGGGTTATGACCCAAACCATCACCCCACCCGCAGGCCTAACCTTGACCAGTCTATATATCCGCTGGCTTTCTGCAAGAGTGATAATCCTTTGCAAGAATTTTGTAGAGGTGTGTGGAGAATGTGACCTTGAGAGTGTGTATGTTCATTAAAGATATTAAAATGTGCTTTTACCAAGGAGAGATGAACACCAAATGCTGTTCTCAATTTTAGGTATAAGTAGACTTACCTACAGGATTTTGCTTGTTGTTTTCTCTATGGTTAGTGGTTAAGGAATTTGTCTACCAGCTACAAGGATTCAGGATGTTGATTGAAAAATATGTAATGTGTCTAAGATACTGGTCATTGTTTGTAAAAGGCAGCAATAGAAGTACCAAAAAAAGTAGGCTCATTCCCATCACATAGCATGTTTTTTTTCAACTGGCAATGGTCAGTGTGTTCTGTTGTTGTGAGAGGTGTTTTTTAGAACACATTACATTACAGGTATTTTGCAGATACTCTTATCCAGAGTGACTTACAACTCAAGGAGCATTAAGTTGGGAATTAGAGTGATAAAAGAATTCTAGTCAGGTAAAAGTCCCAAGTGTCAGAAGGGATAGCATACACTTCACTGTGACAGATCATTCCTGATTGGTTGGATTTTTAAACAGCATGCCTTAGCACTCACATTAATTAACATGCCTGCTCTGACATGTGTTTATAGTGCAGAAATATTCAGAAAAATAGGGATCATCTGAGTTTTTAATCATTGCCCTTGCCTCGGAAGTTCTTTCATGGCCTGAGGCAGTAACAGATGGTCCTGCAGTTCCTGGCTCACAGGCCTGAATGGTGGTGCCAGCACCCCCTGCCCCCTGGAGGCCGACTGTGGCAGAGTGTGTCAGCAGGCTGCCCCCAGCACACACCAGCTCTTGTTAGGGCGGCACGCCTGCCTTGTCTCAGCCATTTGGTCCTGACAGATGAGCTGGGAAGCACTGTAGCTCTTCACATTTCCTTCGTCCGCATGCCTCACAATCTCCTGCACAAACTCCTTGAAATGTTGCAGGTTTAATCATCCAGATTTTTCCATCCTACCGATAATTCAGGGCAAGCTGGCTTTCAGAGAGTGGCATCATGTCAATGAATTCAGGGATGTGGTTTGGGTCCAGTCCTCCAGTGTGGAGAGGTGTTGAGCTGAGGCCATGGTATTGGTGGACAGGAACTGCAGGGACTGACCTGTTCCACCACGGATCCTCTTGTTCTCTCTGCCCCTCTCAAGAAATAGTAAGTGCATGATGGAATGTGTGGATCCTGGCTCTTTAATTTATTAGCTGTGACCAGTAGCTCTATAGGTCGCTTTGTCCACCAGTCGTTTGGTCGGTCCATAAAAATTTCCCCACCCTTTTGTGGCCACAGTTTTCCCTCTAGGATGGCTGAATTTTTGCATGGAGGTTGTGTGTGTGTGTGTGTGCGTGCGTGCATGCGTGTGTGTGTGTGTGTGTGTATGTGAGAGAAGGTGTGTGTTTCTGTTCATGCTAATTAGCAAAAAGGGGGTGTGACAGTGGGAGTGACCTATAAAAAAGGCACATAACTTCTAAATGGATTTGCGTAACATGTCCAAACTTTGTGGAAAGACACACACACACACACACACACACAGATATACACATACACAGACAGACATACACATACACAGAGACACTTTCATTGGTGATGGTTTGCCCCATCCTCTACACTTTAGCCATGCCCCCTTTCCCCTCTCATAACTCATGAACTGTTTGTCATACACTCGTGTGGGAGGCATCATTGCACTCACCAGAGGGTAGTTTTTCTTCACTTCCTTTAGCCAAATATACAGTATAGAAAGAATTTCACATTCACACAAGTACACAGTATTTTGCATCATGACATGTGCCATGGAGGTCAAGTGGTTGTGAGGTTGTGAGGTTGCGTGTGGTGTGTGGTGTGTGGTGTGTGGTGTGTGGTGTGTGGTGTGTGGTGTGTGTGTGTGTGTGTGTGTGTGTGTGTGTGTGTGTGTGTGTGTGTGTGTGTGAATGCATGCATGCACAGATTACATGTACATTAGTGTACGTGGTCGCAGCTATTGTGAATTTGTGCTTGTTTCATTTCATTTCAGTTTTTAATGTGATATGAGAGATATGTATTTATAGCTAGTATTCGTTAGGGTATTTCATGCCACCATTATTGCTCATTCGTACCAAAATGTCAGTGTTTGCGTATGGAAATATACAGTATGACTGTAGATGGATTGATGGGTATGTGCACATGTGATATCTCAACACACACACACTATAACTCACACAAACATTGTATGGCCGAAGGGATTCAATGCTTTCACTTTTTCCTTTAAATATGGTTGACCAGCCTCTTGCCTCCTGATTGGAATGGGTGCAGTGATGCGTATCTTGCTGTGATTGGCCACTCTGGGTCACCATCTGGTGGCAGGTGGATGTCCCAGCATCCCACACAGTGGGAATGAGTCCATGTTTATCACCCCCCCCCCCCCCCCGGTCCCACCACCCCCCAGCATTTACCTCCTTGGCTTACACCCCAGCTGGCTGACATCCTTTCACCAGCACAGAGCTCTGACAGTGCTTGTCTTTCTGCCGTACAATGCACAGGTAGAGCAGAAGAAATATGAGTGAACGCCCAGCAGGGTGTTGGGATCATCTCCCACCCCATTCAGGTGCCTCTCTGTGCAAAAAAGGAGTCGCTTCGTTTTAAAGGGGTCCTATACTGTCTATGCGGGTGGGAAAACTGTAAAGGCTGTGGTGTTGCAGTGTATGGTACTTTCCTCTTGATGACATCACATGGGCCGAATTCAGAGCTATTAATAACCTCTGTAAGCTGGATTTGGATTCCGACTGACAAACATGAGTGCGATGAGGTCATTGTAGGCTGCCTGCCACCAAGGATATGCAGACTGAGTCTTAGCGGAAGTGTTTTCATTGTGGAATGTTGGTTCTCAATCTTTCTGATGCATGTAGCAGTTTGTAATACACCCAAGAGGTAACAGATTCATAGTGCAGGAATGAGAACACAGCACAACACACGACCATCTCGGCCATTAGTGCTGTTACTGCCTCTTCACTATTACACACTTCAGCCATCAGTGCTGTTACTGCCTCTTCACTATTACACACTTCAGCCATCAGTGCTGTTACTGCCTCTTCACTATTACACACTTCAGCCATCAGTGCTGTTACTGCCTCTTCACTATTACGCACTTCAGCCATCAGTGCTGTTACTGCCTCTTCACTATTTCACACTCTGGCCATCAGTGCTGTTACTGCCTCTTCACTATTACACACTTCAGCCATCAGTGCTGTTACTGCCTCTTCACTATTACACACTCTGGCCATCAGTGCTGTTACTGCCTCTTCACTATTACACACTTCAGCCATCAGTGCTGTTACTGCCTCTTCACTATTACACACTTCAGCCATCAGTGCTGTTACTGCCTCTTCACTATTACACACTTCAGCCATCAGTGCTGTTACTGCCTCTTCACTATTACACACTCTGGCCATCAGTGCTGTTACTGCCTCTTCACTATTACACACTCTGGCCATCAGTGCTGTTACTGCCTCTTCACTATTACACACTTCAGCCATCAGTGCTGTTACTGCCTCTTCACTATTACACACTTCAGCCATCAGTGCTGTTACTGCTTCTTCACTATTACACACTTCAGCCATCAGTGCTGTTACTGCCTCTTCACTATTACACACTTCAGCCATCAGTGCTGTTACTGCCTCTTCACTATTACACACTTCAGCCATCAGTGCTGTTACTGCCTCTTCACTATTACACACTCTGGCCATCAGTGCTGTTACTGCCTCTTCACTATTACACACTTCAGCCATCAGTGCTGTTACTGCTTCTTCACTATTACACACTTCAGCCATCAGTGCTGTTACTGCCTCTTCACTATTACACACTCTGGCCATCAGTGCTGTTACTGCCTCTTCACTATTTCACACCCCGGCCATCACTACTGTTATTGCCTTCATGATTATGCTGGACAACCATCATGCTGCAGCTAAATCAAAGTTGCAAAGCTCTTACTGCCAGAATGTAATTATACTCCACACCCTGGCCTTCACTGTTATTACTGCCACACCACAATTTTGCCATAGCAGTGGGAATACTGAAGGCCAGCATATCCTTTGCAGTCACAGTAGTAATTTTGTAGTGTGCTGTAAGATGGCAAGAGTAAGTGAGGTTTGGGGGGCATATTGTAACTGCAGTACAGCATGCATGGTGCTGTCATGGCCACTGCTGTAAGCATAGAAACAACCAAGAGCAAACAGGGGTGTGACAATGATCACAGCATTGCAATAAGATTGGTAAAAAAATAGCTGTGAGCCCTTTTTCAGTAAAGCTCCTTTAATTGTGTGTTTTCTCCTGAGGCCCTCTCAGGAAGTGATGACATCACCCAAAAACCATGTCCATCAGCATGGCCAGGCTGCCAGCCTCTGCCTCTGCAAAACTACTGCCTGCAGCAGTGCATGATGGGAAGGCTAGAGCTGGGTCATAATCCTGCTCTAGCGCACAGATCTGTGGGTGGCCATGTATCTGTGTAAGAATTAGTAAGAAACATTAAAGCCACCAGTTCTGCTCCATTAGCCAAGGGGCCCTGTCACATTTGTTTAAAATATTATAGTGCACGTGTGTTGCTTAAGATGATATAGCTGTTCTTGGCTAGAGCCCTTACCTTTCAGTACTAGTTATGAAAGCTGTGACTGGAAGCATTTTTGGCCAATCTGGCGAACACTAGGATCACTTCAGAGAGATCTCAGTCGTCTTTGGCGCAATCCTTTTTTTCCATGTCCCCAAGTTAAATCCACTCTCTGAAACAGAATGAATCTGTGCCGTAGGCTCTCTCAAAGCCTTGAAAGTCGAAGAAAAGGTCAGTGATAATGGAAGCAGAGCAGGAGGAAATTGGCTGAAGATGCATAACGTGGTGATGCAGTAAATTTAAAAAATGAAATTGGCCATAAAACAATATGCTGAGAGATCTGAAAAGATTGATTTCATTGATTGTTCACAAGTAAAATGTCTGTGGGGATCTTCTCCGCTAAAGGCCACTGGTCAAAAGGCATCAGCCTTTAAATGGAGCTGATTAAACCAGGGGTGAGGAGATCCCTGGAGGGACCCTGCAGGAGTCCAAAGGGCTCCTCATACAAAACTCAAACTTATTTTCACTCTCAAGTGTACTTGCTTTATATTTCAATTTTTCATATATTGGATTTTCCAGTCATAACATTTGTTTACACTGTAGTCCCATTTGCACATCCATGGTAAGATGATATAATATCATAATTTTTAAAATGTAATAGGCTGCATATTGTGGCATATACAATAACTCTCTAGCATGACATCCTGTATAAAAGGTTTTGATAAAGATTCCAGTCATTTTATAGGTAGCCTCAGTCAGAGGGTGGTCATTTTAGGAGGCATTAAGATGAACAGGTTCAACCCCTGAAAAGAAAAGAACACAATTCCAGCATGAAAGAAAATCATTTATACTCGCTCTTATATGAGCACTTAAAATTCCACTGAAAGAGATCATTTCATCCTTATCTTCTAGTACTGTCACAATAGAGGAATTTTCAAATTCTGAAGATGACTTACTGTCTAGATTTTCTCTGCTAGCCTTTTATTAGGATGTACATACATACACACATTAGCATAATTTTCTATGATTGAAAATTCAAAAGAAGATGTTATCTTGAAAAGTGATATGTAATATAATACCAAGCTGCTTGTATGGTTTAAAACAAGTGAAATATTTGAACAGTGTAGAGCTAAAATCTAACCCTTTCCTTATGCCATGTGTCTGGTGAATGTTCGTACCCTGACTGAGCAGAGTCCTCCTCCACAGTGTATACACATAATTGCATGGTTTATTTAGCCAAGATATGGCATCGCATAAGAGGTGTGGTTGGTGGGGGCAAAATAAAATTAATTGTGATTGTATGGATTGTATTTTTGGTCTGTATGAGTCTTGATACTTTGCTATATTGTAATTCACTGTGCTATAAAAACCTTAGTAACCTTCCTAAAGACAATAGTGAAAGTAACAACTATAAATGGGCTGAATGCCCTGCTATAGTCATCTTCTTTCTAATTGTTGAAAGTGACTGGAAACACCATGGGGGTAGTGGTTACATGGGGCCAGAGTTGAGTAGCTTTCTTGTGCAGGGTCAGGACTCAGCCATCGTGGTACATTGTTGACTGACACGCTTTCATCCCCTGGCTCATTGTGGGGAGACTAGGGTTAATGAGACACCGGTGACAGGTGTTTGAGGGGACCGGAACAGTAGGCCCAGTTTTAGCCGGTGTGGTGGTGCAGCAGGGTGGGGCCCGGGCCGTCTGGAGATGCTTATCAGTGTTCAGACAGGAGGGAGGAGAGGGAGATGAACAGATCACCTGCCTTTGTGCTGGGAGACTTTCATGTTCAGACATGCAGATAGCATCGCTTTCCTCCCGCCGCGCCAACAGCTCCCCTATCCGGGGCACCCACATTGTGTGTGTGTGTGTGTGTGTGTGTGTGTGTGTGTGTGTGTGTGTGTGTGTGTGTTAAGATGACTTTTTAAATGTCTAGCGACCAAGCTGACAGGTTTTAGAGAGGACTTCTTCGAGAACATAAACTTAACAAAAATAGTGAGAGGGCAACAAAAAGGTTGAGTTGTTGAAAAATGTTGAGATGGTTTTTACTTGTGAAGTTTGGTGAAATGTGACTGTCAAGATGATCAGCCTACATTAACCATGTTACAAATATCAGTGAATTGTGTCAAACTAGTGCCCAATTATTAGTAAATTAATTACCTCTGTTCCAGTTTAGACAAACAATGGCGTTCAGTCACATAGGAGGACTGATGATTTTTAAACTCAAATGAAGCAGTCTAGTGTTAGGCAAGAACTTCATAGTCTGAGGACAGTAGTTAGGAGCTGTATGAGAGATCAAAGCGAGTTTGGAATTGAGCAGTCCTCCAAGCTTCCCTTTTTTGTAAGGATTTTTTGTACCAAATTTTTCTTCCCATCCCACTGCTTTTTGCAGTGATGGAGTCTTACATCTCAAACACAACAGCTTGGGCTGCTAATAAACATTTTGTAAGGGAGGAGCTGTCCTTGATCCTCCTGTTCTTCACCAACAATGTCTTACTCAATGGACAAGGCATCCCTTGTCTGAACAGTTACATCTGTTTATCCTTGCATGTAGGACAAGCTTCTTTTTTATTTAACCCTTTAAAGACTCTTTCAATTGTTCTCAGCTGGTCATATGGGATCCGGTGGGGATCTGGCTGGCTGGCAAGCTGTGAACGAGGCAGTTAAGTAAGTACTGGGCTGGGCTTAGATTTGGTTTAATGACTTCTTACAGAACAAAGACCATATTTTAGTGAAAATGTGGCCAAAAAACTCTGTTATAGTGAGAATCAGTTGGTGGTGTGCATGGTCCCAGTATCACTTCATGTTTTTATGTGATTTTGTTGTGACTGGTAATAGTTTTCCTTTAACTGCATGGCAGAAACACCATGGAAAATGGTGTTTCTGCATCTAAACGTTCAATCAAATATGAGGAGACATTCTGAAGTAATGTTACAAAGTGTGGTTATGGATTAGACCCAACCTAGATCCTTTCGTGCTGTACCAACAATATCCAAATATATAGCACCAAGAATACAATGTATAACATATAAGGTAAAATGTAGAAAATATAGGTTCAGGTCCACCTCCATTGATTTTTAGATTGGGCTTGATGTCAAAATCCTTGTTTTGATCATTGTGGTGTAAATTTTTGTACTGCATTTATCCAAAATATCTCCCTTCACCAAATTAGTGTCTCCGTTGTCTCTCCCCTTTATGGCTGGTGAACACTGTCAGTGCAGCATGTTTGTAATGGATATGGTGGCGGAGACAGACAGTGTCCCACCCCCACACACAGGCTCAGCGGCAGAGCATGAAAGTGTAGTGTAAAAATCAAGCTTGTGTGGCATATCAGCCCCGGACTCCAGCGGTTCCCTCAGAAACAGCAGCAAGCTGATACAGTGTGACAGGTGCACACACAGTATGCTCACTCACTCATAATGATCACAGTGCTCTCAAATCACTGTATGTGCTCTAGGGTGTAAGAGCACTGTGTGCAGTATATTATTATAAACAATTAGGACAACAATTATATCATTTTCAAATGATGTACTGTATGTAGGCTTGTGCTTCTGAGAGGCTGTTGCATGCTGAGCTCACCAGAGAAACAAAAGACAAAAAAAAATGACTATCACTTGGGGAGATGCTCCTTCTGAAACGCTCATGATCTCTGAGATTTTTTGAGTCCCGGTCATGCAGTTGTTGGTAATGGCCAGAGATCTGCATTGTCGAGGTAACAATTGGCCCAGCCTTCCTGGGGAAAGAGAATGAGATATGAGAATATCCTGGCTCCTTTACTTGGTCTTCAGTTTAGCTAAGTTCAGTATGGGGGTCAGTGTTTTTAATGTAGCCACTGTCTTAAGGTATCACTGTTACACAAAATATGCATTTTCACTATTCATTTCTGAACCCTTATTGAAACACAGGTCAGGCTTAATTTTTACCCCATTTGTTTTTTGATAATGAAATCAGCTTCTATTTCAAAAGGGGTTTTGGTCAAGTGACCAGGTGTTCACACTTGAAGCCATTGGAACCCCACTGATTTAGCTCGCTGGTCTGCAATTGACTCTATTGAACTCTTTCTAGAGGCATGCTACTCAAGTCCATGTGCACAGCCAATGCTGGTACCTGTTCCAGCCACACACTACACCACCTGATTTTGCTAAATAATTTAGGTCCTTGGTTCAGAAGGTGAGGAAAGTAGTGAACTCAGGTGGTGTTGTGTGTGGCTGGTTATAGGAGTTGGGTGGCCCTGTTCTAAAGGAATAATTTGCCATGTAGAACGGTGGAGAAAATGAAAGCATTAGTTCAGGGATGGGCAGGGAGGGCTGTATGTGTTTGTAGATTTCCTGCCAAACTCTGCTCTTAATTATTTAATTAGCCCAATTGTTTATGTGATCTGATATTTTCACTACATTTCTTGATAGTCTCATGAATGATAGCCAAAATCTGTCTTTGTGTCTTTATAGGGAACATTTTATCATAGCCTAATCTACAAGTCAATTGGCATTGGTCTGTGCAGCTAATTAGGCAACAAAAATCTGCCTGCTGGGATTTGTATGTGGGGCAACTAATTAGCTTGTTGCAATTCAGAGGTTGCAATTCTGGTTGGATCAAAAGCCAGTGTACACAGTGGTTCCCTATGACTGAGCTTCGCAAAGCTCAAACTCTGGCCGTTGCACTTGCCACTAGCTGCAGTTGGTAAAGGACCCTAAACGTTCACACAGGGATAAAGGAAGTTGCAGTAGTCTAGCCTGGAGGAAAAAAAGGTATAATTTTCCTCGGTGTCTTTAAAAGACAGAATAGATCTATATTTTATCTTAGAACCATGGCTTGGTCTGAATTGTGGTAGAAAACTGAGGAAGCTGTTTAGACGTTTTTTAAATGTTTAATTTCAGTCACTTGTTCTAATGCTTGTTATATTTTAGAGCCCTGTAACACATGTTCACTGTCGGAAAAAGGGAATAATCATAGTCTATGGTAGGAGATAAATGCACTATGTTCTGTAGGATATAACCTATAAACATATTTGCTGTTGAAAATAGTGAAGCACTGCATACTGAAGGATTACCATGCTCTGTAGGATATATTACGCAGCAGCTTGTTCTGACCAAGCATTGTGATTGACATGGTATGCGAAGCTGCATCAGTAACCATAATATCTGAATGGTATTGGGTACCACATCGCATCTTTTTTTTTTCCTATTTCACATCTAATACCACAGTTTTAGTATTTCACAGCTTCTGTTGAAAAAGACAAGTTTAAATCTGCTTTTAATCACAGAACAAGGTAAACGGAGATGCTGTTACAGCCCATGGTGTTACAATAGACATAGCTAGCCAACCTTTGATAGTGTAGTTAACATGTTATAAGTAATGTAAACAACTAATTTGTCAAAACCAAAATTGATTAAATTAATGACATCTGATATAATATTACCTTTCCACCTATTGTTAGTTGGCTGACAACTGTTAAAATAAACTGGACAGGAGAAGGCTAGCTTAGTGGAAAGAGGAGTTGGCAGGTTAAAGTTATTAGTAATCATACTTAATCAGACTGTAACATAATCATACTATAATCAGATTGGATTCTTTTGCTGGTTAATTTTAAGGACTGTTGGGAAAACTATGTTGATGTATTGGATATCTGATTAGTTGTCTGAATCGACTTGCGACTTGCAAGTAGGCTATTTATGAAGAATTGTAATGATTACTTAAATGCATTCATAAGTTTTTATTTGGTTGCCTAGTTGTAATATTTTGACTATTTCAACAGAAATATTATGGTGATCTTGAACAGAAATATTGGAATCTCTAAAGTAAACTTCTGTGTGAAATTCTTTGGTGGTGTATCAGCCCCTCAAGGTTTTTTAAATATTTGTTAGCTGCCACACTTATTTTAAGTGTTTGAATATTTGTATTTATGTACCTGTTGTCATCTGTTATTTAATGTGTCTGGCTGCTATAATGATTCAATTTCCCTCTGGGATTTAATAAAGTCAACTATCTATCTACCTATATAATTTTGACCAATGTCATGCTGTGTTTTTTTTTTTTTCTTTTGCTTCTAATTTTTAGTCAATCCAATTATTTTTGACATCAAGATAAAATAATTGTTTTTGTTAATTAGCACATGATAGTGAAGTCAGCTTGGCTTTTATGGAATTATTGGGCTGGTCCCAGTTGCAAATTAAGGTAAACAGATCTGTGGATTAAATTTAAGAACAATTGGTATTCATGTTTTGATGTACATAGGTAAACCCAGAACTAGATGTCTCTAGTTCTGGGTTTTTTATATGCATGTAAATGTAGGAAAATTCATTGATAGGGCCTACTAGAAAAACTACATGGTAGCAGTACAGACGGTTTAAATCGTGCAGCTCTAGAGTTTTGCTGTTGGTTCATCTGTATCAGTAAGTTAATGGAGCTGTCCACTTGGCCTTTTATCAGAGAGTGTCTGAGCCTACGAGCCAGCAGTAATGCCATTCGAATAACAGTTGAAGTGTTGTTCACTTAAAGCTTTAAGTCACATCAGCAGAAATATCTATAGGTCCTATATAGGACATAAGAGCACTATTTGCTGATATAAGAACACTGTCACATATGATTTAAGAGCACTCTGTGCTATGGGATGTAAGATCATGACCTTTGTCATCGATTTCTCTTGCCTTGGTTTAGACAGGCAGCGTGCAGGGAAGCACAGGGTCATATCAGCAAGGTGTGTGCCGGTATTGTCTCCTCAGAGGTTAAAGGTCAGACCTGCTGCAGGCTGCTTTGGGAGCTGACCTTTATTGAAAGGAAATCTGTTTTCCATTGATCAAACAAATTTAGTACAGCAGGTGATGATTTTGAAGTGCTGATAACATTCAAAAATGAACCTTTTTTGCATTCAGCATTTTCATATATTGTCTAGTTGTTGGTGCTTAGATCCCTGAAAAGTTGTAAAGATGGAGAATATACAGAATATGTTTTGGTTTGAAACCCTCAACTTTGTGTTAAAGATTTTTTTTTTGTCCTTGACTGTTTTTTAGAAGCTCAGGATAAAATGAATAACAATATTTTATGGGTGAAACATTCACTATTTGTTCAGGGAGAGAGATGAAAAGACAGTTGATGCATCTGTTTATCCATTGGATGCTTCTTTTCCTCTTTTGTACAGTCTTTTCAGAGTGGGCTGGGTTGGTTTGTACCAACCAGAAGCAGATTTTAGTGAATCATAATGGCACTGTCTTGGTGTCATTTCTGAGGCTGTATTCTCCTGGAAATCAAGTCTCACTCTAGCAAACAGTGTTGTGCTTTCCCCCATGCAGTCCACTGCAAATGGACAACCTTCTGCTCTCCGCCGCAGAGCAATAGGCCAGTTCCATCATAATATATGTTTCACCATGTATAATATAGAGAGTGATGAAAAACAAAAGTGAAATTTATTTATGTGTTGTAGATGAGGACAAATTCAATGGAAAAATCTATTGCCATTCAGATGGAGCTTTAAAGTCACCTCATATAACACTTGTTTATAAATAAATTAAAAGGTGTTACATGAGTTGACATCCTATCCTTATTTAAAATTGGTGTGCGGCCACTTCCATTGTTCTAATTGTGGTCATGAAGTATTGCTTTTTTGTGCCGTTCCATTACAGGTGCCCCACATAGCCCTTTAGCATATGAAATGCATCTGCTGTTAGAAAGCAAGCCAAACACTGTAGATGTCCAAGATGGGCAAGTGCCTTATTCCTCTGAACTTCAGCATTAAGATCCTTTCCAAATCACAAGATCATTTCGAACTCACAAGATCCTTACCTCTGGTATGAGATGCAATGACAATGGATTTGTGACATTGAATTAACCTAAGTGGACAGCAGTAACAACACTAATGAGACAGAGACAGCCTCTAGAGCTGTACAGCTAATGGAAACCAACAAAAGACTTGAGCCTACAAAACAGAATTGATTGGGAGCACCAAAAAAATCCTCCAAGAATATGTATGTTCTTTTTTTTTCAATCACATCTAACAGTAGATCTGTGGTGGACCTTCTGGGAAAATATTCATAGTTTTCTGGTATCTACTACCTCCAGTTTTATTGTTCCCCTAATGGCTCTGTGGGTGGATTTGATTTGTCAGGCACTGTCACTTTGTAACACACATACCCACCAAGCCTCTGTACCCACCTCTTCATCTGTCCTTTATCTGTCTGAATTGGTCTTCCTGCTTGGCACAAAAGCATCATTGGATTCATCAATCATGACAGTCACTAATGTAATGATTTCAGAGCACATTTTTGTCCACTGTTGCATAGGTTTTCACTGTGCATTGCTTCACTGCTTTAGAGACACTGCAATACAATGAGTGCCCTATATACATGAGATTGTGATTTGCCAAAGAGCCCATTCCCAAATTGGGGTTGCATTACTCTATGGTTGAGACAGTAGTTTTTCAGACTCCTAGAAATGAGTCCAATAAGTGAAGCTAACAACGACTGATTGCGATTGCTTCAACTAATCCAAAAAATGAATGAAGTCCTTGTTTTCCTCATGAATGCGCTTTAAAAGTGTGTGAGCACATCACAGCTACAGTAACATGGGCAACAGCTCATTGGTGACAAAACCTACAGCACAGAGCCACTGGATCCACCACAGCCAGGGTCAGCTTCGACGGGAACTGAGGAGGATCCGTTATTCACTGGGGCACGGCCGGCCCTCAGCTCAGACGAGCCACATTTCATTCCGTACCTCACCAGCTGGAGGTCAGCTGCTCGACATCCCAAGTCAGCAGTTTGGACCGAGTGAGCGCAGCGGCAGTAAATCAGCACGCCGGACTGTGCAGGAGGACCTGGATGCCCTCTGTGAACACTGCAGTCAAACAAACAAAGCCAGAGAAGTATCTGAGATGCGGACACAGGCCACTGCTATTGATCTGCTCTCCCTAATCCGCTCATCTGCTTGATTGATCCTGTGTAGCAGGAACAATCACTGATCTTTTGATCAATTAGATCTTTTTTTGTCTCCAGTTTCAGTTTCTCATGGTTTTAAGGGATTTCAGTGAGGATTTTCTGTGAAAATTGTATTTTGTCTTCTGTAGGATTTTCATTTCACATATCTAACAGGGTCTGGAATTTATTTTCATGTTTTCTGGAAAATGTAGGGTAAGGGTAAAAAAGCTATTTGTAAATAAACTCAAGGTAATGTATTTTTATTCATGCCAGACATACCGTAATTCATTTATTAAAAGATTGATGTATAAGGGTTTGAAATGTCCAACACAACATTGATTTGGGGGTGCCTTTGTCAAAAATTCACTATTGGTGTCCTTTAGAATCGAGTCTCCAGACAAGGCAATGTTAGTACTATGAAAAGCAGGCTGGGGGTAGGACAGGGTTTTCTGTTGGCCACAGTGGTGTATTATCCTGCAGTTTGTAAGGTCCTTGTGGCGTGCTGTGATCTCTGTGTTCACACAGTGACCTCTGTTATTACCTGTCAGTTTGTTCTATCACTCATTCAGTTTGCATATTGAGAAGCACATGTCATTGGGTGGAGGGTGGTCAGGTGACTGGAGTTGGCCTCAGTGCAGTGCCAACTCACATTTGATTGGGTGATTGGTAGTCAGGGGGTTGGAGCAGGCTTCAGTGCTTCAGTGCAGTAACAGCTGTGCTGATCAGGAAGCATGGCAGGTCCCTTCTGTCAGTCTAGTCAATAGATAGTCTGTGTTATTATTTAGCTCTACTTAGTCATGGATTACTAACAAAGAAATATGGCGACAAACCAAGAAACTTAGCAGAGGTTACCCTATGAAGGCTCTAACCTGCAAAGGAAAACATGTGCTTTCTGAAAACTGGGTGTTTTGCTGTCATGGCAAATATGTCATGGAACAATTTCCATTTCCATTCATTCTTCAGCCATGACTGGTGTATCTTTGGCCGGGAACAAATGCAAGTCCAACATAAAAAAGACACAGGCTGCCACCATACAAGCCTGGTTATGTGTATGTGAAATTGGGGTTTTATTTTGATTATCTGTATTTCTTATTGCTTTCAGAACAAGCAACCACACTTTGATGCTTCCTCAGAACAGATACATTCATATTCAAATCCTGAATGTAAACATTTTAAATTATTATTCTACATATATATTCCAGCACAATAGCAATGACAGCTATGACTCCAACCTAATTACCACATGGTGAGAAGCTGTTGAGCGCTACTGTTGGGTATCATCCGCCAATGTGTTGTCAAAGTTTTGTATGTTACCGTAGAATGTGGACTGCCCATTCAACAGCAGCTGTTTCCCTTTAGAGTATAAAAATGCTTCTGTGGAGTATGCTTTTCAGTGAATTTAGATTCCTCTAAGGTTTCTTTTCTCTCATCATTTTGCCTAAAGATGTCCTTGGAGTCATCACACTCTTCCCCTCTTCTCTTTTACATCCTCTCAGTTCACTCTGTCTCCACCTCTAGTTTGTCTCACATCAGTTTCTCTTTCAGTTTATTACTGCTTCCCTCTGTCTTATTCATCGCACCCTGTTCCACTGTTTTTGACAGTCTGATTTTGCTTCATATTTTCTTTCTGAAGTGCACACATCCTGAATGATTCGTTTGAAAGTGCCCATTTACCCCCCCCCCCCCCCCCCCCCCCAACCTCCACCCTCACTCTAGCCTGACGTGTCTGGCGTGTGACGAGCCCCAACTTGCATGGCAGGCATTGTTTTAGGAGATTTACCCAAAAACCACACCTGAAAAGAACAAGAGCTGAACAGTCAATGAGATTTCAGGGGCTGATAAATGCCTGCATGGGCCAGGCTGGCCTGGCCTGAAATGGCTCCAGAGCCGGAGGCTGCAAAACACTTGCTGGCCCAGCTCTTCCATTCGCCTGTGAAGTAGCATAGCTCTCACAAAGCTCACCACAGATTTATGGAAATAATTAATTCTGAAGAAAGAGGAGCGCGGCTGCTATAATTTATTCATTTCAGCGTGGCACTGTCTGCGTGGCATCGCCTAGCAGGAATTGAGCTGGGGATTGGAGAAAAGACTTTATTACCAGGTGAAGAACTTGCCCTTGAGGGAAAATATAAATTCATAATAAGATAAGCCATCCACTTTGGTTTATGTCATGTATATAAAAACAATAGGTTGCAGGCACAATAATAGTTGTAATTTCTCAGCAGTTATATTTTGATTTTCTTTTGAGAGATTTGTTGTTGTTAATAAAAAAAAAAAAAAAAAATAGACCTATGTATACAGCTTAGTTTGAGGTCTGTGCTGTAGTAGGCCTTTGAAGTTACTATGCACCCTTGCTATGCCAGTCCAGGTTCCACATAACTTGCCAGTTCTGGGAGCTGCAGCCAGAGCAAGCAATGCGCCTACAGGCCAGCAAGCAAACCTCAGAGCCAGACACAGTCTGATATAGGGTCAGAATGATGGGAGATGACAAGCAGGATAATGGGGGTGGGGGCGGTGCTCACTGTTGCAGTGCAATACAGAATGTGACAAGATGGCTGTGGTAATTAAGAGTCTTGTTGGTTTTTTGCTGGTACCTCGGTTCCTTCTCCAAACTCCCTCTGGCTCTTGACTGCACCACACACATACACACACACACACACACACACACACACACACACACACACACACAGTCACACACACCCTCCTAAGTCTGTGTCTTGGCCTAGCTCTGTTCGAGATTATGACTCTGTTTGTCCTTACAGTGTGCCAAGCCAGTGTCTCCCGGGGGTTCCACATGACTCATTTTGTCACACTTGGGACGTTCTAATTTCCCAGTCCCCAATGTGTTTGCAGTCTAACACTGTTTAGTTTTGTGTTGCTTATGTTAATTTTATTTCCATGCATCAGTCCATTTGACATGACCTTGGCATGAAGATCTTAAACATCTTATTTCTGTTCAGGCTTGAGTACCCATGTGTTGGCAATACTTGTACCGTTTTTTTTTTTTTTAGTACTTTTAACATGAGTCACAGAAGTGAGAGTAAATTGAACTTGTTTATTTAAAATAAAGATGGAGCTTTCATTTTCCTCTAACATATCACATCCAGTGGCTTCTTTCACAAATTCACACTGACATCTTCAAAGAATATAAGAACTGTTAGGCTGTATGATCCAACACATTTAAGCAAGACCAACCTTTGTACTTGGATATTTTTTGTTCCGAATTCATATTCATTATACTGTGGCTGAATAATGAAAGCAGTATCTTGTTTGTCTGCATGCACTGCTAGAAACAGTGCATTTTATGCCTTCAGTGAAGTTCTTTAAAGAACAAGTGTGTAGCAGTGTGTAGAGTCTGAATGGAAGCCTACGTCTTATGACTGTACTGAGGTGTAGGTAAATCTGAGCATACTGTGTTTTGACTCAGCCTAGGACAGCAGTGTTAGGAAAACAGGAAATGTGAACAGAAAGGAAGCCCCAAAAATCATGGTGAACCTAGGATCTGGGTGACGCTGGATCAGCGCAACACTGACCAAGTACTGTCAGCATTCCCACAGGAAATGAGAGAGGGAAGAGGGAGAGGAAGCGATTGAGTGAGAGACAGTGAGCAAGAGAGGTTGGGGGTGGGGGGTGGCAGTTTGGAGACTGAGTCTGCAGTGCAGTCTGGAGTCCTTGTGCGCCGGACACGTGACAGCCCCATAACTTTCCCAGCTGCGTCACCATGGAAACTGCCAGTAATATGCACAGGCTTTCCTGTCCTACCCTCCGAACGCCCCCCTTCCCCCATGCTCCCTGTCTCCCCCCCCCACCCCCCACCCCCTTTCCTTGAGGAGGAAAGAAAAGCAGTGACTGTCGACTCTCACACTGCAACAGGACCCCCTCCTCCCAGCCCCTCTGTCTCTCACGCTGCTGCCGCTGGGGCAGCTGGGAAAATTCAGTGAACTTCCTACCCACAGCCCCCCCCTCCACACCACCTCAGCTGGTTTCTTGGGAGACTTTTGTTTTTGTTTTTTCATGTGGGGTGTTTAGTTTCTTCTTTTGTTCGCCTTGTGTTGGGGAAGTGTGCTGGTGCAGGGTCCGCATCTGTCTTTGTAAGCGGACTCAGGGATCGTTCTTCAGTACCATAGCTTTCTGCAGCTGGTCATCGGACTGGTGAGCTTAAAGACCTGTGTCTAGCTCTTGTTTCCTGTTGCACGAGATCTCAGAGATAAGATTGAGAATTAAAGGTCATTTTCATGCTTTTCTTGGAATACATTTCCACCTGAGGTAGCTTTCTGGCTCCGCTTGTGCTTGGATCCGCATATAAAGGAGGTGTACCCTTAGGAACCGGGTTTGGACCAGGACCGGCCCAGCAGCCAGAGTAGTGTTGGCGTATTTACCCTGAAACCAGCTGCATCCCTTTTAATTATTAGCCATTAGCCTAGACACAGACAAGTCATGCCTGAATCCATTTTACTGATAACTGATGCGTGCAGACTCTCAAATGTGGTTAAATAAAGTGGGGGTGTCCAAGCCTGAGATTTTATTTAATTTACTTTTTACTTATTTGTTCAGAGGATGAATAACCTCTCCTTAGGTCAGTCAGGGTCAAGCTGTGCCTAGAAGCAGAAAATGGTGCGTGTGAGCAATAATCCAGAAAAGCACAGCTGCAGAGCTCATGAGAGCAGCGCAAACACACAGGAAGGGCCCATGTGGCCCCGCCCAGCCACACTGACCTCATGGACTGCAGGGTTAACACTCAGCCAGACTGAGGGCCACATTCTGGCCCCTAGTTTACTCAGCAATAGGAGTCTGACAGGGTTAGGTTAGCCCATCATGTTCTAAAAAATTAATGGCAGCACTCTTTAGTTCAGCTTATTCAGGTTGTGTGTCTTATGCCTTTGGTTTTGGAGCATGTGGTTATCTTGGCAGAAACAAGTTCGTTTTTTGTAATTGAACTGAAGAAAAGTGACTAACCAGCACACAGCTGTTACAAGGATGGTTTTAAGTATCTGTCTTTGGGTTTCATTACACATTTCAAAGAACAACATGAGGTACCACAGAAGTTTGTGTATTCATTCTGCTTTTCAGTCAGCACCATAGCCTATGAGTTACATTTTTTAATTCATAGACAGTGTGATAATGAAGTGTATTTTTGTCATGTTATGTATGGCTGGTCCCTGCCTTACGGGCTAGGTTCTAATGCTTTAACAGTAAGGAACAAATTCAAACAAGCATTGTGTTCTGTGAATGCCCAGCATGGTTCACTGATCACCAAAATTAACATTAAAGAGAACATTTTTTTTGAAAAAGGCAGTTGAGTGTAATTTTGCCTCCTTAGAGTGTGTTGTGTTTAGATTGAATCAAGCCCCTTTATAAAGGCCTATGCACCTGGCACCTGCAGCTTAGTGTGCTTGTTATGATCTCTATCACTGTGCCTTTTCAAGCTAGCCATAGCTGGCTACTGATAACATGGGCGTGGTCTCTGATACGCTACACACATTTATCTCGGTATAGCAGCCCCCCTACTTCCTGCTGCAATGGACCATGACACCATTTGCAGCTGGTACTCTATATAAACACATTGGAGAGCTCATTCTGATTTGACTGTCTCAAGGAATCATTCCGGACACTTTTGTGCACATTTTTGGGTGTGACTTAGGCTGGGACTCACCACAGACTTCTGCTTGACACACACTAATTGACTTGTCTCCAGGGCCTCATAGCCAAGTGGCGCAAGAGGTGATGTTGGCATGAAGTTGGTCCTCCCCAAAGCACCACAGCCTCAAGAATTAAACATGTATTCCTTCTCATGTATAGTGGTAGAGCTGTTCAGTTTGGACCATTACTTTAAATGCTCACTCAATGTTGCTGATGTAGCTGGATAGTACCTGAGGCATTTCAGGTGAACGTCTTGGTACATTTGTTGGTTCTTGTGCACCAGTTAAACCTGCAACTTTCAGGTTCCAGGCCTTGTTCTCTCTTTCTGCCCTTTGACCCCTGATGGGCACCAGGAATGGCACACAGTGATTGAGATCTCAGATTGAGCTGCTCCCTTGTTGCTTCTCAGTAAGATATTCTACTGCTACATAGATGGCAGAACACTAATTTGAACCATTCCAGGTTTTTAAAAAATAGGTTAGTGTGCAGTTTCTTGTTGATGATCCTGCTTTCGGTAAGACCTAGAATAGCCAAGAGCATTCCTTATTTGTGCAGTGATTTCCAGCCCTATATTACTTCAGCCCATTCCAGCATATTTCTCATCTGTAAAGTGGTAATGACCATGTGCTTCCCTGAGAAAGGTGTGTGCAGAATAGTAATGTAATGCTTTGAAAGAGCAGGGGGAAGCAAGGGAGCGACAGAGGCAGTAGAGGTGGCTGATTAGTCTGAGTCATCCCCCATAGTGATGGGTTAGGAATGACTGCCACAGGTGCAGCAGGTGTGCCGCTTGGGTGGTGTATGGGTGATGGTGGTGGGGGAGACGAGTGCTCTGCTGTCCAGAGTGACCACTCAAACACGGTGCCTCCCTCCACGGTAGTCAGAAACAGCTGGGAGCACACAGCACAGGCCACAGGAATGTGATGGCTTTGACCATGAGGAAAACCTGAACAAGACAATTGCAGTTTGCAGCTTATGGGCTGGCTATTGCACTCTGTCCTATACAGCCTGTATTTATGGTGGTCTCTTTGTTATGGGTAGTTAACAGTTAATAGTTGATTTTTTATATCAACATTACTTTTTTGTGTAATACTGTAGTGTAAAGTGTAACCAAGCATGGTTCCGTAAAAGAGTTCAATTATGCTGGATACAGAGCAGGCTAATTGTTAGCCATCCAGTAGAAATAATGCCATCTCAGCGTCAAAATGTAATGCCCTTACAGTAGCATTGTCTGGCATTACTCTCTGTAGCTACTGAAGACTACTGCAGTGCATGGGCACACCTCTTTCAGTGACATTAAGTTCACCTCTCATTGTTTGTTTTCAAAGCTTGGCTGAACCCTCAGAGAGGATTTTAGAACTGGAATAAAAAGGAGAAAAACATTGTTGGTAGTGCTTACATTCTCTAACACAG
Source organism: Albula glossodonta (assembly GCA_019788955.1). Classification (NCBI taxonomy): domain Eukaryota; kingdom Metazoa; phylum Chordata; class Actinopteri; order Albuliformes; family Albulidae; genus Albula; species Albula glossodonta. The sequence continues at coordinate 8,022,119 of JAFBMS010000006.1, read as the reverse complement.
CCATTGCCTTGGGGTCCCGACCCCAACTGGGGTCGTGAGATGATTTCTAGGGGTCGCCAAATCATCAAAGATATAAATGGGCAATATTAATATTAAATTACATAATTTCAAACAGGGAGTTGTTTTAGTTGTTTTCTGCTTCATTGTTTGTCCCAAATTCATTGTAGCCTATCAACTGCATTTGTATGATCTGAACTGTGTGCGTGAGATTATGGTCAGTGACACACAGCAGGAAAAATAAACAAAGAAAAAGAAAAAAAAACCCTGGCACGTCATTGCTTTAGCCGCAGCTGCAGCAAGTTTGCTAGCTGGAAAAATGGAGCGATGGCTTAAAAAAAAAAAAAAAAAGGTGTTCCAGCTCAAGATGATCAGCAGCAGGGGTCCCAAGATCAGCCACCAGAAAGCCTACCACCACCTGAGAAACATATGGCACTGGGGCCAACACCGGCGGCTGATAAAGGTTCAAGGCTCCGTAAATATCAGCCCAACTTTTTAAAATATGGCTTTTCCTACACAACAAAAAACAACATAGACTACCCACAGAGTGTCATTTGCTCTGAAGTGCTGGCACACGAGAGCCTTATGTTTTTCAACGAATCCAAAAGTGTTTCAAAATACAATAATAAGGAAACTAATAGCTGAAATGTGATCATGTGAAAATTTATCCTTAGGCAGTAATGGTTAACAAGACCGTATCTGTAGTGAATGAAGTGTCCCTTTTACACAGTATCTATCAATGTGGCTTGACCTCACACAGACCATATCAATTGAGCTCCAGTGTGACTGCCACTGAAGGCCTGCACATACACAGTATCAACCCAGCCCGACAGGAGTGCCTCTGCAGGCTTCCTCATACAGACCTTATAAGTCAAGCCCCAATGCAAGTGCCTCTTCAGGACCCTTTAACAAACAGTATCAATTGGGGCCCACAGTAAATGCCACTTCAGGCTCCCTTCAGACAGACAGTATCAGTCAAGCCCTGATGTGAGTACTGCTGCTCCCTCACTCAGAGGAGTGGAAGACACTCATTGGGTTAGCCTGGGGTCTTGGCTTTGCACTGCCTGATGTGCAAAACAGGACCTGCTTCTGCTGAGGTTTCTGGGTATAGTGTAATAATGGAAAGTCCATGAGGAGTTACAGGCTGTACTTCGCAACAGCGTATGACTTGGAATGATTATTAAGACTTAAAATCAAAATAATAACTCATTATGAGCCGTTCTGCTTTTTTGTGATTCATTTTTATTTACCTTTTTTAGGGTTTTAGCCTGTGATATGTTTTGGCGATATGTACACAGGTACTATTTCTACTTGTTTTGTTTTTGCTTGTCTGTGAGGACTCTTGTGTTTTGGATCTCTGACTTGTTTGGTAAGAACAGTAGTTACTCGTTGTGTTGTTGTTGGCCTGCTGTGGCCTATCTATGAGCCTGGCTGTGAATATCTCTCAGCAGGCAGGCTGAGCCCTCAACATCTCGGAGGAATTGTCTGGTATTTTTGGCATCTGAGACATGAGTGTATTGTTTTTTTTTTTTTTTTTTTTTTCTCTTCATAATCTAGTGTCTATAAATAGTGGCACAGAAGGGACACTCCCTGAATGCTGATGGAGGAGTCTCTCTCTCTGTCTGTCTCTCCCCCTCCCCCCTTTTGTTCCCTCTCCCTCTCTCTATCTCCCTGAACATATCAGTTAACTTTTGAATTTACTTTATTGGTATAATTTTATTCAGTATATCCAAAGCAAAACTGACAAAGAATCGCAACAGGTAGCAAAGAACGACCTGTACAATTAAATCTTTCTCCATCTTTGAATATTTGAGGATTTTTTCTTTCCCAGCATTTATCGTTCTTTCTCTCTTTTCTTCTCTCTCTGCAGACCTTATTCTCTCTCTTTCCATCAGTTGTGTTTGGCCTGTCCTAATGTACTCTCCCTCCACTTGTGGGGCTTTGTATGTCGCTCTGTGTGTAAGGCTTCTTTTCTGTGGCTCGATTGATCTTATCCCTCCCCTATGTGAGCTAGGCCAGTATCCGAGACTGGACTGATGGCTGTGTCCTCTCTTAGCTCGCAAGCTCTAAGAGGACTCAGCAGTTTATAAGCGGTCAGCGGGCAGTCACTCTTTAATTGAGAGGTGTTTGCAGATCTCTGTGTGGGGCCGTTAGGGGGCCAGCTATGGTCAACACTTTCAGGGGCCGGCCTTACCCAGACTCCCTCCCCCAGCCCCATTGAATGTGAGTGTGTTGTGGCTGCGTTGGGATGGCCTGCTCTTCTCTGCAGAGGCAGGAAGATAGAGCAATATTAACAGCACTGTGTTCGGCCAAGAGCACTTTATGGCAGGGATTATGTCGCTAGTGCTGTTTACAATAAATCTTCAATTAGCAGGCCTTCAAGTGGCGCAGAGCTCGGTTAGTGTTTAAAGAGTGACTCTGCCTGTGTACACTTCCTTGAGCGAGCCCCGTACTCCGCATGCAGGGAGCTGGAGCACAGACTGCAAGATGGCCGTGTGCGTGCCCCATTTCACCGCGCTCTGCCAAAAGAACCGTGCCACGCCCCAGGCCATTCATAAGCCTGTCTGTTCACCAAACACCAAGCCAAAAGTTACCCGCATTTACAATCACTGAATACAGCTCTGCAGGGGAGAAGTGCAAGTCAAAAAATCATGCACATCTGGTCACCAAACATGGATTACTGTAGTGTCGGGGGGGGGGGGGGGGGGGAGGTTAAGCCTCTGTATCAGTCACATGCTAAAGAAAATAGAGACCACACCCTACCAAAGCAGTCAGTATAACCTGCGTATTTAAACTGAAGGACACAAATAAACCTGGCACTTTAGACATCATGTGATCATGGTAAGACAGGTCATTTGTTAATTGTGAGGTCATGTGATGACTATGAGACGGGTAAGGTTCAGACAGGGATGGACTTTCTCCCATGCTGTAATATACAGACAAATCAACCAAGGCTTTGGACACAAAAATGATTGCTTTTGTAAATTGGATTATTTTTACACAGATAATTACAAATTAGCAGTTAATGGTGAGCAACGCACAGTCAAATGAGCCACTACATCTACAGCAGCCTACTGTCACTCTCGAGAAATATGGTTACTTCTGGGTCGATTGGTAAATCTGTACTATAAACATATTTCCTAGCCTCTGCAAGTATACCAAGTTCATGCTTCACTGTATAGTGCAAATTTCAGTAATGCTGTTTAACCCAACTGAAATTGAAAAATGTAATGTCCTAATTCTGTGACATTTGTTTTAACATTGTGTTGTACAGCTGCTATACAACATAATGTTTTTTCTGCACTATAACATTCTGAAGGTTGATTTTGGGTCAGATAAGGTTACTTCATATCACCACAGAGAATAAACCAAGGGGGTACTGAGCAGTAAAAAATTACATTGTGAGGGTCTTAACACTTGTGTAAATATTTACAACTTATTACAGTTCCATTTCATGCAATATAAAAAAATAAACTCAGAAATTTTACAATCTAGCTAGCTCTAGTTATATTATAGTTATTTAGCTGACACTTTTATCCAAAGTGACTTACAGTTGATTAGGCTAACCAAGGGCTTTTGTATGTTTGCTCTGAAGCATTGTGCTGCCATTGTGCTGTAAAAATAAAAAAAGAGTTTTTAAAAATTTGAACAGAGGAGAGTTTCTGTGGGGTTCATGGGTTGGCTGGCTTTTGGTGTCTGTTTGCAAATTAGGAGGCGGTGAAGTCACACTCTGGAGACTTGTGTGTGTGTGTGTGTGTGTGTGTGTGTGTGTGGCCCAACACTAATCAACAGTGCATAATAAGGGAGAGGCAACTGATTAAAAGAAACTCTGCTGTGCAGATGGAGGTTGTAGTGTAAGTCTTTCTATGTGTGTGTACATATCAGTACACATGGGTATATATGTGTGTGCATTCTTGTGAGATAGTGCTTGTAGATGTGAGCCCGTGTGTGTGTGAGTGTGTGTATGGGGCTCTGCTCTGCTCTTTGTGTGTATGTTAATTTTCATGTGCTCTTGTGTGATGCACATCTGAGTGTTCTGGCCTCTGCTCATGTTTGTTTGGGTGCACATGCATGAGCGTGTCTGTGTTTGTGGGGTGGGGGCATGGGCTCGTCTCTGACCGCACACCTCATGCAGAGTGTAAGAGAACAACACATGTGGGTCTGACTGGGGATCAGAGTGCCTTTCTCTCAGCTCTCTGTAATCCACTCATTAGCATCTGTGTGTCCTCATGACTGTGCTTTGTGCTGTTGAATTACTTCAAAGGGACCGGTCGGCTCCATTCAGTTAATGGCTTAATTGGAACATGTTGGACATATTGATTTGTGATGTGGAGTGGAAAATAGAATCACTCAATAGATGACACTGATACTATAGCAATGCTCCCAGCTGCAGTTATCTCACTTTCTGGGCCTAGAGGTGAGGTCCTGGCGGCTTTTAGAATGGCTCTAACAGAAAAACAGTTGAAAAGGGTGATGCGGGGTAACATCTTGTGTCAGCAATCCCTTCACTACACACACAGCATATCATTCCCTTATCACCCCTTTGTACCAGTCTCTGCACTGAATTTCGCTTTCCACTGGGTACTTTGAGCTGGCATTCAGTGTCCCTCTTCATCCCCATACTGTCCTCTGCTCTGAACGCATGGTTTTGAAATGTGCTATAAACAGACAGTGGTTGTCAGTGATGTAACTCCATGTCACGCTCACGTCTGGCAGTCAGCGTAAGCCTCGCTTAAGCGACTGGGTAACTGCTACGCTGGCAGGTCGAGGTGCGATGGCGCTTAGCCGTGTATGAGTCATCTGTCTACTGAAACGACACATACGGTAACAGCACGTCCCTTCCTCGTACATGACAGAGATCTGGAGCTCAGCTCGAGCCACACCTCCTTTCTGCTCTAGAGCCGCTCCCCCTCCCTCTCAGCTCTCTAAATATGTGCATAAATATGTGTCAGTGAAAGCCATAGTTACTCACTGTGCTTTTATGTTCATTTTCACAGTGCTAAACAGCACTGTTTGCCTACTCTTCAAAAGCAGGCAGGTATAACTTTTTTTGTGGCAAATGACAAGCTATTATTTTTTATCATAATCCGCACTTTTCAGATAAATTGTCTTGGAGAGGGGGAGGGGGGTGCATATATCAAACAGCTCTGTCTCACGAATGTCATCTTGGTGTATTCTGAAAATAACATTGGGTGTCTTGTAACTGCTCCTGATATAACCATCACACTGTTTCCTATTTTCTGCCACGGTGCAACACAGTCCGATCGCTGCAGCGTCCCGGAGTATGGATGCTCTGTTTGCATGTTTTCCACGTGGCGATAGGATAGAAAAATGGGAGAGTAACAGCAACTAGGCGGAGAAGCTTGTAGAGTAGGGAGTGGAGGAGAGAGATTGGGCATGGAAGGGTGGGGTGACAGTGGGGGGGGGGGGAAGTGACGGGTTAGAATTATGCAGGCAGTGCCCTGGGGGCTTGTAGTGAGAGCAGAGAGGGTTGAGGGTTGGGGGGTTGGGGAGAGGGTTTCGGGTCAAGCTCTGTCTTCATGATGCTGATATGAGCAGACACTGAAATCTCTCAGATTCACAAAGTGAACTGCAGGGTACAGCATTTCTTTCACTACACAAAATGAAGGACTACACAATGGTAGGAGTGAAGGTGCCTTGTTAGCTGGGATTTAATAATAATTATATATTTTGAATGTTTGACAGCTCCAGAGATAAAGCATCCAGAAAATAGAATCATGCTCTAACAATACCTGTTCCCTGAGTCTGGTTTGAAACTCCAGAACACTGTTTGTAACAGGAAAGTTAATAATATCAAAGTCTGATGTTTTCATATGAGGTACCTTTGGCACTCCTCCTTAAATATTGATGAGTAAAAAATAAACAGTTTTTCCTTGTTTTTAATCAAGTAAATGTAGTCTTGGTACTGTTCATCATTGTTGCTTTATCTCATTAAGGAGAGCCCATAAGTAGTGGGTAGCATTATCTTTCATATGCTTAACATCACAACAAGTGTCTTAAATCTATTTCTTAATGTAATATGTAATATGTTTGTTGTAATTTTCTTGTAATGATTTCAAGCACAAAGTATTCAATAGACAGTTGTCATTGAAATTGTAGTGGGTTTTAATGAATGGAAAACAGTGGGAGAAACTGAGTCAGAATTATTTTGAAATAATGAAAGCTTAGATCTTCTGCTTCTTGCTTACTGTCACAGCTTTACAGTATTCTGTCTCCCCCATTAGTGTTGATATTTCTAGGTCTTTTCCCTATTTGTTTATATGTGTGTATGCATGGGCATTAGTGTGTACATGTATTGAGTTGTTAGCCCATGATTGCATTTCAAAGCCCTTTTCACACCGTGACCAGTCCGTCGCTTTGATCTCTTTGTGTGTCACATTGAACCAAGTGGAAGACCTTTTCAAATGAAAATGACCAAGATGCAATGGAGACAAATCTGAATGCTTGCTTTTACTTTGACAGAGGACTGGCATGGCCTACACTCTCAGGCAGTAATGTGCAGAAGTCTCTGGACATGAACATATCCCTTTAAATCCGGTGGCAACGGGGGCTGGAGGGACTGCATGGGGAAAGGGCTCTCTGGGCCTCTTCTAAGAACTGCTCAAGCTCTATTGTAGCCTCTCTAGATCCTCGAGGGTCCGTCAAGGCGTCTCGGCCCTGGCCATAACAGCTTTTGTTATTGTAAGGGGATGAAAAGTGCCAAATAGCCCTGTACACTGAATCGAAATGTGTCAGTGCACTTCAGTTGCTCGACAAACAGGAGTGGGAATAGAGGGGGCTAGGTGAAAGGTTGAAGGGGGAGGGAAGGGCTCAGTGGAAGAAGCTGTCATTGTATGTGGTCCTCTCCCACATCCCTACTGATGCTTAAGCCATCACCTGCATAGCAAGAGTGATCTCTCTTAAGTACAAAGCAGTGAAAGGGTGGCAAATGACTCTGTTGTCAACGTAACCTTTTTGCAAATGAGAAATGATCAGGAAAATGCAGATTGTTGCCTTGAGAAAATGAAGGGATCAGAAATATTATAAAATATTAACAAAAATAAAAGCGAGTTAAAACAATGCCACCAGAAAACACATTTGAATTGAATGTCATGATTGAATGACATAATTTGACATAAAGTTCATGCTTAAATTTGAATTGAGATGTATTCAGCCTCTCAAAAGCAACCCCTTTATTTAAAAAGTAAAATTCAGCTTTTTGGTGGCACTGTTTCAACATCAAGAAAATTTTCAAGGAAAGTAATAGAAAACAGATATCCTGAATAACTTCCATGTTACAGAGTGATGAGCCTAAAACCAGGGAACTTACTGATGATGTGTCATCTCAGTTAGTGCTAGGAAGCTGTTCTGTCTGTAGTTATCATGTGTAAATGCTTATGAAAGTAAATTAACATGCATACATTTTATGTTGTTACTGTGATTTAAAAAAAAAAAAAAAAAGTATGGTATGCTGTGGCTTTTGTACCTATTTATGCCTTGTGGACACTAGAATGAAAAAAACAGGCCAGTTATATTCTCTAAATGCCAACCAGCTCAGACTTACACTCATGTAACTCTTTATTCAATAATTTGAGCACATCAGACAGTTTACTGCTATCTGCTTTGTTTTGCGAGATGGCAGCTTTGATATGCTGTAAGAAGATAACCATTGGTTAATAGAATTACATGTACTGTAAATTAATAGGGAAATTAAGAGGTAATTTACATAGAGTGCAGCTGATTTGTTCCAGTTGTGATTCGGTGAATATGCAAACATGCAGTGTGTTATGAGATTTAAAAAAAAAAAAATGAAAAAAGATTCTTTCTTTCTGTATAGAGGAATTTTGATTAGACATTAACTGTGTGCTACTACTGAATTTCAAAGCTAATCCTGATGAAGGTATTATATTTTGATAACTGCCTAGAATAATATTAGAGCGCCTTGCTGTTTACTTAGAATACTGTTCGATATTAATACATGCATATTATAAATGCTTATTGATAAAGTCTTCTCTTATTATCCAAAGTGGGTCAGCTGGGCCTGTTTTTACAGATATGTAACATATCCTTTATTATGGGGTTAACTGTTTTGAAATTGAAATTACTTCAGAGAGCTTGTCATTAAAGTGTCTGTCTGCCGCATTGTGCAAAGGTAGTGTAATTGAGTCGTTAAACCAAGATCCTGAATAACCATAATTAGTAAGCGTCCCATGACATGACTGCAAAGAAGAGGGGGATCTCTAACTTGTTAATCATTCCCCAGGTTAATGAATTAAATATAACCCTCTTTCTAACTCAGCTGCTATATGTGGCAAGCTGTGTAGCCTTCACACAGCACCTACACGAGGTAATTGCTATTTTTCACCCCCCACTCCAATAAGTGCTCTGCGGTCAGTGAGAAGGGAGATGCTGTTATGAACACCATTCATTTATTTTTCTATTAAAAATGTACGTCAAATTGAGATTTGTTAATTATTTTTTGTGGGTGAGTCAGGTTTTTGGCTGCCATGGTTTTTTTATTGTACTGAAATGTATTCATTTTCTGAAGAATTTGTGAATTAGTAATCTGTATTCATCCTGTCTAAATCTACATGCTGATCAACCCAGGAAACACTGACAAGCCTATAGGGTTGTTTAGCTTATAATGGAGGCTTCCAGAGTGCCCCCTGGTGGCTATAGAGAGTCCTGTGTGCTGGTCCTGAGATGGAGATGAGAGCCTGCAACACTGCTGTGTGTGAATCGGAGAGAAGGGTGGGGGGTGGCCCTGTGTGTCTGCTGAGACAGATTAGATATGACAGCCAAAATGGAATGTACACCGCAATCTCTCTCTCTCACTCACTCACTCACTCTTCTCTCTCTCACACACTCTATTTTCCTCCTTTCTCTCCCTCTCCCTCTCTCTCTGGCTTGTCTTCCCTTCCCCCTCCCTCTTTCACTCTATTCCACTGTCTTTGGCAGTCTTTGGTTCCACCCATTCTGAACTCATTCTGTCTCTTTTCCCCTCCCCTTATCTTGCCTTTCTCTCCTCCTCTCTCTATTTGGGATGGTCTGTATGGCTGCACCGTGGGTGGTTTAGCTCCTGTGGCGACCCCTGCGGTCATTTCCTGGGGGAACTGATGTAAAACTCAGTACTCTGTCAGCATTGCTTTTGCTGAAGGTACTCTTAACCTGCTTTTTCCTCCATTTTTATGCTGGTATACAATGGTCTGTCAGTGCTGTTCAGCAAAAGAGAGTGTTTGTGCTGCTCTGTAGGTGTGTGTGTGTGTCTGTGTGTGTCTGTGTGTCTGTGTGGGTGTGTGTGTGTGTCTGTGTGTATGTGTGTGTGTTGTGCTGTGCTGTGTTTGGAGATGGGCAGGGGGGGATCACCACTCTGGAGAGCTGAAACCCTGCTCTGTGTGAAAGCCACAACACGACCCTCCCCTGACCCCATTGCTTTCCCTTCCAGAGTTGCTCCAGTGGTAGCGGAGAGCCAGGATAGCAGTGCATAGCTGTGCTGTTGTTGGTGCAGAGCAGTGCTGACCTGTGTCTGGTGTCTGAGGAGACCCTGTCCTCCTTTCGGCCCTGTGTCTGGGTCAGCTGGCCTCAGTGTGTTTGCATGGTTTCTGGAGCAGGGGGGTGTCTGTGTCTGTGTCAGCATGGGGGTGACCTGCTGGGCTCCCTGTGTCTGACACTAGGCCAGTCTCTGTTGGGGGGGGGTGCTCTTCCCGCCTGGGGGGTTGGGATAGAGAGATGTGTGGTGAGCTTAGGATCCACCCCCAACCCCCAGCTACTCCCCAACCTTCCCCCACAGTAATAAAACGTGAACAGACAGCGTAGCGTGAAGAAATGTACATCCCGCAGCCGTGGCAGGATGTACACTGATTGGGGTTATTGGGGCAGAAGGAGTGAACGTCCCTCCGGGGCCTGGCTGCTGCTCCCCTCTTGCTCCCTGGAGCTGAGACCCCATCATGAGGGGGAGCAGGAAGGAGAGGCCACCGCCCACAAGCATGATGGGGCCTTCTTACTTGTTTATCTTGAACACACAGCCCAAACCTCCCCCACAGCATGGCTCTGCCGCCTTATGACCAGCAAACAGATCCGTTATGCCAAAAAAGACAGCAACAAAAGGTAGCAGTACCACAAATTTATTGCACCACCTCAGACCACACCAGCCAGTGCAGAATGACAAATCTGTCAAACACCGTGAGGCTAGTTCTGGTAACAATATTGTTATAAGAGTTTTTGCAATTATATTGTTTGAACAATTTATTTGAACTTTCCAGCAACTGTCTATTAAAAGATTTGCTGTGTGCAGTTGTCGTGTTTAAACAAATAAAGGCTGTTATTTATCATTATTCTTGCTGACTTCAACCCAGTGTTTTAGATTATTGAAATATTGAGATATGTTGTATAGTGCCATTTTTCAAAAAAAAAATATGGAGATATTGTTTTTAAACAATATCGCCCAGCCCTATCTTTACGGTAGATTTTTTTTTTTATGTTTGCTTTTGCCTCAAACTGCAGTTCATTCAGAAGACTGCCGTGCAGTTCTGGAGTGACAGGCTGAAGGTAAGCAGTAGAAAAACAGAATAGAATTCTACAGTAAATGGGTGATTGATGATGTGCAGAAAAGTGACAGAGTGGAAATGCACAACAGAGTTACCTGGTAGAGATGTGAAGTTATTGGGAAGGGTAGAGGGTAGCATTAGAAGGGGGAGTGACAGGTTCATGTGTGAGTTCAAGACACATCAACCATGGACTTATATCTGACAGTGTATATATGTATATACATACGTAGTTTGTATTGAGTACCATTTCAGCTCAGGCTCACCATCCTCTGAACAAATTGTGAGAGCATGGAGCACTGTGTAAGATAATGAACTTTAAACCAGAACAAGGCACTTATGCTGAAGGATATTAAGACAATTCAGTTGAAATGACATGTCATAACTTGTCTAATGCATGCTGTTAAGGTCTCATTGGACAAAAGGAATCATTTATGTTCCAGTTATAATTTTTTGCACTGTTATCCCAGAATCCTGGCTTTCACTCTGAGTTCTTACTCCTCCCTGGGAACTACTTCACACAGAAACCTCACATCCTCACTGCTGTAGCTCTGCAGCACTTTATGATTTCCCCTTGTCCTTTTCCCCAAACTGTGCCACATTTACACCCAGATCAGGCAGACCAGAGTACCTGCATACATACTGTGGCTTTAGCTGGGCCATGTATCCTTTTGTATTTGTCCTGCTAAGTGATATTCGCACCTCAGTTCCCCCTGGATAATCTGGAGGCCTTTTCAGTTCCACTTGCAGTCCTGTCCTGTCATTACAAAATGACTTGGCTCTGAATGTAACTCTCATCTTAACTCTGCACAGTTTTTGTTATTAACTGAGCTCAGAGTAAAGAGGTGTGCAGTAATCCCAAATATCCCCATTCTTAATTCCTCTAGTAATCCAGGGAAGGAGATTTTCTCTTAATGGGAAATGGATGAAATCTCTAATCTCAATTGCTTAACCTCTTTTTTATGTAAAATATTCACATTATTTTTTTTTGGAAATGAGTTTGTTTGGTGGCCAGGGATCCTGATACAGAAGAAAGAGAAAGCCGTGGACTGAACCCTCAGCCTGTCAATCTTAAAAGATATGCTGTATCCTAAAGCAGTCAAAACCATCTACTGAAAAGCCTCTAGTGAACCCTCATTGTAACCCATGGCATATTGTATTATTAGCTAGTTTGCAAGCAAGCTGACAGCTGCCTTTTTCTGTTTCTCTCATTTTCCATTAATCTGTTTCACTGACTCATTTCCTTTGTTCCTATAATAATCCTTCTGCTTCACTCCACTGCCTCTCCCTATTTCACTGCGCTGCTTCAGCTCATTTTATTCCTCTGTCTCAGTGTTGTGCAAGGTCCAGCATTTTGACTTCTGATGGAAAGACTGAGCAGTGCTTGCAGAGAGATGTAGGGCAGGGGAAGATGTGTGATGTAAGAGGTGGCAGATGGACAGTGCAGACAGCACTGCACCCTCTTGTGGGACAGGACTTCTGGGTACTGTACAATGTAATTTAGGGGCATAAATTAGGGGTGTGAGACAGAGATAGGTGGTTAGTATGTTAGTTCTTTATCAGCTCTGAAAGACCTGCTCTTGGGCCTTAACCTGCACGGCCACTTTGTCTACGTTTAGAGTGCTGGGATATGACACTGTGTTTAGGCGTTCACATTGTGTCTGACACTCAGCAGGCCGGCTCAATCCATGCATGTTTGGCTCATAATCAAAGGTAGTGATCAGTGGTACTGAAACCAGCAGGCATGACCTGTGACTGCAATCACTAGGTGTTGAATTAAGTGTTTTATTGTTTTAGCAGATATGTTGTGTCTATCTTTATTATTACTTTATTGTTGATTGTCTGGCTCAGCAGGGCATTGGTGTCTTGAGTGTGCATGGTTCACATAGCAAGGAAAGGGCTGGGATAAACATGCACACTCAAGACACCAATGCCCTGCTGGTTATCCCAGCCCTTTCCTTGCTATGTGAACCCTGGCCATGACCCCAGAGCCATCAAAGCCTTCCATGGGGTGGGACTGGCACAGAGCCAGTGACCAAACACCTCAGAGGCACTTTGCTTTTCCACTCTTCCCCCCACTGTTTCAAAGGAGTTTCACAGTCCACTGCTTATTTTTGCTTTCAGGATTTGGGGTGTCCTTTACCTCTGACCCCTGGTCCCCAAGCTAGCTGCAGCCCCTCTTTTCATCCCATCCCTCTCTCCTTCTCTGAGGTTTTTTCTGTCTCTGATTTCAGTCTCTCTTTTCTCTCCCTTTTTTCTTCTCTGCTATGCCTGCACTCTCCCTCTTAGTCTCTCCTTCCTGTTCTACAGCTTTCGCTCTCTCTTTCTTGTGCTCTCTGTCTCTCTTTCTGTCTCTCTCTCACTCTGAGTGGTCAGGTCTCTGGGTTTGTTCAGGAAGTCAGGCACATGTAGCAGATTCCCCTCCGGAAGGATATGGTAATTTCCATGCCGGTGGCTGATTGTAGAGGATTGGAGACTGTCTCACTGGTGGGCAGAAACTTTGCATGAATTTTGGTGCAATAGTTTGCACCATGAAATTGAACAGGTACCATCACACAAGCAGCACAAGGAGCGCGTGGTGTGTAGCATGTGGCTCCTCTTTTACTACCGTGAGTGTGAAATTACACCGCGTCAGAGCTCACCGCAGCTTATTCCTGAGATGGCAAGGAGCAGGATTCCAGGAATGACACCGGAGCCTCTCATAGCTAACCAGCTGTGCCCTCCCAGGTTACTCTGAACAGGGGGTCTCTTTCAGTAGGGAGATGTCTGAATGCACCCAATTTCCACAGGTACCCTCCTGTAAAAAAACTGCAGGGCACTGGGCACTGCACTCGTACAGGTCTAAATCCGAAAGTTAGCTCAACCTTGCTGTTTACCTTGAGTGAACATGTACATTGAAAGGGGATTGCATACAACATACAGCAGCACAGTTGCAGGTGAAGAAGTGTGCGTTGGCTCCTCTCAACATTTCAAGTACTGAAGACATTGAACCCCAGCTTGGCAACGATAATGATTATTTGACAAATGGGGGGTTCTTGAAGCGATGGAGAGTTAAAGTGCATGTTCATTTCAAAAGTGTGACAAATTAGTATGCTTTCAGTTTGCAGAGCATGTATGCACATCCGCAATAGGCCTGTCATGCGCTCTTTCATCTAAAGATTGTACATTCCTTCATTTGGATGGCTGATATGTTCCAATATGACTAAAATAAACTAAGCGCCCTTTCCCATGTTTCTCTGGATTCATTCATGGATGTCAGACCTATTTTTCTTGAGACAAAGAAGTGCAGATTTTCAAATCTTCATTACATGAAGTATGAATTCTTATGTTTTGCTACAGATGTTGTCGGCTATACTGTATTTTGCAGCATTCCATGTGATGTTTGAAGACGTCTGAGGTTGATAGTCTGTATTTAAATTGATTTGCATGTACAATACCAATACCTTAATATTCCAATATTAATGTAAGAAGTCCTTCTGATAGTTTACATCATGCTGCTCCCCAGCCTCTTCATGATCCCCTAAAGCAGGGGTGCTCAGCCTTACAGTGACTCCCTCCTAAATCCATGCATAAACACCAGTCTTCAGATGAATTGTGGAAGTCGTGTTGGAAGTCTTGTTCCATCTCAAAATGCGACCTGTACTTTGTCTTGATAACAAAAAGCTCTGAAAATGTACACTTGCACAGATATGTTTATGTAAATGTAAAAAGAATGCCCATTGCATCAATGACAGCACAGGGCATTCATTTGTCTTTCCAAGTCAGAGCAAGGCTCTGATTTGACTTATTTAGCTTATTGTCTTATTAATTACCCTGAGTTGTGATTTCCAGGGCTATCTGGTCACAGCTGAATTTGTTGTGCCAGGTTGGAATGGTGATTCAATCCGCTCCTGTCTTTGCCCTTGTTAGGCCTTCACAACAACCCACACTAGGGCTGCAACTAACTATTTTCATTATCGATTAATCAATAAATTGTGTGGTGTATAAAACATCAGAAAACAGTGAAAAATGCCTATTGCGGTTTCCTAGAGCACAAAATGACATCATTAAATGTCTTGTTTTGTCTGACCAACAGTCAATTGAATATTCAATTTACTATAATGTAAGACCAAAAAAGCAGCAAATTCTCACATTTGAAAACATAGAACCATCACATTTTTGGCATTTTTGCTTCAATAATGACTGAAACAATTAATCGATTATCAAAATAGTTGGCGATTTCTTTTGATAGACTAATTGTTGCAGATTTAATCCACACTTTACCCCACTGCTATCAGCACGTCAAGCAAGCTCCTTCATGTTTATGTCTCCTCCAATCGTACCAACTCTTAGGACTTTGTTTTTCTGCTGTGAATTACTTTAACTGGTTTGCCGGTTAACCAGTCACACATTTTTGATGATACCATCAACAATAGCCTAGAGAAAATAAATAATTTACTGCTTCCATGAGGCGGTAAATCCACGGTTCATGGTTCATGGGTCATGGTTTATAATTCACAAATGACAGCCATTGATGAGTACTGTTTGCACATAGCATCCTGTCTCTCAGCTCTTGGCATTAGCTTTCAAGCTCTCATCATCCAGACTCTGCCTAGTATCTGTCCTCTGCTCCAAATTACACTGGATTTAATACTGATAAATCCCTCGATTAACTGCCTGCTGATTTCCACTCACAAATCCCTGTCCACTCATCAAACCCCTCCCCCTAAAGGGGGTCACATGATCTCTGGGTTTTAAGCAGGCTCAGGTGACAGATTTAGTTTTAAAGGAAGACCTTGCAACCCCTTATGCAGAAAGGCCTATGTGGTGGTGAGGTAGCGTGTCCCATTTCATGGGGAGGGAGTTATATCAGATGGAAATTTTGTAACAGAGGAAAAAGCTTCAGATTTTTTTTTTTTTTTCTTCCAAGGTCTTTTCTGCTGTTGCATGCTGTCGTGGTCTCCTGAAGGGATGGCCCCCTACCTTCAGGCCTGCCTGAGCTGCTATATAGACTGGCTCAGATGGATCAGAACAGCTCAGCTTGGGGGAGCTTTGTTTGTTCCCTTCACTTGGGGACGGGGGTCATTTTGGCTGTGTTTGTTGACCACTGAAGTAGGCTTAAAAACAAGTTTATTGGGATGAGCGAGAGATTTGCCAAATCCTGCCCCTATCATCATCCAACCCAAACACCAACCCCCACCCCCCCACCCATCGCCCTTCCCCCCACGTCTCTCCCTCTCTCCCTTTCACACACTCAGGAAATGGGACCCCAGCCAGGAGCCCTGGCTGTTTCCGGGAGCACATCCCATAATGCCTTGCTCCAGTTAGATGGTTTGACGTGAGCGCCATTGTTCTCAGTGCAGGGCCATTGTTTCAGGGAAGGAACGGCAACAAAAACAAAAACCACCCGCAGAATTAGAAAAAAAGTCTGGCTATTTATAAAGTGAGATCCTCCAGTTTGAAACCCAGATTATTCTGGCGGAAAACTGCTACTGTTGACTTAATACCAGCAACAAAATGAAAGGAAGAACAGGCTTGCTGGAGGAAAAGTTTATTTGTGGTTTTTTTTTTTTTTTAGAATTAAGGCAGATTAATTTCTGTGGTATCTTGTATTCAGCCAGGAGCAGGTGTGTGAAGGTGCAGGTCTCACTGATTAGCTCAAGGGGTGGTTTCAAAGTCAGCTGCAGGGTGGCTGATCACAGATCTTCACTCTGGAACAGAAGGTGACCAGAGATATCGGTCATTCAGTTTAGTGTTTTCTGGATCGCAAGTCTTACATGACATTACATCATTATAAAGATGTAATAGGATAAAGATTCAGTACTGTATTAACCAAGAACAGCCTAGATTATATTGCGTATTCTTGAATGTTTTGTGGTTTTCAATTTGAGTGTTTTTTTTTTTTTTTTTGATGAAGCATTCAAAATCAAATCAAATATGAAATGATTTCAACTCCTAAAAAATATTCGAAAAGTTGTTTTGGTCAGATACCCTTATGTCCTTTTATTTAAGTATTTAAATTATAAAAAAATATTTCATAGTTTGTTGTGATTAGGGCAATATGGGCAATAACCAGTTCTGTGACAAGACAACTGCATATGTAGCATGAGAAATTATCTGTAACCAGGTGGTTGCATGTTTAAATCCCTTAAATTGTATTGCAATCATGATGTGAAATAGAGCAAAGTGCTGATCTAAGGGAGAACCATTGCGATGGAGTGCATGTTAATTAGTGTGTTTTCATTTCTATGAATCTGTTTGAATGGTTATCAGAATAACGGAATGCAGTGGGTGTTCAGGAGCGGGGCTTCTCACTGAGACTTTGCATGTTTGATTCCTAAATGGGATTCTGCCCTTGTTTCCTTGAACAAGGTACTCGATGTGAACCTCTTCAGTAAAGATTCAGCTTCTCAAATACAGGAATACTCTGAGTTGCTTGGGACGATTTGATTTGAGGTTAAAACAACGTAATGTAATATGAATTTCTGACTTGGTAAGACATGTGTTTACCCAGGTATTATGTGTGGAGTTTGTCTCACAGAAATGTAGAACAGTTGTGGAAGACCTCAATAGGGCCTTGCATAAGTTGTGGTTGCAATGAGGACACCAGCAATAAGTTAATGAATGCTGACTCTCAACAGATTAAAACATAAACTAAGGAGTAGACTGACTGGCAACTATCCATTATTGTTAATTTACCTTGTTTCTGTGTTGTATTTCCACTTTTAAAATCTGTTTTCCTTCAACTAATCTTTTCTTCCTTCCTTCTACAGGTTTCCCAAAAAAGCAACCAGGTAAGAAAAATGATAAAATATTACATTATTTTAGATGCATTTTTATTGCTCCAATGCACAGGCCTACTAATACTAGCATGGAATAGCTCCCATGTTAACCGCAGAATATTGACCGGTATCCAATAGGACTTCTATTCATAAGGTATTCATAGACATGATGAAGTTTGGAACCAGGCAATATTTGGGTATGCTCAATAAGATGTTCATTTCCCACCAGTCCCTTGGACATACTTCAGACCTGGGAGCACATCACTCAAACATCTATGAACAGTGAGCCGTGGTCAGAGATGATTAGATTTGTGTTATCCTCTGTAATGCTGGCATGACTTTGGGAAATATTAGCAAATTCCACAGACCTAATGGAATTTATACTGTGGCAAGAAGTGTGCACTTAATTCAGACTTGCTCAGATGTATGTGAGAACGCAAATGTCCGAATCAGTTGCACCGGACATTAAACAGACTTTATCCTGCCAGCTTCCTCGTACAAAGTCTGTGTAATGGCTGATTGCACCCATGTGTGAGTAGAGCAGGTCATTGTCCAGAGAATTCACAGCGAGTGAGTGGACATGTTGATGATGTTTTCTACTATGAGACTGCCGTGAAACTGGACGAATACAAACATCTGAGGGTGGCTGCTTTGTACTCTTTTCTGTTTGCTTATGTATTGCTTTCCACTCTTACATTCATATTGCAGATACGACCAAATACATGTAGTACTGATATCAGCGCGAAAACAGTCATCATTATGGATGAGTCATTAGCCATGTATGCCATCTTTGCTGCGCTGTAAACAAAACACTGTGATATCAGCAACATATTTTTGCGTCATGTCTGACCTTCTGCATGCTCTACCCAGACTCCACCCCTCACCTAAACCAAATAGAGTATTTCCAGTAGGTGAGAATACGTATGACACGGACAATTTCCTGTTGTGTGCTACATTCGTGAAAGGGCAACTCCGGACAATGTCCAGACCTGATTCACCTGACATTTTCCGGACTTCATATGAGAAAATGGCTTAAGATTCCAATGCTTCTCCTCATTTCAATGGTGAATACGAATCAATGTGAAGCTCATTGTACAAGCTTTTGTATCCCATGCAGCAAATTAGCATTAGAGAGGGCACAGAGCCCTGCCTTGCTGATTGGCATTCTGGGAATTAGGGATGTGATCAGATTATGCTCTGATCAGGAGAGCCTCAAAAGGCAGACTTGCAGGTAGTCTAATGCCATACAGGAAGCTGTGAAAGAACTCTCAGAGCTGACCTCTGCTGTGATGACACCAGCTCTTAAATTTTTAATTGCATTTTCCGCACCCCATCGATGTTGTACAGTAGTGGAGTCATCAACATCCCTTCCGTTCTCAATTCTGACAGTCTGATTCCCTTATGGCCGTGTGTTCCTGTGTCCTACTTAGAGTGGCATTGTTCCTTATTTTTTGTAAGGATACAAAAAAATTGAAATGAAATTAATGATTAAAACAAAAATGATCAACCTTGGCCTCCTGTATTCTGAAACTTACAACATAGTTTAAGATTTAAAATGTTTGACTCCAGCTTTAAATAATTAAATCAGTGTTTTTAGAAATTGAAAGGACAGTGTTTTCAAAAATCAACCTTGGGGCTGGGTATTAAGTTTAACTTTTGAGGCAAACAAATGTAAATTCACTGACACATAATACAGGTGAAAATGAAATAGTCATGCATTCAGTTATTGAATAATTCAAAATTCATTCACTAATGCAGAAAAATGTGTGGAACATGCTGAGAATATCAGTTCATGTTCAGTTTGGTCATTTTTGGAGCACAGTCCTGGGTGCCCTTTATGAATGAAAGTCGACACCCATCAACTTCATTTTAAGCCGTCTGTTCCTCACCCGTAAAGAGGTCCCACACAGAGACACTTTGTGCAGAAATGCTGAGACTCAGCTCCTCCAGCACTGTGCTGACCAGGCGGAGGTTGTCACAGACACCCTGTGCTGTGTCACTCAAACAGAGGGTCTGTGTGAAGTGTGCCAATAAAAACACCTAGAGTAGCTGTTGTTTACATATCTGCACTTTTCCACAGTCACCAGCGAGTATAATTTTATTCATTTCTTTAGCCTCATTCACCAGCTATGACAGGCCTAACAAAATGAATGAAGACAACTGTACTCCAAACATAGATAATGAATGCTCAGACGGTCGAGCAATCAAAAGCATTATGTGATTCAGTCACAATTTCAATACAGAGGGGATGTTTCTCATTCCATTAGGGACAAAAGTAACAATCTTTGCTCCTCCCATCTGCATGCTGTGTGCATACTTACCTTAGTTATAACAATATTTTTGGCAAGCTGAACAAAACAGTCCTGACACACTGCTAGGAAGTGAGGCTGACACAAATTGGGTCAGGAGAGTGAGCATTGTGCGTGATTTAAGCCTGTATTCACCTTTAAGAATGCTTCTCTGCCACGCTCTCATATTTTAGCTTTGTGTCATTGTACATTGAGACGTTTTCTGCTGTGTGATTGTGTTGTACTGTTTGTACACAACATCCCGTTCCTGTCTTGTCTGCAGGGCAAGTAGCATTCTTAGCAAGGACCACCCACCTGACAAGAAGCCCAAGAGTGACAAACAGACCACGCCCCCTTCGCATGAGTTTGACCCAACAGGTAATGCGTGCACATACCAATACACTCACTCACTTGCACACAAATGCATAGGCATAATTTACATGCGCACGCACACGGTCACAATTTAATGCACATCCTCACACACACAAACACAGTGTTATTTTAGGATGGTAATCTTGGCTGAATTTGTTAACAGACTCTGAACTGGCAGAATGTGGTTCTTGTAACTGATGTTGTGTCCTGTAGGAGGCTTCTGGGCACTGATGTAAAATACCTGTATGTAGTGCTTCTGATGTTAATTTAGCTGTTAAAATGTGCACAACACATAAAAGACATATACAGCTGCTGTAGACATAAATTAGATGAAATGAAATGTTTAAATTTCTTGTAATATTTGCAAGGTATTTGGATGTGGTTGAGTTTGTTACATTATGAATAAACTATTAATGAATGTGCATATTTGATGCCAGTTGCAAACATGTAAGCAGTATCGTACTGCTCTGTCTTTGCTACAGTTTGGTTAAATTCCCAGACTTTGGGATAATTCCTCCATTGCCCTCATACTGGACAGCAGGGGAGAAAATAAGTTTTTCCGTTGGATGGACGAAGCGAGTGCGGCCATCCATAAATTAAAATGTTCATGAATGGGTGATAGAGGAATGGCAACAGGACACATCCGGGTGCCGCCACGGGAACATGACTTCTCTCGATCTTCCTCCCTCCTTTTGGAGCTGAACCAGGTCCAGTGTAAGACTGACAGCCAGGCAAACAGACCTTGGAGGGTTCGCCACGCTTAAGTTTTACTTTTAAAAAGTGCCCGCCACAAGAAAGAGAACAAACATGGTTGCTATTAAGTGTTGCCTGCCTTAGGTTGGGAACCATCAAAACACCAGATTCCACCCATGTAAATTAGTGCATTTATTCACATTCAGCCAAATTTTCTTTACCCAAACTGGTTCCACAGTCAGTGCCAATGGCAATAAATTAATCACGTTGTCATAATGTTACAGAGGTAGTTGTTAGTATGTTCTTCTGTTGAATCTATTAAAAGCATGGTTCCTACAAGCCTTTACAGTTTCAAAATTCATCTTAAGATCTTGAAAATAGCACAATTTAGAGAGCTTACATATTTTGGTGAGAGATATTGGCAATCATCTTTAAAAGCATTTTATGTGGAGATTAGTTTAATTTATTCTTTAAGAGCCTATTCCTGAACAAAAATACACATTCTTCTCAAAGTTAAGGATCTCTTAAATAGCAGTACATGGAGGCCATTTTTATATTGATTTCTATGCCAGGAACACTGATAATATATTTTAAGCTTCCTTGAATTAAGTGAAATGGACCTTGAAAGTGTGGTGTGGAGGTTGTGGTGTTGAAGGCAGACAGTGTGGGAGGATATGGTGGGACATGAGCTTGTGGTGCAGCAAGGCCAAGGATAGAGCTTAGCAATGTATGCAAAGGCTGGGCTGCTTCCTCCAGCTCAGTCCTTCCCTTGTCTTGGCACACCTCATTTGACTTTTTTTCCCTACTTCCTGTCCCCCTGTTTGTGTCTCCTCTCTGGGGTGATTCCCTCCCTCTCCCCCGCCCCTCCTGCCCATGGTAGAGCTGCAGGCTCAGAAGAGCGGGCAAGTTGCAGAGGGGAAGGCAGAACCCTGTGGTAAGAGCTGGCCTTGGTGTTCCTGCCGCTGCTGTTTCTACAGTGTGAACCCTTCCCCCAGCCAACCCCACCCCATCCCAACACAACCCCACAAATGATTACACACATACACTTGCACAGTATAAAACACATACACAGATTTATATATTGCATCTTAGTTAGATTGAGCACCCCCTGCTGGAAGAGCCGGGAAAGGGGGCTCTGGTTGACAGGCGGAACATTTGTGGAGATGTGTTAGGGATACATATGATGTCATAACACCTCTAAGACTCACAAATGGCCTTATGGAGGGCACTCACCCAGGGATATCTAAAGGGTTTTTCTGTAAAATGGACGACAAGGGGTTAAAAAAAGAACTTGAGCGGCTGTCAAATTTTACATTCAGATTCAGATTCGGCACAAAGCGCTCAGAAACCGGGTGGTATAAATGGCACCATTTTGTCCGTCAAAGAAGTCCTTAATGATCCCCAGTGAGTCATGGCAAGTGCCCTGCCAGCATCGGGTGGCCGGCCCCGGGGGGGTGAAACAGCAGTCCCTTGTGCTTGTGGCCGTGCGGGTTTCACGGCGGAAAAGTGGCACCCTTCCACGGCGCAGCCTATGAGGCCTCTCATTCAGGCTGCAGTGGTGCACTCAACGTCCCGGGGGGGGGGAGGTGGTGGTTGTGGGGGCGGGGCCGACGGTCGCCGAGCACACCCCTCCCCCCTCCCCCTCGCCCTGCGTCCTGCCCCGCTGGTGACAGAGTGTACCAGCTGAGGGAGCCTGATTTATCCCTCAACTGTGAGGACATTCTATCCTCCACCGAGCACAACAATGGCTCCTCTCTCTGGAGAATGGCTTGAAATGAGCACGGCGGCGTGGCTTTCGACCCCGGCACCATGTGGGCACTGTTCACGTTTAGCGCAGCGAGCGGATGTTTCCCGATGTTGAATGTGTGTTTCTGTATCGAGAGACCCCCGACTTTTCTGACTTCTGACTCCAGTGGCAGCTGAAATGATTTCACAACGCACAGATAACGACGCTCTGTTCTGTGAATAGGTAACGCGCATCCAAAGGAACTGCAGGAAAACCAAGATTCCCAGAGGGAAACTGTATCTGTACCCTTACATTAACAGTGATGTTCCTCCAGTTTTACTGAAAAATACTCCTGCAGTGTGCTGCCTGCGTCAGACTATAGCTAGTTCCTGCTGGAGACGGAGACCTAGCTCCTTCCTACTGGCTTTGCCATTTCCAGTCCTCTTCAGTACCTTGAAACAAACTGGGTTCAAGCAGACCCTGAAAACTACCCCCTTCTCCCACCACCACCCCCTTCCCCGCACATCGTCCTTCACCCTTGCTTGTGGTTGTGTAACTTTGGGCCTTTGGGTGTGACTTGGTGTGGCGTGTGAGATCACGTGTGGTTTGTAGTGCTGTGGCCCTCAGCGTTGCTGCTCTGTGCGTTAGCGGCTGGGGACATTCAAACCGACCGCTGCGGTGCTTCGAGTGAAAAATTCAAGCATGTGCTACATGTTTTTATTCTTATTTTTCATCTGTTTGAGGGCTGCCCACCTTTGGTGTATGACAATAAAAAAAATTGCACATGCTTGCATTTAATGACCTACTCAGCCTTAAAGACAGAGTGCGGTAGCTGTTGAAGGCCTGCCTCACCATGCTCTCAGCAGGCAGGAGCAGTTCAGAGTGCTTTGTGATGTGACCGAACACCATGTCCTGTCAGAAAGAGACAGGAGTACCCATGCAGCACTGCACTGTCCTTGTTGTTTTGTGGAATTAATATGAAGGAGAGCACATGGGGCATGGGGCATTCTCCGTGGTGACACTGTGTCTGCTTCCTGCAGAGCGTGACCCTGTTCTCTGTCCTCTTTCACTCCTGTTTTTGTGTGTGTGTGTGTGTGTGTGTCTGCATGTTTGTGTCTGCACGTGCGTGTGTGTGTACACCTACATGTGTGTCTGTGTGTGTGTGTGCGTGCGTGCGTGCGTGCGTGTGTATGCGTGTGCATATGTGTGCTCAGGGCTCGTCCAGCGATGTGTGATCATTCAGAAAGATGAGAATGGCTTCGGGCTGACCGTCAGCGGTGACAACCCCGTGTTCGTCCAGCTAGTCAAAGAAGGTAAGCCAAAGTGTGTGAACTGAGAGTGCCTGCTACTGCTGCCAACAGGATGGGGTTTGCGGAGCTTAGGTGGGTTGGGAGGGTTGAGTTGGCCATATCATACTCAGCATGTTTGCTGTGGTCATCCCCCTAGCAGTATGTGTATGTGTGCTTGTGTTTGAGAGAGAGTAGGCCTTTGTTTTTGTGTGTGTGTGTGGGACTTGTGTGTGTGCAGTTTTTTATGTTTTGTTTCCCTCCTGATTCCCTCTACAGCTGTTGGCAGAAGTGCTCAGTATGTTTAATACCTGAATGTTTTTCCCCAACAATGTTTATGTATTTGCTGCTGGCTATGTTACTGTTAGGGCTAATTTAGAAGAGATGTCTCAAGACAGCAGCTCTGACAGAAAATACTACCGTTTCAGCAGTCATCCCTCGCTCTCATTAATGTCACAATTCCTCGTGCAGACGTTCAGCACAATACTCATGCATGCATTTCCATTTTTATCACTTATTATGACTGGCTGACAGAAGCGCAGTAAGAGTGCTTACACTGTCAGGGAAACCAGCACTTACCTGCGTGTGTGTGTTTTTAAACCTCATGGTGTGTGTAAGAAACAGCTGCAGACAAAACAGTCTTAAGTGTTATTTATGGTTTCTGCGAATTGAGAGCGTTCAGCGTCCGTCTGGGCCTGTCACTGGTGTTTAGAGTGGGATGATACGGTACCTCCGCCGGGCCGGGCCCTGTCTACAGCTGCAATAGGTGGCTGTTATCCTTTAATGAACCCTCTCTCCCTCCTAAAGCCCCTAGTCTGGGGTGCACCCATGGCCTATGTTTAAAGCAGTTGGGAGCATACGCTGCTTTAATTTACTGTACTGTATGCACACCGCACGGAGCGTGCTGTCACTGTAGTGTTGTTTTTTTGTTGGCAGCACTGTACTTCTGCTCAATTCTGAAGTGAGCTTAGCTCTGGAAAGACAGCAAAACATAGCTTTATTCATCCTTGTGGCTTTCAATGTGGTTATGAAAAAAACTAAGCAATCCTGTTATTATCATAAGCTGATTTGAATATATTTTTAAGAATTTAACATACTCCTGTGTGTTAATTCACCTGTTATTTAGACTTCCACAGTGGCGTTAGGACTTGATTTAGTACAGTCCTGAGTTCACCTGAGGAGAGCGCTGTCATTTACAGTCCATTTACTGTATTAATCCTCTGTACGCAAACTGCGGCGAGCTCTTATCGATCTCTGTGTCATCAGCGTTTACTCAGTGCCACGTTTAATCAGGCCAGGGCTTGGGTTTCGAGTTGGAAATCAGCAGTTTTGTCATGTTTCATGCTGTGGGGTGGGGAGGTTGGGGGAATGAGGGGTGCTGTGTCTGCATGCGAATGAGATATCTTTCTGCCTCCCTCCTGCAGATGGCGCCGCAATGCGGGCTGGCGTTCAGACTGGTGACAGGATCATTAAGGTGATGTGGAAAGAGCCACAGTTGCATGTCCCTATACTTTGCGGAGTCCCGTCATCAACCCCTTGAGGATTAGTCATACACGCAATCACACACATACATAACAAACTTATACACACCACTGACATACACACACTCACACGCTCTCTCATATATGCTCACACACAGCTTACAGACCTCCACTCTGTAAAAGTCCAAGCTCCACCTGCTGGCTGAATGTGGAACTGCAGCTATGCTGTTGAAGTACAGTACAGGAGGTCCTCAGGTTACGACGGTCACGAGTTAGGAGGGTTTCGTGGTTACGACGCACTCCCATAAATTACTTAAAAAAACCTAGTTTTGACTTAAGCGGTTTGGTTCGTAAATATGACCACAGAAATAAAGGTACGGAATTGTTCTTTTTTTTTTTTTTTTTTTTTTACTACTGTTTCATGTAATTACTGTATTTTATATGTCCTTCATGTGTTGTGTGTACAGTGTGAGTGACTTAAGGTGTTAATTTAGGTATAATTTAGGTATAAATTCCGACTTACTTTGAAAATCGGCTTACGACACGTTGTAGGAACGGAACTCGTTCGTAAGTTGAGGACTCCCTGTATTATCACTTTTATACTGCTTATAATGTGGCCCTGAGTGTTCATGCTTCTAGTGCACACTTAAGCATGTGCTGGAATTTAATGTTGGTGGTCTCGAGCACAAAACCTAAATTCAACATCCACACCACGCTTGAATTTACTGTTGGAAAAGCTTCTATATTCAAGTATTTTTCATCCAAACAGGTGAATGGGACCTTAGTGACACATTCGAATCATGTAGAAGTCGTGAAGCTGATTAAATGTAAGTACAGTCAAGAGTTTTTTTGCATTGAAATGTTTGAAGACTGAGTGCAGTCAGAGGCAAAGCATTGTATTTGCATATTAGATCATGCATTGTGTTAGTGCGTGTTTGGCTCACCCAAATGCACTCGTCTCCTGGGGTTAATTTTCATACACTTATTCACATATCGTAGAAAACATCAAATGCATTCCAAGCGTTAGTTGCTTAATGTGGTAATATTGCTTTGTGTTTATGGAGCAAATTTAAATAATCTTTAAATCTCAAGCTTAATTATGCACTGTTTTTGTCAGCTGAATGTATTGATGTCGCATATGAGTAGAGAGATAGAGGGGTTTCTGTAACAACTAAATCTCAAAAGGAGTCTCCCACCAAACATAATGCTGAAGGTGGGCCAGCTAGGTTGAATGTTCTTCAGATGGTTGATAATTTGTATTTAGACACATCTCAGGGTGTCAATTCTCCAGATGCCCCTGGCCTTCTTGCAGCACAGTAAGAGAACCTTCTCACTCTCTCTCTCTCTCTCTCTCTCTCCCTTCTCTCTCTGTTTCCTCCAGCGGGCTCCTATGTGGCACTCACGGTTTTGGGGCGCCCCCCGGGGCTGCCCCAAATCCCCTTGTCAGAGGGCGAGGGGGATGCGGGGTTGCCCTTGGTTACCTCGCCCCACTCACCGGGCCCCGCCTCAGGGGAGCGCACCTCCAGCACCTCCTCCACCTCCAGCCCCTCAGATAGGATCACCGCCCCGCTGCCCGTCTGGGTGAGAGCTGCTGCACCTCCTCTTCTCCCTCCCTTGCTCTCTCTCTCTCTCTCTCTCTCTCGCTCTCTCTAAATCCCCTTCTCTCCCTCTCATTCCCTCCTCCCTTCACTTCCTGTCCTAAGTGCTGTGGTCTTGCTCTGCCGTTGCAGGAGGAAAATAATATTGTTCACTCCCAGAAGGTGGACATTTTACAGAAGATGCTGTCCAAGGAACAGCAGGATTTACAGGCAAGTCTTGCTTTCCTTAACCAAAGAATAAATGAGTGAGTGAGCATGAGTGAGTGCAAAAGAGACACACAAGCTCAATCATTTATTTAATATTATAGCTGCATCTTGTGAGTCAACAGTGTTATTTTTGTCATGTAAACAGTGTCCTTATTCAGCACTGGGCATAAGCTAAAGCCCACATTTTGCAGCTTCAGAATTCACATTAATTGACTTTTGCAGCCTGGGACAGCCTGACTTTCTGAGTAAAACATATGTTCTCTGTTAGCTGTGTGCAGAGAAGCATGGCCTGCTTCATTTCCCTTCTGTGTCACACATCACAACGATTCTAATAAAACTCATGTCACTTCTGCTTTATGAGGTTGTGAGAGGAGCTGGCTGTTACAGGGGACAAGGGAGAAAGGTCCATTACAGAGTCCACCAGCAGGTTCTATGACATGCTGGACTGTCAACACCATATTGTGGGGGGGGGACGGGGTCACAGGGTCACAGTGGAGGGTCTCGTGAATGGGGAAGGTTTGGGGGGGAGGGCGATTGCTGGAACAGTGTGAGAGCTTACAGAGAAGCAGCAGACGTAGCTAAAACAACACTAAAATACCCACCCCACCCACAGCTGCACGGTTGAATATGATCTGGTTGTTGTAGCAACCAGGCCAATACCACAGAGTGCGACTTCCAGTGTCAACTCAGTGAGAGCCAGGCAACTCACTCGTGTGGTTAGTGTGGTCAATAGAGCATCTTCCCACCAAAACCCCTCCTCTCATATGTGTCTCATTTCCTCTCAGCGGGTTTTGACAAGGAAACCCATCATGTCTCACAGAGCTCACAGGCGTAGGTGCACTGCTGCTGTCTTCTGCTTTTCCCTTCCTTTTCTGTTTCTGTCCCTCCCCCTCCCTTTTTCCCATTTTTATATCTCCTTCTACAGTTTTCATTACTCTCTCTCCCTCAGTCTGTCCACTTCCTCTCCTTTTCATCATCTCTATTTTTTTCTGCCATCTGTCTCCCTGATGTTTCACCTCTTCTCTCTTCCGTCCTCTTCCTTTGTCCCCTGCTGTATTCCCTTTTCTCACCTGTTCTCTCATTTTGTCTTTCTCTTTCCATATGAGCTGTGTGATTGTGTTTGATATGTGTGGTGCAGTCTGAGCGATGGCTCTCTGTCTGTTTGTAGTGTTGGTTTGTGCTTGTAATGTGTGATTTTATTAGCTCTGTGATAATCGTGAGTGTAAAATAGCTGGCGTGTCTCTCTGCTTCAGGCGATGAAGGAGGAGTACAGCAGGAACCCCACTCCTAAACTACTGAAGGACATTCAGGAAGCCAAGAAGCACATTCCACAGCTGCAGGGCCAGCTGAGCAAAGCGACTGGGGGCACACAGGTACACCAGTCGTCCATTATAGCTCCCCCCACGCCTCATCTCAGACCGTGCCATCGCTCTTATTATTTCTGTGGCATTGCTTATTAGTCTCTCCTGCTTCATCACTCCTGTACGTGACGAGCCTCCCTTAAGCAGATGCTGTGTCATCGTGCAGCAACGTTGCTCCAGCTTTTCAGCCACTGCTGCGTCAGTGCTGTGGTTACTCCTGAGTTGGCGATAAGTAGGCAGTCTTTACTGTGTGTGTCTGTGCATGTGTGTGTGTGTGTGTGTGTCCTCACTGTGTCTGTGCTTTCCAGGATGGCCTTCCGTCCCCTCGGCCGGGAGACGTGCTGCAGTTGAGCGAGGCAGAGGACAGCAGTGTGGGCGACACCGACCAGACGCTCTCCTCCTCGTGCAGCGACAGCTGGGCCAACAGCTCGGCGACCCCTGTCAGTACAGCAGCCCTCCTGAGACCTGTCAGGCCTGTGTGTGTGTGCATACACACACTTGTATAGATGTGTTTCTACAAAGACTTATGCTGTGTACAAGTATTAACATAATTCATGTAAAAATGTGGACATGGATGCAGAATTCAAAAGTGAATGTATGTGACAGTGACAGTTCTTTTTATGTTTGTGTGTTAATGATGCAAATGTTAATGGTGCTCCAGGTCACTCCCAGCATGCCCTCAGCCTTCCCAGAGAGTCCGTGCCAAAGAGAGACCCCATGTCACAGCCCAAAGACCACGCCCAGGGACAGCCTCAACTCCTGCCCTTCCCCTGAAACAGAGGACACGGCCGACCCGGTGAGACCACCCCCACCCAACCCCAATGGTGGAAGTATGAATGTTTGTGAGCTGAGTCTCTATGATCCCATGCCTTCCCACATACAAGGCCAATGGCAGTGGAAGATGTTGCCTGACTCTAGTTTTATTCCCGACAGTGTGAGAGAACATTAACTCTCGGGACTGTTGGAACAGGTTGTCACTGGTATTAAGGCACATTTATTTTCCATCAGTCCTTGAATGTATTTCGGGTATCGTTTGTGTATGCATTAGTGACTCTATTGTTTGCAGAGAAACATCACAAACTTTATTCATCTTACTTGCAAATGAGTTAACTGCTTTTGCTTATCATTATAGCAACTCAGCTGAAATTAGCATTTTTCCTTTCTTGAAGGCTAGTTTTGGACATGAAGAGTGCTAAGGGTAGCTTCAGGGCTCTAGTAATTATCAGGTGAACACCATTCGCAGGGGATTCACAAGAATTACAAGATGGCGAATCACATCCCGCAAATTTGAAAGTGGATTTGCGAAACAGTGCTGACGTTACCACAGTCATTTACGTTGCATGAAGTGTACATTAAAATGTGCCAGTGTAACAAAAACTTGAAAAAAGGACATAGTGGTGCAACACCACTATCATGGTCTTTAGTGAGAACCCTGGTTCATAAGGGGAAAATAAGGAGCACACTTAAACAATTCGCCAGTTCATCTTTGGATGTGTAATGCTTCTACTGAAGTGCATTTTCTCGCTTCCAGAACTTTCCAATTCTGACCAATAAGTGTTTTGTTTGTGCCATGTACAGCATAATGGTATTTTGTTTATGCCATGTACAATATAAAGGTGGTATAGAGGCCAACTCGAGTGACTTATTAAAAAAAAATTACTGGAGTGAATGTTTGTGTCAAAACGATGTGCTTGCTTGAAAGATGTCAAGCCTTCAGTCCACTGTGTTGAAGTACAGTGGGACTGAAATACTTCACACCTCTCAGTTGCCTCAATGGAAGTGGTCTGAAGCTGGGACAAATGAGGAGTGTGTTCTAACCTCTGTTCCACACCCACTCCCTTAGGACTCCCACTCACAGTCCAGTGTGGGAAGCCCCTCCCCTCGCCTCGCCCCCCAGATCATTGGAGCAGAGGATGACTACTTTGATAATGAGCAGGAGCAGGTAACCCCACCCTTGCTTCCTGTTTCACTTGGCCATCAGTCCCATGTTTTCCTGTACCTGTTGTCATCTGACTAACTCTCTGTCCTATCTCTCTCATTCTCATTACGTTTGGCCCCCTCCTTCTGATGTCTTCCTCTCCTCTCTCTCTTGTCTCTCTCCTCCCATCACTCTCACTCTCCCTATGTCTCTCTGCAGATAAATGGCCAGTGTAGCTGTTTCCAGAGTATAGAGCTGCTGAAGTCTCGCCCCGCCCACCTGGCTGCCTTCCTCCATCATGTGGTCTCACAGTTCGACCCTGCACCGCTGGTAAGAGGTTCCTCCGCCCCACCACACCACACCCGTCTCTCCTGAAATGTACCTGCCCCTGCCCCTGCCCCTGCCCCAACCCGGTCGAAGCTCCAGGCCCCCATGGCCGCTTGCATTTGGCTCTCCACTTTGTTTTAGCCAGACCTAATACACTTCCGGACTCAGATAAACTTAGTTAACCAAGCATATGTTGCAAAAAATTAAAGCTATTTTCTTTACTAATGCCAATGATCAGTGGTCTCCAACAATGGCAACATTTTTCACAGAACTTTGTTTATAATAAACATTATCGCAATTTAACTTTATTCTTTCTTATTCTTATTTATTTCCTTAGCTACTAGTGTTACCCAGGCCTGGGATATCCAGGTGTTTCATTTACTGTCCATTTATACAGCTGGGTTTTTGCTTTACAGTTCAGCCCAACTCCCTCAAGAGAAAGACAGCAGTGCTCCCCCTGGTATTGAGAACTGTGTGCGTGTGCTTGTGTGTGCAAGCACGTGTGTGCACTTGTGTCCACACACCTGCAGTGTTTCTGCAGCGACTTTTTCAGTGCTAATATGAACTACGTTCTGCAGCTCTGCTACCTCTATGCTGACCTGTACAAGCAGACCAATTCCAAAGAGACCCGTCGCGTCTTCATGGACTTCCACACGTTCTTCATGGACCGAGCTGCAGTGAGTACAGGGCCCACAGACCACTTGCAATATCAGTTCCACTGTGCCAGTGCACTGCTGGACTGGTGTGCATGTGCAAGCCTTTATGTGCATGTGTGCAAGATTGTGTTTGCATATGCCTGCACAGAAGTGTGTGTGTGTTAGATTGTGTGTTTGCATATACATGCTCGGGTATGGGTGCTTGTGTTTGTGCATGTGAGTGCGTATTTCTCTTTGTTTATATATGGATGAATGTGTGCATATGTTTGTTTGTGTGTGGGTGTGTGTGTATATCAGCTACAAAAGGACTGCAGTGCCTATCTGGTTCTTTCATCACTCAGCCCTGACCTGATGAGGAACTCAGACAAACGGCTGCTCACAGCAGGATTTAGATGCGTTTGCAGATTGAGTTTGCCTTAAACAGCTCTTGCGTAACATCAGATGTCTGATCTGTACACACTGCAAAGGCCCCTGCAGGTGCGGGAATTATGTCACAGGCTCACCGACCCTGGTGCTCGACTGTACAAAGGCAAGCATACTGGAATGTTAAGATACCTTTTTATTTGGATTTTTGAACTGGGTATTAAATGCTGCCAAGAAACCTCCTGATGCATGAATCCCATGCTCAGTCCATCTTTTAGGAGTGTCTCTTTCTAATCTCCATGTTGCTCTTGAACTGTGGCCAGTGCTGTCATTTGTCTAAGGCCATTAGAGAGGCTTGCTTGTCTTAGAGCCCTGTGTTGAGTTGAGAGAGCACTGATTGGCTAGTCATCTGTCAATCTCTAGACCTCCCCTGACCACTAAGTAGCTGATGAGGAGTTAGGTCCCACCTCAGAGCAGGAGGTCAGAGGTCAGGTCACTGCTGCTAATGGTGGGTGAATGATACGTCTGTGGCAGCAAGAGTATTTTGACCTACCACTGTTCTGCTCACATCAGACACTCTGTGTTTGTCTGCTTGTGTGTGTGTACATATATGCGTGTATGTTCATGTTTCCGTGTGTGTGACTACATTTGTGTACGCATGTGTGAGAGTTTTGGCAACTTGATTCTCTGTCATTGTGGGACATCTTCAGACGTTGGGTAGTGAAACATACTGCCATGTGAACGCGATCAAGAGGGCAGTTTAGCAATACTTCCCCTAAATAATGCTCTGAGCTCTGCTGTGGGATGTCTGTTTCTGCCCATCTCAGGATTACCCCTTCCTTTTGATCTACACACATAGAAGGATATGGACACACCCCTTTGCTTGGAAGGCATCCATACACCAAACATTGCCCAATCCCCTCCAGTATCTTATATGACCTCTTAGTCCTTGCATACAGAATAATCCTGGTGCTGTAAATAACTGAAACAGACCCTTAAATCTGAAATATAATTGCAAATAACAGACATATTGTAGAATGCTGCTGGGTGTAAGAACCACACTCAAACTTAGACTGAACTTTTGCTCTTTATTCAGAGAGCGAGTCTGATGTCTTAGATCGGAAGCCTGTAAAGGGACTTACAGGGGAGAGGAAGGGTGTACGAGGGTTTGTTCAAAGGCTGGATGTGACATCAGCAGTTTGAGAGTTGCTTTGTCCAGCCTGTTAGATACCCACCCCCTGCATTTCCACCTGGGGTCTCTTCTTCCTTAATGATTCACAATGTGCCATACTCACACACACACACACACACACACACTCACACTCACACTCCTATCCTTTCTGCATATTTTTTCTGTTTTGTGGAAGATGTAACTGGGTCTGGAAACACTTCCTGGTACCAAGCCCTGATTGATATTTCATTTTATGCACAATATTCTATTTGATTGTTTGTGACTTCCTGTATGACTATACAGTAAGCCACATATGTTGAATTTCTCAGAGCGTATGCCTAAAATTTAAAATGTATGTAAATGGTAAATGTAAGAAAAATACAATGAATTTCTCTGCTCCTTTTTACAGAACCTTAAAGTAGCTGTTCCAGAGCCCATTGCCTCTGAGCTGGGTAAGATCTGAGTTTCCGCTGTACCTCTTTCATTCTGTCCCTGTTTTGTTTCCTCCATATTGAAACATTGGTCGATCTCATCACTAATCCTCTCTTGTTTGATTTTAAGTGGCTTATTTTTAGCTTGGGAACTGTAGTTTGTCATGTTTTGGCTTCTTTTGATAGCTGATAACTCACTTTAGAGTTGTTTTTTAATTATTTCTCCTGCCAGGCTAAGATTTCATTTTCTCTCTGACAACATATTAGGTGTGGTTCACAATGGAATTTGATTGAAAATGCAAATGCTGCCCATAACCTAGGCGACTCATCAGCTCAAGGACTTTGAGGGTCATGGGACAGGTCTCGTCACACCCCATGGTGGAATTGTGAAAGTGTCTGGTGGTTTGTGTGTAACACTGTGGTGTTGACTGTCAGTCCACCAAGTTCCAATACTTTACCTAGACAGGTTCTCACAATCCAGCCCTGCCAGCCCAGCTGCCATTCAGAGGTGAGTGTGTACCTTACTGACTGTGAATGCTCTCTCTTTGCGTGTGTGTGTGTGTTTGCACAGAGAGGAGGAGGCCAGAGCTGATCCCAGAGGAACTCCACAGGCAGTATGTGCAGGTGCTACAGGATAGCCTGGTCCCTGACATACATAAAAACTTGGAGGACTTCAGGTAAGATACAGAGGGAGGGAGCAATGGTAAAGAAGAGGAAAGGAGGGACAGGGCATGGAGAGGGAAAAAATAAAGGGGAAAGTGGGCCGGAAGAAAAGGAGAAAGGGCTGGTGATGTTGAGAGCAGTGTTTCTCAACCTTTATGGGGTGACAGACCACTTTGAGAATCTGCTGGAAGCTATTTGGGGATTGTGTGTGATTGGTGCCTGAATCACAGGAGGCTGTGTAGGACAGTGTGTGATTGGTGCCTGAATCACAGGGGGCTATGTTCGACAGTGTGTGATTGGTGCCAGAATCACAGAGGACTGTGTAGGACTGTTCATGATTGGTGCCTGAATCACAGGGGGCTGTGTAGGACAGTGTGTGATTGGTGCACGAATCACAGAGGACTGTGTAGGACTGTTCGTGATTGGTGCCTGAATCACAGGGGGCTGTGTAGGACAGTGTGTGATTGGTGCCAGAATCGCAGGGGGCTATGTAGGACTGTTCGTGATTGGTGCCTGAATCCCAGGGGGCTGTGTAGGACAGTGTGTGATTGGTGCCAGAATCACAGAGGACTGTGTAGGACTGTTCGTGATTGGTGCATGAATCACAGGGGGCTGTGTAGGACAGTGTGTGATTGGTGCCAGAATCGCAGGGGGCTATGTAGGACTGTTCGTGATTGGTGCATGAATCACAGGGGGCTGTGTAGGACAGTGTGTGATTAGTGCATGGATCACAGAGGACTGTGTGTGATTTGTTGATGTGACTGCAGGCAGAAGCGCAGCATGGGGCTGACCCTGGCAGAAGCGGAGCTTGCTCGGCTGGACACAGAGCGCGTCAGAGACCGAGTGGCACTGGAGAGAGAGCGCTCCTGTGCCGAGCACATCATCTCCAAGATAGAGGATGTGCTGTAAGTCCCCATGTGCAACAAATCAGCTTTCTCTCTCTCACACACACACACACATACACGAGTACACACACAAAGCATGTTCTTACTCTGAACAACACATTTATTCAGCACACATGCACACTGGCTCTCTTGCAAGAACATGTTTTCTAGTGACAACTTTGGGTTCATTAAGATTTATAAAAACAGTGGTGCAATGCAAATATCACAGCCAAGCATTAACCCAACCTCTTTAACAGTGACTCAGAGAGAAACAAGAAATCACATGTACAACAGGACATATACACACGCACACACACAAGCAAACATAGAGCTACATATCTCAGGATGTTTTGAGTATGGAAGAGATGGTTGCTTGTAGAGGCCGAGGAGGAAAGAGGAGAAACTGGACAGATTAGCAGGATTAAGTTGTTTGATCCTCTCAGACATTCACTCTTTCATGCTCTGATAAAATCACACCGTACGTTTCACTGAACGATCTGTTCCTTCGCCTATGTTGTGACAAGGTATTGTTTGCATCACAGACTATGTGAGACATCTATTGCCCCACTGTGGACTGGCAAATTTTAAAGATAAATCACTGAACTGTACCTTATCATTATTTAAGAGTGTGAATCAACTGCTGTACGAGAAGTGGAAGTGTGCATAGTTTGCATCTTTGTGTGTATTTGTGTGGGAGAAAAGGGGAGAGAACTGATAGTTTCTCACTTTTTTCCTTTCAGGTTGACATCACAGCCCACAGAGGAGGAGAAGTGGTAAGAGGTTCCCCCTGATGAAGCAAAAGTGAACTGTAGAGCCATAATGGTCCATTATTCACACTCTTTCTGCCATCTTGTGGTTGAAGTGTGGTACTGCTGGTTTTTGTGGGAGCCACTCTTTCAGTCATTGAGAAAGAGGCAGAGAGGGACAGTCAGCACCCACTCCGGAGGCTTCTCAGTCACAGCTGGCCTTTCTGGACTAGAAGCCAGGATTCTCAATATGAGCGGAGATGGAGCAAAGCTAGCAAGAGGGCCCAGGAAATAACAAGCAGACAAAAAGAGATATTTTGTATTTTTTTTTCAGAGGATATTCTGTCTGTGACTTAGCAACTAGTTTAACAAATACAGTCATGACAGTACAGCAGCTTGATATATAGCAGTTTGCGTATTGAGTAGCACAGGGTTTCAGTGACTTTGGGTTAGGATTAGTTACTCAAAATTATTTATGACAGGCGGTTTAGAAATTTCCCTCCCAGCAGGGAAGGCAGTGTCACAAGGTCTGCTTGGCGCATGGTGCAGCAGAGGCTTCTGGGAAGTGGTCTAAGGGACAATGACAACGGCCCCTTACGCAGCCTCAGTGTCACTCGCTCTGAATGTCGCATTGGGCTGGCTGCCATGCTGCAGTGCTGTCGACTTAGTGACTATGCCCCTACTGGAGAACATGCTGACACCAGCAATGTCACTCACATTCAGATAAACAAATAAAAACAATATTTAAAAAAGCTGAGATGGGGGGAAAAAAATTGGACATCATAGCCAGCATATACTTGTGGATTTTATGGCCATCTATTCTCCAGCAAAAATCTTCAGTCTCACCTCATAAAAGAGCCCAAACTGCATGTGCTTTGCTCTGCACTGCTCTGTCAAATCGTGCTTTCCCACTTCGCCCAAATTTCATGCATGCAGTCCAAGCTGTGATTGATTATGATGATCATTCTTCTCTGCATAACAGTAAAGAGCAGAACTCTTTTTCTCTCGGAAGACACAGGTCAGCTCTAAAACTATTTGTACTTTTCTGTAAAACACCTCATGGCTACCTGTGTCCCTTAGTTAAAGATGAAT
This sequence comes from Albula glossodonta, assembly GCA_019788955.1. Taxonomy (NCBI): domain Eukaryota; kingdom Metazoa; phylum Chordata; class Actinopteri; order Albuliformes; family Albulidae; genus Albula; species Albula glossodonta. The sequence continues at coordinate 7,985,554 of JAFBMS010000006.1, read as the reverse complement.
CTCTTCAGTTAGCACTGGCTATCCTGTAGTAAGAAATGAACACTATCCAGCTGTAGCATTCCATGTTCAGGTGTAGGTGGTGCTCAGATGAGTCCAAAGGCAAAATGAATGATTACTAACTGAAAAGAAGTAAAAATGAGGGGTAATTGGGGGGTGGGGGCCATTTGCAAATATGTTCCCCAGAACACCCCACATCAGTGTACCCTTTAGTTCTGTGTAATGCTCTGCATATGCTGTGGGATGTCTGCTCATCTCTTTTCGAGCACCACCGTTTAAGCTTATTTCCCCATACATGATTAATGTACCATATGATAGTGGTATATTCCATATGGTCCCGGGCCCGGTGTCTGCGGGAGGCCTCGCTTGTGGCAGATGGTTGGATGTGGGTTGAGGCCGGAGTTTGCCATGACAGAAGGTTGTGTGGGCTATTTCTGGACCGAAGCACACCATGGCAGAACATTGCTCGTTTTCAGATTCCTTTAGTATTTACATCTATGGGGGGAGAAGTACACTGTGGTCTAGTCTCATGTGCCTGACAACTGACCCAGGGACATCCATGAAGTGAATTCAGTTTCATGTCCTCTGCTGGATAGCTGTGGTATTGCACTGGCTGAAGTTAAACTCTCCCATCTGATTGTATTGTTGAACCTCAGAAATATTGAGGTAAGAAATACTGAAATATGGTATTATCCCATAATTAGCGTCATAATTTTCCCTTGTCGATCTCAAAATCTGCAAAATGGTGATTATCAAAATATAATGACATCACACATTACTTGTAAAAGTTCAAAATAAACCTCTCCTACCATACCTTGCATATTTTGATTGACTTAATTTACATGAAGAAACACAGTGTTAATATAAAAAAAAGCATGTTTCAAGAGTGAGTCAGGATTAAAGCAACTGCCTTGCTTTCCCCATAGGGGTATCCTATAATAGGAAAGCAGGAACAATCTAAACCAGAATTCTGAAAGATAGAGCTGCAGATTTAGTGCCGAATACTGCTAATGAAGAGTTTGCTGGGACAGGTGCAGAGTCAAGAATTTTAAAGGCTGATAAGTCAAGTCAACATTTATGTGGAGATCAGCTCAAGGGCAAACCCTGCCAGGAAGTGCCAGCAGCACTAGTCCTAACAGATGTGCGAAGGTGACACCCAGTGGAGAGAGAGGGAATATCAGATGAGCAGGCTTCTATGAAGCAATCGATCCATTGTCTCTGGACTACAAGATCGTTCTAACCCAGACCTTGGACTGCACAGTTAATCGTATGTTAATCATATTTGCAATGATGGCTTATGCAATTAATCATAAGAGGTCACAATTATTTTATTATGATGAATGCACTCTATTTTGCATAGCTGCTGCATCAAATCAAGTACTGATGATTAGCTGGAATTCAGAACTGATACAGCTGCATTCATGTACACACTTCCACTTGTACTGATGAGTGTAGAAAGGTCCACAGTCAAATTGGAATCATTCTTGAGAATAATTGTTGGCTTTACTTGCTTTTATACTTAATTCAGAGAAATATATCTGAAATACTTGATCACCAGTTCATGTTTGTAGTATTGTAATAGAAATAAGCAATTACTGTGCTGAGCTAAATATTCACAATTAGAATCCTTGTCATACTTATGTAGCCTGACCCAGGCACTTTTCAAGGGAAACTGACCCGACCGGTCCCCATATTTTCTGCTGTACGAGTAATAAATCAGGAAAATATTCTTACTTTATTCGACTATTGTAGCAATCAGTTTAGGCAATTCCCATTTATACTAATATTATACTGAAGCATCTGAGGTCATGATGTCTTGCACAAGTACAATACAGCTGATTTTCACCATGGAGTCAGACCTGCAGGCCCTGTATCATAGTGGAGCACATCTGCTTCTGAGTTCATTGATTGTGTTGAGAAAGTGTGTATATCCATTGACCTCTTCTCTTGTATTCTCTCTCTCACAGCAGTACCATGCAGTTCGTTATCCTGACATACATGAAGCAGCTGGGCGTAAGGGTGAAGGAACCCCGGAGCCTGGAGCCCAAACGTGTCCGAATTCACTTCCTCCCTAAGATTAAGGTACAGATGCATCACTCTCACTCAAATATTTTTTCTCCCTAAGATGAGGGTGCAAAACTATAAAGAGCCACACCCCTTAATTCCCTTCTCCCCACTCTTATCTCACTGACTCAGTCACTCTCTTGCTCAATGACTCATTCACTGACTGACTCACTCAGTTTTTACTCACTCAGTTTTTTACTCACTGACTGTCTTTTTTGGTACATGAGTCATCCTCCCGCACAGACACACTGTTTCACTCACACAGAAAGGTTTCTCTGTAGGGCCATGTATGATGTTAATTTTTTTTCCGTTGAACAGAAGAGCATTAAGACTGAAAAGGAGGGAGGGGAGGAGAAGTTCAAGAAGCCTCGATTTCCCAGCATCCTCGGTCCTCCCAGGCGACCTAGTCGAATTGATGCCACCTCAAGTAAGAGCCCTCCCTGCCCCTCAGCATTGTCACACATGAGTGCCCAAATTGTGTCCACTCAAGAGTTCACACCACTTCAAAACACTTGTCTTGAAAAAAATGTGCAAACTGACAAATGATCATTCACTCCTGTGAGCTGAAAGGAAAACTTATGTAGGGCAGAAGTGTAAATCAGACCAGCTCAAATCGCTTGTTCACGGTGCTGAAGAATTTATGCTTGGACCAAAATAGACCCTCATCAGGAATGGCTCATATACATTGTGGAAAACAGAGATTGGCTGTGCCCCCTAAACACCCATATATTATGCAAAGATGGCCTTATGGACGGCGCTGGGAGTTTTTCTGTAGTGGAGTACATGTGACACTGGCAGAGTTTGCTGTGTGAAGCCTGTCCTACTTCTGTACTAACAGGAGCTGGAGTCTCCATACTGTTTGTGTATCATGCCTAGTCAGAAACAGGAGTTTCTACAGTGTAGCTATAGCTCAGTCAGACTTCTACCCTGTCCCCCTTACCTTGCTCACTGTGTGTGCGTGTGTGTGTGTGCGCATGTTTGTGTGTGCGTCTGTGCGTATGCGTGTGTGCGCGCTTGTTCACGTGCAGTAGGCAGGGCCATGGAGATGAACAAGCAGCGGCCGCAGAAGCAGCTGTCCCAGCCGGCCCTGAACATTCCGGAGCACGCCGACCCCAGCCGCGCCCGGGGCAGCCAGTCCAGCGAGAGCTCAGACCCCGCGCACACCCCAGTGCCCACCACCTCGCCCCCTTACAGCGCCAGCTTCAGCCTGAGCTCCGAGGGAGGAAGCAGGGAGTCGGACAGCGGTGAGAGATTCTAACCCACACTCTTCTGCTTGCATGTCTTTTCTCTCCCTCTCCCTCCCCCTCTCTCTCTCCTTCACACACATTCAAACAAACTGTGTCCCTTTTTCTGTCTTGCTATCACACACAAACACTTGTGTTTTTCTTTCCATCTGTTTATGCCCCTTTCAATCTGTCTCTCCTTCCTACTCCTCTGTATCCCTCTCTCCATCTTCCGCTCTTTGTCATGTTTTCCTTTCTTATTTCCCCCTCTCTGCTCTGCAGCATCAGGACGTTTTTTCAGTGCTATTACGAGCTGCTATGCTTCGACCCTTGTGCAGAGCTTTGTTAAAAATAATTGCTATGTTTTTGTTCGTCATTCTCATAATTGGCTGCTGCCTGAACTGAATTTCCTTTGCTTTCTGGTCTGTGTTTGCCTTAAAAATCCTTTCCTGTACAGTTGTTGTTATTAAATGTGGTTTTCTATTTTCTCCCTCATTGTGGACCAATAATAGTACTGTATTAGCATTGTTAACTGATGTAGTTCAAAGAAAATGATTTGTTGTAAATTCAAAATAAGGATTGAAATATCCAGAAAACTAAGAGGGTTGAGTGTGCTTTTGGGAAAGGAGTACCTGAGTATGTGAGGCTGTACTAATTCTGTGCCCACCCCTCCCCGCCAGGCCTCACGCCCTCCTCCGCCCTCCCCAGGCTGGGTGAGGGCCTGCTCTCGGGTGAGGCCCTGGACGGCACGCCCCACACGCCCAGCACCCACTTCGACTTCAGCCTGGAGCAGAGGCCAGACGAAGAGCGTGACAGTGACCGGTGAGCACACCTGGCTGTACCTGCAGTAAACTCCCACACCTGGCTGTACCTGAACTTAGCATACACACCTGGCTGTACCTGCAGTTAGCTCACACACTTGGTAATAGTTAGAGTTGGCTTACACACCTAGCTGTACATGGAGGTAGCATATAAATCTGGCTGTACCTGGAGTTTGCTTACACACGCACAGTTGTACCTGAACTGATTCACTTACACACCTGTTCACACCTGCAGTTACTCACTTTCACGCTTGCTTGTACCTGGAGCTATTAATGTGCACCATCATACCTTCTTCACCTACTCACCTGGCTGTACCTGAATGTGCAGGGGATGGGTGTAGCAGAACTGTAGAGTGTGCAGAGCAGGGATATTGCAGAGTGGAAGAGCGTGCAGATGGAAGCCAGGCATTGGCCCAGTCTTCCCTTCCCTTTCTTAATCCTCATTAGGTATGCAGGCAGAACAGTGAACAGTTGTCTTCTTTTTCAGGGCCCTGGAGGGAGGCACACCAAAGCCCATAAGGAGGTAAGTCTCTCTTGCTCATTCTCTGTTGCTCTGTCTCTCTGTTGTGTGTAGGTTGGGGACTAATAGTTATGATTAATGAATGTATTTGTTGTGTTAATTGCTTGTGTACTGAGGTTAAATTAAACATTTAGCTTGCTGTGTGTGTGTGTGATGTGTGTCCATCAGCTGTCTGTACAGCCTGTGTGTATGTGTGTGTGTCCTTGTCTCCTCCCCTCCCCCTCTCATCTGTCTCACTCCATCTCTTCTGCATTCTTTCTTTCCTTTCTTATTTAGCTCTCGCACTGTTGTTTACATTTTGTCAGTGGCAGAAAAACAACAAATGCGGCTGTGCAATTAATTGTCCTGTTTTTAATTGTAATTGTGTATCCTCCATATATTATGTTTATATAGTATTTAAATTATATACTGCTGGGTCTCTCTGTCTGTTATATAGCACACTGCAGCAAAAACTTCTGTGTGATATTCACCCCTTACCACTGCTCATTTTTCAGTGTTTCAAAGCATGACAAAATTTGAAAGAGTGCTGAATTTGCCTGATGTTGCTGCAGTGCAGGAGGAATTGAATTCCCATCTCTGCCCATAGCTGGCAAGCCTGTTCGGCCTCTGCTCACCATTTGTATTCTAATGTTCTGTGGTGATCACATGACCTGCGTTTCTCCGCTGTAGAATGGACGTGCTGGGCAGCACAGAGGTCCAGAGCGAGGACGATCAGGGTAACGAGACGGAGTGGGAGCAGGACCCGCCTAACTGGCAGCAGCTTGTGAGCCGAGAGGTGCTGGCAGGACTCACACCACACGAGGTCAAGAGACAGGAAGTCATCAATGGTGAGGCCTTCCTCATTAGCATTGTGGTGCAGGAATTTCTAACATTTTGAACAAAACGGAATTTATAAATCTTAGTGTAGCAGTACAGTAAAGATACTTCTGGAATTTAAAGAAGCTTGTGGCTGAAGCTGTGGTCTGAATCTCTTGACCATGTGCTGATCTGTTGCCTTGTTACCTTGGTGACAGCAGTGACATTAAAGATGAAGGGGTGTGTCCTAACGGGGAGGGTGGTTCTGTGCTTTGCAGAGCTGTTCTACACTGAGCGCTCTCATCTGCGGAAGCTCAGGGTCCTGGACAGTGTCTTTTGCCAGAAGCTAACCAGAGAAGCCATCCTGCCTGCTGCTGACATCAAGAACATCTTCACCAACTTGGAGGAGATCGTCCAGCTGCATGGTACCTAGCACTATGCTCTGACCACACACACTTGACCAGACACTGACCACAGACTGGAAGTTCACTCACATACTGACCACATCCTGTGACAGCACATACTAATTGTGCACTGAATGCGCACTGACATACTCAATTATCACATATTGACACTCCAGCACTGAAACAGTGATTTCATACACTAACACACTCCTCAGATCGACCCACTCAGACTGCCCATTGACACTTAGATTGTGAAATCAGTGTATCTTTGTGCATTGAATGAAAGCTAGATGAACTCAGATTGTACGCAGACTCACTGATTTCACTCTTGGACATTCACTGTCACTGATCTAACAACAACCCTTCAACTGCTCATTGACTGTGTGTCTGTATAAATCCAGCAGGCAAATATGTCCATCTGATCTGTGTGTGTGTCTTTGTGTGTGTGTTTGCATTTGCCCAACAGTTTCTATAACCGACCAGATAAGCGTGATTAGAAAGAAGACCGAAACAGCCGTCATTGACCAAATAGGAGATGACCTTCTGTCTTGGGTAAGGCCTGTTGGTGAGAAATTACCCACAAAGCCTGTGGTTATGAGGCCAAACTTAGATTATCCCAGAGTTTTCAAAGTCTGAACACAACGCCAAGCTTAATCTATCCCAAAGTCTGTACAGTCTGCAGTCATAAAGGCAAGCTTGAACTGTCACAGACTGCAAAGTGCGCTGTAACCATTGATTGTTTGTTTAATGTCAGTCTGTTTGGAATGCTGCTGGCACTTCCTGTCACTTTTATGTAAAGTTTGACTTTTGTATTTAGGGAGATGACAGTGACTCTGTTGCACCAAACTAAATGCCTCCTTGTTTTTGTTTATCAATTGTGTGAAAAGCCTAGTCACTAGTTTACTTGTTTGCGTAGTTGGATCATGCTCGCTAACTATTCTATCGCTACAGCTATCGCGATGGCATCAAATGGTCTGCAAAGCTATTTAGCCCGGCGTTTGCCTTCAATCAAATGCTGTTTATAGTTAAAAAAAAAAAAAAAAAAAATACTTTAAAGTGACAGTTTCCTGCAGCTGCTTTTTAAACACACAGTGATTTAACTGAGTAAAGCATCTGACTGCAGCTGTCAGTGTCTGCACCACTCAGCCCTCCTGCTGCTTGTGGGCTCTGCGGAGGGGAAAGTAGTCTCTGGAGAGACGACTCATTCTGTTTGGCATATTGAGGAGCAGCGGTGGGGCTTCTACATCATCATTCTTAAATGTCTGGCAGGACCTTTAACAATGCGATATCTAGTGAATCACTCAGCACTCTTTCAAAGGATGAGTAACTCTGATTTGTATTTATCTTGTGACTCAATTAAGCAACTCTATCTGTATTCTCTAATGGATCAATCAGTATGTGACTCAGTCAGCACTCCTGAGAACCAAGGATTCATAAGAGTTGGTACCCATGTGACTCGACTCATTGACTTAGTATAGTGACGTCACCATGCGGACTCACCTCGATGTGTGTTGGGTTTGGCTTTTCTAGTTCAGTGGAGGTGAGGAGGAGAAGATCAAGCGAGCTGTTGGAACATTCTGCAGCAACCAGCCCTTTGCCCTGGAGTTTATCAAGACCCGGCAGAAGAAGGACGCACGGTTCTCCTCCTTCATGCTGGTAAAGGGGGGGGTGGTGGGGACAGAGAGGTGCATTCTGGGGAGGTTGGCCACATGCGGTAGGGAAAAGATTGTGTGCTGAATGTACACATTTCAGGCTCTCGGGAGATGCTGCAGGCTTGTGTAGATGAGGAATCTGTAGCACGCTTTGTGGACATGGTGTGTGTAAATGCCAAGCGTGTCTGTGAGCTGAGATTTCCTCTGCCCTTAGGATCTCCGTAACATTAAAAACAGTGATTAAACGAAGCCCTTTCTTTTCAGGCATAATTTGTAATTCAAATGAAAAGTGGGTTCCAGGAAAAGACTTGATTAAATATTATGTATTGAGTAATTTACATTTTTTAAAAGACCTCCTCTAGATGTGATCCTGTCTTTGAAATATATGTGGAAGAAAAGAAGGGTCAAATTAAGTTGTGTGTGTGATTTGAAGAACATTGCATTGAGAGGAGTGTATTCTGTGTGTGTTTGTGACACTCACTTTGAGTCCTTTTTCCCTCTCTTTGCAGGAGGCGGAGAGCAACCGCCTCTGCCGCAGACTCCAGCTGAAGGACATCATTCCAGCAGAGATGCAGAGACTCACCAAGTACCCCCTCCTCCTGGAGAACATTGCCAAGTACACAGGTGCAGTAGCCAGGCCTGCATGCAGGGGGGTGCCATTTTGTATGTGTTCCAGGGCCCTCGGAGTGAGTACTCCACAGTGGACATTTGACCCTTAAGTATCCACTTCCATTGAACTAGCAGCTTTATTGACTAAAGCCTCGGGTATCTTACAATGCTTTGTACAGCATGCATGACAAGACAAGTTGTTTGCAGAGTTGATCATTTTAGAGTTGGAACTACAGACCCTCTTCATATAAGAAGTCCTCATTGTGTTGTCAGCAATGTCTGACATCGAAGTCCAGAGGGAGTGATTTGGGATGAGAGCAGATCATTCAGAGGTCCCATGTAATTGCAGTTCTTCAATATGATGGACCTGATTTGTAAAAATACTTCTGGTTTGTTAAATATCAGTACAGATGTCACATTTTTGGATTGTTGTGTGTGTTTAGTTATTTTAAACTCATGAAGAAAAAAAAGTTCTGTACAGTCACAAAAAATATGTGAAATTTGGGGAAACAAAAAGGCATAGTGAAATTGAATCTTGTGTTATCATGTGGAAATGAGCAATGAAAGAAAGAAGGACGAAAGGAATCCTCTCCCATATTATAGTCGTATTTTGATGTACGTATTGAATATTTATAAGACAGGGATCAGACCCTTGCCCTGTTTTAACATTTGTGATAGTGGAGTGTGGTCTGTGGCAGGCTTGGATGTTGTTTGGATGCGATGCACTGTCGGAGACTGCTGGCAGCAGGCCAGAGTGTTTCTGCTCTCTCTCTCTCTCAGCCTGATATCCTGAGATTCATCCTGTCTTTGGTTCATTTTTGAATGGATGATGTGGCTGTTGTTGGGTTTCAGAATTCGTATTTCTGATTTCAGCTCCACTAAAGTACGAGGCCTGACTGCCATCAAACACAAAAAGGGTTATTGCCATGTTTAGGGATTGACTTATGTGTTGTCGTTTCACAGAGGACACCGAGGAGAAAGACAAGGTGAAGCGAGCTGGGGAATGCTGTAGGAAGATACTCAACTATGTCAACCAGGCCGTGAAGGAAGCAGAGAACAAACAGGTGATTGTGGGGGGAAGGGAGTCACATATGACATAAATATACACGGGCATGCACAAACATTCATAAATGGATGGTGGAGTTGATGTACACCTCTCTTTTTTCCACAGAGGCTGGAAGACTACCAGAGAAGACTGGATCTGTCCTCACTGAAACAAAGTGAGAACCCCATGATCTCAGAGTTTAAGGTGAGTCGGTGTCCAGTCACGTCTCTGTCTTTGTGTAACCTCTGAACAAATAATACGCCATTGTATCAGCTTATCTGTTCTAATCAGAATTAAAAGCACAATTCCTGTGTACAAATAAAACAAAAACAGTTCTGTAAGTACCATAGCAAAAACCATAAAATACTGTAGTCTCACTTTCTACCAATAAAATTCAACTCTGAAGAGTTGAATCTTCAGTTGAGAAACTGTGACCCACAACCTCTGTAAGAGGTTTGTCTCACCACTTGATGGCCAGTTCAGACAGCCGTCAGTGACTGGAGTGTGCCATCAGAAGCCTCAAATCTGCAGAACAAAGATCTGGTTGGGATTCAGGGTTTGAAGAATTGACTGGACTTGGTGGTGCTGTTTCTTTTGCTGGTTGATAGGCTGGGCACAAACCTTTTAAACTTGGTACAAGCTTTAAGAGGTTGCCAGTCAAGTGACGTTGGGGAGGGGTGTGAGCACACTTGACAAGATTGAAAATAAGCAGTGAAGCAGTGTTTTATATTAGCTGCAATAGATTTAGTAGCACAGGCAAGGAGCCTGGTGAGAAGAGAGCTGCAGTCAACAAGATATGAGCACCAGGACCTGTCCAGAAGGTGCAGAGTGTAGGTGGTGAGGAAGGGGCAGATTTTTATGATGTCTAGAATCCACCTGACTCACTGCCACTAGAGGGGGGTATACAGGTGATATATAAATATTCTAAATTTTTCAATGTATTTTACAAGAGTATATCTGTAGAGAATAATATTTTCATTGAAGAAATTTATATTTTTCCTTTTCAGAATTATTGCTTTTAAGTACCTGAAAATGGTTCAGTGTAACCTCATTATACTGGGTAGAAGAAGTGAGCAGTTAATATAATAAAGCAGAGCAAACACAGAACAATTGTGAGGCACTCCAGGGAGGCAAATATGACCCCAATAGGTCCTTGCTGAGAAATTCCAATAGCTCTTTGAAATTTCATGTAAAGAGGGAATAATATGGTGAAACTTGTTCACATTGTAGTGCTGAGTTGCAGTTTCCACAGATTCATCCCCTTCTGTGGATCATTACACAGAGGCACAGACTAAAGTACATCAGTAAATGAGATCTTAACTACCACAGTGGTACCTTGGTGTGTGTGTGTGTGTGTGTGTGTGTGTGTGTACGTACGGATTACACTTCTGTGTGGGGTGGTATCCTGACGGCTCATGGCCGCTCTCTGTTCCACAGAATCTGGACCTGACCAAGAGAAAGATGGTACATGAAGGACCACTCTCCTGGAAGGTCAACAAAGATAAGACAATTGGTATGTAACCGCAGCAAGAACAAAAAGATCATTTGTACATAAAGCAACAACAAACAACCACACTTTCAATCCATAAACACCAAAGAAAAGGAATTGTACAATGCATTCAGTATGTAACTAGATCTAGGAACAATCCACAACATGTTTCTTGTGTGATGGCTAAGATACATTGCTTTAATATTACAGTATATAGTTTTTAAACAAGTTATTTCCAAATAAGTTTTTAAAAGGACAGTTGTAAACAACTGTTCTGCATGTACTGCAAAAATGTATCTTCTCTTTTTTCAGTTTAATAACAACTGTGTAAACCCTAAAGGGGGAAACTGCTTTTCTGTTCTGACCAATAATGAAATAAAATTTTTTGTAGTCATAATAAATATGTTTGATCATAGATTTTAGCCAAAAGTATTTATGTGTCTAATAAATTTCTTGCTGAACACATGCTGTCTTTAGTGCTCGACATGAGATGGAATAATTGATTTTTAACAAGAAAACGCACTGTTTGCCAAGGGCCCGAGGCAGAGCATCACTGTTTATTTGTAGCAGTAAATCACAAACCATAGTGGTAATTGCATTGAAGGGAACATCAGTGACAGTGATTAAACAGCATAATGAAAAAAATGTCTGTGAGCCTTAGTTAGATATAAGTATTCAGAGTTACGTCAGTACTAGTAAGTAAGGCCTACAATTGCTTACTGGCTCCTGGCTCACCGTCAGTGCAGAGCTGCTTCATGAAAGAAAAGCTTTGTATCACCGAACATTATGCAGATGGTAATGTGTATTCAGACCGTATCAGCGATCTGTACCTTTCAAAGAAAATGAATGTGGTTGTCTGTGGGTTTTCGGAAATTTGTACTGCGATTGAGAATGTATTATAGTATTTTTGTTCATGCAGGGGTTTAACCCGGGGTGATTCCTATGGGAAAGCTGATGCCAGCTTCGGCGACAGCACAGATAAGATTAAATTAGGCCTCGGTTTGACAGATCTTCCATGCAGACAGGCAGTTTAATTTAGCAGCCATATTCCAGTGTTTTGAGCGCTGTCTTCCACATAAACAGGCAGTTTAATTCAGCAGTTGTGTTCCGGCACTGTGAGTGATGTCTTCTTCTACAGCCCCACTTGTCACCGAAACCCTTACTACCTCCCCCCAGCTGCCCATGTTTAACATCCCCTTCCTACCCCCATAAGATCAACTGGAGTTGTTCAAATTTTCAGTGCATCATTGCTTTGATCCTATAGGTGATCCTATGTTTGTTATGCAAATGTAGCTCAAACACACACAATGTGACGGTTATGGGTGTTTTCCTGGTGCTGACAGGTGCCATATTCAACTTGGAAACATATTCTTAGTGTAGTGGTGTTCCAATGGGAAATCCTGACTGCCAGTGTCAGTTGTGGTTATGTGAGATGCAGTATGTTATGTATGCAGTCAGCATGGTGATTCACAATTACTTGTTGTAGGTTTAATTTGGTATCCCTGCATGAAAGAGGGACTTCAATGGCTGATCAATCATCTGGTGTCTCCCTGTGGGTCAGTTCTGACAGCCTGGTGATAAGGTGAAGTCTCCTGGGTGCTGGATGCAAGGATTTGAGAAGAAGCATGTGTTTGACTTCACTGTCCTGATTTGACGGGAGATAATGTAGCAGTAAAACAACTTTAGTTAAAATTTTTCATTTGGAATTGAGAAAAAAATGCAAAGCAAAATTACTTTGAGAAAGCGATTCAGCGAGACGGGTGAGTCAGGAGGACAGGGGTGAACAGGGAGTCTGTTGACAGGGCTACGCTTTCCTTCCTCACAGAGCTGTACACACTGCTCCTGGAGGACATCCTGGTGCTGCTGCAGAAACAGGACGAGCGGCTTATCCTCAAGTGCCACAGCAAGAACCTGGCTGGCACAGCCGACACCAAGCACATCTTCAGCCCCATCATCAAGCTCAACACAGTGCTGGTGCGCTCTGTCGCCACAGGTGAGACCTCAAACCCTCCCAAGGCCCCAGGGACACCTAAAAACTGTGTGGCAGCAAGGAGAGATCAATACAATAACGAATAAACACCTAGAGGAAGCAGCTGTAGGAGTGGTCGACCTCATTTATTGTAGTCTTTTCCCAATAAAATATTTCCCAGCTGCTGTATTTCATGAGCAAAATGTAACTCCTCTGCAAACAGAATATTAAAATACAGTGAGAGTTGAAGTTTGCTTTTGGAGTCAAATTCTGTCTCTACTGCCAACTGCAACATTTTGTTGGACAAAATTTCAACCGAAGTGCAAAATCAGCCCCCCCCCCCCCCCCCCCCCCCAAAAAAAAAAAAAAACCTTCACTTGAATATGTTTTTTATATGGTAACTTTTACATAATTAGACTGACAAAATGGTTGGCATATTATTGTTTTGGTTCATTATTCATTATCAGCTCATAGCACCCTTTTAGATTCCATGGGCAAACAAAGCTTTGTAAGCTGCTGCTTGATGGATTATGTGGTGTGGAATGAGCCAACAACCATACCGTCTGCTTTACACAGAGGAGTTCTCTCATTGGTTCTGTTGGGGCTATTCCAGCTAAGAACTGGATTAATTTCAGTGAAGACTCACATTCCCACTCCAGGTAGCTGAGGGAGTGACCATTGTGTAACTTCTTCTCTGCTCTCCTCTACCCAGACAACAAATCCTTCTTCGTGCTGTCCATGTCTGATAACGGAGCCCAGATCTACGAGCTGATGGCACAGACCGTATCTGAGCAGAGAACGTGAGTCCGTCAATCTGTTTGCCCTCAGGACCTACATCACAGCTCCTCATGGTCATTGCAAATCTCACCGTGTCTCTCGCCCTCCATCCACCAGGTGGCAGTGTTTAATCACTCAGCGAGCAGACTCCATGAAAACGAAACCGCACACCGTCATTCCTTTACCTCAGACGGAGTAAGTTTATTGTGCTCGGTCTTTATAGATGGATTTTTTTTTGTTTTTGCTCTTTGTTTTACTAGTTTGTTATGGTTTTCTGTGAGTTAACCTTGAGAGTCTCCCTTTTGTTTTGCGTTTTCTGTAGTGGGGAGCGTGATGCAGTGGAGATGATTGGTGCTGGAGTGAAATTGAACAAGGACCCTGACCGCACCTCCACAGGAAGCATCCAGTCCCCAGGTGTGTAGGATGTCAGCCTCACCCAACAACATGCTTGACATGACAAGCATACACACTCCAGTCTGCCTTGATTGAATAGAGTAGGGGCAAGCTAATGTGCATTTGTGTTGTACAAAAAGCTGTATGTTAACATGCAATGTTATGGCAACAGAGAAGGACAGTAGCACCTCTTCGACAGGGGTAACGCAAACCCCACCCACGGGATCCAACCCATTTGAAGAGATCAAGCCAGAGGAAGAGGAGGAGCTGGACCGAGAGGCAGAGGAAGGGCCATACTTGGAACCAGACCTCGCCGATAGGCTACCATTTTTGCCGCAGAGGTCGCGCCAGGGTGTTGCAATTGACGACAATGAAGTGGACCCCTTCATCTTGCCACCCTCCAGAGCTGAGGAAGCCCTCCGAACTTGTAAGTGAAAGAGAATGGGTGAGAAATCATCACTGAAAGCAATGTAACAGTATCATTACACCAGCTTGTGCAAATATGCATCATTACTCTATCACATATAACTGTAATAGCTCAATTTAATCAGTTATGTTAATCCATTACTATACCATCTATCTATATGACCAGTACACCATGTTACATCATCTCTTTACTGCATGTTTCATCCTTTTTGCACCATTACATAACCATTACACTCTGTTACATCATCTGCACAGTTTGTCACAGTTGCTTTGGAGTCAGGGCTGTATCAACATTGCAGTGTTGGCTACACTATTCCCACACACTGAGTGATACATCTTTTATAGCTGCACCTGCATTGCTCCATCTGTATTAAGGTTTTCTTTCTTATGATGCTGCACAGTCGCAATGAATCTCCCTCCCTCTCCCTCTCTCTCTGTCTCTCTCCTGCCGCAGTGGCAGCTCTCCGACAGGTTTTGGTAAACCAGATGATGACCCAGGAGGACAGTGAACGTAGTGGGCGAGCCGGGGGAGGGCGGCTGCTGAGGACCACTTCCCTGAGGGGCCCCATGGAGAGTGTGGGGGCCCGGGCTTCAGCCCCACTCAGCTCCCCAGAGAATGGTGGTGGGAGGGAGGAGGCGGCCCGGGCGCTGTCCTCTGGGGACACTGGCTTCTTTGAGACCTCAGAGGAATGCGGTGAGTTTACCACATACCACGCCTTGTGCTTGTCCTTAAACATGGCCTCCATCAACTCCTTTCCTGTCCATCCAACTCCACTGATTTAACTGAGTTTAATGCACTGACTCATGCATCATACAACATTCAGTACAACACAGGGTTACTGATTTTGAATGTGTGATACATGTTCACAGTCATATTGATTAATGGAAGAAAGAAACCAGCTAACATGGAGAAAGCACTAAAAATATGTTAACAGACACCTGCCCACACTTCCTACCCTCCAAATTTCCCTCTTGGACAAAATGCAGTCGTTTCAAAATGTCAATTGATTGTCCAATGCATTGTCTTTGCATTTGTAGTTTGCACAGGGTAACAGAAACTCTGCTTATCACTTTCTCAGCAGGTAGCTACATGGTTCTGGAAGGCTATGGGGGCTCAGGGGAGAGCAGTACTGATGATGACCTCCAGGGCGGCGAGAAGGAGCTGGGAGCCCGATGGGTCTCAGCAGCAGACTCTGGGATTGACCTGAAGAAGCTGCTCTCTGCCTCCTCACAGCCAGGGGGGGTGCCTAACCTCAGCCGGCAGGTCATGACACACCTGCGTGTGCTGCAGGCCAGCCTGCAATACCTGAAGGTAAGGTCATATGACCCCAGCCAGCACTAGCTACACACTCCTAGAGCAAGCCTGTCCAAGTAGGCCACCTCATTCAGACCACTGTGTCAATACACATAGCACCCATCCAGCCAGCTTCATCAAATTTGGTTTGACTTTGAGCTGGGTTTGTGGCTGGCATTGGGGTGAAGGTTATGGCTAGGTTATGGTTATGGTTAGCAGGGATGGGGTTAGGCTTAGACCAGAGGGAAAGGCTTCCTCCCGCTGCAGCTGAAATAGGCGAGCAAAGAATGAAGTATGAATAATGGTGGTTGTTGTGAGGTTATGCATAGTTTTGAGAGCTTTTGAGTCTCTTGCACTTTGCAGATTCTTTTAAAAGCTGAGTGATTGTGAATGTGATTCTATTTTAGGATGTGGAGAACAGATACAACCAACTACGCCAAAGCATGGCAGCAGCTACTGACACAGAAGAAAACAAAGGTACGCAACTGTTTAACTTTCCTCTGTCATCTCTCCCTCTCTCTTCCTCTTATCTTTTTGAAAAAGCACCATCCTGTTGTGTGTACAGCTGTAGTCAACAAAGAGGTGGTGCCTGGCCACTGAAGAGAGCCACTTTACTATGGTGCAGCTGTGAGTCTTGCTGATGGCTGTTTGAGTCTCAGCCATGTCGCTACCAGCCATAGTTGGAGGTCTGCATAGGCAAGGCAACAGTTTGCTTGGCCCTTGATGGGGAAGGTTAAGGTTTAAGGGGGTAAAAATCCTCATGTTCTCTGCTCTGTTAGCCTCTCCTGGCCAGCCAGGTGCCTGAATGCCTGTAGAATTGCTCTCCAACTGGCAATGTTGGAGTAAAATCGCTTCTGTAGTGTGGAATGGAGTGAGGGAGCGTTTACACGTCCTCATGTGTATATGGGTTCCCCCTCCTAAGTCTGTAGAAGGCAGCTGCTCATTGTCACCAATAGAACTCTAGTTCAGATTGGGTTGAAAATAGCAGGAATGCCACAAGGATTTAAAGGGGGTGGAAAACATGGATTGACAGATCTATTCATGTTTAGTCAGGGAAGTTTCATACTTTACCCTCTGCCACTATAACAACACACATTTCTCCTTACTAAGATTAGTCAGTGAATTTGCTAGGCAGTTATGTCATCAAGCTTACAGATCAGCCCAGAGATTTGTTTGCATTGGTCAGCAGTTGCATGATTAAGTGGTTCTCTGTACATAAAGAACAAACAATGAGTGGCTACAGCCATTTTCACTCAGTGTGGCATGCATCTCAACCTGAAGATGACTAGATTGGCTGAAAATTGTTGCTATATAGTATACAGGTCACCATGTTTGTTTGTTGCCTGTCTGATTGGAACAGTGCTCACAAATTCTTTGTCGTTTTTGAGTGCCACATAACCGCAAACAGACCGTAATCCTTGTTTTACAACCTACTGGTTCTTTACCTCCTTTCAGTATGATTTGTCTTGCAAGCCTGCGCTTCCACAGTTTTTATTGTTTTATCGATTTTGATGTAAGTACATAAGATGTGAAAAAAATGGCGGCTGTCGCATTGTAAGTTGTTGTTGGTAGGCTTTGGCTTGGAAGATCTATATGGGAGAGGCAGCAGGTAAGTGCAGATTCAGCAGGCTCTCCTCTGGTGGAGTGAAATGAGATTTCTTTCATACTGGAGCAGTTTTCACATTATTTTATGAAAGAAGACAATAGAGAGATTGATGCAGGTTACAAAACTTAACAGCGGGTTCCATGGCAGGGCAGTTGATGGCACGCTTCCCTGTACAGCACTCATGTGGATAGTGAATCGTGAAAATAGTAACAACTGACTTGTTTGTCTCTGTCTTCCTCTTTTTCCTGTCCTCCTCTCCCCATCTCCTACTCTTTTTTTTGTCTTACTCTCTTTCTCATTTGTTTCTCTCTCCAGACAAGAGTTAGTATTGGTGAAGCTCCTCGACCCCTGTGTCCAGCCAGGAGGGAAGGGATGGAGGGAGGGGCAGTCTCTCGTATCTTTCATTTGGGACGTCCCAACCCAGCCTGTGCCCCTAAACCCCACCCCACCCCTTACTGCAAAGCCCCTCCCATCACGGAGACTGAAAAGAGTGAGTGCGAGAGGGAAGGAGGAGGTGCTTCCAAAAGGCTCCTCCTCTATGTCAGCACAAGGCAATCAGGGAAGATGGACTGCCCTCAGATGCATGCTTTGGCCTCTCTACCACCATGGCCCCACCTAACTCTACCATCTTTGGATTCCCCTCCCGGTGAACAATCTGAACAAGAATGAACTATACCAAAATGTATAAAACTTTGTGTTTAGAATATATTAAACACAGAAACGAGAAGAAAAAAGAACAAGGAAATTTTAAAATAATGTATTTAGATTTTGTTTTGTTTTATACCCCAAGATGTATTTATTTCATTTTTTTCAGTCGTTGTCCTTTGTCATCGTCATGGATGTTCTTCTGAATATCGGCCCTTTATGTCCCCTGCATGCATTTTGGCCTTCTGGAACCTTTGCCCCTGCTCCACAATGGCCGCCCCCTCCCCCAGCCTCTGACCACACCCTCACACTCTGACATTGGTTGGGCGGGGCAGGGCACAGAAGAGGGAACACTCCAGGCTCTGATGAGCATAACAGGGCCAGAGCCTTGTCAATCTGTTCCACCCCCCCCCCCCCCCCCCATCAGCCTCATGCTGTTCTATTGTACTTTTGCAAGGTCTCTGCTCTCAGACCTCTGGTTCCCACTCACCCAAGGACCCATCTCTTACCAGAGAGCAAAGGCGGTATCACACTGTTAGTGGGCACTGATTAAGAAAACATGGATTGTCCGTTGAGCCCGAAGAGGAATCAAAAGGTTAAATGCAAACATGAATCCCCGGTGACCCGGTGACCCTGTTACCCTTTTGCTCAGTGAAATGTTTTATTTGTGTTTTGTTATTTTATTTGGTTACAATAGCCTTACTTGATTTGCTGTTTGTCCTCGCCTGGCCGTGTTGAATTGTGGTCTGTGTGTGAAAGCTCTTCATAGCCTGCTCTGTCAGTCTGTCAGCGGCCCTGTCAGAGAGGAATGCATACAGCCTGTCTCTGCCAAACCCTGTCTGGTGGCCAGGTCTTCTGGTAATGTCCGCATGTAAAAACCCAGAGCTATCAGTGCCAATTAAACAAGCTACGAATGTCTAGCAGCTCTGAGGGACATATAAATTGGGCCTTTGGATGTGTCTCAGGAATATGGAGTGCATTAATGACTACTCATGTAGGGATTTCATAGCTAGAGTCTTCAGCTTCATTTCCAATTTGAAAGGCAACCAAGGACAGTGTCTCTCCTAATGTAACTATGGGGAGAGGAGGGAAGCAGATGGGGAGGGGGGTTGACATCTAAAGTTGATATTCCTAATAGAAAGCCCCTATTCTTGAGGAAGAGAAGAGAACTGTAATAGGAATGTTTCAATGAATGACTTTCCTGGTGTCTGAGGGAATGATGCTGTATAGACCATTATTTTTTTTCCAGTGCTCCATTTGAGCTGCCTGTACTCTCCAGTTAGCATTAGTGGTACTTTGACTTTTTATGAATTCACCGCTTTGGAGCCACACGGTGTTGCTATTATCATAACCAAGCCAAAAGAAGACTGTTGGCTTTTCATGTCCTTAACCTTTCCTTAAATAATGTTGTATTTATCTTTTTTCTTATTCTGAAAGACTACAATCCCAATCCCCTGACAGAGTTATGAACTGAGTTCAAGCTACTGTGCATTTTCCCTCTTGACCTTTCAATTCTGGTTTTGTGTGTGTGTGTGTGTGTGTGTGTGTGTGTGTGTGTGTGTGTGTGTGTGTGTGTGTGTGTGTGTGTGTGTGTGTGTGTGTGTGTGTGTGTGTGTGTGTGTATTTTTGTGAGCTTGCTTGTGTGCGTATGTATGCGGACATTTGTTTTTTAACCATGTTACTGTATGTCCTTCGGAAACAAGCTACTGAAGACCTTTTCACTTGGAAATGAGGTTACGGGGTGAGATTGAGGAGTTCCTGGATTTTAGGGTCAGAGTCACAGAGGACTGCAAGACACAAAGACATGTCTGATTCAACTCAGGCTTTCAACCAAGCTATGGGACTCCAGCCTGCAAAGGCTCTACTGGGACACTTGGATTTAAAAAGAAAAAGGAAGTAAACTAAAAAGCTAAACATAAAAATGCAGAAACATTAAAAAAGGAACTTTGTGGATAATTTTTAATGTAAAAATTGTATAATTATGACCAACACTGCATCTCTTAAATAGACAAGGAAACAACATCTTCATATGTTTTTTTTGTTTGTTTCATTGTTTTTTCCTTCTACATCATACAATCATTTATTCTTTTAACAGAAACTACTAAAAAGGAAGAAATAAAAAGACTGCAAAGTATCCCTAAAAATATTAATGCAATCTGTATTTTTATTGCTCCTGTTGTCTAGATGTTTATGAGGTATATTTTTATTAATTATTATGAATATTATTAATATGGTATTTTGGTTTCCTGTTCAAAACATGAGTTATAGCTCTTTTAGTTGAGAGATTCTATTAAATTTGAACAAACTGATATATTGTTCAATACAAAAGACAAGATGACAAATTGTGTATTTTTATTTTCTGTTACTTTCGTGTGGGTTGGGGGTATAAGAACTGGGAAGCAGATTCTCGGCCAAAAAAATCACAAAACAAAAAAAATGTTTGTCATTAAACATGCTTGGTGGAAAATGTGTTTGAACTGGTTCTTTCTTATGAAAATAAGATTTTTCAGACCGCTTTGAGATGCTAATTACTTTACAGGTAAGACAACAGTGTTGGGGGATTTGGTGATGTGTATAAAACCTTCCAAAATATACCAATTGCCATTTTTACATTTGGCCTTGATGCCACACACTCATTTTCTTGAGGGATTTTGTCTGAGTTGACTTATACATCTGGGCTCAGTTGTGTAACACTCTCAAACCTTGTTGTCCATTCATTCTGTCTCAGATAGAATGTTCAGTTTTGATGAATCGGTGGATGGGATTGTATTGTTCTCCTGTAGGGGGCAGATATTTATAATTTTCAGGAGGCTTGAAACCCTACTCTAAAACCTGTGAGGGTTTTATTTTACTTCCATTTAGGGGAATCTGCAGTGTCCTTTCCTCATGCTCTGTAGGTAGGCTGGATTAATTATTCAAAAAGGGCTTTATGTTGAATTGGAGGCCTATTGATGAGAACAAGTTAATGTGTGAGAGCGGTGTGTGTTTTAGAGATTTATGCAGCACTCCAGTCTTAATCTTTTTCAGCTTTGGAAAAGTGGAATCTATGTTGTATGACAACTCTAACTTTCTGAAGTTATAGTTGTCATACAACATAGTATTTACTGAACTTTATGGTGGAATGCATGAAATCAATGTAGACTTCCACTCAACACATCGGCTTTGTTTTTGTGGTTAGCTAGAAGG
The DNA here is from genome assembly GCA_019788955.1 of Albula glossodonta. Taxonomy (NCBI): domain Eukaryota; kingdom Metazoa; phylum Chordata; class Actinopteri; order Albuliformes; family Albulidae; genus Albula; species Albula glossodonta. The sequence continues at coordinate 7,964,639 of JAFBMS010000006.1, read as the reverse complement.
AAGGTAAAATGCTGAATCTCTGAAACACAAAGCTCTGGTTTTTTTTTTTTTGAGGTGCCTTTGGGTTAATGGCCTGGCACTATTCAACATATCTTTAAAGCTGCTTCTAGATTTTTATCTCAATAAGATTTTCTCGTGAAATTCAACATTAAAAAAGCAGGAAATGTGTGCATGCTTTGAATGTGCAGTCTAGCTCGTATGATTTATTGAGTCTTTATCAGTGAGCTGCAGGTATGTCTGATACATTGGCACACAACTGCACCTTTTTTAAAGATATCGTTTTGGGTTAATTGCCTTTCATAATGCAACAGCACACATTTGTATGTTATTGTGTTTTTCACATTTTTTCTTATACATCTTATTTTGGACCAGATACTGAACACTTTCTTGAGTACCTTTATAACAAGGAGAGGTGGGTGTTTAGGGTGGTAGAGAAGGCGGTACAGCTGTATATCTGAGAGAGGTGTGATGGAAGAACACCCACAGTTTTTAAGGCAACCACATGTCTTCGAGACTTGCTCACTGAAAAGAGGACATGAAAAAGAGGGGTGGCTGGGCTATGATATTCCAGGGGTTAATTCATTTTTCATGGACAATCCTCAGTTTATTAATAAACTCTGTTGGCACTCCCTTCACTACTCTACACAGGAAGAGAGCCGTGTGCTTATGAATGCCTACATCGGTTCACCTTTTGGTCTCTCTAAGAAGCGGTCTGCTTGTTTTGTCCTTGTGCACACATCTGTTTGTCTGTCTGCATGTCTCCCTTCCTGTCTTTGTAACTGTTTATCCTACAGCATGCATTCACCCAGATGGCTTATTGGTCTACATTGCAAACCGCAGCAGAGTGAAAAGTTGTACGAAAAGAGATGGGGGTGGTTTGTCTTCATGTGGACGATGTAATGTATTCATGTGATTAATGGTTTTTTGGTGTCAATCAGAGTGCACTTCTATTGTCAATGATACAATATATTAGGCATTTCAGCTGCAATGAACAGAAGGTGTATTCTAATTAGGCAATAACCCATTTCGGTTGCCAGAACATTCCCAGAATGGTAGGATTAACCTGGAATGTTTTCCTGTAACCTTGAAAGAACTTGTTTGGAATAATTAAACTTACATAGAATGCTTTAGGAATCTCCACGGTGTAACATTCGGTGAAAACCCAAAGTGAATTGTACCTAAATCTTACCCACAGTTCTGGGAATGTTTTGGGTTAGCTGGGAATGGCCTGTCTAGGGCATTTATAAGGACATAGAAAAAGACCTTTCAATTGGTATGGACTGAATTTAATTTTTGCAAAGGGACCTGCAAACTGAGTGTTCCTGAAATGGCTTGAGCTTGCTTCGTAAGAAGATTTTTTATTCATGTTGCTCTGAATGGGTAAGGCAGGGTGTTAATCGTTAAGGGAAGGTGGCTGATATTGTTGTAAAATGATGATCTATACAAGTAAATTCTTGTGTTATTTTAATGTTACTGAATGAATAAGTATTAAGTTGAATATGATTATATTTGTGAGAAATAACATTAAAACAATAGTTGCACCATTCAGGACACACTTTCATACTTTTGCCAATGTATGGCTGCCATCAAGGTTCAAATGCAGATTGAAGGTCAGTTTCATATGAGGTATGTTCATGGTCCCAATAAACTGGAGGATCCTGCACATTTTATTCCTTACCAGGTAACAAAGTAGGGAGTAGGGCATCGACCTGACAGAATTTCAGCCAAGAGAAGAGCCGCTTCACCTCTCATACAAGCACAACCTGTGCGGCACGTGCACAGAACCTTTACTTTACCTTAATAAAGGCGCTTCTGCTTTCCTCACACCACACCGAATGCTACTGCTGTGAACTCGCCGTGGAAATGACTTTGGTCCTCGGACAAAAGGGCGCCCCGGGCGAATGATGCTCTCACTCGTTGGAAGTCTGGGTGGATCAGTAAGGGCGCTGCTTACAGAGATTGAAATTCATGTCTTCGTCCACGGCACATGTTCAGCTCCAAGCGCAAGACCAATGATTTACGCAATCCCCATTGTTGAAAACGAATGTTCCCGCATCAGTCATCACAACGGTGAGTGTTGTCGACGTGTCCGTTTTCTTTTTTTTATCTTTATTCTTTGAAAGCATTAAGTCAGTCAAAGGGTCGTTAAGCACAAATGTGTTGGCCTATTTTAGAATGGTACCTGAGTTTTTTTTTTTTTTTTTACATTACAGCTAAACAAAGTAGCTTCTAAGCTCTTAAATATTGCATGTTATATGTACTACAAAACTAAGGAAACAAAGCGATTAAACTAAAGCTCCATCAAAGTAACCCAGTGATTTATGCATGCAAAAAGAACCTGCATGATAAAAATGCTACTTGACATAGCAGACGTCCATTGGAAAGTACATCCAGTGATAATGTATGATTAACCAGGTGACTACCGAAATGCTGATGCTTTTCTATGTGCCATCAGTATTTTTTATCTGTCAAGCAGATATTGCTGGGACAATTTGAGTTTAAATTTGCGAGAATAATTACATTTTCACATCAAATGTTGCTCTGCACCATTTCAAAAAAAGACAAACATTCAGCATTATATCTTGTGGTGCTCCTTGTATAAGAGGGAAAATGGAAATATTCCTTCAGTTATATACTATACAATGCAAAACTGAAGGAGAATTTCATTTGAAAATAACGTTCTTGAACATTTTAAGTGAGAATGACATCTCTTGGCATGCCATGCTAGCCCAACTTTTCCCAGACATAATTGGTTTATCCTACGTCTGTATCATCTTACAGTTCTAACATTAGTTTCACTGTTTACAATTGAGTGGGCCAGTGATGCATGGTAGCTGAAGATGGAGCATGATCATTGTAATTCCAACTTCCAAAAAACTTGAAATACAAACATTAATGAGAATTTCCACTTAAAATGTTATATCACTACATGGAATTCAGAAATAATAGCATAACATTGAGATTCTCTTAATTTCATGATAGAAGATGAATATTAAACTTACCAGGTAGCTACTGACATCTGCAAGAAAACTTGCAGACTTCCATAGTTAATGTGTTTTACATAAAATAGTTTGGATATATGAAAGATTAACACTCACTTATTAATGAGTATACAAATATGCTTACAAATGGGGAGGTTCTCACCCTGGGTAAGGACACTAATCTTACATCAAAGCAATTTAATGGCTGTCATCACATGTTAAATAAAACGAGCTTCTTTGTTTGGCATGCATTTGTCAATGATGATCTGAAGTGGAAGGGTGGTATAATTACATAGTGAGGGAATAATGGCTCAGTGGTTAGCACTGTAGCCTCCCAGCACGAAGGACCTCCATTGATGTTCCTACCATGGCCAGCTCCTACCCATGTGGAGTTTGTATGTTCTCTCCATTATGGTTTTTCTTCTGGTTCTCCAGTTTCCTTCCACCATCAAAAGGCATGCAAGTTAGGAGGATTAGACTTGGCAAATGGCACACTTGTGTATGAGTAAGCATGCGTCTGTCTGCTTGGCCCTGTGATGTGCTGGTGTCTTGTAGTAATGTAATCTTATTTGGTTGTTATCAAGAAACGTGACAATGAAGTATGTAAAGGGAGTACCCCAGCTCCAATAAAAGCTGAATTGGGTTTTAGTGGGTTGTATATGTTCTGTTAAAGTAGAACCTTAGTCATATACACACAGTGGGAATAGTGGTTTTTCAGAACTTTAAAATGTTCATAACACTGACAGTGATGTCAAAATACACCAGTTTAAAGAAGCTGTATCCTTTGTTGATTGGAATCATTGCATAATACTCCTCTCATTATTTAAAATGGTCCACACTCATTTTGTATCTGTAAACCTTTGTTGAATTTAATCAATTAAACCATTCAAATCAGAAACAGGACAGCAAAAAGACTGTATAATATGTCTATATGTAAGTGTATATGAAATACACAACTTGCATTTTAAATGAAACTGAAAAGTTGAAATGTCAAAGAGCATATTCAGAGACTCTGAAAACGTTAACCAAAGAAAAACAGTAAACAGGAATACAGCCAAACGATGAGTATAAATATGGGGATGGATGGAATTTTGTAGTATCATAAAAGACATTCCATCTGTAACAGAACCTTGGAAGGGGAACTGCTAATTTACTTGAAAGTCAAGTTCTGGGCTATTAATTTACCTGAATGGAAAGTAAAACAGACCAGTTTATTTCCCTGCTAGGCCATCCACAGACTGACCTGACCTTCTGTAATCAATCTTGTGACCAGATCATTAACCAGCCTGACTGTCCATTGTCCATCATAACCACCTCAGACCAGTTTTCTTTTTAAGGCAGTAAGATGTGGATTGTTCAACAGGTCCTAGACTGGGAAGAGTGTGTAAACAATATGTTGTAGCTGATCTCAATCCTTCTTGTTCTGTCTTCAGGAGACAATGTGAATGACTGTGTACATGTTCCAGCTGATCCCTGTCCACCTCTCTGCTCCAGTCCATATGGCCTCACTCACAACCCCTATACCCTCTGGGAGCATCCCTCTCAAATGCCATCAAATCAAACATTTCTGTACGACAATGTATTTCAGGGGATCTATACAAATTCAATCAACAATATTCACTCTGCTTCCCACCTCTTCTAGACTGTGAAACCCAAATTCAGAGTTGTCTATTGAAAAGCCACTGACCTACTTGGGGTTTTTCACATCAACATTTTTTCCTTATTAATTGTAGTTATCCATTCTTTGGGACTTCGGGAACCAGTGGGATGAACTAAATGCATGATCTTTTGACTGCAGGGGCAGTGAAAGAACAAAACATGTGCTTTTATTTTTATATTCACTGAGTACAGTGCCCCTGTCTGGCTGTATGCATTTTCTCTGGATAATCCATTCCCCATATTGAGAGAAACCCTAAAGCCACTGCTACCTCACCACTAAGCATTGCTGACATGAATAATGTTTCTTTACCCACATGTTTGGAGGCATTTGTCCCAGCTGGCTTTTGTATTGTAAGAGGATCTGTTTTTTTGTTTTGTTTTTCCTTTAGTCTCAAGTGAGTTGCTGTTTTTGTTCCATCGGAGTCCTGTGAGAATTTGACAGCACACAACTCTACTCAAAATTAAAACCAGTTGATTAATTTTACATCAGTGCCACAGAAGCAAAGATGGTGACACTTTAAAAAGGCTAAAGCTACCTGCCTGGTTGGATTCATTTCTGTGCTGCAGAAATAACTTAATGCTATTAGTCAAGAGCGGCATCAGGTTGAAGGACCACAGGGACTGCTGGTCGTAACTTATCCTCAAATCCGTGTTTAAGGACCATTTGCCTCATTCAGTTTTCAGGTATATACTGAATCTTTGAAAACTGGGTTACACAATGATCCAAGTCAATAAATTGACAATCAGTGAACGTATTAATAATTGATTGTAAAAGCCGATTTTCAGGCTAAAATGATTCTCTACATGCTGTGATGAATGTATTTTGGATAATTAATAGATGAAACACAGCTGTCCTGTCCATAAAGTTACTGAGTAAACTAAGAGGTGTTACTTTTCCAAATAATTTGACATAATTGTGTCACTACTTTCTGCTTTGGCAAGCAACATAGGCTGGAGTATGCCTTTAAATTAAAAGTGACTCTGAAAACCCTGTTTATCTAGGTCTGGAAACAGCTGTTTGTAATACATAAAACGACACAAGGATGAAATGGGTACTGCTCCCTTGCTGCTTAAGGTTTTTGTGTCTGACTGTGTGCATGTCCGTACACGAGTGTGCATGTACAGTTACAAAGCAAGAATAGAATTGCAAAGAGAGCCCTGCTTTTTTAAATCAAACACTCCCATACGATCTCTTGCCACTGGCATATATAGATTGTCTTACATTAAATGTGTGAAGCTCTGTTTCATAAATCTGAAGCTGAGATCTAAAAGTTAGTTCTTTGTAGAAAGCATGGCTGTAAGCATCTTAAACAGACAGCCCCCAGTGACCCCATAGCTTATTGTTATCTATTCAATGTCCAATGGCATTATGTGGTACTATAGTCAATGTGTGGAAACTAGGAAAAAAACAATCCAATTATATCTATTTAGACAAATGCATCAACAAGCACTACATTTGCTGTCTGGCTTAGAACGAGTGTGGTTAACAATAAGTGGTAATATATTGCAAATTTTATAAACTTAAATAATTTAAAAAGGGGTTTTATACTCTGTTTTGTAATGTCTGAGACAGAATTTTAAAACATTCCACTCAAAAATATAATGTCAAAAACATTCAACTTTAAATATAGTAGCATGTTTACTTTGAACCATTGGGCAAGGCCTCCCCTCAACCATTATTCTTTGTTCATGCTTGTTTATAATTCATTGAACAAGAATATGTTCCTGTTTGTAATTACTCAGATTCCAGAATGCCTTAATTTTGAATAATTTATGATATGTACTTGTACTTTTGAAATGGCACACTCAAAAATGGGGAAATTTGTGCTACTGCATTTTAAAGCATTAGTAAATTACAAGCTGAATAAAATGTTCCTTCACATTTGTAATGTTAGTAAATTTGTCATCCAGAAACACAATTTATATGAATGTCATTCTAGGGCAGAACGGGTTTGTGGCATGCAGATGGATTGTGTAAATAAATCTTAAACAAACACACCCACCAAAGAGCAATTATCCATGCTGCCTCTGAATCCTAAACAGCATCCCATAAAACACAATATGAAAGTGCCAGTGGCCAGGACATTCTTGAAAAGGCATCAGTGTAGTACTTCACAACTCAGATATAACTTAATGCCAAGATGCAGCAGTTGTAATTTCTTTCCCCAACAAAAGTTGGCACTGTAGGTGTTTGTGAGTACTCTTTAATGTTCCATGAGTGTACCAACGTGGTGAACGTTTTAGATTTGGTGGGTTAGTGGGTTGGGTCTTGGTGGTGGCTGCCTGGGGCAGGAGACTAATTAAGCTTCAGTTTTGCATCATCTGAACTGTTTTGCTGCTGTAGGCAGCACTTTTGTAATGTGACTTGCACTACATATTTGGTTATTGTTGATGATGTTCTGTTAATAGTTGGGTACAGTGAGGATGTTAATTGGCCTAGCTTTACATTTGCTTTGTGTTTCAAATTGAAGTATGGCTAGGTAATGGTTAAATGACAAAAACGTAATATTGTTTGGCTTTCTTGTGGTCTCTCCTTATTGACAGTTTCATTTAACTATATGTAGTATTTTTGTAGTGTGTAATTTAGTACTGTTTCTATGTGTGTGTGCACATATGTGTGAGTGTGTAGGCGATTTCAAAACTGGCCATTAGGCAAAAAGACTGGCTGTCTGAGGATGGTTGCAACATTATATTGCTTCCCATTTATATCTTATTAGATATATTAATAAGCTACAAGATCCAAAATATAAGATATTTACAATATTCATACAAATAAATTATTGACACATATTTCTTGTAAATAATAGAAACATCTGAAAAAGTGTATATAAATACTTTATATTATTCATGATATGTAAAATCATACCCAATACATGCAATAGCTGACATTTTTAAATATTTGATATATTTCCTCAATTTAGTTTTAAGATTCTGCTTATTTATTTTACTTTGGACTTAATTTTCTGTTGTACATGGAAATGCATTACTTGTTTTGTCCATGGTGTTCCTTTACCTCTTACGTTAGATGCATAAATTGCAATACTGACTGCTGTGCCCAAGTCAACCCAACGACAGTATAAAAGCTTATCATATTTTGGGTAATAGCTCACCCAGAGGAGTGGTTTATCTCTCAATCTTCTTCAAAAGAAATCCATCGATAACACTACTGCTTTAGATGCAGTTTCCTGTTCAAGTTGAAGGAAGAGGAGAATTTCCAATTCTTTTTAACTCATGAAGGGGTGTTTCATGTGACAATTGCACGTGGATGCACACACACACACACACACACACCGGCATGCACACACACACGCACACACATATAAAATAGCATTAAAGGCTGCACTTCTCAGCAGTGTGCAATTCTGTTGAACAGCATTGCACATTGTTTGCAGGGCACCAACATCAGAGCCATGAAAACAACATGGAAGCTCTTGATCTGCTGCTTCGAGGTTGGACTCTCTTTCATCCCTCACTGTTGGGAGTGGGCCAGAACCATTAACCAGCTGTCACTCTGGACGAGGAGCCCTGGAATTCATACAGTTAGCTGATGCTGCACACAGAATACTACTGCAAAAAAAGGGTTTGTGCTATGGAGAGCAGCAGGTAGGATATCCGTTTGGACCCACGTCTAATGAATATTTATTGCCTGTCCAGGCAGGGCCCCTGCTGTCTCCCAAGGGGAAGGTAAGGGCAGGGCCCCAGTTGTGGCTGGAAGTGGTAATTCAAATTTTCTCCATGCACTTCCCGAGAGTCCAAACACAGGGGCCTTGTCTCTCGTCGTGACAATGGCCTCCTCTGTCTTGGAGGGCCGCCCATTTGGACCACCTTGAAATGACAGCTTTTTGTGGAGAGCACCTCTTTGCATTTCACTTTCCCTCACCCATGTCCACTCCCTCCAGAAGCTCTCACCGTTGTTTCTCTTAGCACCTCTGCCACTCAACCAAACACCCAGACCAAATCCCTCAGGTGGCTCACTGCTGCTGTACCCTTGACAAAATAAAAAAATAAAAACCACTCGAGTAAACAGCCAGCTGAATAAATTGATAAAATGCAGATTTGACTTTTCCCATGGTAAGGGCATATTCTCAATTATTTTATATCTCAAAATAAATAATCTGGACATCATATTTTTTGTATGGGTGCGGCAGTGTTGCACAAAGTACAGCTGTACGGACCACTGTCAACACAGTTTCCTCTAGCTGGAGGCTAGTTAAGTAACACACACACACACACACAGTAGAGTCACACATTCTCTACTCTGTGAAAGTCTCTGAGTATGTGAACATCAACATGTGATTTGTCTTCATTTACTCCTTCTCCGTAGCTTTTCAGTCATGCTTTTGCCTTTGCTTTTGCACCACCCCCATACATCCCAGGTGTGGGAAAGGATTCTGCTGTAAATGGAATGAATGCTGAGTTACCTTCTGCTCTCGCTGTCATTAAACACAAGCATAGTGTGTAATGTGGGTCATAATGGGTCTTAAGTCATAATGGGACACCATCTGGTTTTAGTAAGTGTGGACTTGCCTAGATTTGGTAAGTGGTCTGTCATTCCTAGATACAGTGAAGTTCTTCACCCTTTTGTTTTTGGTTAAGAGGATGGCAGAAGTGCTCAATCGGTTTGGCAATGTGTAGACAAGCTCAAATTTTCTGCTGAAGTGTGTTACCAACCAATGTGTCTTGTCACTCCTCAGTCTACCACTTGAATTTACTGTTAGAAAAGAGAGGATGCTGGTCCAGGCTGAAGTGGGGACCCTACCTTCTTAACAGTATTATGGCCAGTTCACCACTTTGCCAGTCTGCCAGCCATGGTTGGCACTGGACCAAACTGGATATGATATCAGACCATGGGGGACATCCAATCTCTGAAGCCCAATATTAAAGCAGGACAAGCCACCTGGCACACTTAAGCTTGTTTTGCATTTTTTTTTTTGATAAATTCCAAACACTTTCAGCCCCTGGAAGCATTTCTTGCCAAAACAAAAAAGAAATGTTGTTTCATGTTGTTTGTTAAATTTGTTTCAAGCATTTGACAATCTAGCCCATGGTTAGCTAATCCAACGTGTTAGATGATATAAGCCTAGCCCCCTTACACAGCTCTGCCCCTTCACCAAAACACTTCACTGAAAATTATTGGTAGTTAAACATGTTGAATGCAAAGATGTGACAATGAATATGCAAATGAAGAACCAGACAGGATGACATTTTCTTACTTGAGTGGTGGCAGAGATGATGCATTGTGAGGAAACTGAAATGTGAACATTTATTTTGGTTTATTCGATTAACGTTCACCACTGAATTACAGCAGGGTTGTACTGACTTGGCAAAGAAAAGGCAATATAGCTTTTCATAGTTCATTTTCATTTTGGCATAAGGATATACTCTCAACAAAGAAATTGAAAATGCAGACTTTTTTATTATTTCTATATCCTTTGGAATCATTGTTGGGTTTTTACTGGCAGGACCAAGACAAAGTAATGTCAAGTTGATTTTTGCTTTTTTGTTTTCACTTTGTTTAAAATTTTATGCCCTTACACAAGGAAGTAAAATAAATATTGGACTGTTTTTATTGTGTTCGAAACTGCATATGCACAACAAACAAACTTAATTACTAGTTGTTGAATTTTCTCCCTCTAATTCACACAGTGTTTTAGATTTGGCAATGACTTGTGATCATTCAAATCCAGTGGTGCCTGATATCAGTTAAAATGTAATGATGAGTCAAACTAATGGCAGACACAGGCTAGAAAGACTCCTGTACATTCATCGTGAACCTGTCAGCACAGAGTCTCTGCAATGACAGAGGTCAAAACTGTGAAGATTGTAGATGCTGAATGTTCAAACCCTGCAATTTGACTGTTTGAACTGTCTGCTGTAAGTGTTAACAACATAGATGATATCTTAGCAATGTCTGCCCACTGCTGTCATTTCTGGCTTCACTAAATCTGCATAAAGCATGATATGAGGGTAAGTCAAAAAGTATTGTTACAAAATCATGGAAACCTTTCTTAAACAAAAATATCAAAATGTGAAGCTGTTGTTTCTCGACATATGCTCCATCTAAGTCTCTACACTTCTGCAGGCGGTGTTTCCATCTCTCTAACCCTCCCCTGAAGAATTCTGAGCCCTTTGATTTACAAATTGCCAAAACTGCAGTTTTGGTATCATCAAGGGACTCAAATTGTGCTCCTTTTAAATGTTCTTTGAGTTTTGGGAACTGAAGTCTGAAGGGGCAAGATCAGGGCTGTCAGGTGGATGGGGTAAGGTTTCCCAATGGACAGCCCTTGCTACTCTACAAGAATGAGCAGGTGCATTGTTGTGATGGAAAAAAAAATCCTCTGTGCAACTTTCCTGGCCTTTTTCTCACCAATGTAGTTTTCAATTTTCTTAAAACTTCTTTATAATACCCCCCTCCCCCACCCCCAAGAGAGAACTTGTCTGCAGCCATCCACTGATCTCAGAGACTTGTTTAAACACTTTTTGTGTGGAATAAACCTGTGCATGTATAAACTGGAACCCTAGTAGCAAAACTTTTGGGCTTACCCTCGTATATAGTGACAGATGGAGTTCAAGACTGTATTGTGTCAGCACAATAGTTCTACAATAGTTCGAATTCTGACGTGTTGTGATTTTTATGTTGAACTGCAAGGTTGGTATTTTTACTCCACTACGCTCAGAAATATTATAATCAATGTTATTATTATTATTTTCTGACAGAAAATCACAAGCGCTACATAATATATAAAAGTGTTGTCTCCAATAGGTGCAAGTTTTGCAGAATACCTTCCTGTAACTACAGAATAGAAACCGTAGCTCGATGTATTAATCGCCACGACAGCAAACCAGCTATCATAAGGTTAAGCACGAATATAATTTGTCTTAGGACAATTTCCAACCTTCGGTGATGCTTCACGAAAGCCTTTGTTGGGTGATACTGAACGATTTCACTTGTACATAAGGCTTTAAAGTTAGCTGTTAAGCGTAGTTCTTTGGTATTCAGTTGTATGCTTATTTGACTTAGCTTTCTTCTGAAATGTTTGAAAATAAACGTAGTAATATGAGCTTATCTAAAGAAAAAAATATATATATCTCCGTGATGCTATACCGGCACTGTTAGCCTAGTGACTAATATTTAGCATGTCTTTGTGAATATTTTTTTCAGTGCTGATGAGCCAGGAAGTTGGATGTTATTTAAATGCCTGTCTTTCTGAAATAAGAAGCACATAGTTTGATGTCAATTTGTTCGAGTCAGTCATGTATATGTTGCAACATTTTCACAACAACATTTTCATGCCCAGTCATTCGACTTCCCCGCTCATTTATAGCCTCGTTACATTTGAAGCTTCATACATCACGTCCAATAAGTGTATTGCAGATATTAAAATGAATATTTAAATATAACAATAATAATAACAATCTTTTACGATAATAGGAGTGCCTGTTTCGAGTGAAAGCGGAACACCAGACATTCAGTAAAATATGTTGCCTTTACAACGGATAGGTTTTTACTTTTAAGTTTTACTAACATCCAGAATGAACGTGCATGGTCATGTTTAAAAAAATAAATAAATAAATAAATAAAACAATATAAGTAGTCTGTGATGTCCATTCCTGTGATGCCACGCACCTGCTCTGTAGGTGTGTTGTCTAACTGCGCGTATTGAATTGTTGCAGGTTTTGGATCTTGACGCTGTTCGATGCTTGTACCACCGTGCGGAGCCTTCTCGGTACAAAAGTGACTGACTTCAGCGGCGCCTGACCAACTGCGTTTCGCGGAATCAGTTTTCTCTCGTTTTCTCTCCCGCTGTCAATAGGATACATTTAATTTGCTATCAGTGCAGTCGGCTACAATCTTGCTGTTTTTTGGTCCATCAAAGTAATTTGAATGCTATCAGTGTGCCGGGCACATCCCGGTCACTAAAGCAGGGACAACTGTATGTTGTATGTAGAAATGCATTTGCTCCACGGTCTGTCCCTGTTGCTGCGCTAAGCATTTTCAACTAAGAAGGGCGAGTGTAAACGGAGCCTTTTCGAGACAAAGCTACGCCAACAATCCTTTAATTCATTCGTATTTTCGCGAGAAAAGAAAATGAAAAAAGCTTTTGTTTGTACACGGTCCAGTTTCGAACCATATCTCTGCGCCGCTCGTTGGATTTAAGAAAGCGATGGTTTGTATACCATCTCTAACTGTTTTCCTGCGGATATTTAAGAGTGCTCGTTTGCTGGTTTTGCCAGGATATTCAGTAGCCTAATAAAAAGCCTTACTCCTCTTTGTAACATACAGTATATTGTACTGCTATCTACATAACTGCGTTTTTACCCGTCAAGATTAAAGACGTACTTAAAAAACACAGAAAAGGGAACGAACAGTAGACTGCAGCCTCAACATTTCCTCCTACAATCTGCATGTAGTTTCTTTCATTACTGAGGTACCTCAAGAACTTAAACGGAAGAAAGAACAAATAAAGGAAAAAATACAAACAGACCAGCAGAGGCAGGGAACCAAAGGGAATCATCTCATGTGGAATAACCAGGTAAGATGAAGTGGTCTCAGAATGTGGCTTGCAGCTGACTAAGTTAGATTACAATTTTGTAGAAACTGTTACTATTTCGTTCATTAACCTGATTAAAACGAAGACTTCCTGGCATTGACTTTCAGTGATGTTGGTCGGGTGGCATTTTTTATTCGTCGGTAGCCTACTGTTTTATTTATGAATTAATCGATTCAATGATAACACCACGAGTGAACAGTTACTGCATTGTATATGTAAGCTTTAAAAAAAAAATGTGCAACTGTTCTGTTCTGTTCAGCGATTTGAAAGGCTGTCCAGAGTTTCCCGTTTCATGGTAACGGGTCTTGAGAGAAGACGCCTCTCCCTCGTTTTCTTCCCAGTTTCGCAGTCTAAATATTTGCGTGCAATAGGCTGTCGAAAAAATGAATGAGAGAACCAATTTTCCCCAACCACTTGTTTTATCCAGTACAAAGACTTAAGTATTAGGTGGGATACCACGCTTGTGCAGGTTGATATAGGCCTTTTTTATTGACACGCACTGAATCAATCTGAATCATCAAAATGACTATCCTGGTTATTAATTAAATTGAAGCACGTCTGAACCCAAGTGGCTAACAACGCATTGCACACTTAACTGACGAAATGAAGACAGAAATAATTTTTAACCACGAATTTAGACAACGCAGTAGTAAATTTCAAGCATTAATGTTCTTTTATACATCTATACATCCAATTGATATCTAATCGTATTGTTGTTTCATTGTTTACATCAGCATCACCACATTCACTGCCTTTTCAATGTTATGAGAAACCCATTTTGTAAAAAGTTGTTTGCTTTTAATTGCCCTCTTTTCTTTCCAGTTGAGAGTATTATGTGCCATTATTTTTCCAGCAATGGTTGCTGTATCAAGAGTTGAACTGAAAAATGACCGTTGCAGCTTTTGCAGAGGTTTACAGAGAGATTATATTTGTGTCTGTGTGTGTGTCTCAGAGAGAGAGAGGGGAGAGTGAATAAAGAATATTATGAATTGGAATTGATATTTTTTGATGTACTTAATCTAGGGCCGATGGTTTTGAAGGTTAATTATTGCCACCCAGGTTAATCTCTTACTACGGTAAATGAAGACTAACTGACGGTCAGTAGTCCTTGACCAAGTTCCTTTATACTTGAATGGGCAGTAGCAGACAGCTATCTCTGTCTGTGCTCCAGTTTGGTCAACGCCACTTTCACATAACACTTTCCTGCCACTTCCATGGGCTCTCAAGTGCACAGTGGAACTGGCCTGAGGCATAAGTGAAGACCCTTGGATGCTTAAGATTTCACATGCTGATTATTCAGTTTGTGTACCACATGACCCACCAGAGTTGGAATTCGTAGTCCTTGAGAGACACACTCCCAGCCTCATAGAAGTGCTGGGCTGCCTTCAGTGGTACAGTATCCCCTTAGACTGTAATCTGGCTGGTGTTCTGATGGTCTGTTTGAGATTCTGATACACTTAATGTAGTGCCATTCATTAAAGGGAACCTTGTGGGTCTGCCGGGGGAAAATGTACCCAAGGGAATTGGGCATCTGGACTGCACTTAATGAGCTTTAATAAATCATGTAATCTACAGAGGTTTCATGTTCAAGTCCTGGAGGGCAAAGTGTCAATTGGCTGCTGGTTGAAAAGAAAACACAAAACACTGCGGAAACTTTGGCTGTCCACTGATGTATGAGATGTACCTGATTTATATGGTGCATAGTATGGTCCACATGTGACCAGCTAGTTATTTTTGGCTTCCAGAATAGTCCTACAATGTTAGGGTAAATGTTCAGAACATGTAAATGTGTCAGCTTTCCTGATTGCTCCTTGGATATTATTTGCTTGGATTGTTTGGAGTGGTATTTCTGTGAGTTTGATAGAATTCATTTGGAAGACCAAAATGTTTTAAGACTATTTGGGGAACACTGTTCTATTATCAAGAAAATGGGAATCTAACTGAAATCTTCTCTAATAGTCTGGGCAAGTTTTGATTAATGGATATCGAGAAAAAAATATAAGATATTTACAATATAAATATATGACATCAAATAAATGTAGAACTTATAGCCAAGCTCAATTGCAGTGACCTTCTGCCAGAGACTCTGGAGGAGGAAACAGTACAAATGTGGCTCCTCTGATTCAAGTAGCCCTTTTCATGCAGCAGATGTAACACCAACTACATCTTTCTCTGATAATGTGTAAAAAATCGTTGACTGTTACCCTCCAAAGTAATAGAATTATTCAGCCCATAATCTTGACATTTTATGTTGAAGTCATCAAAGCAGTTTTTTATTTGTTTGGTGGTGTTGTGCAATGAATGGACCTCCACTCTTCTTTTCACACTGCAAATATGTCACCATTCATGTACTGTTGGACGTTGGAATCTATACTTGGCTGACACATTTAGAGTTGTGAAATTAGATAGAAATGGTTGCTAAAGACAGATAAAACTGATGAACCATAACCCAACTTAACCCCTGTCCTCCCCTAGACTCAGCCAATTGTTAGACCTCTGATGATAGCTTATGATGGCACAGCTGTGACTCAATCGTAGGACTCACAGCTGCACCAATAACAGGTGCTTTTACTATGTGTGCCACCCTGAGGCTCCTCTTTGTTGGTCAGCTTCTATTCAGTGAATTGGTTGTCTTCTTTTCACAACATTATCCAGGGGCTAGTCAAAAACAATGGAAATACCAAGAAATATATGAATATTAACGAAAAAGGATTTGGCTCATCCTTTCCTTTAGAACAACTGGAGGTATTATTCATTGGTAACCTGTTACAAGGGGTTAATACAATGTAAAGTATTATTTAATAGTAAACTGTAGCTGGATTTGTGTGAAAATTGTGTAAATTTAGTGTAAATTAAAGAAAATGCAGAAAATTTGTCCAACATATATTGTGATGCACACCATACTGAGAGCTCTGTATTGGTAATGTGAGCTTGGTGTTTCACTGAAACCATCATGAAAAACTTCAAAAATCCTGATGTTCCTATTTGAATCATAGTGTTTTTAACTCTATGCGTGGTTGATTAAAAATGTGCAAGCTGTGCTATATTTAAGTTACTACAAGTGTTCTAAATTTGTATGTCTGTACAAAAGATATCAGTGCATGTGACCACCCTTCGAACCCTTTGAAATGCACTCAGGTTTGATTGGTTTTGATTGGTCAAGGTCTTATTGATCATGCATGTCAAACATTGGCCAATTTAGCAACCACTTTGTTCTTACAACAGCCTCAGTCTGTAGAATTGTCTTTGTTCATCTTTCTAAAGGAAGTGAGAGAGTTAGTGATTTTGCCATTAATCTTACATCTCAAAATAGAAAGCTTGTTTGAACCACTGCCCATTTGACTGAGCTACGTTTATGCACAATGTGGTCTTTCCACAGTCAACGACCTCTGAAATGAAAGAATATTATTCACATATATTGACTTACTTTAATAAATACTGTTTTATAAGTGCTTAACAAATCATTTATAGTATTAACAAATGCATATTATTGACATCTGGTTCAAAGTGATTTAATGTCGAGAAATATACTAATAAGGGTTGCAAGTCTTGTAAAAAAAGCCTCATATTTGTGTCATGAACTGCTGAGATAGAATTTTAGAAAACAGAACGATTGTGGTTATTGCAGACTTATGTTCAATTTTCTCAGTATGGAAGCTTTGAATATAATATTCTTCTGTGTTATAGATCACAGTCTAAGATGTTACAATGAAAAAAGCTGATAAAGATATAGATTTTTAGTTTTACAATACATTTGTTTCAATATTAATGCTAGTTTTCAAAAACAGCAAGCTATGCATTTTCTCAGTTATACTGCAGCACCATGATCCCCCTACAAAAGGGCATGAATGAATTAAACAAATTCGGTTCTTTGTTTAAATCTTTATAACTGTATGTAATTCTGTGTATGATTAAAAAAAATAGCCAAAACAAGCTCCAATTATAATTTCAAAATGTATCTTGTACAATTTGACATATTCTGCATTCATTTCAGCAATAATAACCTTTGTGGTCAGGTACCAAATCCACAAAAAGTCATTTGCACTCATGCACAGTCTTGTCCAGATGAACTGCCAGATATGAATGACTAAATGAATGTTGTGGGGGTTACATGTGACAAAGTCATCTACCAACCTGGCAACCAGTGGTGGGTTAAGGTGGTCATGGGCCCCTAGGTTACTCTTTGTGTGCCCCCCCATACTCATCATGCTTTATGTGCCAGGTACTGATGTGGCCAGGTACATTAGGTCATTTTGGTTTTCAAATAATACGTCACTGCTATTGGACAGCTCAAGTGAGAATGTCATGGAATGGCTTACCAGTTATCAAACATAGTGATCAACTAGGTGGCAAGCATGCTAGTACAACTGACGGTTAAATCACCTATGTTTGTGGTATGTGGTTATGTGGTATGTAGTTGCAGCTGATTGACAAGGTAGACTTAGATCTAAAATAGGCAGCTGGTCATTGATACACACTTATTTGATAAATTGAATACTGTCTCACAGCCTTTTCATCCATGACACTGAATAAGGTTTTGGTAATTGTACAGCCACACCCATTTTGATGGACGCCTTAGTGGTATATATGGACACTTCTGAATCAGAGAAGTAGCTCGCTGCCTTTCCAGGAATTATTCTAACACACTGGTCAAGATGTCAGTGAATCATCAACCACAAACAAAGCAGGTCACTTCAATTTTTCATCACAAATGCACTTGGTGTTTTAACAGAGAATCTTAAAGCAAATTAAATTTGTGAAGTCCTAACTACCAGTTAATACACATAGTGCTGGTCCTTGCTTGCTGGTTGCATGCTGGCTCTTTACAGGGTAGTCTGCTGTATTCTTACATTGTGGAGTCTATCAATCCCCTCAGATATGTGCCTATATGGTGTACTACAAGAGCACATTATACAATACAATAAACAACAATTCATTTGATCAATTAAAATTAGTGCACATAAACCTAAGAATTTGGGGATAATTTGGCAAAAAAGCCTTAACTTCTTTTTGCCATAGAGGTAAGGCAGACAGCAGTGATACCTTACTGTATTTTCAGCTCCCATTAACTCAAACAGTGTACCAATAGATGGAACCCCTCCAAAAAATATTTACTGGGATACCTTCATTTGAGCAGAATCGCATGTAGGAATGGTTAACTTGAGATGGAAATCTGTTATTACTATGATGAGGACGATATTTAAAAAATGCAAACATCTGGAAGCTGCTGCACAAGAGTAAAGCCCAACTGGAGAAAAACAGGGGCATTCATCTATCTATCTAAATACGTCTTAAGGAACATTTTAACTTCCTGTAGCTCAGTGCTTGGCAAGAAATGAGTTGTTTTTTTTTTTTTTAGGTGCTGTTGGTATTTGGTGTTTTGTTTGAATAAGCACCCAGGCAACTGATACTGAAGGATGGCGTTATTGAACTACAAAGTCCAGGACAAAAAACAACATATTCCAGGCAAAGTCACAAATGGTTAAATCGTTGTTAGCTAACCCTAATGTCCTCTTTAGCTAGCGATATAATCACGTTTACTAGTGCAGCCCACTGACTAGCTATGTAATTTTTTTTGCTCCAAAGTAAATTTAAATAATTAAAAATAGTCTGGTCTATCCAGGGCCCTTGCAAATGTGGGGCCCCAAGGCTGCAGCCTAGGCCAGCATGTGCATTAATCCGTGCCTGCTGGCAACCATGCTGCTTACTATATACTTTTACCTACTTAACAGTTTACTTACGTCTCAGGGTCATAGGCACAAGTTATACATGATCTTAGAGAAACTGGACAGTGCCTTCAGGAGTTACACAAGGATGAACACCCAAAAGAAAGAGGACAAATGATGAAATTAAGCTAGTGATAGCTTGAAAGCCTAGCAAATATGTCTGCCTGTGCTGTAATGTGAATATTTGGGTCTCATATCTCCCTTGTATTATGGCTCATTCAATTATGTATCACTCTGTCAGTACTTTGTGCAACACCTGCTGAGTGATACAGAGGTTTTAAACTGCCAGTAAGTCTTTTTGAAAGTATTGAAAGCACTCATCGCTAAACAGCTCCAAAATCGATGAGCCCTCACTTCTTTCCATGCTGCTGATATGATAGCAGTCCCATATAACCTATGACATTGGAGAAAGACAAAGTCAACATACCAACAGTTTATGAGTTTTTCATGGACCCAGCTGATTGGAGAGGCTGATTTAGGCTAAGTCAGTAGTTGCTTTGCCATGATAGATCTCTAGAGTGGCTGGGGCCCAGACCACAGGCACATTACCAGGAACAAGCACTCTTACAGTATGAGCAATCTGAAAGGTTAGACAGTTTGCATTCCTGACCAGTAAAAACATACCAAGCCTTCATGTTAAGATATAAAATACCTTCACAATAGATTTAATTTTACACACACTTAAAGGTCCTTATGTGTGAAAGTGTGATACGACAAAGAAAACTTACATCAGGAAGGACAACCAATGGTCTCTAGTTGAAGCTCACAGACAGGGATAGAACTACACTTAACAAGATAGTTTCCAAAACCAAGAAACAACTGCCTCAGAAATTGCCACAGAACAAATTCCACTTGGGAACTGCTTCTAACCAAGGATAGTGTACAACAATGTATAGCCTGGTATTTGGAGCAAAAAATCTAAGCCTCTGAGTAGTAGAACAAAGTCATATTGATAGCAAAGGATGCCTTTAGCCTACATTACATTCCAAACTGTCCAAACTGTTAAACATAATGGAGAATCTGTGATGATATGAGCAGCCATTTATAGCTTATTTATGGAGTGTTAACGGCTAATTCTTAAGGCCAGTCAGCCTATTTTCAGTTATTTTTCAGAGAGAGTCACTATTTTGCAAAGTAGCTGAATAGCCATGTATTTACTTTGGACATTTGTTTACAATTTGTACCGCCCATTTGGAATTATTAGTCTAGCTAGTTATGTTTGCTCGGTAGCCATTTTTTAATTTGAAGAAATTGCTTTCTCATGGTACTAGCACTAATACAGACACCTTTGCCTAATTTTGATAGTATTTGGCATTTTTGTCATTGTAAAGTTTCATCAATGTAAAGTTTCAAAGCGCATTCATAACCCTTTTAACTCTTACCTGAGCTTGAAACTGAAAAAAAAAAAAAAAAAACTGTTTAGACTGTTTCAACTCTGATTCATGTGATAACCTGGTTATCAGGATAGTCTGTAACTCTAAGGCCGGTATCTCTATGGTTCCTCTCCATATCGTCAAAATATGGATATTTGCAAGTAGAAAACATCATTTGTTTTGCTAAATCTGTATTAAAAGTGTATATGCCCAAAACCCATGCATAATGGATTTTACTGTTTTCATATGGAACTGAGATGAGGACAATAATTCGCCATATTTACCCCATGAGGGCCACTTTCAGAATATTTTCCAGACCTAAAAATACACCTTTGGGGACAAATAATACTTGAGCCCCATTTTTGAGCCATTCACACAGCCTTACTTCAGTGATGGCCCTCATATCATTGGCTAATGTAATTCAATGGGATAAAAGTTTCTCTTTTCATAAAGCACCAAATTACACCATAACATGCCTTTCAGTGTCTGTGTACTGTAATAAAATACTGTGCGTATTAGCCCATGCTTTTAACGTATGTAGTGCCAGACCTGACCAAAGGCAGCACACCAACCATGAATTATCTATTACAGATACCATTCCAGGCTTAACCGAGTGCTGTACAACAAAGTAACAATAAGCTTGCAAGTGTATTTGATGCATGCATAAAACACTTTTGCACTCACCCACTAAAGTTGTACTTCTAAGTGTTACTTTAAAAAGTGATGAGGTATACATAGGAATACATTACTGGTCTCACTGTGAGCAGTAGGCAAAATGCCAAAACAAAAGATATAGCTGACTGTAAATGGCATAATTCTGGACTGTGCAATGACCGTGAGGAAGTAATACTTACGGCCAAGCTTTGCGCTCAGCTACAGTAACAATGACAATAATCATCATGAGTACACACAACAATATATTAGATATGTGTTTTACTCAATGTCATTTTCATAGTGTTTTAAGACAGAATTCATATTCATATGCAATTTTGTGTGTTGCATTGTTTTACAAAAAACATTTAAATATACCCTGTATTAATCTTTTTTAATCACTACTGAATTTTGGACAGTCCATGCAGATGACTGTCATTAACATTTTTAATCAATATTGTGCAGAGTCACACATCTTCAATTGGTTCTGATGGATCTTCATTGAAGAAGCCACACCATTCCATCCAGGCTGTCAAAGATCAGTGAATCTCTGCAGCATAGATCCCCCATGCCCCTTTCTCCTCCTCCCCCTCAAAATAAATACCAAACAAAAGCAAAATTGAAACCCTTGGTATTCCTGCAGCATTTTCCAAGGCCCCAGCGGGAAACAGACAAATGCATCAAAGCTGATGTTCCTTCAGATCTCTGCCCACACGTACTGCACTAAACACAGGTGGAGGAGTACACCACCACCTCTGGGGATGAGGAGGTTCACACGCCTGGTCCTGGGCACCAGGGAACCCTGCTGCACGTCTGCTCGACCTGATTTATTTCCAGCCATGAAACTAATCTGTCAAATTGCTTTCACACTGGATGCTTAAGAAGCACATCAGGAGGTGCCTAGCCTTAAATCTCTTGCCAGCAATTAAATTCCGCACCTTTACATTTATATGCAGACAGAGTAGACAAAATAATGGAAACAACACATCACATGAATATTTATGAACTAATAAAGAAATGGGTCACCCTTTCCCTTCAAAACATCTCCAGTACTTTTTGGAATGCTATACGAGTTTTAGATGTTTGTTGTAGAATATCAGACCAGTCTTCAAGAAGAAGAACTGTCAATTCTTTCAGGGATGAAGGAGATATGTGCCGTGCTATACATTCCAGATCTTTCCATATAAGTTCAGTGATATCTAGATCTGGTGATTGTGGATGAGGAAAGAGTGTTTGCACCATAAGATGCACCTGGTCACCTAAAGTGGCTTTGAATTTCTTGGTTATAATCCCACCATGCCGAGTAATTATCAGACCAAAAACATAAACCTGGTCAGATGTAGGACAAAGAGCATCAGACCATCTTACTTGTTCTTCCATGTCTCAGAAGTCCCAATTTTTTACTCTTTAAACCAGGTTATGTGTTGTTTCACTTTGGTTACAAAATGTCTAAATTGCAGACCTACTATGAATATCAGCTTACAGCTCACATCATACAGTTTTTGAGATTGTGTTTCTATTCTTTATTAATTTTTGAGGCTTTTGTTTTTATCTTATCATATGTCACTGAGCTTCAATTTATGACCACCGTTCCTCTGTTGAGATGCTGCATTTCTATTTTTGCATATGCTGTCTTGATTTTTGGCTCTGTTCCCCATTGTGCAACTACTAATTTTTCAGTTTCTGTGACTAATGGATTAAAAGTCTATTAAATCTCTAATGTTATCTTTGATATTCATATATTAGTCTTCATTCTTAAACATCTTTTATAGAGAATATATTGGTAAGCTGTATTGACACTGTCCTGATAGTATTTGTATACAGTACCAGTCAGATTTTGGACACACCCACTGAAAATCATATATTTTTCTCTCTTTTCACCTTAAGGGTTATTTAAAATAACAGAAATTTGTTTCTTACATAAATTTAAACAGTCAAGTGTATGTCCATGCAAAATGTTTTTCCAGCAGAAGTTTTTATTGGAAAAAAGGCCTTTTGAACCAGTACCCCTGTTTTGTGGTTTTGCTTTAAATAACACAAAGATATTATAGGTACAAAATATTAACACAGTGATTGCAAATGATTGCAGGTGCCACATGTGCTGTATATTATTGTGAAAACCTTATTTTTCTCATCTAAACACCTGAGATAATCATTTATGTCATGACAGGGTAGAGTGTGTCAGAACTCAGAGGGACCCAAGCACAGACGGAGGAGTTTATTAAGCAGCCAAAAGCACAGTCCACAAATCCAAAATCAGTCGTGAATCAGGCAGAGGTCAAAACCAGAGAGACTCGGCAAAGGTACAAAAACACAATCCAGGGTGGTAGTCAAAAACAGGCAAAGAGTTCGTAAACAGGCAGGCTCAGCAAAGGTACAAAATCACAAGCCAGAGAATCAAAAACCAAAAAAACAGATAGGGTAATGACAGACAGACAGACAGACAGACAGACAGACAGACAGATCAGGAACAGAAAGGCTCGTAGCGCAAAAGGTAACAACACTGGGATGAACTCACAAAGAACAAAAGACAAGGCAGGGTATAAATACACAGACTAAAAAGCAATGAGACACAGGTGTAACAGCAGGGCAGGTGAAACACATGATAATCAATCAGAGTAGGGAACAAGGTAAGGCTGAGGTACCTTGCTATGCAGAAGCATGGTGGTCTTTCAGAGTGGTTCATCTGTTCAGTGAATTTGAAATGCTTCTTTCTCTCACACATTTCCTGCAGAATTGGGCTGAATCATTCATCAGTCACTAAGGCTATCAATAATTTGTGCTTGTTTCTGCCACATTAACAATAAATTGTATTAGTTAGGCTTCTTGGCACTAAGAATGAAACAAAGATTGTGCTAAAGAAATAAAGTATGTCATTTTTGATAAATGCTCAAAAACACCATTATTATAAAATACTAATAATAATTTTGAAAATACTTGGCTTAACAGATGTACTGATGCAGCGTTTGTTTTACAATATAAATGAACTTTATTTGGACAAATTATTTATGACCTTATTTAAGTTTTTATACTCATCCTCCATAAAATTTTCAGTTATTGGTCATAGCTGGGCACGAGTAATTCAGCAGAACTCCTTCATGGCAGTTCTGACTTGCTTCAGCTTGCTATCAAGCAGTTGTCAGGGTTGTCCACTACTAACTTTTTTATGCAAACTGACTGGTTAAGATATTATGCTAAATATTAGGCTTGGCAGAATTGTCAGCAACTGCAAGCTGAATGCCTGCAGTTAGCTACCTTTACCTTTATCTAGCCAGTTGATATCACCAATGTAGCAAACCTGTCTGTCACCAAAGTAAGGCATTAGACACATAATAATCCTATACCTAATTAAGACGTGTAATGATCCTATGATATGTTATAACTCTCAGCTGTCACAGATTGTCATTTGTGTAAAGTACAGAATAGAATAAAGCATTGAAAGATTCATTTATGTCATCACCATAGAGTTGTTTGAAATCTTGTTTCCAACAGTCTAGCCCCACCTCTCACTTACATTCTGTTTGGTGTCACCCCTAAAAAGCGTTTTTCTATTCCATTTTAATGTACTAACAGTGTCACTATAAAACAAGTGATGTAACCCATACTGGAGGAGAAGGTGATCTCTTCAATTGCATTGGTAACAGTTCAACAGAGTTGCCAACAGAGTTTTATGCATGAGTACTACAAAATATATAACTACTAACTATTGTCACAGACAAGTAGTACAGTAAAAGAAAATGTATCCTTCAGAATTCCTTAATACATGTTATACACTTAATAAGTCTGTCATACACATTTTTTATTGGACAAACAAATATTTAGACCTTATATCAACTGGTGTTCATAATCATATGCCATATATAGTACAATGCCTCTTATGTCAGTGATTATAATTCCCATAAACGTATGTAAATTGCTGTATACAATTCAGTTGCGTTTCACAGGGGATCATGTCATCAGCCCTCAGAAAGGGGGAACAAGATAGAGCATTCTAGACATTTTCCAAAAAAGACTGTTTGAGGGGGTAGTGGTGATGGTATTCAACAAGAAAAGATGTAGTTTTGTAATGTGCCATTCATTTTTTTCCTTTAACTGTACTCTCATAGGGCTTCTGTAAAGAATAAAATCTCCTTATTTGTAATAATTATGCATGTGATCAAAACCCTTTTAGTCAGTGAGCAGTATGTGTACTAATGAGATTAGGATGGCTATTCCTTCACAAAGCTAATAAGAAGTTTTGTGTTTTCCTTTTATGCCGCTGTTGTGTAAAAATACCTGTCAAACTGATGAAATAATTCCAGAAGAAGTTATGACATGTTGGCAAGGATACAGACTGAATCATCACAAAAGTGCAGTGACTGACAAAGGTCAGAGTTTCATTTTTTGAAATTCTTACTTTAAAGAAACTTGTTTTTGGTAAAAATCAACTAGACTGTACATGTGTGAAGGTTTATTTTTTCCCAAATATTTCATTTGCTGCACTGTTTGATAGTGGAACTCGCCTCTAACAAATATTTAAAGGCTAAAACAATCGCTTCTTTTTAAAACCAATTGTATACTTCTATACCATTATATGTGTACTGTATTTAAATTACTGATTCATGGCTGACTTTGTATGATACTTGTCCACAATGTCCTAGGGTTCCTTAATATGCAGAGCATTGCACAAAAATAAAAATGTGTTGATTGAATTGATTGTTGTGTTTAAATAGGCAGGCAAGATTGTCTTAATGGCCTGTTTGAGGAACGTTCATTTTCTGGATAACTATGTTTGCAGGTGAATGGCCCTTGGAGAGTTGCTGCGTTACAATGAAACCACTGGCATATAAGCAATCACACGCAGATCAGGGGGGAAGCTCAGCCTGTCCTTGGTTCAGACGCACTCAATTTTCCATCAAACAGGCTTGAACAGCTCCCTTCTTCCACGCCCTAGACATTCACATTACGGCATCTGTCACGTTGGGTTTTCACCAGTGGTAATTACTGGAAATATAAAAAAATTGGAAAGTTGGAAATGAAGGGAAGTGAAGCAGGCCAGGGGCGCAGAGAGTGAATTTAAAGCACTTTATCAGTTTGATGGCTGTTGGGTTGCCCACACTAGCGCTGCCACTCTCCTCTACAATTCTCTCTTAAATCAGATTAATCCACCTGGAGCACAGAGGTCGAGCTACCATCATAGATGCCTAGAGCTGCAGGTTATTGTGAATATCACTTTATGAATGGCTTTACTGCATTGAAATCAGGCCACAAAAATTTTTCAGGAGGCAAAAGACATACATTGTATTCTTGGGATCAGAGTAAAAATTAGGCTTTCATCTGTTTCTTTTCATTTTTATTTTGCAAATTTATATTAAAAATATTTTTGACATTAAGATTGTGGACAGTAATCTGGTCTAAACACAATTACGCCAGTTGGTCTGTTTGTGCAGCATGGCAAGGTAAATGACAGTGTTTGCAGAGCCGGCTGGGTGCATGCTGAGTGCGGTGGCAGGAAGTGTGTGGAGGTGTCACCCTAATATCCCTCCTCCCACCCTCACGCCCAAGATCTCTGCGGTGTGCTCTGTGGCTGGCCTCGTTAGAAGGAGGACAAATTGGTTTCGTGGTGAGAAACAGGTTTGGAAAAAACAGGGGGTTCATACCTTTTTACCAGTGTTACACTGGAACACATCCCAGCAGTTATCACATCAGATGGGTACTTGCACTCTTTGGCTGTTATTACAGTGCAGTGTAGAGCGATGGCAATAGCTTGCTGTGACAGGGTGCACTGCTGGGTGCATGTTTGAGGTAATAAGAGGTTTCACATTGAACTCCTAAATACTGGCGTTTCAAATTTTTAATTTTTTGTTGGGAACATAATCCTGTGTAAATCCTGTCTGATTGACACTTTAAATTGGCTCAGTGTGTCTGTGGATTAGGAACAGTACAAAATACCAGTATCCAGCTGATTTAGGACAATGGAGTAATAACTGTAATCGCAATGTGACATTCTTAAATGCAGAAAAAGAAAAACGTGTATAGACCTAATTAGGGTTTTTTTTTTTTTTTTTAAATAGGTACACAAATTAAATTTGAAATTTGAGATAGAATTATGTGCACATGAACATGAAAAATTTCATTAGCACTAGTTTGGATTCAGCAACTGGTGAATTACTACCAAAGAGCTTCTTTGTTCAGTTTTCTGTTGCCTATTTGGACTGGCGTTTGGGTCAGGTGCAGGCCTTTACGTGGATTTTGTGCTGTTGAATCCCCTTCACTGAAGGACATTTCCTTCTCTGAACATTGCCCATGAGTCCTGAGAAACACTTTGATATGTGAATCTTTATTTTATTCCTGGCATTATATTCTGATTGACCTGGCAAAAAGTGTTTGAAGTTAGTAGAGGAGTGTTGATTACTGCTCCCAGGCATATAGGATTTTGAGTTCAGTTCTGGCATGTCGTAAATCTACCCAGTTAAACCAACCTCAATCCTCAGTTTTTTTTTCTTAGCAAGTTAGCGTAGTTATGTTTGTAATCCCACCTCATTACTGAAACATGATCGTTCAGTTTGGGAGTGGTCCTCCATTGCTTCTCTTCACTTGGTATAACTTCAGCAGAGCTGCAAAGTGTTTTTTTTCTCTGGAGGAGTGCAGTTAATGTGTAGGACAAACAGGAAGTGTTCATTTTGCAGTGAAATTTGGATTTCCAACACACTGAAGCCATCTCTCCTTGGATTACATTATAAACAATCATATGCTGCTTTGAAGGGCTACCGGCCACAGTTGTCAGTAGAATTTTGGGTGTGTTCAAAACCAGTTCTTTAGCTGCATGCACCTATTGACATCCTTGTTTATCCAACATGTTCGATATTGATTTTGCCAGCAGAGTCAAGTGTCCCTTCCTGTCTGAGAAACTCTCTCACAGAGCTGGCAGATAAGGAAAGCACCTGTTGGCAGGTGGGTGAATGTCTTGCCTGGCTCCCTGTGCATGTCACTAGAGCTAGGATTGAGATATGCGTCGGAGACCTGTGTGCACTTTCCTGATGTAGTTCATCACAGAGCTTTTGACTTGCCTCATGATTTACTGGAAGAGGAAAAATGTGTCCTCTCCAGTTCTCTTAACTGCAGCAAGCTCAACCAGAACAGCTCAGTTCTCAACCTGCTTCCTTCCTCATGGATTCCTATGACTTGGAATGGTACACCTTTTTTCTTTCACTTTAAAATAATCCTTCCTCTCCAGGGGTGGAGAAGTGGTGATGATTCAAGTTGTCTGGAGCCTTGTTCACCACTATAGCACAAAACAGGTTAGCTCTTAATACAGGCTTCAAGAGGTTTTCCATCATCCTTTCAGAAGAGAGGAGAATGTGGACCAAAACGAGATCAGGAGTGAATTACTTTTTTTTTTTTTGACCCAGTCCATGTAACCCAAATAAAATGTGGGCTGAATTGTAAAGGTTGCTATGTGCAACTTTGTTGCCACCAGTGGTATCAGTGTTTTAATCTGAGGAGAGAATATCAAATGTATTTTTAAGGGTCCAAGCAGTGAGGGTTGGCAGAACCCTATTCTTTTGTTGTTATCATTTTTATCATTCATATGGAAAAACAAATCTCAGGATAATTTGGTGCAACTTTGAGTAATGTTTTAGGAAAATAAATTTGCTTTGCAATTGTGTCTACTGTAAACTAATGCAATAGTAGTTAGCATGGCTTTTCACAAATTGCTAGCTTTGTCGATACCTGCAGGCCTAGATAGATATGGTTGCAGCCAAAATTATTGCAGACTAGGTAAGTGGATTCATTTGTGTAAATTATTTTGGGGAGGTTATTGAGTTATACTCATGACTATGCTTGCTAATGCTTACCATTGTGAAAGTGGTTCATCTCTCTGTTGTGGTGGAAGGCCCATTTCAGTAGATGATGCACCAGCAGAATCATCTCCAGCTTCCTGTGCATTTTGATTTAACGACACATGTACAGCAATACCACCTTCATCCTGCTGCTCACAACATGGATGGCCTCTCCACTGCTTTACTGGATCTGTCATATTTAGACATTTTAACACAGGTATCTTGCTGCTATACTTACTACTGCATTTTTGAAATTTACACAATTTGGAAAAATAACAATCATTTCTGAGTCATGTCTACATCCATTCTATATTATTTTTACAATGACATATGGATCTATTTTAAATGGAACAGTGGTACTATGTATCATGGGTACTATAAAATGAACTAGAGGCTGCATTATAGATGTGTAGTACAGTTCTGTAGAGTTGAATTTCTTTGCATCCTAAAAACCTTCTATGGTTCAAACCTTGAAGTATCAAATTGATATAAGTATCTTGGTGGAAATGTATTGCTGATTCTGTTCTGTGCAGTAAGCCTGTACTGTCTTTTCATAAGACAGTGGAGGACATAAACTTCACAATGAAGCACTGGTTGTCATTTCTCTGAGCAGTAACAGTTCACTGGGGGAATAGCCAGAGAAAGCTAAACTGACAGTTTCCTTTTATAGATGAAACACCTTCTCCCTGCTGCATAAAGACCCACATGGGAGTGGCATTCTGCAGGATACAAAGGGTTTAAAAGCCTGTGGGATCAGCCTCATGATCTTTCCAGCATCTTCAAAGATCACACAGGTCAAGGGCCATGGGATCATTTGACAAAAGATGAATGTTATGGTCAGATTTCAAACAGGAACTTGGAACTAGATTTCCGTAAAATCTGTAAAATCACCTCACATTAATATGAAGCACTAAACATCCACATCCTTATATAAGTAGGGTTCCAAGGTTGAAGCATTAGGCTTTGACTTCCATGGTTAAACTCCAGTTTGTAGTCAATTTCAAAAGCTTCCTGAGTTTCTATTTCTATTGCTTCCTGGGTTACCAATTCCTATTATTGCAATTGGGACAGGTGTAAATGCCAGTTTTGGATAGAAAGGAATGTACTGTTCTACTGACAATCCAAGGATCACCCATTACATCTTGTCAGAAATTTCTGCTCAGCCCTATTGTTGTAACATCACAGGTGGGGGTGAGTCAGTATTAGACAGTGTTCCTTCCTTTCAGTGCACTCCCTCAAAGTCATGCTCCTCTCTCTGTGCCTGTGGCTTTAGTGCTGGAAGGAATATTACCTTGTCCTACACCGGTAGCCCTGTGACAGTGGCTCCCGTTTCTTTTTTTGATCTCCTCTCTTTTTTCCCCAGTCAAAGCCTAAATGGTCAGCCCATTACATTCTCCCACTGGCTCAGGAGGAGGAAGCCTTACATGTCTTTCCACACTACAGACGATGCCTTCACCGATAATACATTTCCCATGTTGTCGGTGGAACATGGAACACAAAGTGGCATATACTTGGTGCAGGCACTTGCAGAGGGCAAGCTGGCCAGGAGTGTTCCCCAGAAGTGTTCGATAGAAATGAGATTGATTACTTTAACTGGCTTTTCCCATTGAGGCTGAGCCAATGTTGTCGTTTTGCCAATGCATACCTCTGGGTTTAGCTGGTAAAAGGTGCAGTAACTGAAATGCAAGCAGCTTCTACTTCATGAACAACCTGGAAGCAGCAGCTGCCATTTCAGCCCATCTTCTATGAGAAGTTCACCAGTCATTCAGTTTGGTCATTCCACGACATGGATGAGGTTGAGGTTTTTGGCTACATTAATCTCCTGCCTAAGGAAGAATCTGTAGCTGCCTATGTAGCAACATCCTCAAACAGCTTTGGTAGCCCCTCCACAGCCTTCCTTCTCATGTTGCGGGTGCTATGGCTGGCCAAAGAGTTTTCCGTGTGTTTGGCTAGGATGTCTGTGCAATCAGCACTATGAGAGCGTTACAGTCATACCAGGTGCAGCTGTTACCTGACCTCAGTGCCACCCTCTCAGAGGGAAAATTGTCCTCTGAGGAGGAGATCATGGAGATTAGGCAGACTACTGATTTCTCCCAGACATAATCCTGGTGTGTAGCCCAGGCCCTTGATTGGGTTATGGGTCATGGTCTGACAGCTCATTTACGCCTGGGTATCTCTGATTAATGAGAATGAAACAGTGACTTTTTTCCAACTCTGTGATCTCACTGAATGACCTCTTCAGTAATGCCATGGGTTTAATGCAGTCATGCATGCATAGCAGCAGAATCAGGATCTGTTTCCCTTCAAAACTTTGCTTCTCTTTAATTTGCTTATGAACAGACAGTGATGATTTCTGCGACAGATACCACAACCAAAATGGTTTTGGTGCAACACAAAAAAATTTGGTATGGCTTCACTTCATCAACCTTTAGATGAACAGAGCAGAAGCTACAGCATCAGGCTTCACTCAACAGACCCAAAGCTTCATGGAAGTGCCAGAATCAAATCCGCCTCTTACCTGTGTCTCAGTTCCTTAACAAGAGACCACTTTATGTTAGAAGGGTGCTATTCAAGTTGCATCCTTGGTGAGCAGGGAGAATGTTTTTGGAACTAATACTAGGTAATAATACTAGTAATAGGTGCCCAAACAAGATATTGTGTTGCAGCCCATTCTTAATCTGAGGCTGCTCAACTAAAGGTTGAAACAATTTCAATTTGTATTCTCAGTGAGTACAGTAATGCGGTCCATATGTACGAATGACTGGTTCGTTATTACAGAACTGCAGGTTTCATACTTTAATGTGTCTGTCCACCCTCAGCACTGAAAATACCTATGGGACTATATACAAATTTATATTCCTCATACTGTAAATTCACCCCTGGGACATTCACACCTGGGACATTCAGCAGGTGTGCATAGGGAGAGCTGACCTCAGGAAAAGCCTCTTGAGTCACTCGCAATGCACAGTGTTTGTGGGGATCAAGCTAAACTCCACCACATGTTGATCAGCTGTGGTGCTGTATGGTAGCTTTGAAGTGATCGCAACAGGATTCAATTGAATTTGTCACTTGGGCCTTATGCCTCCTGCATTTGAGACTAATGTCAACCTGGTTCCTAGCTCAGGCAGATTGCTTAATGTGTCACAACTCTCCACAATTATTTTAATTAAAAATATTTACGTATATTTATTCTGGAGCTCTGCTTTTCACACTCTACTACTCTAAACATAAGTTTGTAAACGTTAAACATCCATTATTTTTATATATATATATATATATATATATATATATATATATATATACACCTACCCATTACACTTATTTGGAAGTTGGATTTTACCTGCACTTTGTTGAAGTTTTGTTTGTTCACAGAATCTGGTTACAAAAGTAACCAGAAGAGGCACTGCTGATATAGTAATGTTGTACTAAGACTTCATAGGTTTATGCATGGATATATGCTTATCCTCCTGCTCATTCACCTCACGCTCAGAAAAAGAAAATGGAAAGTGCTGAAAATCTGGCCCCAGCCCACAATGCAGTGGGGCACAGACAACATTGACACTAGCCTTGGCACCATAGAGAATCGAGGCCTTCAAAGTGAATGTCTCCCTTCTATCCAACTTTCACTGTTTTCAGCGTGTATCTCTCTTGAGGTCATTATTTTAGCCTTGTATAATCTTTGTGTTCCTGCAAGCTGTGTGCAAACTGCTGTGTAAAAGCCTGCGATGCATAAAGATTTATTTGTGACTATTGGTTTAGTTCACTTAGATTTCTCACATTGAGCCAAATTCATTCAAAACTAAAATGATTTTGAAGGTTAAGAGAAAAGAAATATTTTGTTTTTCAAGGGGACTTGGGCTGTGTAATTAATTAGAATTTTTGGGCCGTCAGGCTGATAAAAAATCCAGCTGTTGCCTATGTAATACAATTAACAACTTAATATGTTTTCCTCCTTCATGCTCAGAACATTTTAATATATTTCAGAATATTATGGCATGAAATGAGGTATAATGGTATGCATATACATGTAGTATATGCTATATGGAAGACTTGCTGTTTTAGTTTCTATTGATATTTCCTCAAACATTTTCATATTTTTCAGAATCAGTGCAACGTTAACAAGGCCTGTGCTGAAAAGTAAGATCAGCATTAATTAAAATATGATGTACTCCTCGAAATTTAAATTGTTATTTTTATTTTTAAACTGGTTTTCACTCATTTTCTGTTATAATAATTTTATCTAACATTCACTTTTTTTCAGCAAAAACAAACATTGGTTAATTTCAAGATCAAAAAATGTTTAATTTAAAATCAGACCTAAAAATGATGAGTCTGTATACCATGAAGCAGAAATGTATCTTGTGCCAAAATTCCACATTTTTTTAATTATGTGAGAAGTTATAGTTCAGTAAAATGTATTGCTTTTATGTTGGATTTATTTATAAGAATGTTATTCTTTAATTGGGGCAGAAATGTACAGTGTCATTTCATTACCCTCCAATGTCCCATGCATCGCAATGAGAACAAGGAGGAGGAGGAGGAGAAGGAGGAGGAAGAAGACAGTTAAAATCTCCTTGCCAGCTTAGCAAACTCCTCCACTTTCATTACAATCTTAATTAACCTAACGAGCTGAATGAGAGGCAGCATTAAGCGGTGTGGGGGTTGGCGTGTCGAGCAATTATGTGGCCAGACCTCGAGATGGCTTCATTTGCGAAAGGGGGAGGAGATTGGTATCTGCTTCCTGGGTTCTGCTATCTCCTATTGATCACAAAGCTAAGGGAGCGGCAGACTGCGATTACTCAGGTGCAATTCTGAGACCTATCCCCCCAAGGCCCAACATCCCTCATCGGGTGTCGCATGCTGACACCTACCCTCCCCTGGGCATGTCTAGGATAAGCCTGCCTGCCTGTCTGGCTCAGAGGATACATCACACCTTTATGCACTTTAAAGCTAAGACCGAGGTTCGATCGAAATGTCCAACTGTCATCTTATCACAAATTACAGGCCCGCCACAGGTTGTTGATGTATTTTTTCCTGAACTTTGAGTGATGAAAGAAGCAGAATATGTTGGTTTAGTTTAAGTTTTGGATTTAAAGGCCCCCTATGTAAAATATTTCTCCTACTGTTTTTAAAATAACTTCAAACTGTATACTGCAAAAAAACCTTGTTGTTTTTATCATTACTTTGCTAGATATATTTTAAATATAACTTGGAAAATAATCATGAATTAACTCAGAAGACACTTCGGTCAAATCTCTGGTATAGGAAGATATGATTTAGTGTGAATTTTGGTAGTCATTACCTTTTGATATAAGAACAATAGATTGCAATAGATGTGAAGATGGTAAGCTTTCACATTCATTTGTGAACTCTTTGAACCCGCTTGTTTCGCTGTAATTCTTAAGAAGGGGAGTTCAGCTTGAAACGTATGTAATGTAATGTAATGAAACTCTCTTGAATGTGAACAGGTTGCTTGCACAAATGACTAAATCAGGGTTCTAAACTGCTCCTGTTCCACAGTTCCACAGTTCCACAAATATCACTTCTACTGTTACTGGAATTATAGAGTCAATATTTTTATAATTATTATCAGTAATTTCAGTCATTTTAATCCAATGTGATTCTGCCGTGTCTGCAATTTTCACAGGTCTGTAAGGTGAAAATTTGAGAGAAAAATGATCTACTTTATATTAACAAAAACATATTAATATCACCTGGTAATAATAATCTGATGGAAATCCACATCTCAGTAATTTAAACATAATTTAAGCAGCACCTAATTTTCCCTTCTTTTTGCCTGTCAACAACAGAAACTGCCGTGGCAATCCTGCTGGACACTTTGGATAAGTATTGGATCCAATCAAGGAGACCCAGAAGGAAGGAATAAGCCTTTAAAAGAGCAAAATCTTGCTTGCATAGCAGCATTATGTAAAACCATGTGTGGATTTAGCAATATTTTGTCCCGTATCTGAATGTAAGACAATTAATGCCATGGATAGCCAGTATGAACTGCCCCTGTATCACTGCATATAGCACCTGAAACAATCATACAGCCTCTCAGCTCATGTTAAACTTAATATTTGTTAATTTCATGAACCTAGATGGAAGAAAGAAATTATTTATATGTTATACATATAGAAATTATTTGATGTTGTCACTATTTTATTTATTAGGCCTGCAGTTCTAATTGCATTCTAAAGTTCTAATCACATGTTTGTGGAGCTAATATTTATATGTGGAGCTAAGTGAAGACAATTGTTGAGGAAAGCTGCTCTTTCTGCTGGTTAATTCATTAATTAATCTGTACTTGACTATATTTGAATGCAACTGCACTGAGGGAAAAAACACCACATTTTTTAAAATTATTATTTGTATTAGCTTATTGCCAATGGCATGTGCCTGGGACAAGGTCTGTAATTTGGCAGAGAATATCAGACATCCCATATCCCATATGAACAGTCTGCTGGATGTACAGATTTCTGGGGGTAATTTCTAATTCAGAGAGGTTACCATGTAATCTCAGTTCTGTGCATATGGGGCTTAAGCATTCACAGAAGACCCACTTTCCCATGCACCTGCCTAGCAGAATCATTTGAACTGAATTAATTAAACAAGATAAATATAGACATTAGATACCACTGTCAATGAAAAATAAAGCTTCAAACTGTACTACACCTGAACCTGAGACTTTAATGAACCTGTTTCCTGTGATCTTGGCTAGCAGATGGGCTTTGTGTTGAGAAAAAAACCCTGCTGTGAAGAATCCTCCTAATCTCCCCCTAAAAACTGCACAGACAGCAGTGGAAAAGCTAACATTTCAGTCTCTCAGCCTTGGCCTCCCATCACAGAGCTGGGATTTGCAGGTGATGCTGTAATGAATCAGATGTTGGTCTGATTGCTGCATGGAGTGTGAGTTTGGGTTGGAAGGCCACTAGCAGTAGAGCATAGCAGCAATAATGGGGAGGGAGGCTTGTATAAGAGGAGAAAACCAATGAGACTCATGTGTTCAAAAATACAAAATCCACAGACTACAGGCAATGGTGATCAATATAAAAACCCTGCAATAGACCCTGATGCTGATGGGAACTATACTTTGTTGTTAAAGATGGTGCAGTTCTCTTGTATTACCATTTTACACTGGGCTTAATTTCCCATGAGTACCTCTGTGAAATGTTGCATATAGTGTGTCTTTTGAACTCAACCTTAGCGCTGTGGGCGAAACTTTTCTATTGAAACAATTTGTTAGTAAAACTTAAAGTGACAACATCATGACTGGGAGGAGAAGAAAATCTCAGCTGGAATAGAAGGCTACATGGTGCACCAGTCACTTGATTTATGTCCAGTGAAGATCAATACTGAACCATTGTTGAACATTAAATCATGTTGTGCTCCAATGTTTATGTGAAAGCACATGTTGGTTATAAGTGAAAATGGAGTGCTGTAGAAATTTAAGCGGCAGATATAGGTAATAAAAAATAAGAGGAGCAGTGTGGGGCATAAAATAAACAGTATTGCACTTCAAATATTGTAAATGAATGTTTCCCAAGGAAGACTTCACAGGAAAAAAGCCATGCAGACAGACTAGTGTTTGTATAAACTACATGTACAAATCAATCATGTACACTTCGTGTTTCCTTTGATATGCAGCACAGATAGGCTTTCCAGTATGATGTAAACTATTCTTGACAATGAAGTGGTTTAAACTATATAGCCTAAAGTTTCTCATTTTGAATATTTTGTGTATTCCTTATACTGGGCTATAAGGAATGATTTTTCTAGTGATTGTATACTTATTTGTCACAGCAAGTGTGGGTTTTCTGTTACTTGAGTTTTTTGGATTAGATCATCTGCTAAATCAATTAATGAACTAGAGTGTGCAGGTAACTTCTGGTACCTCCAAGTCTCAAACAAACTGACAAAAACACCAGAGAAAGCTGACTTGACATGCCAGTTGAAGAACATGTTAGTCTTCAAGAAGCAGTAGTCAATGACCTACTAATTTCCACCTCTTCAGGGTATATGCACCACACCCAAAATCGCTGCTACCCTTAGTGAACTGTCTTATCCTAAGAACAGTTCACTATAAACCTCTTTGCAAAGGTTACGTAAGGATCAGATCAGGAGATAATGTTTTAAATGTCAGTAACACATATTTGCTATGCCCAAACTGGCTGCCAAGTTATGTGATCTGATATATTTCATGTCATGTCTTGAAAGGGACTGACAGCAAGTCTGAACCTTGTGTGAGCATTAAAGCAACCAGAATGGACAAAAGGCATGTAAAATACATAATTAGGGAATGGTGAATTTTAGGGGGTATAGTCTGCACACCCTTTGAATCAAGTGAAAACACTGATTCATACACATGGAGAACATTGTGGCCTATACAGTGAATGCCACAGCTATCTTTTCCCACTACAATCCTCCAAATTACCCCACTACCTCAGCTCAATTTGTGATGTCATAATAAAATTATTGGATGTGTGCTGCGGGATGATTGCCCTTTTGAAAAAAGCCCATAAAACATGTTTTGAAGAATTTTTTAAGTTTTAAATGTTAAATGTGAAGTGGTGTGGCAGAGAAACAACTCAAGGTATGACCAAATACTTGCCAATTTATATAGGCCTGTATTTGTACTGCAAGCTTGCAAGAAATGAAAACCCTATGTTGTTGGAGGCTCAGGCTTCTATGCAAGGGGTGAAAAAAGCTCAATGCCTGAACCTTAGGGTGGGCATGAACATCAAACTGCACTTGATATTGCTTATTGTGTCGCAATTTCAACACTACAAGTCCTCAGGACAAAATAATACAAACCTTTGGGTAAGGTTTATGCAGGAAACTAATTTTCTTTGAAATAACAAATTCTCAGTCATAGCCACGGGATGATTAGCCCGGAAAGCTTCTATGTATGAGGCAAAGCCCGATCTGTGTGCCAAATCTATTCCTAAATAGGTGAAGTAGTGATATAGAAGCCCACAAGTAAAACATAAAAAGGTCTGACAGAGTGGGAGATGATACAGCATCCTTAAGAGATTCATTACTACACAGAAGTATTATAGAGGAATATGTGCTTTCAATTATGTTTCACTAGTTCAGAACCAACAACATATCAGCTTTCATTTTTTGTGTGTAGATGGTTTCACCCAAGGGGGCTTCAAGCATTAAGAACAAATTGTGGGCATTTAAGCAGCACCAGCACCATTACTGTGTCTCAGCATTTTGGCCATTCAGTCAGAACTGGTGTTCAAGCCTATCTAGGGAGCAGTCAGTTTAACGCAACCCAAACAAAAAGTGACTGTTCTCAAAAATATGGAACAATGGCAATGACATTATTCAGGGTCTTAGTAATGAATACAACTCATTAAACACAGCTTGGCTGTATGAGGGATGTGTGTGCAATACTTGCGTCTTGAATACTTCTGCTTGTCAAAACAGGGCACAACTCTTGACCTGGAGGAAACCTATTGGATCGGAAGCAGAGGTTGCAGTCATGACTGTATTCGCGTGGTATGTAAATACAATTGTGAATTTCAGTTTGGAAAATAATAAAAGTGATCAGCTGTAAATAGCTGAGCTTTTTAGACTATAGCACATAGGGCTGAAAAAAGAACAGAAGTAACAGATATACAGTGAAATTAAGTGACATCAGAGCTGTGAAGTGAATTGCTAGTGGCATGTTGTTTAAGCTCTCTTTTGTTGTGATTTCTCAAAACCAACCCCGTCCTCCGCTCTCCCCTGTTCCCCCAATCTTTTTACTTTCCTGTGCCACATCTGAAAAGTATCCTACATCTTATATGTATACAATGAATACAAGCAACGCCTACTTAATCCATCATAAATACTGATGCTGATGCTGAAGTATGGGTAATCTGTACACACTCTCACTCCCTCTCCTCCTCCTCTTTGCCTTAGTCTCTTTTTCTCTTTCACTCAATTCTGAGTAGATAACCTCTATTCCCTCCCTCTATTCTGCCTCCTGCCCTCCCTCGTTTCCATCTCTTGTTCTCTTTTTCACTCTCTTCCCTCTTCAGTAACTCCATAGAGGAATAAAGGGCTATCAGGTCAGAGTGAATGTCATTTTTCTCCATTTAGAGGGTTGACTCATAGAATGAAAGCACAGCTCACTCAAGTAGTGTCTTTAAGCAGGCAGAGACCTTCACAGTGAGAGAGGGAGAAGAAAAACAAGATGTACAGATTGTACAGAGTGCTAATGATCTGGTGACATCATCGTCACAAGGGCTTCAAGCTGTCACTCAAGCTGGAGCACAGTCTGTGTAGCATTGCAGAACCCAAGGGATGACCTTTGACCTGTAGACTTACTGGACTGGGTGACTCTTTCTCCTGATTTAGCTGTGTGGGGTCAAAGTAATGGGAAAACAACTAGAAGCTGCAGAAGAAACTGTTTGCCACCTCACTTTATAAAAGATGGATCAGTACTCCAAATGTACAGTTCACAGCTCTGGCATGCACTGGCATCCCTTTATCCACCATCATAATTTGAGAGGAGGCAGCAATCTTCCAAAACATTGCAGGGGGACTTGGGACCATCCTGGGTCATTACAGGTTTTATGCAGAGTCCCACATTAGCTGTTTTCATACCCCTTAATATTGATTAATCAACACGGTTGTTAATACAATGATAATACTATGTTAATACAGTTGCAAGCTAATAAAAGGATTTTTCCCGTCATCAGTACACTATATAAGTCAGAATTATTTGTAAAATAAGCTTGGTTTATATAACTATGGGTAATTTGTAGCAATATTTGTGCTTGGATTGCTTCTTGTATTGGTGTATATGCTCTTTGTTTTTCATAGTTTGCAGATACTTTACTATTAATTGCTGAGAGGCCAAAGAGTTTCTAAATGGCACATTGATCAGTCATTGGAATGGTAATCTTCCAAGGAAAGGTTGATTCCCTTCTCTCAGTCATATTGACAGTGTGCAATAGTATGTTTTACACATCTGATTGTGGCCAAGAGGACATAGTTATGTATGAAATAATATGAAAAAAAAAGTTAAATCAATTTGAACAAAATCTAAAATCAGAGAAATACTCTCAGGCCAGTTAGTCTTAATTAATAATGCAAACATTTGTTAATTTAACAGTTAAAGTAGCAGCGTTGTTGTTTGACATTCTGGATCCCTGCTGGAATCATCTCGTTAGTCTGCAGTTATGTTTTCCAGTTTCCCACTGTGCTCTTTGAATTGACACATTTTAAAAGAGCACTATTATAGTCTAAGAACATGTCATTTGAGCTAAAACAATGTCTACATGTGTTGTGATGTCTGTCAGTTTTGGGAGTCATGCACTTTGGCAACATGGTCAAGTTCTGGAAGCTCCAGAAGGCAATATAAAAAAACACAGTGGAAGGATTGGAAGGTCAAAAAGTTGCACAGTGGCACAAACCTTGCAGAATAAAGCAAGTAATCAGTACTTAGTTAAACAAGGATTGTCACCTGTTAATTGTTGTGTGGCACTGGACATAACACGTGTATGGGCAGCAATATAAACAGATGAATAATGAACAAAGACTATACCTATATGAATCCATTATAATGGAAGTCTTTCCACCAATCTGGTCTTCCTCAGGCTATAGCTAGTGATTGTTTATTCAA
Organism: Albula glossodonta; assembly: GCA_019788955.1. NCBI lineage: Eukaryota > Metazoa > Chordata > Actinopteri > Albuliformes > Albulidae > Albula > Albula glossodonta. Next base: position 7,924,254 of record JAFBMS010000006.1, on the reverse strand, counting down.
TGTCCATCTGTTTGGAGTGAAACATTCTCCTCCAGAAGGCGTACAGCCTCTGCTGCCTGCTTGTGTCTTTTATTCACTGTATTGCTCAATATAAAGCTCATATGTGTGTGATGAGCCTCTCCACAGTAAAGCTATCTAGACTGGACACCTCCCTATCCTCGACATAACTGCTGTCTTGTATGCAAGTGATGAATAAGGCCTGAATTGCTGAAAGCAATCACCACTGAACGCTGGTGAAACGATGATGGATGACAACCACACTCCTTAAGAGGACTTTTACTGCACTACCAACTCATGGAGAACAAGGAAGCATAGTCTCTTACCCCATTTCATTTACCTTGTGGTTGGCAATCCAGATTTCAATTCCAGGCATTTCCTGCTTAGTGCTGGCAAGGAACAGCTTGGTTACTCCTGTCTCAATTTATATATTTAAAGGGTCTGGATTTTAATATGTGTGACATTACCTCTTTGATTGGCAGTATTTAGCATTTACCCTTGGGAAAGAGCGTGGGGTCAGGTTAGGGTAGATGCCGTTTTAAGGAAACCTCTGTATTGAGAGAACACAAGATCAAAGTGACTGAAGCATAATTTCCCTTGACATAGAATGCTGTGCAAATCACACAAAGAGGAGAGGATTTTTTTGTTTGCTTCTTTTTCCCTCCATGACCACCATTGTGAGAAGTGGGTCATTCTTCCCAGAGTGATACATGAAGGAGTGTGAATGAAAAAAGAAAGGGGGGGGGGGGAGGAATCAGAACCCAGAAACAGGAAACCTCAAGGCATATTGTCTTTCCTGAGGCGGTGGGTCGCTGAAGCTGGTAGGGTAAACAATCTGTTTTCAGGGACGCTTGTGGTTTACTGTAATTATGGTGCCAAAGGGAACTTTCCCCTTGAGAGGGGTGAAGCCCTGTCCAAAAAGAAAAGAAAAAACACCCTGAATTATTTATTAACTTTACAGACCTGTACTGTTCAAGATAGCAGCTCAGCGTAAATCTCACCTTTTTCTATTTACACATCCAGCTATTCAGATATTTCTGAATCGATGCAGGGTACATATTGTGTTCAGCACTTTGCTCCTGAATGAGCCTTCAGTTCTCACCCTGCCGTTATGTCAGTTAAGCCAAACTTATTTCAGTGAAGAAAATGATTGCATTGCAATGGAAACTGCTACTCTCTCTGTAGTGGACTCTTGCTTTTTGGAGGTGGTGTATATGGAGTTTGGTCCCGCTCGTATTTTTGGTGCTTCAGAGAAAAATGTCAGGTTGTGGAGTGACACTACTTTTCAGCTATGGATGTTGTGATGACACTTTACCAGATGATGGTGAGCGGTGGGTCCTCTGGGGGTCTGTTAGGGTGATGGGTGTAGGAGGGAGGTGGGAGAAGGATAGCAAAGAACAGAATACGGTATAAAAGGAAAGAATTTTACTTTGCTATAACCTACCTACTGAAAGAATGAAATGAAAAACACTGGTCACAAAAGATTTGGAGTCCAGCAAGAACCTTTTCTGTAAATATTGTTTGCTCGAATTGAGTTATGTTTGCAGAAGAAATTCAGGTGTAAGATGGTTTGACAGAAACTCCACCTGGGATCTGGTATCCCTTTCTTTACAAACTCAGTCCAAAAAGCACTCTACCTGTAACGTGCGGGAGCATTTTCTAAGGTATCTTCGCCATCATATGTCAAGAAGCGCAACTTCCATTTCAAAATACCTTCTTCTGCCTTTTTTTTATCCTACTGCAACAGTGCCCACAGTCACACAGACAGGAAGTTAGTCTCAGAAGCCCAATACCTGTTCATTGGTTCTAGAGTGATACTTAGTAACCTGGTCAGAGATATGCTCATTTAAAGAACACTTAAACACAACACAGGAGTGAAACTAGGAGCTAGGCGGGGTAAAGGGGAATCAAAATTGACTGGAGCATACATACAAGGTGGTTTTTAGGAAGGTGATGATTTTAATTGCATTATTCACAACCTAACTTTCATCTCTTTTCACCTGCCCTGATGATCATGTTATTGGTTGCTGTTTATCCCTGATCCTTCTTGCACTGCATGTACACCCCTGCTGTCTACATATTCTGAAACCCTGTGCTGTTGAAAGTTTCAGCAGTGTCCTTTCAAGGTGGTTCCATTTGGTAGACAGCTCTTCGCTTTCTTCACTTTGTTTCTGTGCCCGTTCTCCTCTGTCTTCCTCTGTACCCCCACCCCTGCTGTCTCACCCCCTTGTGTTCTCTCTTTCCCTTTCATCACTCTGTATCCTCCTCCCTACATTCCTCTCTTCACCCTTCACCCCTCCCACTCCACCCTCCCTTTCCCATCTCACAGTACAGTCTCCAAGCAGAGACTTTCAACAGACGCACCAGAATTTCAATTGCCAGAGGAGATGTGTTTGGAATTCATGCTCAACCTCACAGATAAGCTCATAAATGTAATTAGGTGTCCTTTCAGCACTCTTCCTTTCATTTGAATGAAAGTGTAAGTCTTTCTCTCTCTCCCTCTCTCTCTCTCTGTCCTCCTTCACTCTTTTTGAATCAGTTGATTTTCTGCAGCTCAGACTGTGACACGTTGGTCCCCTCCTGGGAGCGTACTTGAGACTGTGAGATGGCATGTGTCTGCATGCCCCACCTGTCCACCTGCTGCTCCAGTGAACAACCACTACCAGTAAAATAAAAGGGCAAGATAATGGCAGAAACACAGAAATATATACACAAACGCAGGGTGTGCACCCAGGGTGTGCACACATCCAAAAGCTGTATGTGTTTTGATGAGGAAAATTAAAATGCAAGCAGTCACAAAGATGGAATGAAGAATTTCTCTTGAGAAATCAATGAGCAGACGAGGAAAATAAAAGTGTCGCTGCTCATGTAGCCTGTAATTTGGTGTGATGCATTGGCACTCCACGATGAGCAAACTCTCGCTCAATTAGCACAAAGCGGTGTGAATTGTCTCCAAACGTGTTCAGAGTTACCGTGACTGTAGCAACGCCATCAAAAAACCAAGGCTCTGTTTTGTCTAAATTTTGCATTACAGAACTGGTTTGATCTTAAACAAAGCAGTGCATTACTGACCCTATTTTATCATGAGGCCGCTAGTATCTGTTGTTTTTTTTTCATAGTTTTTGTTTTCCTTCTGTGCCCTTTGCCCATTTGTTACTGCATCTGTTATTTATTATTATGGCTTTTTACTCATTTACTGCACTGATTCATTTTGTATAAATAGTTTCGAGTTGGCAGAAAGCTTTGTGAATGAAATGCATTGTATTATTATTACCACATAATGATGTTTATGTACATATATGGTACAAATGATTGGGAATGACATTTATACATAAATACAGGTGTACCTAATTTAGTATGGGATGTGCATGCAAGACTAACAAAGCATGACAGAGAACAAATGAAAAGCCACAGAGAGGGATCACTTAAGCACTGTTCTAACAGAGATTAATTTCCAGATGTTGTATCTGAGACTTAGCATCTGGAGTCAAGATGAATTCAACAATTACAAAAGGAACTTACTATTCATCTCTGTTCTCATGCACATATTTATGTCTGGCAATTAACAAGGAATGTGTGCAAGCTGCTGTAAAGTCTTACGTAAGATGTCAGACTTTTTGTTATTGTTTTAAGGAGGAAGCACAAATTAATGGAAAATGCATTAGAATCATTACTTTTTCTTTACTGTTTTTGTTTACTCTACTGAGCATGTAGACCAGAGCTTGTGAACAACTTGTGGAATGTAGAATGGTACCAATTGATTTTTTTTTTTCATTTTTAATTAACTTAGAGCTCTATGATTGATGGAATGGCAGGACAGCAGTTATATGCTCTTGGTCTAGCAATTGACAAGCTACCCTCACCTGACTCCAAAGCAATGTCAACCCTTGAAATTTAACTGCAGTTAAAAAGAACTGTAAATGTCAACATATGAGGACAAAGTTTTTCAAGTTGGTAAAAAAAGAACTAAACAGTGAGGAGTTAAGTACTCACCACTATTTCACCCACTTGAAAAAATTACTGCAAATCTTTTTCCTCATACTTTAGCATTGAACCTTTGTACTCAAATAAACATTTTATAAACTATTTTTATCTCCCAGCTTTCCTTTTTCCCCAAATGGGAAATCCATTAATTTAGCAGAGTACTGAGCACAGTCCTTCATTCTGCTAGGAGTGACTTATTTATACTGTGCAGTCCACCTGCTGAGCTGTACAGTGCTTCCATAATAGTAGTGCTATTTATGTGTAGTTGACTTAGAGACCATTGATTTCCAGTCAGACAGAGGATTTGTTCATGAGTCTTGAGACAGGGACAATACTTCCAACCAAAATTCTCCCTCCTTGGCCAAATTTATGGCATATTACATCCACTCTGTGGTGCTTCTGACAAAAGCCAACATTAGTGTGTTCAGTTCAGACCATGGGATGTGTCACCACTCTGAGAACCAGTGCTTTAGCAGGACAAGCCACTCAGCAGCCTTTTTACACCAGTATAAATATATGTGCTTTCTAGAGACAGCAGATGTGAATATGGTAAGAGCCAGAGAATTACTGAAGATTATTGACAGTTTGGCCTTATTAGCCTCATCTCATGCTCCAGTAGTCTGCGCCAAATCCCTAAGCGGTGGCAGCTAATGTAAGCATATTAACATAAGAACACAGCCCTTTCCTTTTCTCTTAGTTATTATTCCTGTAAACAAGCAGCGCGGAGGATCTGAAAGGGATTACTGTTCCTGAAAAGCTTCCTTCTGTTGTCATATCAAAGAGGAACATTACAATGAGAATACCTGACAGAGGCTGTGTCACGTGACAGGAGGAGGACACATTTTCGCAATTATATTTATCTCAAACCACTTCTCAGCTAGCTCATCTGAGCTATACACTGGAAAAGCAAGCTGTTACAATGCCAACCAATTTTATTTTCTTTTTTTATACACAGGTCTTTTTCATACAAATTGAAGAATTCTCAGTTGTACTTGCAGTCCCATCAAACTACAAAATTTGTGACGTGCTGTTCTCCAAAGCACTGCCATTTAATTTTACTCCACAGTCCACCAACTCCAACTTATGACCCTAGTTATGATTCTGAATATACATATATGTTTTGTACACGGCACTTAAGGTAAGCATTTGTTTTTGTCCTGTTATTGACTATTACTGAAGTATGGATGAGACCATGTTTACATGCCAGAATAAAGGTTTTTTAGAGATACTTTATGGTTCTGCTATTTTAGAGGGTAAACATTATCTCTCTTTGATTCTCCTGGGCTTTTGGCCAAAATACTATTGTGATGTATCTGGGGTCAGCCAGTATGTTGTCATTCTGGGTCAAGTTGCTATGGAAACACCTTTAGCTCACCTAATGTATGACTTACCCACAGCTTAGGGTGTGTCTGCGGAGAACTTGTCTAAATCTTATGATGTGATATACTGAAATCCAGTTAATTCCCTATCATTATGAGTGGTACCTTTGCTTGGTTTTCATAAATTACATTTTATACTGGACCTTACAAATGTGGCACTGCTGGTATGCAGTGTGGGAAAGTTTGTATTATGGGATGTTCATGTGAAGGTACTGTTGTTTTTTTTTGTTGTTGTTAAGTTGGAGAGAAACCGGGTTTTTGGTTTTATGTTTAGTATGTCTGCCCTTTTTGATTGTTTCCTCCCACATCAATGTATGGATTTTCAGTGCTCAAGTTTGCTACATACCACACCACAGCTTGAACCAGTTTTGGCAGCATTGTGTAGTGGGTAAATATTTTTCCTTTGATTTTGTTTCCATATTTTATGAATTTCACATCCAGGTAGGTTATAGATTCACATCCTAATTTGACATTCCCAAACTATTTTATCCTAAAAGTACTTCAGCTAAAGAGTAAACAAATTCAGCTGCATCTAATATATAAAATCCATTTAGGTCATATTGGTTGGCCTGAATAATGGAGCCCTGCCTGCCAAGTAAGTCATGTAAATTAACACTGCAGCAATATTCAGTTTCACCCCTCTGGTCCATAACTGTCTCTTCATTAAAGCATGACCTTGCTCTGCCTCACAGAACCTCTTTTGGTTCTTCTCCATGTATTTGACCAAGAAAAAAAGCACTTTAATTCAGGGGGCCAAAAGAGAAGGCGAAATAAGTGGGGGTGGTTGTGGTGATTGGGGGGGGGGGGGGGGGGGGGGGGGGGGGTGTGATTTGAGACTGATGCTGCTAAAATCTATTGGCCAACTTAATTCGAGCCAATTCGTCTGATCAAGGACTGGCAAGTTTTTTGTTTTTGTATATAAAATGTTACAGTAAGAGAGGTCAAAAGGACTGAAAATGAATCAGTTGAGGAATTATGGCATGAGAAGTGTGGCCAAGGCCGCTGCCCTTGTCTGGTGGGCCATCCCCTATTGTAGCATATGCAACAGTGATGTGGCGGAGTAAAATGAACAAAAAACACAGATGAATTTAATTAAGGTTCTGTTCCGGTTGAGGTTTGCTACGGCCAGACCAGAATAATTAAAACTGATGGAGTATAAGCAAATGGAATTAAAGGAGAGCTGCATGAGCGACCACCATGTGGATTTATGCATCGGGCCTGTGGCAGTTTTGTTGCTGAGAGATACACCTGTGATGTGTGTCTGTGTGTGGCTGAATGATGAATACAAGGCGAGAAAGATAGCCCTTTCCATCAGAGGCCTGGCTTTCCAACTTGGCGGCGGGGATGACATACGGTTAATGCTTCATTCCACTCAATTTGCAGACAAAATATTTGTACCTAAAGATAACTTCACCCCTAAAGCTACAGTATGCACAACTTGTTCTGCGCTGTTGCTTTCTGTCCTGCCTTCTTGAAGGACTTTGACTCTGGTTGTGTATGCCTTTACCATAGATACTGATTCTGTGATTCTGCTTTACAAAGGATCCGTGAGGGGAAAGTACATAGAAAACATCTTTATGCACAATGTAGCATCAGTGCATTTTCATGGTGCACCTATTTTTTTTGTGTATATGAAATGTAATGGAAAGCAGGGGCTGCTGAATTTTGCAGACTAGCCTTAATCCACGTCTTTACAAGTTTAGATGCGAGGCCTCAAAAACTGACAGGGGACCATGCAAATATACAGTATATACATGTGAACTACCTTGTTCGATTTATCAAGGCTTACTAAGAAATGCAGATAATTGTTGTGCCCTCTTGGGGAAAGCCAGTGTTAACTTTGGATCAGGCATTGACATGACTGCTGTAATTGTTGCCAGGAGGAGATATTGTTGGCATCAGAGATTTCAATGGAGAAAGGTTTTTATACTTGAAAACCTTGGTTAAAGACGTCTGGGGAGAAAAAAGCTGCAGTCTCCCAAGCTCCCAATATGAGAATATTGGATAATGGAATTTTCCAAAGCTCTATTTGTTACTCTGAAATCAATAGGCATTATCACAAAGACATGCGTTTTATAGTGGTAGCTCTATTTAAACTAATATATAGTTATTGTTTTAATTTACATAAATACGTATTTGTGAAAGCCTCACTACAGAACAGAGCACTAATTTTAGGTTATAAACTAAACTGCCCTTTCAATGTATAGTTTACAGTTTATGTGTTCTCCATATGCACAGCTTACAGAGCTAGCACATGGAATTGTGAAATTAATAAATTATATTGAATTATTCCTGCATTTTTGTATGATATCTGTAATTTCTGTGTTAGGGCAAGTTTATTTGATAATAATTTAGAATGTATCCATTACAACCAAATGTTGCTTTTTACTTGTATGCAACTGATATCGCATAGTTTTCAAATCAATCATTCAAAGTGATGCGCTCTGTTTTTATCATTGTGCCTTGAGTTTTGGCTATAAAAATAGCTTTTATATAAAAAATATAAAAATAGCTTAAAAATGTACAGAGATTATAGAAAGTTAGCAGTGCAAGTTGTGTCCTATCAAGACCAGGCTTATCACAGTGCTGGTGTCTACACATTGTAAATGTTTTTATCCTCATTAAATGTCATTTTCTTATTTTCACTGAGGCATTTCAGGTCACCGTTCAAGGGTATAATAGCACTGCCTCGCTCTGAAGTTGAACTTCAAAACTTTGTGTTGTGAACCTCATTTTCCTCAGCCACTTTATGCCACAGCACACTGCTTTTAATTACAGGAACTGTCAGGTGCTGTGGAAAGCAAGCTCTCAGTGGTAGCGCTCTGGTCCACTGTTTGAATTTTAAGGCACACACTGTGTCATGCCTACAAATGGAGCCTGCGCGTGAGAGGCTCATGGGAGAACATGCCACAATCTATTGATTGTGACATCATCAGAAACCACCATCCCTCCCTCCACCCCGCTCTTCCTCTTAGAGAGACGGATGCCGCCTAATGGCCAGCATGCACACTTAGTGTCAGTAACCAATCCCTGTAATATGTTGTGAGTGCAATTGTGTGTGTCAGCCACTTGAACAGACATAGGTAGTTACATTAATGGGGCTCATTTTCAATTGAGCAGTCAATGGAGGAGACCGATGGGATTAGGGGCAGGCTGTGGACAAGCATCCATATGTTCATTGGATAGGACATGGCATCTCCTGACTGAGCACCTAGCCTGCCGTGCCCAGCACTGTGGATGCACAGCTCAGAATGGATTTAATAAATATAGTTTTTAAAAAATAAATAAGCTCCAAGGGGGCTTTATTTCCTCCCCTTTTCGTCAGACCAAGCCCCCATAAATCCGAGTTGTATGAAAAATCCATTTGACCTCCAAAAACAAATAGTCCATTTCAATTTACCTGAGAGAGAAGCTGTTGAGAGGGGGATGGGGGTGCAAACAGGAAATCTTCCCTTCTCCTTATCTACTGGGAAGAATGTTACCATGCCTCATAACAGGGAAAATGTGAGTGTGGTGATTTCACAAAAACCATGTTTCTTTATTGATCACTTCATATATAATGTGGATATACACCCATTTCATTCAGATGCCAATGTGAAGCTTTAAGAGTTGCTTCTTCAAGATACTGTGTGTTAGTGTTACTCACACATTAGAATTAATCATTGTGTTTCTGTGACTGAATGTAGAACTGTAGACCTATCAGTTACTAGGTTGTTGAAGACTCTTACTTCCATCACACGCTATGGCTACATGGCTGCTTTGTCAAAAAAAACATACTGTATGATAACAGAGACATTAATTCAACTGTATGCAGGAATTGTGATAAATCAGAAAAATGAAAGCAAGAATGGAAAAAGAGAGAGAAAATGTAATAGAAATTCAGTAGCTTAATTCTGGTCCTTCTTAATCAACCCAGTAAGGTTGTGCCAATTATAGGTGGCTCCTGATGATGCTTGAGGTAAATTCAGTGGGGGGTGACAGTGCTCTCTCTTCAGAAAATAGTGCTGAACTTGATTAGTGTCTTCAGTAGAAAATCTGTACTCACAATTGCATTCCTGTTGGAATTGCAGTGGAAATGCGAGAGAGGGTTTGAACGTTGTGTGTATGTGTGTGTGTGTGTGTGTGTGTGTGTGTGTGTGTGTGTGTGTGGGTGGGGGGCCTTGCCAATCACTAGTGCATGTGGATTGCCCACCTTTGAATTGTAATTCTTCTCACCATCAATGTGCCTCTGTTAGAGATGTACAATGTTGAAGCAAACCTTCAAAATCTTCAGGATGCTGTTGATTGTTTTGTAGAGAAAAAGTCACTTTCACCGCTGAGCCCCAGAAGCATTTGCTGGAGGGCTGGTTGATCTCGGCTTAGAAGAACTTATCACACATTTTATCCTTTGATTGTACAGTGTAGCATGAGTTACCTTGTGAAAACTGAACACATTTGTATAGTTCCAGTGGAGATCTATTCTATAATAGCTGAATGTTACTGTATATATTTGCACTTAAGATTGTATCACTCTCCCTTTAAGAACAGGCTTGACCTTAAATGATAAACATAACACTATATTGTACATAACTTCACAGCTGAACATCAATTTTTGCACTTTCAACTTATTCAATTGTTAGTTGCACTTGCATTATGAATCTAACAATGTGAGAAGAAGTTGCAAGCACTTTTGCAGTCTGCACCTCTCTCTTTCCTAGATCTATGTCACCATCCCAGTTAAGCTGTACATTACAAGATAATACTCTCTGCTTAATTGATTTAAATTCAGGTATTTTAACATTTAATTTGACTTGGAGTTTCACATGCAGTGTTTTGTGAAGGGCTGTTTTTAACAAGTGTACTTTTGAATGGGTAAATACTGGAGCAGCAGTTGCTACAGCTTGCCAACACTGATTTCAGGGATGCATGCCAGTTCTACTATGCTTTCACACCATTGCTATGCCACCTGCACAGGACACACTACAGCTGAAATGCGTGTGATTGTTCATTCTTACAAAACACTTTCCCCGGGGTCAGTTCATTGTACAAAGCTACAAACTATAATACAGGCTAATGGGAGGAGAGGCACATCTCTCAATGATGGGTGGTAACCTATAGGCGTCTGGTGGCTAGTAGAGGCTAGTGGACCCCCCACCAACTTACGCCCACCCTATTCATGCGAAATGAAGCCAACTGTGTGCATATAAGCAAACAAAATAACTGTTTTGTGAACAAGGAATATACCAATAGGTTATACTAATCCTCATAATAGGCTGTTCATATTGTTTGTAGCTGTAGTTATTTGTATCATTTATATTCTTGGACAGGGTTGCAAACTTTTGCAAACATTTTCTCCAGTTTGAAAGGCCTAGTCTTCAGATAGCCAGATAGCAAGCTCCAGGCTAACAGTTACCACATATGACCAGCCGGTTAGCAAGCAAGCTAATTCTATCAGAGAGCTGGCTAAAGAGTACCAGCTCCAAGGTTCTGCATCACCATATCAAACTCCAGCCTCCCAGAAATCTGCCTCCAGATCTCCATCTCTCTCACATTTATTCTCTGTGACTCATACTTTAAATTTGATTTATATTTATTTTTAAGCTGAACTTTGTTAGAAAATGCACACATCACATTTTTTTTCAGATAGATGATTGTGGTAGAAATAGCTGAGCAGTTCAAAGGTTCCCCACAGCAGCTGCATCCCCTTGGAGTTTGGAGTTCTGTCCCATCAAAGACACTAATTAATGGTTCAATTACTATATACCATACCATAGTTGGATGGTCTACATTAAGGGACAACAACTCATAGGCAAAATAATGGCAGAGCAGACATAGGAAGAAACACAGATGGTAAGAGGAGGGGACATTATTCATTATTGCTATTTCTGTCTTTCTCTTCATTGAGATATCAAGGCTAAAACATAAATATGTGGAGAAGAGGGTATCACAAAATCGCACTTCATGCAAATCAGTTGCTAGTCATATTCTCTTTATAATCTTGTGTCTGTTTATACTATTCGTATGCAAATTATACATATTAATTAATTCATTTCTCAGAGTGAAGTTTTGTGAATCACGTCTATGAATTAAACAGATTATTGGATATATAACCAACTATATTGTGTAAAAATATTGCAGTGGTGACATTACATTGGTATAGGATAAGCATTAAGTGGTCATAAGTTGTGTGGGGATGAAACCCTAAATGAACATTAATATACTTTAAAAAAATCGGGTTCAAGTAAAGTCATTTCCAATTATTATTTTTTTTACTCTGGATTCTAGAATCTTCTTGCAAAGGTACTCATTTACAGTTCTATGTGTATATCACAGTCTTACCACATCAATAGGGGTGCAGTGTTTAGTAAAGTGAAAGTAAGTAAAGTTTTTCAGTATTTCCTCCTTTCCTTTGACTTGCATTAACAGTGATGGGATGGATGTATGACTGATGGACACTTCATTTTTTCTGCATTTGAAGGCATTCACATGCATTTAAATGTAAAATCCAGAATAATTGGATTTGTGTAACTATCACAAAATAAATGGCATGTTTTCATGATTAATTTTTACCTCATTATCTCTAGCTGAATATCATAGCATTGTACCCGCAACCTTTTTCCAGAGAGAACAATATTCCAAGTAGATTCTGTTCATAGTTCTCCTGACAGAATCTGTGTAAGAAAAAACTAATATTCATCCATAGAATAGCCTGGAATATTCCATTACAGTATCTCTTGTAATCAGAGAGTGCTCGCACATGTTCACTCAGACTAGCACAGAATCATGCAGCAATACATTCACAGCTTCTTGATTACTGGTGCACATTTTGATTGCTGTTATAGCACTTTTACTTTTGGCTGGCTTCATTTCATCCCCTTCACTATGGACTTGCTGAGGGATTATGTGTTTATGCTAATGGTCATACTTGTTCACACAATGACTCTTTGCTTCAGTTATGTTATAGACTTTGCATCTCTATTGTACTATCCTGTCCTTATTATATGCACTGCAAATATGAGATGTGTATCACTCTTTAAACACAAGAATACATATGAATGTTAAATGGTTGTGTATACCTTTCACTATGTGGATGAGCAGATAAGGAGAGACAGAACCCCCACTATGGTAAAAGGCCTCAGTACCCCATACTGTAGCCCTAAATGCCAGATCAGATGGCAACTTTTATCCAATGTGTTTGTTATCCCAGAAGGACATGCCACATGCACCACCTCACAGCCGTGGACGCCGAGCCCTTTAATCTGAGCCGAGCACACAGTCGGCAAGAATGAAAAAAAAAAAACAATAATACGCTAGCATCAGGGTGTTTACACTGTCCGTCATCCTCTACTTTCATCGCCTGTTTTTATGTGCGCTCCCGCCACCAGAAGGGATTTCTGAAAGCCGCTTTAATCAAGTCCGTTTTAGCTGTGCATAGATCTCCTTTGATCGGGTGGATCTCCTCCAGCAGACTTGGCTCGTTTAACGAGTAGCATAATTCTGTGTTCATTTCTTACGCTATTAGTTTTGAGTTCTCTGTCCTACTCATCTGGCTGGGTTAGCGCTAGCCTCTTGGGACAGCCTGAGTGCATCGTTTACCAAAGGATGCTATTCTGGATTAATTCTTTCTTCCTTTAATGAGACGATGTTATTGTAGAGCCACACAGACCGATGTGAGACCAGCTAGTGAACCACCAAAGTGCCAGTAGAAAGAAACATCTCTGTATATCACTGAAGAAGAAGAGGACAAACAAGGAAATCTAAAGTGCCTCTGGGCTGGATCAACTACTGCAGTAACTCCTCTGTAGTGATAATTGCTGTGAGATTTATGTCAGTGACAGACTCTTGGCCTCTTTTTTGTGTGCTCCTCAGTCCTCAGTGCCTCAAACACACAATGGAAATGAGGAGAACCTTTTGGTTTGGGGAGCACATGATGCATAGTAATTGTGGTTTGTGGTGCTGTGGAGAATCGTGTCTGAGCAAAACCTAGTGAGCTGTTGCAGTGCACTTGGTAATGCAAGGAGCTATCAGTGTTTGTATGTTTGCATGTGAATTTGTGTTTGGGGGAATTAGTGAGGGCAGCTCAGCAAATGAGAGTGGAATATGTCAAGGAAGGCAGAGAGAGGACATGCAGCAGTAAACAGGAAGGCAGAGGAACATCAAGCTGCCTGTGTAGGAGAAGCATTCGGTAGTCAGTCAGCCAGTCACAGGCAGTCAAAGACAAGCAGTCAGCCAGCCAATCACAGGCAAGCAGTCAGTCAGCCAGCTTGTGGTCCAAAGGGTGAAAAACATCTTGCCATTCTACTTTCTCTTTCATGAACAAACATCAACTTTTTTGCAGTTGATTTCAGAATTGACACATCCAATTGGAAGAGTCAATTATTCCCAAAGCTATCCATTTCCATTCAAATTTTGATGCATTAAGTAATAAATGGACGAGAAGACAGATACACAGATAGGATCTATTGGTTAGTTCCTGTTAAGATACTGACTCAATGTGGATGTGTCCCAGGGAGGGAGGACCTCAGCTGCTCAATCAGGTGCCCGCAAAAGCTGTAAGAGAAACAGCTTCCTTCATCTCATGTTTGTGCAATCTCAACATGTGGCTGACATCACATCTTTCAGAGTTGAGCACATGATTGTGGGCGCTCTCCTTGACTGATGGAAGAGGTGTCAGCATTCAGCATAGCATAACTTATGAATATGATTGGGCATTCAAAATTGGGTTTCCAAAAATGGAAACTCACATAAACTAAATGAGGAAACAAGTGCTTGTGTATATCTCAAATTGATTTACAGTTTGGTAAATTGGATTTAAAAATCTTGCATATAAAATGTGCAAAATCTGTTAACCTCTTGTATCCATTATGTTCACAATTTCTCTCTTATTCTGACTACTGTTTGTAGAGCCAAAGGTATTATCTATTGAGGAATAATGATTTGCAGCCTTGAAGAATTGCTGAAACAGGAACAAGCAGTTTTAAATTTGAGAATGATGTCTGCTAGGCATATTACTAAAATATTGGCGTTTTTAAAAGAAAATGCAAACTATGAAATATAATATTACTTTAGACTTCTCTTCACAAAAACAAACAGGAGGCTATTGTGACTGACAGCAGGAATCAATTTTTATAATATCTTTGAGCAATTGAACAACCTTCAGAATCAGAGAATTACTCCTTTAGGAATTGTATTCTTCACTTACAAGAAGTTCATTCATTCATTCATTCATTCATTCATTCATTCATTCATTCATTCATCCATTCGTTCATTCACTCACTGTTTTAAACACAGTGTTTGCTATGCCCTGTTATAAAATCGTTGGCCTACTAGGGTGTTGTGATTGTAAAAAACTTCTCTCTGTTAATGCAGAATGAGTGCAGACAAGCACACATTCCTTTGAAGTGTGTTCTGGCAGGACACAGTCACTTCATTCATCGTGTCACGGGAGTACACTTAATGCCCAGCTGATGCAGGTAAACTATAGGCTCCTATCAACAACTCAAGAGCACTGCTGCACACAGAGAAAGAGGTAGTCCCACCCTCTGAAACCCTCCCTTCCTGGGTGGTGCTACAGTATAGAGTGCAGCTGGGGCCGCATACTTCTGTCTGAACCTGACCCGAGTCCGACGCAGTTAATATCTCATCTTGCTTGCCCCACACGTTTTACATTTTACATAACCAACTGCCGTGTTATTATCTGCATTGGCGACTAAATCGAAATGCCACCATACCGTCGATTTCCCTGCATGGTTTTTGGTAGTTTTAAACTTCCCCGAATTTTTTTTTACATCCTCCATCTTTAGCCTATGAATATTACCGCCTCAAATACACTATGTGTTGTGTTGTCATATAAACAAACAAACCCCAACACCGAACAGAAGGATAGCCCAACATAGACAGTTGGTCCTTCATTTTCATTGATTTTTACACTTTATTTTCACTAAAAAGAACTTGAAGCATCATGTCAACTAGGCTAGCCCATCCTAATTAGTTCAAAAGTCAGATGTTCACTGCCTAGTTATTGTTTGGCTGACGTGACTGAACCCAACATGAACCTGAACATCATTTCTACATTTTTTGTCAGAACTCAGCCTGACCCATCAGGTCCCGCCGGGCTCAGGTCAGGTATCCAGTAAGGAAGGATGCTGGCATGGTCAGGATTTAATACCAGACCATATGGTATATACTGGCATTTAGATCAGAAGTCCACACACTCCATCCACACAACTCATAAATAATGACTTGCAGAGTCGACTTCTTTTTGTATTGTATTTGTTGCCTTTATTTTATTGTTATCACCGTATCTTGTTTGAGCCACCTGTAATGCAATTCTTTCTGATTGTTATTGGTCAGTTTTCTGTTTATCCATCATTCCATTTGTGCTGTTTGTGGGTAAGTTGTCTCTGCCCTGGGTATGATGTGTGGGCTGGGGAGGGGTTTTTCTTCCTGTTTGGAATGATCCTGGCTAATCTTGTCTTGGGAGCTATATGGCATGTTCAATGTATGTTACCATTGCAAAATACCATGTCTCTTACATCTTAGTCTCCAGTCTGATTCACCTAGCACAATAGAATGAGTTCATGCTTTATAACCTATCCCTTACTCAATGTTGAAAGTAAAAAGTTAATTAAAAAAGTATCAAACAGATTCTGTTCACATGTGTAATACACATGGGCCGTCATGGCAGATATTGTGTTATGTATTACTTTTTTATTTCCTTGTTCATATATGTACATCAGTGATGATTAATGGATTTAATTTATGTACCAGTTTTTATCAAAAAATCTAGTGTCAGTGAGGAACTTCACCACAGCCATGACAGTGGCAAACAATGTTTTATGACCATAGTACTGGAGTTTATTGTTCTACCATAGGTACCTTAGGATGAAAATGATGTCACATTTTCTTCTTGCTGTATGTGCAAAG
This sequence comes from Albula glossodonta, assembly GCA_019788955.1. Taxonomy (NCBI): domain Eukaryota; kingdom Metazoa; phylum Chordata; class Actinopteri; order Albuliformes; family Albulidae; genus Albula; species Albula glossodonta. Next base: position 7,907,989 of record JAFBMS010000006.1, on the reverse strand, counting down.
TAATCTGAAAACACTTGGGAGCACTAGATTTTTGCTGTCTTTAGATTTTGTTTCTTTTATTTATTCCAAAGTGGGTCATTGTTGTCATACCCATGAGCAAGGTACTTTCTTCGGCACAATATTCAGATATATCAAATGATTAGAATGAATAGAGGTGTAAGCAGTATAATATTCCTTGGTTAAGCAAACGGACAGTGTGGTTTTGTCCCTAAGGCTCGAGGTAAGCTGCATGCCAACACCTGCATGTTACATTGGCAATTTCAGAAGCTTTCTGTCTTTTGATCTTTTTGTTACTCTGGTATGTATTTACTTTGGGGGCTCTAGAGATTTCAGTGTGTGTATATTTTGTGTGTGAGCAGACTAAAGAAATAGAACTGTAGAAGTGAGTTTGTGTGTGTGTGTGTGTGTGTGTGTGTGTGTGTGTGAATCTGTATGGTGTAGGACTTTATGTATGTACTGTATATGGGAGGGAAGTATGTATGTGGGATGTAGGATGGTTATGGCATGTGTTGACTGTGTATTAATGTGCGAGTGTGTGTGTTTGGGATATGTGTGTCCATTCTATTTGTGTCTATCTTTCCGTCTATCTTAGCTCCCCAGCTTCTCTCTGCATTCTTGTTTCATCCCTCCATCTTCCACCCCAGTTTTCAAATCTCCCCTGCTGAGCACATGCAGAGACAGTGGTACCTAACACTTCGAAGCTTCCACACTCTGCCAGGCCTATGAACTGATCAAAGCAGTGCACCCGGCCATCAGGACTGCTCGTTAATGGAGCTTATTGTTGTGAGTGCAAAGGACAGGGTGCAGCTAAGTGGATTAAACAGTTATCAATGCAGCCATCAGCTCAGAGAGGAGCGTGAGGTCTCCTTTGCTATAATTGCACAAAGGAACAAAAAAAACTGGCTAAAAATAAGAAATGATTCACAAAAATTTGCGGTGGGCTGTGAACCTGGAAAGAATATGCTGTTATGGATATTAGTGATTTCATGGTTACTACTCATCCAATACCACTACTCATGGTAACTGTCATCCAATCCTAGGGAGGTATTATCTGTCGTCATAGGGGCAGTATTACGGTGCATCATATTTCACTGAATGATGTGGGCAAACTGATTCTGTTCTCATAACTGAAAGAGATAAAAAGGACCCCGTTATCTCTCACTTGATTCTTAGAACCTATTGCAATTATGGTAGACAGTAGCTGTACAAGGTTAGTCTGTCATTAGTCAAAACTAGCTTACTTAAGGCAACATTTGCCTCACTATGAATTTAAGGGTTTGCTAAAGTAATACTTAGTTAAATTAAGCCTCTTGCTACAAATGGCCAATGCATAAGCAAGCAACTAATGCAGAATTTAAAAATATACGGTAAATATTTATTAATGAAATTGTACACAGTATCTATATGTTTGAATTATATCTATATTTGTCAGTGAAACTCACTCTTGGTCCTGGAGAGCTACAGTGTATGCTGTTTTTCCCACCTGAAATACCACATTAAGTTCAAGACCAAGAGATCAGGTGAGGTGAGTTAGTTATGTGAGTAACTGTTTTAATTGGTCATTCATCGCAGTATTTCAACAAAAACATACTCGGCTGCTCTCTGTGGACCACTGATAAATAGATGTATCTCAAACATATAGATTTTGTTTTATAAGTCCTGTTAAGACTGAGGCGAAATACTTAACCAGCTGGTGCAACACAAATGCAGACCTGTTCAAAAATCAGGTCCCTGTGATGTATCATTTCAAATTAAAAGTGCCGACAGCCTCTGAGTTCCTTTGTAAAGATAGGTGGAGATGCTCATGTCTCTTGTTCAGGAACAGGTTGGCTTCCCAGTTGGCTATGATAATAACCCTTTTTCTCTACAAATACCGACACATTGTTTAACTAAGTGTTCTCCTACTCCCTCAGTTAACATTGTTTTGTTATTTTATCATGTTAGTGTCATTACCACACATCTGACAAATGAGGAAAAGACAGAAACATATCAAAACATTGTAATAGATCAGCAACAGTACTCTCCTCTTAGCTCCACAGCTGGTGAGTGGGTTAATGTTATGACTGGCTAGGAATAAAATGACTTGTATGTGTGGTCTTCCTTGAACTGAGTTTATCTGGAATGGTGACACATGTGCACACTGTCTGAATGTAATCACGCTATCTACCAACGTTACTTCTCACTGAGTACACTGGCTGAGCTGATATTGACCAAATATAATAGTTGGACAGTGAGGTAAATGAACTTGGAAATTAAATCAGAAAATTAAGTTAACATTAAACTTCTATCATCTGTCATTTTTTTTTTCAAAAGCGGGCTAGCTTGTAAAGGAAACAACTTGCCCATTAATTAAGTAAGATTTTTATAAAATTGATTGGACTTCACTTAATACCTCAATTTACTGAACTTTTAAAATTTTTTTCATAATTAAGTCATTATTAGTTCGTTCATTTGTATATAAGTAGCTAACACATACAACAGCAAGGAAGGAAAACTTCTTTTTTGTAGAATTGTGTATCATTAACATTATTTTTTGGTGGTAATAATTAACTTTGCTTTTGTCTCTTGTTGCAGAGAGAATTCAATGAGAATACTTTTCAACTGTGAGATGGATGTTATAATATATGATTTGTAAAGATCATTGTTGGTTTCTGTCATTAGAATTGTAAAGTTGAATGTAACACCCTCATTTGTATGCTAATTAGAAGCTTCTGCATGGCCATTGGTCTCAGGCTGTTTCTCCCTCTGTGAATGCAGCGCTTTAGCCCACTTGAGGCCTGACTCTCACAAAAGGGCTGACTCTCGACCCACCCCCAACAAAATCAGTTACATTTTTCTTGAAAACATATTCACTCAAGAGGAGAGGGTCCTTTTTCTGCCACCCAGGCCAGGTTAGAGTTTGGGGGAAAATTATTTTTGTTTAGAGTTTCTTACCTTGAAAATTTGAAGTCCTGCTCTCACTTCCAAGCAAATACATTGGTGTAAATGTGGCTAGTGCTGAGTGATTTTGATTTCTGACGTGAATGACATGCACCTTAACCACGTTCCAAATAACACACATAACTGTAGTGCTGCAGGTTTGAATGTGTGTTTCCTGCCCCTCCTACCCCACTCTAACTCAGTCTGCTATTCCTCTTTCCTGTGACCAAAGCCCAACCCCATCTGCAGCACCTCAGGAAGGTCACATCCCTCTAGATCAGTATTACTGTTATATTATTGATTATATATATTTTTGCTTTGCCAATACCCTTACCCAGAGAGATTTACACAGTTTACTCCTTTCATTTATAGATGGGGATTTTTACTGAAGCAATTTCAGGGAAAGTACCTTGCTCAACGGGATAACGGTAGTGTCCCACTTGGGATTTGAATCAGCAACCTCTAGGTTACCAACCCAGTTCCCTTAATCACTGCATGCCTCTGTGCAAGAAACTTATATTTCATTCTGTCTTTCTTTATTTTTTTTTTTACACTTTTACATCCATCCAAGAGAGCCATGTGCTCTGCATCTTGCCCTTTACATTGAAATGCCCCTGCAATCAAGTAAAGGCTCATTCACACAAACAGCCCTTCAGACTGGAGGGTTGCATACACAGAATGCTGGGCTGCGTTCCAATCCGAAATAAAATCCTCCCTTCACGTCTTTCCTCCAATCGAGTGAACCCTCCAGTGACGTAGCAGGCGAGGGAGCCCTTCCCGAGTGAGGGACAGCAACAGAGGGGAGGGGTTGTGGCTGTTCAAATTAGAATGACACTCGCAGTTCTTCCTCACTTTGTGTTCCTGCGCAAGGACTGGATTGCCGTGATCTGCTACTTGCAGGCTGCAGTACCTGTTCCAGTTCAACTCTCCACCACATAACCAATGTAAAGGCAGAGAGAGTTCTCTCTAGGCTACGTTATGCAACTTAACCAGCAATATAGTTAGACAGTGAAGATGCATGTTAGCTAGATATGCCTACATGTTAATTCCCCATGCCAAAATCCTTATATTTTCCATGACCATAAAATCATTTTAAATTGATGTTTTTATCTACTATTAATTGATGTGATGTTATTTTCAATAAAGTTGCCAAGATTTTCTGATGTGAAGGCACTTATTTGTATGCACAGTTTAACAATCATATTAAATAATTATCATAATCATAACAATAGTTACTATAATTATTTGTTTAGCACCTTTTGAGCAGGGTGCACCCCAAAGTGATTCGCATAGACAAATAAAGAAAAGGCAAGTAACGATAACATATAAAATATACAGATCATAAAATATACAACAGATCAATATACCAACTAATGATAAATAAGTGTGAAGTGTAATAGGGTGTAAAAGCACATAGGTGTAGAGATAGGTAAAAAAGATGAAGCAAAAAATAAAAATCAATACTAATATCAGAAGATTTAACCTGAAATTATGCTGCGATACATATCGGCAATTATGCTGGAATGATTAAATGGCAATTTAAAAAAATATGTGCTCAATAGAAAATTCTATTTCATGCTGTGTGAATGATTGAAAATAGTTAAGGGTAGTATAATTGTTACAGTTCAAGATTCAGGAAATGTAGGTTATTCTTAACAAAATGCGTGGCCATGGCTGCTATGCCTCCACCAACTTATGAGAGCTTATGGTTAAAACTTCATGGCTTAACGACCACCACCACCAACAACATAGAGTTTTAGTGAATGGATTGTATTATCAATCGGCAATGGAGGTCTTTGAACTTGGTAAAGTTTGTTTTTACATTTGCTTGTTCTTTGGTAGCAAGAGCATAATATTCAAATAAAGTTTAACACGTGGGCAAGCGAGCAAGCATCACTGTGCATTCTGGGCAATATCAATGCTTGGAGGTATGATTTTTGTTGGCTCCGTTGGAGGGAGTAAAACCGAGGGCTTGAGCAAATGAAAATTCACCCTTCCCTCGACAAATCTGGAATGGAATCTCCCTCAGGGTGGCAGCCATCTTACATAAGGGACTTTTTTGGGATTCCCTCCTCAATTGGAGTGCGAGTTAGCACGAAGAAGCAAGCATTTTTTCGGATTGGAATGCAGCCCTGGAGAGAAGTACAATGCAGACTTATAGCTGAATTGTTAACACAGCAATGAAACACTGAAATGAACCTTATGGCAATATTGCTATACTGAATGAAGTTTATAATATACAGTATTCAACATTTTAAAAAGCCTTTTGCCAATCCCAGCTCTGCATATAGCAATCAGTTGAACGTGAATCACAAATCTTTGCATGTAGAAAATATTTATTATTATTATTGTTATTATTATCATTATTATTATTATGTCACAGCGTAGGTGTGTGACGCAAGAGGACTGATGTGAAGTTGACATTAAATAAAAAAAATGTGTTTACAAAGTGTGTTATTGGGGGTGTAATGTTTTCTCAGCAAAAGTTTCCCAGTATGTAGGTGGGAATCTTTATAGCATTGCAGTCAACTCCCTCCTAACTGTTAAAAATCTGTCACAGATCCTTAAATACCCTTCTGGAAGAAGTGTGATGCACTGTCTATAAATGTGACAATGCGATGACAAATAGCCCCTGTGATCTTTGGAGAAGTCACTTTGAGGGAGTGCAAGTTATTTTGTTGCATTGTACTTTTTATACTGCTTATCGTTGCATTTTCTTGTTTTCATTTTTCAAATGAAATGTGATTATGACAAAACACTTGCTCTCCCCAGTGTTCTTGTTTGTTTGAATTTGGGTGAGGATATTGATATTGATTAGTGTCAGTATTGGTATTGATTTGTCTGTCTTTTTTTATTATTAGATTTTGGTGAGCAATTATGTTAAAATGTTGATTTTCTTTGTGTACTTTTTTGTTTTTAGTTTTGATAGCAACAATTCTTGAATGCTCCAAAAAGAGCTCACATCCTAACTAGTTTTTGCAAAGGTATAAACAGTGCCTTAAATATATCCCATTTGTCTCTGTGGTAATGAGATGTTCAGTGAGGACACCTTTTTTCCTTGAATCTTTTGTGACATCTTGGCATCCTGTCTCCCCCTAATTACCGTGAGTGGTGTGGTGTTGGTTTCCAGTGTGTGTCCTCTGTGTTAATCACATCAGTGAAGAGAATATGGATGTGTACATATAGAATATGCTCCTCCGTTAGAGATCAGCCAAGCGAGGCAGATCAATTTTTAAAAAAAGAAGCATCATCCATCAGTAATGGTTGCATACATAATGAAATATTGTTTGAAAAAATGAATTATTTATTTATTTATTTATTTATTTATTTATCATGACATGAGCAGACAGGCCTGTGTGTCCTTGACGAGCTGTTAGCTGTCAGCTCCTAAGCCAAGTACTTTGTGCGATGTCAGTTTTTGGGAGCAGATCATGTGACCAGGTATCAGAGATGGTGATTGGTGCAAGCAATCACACATGTTTTTCTTTCCTTAACCTACTGCATTACTAGTGCCTTCAAACTGTAAAATTAAATACAGTTTCAATAAATGAATGGATAGCCCCGTCGAGCCATTATAAAGCTCGTATGAGAAAATACAAGGTACAACTTCAAATCTATATGTCCTATGAGTTGTCATTTTAAAACTAGGATTCTTTTTGTAAGTTAATTTCCGAACAGTTACATACTATTTTGAATATCTCGGCAGACCAGATCATTGGCGCCTAGGCCCTGAATGAGCTGCAGTCAGTGCTGTTACACTGTTCCACTGAGGTCACCTCTGTGATACTTAACACTCAGTCAGTACTGTAACAGAGAACCTCAGCACGCCCGACATTAATTGATACTGAATACTCAGTCAATCCTTTAATAATACTAAATGCTTATTCAATACTGTAAACTCTTCATTACTGTGGGCGGAAACAGTATGCCAACGAGCACTGCAGTTCTAATACTGATTTACTAACCATTACAATCAGTACTGAAGTGCTGAATCTGTTAACACAGCACTGAAACACTGAAATGAACATTATGCCAATATTTCTGTACTGACTACAGTTGATAATATAAAGTAATCAACAATACAATACTGAGCAACGAGATACATTATTTGTGGCACTGTTGAGCAACACATGATTTTTACTGTTACATGGTGAAATTGGTTGTAAGAATACTATTAATCTTGAATGAAAGTATTAGAATTGTATTAGAAGTGGATTGTATTCAAATGAATGGAATGAGAGAATGTCTGTCAAGGGTACTCATCACTGTCAAGCACATTGTAGTAACATGATATCAGTGAACAAAGCATGCTTGCTTTTAACAGTGTTTTATGAAATACAGTAGAGTTTGTATAGGACAGTATGTTGAAAAGAATGTTATGTACACAATTTTAAGGCTGCGTCTGAGCTTACACTAAACACATTGGCCACAACTCATCACATTGCATGGATCTGAAAAAAATAATTCTCATCTTAATTTGACCTCAGCTGCTTTCAAGAATGTATGTTTCTTCTACATTCCCTGCTTCTGACCAGAATAATACACAAGGTGTCCAAAAATTCAGCTAATTCCAAATGGGATTTTCAACATAAATGAACTGTTTAACTCATGCTGTTTTATGTACAAGGCTAGTCTTAGTTAAATATGAATAATGGCAAACCTATGTTCAAGTGCTCAAACCTTCTTATACTTGTTTTAATTTTCTGTGATGTTATGCATATTCATTGAGAAATGTTGAAAGTGAAGACTAGGGAATGTTTAGATCCCCATCTGCTTTGCTTTGTTTATTTAAGGAAATCAATGTAAGTATAGAAATCTTTCTAGTGCTGTCGAATGACTAAAAAATTCAGTTACTCACATGATAGTCTGAGTAATTACAATTAATCATGGTTTTAAATAACTTGCTATAAAGAATCACTTAATAAAGATGTAAAGACATTTCCATCAATGTGATGCTGATTCCAAAAGGAGGTTGTAACATTGTGCTATGTTGCAACTGCCTTACCAGAGTTAAAAACCTGAAAGGGTTCATGCAGTGCATTAAGCTGACACAAGTTTCTGTTTGTATCTTGATTAGATAAAATATTGTAAATACAATCGCTTCATTGAATCCTTCATAGAATTTTTTTTCTCATGTTGACATTGTCACACTTTGAAAATGAAACCTCTCACTGAAGTCTGCCTGTCAAATTAGGTTATGTGGTTGTGATTCCCCATCTGCCGCTGTCAAATCAACTCACCTCATATTAAAATGTCATTGGCATTGGCTTGAAAAAAATGATCCACTTAATATTGTCATGAAAGGCTATTATTTACATTTAGATCATCCTTAGTCCTCTGTAGGCCTGCTCATCTACCCCATTCAATGTGTAGCTGTTCCTCAGTAAGCAGAGATATCAAATTACATATTAAACATTTGATATGATTAACATGATTTGATAAGACAATTTTGACAGCCCTATGCCAAACACATTGTTTTGCATGATCTGTTTAAATCTAAATGTAAACAATGTGAGGCCTTCAGATTTTGAGAAAGTACACAAGAAGACACAATGAATTAAAATTTCATAAGCACATTTATGACACCTGAAAGTTAAAAGAAGATAATTATGTGGCAACAATAATTGTGCATTGTATGAATATTTCATTTTTTTGAATGAGCTAAAAGCCATCTTTGAAAACAGATAATGTTGCCATTACTGTGGTCTTTAAAGAGTGCACAGCAAACACTGAAGTCAGATATCAATGGTCACAATCAGCACTGTAATACTGTAACAGTGTTATGATACTCAACACCATGCTGGCAGTACTTTAAATTCAAAAGTCAATCATGAATGCAGAGCTAATCATAAACTAACAACCAATGAACACAGTCATTTTGCACCAGTTTCTTGAGCACGTGACCTTTTACTGAGAAACTTTCAGATAGGTGTCAGTGGAACAGGAGCCGGTGTAATTGTGTCATTGGCTGATTATTGCAATGCTCAGGAGTGGATGTGTTAATAAGATAGCGAACACAGCTGCTCCCAAACAACATTTATCTTTAATCTTGCTGACATTTCACTTGGTAAGCAGCCCATTTGCCTACAGATTGTTCTTACTGTTGACGGTAGATTTCCGATAACCTCATTACCTCAGTGGCGGTGAGGCTTTGTTTTTTTTAATTCACTGGGAGGGACGCATGTGCTACTATACAAGCTCATCATCCAAACTTCACACATAATAGTGTGAAAAACAGGACTTTGTCATATGCTTCCCAGAAACCTGCAGGGAATCGCATGTTTCCATTGCACTGACAAAGCATGGAAGTCAGGAAAGCAATACTACAGGCCCAGATTGGCTGTGGCAGGGCAATCTACAGCCACCAAATGGAGATAATCTACACGGCAGAGTTAAATTTTCAGCACAAGGGAGACTGCCATGAGTGCCACGTCCAGTATTGGTGATAAATCTGACAGGAAATTCACTTATTATCATCACAAGAAAATATGATTAATACCATATTCCACAGAATAAACTAGCAAATGAATGTATAAGGGCTGACAGATGCAGGGGAACAAGGCTTTAGAGCTCAATTTCTGTAAAAAAAAAAATAAAAATAATAATAACCAGACAACACAATCCCGAGATGTCATACCTTTCGCATGATATGTGTTTCTAATTTTGTGGTCCTTGTGGCCATCGTGTACCGTTGCTAACGCTGGAGAAGGAAAACAGCCCCATCTGTTTGTTCTCAACAACGTCTCAGAGTGCCTTCACTTTCAAGAAAGACTAAGAGGTACTGAAAAAAACAGGGGCTTGGAAGTTGTTTTTTTCCTCCCTTAAGCACAGTATCTCATTATCCACAAAATAGCTGCAGATTAATTACAATGACAGTGACAGATGGCTCATTGTTGGATCATTGAAGGTTGGCGTTAAACCTTATTTTGTTTCTTCTACATCCCCCCCCCACCCCACAGGACAGGTATGGGTATGGCATTGTTTCCATACAGAACATTGTTTATATAAACTTTTCATTTGCTCCATTCATTAAATTATCACACTGAGCACTTACTGAACAGGAAACCAAAACACAGTGTTGTCCCCTTAAATTTGGCTGTGACATTTGCATTCACCTGGTCCAGTTATGAATAGTGGCTCATTGGGTATCATGGTTGACATTATTCACTGCTCTACCTCACTGCCAAAGCCTGTTCCCTTTTGCTTCAGAGATCATAGTTTTATATTTACCATTTCTAAAAGCTAGGCTATATTTAAATATCTTTCATCAGATTTTGTACGATTAATACATACATGTGTATAGTCCATATCTGCAGTTAGCAGAAATCTGCAAATCTCTAAGGCTTTCCCCTTATGTTGCCTGTATTATTAAATGTGTTGTGACATATGCTTGCATTTCCTGCTGTTTAAATTCTAATTGTGGAGAAAATCTGAAAGGAATTGTGGGGGAATGGCACAGCTGTGCTGCTGTGATTGGTTGACTGAATCATGGCCAGGCCACTGCTCTCTGTGCCTGTGAGTGACACTATAGCCATTTATGTGTAGCCTTGGGGTGACACCATAGATTTACCTTAGAGGGGAAGGGTTTGAGTTGACAGGTTACCCCTGTGTCATTATACACAGTTAATAAGGCTACTATAGCCCTCTAGTGTGCACTGTTCAGTCTGCAGCACAGTCACTGCAGCTGCTCAGTCAGTGATTTTCACATTGTGTTGTGATGTCCACATTGGTGAAGCTTTCTACAGGCATGACACATGACCCGAGAACAAAATGGAGAAATGGCTGAAAGAAGTAGAAGGAAGTAACCACTGATATTCTTGACAAGTTATGGGAATCCCTTTGGTGTGTTGTGACGTGACAGGTTGTGTGGTGAAGACAGACTCCTGAAGATGTGTTGCTCCAGATGAAACCGCTCAATCCATCCCTTAGTCTTTCACGCTTTTGACCACCCAAGATAACAGCAACTGTCTGGACATGATTGCACTTTTCACCCAATGACAGGAAGGTGGAGAGACTGTGGGCAAATGACAGCCTCCAGAGCTCAGTTTTTCTGTTCCTGCTTGAGCACTTTGGGCTTCTGCTCTGTGGTAGTTTTCATTTTCATGCTGATATTATAAATGAGCCGGATTGAACCCCTTTTCTTTCGCATATGTGCCGTAATCAAACTCCCAAAAAGAGACACAGCAATTTCTGTTGCACATTCACACAATTTACCCTGACCTCATGTAACTGCTGAACCTTTTGTTCTGGGCTGCAGGGCTTGTAATCATTCATGATGATCTAACCCCTATCTCTGAAATGTGCAGACATCAATTTGTTGTCCAGAACTTGAAAAATAAATAGACAAGCCAAATGCACATGTGGCTCACTATATATTTTTAAAATAATAACTATTTGTAATGTCCTCCATCAAAGCAGCACAGAGGCATCCAATTAAAACTGCTGAAATTTTAAGTTTGAAATTGTTGCATTGAAGCATTGTTTTGCACAACATAGGCACCCGGGTGTTTTGCAAGTGGTTTGAAATTGGCTCTAGTTGTGAAATCATAAATGGTCTTCATTTGTATATATCCACCCCATGATATGACTTAATCAGCTTTCATTACCTTTGTGTGAGTTAATTTGTTATCTTTGTAATGCAGTTTGTCAGCCACCAATCACAGCTAGAGTTCATTAATCTGGATTCATGAATCAGTCATGTCTTCTTGTATGGCCAAAACATTTAGGGGATAGAAGTCGGTGCAAGGAAATAAATGATTAAAAATATTTATGATAGGGCCTGAAGCAACTCACACAGAATGACGCATGCTCAGGAAGCCAACATTAGCCCTGTAACTGGGTGTTTTACTCCCATTGGCCCCATTCTTAAGCTTTCCATATTGGTGAGGCAACAATTGGCCCCGCCTTGTCAGGGAATAGTAAGGCTTAGACTTGTTTATATTGGTTAGTCTCATCACTCTCCAGTGGCCATTTCTGATTGGCTGGGCACTAGCACATGTAACAAGCAACTGTATGCTGACTCCCTCATCCACTAATGACTTAGGTTGTATGTAATTGCTGACGTATCTGCAGCGTGGAAAGGAGTGAGGACTTGTTGTCATATGAATTGGAGGACTCGTGTTCATGGCTTCCTTTTCCTGTCTTGTTGGATGTTTTTCATTCAGAAATGTTCTCCTATACGAATGCCCAGGAATTACTTGACATTTACCATTTAGGTACTTAAGTGGGCCACTAAGCTGGCCCATAGTTACATGTGGGTTCCATTCCCCTGCTATACTGAACAACCTATTGTGTCACAGTGCCACCCGCACTCCAGGAAAACAGCAGCTAAAGTACTTGCACTCTTTCAATGCACCCAGCTGCCAGCTAATGACTATATTACACCATTCAGCTTGCACTATACAAAAGGAGAAAGCTTACACTGAGCTGGGATATCTGCCACTGAGGAAAACAACTAGCCTTTGGGCCCCTGCTTTTGTAATTCGGTTAAACTAGTGTTAAGTTAACCTGAAGGACCCAAGCAAATAAAAACCCATAGTACTGCTGGCAGAATTCTGTCTCTGATGCTGTGGATTTCCAATCCACAGATCCAAAATGTCCGTTGATCCCAGACAAAAATAATTTACAGAGTAAAGTTTGTGGGCATGTGAAGGTTGCGTTCCATCTGTACACTGCCAGTACATTTCTTCTGATGCTTAATGTTGAGGTGAACTCTGTCCTCCCATCTGTTGTGTGGATGGCAGAGAGCTCCAAAACACCAAGTCATCACGATTAAGGAGAGTGACTGTACACCATTCGCACCTTCAGCTCACTTTGACCGCTATCCAAGGAGTTTCCATCATCTAATTTTCATAAACAAGAATTTTTTTCCTCCATTGCAGCTGTTTTATTTCATTCAGAGTTAAGTTAATTAGTCCACTTATAATGTTATTTGTGTCTCAGTAGAAGGACAAGGAAGGTCTGATTGTCCTACCATTGTGTACTAAGGCTTCAGCAATGTGAAGAGGCAATCATTTCCTAAACCTTGTCACATTCTCTGTGAGAAGGAAAGCAATGGGATGTTAGCACACAACGGTTATGTTCTGCATGCCCCATTGCTCTCTAGGATTCGTAAATGAAAAATGTGTGCATCATCATAACCAGAGTGAGAGATTAAGGATACCCGATAGGCGACGAAAATGCAGGAAGTCATCTGAAGACGCATTTGTCCATAATTACTTCTGCAAAGCCGTTGCCACCTGCTTCGCTGTAATCTGTGTGTCCATCTGCTGTTGATGTAGAGCAGAACAAGTTGATGAAAGAATCCATTTACTTTTATCATTCCTGACAGTGGGGGGCACATCATTTAGCAGGGATTTCAGCAACAAGGTCATGTTGAGGGTACTTCTTTTAATACCGCCAATGGAGAAAAGTTTGGGAAACAAATTGAAGGAATGTTTAATGGGGAAATTGAAACTTATTACTTTCATCTGAGTGCTCACATACACATGTTCACGCTAACACGAGTATGCTCACATGCACAAACACACACGAGGCAAGTGTTATTTAACTCCCATTTAAGGATTTTCTGAAACTGGGCTAGGACAACTGAATATAAATTAGTAAGTGACCATTGTATAAAACTCCATTTCCATGATACGGAATTTAGCACATTAATTGACATCACTCAAAATGAAAAAAAAAAAAAAAAAAATGCATTTAACAACAGTTTTGACTGTTTTCCCTCAATAACATTTTAAAACCTTAAACTTACCTTAGCTCAACACTCAAACACAGTCCCTCCAGAAAGTTATATTAAATCCTTTTTTGGCTTAAAACGTTAAGTGTGTTTTCATGCAGCAAACTTTTCCAAGTTGTGTAATGCAGATGAAGTAGTGCCATTATAATTTGTGTGCCAATATATTCTTAAAGAACTTTGAAGATGAAACGAAAAGGAATATATGTATATATATGTAATACATTTGACAGGGTCATAAAAATGTCTATCATGAAAATTTGCATAATGCCAAAAAAAAAAAAAAAAAACTAAATGCACACTTCCTCTGATCACCTCAGACTAAAACACAGTTCTTTCATCCAGCTCACACATTTCTGAAAGCAGGAGGAATTCTGACCTCTAAGCAAATACGCAGCAATTTTCCTGTAAAGGTTAATCTAATGCATTGTCTGTGTTTTGAGTAGAACAATTAGTGCTAAGTGTTAAAACACTTGTATTTCGATGTCAATCCACTTGCAATGAGGCTCTGTTCATGGTAATTAGATGACTTACTGATGATTACTATGCTGCAGTGGGATGATTGACAGGGGGATTGAGAACAGTGATAGATGTAGACCATTCCAAAGAGGTGGGGTGTGGGGGCAAGCTGGGGCCAGCAGTTACTTTAGGGGAGCTGGTTACATTAAGCAAAGCTGTTATCTGGATGCACAGTTTAACAAAAAGGGGGGTTAGTCTTAATGTTAAGGGGGCACTGGTCCCCCCCCCCCCCCCCCCCCCAACAGAACCACCCTTTTTTTAGAAAAGGCTATAGTGACCTTGTAGGGGCAGGGTTACCAGGAAGTCAGGAATTTCTGTTGGCCTGATGAAATCCTACCATATAATATTCTATTCAAGATGAGATGGGAAGGGTGTCCCATTATATCTGAATATCATGAGCAGATCTGGGGCAGTCTTCAGGAGAGAAATCAGGGCCAACTGTGTCTGCTTTTCTGAGACCAATGTTCACTATATGGCTGAAAGCGCTAGCTTTTGAGTGACATCGAAGTTAATTGCTCAGCCGTATCTTAAATAGACAGTAAAAGACAATGGTGGATTTTCAGTTTTTAATGTGTTTTTGCTTCTAATTATTATATCCCATTCTTAAGTAATGACCTGTGCCATCTGTGTCAAACAGCAGTCCTCTATCCAGGAAGTAAACAGGTGTATGACACATGTCATAGCGGGAGTCTTGCCCAGGTTGGCAGGTCCCATCAATCCCATAGCACCTCATTAACCCCTTCTCTGAACTATTCTCTCCCAAACTTGAAATGCATTACGCTGCTGCACTGTTTCTGAGGTAGAAGCAACCTTTATCTGCAGGAAGTTAAAGATGGACCCTAAGCATGCCCGCCCCCCCCCATCCTCCCCTCCCGCATCCCCTTCCCCCACATACATAAAACCTTTTAATTTATCAGGGAACACTCAGAAAGCAGGCAAGATGGCTGATTTGTTCCTCTTCCTACCTTGAGCCAATCAGTGCACAGACAGAGCCAATCTGGTCAAGGACAGTAGTGCTTCAGCTCTCAGATGGGAACACTGTACTCTAGACACATTATTATCCCAATATACCACATTTTACCATATATATTCACCTTCAGCATGGAAACTGAAGTACCACTATCAGAAATGGTGTTATGAGACCATGTTTATTTCCCAGGGTGGAATAAATTCTGATACAAGATGTACAATGAATATATATGTAATGAATATATATTTGGCCATCTGAGTTACAGTCTGAGGAAAATGATCTGTTTAGAAAATGCTAGAAGCTTTTTACTTGGTCTAGGGAAATAAGAATGTGCCAATTTGTGCGATTATCTAAAATATGAATGTGCGCATGGCTTCACTGTAGAAAAGGACAAGTTTGTGAATTCTGGGAAACAGTGATATTGTGCATGTTGTATACAGGGACAGGATAATCCCTGTAGCCTCTCCCTGCTCACACAAGTCCCGTCAAGCTCAATTCAAGAACAATAAAAAGCTGAGAGAATCATGCCAGTCCGTTTAAACAACTCCAGCATGTGTAAAATGATCCTCACAGCTTGAGTCAATTGGTAGTTTGATACAGTTGACCGTTAAAAAATAGTTAAAACTGACTCAAGTGGAAAATGGTCGCAACCAACGCAGTCAAAGAATCAGGAATTCTTAGTGATACTGAGGGAAAGAGGATGAGCACATCCTTTCCCTAGAAATTATGCCGGAGGTCTGTACCGGACAGCTCCCAATGCAACGCCTGCATCTTCTCACAGGCTGGCAGAAAAAGCATGTGTGTAAACAGGAAAGAGAATTAAATTCCAATGTCCTCCTAGACTGTACCTCAGCCGAGTCAGTCTTAGTCAAACACTGGTTGTCTGCATTCTGCTTCAATTAAAATTGAGGGAGCATTCTGATTGGGTGTAGGAATAGAGAATTCAATGACCAATAACAGAATTACCTCCAGAGATGGCCACCGCCTGTGTCAATAAACAAGACTGACAAATAATCTGCATCCCTGGTATTTAAATATGTGCTGGGAATGGAATGAGTTGCCTCATAGGCTGAAACACCCTGTTAATCAATAAAATGAATGCCTGTTCCCTTTTGATCTATCCTATATATTTTTTCTACAAACCATTATTGTGTCTCAAAATATAATGCATTTTCATGTGCCTTTATACTTGATTTTTCAGAAAAAATGTTCAAGAATCAAATAGGGTAATTTTTTGTAGCTTTGTTAAAATGTTTAAAATAACTACACAGGTACAAAGTACACAAGCAAAAATGTGTAGAAAAAGAATATATTAATCTTCGCAATGCTAATTCTCCCAGTCTCATCTGGGATGAGTGTGGACAAAAGAGCTAACAGGAAATGGGGTTCATCAGCTCACTGAGCGAAGTATTCAGTGGAGTCCATATCTCATTCAAGCACAGAGGCAAACCAAGACATTACACAACACTGTGCAAGCCTTTGCTATTCTATACGTTTACTCTTCTTTAAACTGAAAAAGGAATAAAAGTTCAATTAAAATAGCTTGTGTTCCTAAACAACAAACTGATAAAGCGCACAGCCAGCTGCTTTCTGTTGTGCATTTGTGTGAGTGACAGTGAATTGTTTGTGGCAGAATGGCAGACATGAGAACAATTCAAATCACATTGTTCAATTATCACTGTACATGAATTAGGGGAAAATTCACTGCAAACCATTGCAAAAAAAAAAAAAACAAAAAAAAAAACAGATGAAGCAGTCAAATGCCTGACACAATCCCTGCTGTGGAGAAATTCCAAAATTCACTTACAGTCCAGCTTCAAAAGAGAGGCCACAGACGATGGAAATCCACCCACTATTAGTGGCTATTAGTGGCCATTTTTTTCACTACATCCAAATGACTATATTCTTTCTATGTATAAATTGTGGAAACATTGTGTATCTGTTTTCCCTCTTGTCAGGGTAACAACAGTGTTGCAAATGTATATACAAGCTCAGTAGAGAACATATTGTACCATACCAATCACATTCATTATGTTTAATGTAATGTTTACAAAATGAACAAGTCTATACCTTAGCTACTGTGTGGCTTTTTGACATCTTTGTAGTTCACATTCATTCGAAGAGTAATTACAGTATTGTTACATTGCTATAAGGCCAACTTAATACAACATGTTACCAAAAAATGCATTGAAAATCAGTCTTGAGAAAACTGTTATTGCCTAATTTACTGTACTGGTGTAATGTTCCATCCATAGAATGAAATTACTGCATCTCCTGCCTCTCTTCCATCCATTAATAGCCCTGTTCTGTTATTCGTTATGGGTTACAGAGAGAGGGTAATGATTATGTGCTCTAAATTGTCTCAACAAGTCTCAAAAGCAGAGCTTTTTTATGTAGAATAAAGATGATTGGCCCGTTTCTGTGATCTCCTGTGTGGGCTTGTCTTTCCCTGCAATTTATTACTGTGTAACAATGGCATCCATCAGCTGTAACTGTGTACACACCTATACAGGCACACATATACACATGCACATGCACATGCACATGCACATGCACTGCTCCTGCACATACAAATATGTGTATACAAAGCAACACAGTCTGCCCAATCATATGTCTGCGCACGTACACACACACACACACATGCTCACACTCTCTCATTCACCACCCTCCATGCTGAGTTCCATTCAGGTGTCTCTTGGTTGTCACTGTGTCCGCCAGCGTCTCATTATCCTGAACTCACAAGGACTCGTGGAGACGGTATCTTTGTCTCTTTGCTGGGAGATGGCTTTGATGTTTCCACAAAGCAACGGCGGCCTCACCTGCATATGGAATCAGGGAGACTGGTGTGTGTGTGTGTGTGTGTGTATGTGTGTGAACGTGCGTACACTTGTTTTAGAGACTGAATGTTGTTTTGTTTGTTTACTCTGTAAAATATATTTTTATGATTTGTTGTATGCTGAAGGGTAAGTCAGGATAATTATTCATGATATCTTATTTTAGCACAAACATTTGTAGTGGAAAGGGGGAGATTTTCCCCACACACTTCAATGAAAACACACACTCACACACACACTCAGACTCCCTCAGAATCACCCATTCACCCAGACTCAAATTCAATCATGCACACTCAATCACTTGGACTTACTCAATCACTCATTCACTCTCTCAGACTCCCTCCTAATCATTCAATCGCTCAGACTCACCCTCATGCAGACTTTCTCAATCACTTATATTCACTCATTGAGATTTATACACACTCACTCAAACTCAATCACTCAGACTTTCACTTACTCAGATTAACACACACTCAGTCATACACTCATGTTCTCTCACTCCCTCTCTCACTCACTCACTGATTGATCATAATTTACATTATTTCTTGTCCCATTTCTTTAGTGTCCTCATCACAGAGCACCGTGTTTTCATGTCATTTCTACATTTTCATTGCCATTCTCATCAGGTTGTTGGGTCAATACAACCCACCAAAATGCCAAGGATATGTCAGAACAGTCAATCTCTGTTTCAGATAGCAGTTTGATGTACTGATTGATTGGTTTTAAAATATGGTGGGTTAAAATATGAGATATAGGATACATGGTATAATCTATGTGGCAGGTGATGACAGCAGGTGATGGATCATGATCCACAGCACAAGTCAAGGCCTAATGTATAACACTGGAGTGATGACAGTGAGTGCTGTGCATCACTTTGCTTCACTTCAATCTATCAACTAATCAGTCAATCAAAATACATTAGTTTCAGATGCACAGGACATTTTCATTGCTGGATTGTAACAAATCACTGTTTACCTGTGGGGATGAAAAAAGGCCAACAGTAGACTGAAAATTGAATTTTCTTTGGTCTCTGGAAAGGGTGTTGAGATGTTGAAAAAGGCAGGCTTGTAATAAGTATATAGATAAACAGGTATTTAGTTGCATATATTGGATACCCATCAGATACACTGTATTTATCTGGAGGCTGTTTAGTGGGTGGATATTGACTTCTGGTAGAACATGATGGAATGTATGGGGGACCATTTTCAGATTTTAACACTAGTAGCTGAGTTTTTTCTGTGCATTTTCAGATTTTAACAATAGTAGCTGAGTTTTTTCTGTGCATTTTTAGATTTTAACTCTGGAGTAGCTGAGTTTTTTCTGTGCATTTTTGAGATTTTAACTCTGGAGTAGCTGAGTTTTTTCTGTGCATTTTCAGATTTTAACAATAGTAGCTGAGTTTTTTCTGTGCATTTTCAGATTTTAACTCTGGAGTAGCTGAGTTTTTTCTGTGCATTTTCAGATTTTAACTCTGGAGTAGCTGAGTTTTTTCTGTGCATTTTCAGATTTTAACTCTGGAGTAGCTGAGTTTTTTCTGTGCATTTTCAGATTTTAACTCTGGAGTAGCTGAGTTTTTTCTGTGCATTTTTAGATTTTAACTCTGGAGTAGCTGAGTTTTTTCTGTGCATTTTCAGATTTTAACACTACTAGCTGAGTATTTCCTGTTCATTTTCAGATCTTAACACTGGAGTAGCAGAGTTTTTTCTGTGCGTTTTCAGATTTTAACGCTGGAGTAGCTGAGTTTTTCCTGTTCATTTTCAGATTTTTACGCTCGAGTCGCTGAGTTTTTACTGTTCATTTTCAGATATTAACGCTGGAGTAGCTGAGTTTTTTCCGTGCATTTTCAGATTTTAACACTGGAGTAACTGAGTTTTTTCTGTGCATTTTCAGATTTTAACACTACTAGCTGAGTATTTCCTGTTCATTTTCAGATCTTAACACTGGAGTAGCAGAGTTTTTCCTGTTCATTTTCAGATTTTAACGCTGGAGTAGCTGAGTTTTTTCCGTGCATTTTCAGATCTTAACACTGGAGTAGCAGAGTTTTTCCTGTTCATTTTCAGATTTTAACGCTGGAGTAGCTGAGTTTTTTCCGTGCATTTTCAGATCTTAACACTGGAGTCGCTGAGTTTTTTCTGTTCATTTTCAGATTTTAACTCTGGAGTAGCTGAGTTTTTTATGTGTGGTCTGTCAGGCTCAGGCAATCCAGCAAAAAAAAAAAAACATGAATCATCAGGTAGTAAAGCCTCAGGGACTACAGATTTTCATGACTTAAAGTCACATTGTTTATAGTGAAAGTTTGATAATTACATTAGCAAAATCATTTTATACTGTAATGCTCATGGCAGTGAATTAGTCTGAGCTACAGTGACCCAGCAGAGAAGCGTTATTCAGAAACAAAGATGAGTTAGTCCTTTTTTAAAGGATTTTGTAGATATAGAGATCTAGATTTTAACCTCTGTGGACAGATACATTGATCTACAGTACGGTTCTGTTGCTCCAGGCTGAGTAATTGCTTTGCAAGAGAGATTTGGCATAAAGCTCGAGGTATTTTTGAACTGGGGTTCACTCGGCATGGAACAGACAGTCAAAAACCCACCTGATTCACTCAATTCAAACGTTTGACTGTTTCCCAAAAACTATGCTTGACTCTAAAAGACACTTTTTATCTAAGATGAAGGATGCCCAGAGCGTCACAGCGTTTCTTGAGTCCACACCACAGTGTTTTTATTACTTTGAGAACCAAAGCGCGTTTCGTGTGAGTGAAAGTTCTCAGTGTTACTTTTTTGTATGCTTTGTGATGGGACAGAGATAAGGAAGAAACAACTTTTTGATGGAGGTATAGGTAAGCTTCACCATTCACTGTTAAGTTCTTTGAGTTTGTGAAAGGAGCAGCATTAATTGAATCCATTATGATGATGATGATGATGATTATTATTACTACTATTAAGCTATTCCTCATCTTAAACATAAAAATACACAACACATTATTATTTTCTCTGAGGTGAGGTGCCATGCTTTCCCCTGCCTTGTGGTTGGACTTTCTTTTGGGCTAAAATGGGATAAAATAAATCATGTGAAAATCAGTTTGCGGGTGCAAGTGATTTTTGTGTATAAGCAGGGGGATTTTCAAACAGACCAAGCTGAAATCCAATGTACTGACACTAAATCATTTACTGACTTACTGTGACCACTAAAGATCCCATGACAATCACCACACAGAGTTGTGCCGGCTAGCTAATCAGTACATAGTTGGCTAATTTACCCCTCCCTCTTCACCACAGCTAACGTGTGATGAACATTCAACCCCCAGTCGCCATGCACATTGTATCCCTTTTGAGATGCATGAAAGGTGCTGTATAAATTCTGATAGAAATATGATAATGTTTATCATCTGTCACTGAAAATCTTACATTACCGAGCATCCTGAATGCCAAAGTACGGCTGTTTTAAAATAAACATTGAGTTTCATTTTAGTACCGAACAGTAATGATTTTATCAGACCACATCACAATGAGAACTGTCCCTGTGAGTCAGGATTTTTTTATGTTTAATCAAATATATTTTCTGAATGTAATAGTTTTGCTGCCAATAATGTCTTGTCTCTGATCTTTGCTTTTGCAGTGAATGAGGCTGGGCTACATGGAATGAAAATGCTATAAGAACTAAAGATTATGTTAGGCAAATCTCATCCACAAAAAAATGGCTTTCCTTCAAAATGCTATGGATACACAGGGCATCACATTATAATTGTAATGTTTATTTCGAGATCTTAGACATGTTCGATTATGAGTGAAATTTCATGCATATTAATATGTGTGCGTGCAATTTGTTATATGTAATTTGTGTGCCCACATAAATGTATTTGTATCTGAGTGTGTGCATGGGCATGTCTGTCTGTGTATGAAGTGATGACCTTGATTAAGTCTCTGGCCGTTTTTTTGTCATGGAATTATCATCTTGTCAGCTGTCAAAAGCTTGAAATTCTGAGCCCATGGTCTGTGAATTAGCATAAGCACACAAAATGAGCTCTAAAAGAGCATCTAGAAACGATTGACCAAGGACAATCATTCCTGCGTGCATCGGAATCAATCATATTTAACATGGACGACACTATCTCTCTGACACTCTGAGCACTCAGGCGTCACTAAACTAATTAATGTATTGTGTTTTGAGCCATTGTTTGTCCTGCAGATTGCTGTGTTTGTCATTGGGACTGTAGGGTTCACTAACCTGGAAGCTCAGCTTTTCCCCTGCCCTCAAATTGCCAGGAACAGACACACATACGCACACACACAGACACACACACACACACACTGACCGTGCCCTGCACGCTGAGCTGGAAAACAATATGCATTGAACCTAATTTAGATGCAGAAGAGACCATTTCTCACTTTGCCTGTGCATACGTGTGTGTGCGCGCGCGCGTGTGTGTGTGTATGTAAAGAAGCAGCAGATTCTAAGCAGATTCCAAGACAAGTATTCTGCAAAGCATTTTCCCTGAACATGAGACACATCACTTGGTCTTGTCTTCATCTCAGGAAGAACAACCTTACTGATGATCACATTTTTAGATAACGGTACCCATCTGGTCTTGTTAATGGAAATTGAGCAAAATAAAAAAAAACAGTAAAAGATGTGTCTTAGAAATTATTTTTTTGATTTGTGACAAAGGGACCGTTAGTCTCAGAGGACAAACAAGGGAGACATTTCAGAGGACTTTTGAAATGCAGTAGAGTGCAACAGTTTCAACATTTATTTTAACTCAAGGGAGATAGAGACTTTTCTCTCTGAAAAGAACCAATGTCGATTCAAAGTCAAGGGCAAAAACATTCAATGTCTTCCCTTCCGTATGCAATTTTATATTACAGTTTCTGTGTGTTCTGAACTGTGCATTGCGCACATTCACCCCAACCCCCACTGGAAAGAAAGCTCCAACCACATTTCATCTCAATCTCTGAAAATGTGCCTTCATTCGTTTTCTTTCAATATTTTTCCTTGTTTGTTTGCCTTCTTTCCTGTCTTTGATTTCCTCTGACTATATCAGAAATAAGCAAGGAAGGGGTGTAGGAAAGATGAGGGTAAAAATGTGCACTGTTAATAATTTGGATATATTCAGACATCAGTTCCATTTTGAGGCAATGACATTCACAAATGATGTTAAAATACGCAACAGATATTTCCTCTCAACTCGAAAGTTAAGTTAAATTATAAAGTGAGCTCTAACAACAAAAACAAATATGCTTTGGCTGAATAACAAATTTAATTAATAATCAATAATTAATACATTAGACTGCTTTTACTGATTTTTCTGATTAATTTTAGCTTTGTGATTTTTCATCATTAACCAGATGTACTCTCCCTCCCTTACTTCCATACTAACTTTCGCTTATGCTGACACTTTTTACCCGTCCTTTTGATGACTTGGTTTAAGCCAGGGGTCATCAAACTCCTTCCATGGGGCCCCTGCATATGCTGGTTCACATTCTAACTATACACCTTCTACATTGTAATGAGCTCCTCATTGTTCTTCATTAGACACGTTTTGTCTACTGAGTACAAATTTACCCTCTTAAACTCCATTATGTAAGAAATGATATGCATGCCATGAAGTATAACTGTCGCATTTTCACACACATGACTTTTCAGTCAAGTCAACTAATGCATCCACTTTCTGTAATTTTCTGTATGGCAATATGATTTATTTAGAAAGTGGCTACATTTGTGGTTCATTCAATTGTAGACTGACCTCGGAAATAAGTTGACTTTTATCTAAAGATGTGGACTCCTGGTCATGAAACCGTTATAAATAAAGATTTCAATGATTGGAAAGGTTGCAATGAACAAACACATTTAAGGAAAATAAAGAACTTAAGTGTGTGTTTTTAACAGCTTTTGTTGATCGGGGGTTGGATCTTGATCCAATACTGGTCTAATTAACAGACCGTCTAATTTTGCATTGCACTGCATCTGTGCCCTTTTATAATAAGACATCAAACTATATTGAAAAAAAGAAGATTATGGGAACAACAATACCTAATTTTTAACCTGAAGACTGATTTTGTCATGGCTTGAGTATAAAGGAACCAGAAAAGAAAAATTCCCAATCTAAAGTCAGGCAAAAGTACAATGGGAAAGTTTTTTTTTTTTAAGAAGAAGAAGGGTGAAGGATGATGTAAGGAAAAAGGATCAAAAGACAAAGCAGAAGAAGTACTGTAAGTGAAAATATGACAATGAAAATCATGATCATAAAAGATCCAGTCACTCTGGCAGAAGGCCTTCATTATGGAGGTCAGACCAGTAGAACCTTGTGATGCATGTGTTTGGTTCTGGGCAATCTGCTGACCAATGATTTGCTGTCATTTTATATAAGGCAGAGGACTTCACAAATAAGGCACATAAGTTTGGAGAAAAGGCCATGTAGCCTGCATGTAGCATGGCATTAAACATTGTCTTGAACATTCCAACGGTTTCCAAACCCAAGGAAACATTAGGCTAAAGATGGGTTGAGTGGGAGTGCTAACCAAAGGACATGTATCTATAATTTCTCACCCATTTGAGGAACAGGATAATCAAAATGTGGAAGACCAAATAAACAATGCCTATGATACAATGGATTCATATTTTCCTGTCTCTCTGTAGTTTCCATTGTAGCTTGCCTCTTAATTTAAGGTGAGAGGCTATCAAAACCAAACAATCAGTGAGATGGTCACCTCTCCACCAGACCTATAGAATCATAGCTGGACAGCAGTGAGATTGTGATTGTGTGTGTGTGTGTGTGTGTGTGTGTGTGTGTGTGTGTGTGTGTGTGTGTGTGTGTGTGTGTGTGTGTGTGTTTTCTCACCAGGAAAAAAAAATCAAAACACTTGGAGCTGTGTGTACTTGCCCCTGCCTCTGTAATTAAAAACCTGACTGTGTTTGAGTTCACAAACTCCCTTCCAACTAATGTGCTGGGGGGCATCACTCTGCTGTTTCTGAATGCTGTTGGAATTCCAGTCACTGGTATCGGAGCTGTGTGGTTAAAATAGAGGGCAGGCAGAGAGGGGGGAGAGGGGAACAGGCACTGCTAAGCAAGAGGTGCCTCCTTTTATGTCTGTAGCTTTAATCAGAGAATCCGTGCCTTCGCATGGACTTGCTCAGCCAGCTCCAATTCACAGCTGTGTGCTGCAATCCGGCCAGAGTCTAGGGTTCAAATAACTCTGCATTCTGCCACACTACGACTCCTGCCTCCTGAGCCAGAAACAGAGGAAGACATTTGGAGCCTGTCATGTGTCCCCCTCAGCGGGAGAGTGCAAAAAATCCCCAAATAGCACAGGTCACATCAACCTCCCTCAGTCCCTTGTTCGCCTGTGACATTTTCTGAGATGTTAGACAGGATTTGGCTCTCTTGTTCAGTCATGATGGCCCTTCCTTGGTCCTGCTCTCTCAGGACCCAAAATACCACATAATGAATATGATGATGAATATAAAGGCCTGATAATCTCCTCTGTTACCAAAAAGCCGCAGCCTATTACTTTTTATGGCTTTATCAATTTTCATTTTGGAGCGTAGGGGCATAAGGCCATTCTGTTTTAAAGCCACACACATGCCTCTCAGCCAACAGCAGAGTAAGTTGAAGTATGTAGGCCTATATTTTATGCAGTCTTTGATAAATTAAAAAAATATACTATAAGTAGCACATATTTACCACATTTTAATTAACTTCTCTGCCCTGGTTTTTCTTGCAATATTTGTACAACAGAGGGTTATTATTATTATTTTTGTTATTATTATTAGTAGTAGGAGTGGTAGTAGTAGAAGTAGGAAGTATTAGTAGTAGTCTTAGGTGTCATTTACACTGGGGACGCTGGGGACATGTCCCCACCACTTTTTGCCATGGTCCATTTCATCTCCATCACTTTTTGAAAGCCTTTTGTTAGTTGAACAAATTGTTGTCCCCAGCACTTTTCAAAACAAACTGACGCCCATGGTAGTAGTAGTAGTAGTAGTAGTAGTAGCTATCTTTTTATATATCATCCATGAAAATAGCTAGATGTTTGCGAATCAGTCTAAATCTCTGTTGCAAAGACACAGCAGGGAGAGTACTGATGAGCTGGATGTGCAGAATTATAGCTGGAATTGTTTTATCCAGCAGTACTCTGGTTGTGAGCCCTCTACACAAACCACCACTGTGTATCCCTGCCTTGCCATTGGCTCGATCACATTGTGTATCACAGACAAGTGAGCAGGGTTGGAAGGTCAGCACTCACAGAGAGTTCCGCCACTCAGCCAGGACGACATCTCGTAAATCAAACATGCTCCATAGTACTCTCAAGCTGCCAGCTCTGCACCATCGTAAATTTTGGGCTCAAGTCAAACTTTGAAAAAAGAGAAGAAGCCACCTCGCCTGAATTCAGTTACAGAGCTTGATATTTAGTTTGTAATACTTATTGTGCCACTGCATTAGTTTATTTTAAGATTATTTTCAGATAATCAAACATTTTGTGGTGTGAAAAAGTGGCAATATCTTTTAGAACACCTCACCCTTTGATCATTCTGATGCCATTATTTATGGCAATCATAGCCTGAGTAATAATGGTTTGTTAACATTTACTCATAAAGTAATTGCTTGCAATAAATCATTCCAATGGAAATGTCATAGCACATAATGCAAATGTGTTTATAGAGACGTATAAAGTCAATTGCTAATCAAAAAACCTGGAACCAATACCGATTTTATTTTCACTCTAGGTCTTTGCGAACATGAGGAAAGTAAATTTTGAAAATTGTGGAAAGGAGGATTGAACAATGCAATGTGTCACACTGAAGTCATAGCTAAAGCTTATCCATCTTAATTCCATGGGTAGTAAACACATATGTCACTTGCATTAAAATAGCAGTAATGGGAAAAGGAAAAAAGCTTTTGTGTTGAATGTATATTGAGGGTTCACTCTAAAAGGTGCTCTGTACCATATTCTTTTGTCTCTTGGGTCGCTTGTGGTTTTTGCTGAATATATTTCTTGCTCTGCATCAGTTCACCTGGCTGCAAGCCCTAATTTCCTGGCTGCTAAATCACAGCAATGATTCACAGAGCTGAGCAAAAGGATCAATTACTTGATAATAAATTGATGACCAAACAGATAAGTGAATTAATTAATTAGTCAATCAGTCAAACAATCAATATATGAAAAGAGATTTGTCTTTTTATGTTTTTTTTTTTTATTACTGGTAGCTTGCAACAGGCAATGAACTAAGAAATTTGATCATAGAAAACAGCTGTAAAGAAATGTGTTATCTGAAAAGATACCAGATAGGCTTCTTCATATCTTTATAAAAATCCTCTCCTTGCTGTATGGCTATTATATCCTACAGAAGAAGCATTGTTAATAGTTTGTGTGTAGTTTGTAGGCGTGATTATGCAGTGTAGCCTACTTGTGTCATATTCACATCTATGTTTTTGATGTGTTTCTATGAATGTAAAAGCTTGTGTGTTTGCTTGTGTATTTGTAGACATTTATATACACAATTTTGCATGTAATAGTCAAGCATGAATGTATGCTTATAGCTGTATCCCTTGTGTGTGTGTAATGTCTGTCTGTCATGTGTGCACATGTAGGCATGTGTACCTTACTGTTCATGCGTATGTTTTCGCCTTTGTGCCTATGCCTGTGTACGTGTTCTGTGTGTGCTTTATTCAGTCTGTGTGTGCACATGTACTGTACTAAAAATGCATGTGAGTTTTCATACCTATGTCTCTTTGTGGTTTGATGGGTTTGTGCATGTGAGCCTGTAGTTTGTTCACCTGTGGTGTGTGTGTATGTGTGCGCCTTTGAATTCTTCAGATATCACACCATTGAGCAGTGAGACGCCACAGCTCTCTGCTTTTATGTGCACAGCAGTGCGTCGCCTCAAGCAGTTAGGATGTCACCGTGTCAATCCGGACCATGTTTGTGGAGTCAGAAATCTATTACAGGCAGACGATGCTCTGAGACGACCAGATCAGTCAGTCAGAGGTGCCTGAAGGCACCTGTCAGCTACCTGCCCTTCCCAGGTGAATTAGATCTGCTTCTGTAGAGTCTAAATATAGATATCTCTCTGAGTCCTTAAAGACAGCCCCAGAAGAGGGATTCAAGATGATGACGGTATAGGGTCTCACGTAAACACTATGTTAAGTTGGAAGGAACAGGTGTAGAGTCATAAATGGGTGTTGGAGATTGGTGGTATTATTTCTTTGAGAATGTAGAAATTTGAGGTGGTAGACTGTCTTTGGGATCAAAAGAAAATTCTATGTCTGCACCAGAATGCTCACAACTTCTGCCAATTTGGTGGTTGTTGGGAATGGTGGAAAATTTTGAAAAAAGGAAAGAAAAGAGGAAAAAAAACGGGAGGGGAGTGTGTGGGGAAATTAGTCTGATTTAATAACGTGGAACAATGTTTATTTAATTTGTGTTTTTTATTGAAGTGGGGCATGCCAAATTGACTTCTAATTAAGATACCTATTTACATATTGTAAGGCGCTTAAGAACGTCGGGTCTTTTTTGTGTAAAAAGCTTTTGTGTAAAGCCTTGCAGTGGAATGGAAGTGTTCTGGGGGTTACTTTTTTTCTCCTACTTTCAACCTCCCACACCCTCGGATTCACTATGTTTTGAATTTGTAATGAAGCTGTGGGGTGGATTGAGAGACAGTTACAGGGGTTTTTAGGAACTATGAAACAAAGTGTGCTTTCGCATCTCCACTGTTTCCCATCTCACAGAGGAGGCCATGTATTTCAAAGGTGGTCTATGTTAGCCAAGAATTAACAACCCTGAGGAAAATTAGATATGTGTTCAAATCTAAATCCTAATATCAGTTTCAGAGTTGCAGTATGAGCAATACTAGAAAATATATATGGTGTTATGTATAACTTTTGTTTTGTATCTGAATTTATATACAGTGGATTCAGAAAGTATTCAGACCCCTTGACTTTTTTGACAGTTTGTTATGCTACCTCCTTCTGTGTGTGACAATGTGAAAACAGGATTTTAGAAATTTTAGCAAATGTATTAAAAATAAAAACTGAAATATGACATTTACATAAGTATTCAGACCCCTTACACAGTACCTAGATGAAGCGCCCTTGGCAGCGATTACAGCCTCATGTCTTCTTGGGTATGACACAACAAGTTCTGCACACCTGGATTTGGGGACTTAGTGCAGATCCACTCAAGCTCTGTCAGGCTGGATGGGGATTGCTGGTGGACCGCTATTTTACACTGTATTTTAGAATCCAGTGTACTGTTATACATATAGCTATGCGGCATAATCTGATTATTCTCTTTCGTTTTAAGGAATATTATTTATCCCTGAGACATTTAGCCCTGATTTCAGTGTTTTGGTGTGTAAAGCATATTTTTATGAGAGATTGTCTAAATCATCAATACAGCCATTGACAATGGAGATTGAGTGTACAGGCACAGTTACTCATTTACTTATTTGTGTATTAATTGTACAAAAAATATATAAAGACAGTGCATCAAAAATAGTGACATGAAATATGACAACAGAACCAGCTATAGTTGTAAATATCACATGTATGATGTGGTTTCTTTGTGTGTAGCTTTGATGTGTAGCCTATGTTGAGACCTCTTAGAACATTGTTTACTCTTTTAGGGCACACAACTTCTTGCCTTTTCTAATGGGCTTCATATAGTGTATCACACATAACTGCCACTTCTCCTTTATTTCCTTCAGTCACTATTTAATGTATGCAGAATCAGGTGAGAAGTGTATGCAGTTACTCTTGCAGGTATGAAGTGTAAATGAATATTCACTGAAGACTCTAGCTATAGTTTAGAGAGAAGATAGATAGAAAATATTACATTCTTATTTGAATCTCACATTCAGAGACATATGCAGAGTGTTTCCACTAAACAGTTTCATTATAGCTATTTATGAGAAAAAAGAATCAGGGAAGAATTGTTTGAAGTTCATGAAATGAATACCTCCTTTTAGACTGCCATGCTCCTCCTTTAGATGCCTTCAACCACAATTCAGTAACAATTGTCATAGAAAAATACACCAGTATTAGTATTTATATTTGCCTTTACCAGATAGCAGCATCTTTTTTTCTCTTTGTGATCTTTTCTCATGTATTTTTATTGATTTATTTAACATTATTTTAAGAATATTTCTTGGTTGAAGGTTGCTTTTCTTGGGAATGTTGCATAGCTTTTAAAGAAGACTTCCCTTGACCTGCAGCGCTGTCTCAAATCAGAGACTGACAGCAGTGTTGATGAGACTGTGTGATTGTTAGGACATTACAGGGCTATTATGAAGTGGCCTTTAACTGCATTTCTTAATGGATTTTTACTGTCAGATTTGCAATAACACTTTGGACCGTATATCCACTGTAGGACATGTGATCATTAAAATGTAGAAATATAAAAGATGAAGTGGTGTGTATACAGTATTTGCTTTGTGAGCAGTGAATTTTGCACATTATGCAGAGGTAGCAGATCAAGAGTAGAATGAATCTGTACCTCCTGAACACATAAAATATAGAAATTTGATCACAGAAACTGATTTGTGTTATGCAACATATCAGTCTGTGTGTTCAAAAAATGCTGAACACAGTAATACAAATTCTAATTTAACATTGTACATGCGCCATATCTCACAAACATCTCGGGGATTGGCTTGAAAAAATTATCATACTGTCTTGTCTGTTAGCTTGGAGTGATAGGGAAAACATGTTAACAGGAGAAGTCTGTAAAAAAGATTTTGAAAAAGTGAAAGAGAGTATGCAATGTACCTTACATTTATGAGTTGACATTATTTATTATCCTTTTAGCCACTGTCATGTTTCATTTATTCTGTAAAAATCATTGGAACATTTCATAAGGAGCCTTTTAGAGTGAATGACACTTTTTATTTATTAAAACAAATTTGTTTGAAATGTACATAGCTTTTATCAAGCACCTGATGCCATTTTCTTGTCTACAGCTTTGTTCTTTAGAATAGTGTCTGTCTAGCATATTAGGGATCCACCAAAATCTGTCACCCATATTACTGCACACAAAGGGGTGCGTGTGTGTGTCTGTGTGCATATTTGGATCAGCTGATTTTATGTGTGGTAGATCAGCTGTAGGAAGTATGTGTGGGTGTAGTGAACGAGCAGAGTTTTTCCAGTTTGTGTCTGTGTTAAATCAGCTGCAGTTTTTGTGTGGATTAACTGCTGGTCGCTGTGTGTGTGTAATGGATCAGCTGCAGTGTGTGTGTGTGTATGTGTGTGTGTGTGTGTGTGCGTGTGATGGATCAGCTGCAGTGTGTGTGTGTGTGTGTGTGTGTGCGTGTGATGGATCAGCTGCAGTGTGTGTGTGTGTGTGTGTGTGTGATGGATCAGCTGCAGTGTGTGTGTGTGTGTGTGTGTGTGTGTGTTAGAGCTGATTGTAGAGTCTGATGGCAGCCAGCCCACTGATCTATATTTCACACACGTCCCTGCAGCCACCACAACAGGAAGCTCCACGGCCATTCAAGTCCCCGCTACCCTCAATGAGTCTGTTCTGCTCTGGCCTGCAGTCTCTCTCTTTCTCTCTCTCTCCTTTTCGATTCCTCTCACCCTCATACAATCTTTCACCCTCTCCATCTCTGTCTCATCTTGCCTTTCCCTCTATCAGATTGAAATTAAATTCTGCTCTTTATTTGCAGGAAAATCACTGATGATGACATCATCAAAAAACAAAAGAAAATCACAATAAGTACCTCCCCCACCTCCTCATACACATTCAGATGCTCCATAAGCTGTCTTTGTCTCCCTTCCTCTCTCTTGCCATTTCCCTTTCTCCTGTTTCTTTGTGTCACCTCCTTTCTCTCTCTTTTCTGTCTTTCAATTTCAAATGAGCTTTTATTGGCATTACAATAGACATGATTATATTGCCAAAGCATTATAAAGAAAAGAATGATTAAAACATATTCAAAACACACACACACACACACACACACACACACATACACACATATATATATAAGCAAATATTAAAATACATCAACATCAATTACATCATTTATTAAGGATTGTGTGTTATGCAGAACATATACAATACTCAAGATGGAATGCCAGAAAATGTGTCAATTAGATTCATTTCTGTTAATTAATTTCTGTTCCACCAAAATGTAAATCTTGACTCTTTATGAGCAAAAAGCACAAAGTTGTTTATAAAAGTCAGGATCTTTATTCCACAACACATTACTAAACATTTAATTACTATCACCAATGAAAGCAACATCCACCAAAAATAATAGAACTGCCCTTTGCTGAGGCTGGACTGAGATGACTTACTGACTGACTGTGGCTTGAACAACAGCACTCACATATTTAGATTCTTCCTGTTCCAGTATTTTCATTTATACTGTTCATATTGTTTCATTACTTGAAATCATCCACAAATTGTCCACCACCAGGCCTAAGACTAGTCAGTTTCTCTCTCTCCTTAATACATTCAGATTTGATTTGCAAGTGAAGCTGTGTAGCTAAAGCATGGATACCTAAAGGACAAACACATTTTTTAAAATAGTTTTTTCCCTATATCCCACTGGAACACAGTTGAACTGATTCACATGATCACATGGTTTCATTTCTTTTGACACTGCAGATGCAACACAAATTACATACTGCCTACTTTGTTTGAAGATGATGAAGTCAGCACACACTTTGTTTGCGCATCCAAATGTGCCTGGATGGCCAGGAGTGGCTGCTATAGAGCAATGAGACTAACAAACGTAACTGGCATAATCTGATCTTTTCCATTGTGAACCTCTGGCCATAGCTGGTAATGGTGTGGCTATGACTCAAGACACTAGTCACAGTGCTCACATCTGCTTCCAAAACTTGAGTCCCCTCCAGTACCCCCAGACATACAAAACAAAAAGAAAAGGCAAATATAAATACTAATCAAAATCATTGTTAAGCCAACACTGTCTCTTATGGCAGGCAGAGATGTTCTGGGCTGAGGCTTCCATTACAGTACTCTCCTCTCCCATAAGCATTTCTGTTTTTCTTGAGTTTGATATGTCTTGAAACCTTCCAAGTTGAGAAGTTTATGTTTCGGGGGTTAAAGACACAAATAAATTGATTAATTTTGTCATAACTTATTTTTTTTTTAATTGCTAGTAACTTCAACAACATGTTCAAGGTCAGTCTTTAACTAAAACTGATGAGCTTTTCCTACTCAAACAATTAAAGGTGGCTTCCTCAAACCGTTTCAGTAAATGTAACTTTTGCATTTCACCGTAAATCAGTTTACAGGCATCATTTTTCATTCTCCCTCTCATATCCTACCTGGAACAATATTTCCTGTGAATATGGTGAGGCTCTGTAGGTGTTTCATTCAGGTAGGTTCTCTGCCCTCCTCCAAACAGAGATAAATAGCGCCGCTTTAGTGGATCCCTGGTATCTCCCTGCTCTCTGAGGGCAGGGTTGAGCCCTAGTATCTTCCTGCTCTATGAGGTCAGGGTTGAGCCCTGGTATCCCCCTGCTCTCTGAGGTCAGGGTTGAGCCCTTGTATCCCCCTGCTCTCTGAGGACAAGGTTGAGCCATAGTATCCCCCTAATCTCTGAGGGCAGGGTTGCAATATGTCTCTTCCTGGGACTAACTGTTTCCACTCTCTACAATTCTCCTTTCATTAAATCTCCTGTACAGGTCTGTGTCTTCATTTTTATGGGAAAGCAAAATGACTGCAGATTGCTAAAAAGCTCCCAAATGATACACAATTTGTGACCAAGATGATTTTGTGTAGAGAACTACAAAAAGTAGTTAGCATTAGTGCAGTCTCTTAAAGCAATAATTTATTTATTCTGAAAACAGGAATTCCTGGCCTCGATGCTAATTTGTCAGCTATGCCTCCTAACAGTGCTGATATCCATGATACAGCACGACTAAGCAGAATCTTCATAAACCATTGTAATATCTCCAAAGTTGAAACCCACTAACATAAACATCCTATATGTGGAAACTTGTAAGCAGTAAACCACACAACAAATGTAAACTTTTGACATCTCATTTAGTTGCCTTGGCTTATTGTCATGATAATCAAACTAGCCAGGCCAGAGTTTCACTTATTCATTTCAAATAGACATCAAGATAACAATGTAGGGTGAAATGACTAGGACTCTATGTGAATGATTAGATATGCTGGTGTGCACCTGAGAAATGATGGATGTACGATTGCTTTTACATGACTCTCAAGAGTTGTGATTCTTGACTGTTAGTATCCATTGATACATGTTTTTTCAGGTGTTACTTGATATGTTGATGATTGCCTTAATGCAGATTTAATTAATAGTGTACAAATGAAGAATATTTGTTGAATAACATGCAGCATTGAGTACTTGTATTTGTGAAAGAGCGTCCCTGACAGTGCTTGGTGCTTGTAATCTTAGAACCTGAAACTTCACCTCCCTTTGATGACACAAGCCAGCCTCAGAACCAGCCCAGCTATTCATCAGTGATGAAAACCTGTTTGGGTTGAAAAAAAAAAAAAAAATATATATATATATATAGCAATTGGTTATGTAACATGAATAGATGTAGAAATAGACATAACTTTAGAGAAGGATAAAAAAAAGGCTGAAATGTACCTTTTCAATCTGGAAATAGACAGAAAAGCTCAAATTCACCAATAAGGGAGGAAATATATTAAAGTCTAATGCAATTTTTTCTCATTGCCAAGAATAACATCTTCATTGTTTGCAAAGAATACAATTTCAAACCTTATTAGAGAGTCAGCATTGTGCTCAAAACACTGAGTTATTTTCAATGATTCATTTCAAATAATGCTGCAGAAACAAACATGCTTAGGTTTAGTTCCAAGAAACGAATGACATGAAAAGTTCTTTGAAAGAAGTTAGCAAACTGTGAATTCTTATTTTTGTTGTCTTAAGTGCTGCTGCAGAGAAACACTACTTGATTTGAGGACTTTTTGATTTAATCAAGAACCAGTTCAATGCTGTTCACTTAAGTATTCAGTAAAGTAAGTCAGGGACTATGATTCAATCAACGTTTATCCTTAACTTTTACTTTCAATTGACAAGAAGCGTTATGCATTTTCTCCACAAGAACAGTGTGTAGAGAATAGTTCATTCTCATGACTGCTGAACTGGCCATACTGTGAAGTTAGAAATGAACACTTGAATTAAATTGTGAGCCAAAGTTCTGGACAAACATTGACTGAATCCCTTCCAGTGGGGCTGCAATGCAAGTATTTTGGAAGCAGTTGTGACACATGCCACCTTAGTGCCCATATTATCAATACCTGGGAGGTGAATTTCACGGAACTTCAGAACTAGCCTCCTAAGTGTAAACTGAAATTGTCATTTCTTAGAAACATTTGGCTATCACAATTATGTCTTACGTAGCCTCCCTCATATATGTAACCGTACATTATTTCATTGTGTGAATGTTAAGAGCATACTATATT
Source organism: Albula glossodonta (assembly GCA_019788955.1). Classification (NCBI taxonomy): domain Eukaryota; kingdom Metazoa; phylum Chordata; class Actinopteri; order Albuliformes; family Albulidae; genus Albula; species Albula glossodonta. The sequence goes on along the minus strand of JAFBMS010000006.1, from coordinate 7,872,583 downwards.
TCTACACATACATATTTTTTGAAAGACTGATTTTTATACTTTTTGTCTGGAAGCTGTCTGTGTTTATTGATTTTAGTTTCATTCTGATGGTATGTCTTTATCATAATTATATTGTTGGTAATATATATATATATATATATGTATATATATACTTTACACAATTTTTTATAGTAGTGCGCAATGTATTATTTATTCCTGAGTGCACAATAGCAGCTCCACTTATTGATTAGTACCTGTCAGATGTACCAGCTGGTACAGGTTTTGCACAGCTCAGTAGGTGTATTACATAGCAAAAAGAAGAAACAGCTGGATATTTAGGGGATATGTGTCCTATGGAACTTATTGAGGACATTTCTTGGCATTGTATCAATTTAGGCATGTTGATGACATCACCTCCGCAGCATAATTTTGATATGAATGACATCACCCTCTCTCCCCAGTCCAAATGTTGCTGACACCACATCCTCAACCTCATCTTCATTTTGATGGCATCACCACCTCAGACCAATGCTGATATCTATGACATCACCCTCTCTCCCTATCCCTAATTTTGCTGACATCACTCCCTCAACCTAGCTCAGACTAGTTCTAATGTCAATGACATCATCAGCCCAGGATGGTTATAAAATTGTTTCCTTGACCTGCCCCTGATGTTAATGATCTCATCACCCCCCCCCTTTGATTTGTTTGTGTGGGGAGTTATGTTGCAAGTTGGTATTTCATGCAGGCATTTTCACCTGGGGAGATAGGAATATATCAGGAACAAAATGAGCTCTGAATTCTAATGACTTTATCGGTCCCCTGCAGCTCGGTTTGAATTTTCAGACTGTGTTTTATCTCTCCTGTGGATTCCATTTAATATGCCTCTTCAATTGGGGTCAGGGCCCTGACTGATAGTAAGCTGGATCTCAGGATGACCTGGGGGGGAGGGTGATATCTGGCAACAGGCTTGGGGTGTGACAGGGCTGGCCACTGAGCCCGGCTGAATCCCCTGCAGAACGTACTGAAGGATGGCAATGTGGCAGAGGATCACTGTGAGGCAACCAGCCCCCCTGCACAGTCTGTGGGGAGCCTATACTATTTTTAGAACCAGTTTTTAATCATCCCTGGAGAAAACATCCTTTTTTTATGCGCAGTCATTAAGGCCTACAGCTGTGATGATGCATGGTGCATGCTTCATTCCCTCACCTGCATGCAATGAAAGAAACTGATTACATGAGCCCTCCTTGATTTCCTGATGTAGCATTGGTAAAAGTGTGAAATGTCAGACCATGATGGCCTCTGCAAATGAGAAGCTATGACCACCATCAAAAAACAGGGTAAAACTACTATCACTAATACTACTACTACTACTACAGGTTGAGTGTCCCTTCTTCGAAATGCCTGGGACCAGAAGTGTTTCGGATTTTGGAATATTTGCATATACATCCATTCCCTGACAGACCTTCAAGTTCCGTTCTGACCAACCAGTTTTATCTGGAAATGAATGAATTTTGGAAATGTGTTAGCATTGCATGTAGAAGTACACGTGGAGCATGTACAAGATACACAATACCGGGATATCGTCTGACGGTCACTATCATATGCATGCAGCCGTTGGCACTGGCATATGTACGACCATACGTAATTTATATATTTACATATATTTTTCTTTATTTTTTTTTATTCAAATGGTATTTTTTTTGGTCGTATCACAGATGGTTGTAAGTCGCATAGGTCAGGTGTGGAATTTTCAACAGGTCGAGGCTCAAAAAGTTTCGAATTTTGGACCCTTTTGGATTTCGGATTTTCGGATTAGGGATGCTCAACCTGTACTACTACTACTACCACTGAAATGCACTGTTTCAGTTGTTGCCACCACTGTGCTTTCTTTTTTTGTACCTCGATGTGAAACTGCTGCTACTTTGGGAGCTGAATACTCTCTGTGAACCCATCTGTCATTGGGTTATTCAGTGAACCGGTCAGTCAGTCTGCCAGCGCATGAGGGACACTTCTGTTCCAGTTTCAACCAAAATAAAACTAATTTCCAAACTCAGTTGGGAATATTCATTAACTTTCACCTCCTGCTTTCTGTCAGAGAGGGAAACCGCGTGGAAGATGAAAGAGTGCACTACAGGCAGCCTCCTTCACCACATTGCAGCAAATGTGTCTTTTCAAAAAGTCAATTACTCAGCTTGTTGGGTTCCTCGCTACCTAAAGAGAAGAAAATAGGAGTATTGCCTATTTGGGTGATCAGTGAGCAATGGCCTCTCATTACAGGGAGGTCAAAGAGCCTCAAGTTATTGTACACAGAGCATCTGCAAATAGCATGTGACTGGAATACACAAATTCATTAAGAAAATGACATGAAAGGCACAGCCATCCCACACAAAAAAACCCATCAATTATTTATGTCTTAATTTCATATTGTAAGAAAACTATAGTAAATGCAAATAAGGTCCCCTGGCCGGGGTTTTCACAATTTAATTTAAGAATCGGCTTTGTGGTGTCAGTGAGGTGAGAGAAGTTTTTTTTTCTTTTTATGAAACTAAGAAGATAAATCTCCCTGGATTCCTCTGAAGTAATGTTTTCTGTGATCTATCGTATTGTAAGAATAATGTCATTCAGACTGATGATAATATCTGTGTGGTGTTCAGTCTCTGTAGGATCAGTGATATTTCAGCCGGGTATTTCTGCACTGATTGAAATATAAATTTACACCATGACATTCTCTCTAGCTGTCTGATGAAGTTCTGTTTCTAATGCTTTAAATTAAGTTGATACAAAAAGGTTTTATAAGGGTTAAGAACTGAGTTGCAATTGAAAATTAGACATATCTGAATACAGAGGTGCCATGATAATGAGACAATCAGTGTTATTCACTTCTCCTGTCAGTGGTCATGATGTTATGGCTGATTGGTGTAGTTTCCTCAAGGAAAAAACATACTTCTTTTGAATCATGAATAAAACGATGACACTTTTTAAATAAATAAAACTGGCCTTTATTCTTAATGCACATTAAAAACTATAATTCAAATAGCTAAGTAAAAATAATAATAATTAGGTGAGCAGTCAGGTGGTTTTTATTTAAATGTGTCTATTGTAAAAATGTTATATGTTATCGGATCTTCTGTCCTTTGCTGACCTACGTGGTCACCTGAGGATATTCCCTGAAATAGGCCAACAGAAGAAATATAAAGTTTCCTGATGATATTTCTTGTGCTTTCAGGAAAGTTACTGTGGCAATTTATTTTTATGTTCATACGAAATAAATCCACACTTAATGTACCGTGGTGATGAAAATACTAATATGACATGGTTTTCCACGCATGTACAGACTCTTGATAGATGCACATATTCTTCCTTTTTCAATTACGTGCAAGTAGAGGGAACCCACCTCCCCTCAACAAGCCTCAGAATTGTAGGTTTTTTATTGTAAGGATATCATGAGCCCACCCTAAGGGATTCTGGGAAGTAGAGAGTATCTAGGGTTATTGTCTCCTTTCATAAAAATGAAAATGTATTGCCAGATTGCACAAAATTAAGTGCACTTTATTTGATGCCATAAAGATTTTCAACAGTCTCTAAAGCAATCTGGAGTAAAATGCCCTTTTCAATTTGCATCTGTGGTTTGCTGCTTCTGATTCAGGGTGTCCTCTGGTGTCGTACAGCTTGAGTTTTCTGCAACCGCCCACATACACCTCTTCCGCTCATCCTTTGATATCCTGAAGAAAGTGCAATTTCTTAAAAGACTCTAATTGCTTTCCCTAAGCTACAGGAAGTTGTTGATGTACCAGCAGAGTACCTGGTACAAGCAATTTGTATAACCTTTTGATGTGCAATGTTTTACCCGATGTGATGTTGCAACGTTACATCATCTGGTATTATTTTCTATATTTTCTATACACCTGAATGTATATGTAACATGTGTGATAGCATAGAGTCTTCTAGCTTCTAGAATCCTGTAGGAACAGTACAACCCTGCGATGCCATAAGAAGGTTAAGTCACGTTTCATTGACGGAAGTAGAAAATGGTTTGCGGTTCTTGCTGCAAACATTGCATCAATATGCAGCTGGTTTCAGATCTGATGATTAAGGGGGGATTGATAAACATTAGGGACATGCTCCAGAGTATCTTGAAAGACACTCTTCTCTGCCAGAAGGAAATGGGTGAGGGTGATCACCAAGTCACCCTTCACTTTCTTTGTTCATTACCTACAGTTTGATGTACAGATTTAGTATGTGACAATGATGATATGTAGTCCTGTACCAGTCTTTTGAATTATTGTCTTGGTAACATACAAGCCACTGTGCGTGTGAAAATTTGAAGCAGACGGAAAGGTGCTTGCGTGTTGAAGCCAAAGGCCTATTAATACAGTGTCTCTGTGGTCCAGTCCAGAAAATGGATTCAATGACTGATTATATTTAGGCCATTTTTGCATATAAACAAAGATTTCTGGTGCCTGGTAGAACCAAGGCCCTTTGCAGTTATTTATAAACAAAACCAAGAATTCACCCTCAACATATGATTTGCCTAAATAATTAGTATTCACTGCACTGCATAATGTACTGTTACGTAAAATGAAAGAATTATGTAGGCAATATTATTTGATTGCCATACTAAAAAACAAACAAAACAGCAGCTGGGACCCAGTCAAATGCACTTTGTGTCTTTAAGAGCATACACAATTCATATCAAATTGCCATATGCATATCTAAACAGACTTTACATTCAAACATATTTTTGTGTTATTGGTGACAAGCAAACCTGTCCTTTGGAATGCAGTCTTTCATTCGAAATCAGAATAGTTCATGCCCTTAAAAAGACTAAAACACGTTTTGATTGAACTGCATATGCCATTAAAGATACTATGTTTATTTGGGTCCTGACAAGGTAATGGTTTGTAGTATTTCTATCTTTGGTAACTGCTGTCAAGGGGCTCCTTCTTTCTACTATTGGCTGGAGTACGACAGAGCCCCTTTCACTGGCTGGGCAACCACTCTCTGACGACCTCTCCTGAACTGCCTCTCATCCTACAGATGTCCTGTACCAAGGCCCAGCCTGCAGAGCGGAAGTGGGCCCTGTGATGCTGTGCGGAAGCTCATTGGCCACAGCCCTAGACTTCCTGCGTCCCACCATGGATTAGAGACCTGAGCTTCTGGAGGTCAAAGGTATGAGCAAGTACAAGAGACTGTTCCTTCTGCCTCTTTCTCTTTGCAGCAGGGCAGCCAGGAGACCAGACACACTAGACACAATATTTACAGTGCCTCTCATGCATACATTATGACTCACCATTTATAAGTCTCATTTAATGCATCTACTTCCAATGCAGTTAATTGTGCAGCAATGATTCTGTCAAACCTGCCATGTCTAGCAGCAGGAGCAGAGGCTTCATTGTAGCGAAAGGCCAGGTCCGGTGTTTGACTCCTGGGAGGCAGTCACACTGAGAGAGCAGCTTCTGTTGTGATGTTCTCTATTAAAATGAAGTACCATAACATGTATAAGGAGCAAGTGACTAAAATTGGAGTGAGTTTTCATGTGGGCAGCAAAACAAAAATGAAATCCCTGGAGACTGCTGCAGAAGATTTTTTCCCCTAAAAATAACAGCATCGGCTTTTGTGTCGGTGACAAAACTTCATCTGCACTCAGAGAAGGCTTAACTCCACACAAAAAGGATCAGAACTTTCTCCTTCCGACCTGCAGATTTTCTTGAAATGACATCAGATACGGGCTCAGTGGGGCCATGGTTCTCTGAGAAGTGGGTTTGGACAATGTGCTCTGAGTACAGCTCAACTTAAATTCTTTCACCCAACCAACTGAAGCTAATTACAGCTCTCACAACATCTTGCAGCCATGGACTGGAGTGTTCAACCCAGTAATGGTAATTATCTTAATTTTACTTTAAGAAACATTTAAAGCTATGGAATATTTGTTAATATTACTTGAAGTTGATGTACATAACACCCTAGTCAGTGCTTAATAAGGGCTGTAGTCTTGACTGTAAACATACATGAACAAGAACAACAGATAGCAATGGGTATAAAGTCATGAGGTATTTAATTAACAGCATTATGGTACCAGAGCCAAATAAAATGTCACTATGTCCTATAAGAACCTGTTGATAATAGCTATTATATACCATTACATAGCACCAATGAAGGTATTATGGTCGTTGGACAAAACCAACTAAGGTGTTACAAAACATTTTCTGACGTTATCCAGTTCAGTCAGCCTAGCTTGGGAGAAAAAAAGGACATCAAAGGCTAGTTTGCTGCTCCCTGACCATCCCCTCACCTCTCTGCTGGGCAGGTTGTTGTGTCAGAAGAGCTGCTTTTAATTTCACTTTGGTCTTTCAGCAACTCTTTTGATCTGCTATATGTGCATAATCATACTCCATTATGCCTGTTCATATAACCACTGAAAACAAACCATTTTCTTTACCTGTTCTTACCTCCCCCAGCTATGCTGTTATTGTTGCTAATGGCGCTTTCAGGACACGCTACCACATTGCTCATTGAAATTCTGATTGACTTGAGCACTTTAGCTTGATCAGTGTTCCGCATATGGTAGTGGCAGCATCAGTGGATAAAATGTCCGACGGGGCTTACATAAATGGAATATGAAGTATTATTTTCTTTCTGTACAGCAAGTTTGCACAGTATGCTCTGCACAGCAGAGTGAATGAGCACTTTGAAGTCTTACTTAACTGAGATATGCAAGACTCCTCTGATGAAAAAAAATAATTCAAGAGAAAACAGGGACTGTAGTGAGTCATTTCAAAAACCGGTTTTCTGAATTTATGGCTTATGAACAGCAGAAGTGGAAAACTTACCTCCATTACTACAAATTAATTTAACCTCTTTTTGGTTGTTTAATTGGATTAAGTCACTTGCCAGTTCAATTAAAGACCACATTTAGGAAATGATATATTCCATATTTATTCTCTTAAAAAAATTAAAAGATATCCGCTTAAAATCTGAGAATGACTCAATCTTTCTATCTGATAGAATGACAGGAAAGTAGGTTTAAGGATGTGTCTGAGACATGCTTTGATGTGTACTGCAGCATTATGTAATTTTTATTACATTTATCTTCTATAGATCTAGGTACATTCCCGGTGATATATAAATATATTTCCCATGGGAGCTGTGGCCCATTAAAAAAAAAAAAAATATATATATATATATATAATTATAAATATATATTATTTACATTTTTTTCTAACTGAGTCTTTATCACACTTTCCTAACCACTAACCTTCTGGAGTGATTGTTTTTGCTGTAAATGGTCACTCAAATAAACATGTCCCTTTGTAGCTAGCATTTCCAATTAATCATTGGAATTAATTATATCTACCCAAAATAGCTGAGACAGCTTGGAAGGTGTTAGTTGTCCCATCAGTTTTGTAATGAATAAACCGACATTCCTAGATATTTTCTTGCAATAAATTGCATTACAGTTGTCAGTACAGGAGATTAATTGGGTGGAAATGAAGTTGCAGCCAGAAGGTTGTAGATTTAAGTCCTGGTTAGAAAACTGTAGGAAAAACTTGTGAACAAGGTTCTCGATATTCTTTATGCCAATCGACTTGAGTAAGGCTGTCCAAAAAGCTTATCAGTGATAAAGCTCTGGATTCCAAACAGCCCAGCATCCCTTGCCGGGACATGTAGAGAGGAAGGCTAATAGGGTCACTTCAGTTTCATCACACAAGAATGACCAATCATGGTTAACCGATTGTCTACAGTGTGCTTGCAGTAGCTACACTTTGAATCAAGCAACAGCAAAGTGAATGCATGCTTGCCCATGTACTCTTGAACTGATATAGGATGTTGCAGCCAGGGGTGCCAGGGCTGGCATTGTTTCCATTTTGTAAAACCCCCCATTCCCCCAGTGAGGGCCACTTTAAGAATGAATTCTACAAGATTCCGCCACTTGATTAATTCCATCGCTCTGTGATATAGGGTTTTCCCCATGGTATCAGAGTCTGATGAAACTGAGGTTAAAGGGGAAGAAGGGGGAGAGATTGAAAGCATGGGGAAAGCTGTTGCCTGACACAAAGTACCTGTTTCTCAGTTGAGTGGCTTTCCAGGAGTAATTCGATATTTCCCGATGTTTAACCCAGCTGTGCTCTCACAGTCATGCTTCAAAGACCCATTTCAGTTTCACATGACAAAAACACAGGAAACTCACTAGACAGTCTGTGGCAGAACAATCTGTGAGGTTTTCTTCATAATTCAGCTGCAAAAATCTTCATTTGAAAATGAATATTAATTTATTTGGGTAGGTTTCGCAATTAGTAGTGTTTTTAAATGAAAATGAAAAATATTTAAATTATGTTTTTGAAATTACTCAGCTATAATACAGTCACAATAACTAATAGTTACATGGAGACAATGCAGATAAAGTTCTTAAATAAACATATTAACTTTGGCTTCAGGGCATGCTTTTAAAAGACAATTAATCTTTATTGTGCAAGTCCTGCTTTTTAAAATTCATATTTCAAGAGGCAATTCTGCTCTTTGAGGAAAAGTATGAAAAGTGAATGGATTAATACATAGATTAACCCAACAAAACCTACAAAAACTGAATAAAATAAAGATCAACTGACTGACAACACCAAATGGCAATGTGCTGTATCTGAATCATAACAAAACTTTTTTCTTATAGTAACCCCTTTTGTATGTAAGGCTGAGAGTGACAGCTCCTTATCTATTCCTACAACCCACAGATTAAGCTGAAAAGGGGGGTCATTCTGAATTAAAGAACAGCTAATTAAAATGTCCTTGTTACAAGAGAGCTATGCTTCATTTATCTTCTTGTGCTGAGCCTGGTCAAGATAAGGCCTTTTGAATAAAAGCAGAGCCAGAGTATGACTTCCTAATGGTCGAACGACATCAGAAGGCTTCTGCACTTCCTGTCGGGTTCAATTGTTTCAATTCGACTCTTTGTTCACAGGAGGAAAAATTAATTAATGGGCACCTATGGCTTTGTTTCTTTGAAACTTTATCGGTACTTTAACTGACAATTATCATTTGGGTATGCCCCATCGAATCAGTTTGAAATTTACTTCAAGCTCTCTGGGTGAAAAAATAGAAATGAAGTTGGAAATGAGGAACATTTTAAAGTTTAATTGATTGTAGAAGTCTTTGGGAACTCTTCATGAAATCAATCCTTTGCGATCACTATCTTGCAGAGCAACCTTTACCTAATGAATCCCTATGGCCTAGATCAGATTAGGGATCCCAAATATAACCATTGGCCAAATTAGTGGTCCTTTTATATGGGTAACACCCATAATAACTAGTACAATTCCTGCATACAACCACATTTGTGGTGAGGCAGTGCTTTGAATATATTGTACAAAGAGCTTTCTTCATTCAGAGTGGCGTTTTTGGCATATAAATTCTGGTGGGGCACCAATGAACCTGTCAAGCCTATCAGTGACGACAGGGAGCTTCAGCCTTGCTAGTTTGAAACAGTGATGGAACTCTTATGACCAGTGCTCGATTTGTAAAAAAAATTCAAGGGGGATGGTCAGCCTCGGAGTGGAAGGATGGTGGTATATGGTATATGCCTAAAATTTACTTGTAACTTGTATTATTAATACAAAACTATCAAAGACTATCCAATTATTTACAATATTATTTTATTTATATAATTACAGCAATGATATTACTAGCTCAGGATTTCAAAAACAGACCTCTACACTATCACAACTGCATACAAGTTACAGCTTAATATACCTTTTAGATTCAATACGTCACCCAGAATCTAAAATCGGTCATGTTATTTCAAGCAAATAAAAATGTTAGATAACTCACATGTTCATTTGACACGTGAACATGTTATTATCTGTGACAGTCTCATTCAAGATTAAACATTGGCTGAGCTGTTGCCAAAGTTTTGTTACATAAGGGACATATTATGTAGGAGTGATATATTAGACTGGTTATCATCTCACCTGTGGTTTTCTTCTTCTTTACTACTACTTTTCCTCTGGAACCACTCTGGATTGAAACTGCGCCTTTTATCCTTTCCTCCTTGGGTAATATTAATATTTTTAGGCTGGAGGCGTCCCAACCTTTTTATTGCCAGCTTCTCTTCAAAAGCTGGAGAACTGAATTTGGTGGTCAAGAGGTTTTAAACTTTGTTCATAGTGATAGGCTACTTCAAAAGTCACTATCAACTGCTACAGCTAGGCTACTACAATAGTCTAACACAATCTCATATCAACAATGCAGCTACAGTCAGGAGAAGATCTATGGTTAGCTCGCCAATTGACTCATAGCTATGATTTTTGTACTTGACCTTTATGTGGGCGTTACCAAACGTGGGGCTGAGATGATCAGGCCCCACAGGCCAACATAGAAAAACTGTTATGACATGCACAGAAGGGGTTCCCTGTAATACTGTCAGGGCCATGGGTTGTGGGGCAGGCCCCACTGACAGATACTTGTCAGCATCAAGTGCCGTAGAGTACAGTACATAGTGAAAAGTATTTTTATTTCTTTGTGAGTATTTTAAAAGATATATTATGGATGATATCTATCAAAGGTTGAGTTATTCAAAATTAATTTTATTCATTGAACTGCTGTGCCTGAGAGATAAAAAAACTCAATGAAAGAACTCAATACCGCTATCCAGTGGTGGGGGCCGGGCCCCTAATGTAGAGACGCCCATGCTCATTAAACTTAAAGCAATAAAAAATACCAATGATGAATATAAATGCATTGATGTATATTCAGCGTGTCTTTTTATTAAACATAATAGCCTTTGTCTCTGAGGCTGAACAAGGAGAGAAATCGACAGGTAATCCTACGTTCCTCTTCCATCATCAAAACTACCCAAGCGGTTGAGTGATTTTCTTTTTCCAACCAATTGGATAGAGAGGTAATGCTGGATAAAGTCTGGGATATATCATTAGCTAACAATGTTTTGTACATTTAACACTACATAAATACACTCTACCTAATTGAGAGGACATGGTAATGTCAATGCAGTTGTTTCATGTTGTTTATGTGTCACTGGCTTGTAGATGGTCCAGCTGTAGTGTGTCCATTTCAGATTATTTAAGAAGGTGATCTTATGAAGCCTTGTCTTAATCATGTTTGGCCCTTTCCCTTGTCATAGTCACCAAAGGTTGATGTGTCTGCATGAGAGTATTTGCTGGCTGGTTTTGGGCAGATTCGGTCTGGTTGCTGCTGGTCCAGTTACAGAGATGATATGATGTTATGAAAAATTTCAAGGGGGGATTGACCAAACTCTTCTGGCAAGAGGTGGAGTTAGCCAAGCTGAAGTTCCCAAAATATTTTTATCTCACAGCCTCCAGTTTAGGACCCTAACTGTAGCTAGTTGTTCACTGTGACATTCAATTTTTATGCAATTTTAAGGCTTCCTCCCTGTGAACTTGTATGGCCTGTGATGGGAGCAGAGCTTAGGGAAAAAAAAAAAACAAAAAGAAAGAAATTTTAAATAGTAAGCCATTCTCTGCCTCAATGACAAAATCAATTCTTCAAACCCTCCATGAGCTCCATGAGCTGTGTTCTGACCCACTTCAATTACCCTTCCTGGGAAAGGACAGCTCAAGCGGGTGATTACAAATCGAAGGAGCTCCCATGCATGACCTCCCATCATTATTTCTACAAAAAACAAACAAAAATAAGAAGAAACCATTGGAGGGATCTTCTTGACAGATCTCATTTATCATACAATGCATAAAAAACCCTAATTTGAATCAAAATGAATAATCCTGTCTTTATTGGGAGTCTGGTACCATTGGGTAAGGTGTGATAGAGATGGTGGTTTTTTTGGAGTCTGCATTCTGGCTGATGGAGCCGGGAAGAGCACATTCTTCAGTCTTATGCTCATCTTGCATCACTGAGCTAAAATGGCACCGATGCAGACTGAGGGCCAGATTTACTAAAGGATTGCAACTATAGATATAAAAACAGCCACTAAAATGTCTCAGTATCGCATGCAAATTACCAAACAGTCGCAATGGGTGAAAATCGCTATTAAGATGGAATTTTGCAGTGACTACATCACTTTGCAACTTTTCTCTTGATACATGGTAAAATCTGTTCATGCATATGTATACCTGGGGTGAAGGCGCTTAAACAGGGTGGAGATTTTGCAGATGAGGCCGTCCCATTTACTAAACCTTGCAGTAACTTCGACTCTTGTCTTTGCTTTGAAATTTTTATGACTTCTGAAAGCGATCGGAAATTTTGCTCCATCCAAGAATTACCCTCTGTCACAACATCAAGCAAATACTTTTTGCCTTTATTATGTTGCGGGAAACCTTTCTGTATGGCGCCTAACATCATGCAATATTTTCTTCACTTCCTGCACTGTTCGCTTTGTTTGTCCCACACCTAATACATTAATTTTAGGATGACGTCACTTTATCCTGTCGGTTGGTGTTTAATTCCTATGCTGTAATATGGCATTATTAAGCTCTGGCTCTTTTCCCTAGTACACAGATGTGTAAAATAAGACATGGTATGTATCTAAATCAGACATGTATGTATCATACATAATACACAATTAATATAGTGATGAATCTGTAATCTAGTAAAAACTATGAGCAAGTTTGTGTAGATTATATTTGTTTTTTTTTTTTTTTTTATCTGGACAGTTTATGAATTGCAAAACTACCAACCAAATATTTAAGAATGGATATTTTTTCACCTTTTATCTTGAGGAGCTTCCTTTGTGAACCCTTAGGGCATGAGTGGATTCTGTTTCTGAATCCCTGAGCTGGTCAACGCTGTTAAAAATGTTAAGCCTTCAAAATGAATCCAGATCAACACTGGAATTTTAACTGGTGCAGAAGAGGATACAAATTTGAAAATTATGAAATGTTCCCCAGTGATCAGGCCAAATTTCAAACCTGGGTGGATCAACCTATTATTAATGCTTTTCCCCAGTTTTCTCACAATATGTCCAATGATATGCATAAGTCATGCTCGTTGCCTCAATCTTTGCCATCAAGTTAGGAGACTGCAGGCAAGCACAGAAACACACAATGTCAAGCTGCCATGTCATTTTACCCTGCAGTCTACAAGCTGAGTTTGAATCCACACAAACTGAAGAAAGACACTTCAAGTGCAGGTTCATGGTGGCCTATTGCGGATGTTCAGCTGACCAGCAAAGGTCTGTTGGAAGTGAGAAATCCTAAAGGTAATTGTGAATTGTGAGTGTGGACCACAGTTAGAATCAACACTGGCATGGTCTGGATCCAATACCACAATGTGGCCATTCACAAAATGTATTAAGATTTCCCTCCTAGCAGCCCCTGGACAAACATGGCCATCATACCCAGTGTAATTATTAAGATAACGTCCTCTCTCTCCACCTCAGTTGATCTGTGACACACATTATGGAGTAGAATAACAGAAGCTATGCATTGGTAGTGGCTGAAGTGATCTACTCCCCCCTTTCCTTTAAAGTACATTTAGATAGAGATGAGATTATAGTTCATTCAAAATAGAAATATCTGCTATTCCGACATTTTTTCCTGTAAAGCTATTTTCACAAACAAGCCCAAATGATATTTTTACAAATGACTAAACACAAACAGTGGATGCAGGTTCCGTCAGCCCGATCCTGTAATTACGCCAAATTGAATCGAATTCCTATTAAATGCTGCACTTACCCCTAGACAAGAAAATTATCTGTAAATGATTGAATTGGTGAATATTCTCTAGATATTTAAAATACAAAATAGAAATGAAAAATGTTAATTCATCACAGAAGACTCCATTATGGTCAGAGAGTTTTTAAGTGGTCAAGCTCATGGTATAGGGGTATGTACAACCATTTCATTTCATTCCATTTTACACTGTGGCCTCAGAAACAGAAGGTGTGAATTGGAGGGATGATCTGAAACAGAGGAGTGGAGTAACCTTCTGGGTCATAATGAGTTTTTCAGGACACGAATGCATAAAGGTTTATTCTATATTATCAAGGATCTGGAGGGCTGGAGCATAGTACCTCAGTGCTCACTACTGGAGGAGATGAATAGCATAGTAGTGACCCCTACATTGCATTCTGGTTTGTGAGTTTGCTCCAGTACTTTGCTATTCTAATTCTCTACTAATTCTACAGAGATTGCATTCTAAAACAGAGATGCTCATATCAAATTTGGTCTTGTTGAGGTTGTTTCTAGAATTACTTGACATCTTGAGAGTTGCCTAATAGTATAATTACTAGTCTCCTGCTCAGGTAAAACTTAAACCATTACCTGTGTCAGCATCAACAGAACATGATGATGCATGTGTATAACACTTGGCCTGTTGTACATACCAGATCAGAAATAGTAACTTATGGTTATGTTGTAAGGTGCAATCATAATGTATACTTTGGTACTGCCACAAGTATTTTTTTTTCTTGCTTGGTGTAAAAGGGCCTACTGTTGTATTTCCTGTCATGCTCCAAGGACGTGCTTTTCAACAGTTACTCGTATTTTGAACACACTCAGTTCTATCAACACACTTTTTGTACTGTTTTTATGTTATATTATCAGATCCAGAAAAATATTCAAATTTTTGGCAGTGGTTTTCTCATAAATTATTAGCATTTTCCATATTGAAATAAAACACGTATCTATCACCTCCACCACAGATATTTTTCCTGAAGAAATAAAAAGCATCCTGTTAGGGCATTTATCTCTTCATACTCACCCACATCCTCGTTGCTAATCTATTGACTCTGAGAAAATAAAGACTTTCAGAGCAAACCAAAACTGATATTGATTTTTTTTTATTTTAGCATTAACTTTTACAGCAGGTGTTCCAAAACATATCCTGGGGGACCCCCATGCATACTAATATTTATTCCACCCAATATCTTGATTGATTAAGGTTGTTTTAAATGAGCGTAAGTTCCATAATTTTATGTTTATAGATAGTCTTTAGGGTCTGGCTCATTACTTTTTGCTTTGTCCTCAAACTCTAAAACATTTTCCATGAATGACTTGTTTTCAATGACTACTTCTCCGGGTTTTCAATGTTTAGAACATCACATGTTTCAGCTACATATAGCATCTATCAATTATTTTTCCACAACACACTACAAAAAAGTCAGCATTAATTGCCTTAGAACTTACTTACCTAACCTTCATTTTTAATGTGCAGTATTTATTATGTATAACATAAATATTGGTTCATGACAAAATGTTAATAATAAATTGCAGTTGCAAGCCGACACTGAGTTTGAGGACCCCTACTTTACAGTACAGTATATAACAATATTCTTCTCTGTATTCTCAAAAATATAACAAAAGCAAAGATCTGATTGGTACTATCTCCTAAAAAACATGCTTCTTTCAAACTATGGTTTACAGAACAACAGCATACAAATTGTGTCACTCTGGCTCATTTCTATTGGCTCATTGAACAGAACTGGGCAATGAAACCTAGACTCAGACATCGGCTTTTGAAAAATCAAAAGGTTTTCCATTGGAGATGCAATACAAAGTGCAAAGGTCAGTTTTTTTGCTCAAAAAGGGGGTATAGTTGACAGTAATCATAGAACTCATCATCCCTCTTCTGTGGTTGCCACGTGCCTCCACAGTTCTGTGGCCGTAAGGAGTGGGTGTGTGGTGAGAGAGCTCAGCTTCGACTGACACCTCCTCCTCCTCATGCTAATTCCCAGGATGGAGAGGGTAGGTAAGCATTTGGCTAGTGTGGCTGGCATAACACACTTCACTCTCACACTATTTGCCCTCTCAAACCTGTGGCATTTTCCGCCTCTGCCAACCGAACGTTTGTCAGCGGTGCCCCTGGTCTATTAAAATAACAGGAAGTGCTGTGCTTACAACCACTTTGCCTGGCTGCACGATTGGAAAGAGGTTATATTCTGACCCTTTAATCGCAAGGCAGCTTGATTTCCAGAGCAGTAAATGGGACCTTACCACCGCCCCTGGCTCCTGTAGGTTTTGTTTTGCCTCTGTCAGACTGAAAGCATTTTTTTGGACAGATAGAGATGCTGGAAAGCATGCTAGTGACTCCATTGCAAAGCCAAACTCTGTATCATTGCGTCCGAGAGCTGCCAAAACCTTTGCAGCAGGGAATAGGTTGCCACCTGTACCAGATTGTCTGTGTTTTTTTATACTGTAATTAGTTCCCTTTCCTCTGCAAGCTGTGTGTTGCAGGCTGTTTAGTCTCATAGTACCTCCCCCTGCCTTTGTGGCCTCAGCAACAGAAGGTGTGAATTGGAGGGATGCTTCTCAAACAGAGAGGGGGTCACCTTCTGGATCATAATGAGTTTTAGGGACGCACATGAACAAAGGTTTATTCTATGCGACTGAGGACCTGGGAGGCTAGTGCAAGGTATGTCAGTGGACCCCAACTGACACCATTTGTCATCATGCTTTAATAAGTATAACGGTTATTACTATTAATGCTATTATCTTACTATATGTTTGTTTTAATTTTAGTATTAAAAACTATATTGTTGCTGTGTGATGCCATGTTCAGAGCAATCTTCACTGATTTTCAAAATCAGTACAATTGAAAACTCCATTGTTTTACTGAGGGAGAAAATTGAACGTGTGGGATTGGTTAAAAGAATTGAGGTGGCCTGTAATAAACTGACGGACAACCATTGATTCCAATCAGAATCATTATCACAACTTACATGTAACCACACTGTGCATATAAAGAAAGAAAAGAAAGAAAGTGGACAGAACTATGCCTCATTCTTAGTGGAGGAGGGACATGCTATATGGGAGTGTGCCATGACCTGAAGGACATGGATAAGGAAGTAGAGCACCATGCCGACAGTCAATGCCAAAGTTATTGGCATTCTTAATGAAGATTAACAAAAAAGGCTGTACAAAATAATTTAGATAATGATCTGTGTTTTATGCTCAGACATGGAAAGCTCTATTTTCTTAATCTATTACAACTGTCTGAAATTCTTTAATGAATTATTTTTTTCTAATAACATAGGTATCAAATTTTTGGCACCCCTCTTTTTAGAGCATGGTGCAACCTGGCAAGGACAACAACCCCACAACAACAAAGAATATCCTTATAATGTTTAATAAGGTTAGAGAGCACACTGGAAGGGGTCTATGACACTGCAGGACCTTTCGATATCCTTAATGTCGTTAGATGTTGAAAGTTGCCACTTGTGGACTGGACTGCCATCTTCAGTTCAGACTACATATTTCCAGAGGTCATTGCAAAACGTTCTGTCTTCTGTCAGCTATTGATTCTGAGCTGTGTTTGGGGTCATTGATGTGTTGCAACCTCCACCTGCTGTCAAGTATCACTCTCCTGATTTGGCTTGAACGGTTTTTGGCCAGATGTCCTGGTGCTTAGCAGAATTCATGACGCCATTTGTCTTAACAAGGGCCTCAGAACCAGTGGCAGCAACACAGCCTCATAACACCAATGCTTGGCATCTTCGTATTTCAAAGTAGGTATGATGCCAGATGTACCGATGGAACTTATTCTTGGTGTCCTCCAACCATTGGAACCGGTTCCAATAAAAGTGCCAATGGAATTTGGCAAACTCCAAGGATTTAAATTTGTTTGTTGCTTTTTTTTCTGTCACCCATTCCAAAAAGCCTGTTGATGTGGATATGAATTCTGACTGTGGATTTGGAAATGTGGTGGCCTCAAGATGCCACCAAACTCTCCTCTCTCCAACTGTGAACTCTAGATTCTATATCTTCCTTGCGGTGCTGCTCAGAGCTGGTTTAAATTTTATTTTGATGCAGAATAAGAAACAAAATAAGTGACTTAGGGAATAAGAGTAAATGAAAAGAAGGGAAAAGACAGGGAAAGAGGACAGTTAGAAATATAAATACAGAAACAGGCAGATAGGAAGATAAACATGGACAGAGGACCTTCTCCCAGTTCCCTCCCTTCCTCCATTTGACCAAAGCATTAAACAAAAAGGAAAGAATTACTTGTGTAAAATGGACTGTTTCACTGCCAGCTTCCAAAAGTAGTCATCAGTCCAGCACTTGAATGAATATTCATAAGAAAAAGACTGTTCATGTTTGTCTCCCATGCACACACTCCAAACACCCTCTGTTCAATGTTTCTTGGCCTTATCACACCTCCCACTATCTCTTTGTGATGAATATCCATGAGGACTCTTGCATGCTCAAAAATGGTTGACTAGTCAGAGAAAACAAATGGTGTTCAATCATAATAAACATGATGTCACTCATGCCCAGAAGGGCTGTGCGGTTATGAATCAACAAGATGTTCAGTCAATAAGGAGTAGGAGGATTCAT
This sequence comes from Albula glossodonta, assembly GCA_019788955.1. NCBI lineage: Eukaryota > Metazoa > Chordata > Actinopteri > Albuliformes > Albulidae > Albula > Albula glossodonta. The sequence continues at coordinate 7,854,347 of JAFBMS010000006.1, read as the reverse complement.
ATGAGTGCAGGGGCACATTTGTTCAGAATCTCCATTTTTGACTGCCCTTCAAAGTTCCTGTGCTCTGTGCTATTCCAGAATCACCTGTTCCATTGCTAGAAAATAATCAACTAATTTTGAAGCTATGGTACTTTGATGATTTCTCTGTACTATTGAATATGGTTTGGCAAAGAATTTGCCTTTATTTGAAAATAATCCAGTGTCTGTGGCAGATTGCTATGAGAAATAATCAATGCACGTTCTTATAATTATGTATATTCACTAGCCTGCCAGTTTATGTAGGAATCATTCTTGAGCAGGTGAATCCTTTTTTTCCCCACTTGCACCTAATGTGACAACTCTAATTATGTAAATGACAATAGAGAAAAACTGGTTATGCTGAAAACTGTTATTTAATTTGTTTTCATAACAAAATCTTTTAAAGTACTCAGATAATCTTGTTTATTCAGATAATCTCATGTGAGTTGTGAAAAAGTATTATAAACTTACAACATCAGACATAATTAATTAAGATTTATATGCTACAGTAGTGGTGATGTTATTTATGGAAAATAGTTTCTGGATTATTACTAGTTTAAAGGTAAATTCACTTGCCTCCTTCATCTCTCAGTCATAGGCCAATGGTGGACTTAGAAAATCTCTTATGTGATTTGATCAGGATGATGCTCACTAATGAAGGCAGGTGCTCATTGGTTTTTTCATCTAACCAAACCAGGCTTGCTTGGAGATGATTGGTGTCTGCAGGCAAAGGCACGTATGTCAAACTGATCATTGCCCCTTTAATGCGTCCACATGGTTTTGTCCTGCGCCTCCAAATACAATACCTCAGGTGTGGGATCTGCCCTTGGGGCATCTGGAATGGGGCAGGTGGGCACAAAGAGTCTGATTGCCAAAAAATCCAGGTTCCCTGGGAGATCACCATGGGGCTGTACCGCTGCGTTCATGGCAATTCCACAGGTCAGGGCAGCGTTTCTCTCAAGGACTCTTACGTCCAGTAAATGCACAATGATATTCTGCAAAAAGAATATGGGAAATCTGCCCTCAGGGGCCAAGTACTTATTTAAAGTACAGGAAAATATGGTCTCAGTTATCACAAGGGAATATGAATCTTAAAATTGTCCATTTTCTTTGGCTTCTGGGTCTCTCTGTGTGGGAGATATGATATGATGGGGATCTCCCATAATATGATATGGCAGACATTGGCCACAGTGCCATGTTTAAGAGACAAGCTTTCTTTGTTGCCTGGAGTGGTGGGGGAGATTGGGTGTCATTTTTACATGTGACCACATGTCAGTAAAACAATTATTTAAATACGATGGCATCTATCAAATGTTTGTGCATCACTATGCTTTTATGCTGATGGGGTGCTGAAGGGACTTTCTCATTTTTTTGTGTGTCCCTTTCCTTGTTCCCCATCCACATTGAGTCTCTGCATCAGAGTCAGAACACTGTGAAGGTAAAGGGGTATGTGTGTGCTGTGACAGACAGCTGGTTCTTCCAATCAGATGTCTCTATCTTCCTTGCTCTTTCTCCCTCTCATTGCATCTCTTTCTCTCTCACTTTCTCTCTGTTAAAAGATAATGTTTTTTGGGAAAAGAGGCCTAATATCTGAAGCCTGACGTTTAATTTACTGAGTCAGTAATTTACAGCCTCTTTGGCTGTCTGTTCAAGTGTGATTGAATTGGTTCAGTGGATTAAAGAACTTAATTGGAAACATCATTTATTTGCGCTGTGTGTGTGTGGGTGTGTGTATGAATGTATGTGTGAGTGGGTGTGTGTGTGTGTGTGTGTGTGTGTGAGAGAGAGAGAGAGAGAGTCTATGTGTCTAATGACTTTGAGCTTTCTTCACTTTTTGGCTTTATAATTGTTCATTTTCCACTCATTGCCTGTGCAGACTGATTGACATAAACAGACAATTGATTGTAGCCTCCATCTCTGTTAGTTGTTCACTGAGATGTGTTATATTTCAGCTAGTATAATTGAAGAAACCTCTGTCATAGGATTTCAGGGTGATTTCCAGAGTCAGCTCATCCAGAAATACCAAGTAAAAAGGAACCATATTTTGAAGTAACTTAATCACAATTGAAATTGCTCTTATTTCAATTTTAATTACCAACAAGTTTCTGTTGTAAAAGATATTTTATAATGGAAAAAACAATTATTGATATTGATATCACTGAAGTCATGACTGGATATGCCAATCAATAACAAAACTGTATTAGGAAAAAGGAACAGTTCTCCCCAGCAGGGATTGATGGATGCTTAACACTACAGTCACTCAAAAAACAACAGGCTTAAAAATTACCATAAAACTGAACATAGCCCTCTGTTACCCAATGTCAGAAAAAAAAGTTCCTTTGCGAGTTTGTCAAAGTTAATGTTTATGGTGGGGCGGTCGTTCTTTGCTGTGTCATTCTTTCACCTGGTGTAATGAGCACAAAATCCCCACTGTTAAATACAAATGTTGAACTGCTATGGTATGGTGTGGTGTACAGTCAACTCATGGGAGTCAATGGTTAATTTTAGAAAACTGGTTGCACTCTACGGTCCCTGAAATAGTTCCTATTCGTTATCAAATATTGGTTAATCAATATTCATATATTGTCTGATGTATGTATGTGTAAATGCATAACTATACATACATACATACATACATGGCAGTTAATTATGTGTTGAAACAATATTAAAATATTAAAAATGCATTCGTATAAATTGCACAATCTGGAGTACACACCTGTTCAAATTTCAAATCCCAAAACCCAGGCAATTCCTCTGGAATGGTGATGAGAAGAGATAATTATAAGATGGACGGTCCTCTGTCATTACTCAGGTTTCCTGTTTGGGAACATTTTATCTTTCCTTTTGACAATAATAACTTCACTGGGACTTTTTTGTTATTTTAATGAACCAGTTCCACTCCTGTAGGAGGCAGGACAATAAGTTATGACCATATGTTCCATTCAACCCCAGCATCAGGCTGGTGGCTTAACATTATGATCATCTAAGAAACTAATTACCAGAGTGGAGACACACATGTTGTCTGAATGTAGTCATGCCTCTGTCTTAGAGGCTTGCCATCTTAGTTTGAAGAATACAGCTTTGCTTTCTAACATTTGCTTTAATTGGGTGATCATATGCAAAACATGGACAATTAAATGGTTAACTTTATTTGTTTGAATGGTTAACATGAGAAGTTTTTTTTTTGTTTAAATGTATTGTTACCATTTAGATTTTCTGATGCAATGAAAACTGAACCAAACTATGAGACTGAGGGTGGTTTGGATTACTAAATATTCAGGATCACTTTAAGTGATGTGCAAATACAATTTACTGAATTTAAATCCTTTGACTGACTTTGATGCAATTCAGAGCATTTAAATACTTTGACTGGCTGGTAATTGTTACCTTATCTTTAAATAGGTTGCTTTTAATCAATCAAACCAGGAACAGCTGTTCCTGAAAAATAGCATATGCACACACCCTAAATAAACAAGTGTAACATTTTTCACTCTACAAAGGGAGAGAGATCATTCTGACATTATTTCCATACTTCAGTAAAAAATACTTCCAGATTTTGTCAGTATACCCCATGCATGTTAATTGGCTTCAATTATGAAATGTGAATGGAAGACTACATGTAATGTTGATAGATTACATTAGGTCAAACTGGCTGGAAAAGTTTGATTCAGTTCCAAAACTGCTGAGTTTAGACAAATGCTTCTTGGTTTATGTATACCATCCAAAGCAAGACTGGAAATAGTTTCAGTTAGAGTACCACAATTTAATCATTAGCAACAATTATCTTCCTGTGCTCCTCTAGACAAATTAATGCCAATTATAACCATCACCTTCAGGCCACAAGAACGCACTGTATTGGTATCAAGATGTTCGCACTGACAAAGAGGAGTAGTATAAAGGCTTATATAATTGTACTTTAGTTGAGCTCCAAAATAATGTTATACTTCAGCTGCAAAGACCAGATTTACTGTAGGCTTTATTTCAGTGTAATTGCAGTGCACTTTCCCCCTTAACTTTGAGTAATGTGCTTCAAAATTCTTTTTCTTGTTTCTTATTCAGCAATTTGATTTTAGCTTGTTGCTGAATATGTGGTCTCATTCTCTCATCACTTATCTGTACATGTCTGCTATTCATTTTTTGTGTGGTTTTTGGGTATTCAGCTGCATTCGACCTGTATGTAAAATATTGAAACAGATACTGTGTGCTCGTATTTGAGAATCAAATCACAGATTTGTTTCAAGGTGACATTTCATTTAAGAGGACAAAAGCAGCTTGGTTTTGAAAAGCAGCAGCCATTCATGCTGTCACCGTAACACAGAGCGATAGTCACATGCTGTGATTCCATTGAGAAGCAGAACGAAGGCGATAATTACTATCAGCGCAGCTTTTGGAGCCGTCAATGCTGACAGGAAATGTACGCATTGTGACACAGGCAGGTGTGGCCACTGAGTCGAGTGGTGAGTGGAAGTAAAACTCAACAACAGTTAAACAAAAACTGGCCAAAGGCCTTTTATTAACCCCTTTTGGGGAAAAAAGGGAACACAAAACAGGGTCCAAACTCAATACCAACACAGCTCAGGGAAAACCACAACACAAACACAAAAAACCTGGGCTGTGCTTAAATAGATGGCCTAATTGAAGGCAAGTGTTCACAGCTGAGTTGATTAGAAATCACTGGCAGGTGTGCCTGCCTGTTAGTGAGGCCTCTGCTGTTGTAGCTCTGGTCAACTCTGCAGGCTGAAGGAGGGAACCAGGGGACTGACAGCAGTACAATGGGAGGAGCTGAGGAGCATACTCCTCCCTTCACCTCTCCTGGTGCCACAGCATTGAGTCCCTCATTGACAAGTCTCTCAGCTTTGCATGTCATACACCCCAAAATGTCTGTCTTTTTGCATCATATCCAGTCCTTAGGATATGTAAAGATATGAATATTTTTGCAGGACGAACTACACTCAAATTAAGAGTTAAGATGAACTAGCAAAAATCTGTATGTCAGAATGCAACTGTTAGAATACATTTTATGGTTTTAAATTCTCTGGATGGGATGTAAAGAAAAATCAGAACTTTAGAGACACTGCATCTTTTCTTCTCAGGATATGTATAATCAGGCTTGTATGAACTTACAAAAAACTTGGAGGATTGTTCTCTCTAGCTGTTATCTCAAATCTTATTGCAAGGCTATTATCGTCAGTATAATTTCACTCCTGCTGTTGGCCTGATGTGTTTCAGCCAACACGTAGGAATCTAGAGCCTCATACCCATCCTCAACTCACTGGGTGCTAACTGAAAAATGGCAGAGGAACAGAACTGAGCACTACCTGTCCACATTATTCTTCCTCTCTGCTAACTGAGCCCCACTGCACACTTTGTAAGAAGGTGATTTATGGAGGCGGTGATTCCTGCTGGAGCGCCATTGCTGTGGTCCACCCTAGACAAACCCGTCCCCCTTCAAACATTTTCCATCAGCTTAAAAAAGGCAGCTTTGCCTGCTTTGGGGTGGCAGTCACAGCGCGGTTATCTCTGCATGGCGGGAAGCGGGCACGTATCCATCAAAGCCAGGGGCGAGAAAAGCCAACCTGCATATGGGTGAGTAGCAGAGCTGAAAGACGGACCCCAGGGAGCCTTTACAAATATAATGATGGAAACTAAATGTAGAAGAAAGCCATTAAGCTGGCACAGTTGGTAGCTTAGCAAACGCCTTGGTTTGGGCTCGCTGGGTGCTGATTATCCTGGATGGAGAGGTGAAAATGCTATTGAGGCATGGACAGACTGGCTGTCTGTGCATGGAACCAGTAGATGCCATTCTGAAGTTAGCTTGCAGTAACTGGAAGGGACCACCACAGCTTAAACTTATTGACTGCTGGAGACAAAGGCTCTCATTGTTAATTTTATTTGGGAGGTATGCAGCCTGATGATGATTTGAGGAAGTAAATGAATAGAAGCATGAATTTACTGAACCAGTAAAGAACTACCCTGTACTCTATGCCCCTGTGTTTATAGTGTATGTGTAAGTATGTGTGTGTGTGTGTGTGTGGTGCGTGAGCATGTGTGGGTATGTGTGTGTATTCCTGCACTGAATCAGGAAAGGTTTAGTCTGAGCCTGTATGCACGTGTGACCTGCAGCTCTTATATTTCTCAGCTCATGCTGTCCCCATTTCCTCAGACAACAGTCTTTTTCAGCCTTAGACATTCCTGCAATCATTCATGTCCATGCTTACTGTTTACTCATCCTGTAGAGTCCATGTCAGCTGAAACATTGGAGGGGTTCATAAAAATATGTAATCTTCTTCATGACTTTTCAAAGCTTTTGGGTATGTTTACCAATAATTTCACGATGTGTTACTGAATTGCCGAGCCAAACAAGAATAAATCACAGTGTTGAAATTTTCCCCAAAACAACAGACTCAGCAAAATGTTTTGTCCCATTTTAAGACAACCAAAATATCCCCACCCCCACGTCTCTCCATGTTTAACCAAAGGACATCATTGTACAGCTGTTATGCCATCATTTTACAGCTTAGTTTGTCCTAAGGTCAGGATACGCCCAGCAACCGCCTGACTCAGCACATTTCAGTCCTCTGCACATAAAAAGGAACAACTGTGTTTCTTCTCCAAATTATTTTATGCACATTTCTTTTCATGGCCCTGTATATCCCATTCAGATATTGATATGGATCATAGCACTAGAGTGTTAAGTTTGAAGCAGTTTTCCTTGAAGTGTCAATTAAAAAACAATTCTCATCTGCAGCCATTAAACAATTGAAACAGGCATAACACGTTGTTTGTCAGACTCTGTCATAATCAGGGTGATATGATTAGAACATCTGTTATTCTTATTTTGAAGTATTTCTCTAAACTACGTGCTTTATATTACATAATGTTACTGTATCTATACACTAACATTAACCTGTTAGTGAAGTAATAAACTTGAAAGGAGATATGGAGATAACAAAAATTTTGATGAAATAAAATAATAAATTCTTTGATTTAAATTGTTCTTTAATGATCACCATTACCACAATACTACCAATCAGATGCATGCAGTCGGCTTGCACTACCTTTGCTAGTTGTGCAGTATTCCAGAATGACGATTGCACAACTTGGGCTGCATTTCAGGGTGTAAATAAACAGCAGCTAGTGCTGTGTGTTTTGGTGAAGTGTGTACTAGTGTGTGACCTGCCAAACTGAGAGAAGTAATTGAAGATGGTAATGTCCTACAATCATGTTTGGGCTCTCAGAATTGTGAAAAAAATCATGAGTGAAAAAGAAACTTTGAATAAATTGAATAATTTAAAGTAGATATCACTTTAGTGCAGTTGGCTTGCTGAAGCTTTCATATGAGGACTTCTTCCCTTCGGAAAGGATTTCCCTTCCCTTTGCAAAATATTTTATGCAAGAGATTTATTTCATATATAGAGATAATTCATGTTTTTTAAAATGTTGAATTGACTTACACCTCTAAGCCTTCGAATTTGTGCATGTGCAGAATTGTAGATTAAGTTTTACAGTTGAAATAATCTTACTTCTAAACCAATCCAATCAAATCCAAAAGTGTGACCTGCTTCAGCACAGACATGGAGAGTGGCCTTCCCCTGGACTCATTAGTGATGACAGGAACTTCATTGGTGGGGGCAGGAAAGACTGTGGATTTACTGTATCTCTGTGCAGAAAATGAGATATTCTGTACATGTTTTTCCTGAGAAAGACTGGCCTGGCGGCCCACGGCTGACCCCCTGAGTGACATAGTGCGAGGTTGGGATTGATGGCCCGCTGTTGACCTTTTCTATTAACTAGAAGCAGGTCTCCAAGGCTCTGAACAGAGTTGTCCCTTAATGGAGCAAGAGGCTGATAAATTGTGACACTTCTGTTTGAGACCATAGTGAAGCATTTAGGAAAGGACATTAACTGTTTCCTGAGCACCAGGAACAATAATGTTAGGTACAGCCTTCTAAATTAGACTCTCCCATTTCTTTAAGTGAAAAGGAACAACCGTGTCACAGAAAGCCATGGTTTATTCATTCAAGGTGTGCAAGTTCTGAAGCCTTTGTTTTCCTCTTATAAAATAAGAAAACAAATGGCACCTGTGTTTTGTGATTGAGGCTTCCATGCTTCTTCTTCTTCTCCTCCTCCTCCTCCTGATCATCATCATCATCATCATCATCATCATCATCATCATCAACATCATCAACATCACCACCATCAAGATGAAAGAAGCATTTGCAGTGTTGGTGTATAACACAGTTCTATGGCTGTTGCAATAATAACAGGCAACATGCTACAGTACAGGTGTTCATAAAGCAGTCTCACCATCACCATTGTCTATTTTTAGAGAACATTAACACAGCCATAAAGAAAAGCTCATGTAAACTACAAAACACAACAGCAGGGGGCAAGTTGACCTTGAGCTTGAGGTTCCTGAATTACCTGCACTGCAATGCATTAGATGTGTTATTTACTGCACAAAAAATAGATTTGTTTGCATATTTTTGATTGGCTTGAATTAGGAGATTGGGTTCACAATAGCTCAATGCTGAACTGGTCTCCTTGTGCTGTGTTGTACACATGCTATAACTGCATTCCATTCTGTTTGTATTTGTAAAAAAAAGAAAACGAAAGCAAATTGTTCCCACGTACACAAAGGAGTTTTTGTGTAAAATGCATGGATAACAGTTGCCAACAAAGCATGCAGTTTGCTGTCAATCCACAAATCACTCTCTGAGTCTTTCACACATAAATGATTGTTTCTCAGAATTTCCCTAGCGAGATGGTTTGTGGAAGGTGTTGGGGGGGGAGGGGGTAGTCTGTATAAAAGAATGATGTAGTGCATATGTGCAGATTTCTATTTTGTAATGGTTTTCAGATTACATTCTCTGCTAAGTCTCTGGTGTGCTGAACCTGAAATTCTCATTTTCACAATTATGAACGTAGTTTGGAATACTTACATGGTTTGCGCTCTCCCTCATTGTCATAGGACACGCTGGAAATTGTCAAGAAAGTTTATAGAGGAAGTAATTTTTTTGTTCTGCGCTCAACAGAGTGGAGTAGTGTACTACAGGCAGGTCTGTATTTCAGGCATAGGAAAGGTAACACATGGCTGACCACACAGTGGAAACTTCCTCTGTGAAAAGCTGACAGGAGCTTTATCGTGGGTGTAAGTGTGAACAGCACTGGCCGCTGTCCACTGTCCACCCCCCATGGTGCCCCATAGATTAGCTGACTTGAGCACACCTGTCTGACTGTAACGCCAGTCTCAGAAACTCTCTGCTCTGGGCGTAGCGATGCTGTCAGAGAAAAAAGTTAAGGATTCTGTGTTATCTTTTCATGGGTCCGACCAAGAAATGAGGTTTAAACTGATAGATTTTGCGGCTATTCTACATTTCAAAGACTCACTTTATGACTGTTCCGTTCTGCCTCTACCCAGGGTTGAGGCCTCAAAGGCTGGAAAAAATTACCCATTGTCATTTATGCTTTTTTTTGTTTTGTTTTGTATTTTTCAGTTTTCCACAAAGATTGAGAGAGAGCAAAGATCAGTGCTTCATGAAAAAATCAGAAATGTACAGTTATTTCTGAAAATATTAAAAAGGATATCCGTGACAAGTAAACCTTGGAAATATGAAAATATTTGAAAAAGAAATCCCATGTAGCATTATGTTGCAAATGATGCAAACAAGGTCAATGTATGAATTCTTGGAGACTAAAACCAATACGGTTTTTGCACATAGAGCCACTCAAGGTCCATGCTAAGTCAGGTAAGTTCACTTCTTAAAAGCTTTTTTTTGGTTCTGACAAATGCAACAGCAAACATCCCACACATGGCACCGTGTCATGATTAAGACTGCCCTTTTGCAAAGTAATAATAATGAATATCACCTTTGGGCCCTCTTACTTACTGTGCTTGTTTTGAAAAATATGACATTGAATTATTGTCCCTTTACATTTGCAGTCTCCTTGCACAGCAAACCATTTGCACGTATGAAAAAGGAAAGCTATTAATCTTAGTTTATAGCCCATCCCCCTTCCATCTCAAGCCTGTGCCAGAAAAGGTAGTGTAAATGACTACTAAAATTTAATTGAAGCTCAGCTTGATGCTTGTGATTGACTTTTGCTTCTGATGTCTGGACTGGCACAGTCTCTCTCATATATTCTGCTTGCCTCAGGGCTTCATAGAGGAACATGTGCCATGGGGAACAAGCTGAAGTGCTTATGGATGGTCTTTGATGACAATGGCTATAATTACCAGCTTTTGCTCAATGATGAGATCAGAGCACTGCTTTCTGCCATATTAAAGGTGTTTGCCAGGAAGAAATCTTATATGATGGCAGTTGTAAATCATTGTAAATCATTATTTTGAGTGAGGATTTTCTCAGTCAAAATGATTATTTGAAAGCTGCTAGTCCTCAGATTGTGCACATGCACATGCACATGAAAGCACACATAAGCTTTTGTGCATATACACACACAGGCTTAAAATGGCCACTTCATAATCCAGTTTTGAAGGTCTGGTTTTTTTAAAGGGCTCCAAATTCTTTGTGAGAAGAATCACATCATTGTGTCAGCTGTCGTTTTCAAAAAATACACTGCAAATTTTCAATGTAACAAGGAACGATTTGTTCTGTGGTGCATGAGGAGGAAATGGAGGGGAGAGTGCAATGACAACATTTATCTCCCCTGACCTAGCACAAAATAAGAGGCATAACACCAGATATCATAGCAATGGCCAAAGAGTTTTGTAATGGCTGAAAGTCTGGAATTGTAGGTTGTATGCATGCTGAGAAGTGTGGTCAATAGATGTTTCCCTTTCTTGGCATTCTCTTCACTGCTACACTCATGGTAGCAGGCTGTTTCATTTAGAATTTGTATGTTCAAACCCTCCTTTGGTCCCTGATGTACAAGACAATAGAAAACAAATCAATAAGCTCTTGTTTTGGATTTTCATATGAATTGTACACCAAAGTTAGGCATTGGAGTTAACCTAAATTCTTAGAGTATGTTCAGCAGTATTTATGGATACCATGTGCAATGAAAGCTAATGCAAGCTACCATAAGCTTCCCCTGGACCGTAGGGTCTGCAAAGAATTTTTTTCAGAACACAGCAAGCATGCCCACAGCCACTGTAAGAGCACAAAAGCCTCATTTCGATTGCAGTCCCCCCACCACAGTACCACCACCATAGTCAGCAGCACAGTAGAAATCATGCAAATGTAGCCCAGGTGGCAAAAGAGGAACATTTTTTGTGAAGTCCATTTTGAAACACAGGTGTTTTGTGGTGTGATAGGACATGGTGCTTGGAAATGGGCATGGTTTATGTGATTACATGGCTATGTTTTTATGTGTGTGTATTCATGTCTATGTTAGTGTGCATTTTTTTGTGTGTGTCAGTAGTTGCTAGTTTTAATGTGTTTGTGTGTTTGTGTGTGTGTGTGTGTGTGTGTGCACGTAAAATGTAGAACTAAAAAAATACAAAGCAATCCCTTGGATTTTTGGCACAAATCGGGACACACAGGGAATGGTAACTATGAGGAGGACTGACCCATGTGTGAAGGGCAGGTAAGCACTTTTCCTCCTGACAGAGGCAACCATGTCCCAGTGCTTGTATCTGTTTTACACGAATGGACTGGCACCAGACCAACTCCCTGCCTAAACCTGCTGAAAGCGCTGCAAAACTGAACCAGTGTGTCCCTGTTACTGTATGTTACAGTACAGTTTTTACAAATCAAGGACATCACTATTTTAAATGACCTCCTACACTGATAAGACTTTCAAAAGCTGATTCAATTTATTAAATCCATGGAAAACGGGAAAGAATGAAACATCACCTTGTAAAAAAGTAGCAAGTACACAGAATTTCACAGACATTCAATAAAAATGTTTTTTGCATTTCACTCAATACAAACAGGTTTTGCTCTGCCTTTGGAAACCTGAGATGCACATTGCTATCCAGCTCTCAGTGGGGCCTGTTGAGAAATGTTCTTTTCATCAGTTGCATCTCTCCTCTACTGGGAGGAGAGGTCATGGCACCATAACAAGGGATGATGAACAGTACAGTGACCTCCTCATATCAACTGGTCAGATTTTTTTTTATTGCATTTTACAAGAGAAGCTCTTAAAATACAAGACTCATTCTCTGGGCTGAGAATGAATGTTCCAAGCTGTATAACACCACCCTTTATAAATCTGTGATTTAAGAGCCTTGTGAGGTATGGTGTGCTTGATAATGTATGCCCACTGTCTTCTTGTGGAGCTCTGTCAGGGTCAAAATGCATCACCAATGGCTGGTTATGTTGCAGTGCTGCGGGGGGTGGGGGGGGAGCATACATTATCAAGCACACCATACCTCACAAGGCTCTTAAATCACAGATTTTAAAGGGTGGGGGAGCAGTTATCAATACCATCAATTTTTTTTTTATTTTTGTTTAATAATCAATTAAGTTAATCACATATGAGATACAATGGCAGTGGAGTGAAAATGAGTCTTAACATTGACTGAAGCTAGTGACCCCATCCCTGGATTTGGTGGTACTGCTCAAATTTCCTGGCTGTCTGTGAAATATTGGCTTGATTGCACGCTTCCATTCTGCACTGATGGGCTCATAATGGCTCCGCCACCTGATTACCTAAAGAATTTACACAGCTGGAGCAGCCCTGTTCACAGCTTAATATCCATGATGAGATCCTCGTGAGCTTGCGGTGGAGCCGGTTGAAAAACTCCTAGGCCTCTGAGATACTGTTTATAGAATTCCGCCTTTTGCTGTTATTTCACTGTATATGCTATATGTGTTAACTCAGAGGTGGATATGCAGTCTACATTATAATGACTTGCTGGTGCCAGGGGGTCACACCTCAACCTGCTTTTACCACCTCAAGCTCCACTTTCATTACTTTAACATCTTAAAAGCACCTTCAGCACCTTGAAATGGATTAAAGGCACAATATGAATGCAATTAATTAGCATTATTATTAAATATTGATATTAATTATGGTATATTAAGGTGTAAAGCCAGTGACAATGTATTATTATCATTGTCCTCAATATTATCTGTGTGCTGTTACTGAATGTTTTTAAATTCTATTGTAGTGCTGTGAAAGAGAGGGATGCTTTATGATGTGACATATGAAGTTTCTTTTTTGTTGTTTCTATTTTTAGCCATCTGTTTCATGCAGACCAATAGAGCAGTGTCAAAAACACCACATCATCTGGTTCATGGTTTTTGGAGGAGAGATAGAGCACCGTGGCACTCACTACAATTACCAGTGCAACCATCTTTGAGCATATTACTTTTCGTTAATGAAAAAAATGACCATAGTTATTATAATGAATTCAGAAAAAAGTAGGCAAAATATAAAGACATATTCAAAGGCAAACCGCCATAATATATCTCATCTGTTTAAAAAATGTTCTTGAAATGTTAGGTACTTCAATCCATACATTTTTCATAAGGGCAGAATAAATGTGATACCTACATGCTCTCTGAAGCACTTCATATTCATACCAGCATGTCCCATACTTGTCTGTATTTCCATCTCCATGTGCCTAGCCAGTGGCCACATGTGTAATATCTCATTTACTGAGCTAGCTACTCTGAGGTAAAGGGCCTTTGTCTTGGTAATGAGGCTTCCGTCAAAACCAGGCCACAACCCCTGTATTTAATAAGCCTCCATAGATAATGACTGTCTGAGCTCTGTGGCTCTTTACAGCGGCAGCTCCTTTGATTTGATTTGTGGTGCAGATCAATGTTTCTGAGGATCTGTCAGTAATTCTCTGCACTTTTTTTGATGATGAGACAAGCAGGGGGAAAGGGAGAAATATTGATGTAATTTAATGTTGTCGCCTTCATTTTATTCTTTAAGGTCAATAATGTCACTCTTGTTAGGATCTATATTATCATAATTACTGACCAATAATCACATTTCATGACTAAAGGGGCTGCTGATCCAGCAATATATCAACAGGGAAAAACCAGTGGAAGGGTTTTAAGTGGTTCATGGAAACTGATAAAGTCAGTGAAAATAAATGGTTCATTTGTCAATATATAATGTATAACATTTGATTTTATATATATATATATATGGCCATGAAATGTGCACTCATAAAAATAAACTAAATATCCAGCTATATTTTCAATATGAGGAAAAAAACTTTTGTTTCAAAAGGACATAGCTTTGCACGACTAAGTTCGGTTATCAAAATGTCAAGATTTGTAATATTATGTTTGCTTTCGTCATTTAGTCTCTAGAGGATATGTTCACTTATGTAGTTTTTATGAAATTTATATCATTAAAAACATAATTTCTTCTAATCCATCTGAATGTGGTACCTTGACTCAGCCATGACTAATATAAAGTGTAATTAGCTACTTCATCAGCATTGCAAAAGTTTAGTTTCATTCACAAAATGAGCAAATTTTGTCAACTATAGTGAAATTCATCAAGACCCAGAGCACCGAGCACAATGACTCATACATCCAGTGCACTCTATTCTCTCAGCATATAAGTAAGGATGAAGGTCAAGTTGACTAAGCCATCACTCACTTCATGAATTAAAGCACTTGAGCATTTGAGCTGTCTCAATGAAGTTTTCCAATTTTAAGATTTACAGTCACAAGACTGAAGGGAGAAGACGACAGATACTTGTGAAGATCTCCAAGGCCCATCTTGTAAAAGAAAACAGTATTTTAGTGTTTATTTACGTTTTAGTGATGGTCATAGAGATTTGTATCTATTTATGATACATGGCGAATGTACCCAGTAATGATGTATCACCTGTCAGTAAGGCGGGCAAGCTGAAGAAATAAGAGACTTGTCAGAAGTGTTAAACTGAGGTAAAGTGCCATTGCATAGATCCTGAAGTCTGTGTTCTTTTACCATAGGTATGTATATCTATGTCTACATTTTTTTTTACAATATTTTGAATCATTTGTGCATTTCGCCTGTGTAATCTACAAACGTATTTGTGTGTGCTGTGTACAGCTGGATATTTAATAAGTCTGTTTAGAATAGAGTAGTGGTAAACAGAACCACTTTAATGATAATCATAATGGGGATAATAATTTAAATCTGGTAATTGAATATCACTCTAAATTAAACTACATTTACACATGACCTAGAATAGCCTAGTTATTGCTAAAAACCAGACCTGATTCCTGGTAACAAAAAATGAGAGAGAGGGGATGCCATTCCACCTTTCTACCAAAACAGAGCTGACTTTTATTGAGCAGGTCTTGTATTATTTCATGTTGTTATTTGTGGTTCAAGTTGGTGGTGGCAGATGTGGAAAAGAAGTGAGGTTTATTTAAATTTTCCAGTATTTCTCCCTGGTTTGACAGTAGGAAAAACAAAGGGTAGCAAGCTGAATTGATTTAATAGGGGATGAAATCTAGCAATGCATTTTACTAAGATGTGCTGCAGATTGGTGTGTCATGAGTAAAACTGTCTGCAGAGCCAGAGAT
This sequence comes from Albula glossodonta, assembly GCA_019788955.1. Classification (NCBI taxonomy): domain Eukaryota; kingdom Metazoa; phylum Chordata; class Actinopteri; order Albuliformes; family Albulidae; genus Albula; species Albula glossodonta. The sequence goes on along the minus strand of JAFBMS010000006.1, from coordinate 7,838,883 downwards.
AACTGGCTTCAGGAGGGAAACCAAAAAAGCAGGAAAAGTGAAGTGGACCCTATGTGCAGGTGTAGCCATGTGTGGCCCTTCACATTAAAAGGTTGCTTAGTTGTTCAGGGGCGAAGTCTAATTCTCCTACTTCCTTGATCCATAATTCATCCAAGAATCCTTCTCTTCTAAAAGGAAAAGGCAGGACAGAGGAGGGCAAGGTCTTGACATTTACTCAGCAGCAGTAAAGCCCCACAGTTTTCGAGCCATCTAAATGTTAATATAATATGTTGGAAGTTGTTGACCCATGTCTTCGTCTTCTGGGGCCTCTGTGATTAAATCGGCAGCTTGACCTAGCTCTCAATTAAAACGTGGAGCATTTTAATCATACGCGTTGAGTAATGTCTCTCTTTTTCACACCGAGGAGTGGAGGCTGCCGAGGTATGATGTGGCAGAGAGCAAATCAGTAAGGGAGATTCGCCATTAGATGTGAAACTCACAGGGATTTGTCTGCCAACCGGCTACTGGATTGGAAGCCACAATCAATGAAGGCCCCTTTTGACATAATTAGAGTATGGACATTACTGTCTGCTCTACTCCTCTAACTGTCCCCATTGAGACCTCTGTCACAACCCTGCTAATTCCCTTGTGCTTTTGGAGTGTGTGTCCAGTGGACAGGAGGTTTCAAGTATCTTTTCCAAAGTAGTGGAAAAATAATCTAACTAAAAAATGTCTGTTGATCAAAAAATGTTGAAATTCCCTTTGGTAAAAGAGATACTACCCTGCTTGTGTTTTGAAAATATTGACAGCACCTCAATAAGGCTGAAAGCATTTATGCAGCTAGTTCCAAACAGCACAAGTTTAGCTTGCTAAATTAGGTGAGTTCACCTCATCAAGGTGTTGGCTGATACAATAAATTAAAGTTTCAGCAATATACGCCAATGAAATTGTTTGCGCGACAAATAACATTTAACTTGCAGTCTTTCTGTTTAAATTAGATGACTTAATTCCCTGATGCCATTCCCTGGGGAAGACACAGAAAGTTGCACACAAGACTGACACAGAGAAATGGTTGTTCCTCCAAACTATCTCCAAAAATAGTCTGATGGTTGCAGTTTCGGAAGTGGACTAACGATATCTGTATTTTTTTGTTTGTACAATCCTGTTACTTATTATTGCTTCTATTTTGTATTGAGTAGCCTCTACCTGGTTTAATGGCTGTCATCTGTTTGTGGAATTGGCTTTCGAGATCAGATTGTCATGCTTTTTTGATCTTATGAAACCATTATCACCATATTACCATTATAAATCCCCATGCAACTTATAACCACTGTCTTGAGGCATCATACTTGGATTTCAGGAAAATGGAAGTTTGATTCTAGGCTTATTGCCTGGAGTCATTGAACATGATTTTTCTGTCATCAAAGGTGCTTTTGCTCCTGTTTCTCTGAAGATCTTGACATTATCGCATTTTTACAGTCACTGTTGAAATCATTAGAAAGTGAAAATGTACAGTTGTCGTAAGTGTTGCAAAAGCATGGTCTGTGCTTTCAGGAGATGTACCTGAAATTGCATGGCAGAAATACTGATCCATAATGTTTTACTGCTGGTGCTAACAAGAGTTCAGCTTATAATACTGGATACATAATGTGGATCAAGGTATGAGGACCTGGAAGTGGAGATGTGGTCATGGTATTCGTATAATTAGTTTATTATTTAAGAACAGAGTGGAATCTTTTTCTGAAATCCTGAAATATAATGTACAGACCCATGAAAAATATGAATTGTTAGATTGTATGAAGGCTACTTGTCAACACACTGTATGTATAGCATATAAAATAACACTACTGATCTTGCGCTAGCAATGAACATTATCATGTTTTTATATTTTAACTCATGTTTCTTCCATATTGTAATTCAAATTTTAGACTTCCAAGTCATAATTATAAGTATTTCCATTTGTACCAGTGTCCTGCTCTGTCATTGTGGAAGGGCACACAAGTGACCTTCTTGTCTTTCTGCACTCCTTCAGCTGTAATGAGCGGTGGCAGCTTAACAGAGCCTATGCAACTGTTACAGTCAGATTACCAATACAGATAGACAAGAGGGGTTTCTGTTGTGGAAGGAGAGGGAGGGAGGAATAGACAGATAGACCTATACAACCACCAAAAAGCTTCATTATTTTCACGCTCTGAAAACAACATTCTTTTAACAGGCAAAACTGTTTTGTATACCTTCAAGGGTTGCTTAGCGACATCTTGTCTGCCTTTTGTTAATTCCCAGGGTTACTAAAAAACTACCAAAGTTTCCAATTTATTTAATGAATTTGTGTGTGTGTTCGCTTAATTCATAAGAGGAAACTATTGACCTTGTTACATTTACTTTCTTACAACTTGGAAAACATCAACTTCAATTTATTTTCACCAGAAAGTTGTGCAGAGTTATGATGTTTCTGTAATATTTCAGGGGATAAAGGTTATGGGGTTGCCACGGGGGACACATCAAATGAAGTGTCACCAGATGCCATTGAACTTTTCACAAATACCTCCCTTACCCACAGAATCCTTAAATAAATAAAAACATAAAGAAAAAACATGAGTTTATTTGGAATTCCATCTGGTGCAGTTCAATGCTTGTAAATTCAGTGGATGTTCCCCCCTCCAGTGAACTTTCCTCTGTGCATTACATTTATTTATTTGCCAGGGTGCCCTGCCATGACTCAGATTTTTATATCTTTTCATTCGCCCAGCTGGACATTTGCTGAATCAAAATGGGTTAAGCACCTCTCCCAAGAATACTGTAACTGTGCCCAACAAGGGAGTCTAATGCACAACCTCCTTAGGAGCTTGTTCACATTAATTTCAAAGTTAGTTGCATATGGCCTATACAGGGCCGGCCCGACGCACAAGTGAACTAAACGCTTGCTTAGGGCCCCCATAGCCACCAGAGGGCCTCCAAGAGAGTTTGAAATGTCCCACAAGAGAACTTGAAATTATTAAAATTTTTTGTGATGTATTATGTCAATTGTAATCATATAAAAACACAATATTATGTTAACATTCTGGCTAGCTAATACTACTGGTTTAATCAAGTCCCACTGCTTCTGTGAGAGCTGGTGTCACGTTCGTGTGCATGCACATGTAACGGAAGTTAGCTGCATTTTGATGCATGCGCAATAAATAGAAGGGTAAAAATATGCCAGGCTGACATTGGTATGATGTAAGCAACACCAATTCACACACCTACTGTTACATTTACAGTAGGCATGCGAATGATAAAGCGTTGACAATAGTCAAGAGTATTGGTGGTGCCAAGGCGGTGGGTGACCCCCAAATCAAATTCTACATAGGGCCCTATAAAGGCTGGGGCCAGCCCTGGGACTTTGAGCCATAGAGGTACCCCTGGACAATTCCATGAAGAAAACGTACACAGGAGGGTAAGAAAAGAATACAGGAAGAGTTAAGTGTAGGAAGAGGAAGGATTTATAATGAGCAACCCAAAGTTTTGCACTGTACAGACCAAAGGAGTCAATATTTTAGGTTATTATATAATCGCTGTAGAATATGAAAAGAATCCACATGAGGATGGAGCCAGAGAGTTTCCTTCTTCTTCTATAATGCAACCTCAATGCAACTTGACTTGCTTGCTCACTTCTTAGAGCCTCTATATCCAGACTGAATGATTGCAGATGATTTGCAAACAACTTGCACTGAATTCCTGCTCTTCTTCCTTCAAGTTAGCTGTGGTTTTCACATTATACAAGACAGTTATGCAAGACGGATATCCCTTTGAGCATGCATGTTGGGGCATGCCCTAAATTGTTTCACCCCGTGCAGTGTCATGACACAGCAACTGTAAGACAGAATGTCAGGCATTCATGGCCTTATGTAAATGATGATGGAGAACTGTCAAAGTGTCTTCTCCTAAGCTGTAAATCAGTCTTAAAAGGTCATTAATAATCTGGTCTTCCTCCATTCTATGGCAGAGGTATGTAATAGCCAAGCTGCATTGTCCCATCACTCATTCTTGTTCAAATGTCAGGTCCTTGTGATCAGATGTTAAAAAAGATGAAGAAAGAAAGGAAACGTCATCAGGGAGAAGTTTTCACCTGCATTTGAAATGGAAACTGGGTAGGCCATGCCCTGAGCCCATGTCTGAATGGGGCGCAGCATGAATGGAAGTGGCTGTTAGCGCAAAGACCGTTTGATCTGGGGACAGCATGCAACGGAATTCACACCACTGATGGAGACTATAACATTCACATAATTCAGAACCTTTGAAGACAGGTAAAAGTGACCTTATCTATGCTTATGCAAGTCTTGAAAAGAAAAAAAGAAACCTCAATCGTTTGGAATAAATCTTCAGCCAGACTGACGATGGAGAGACTTAGTGTGGTTTCAGAGCAGTGCTGGATGATGTGCAAGGGAGGAAAAGATTTCAAAGTAAAACTGCAGCATTGCTTCTCATGGAAAAAAAACAGTAATTGAGGTTATATAGAATATCAGTATGAGAGAAGAGAGAAACAATTACTATTTTCAACTGTCCCTATCATGAGGCCACAGTGTAGTTTTGTGACTGAGCAGCGGTTCCTAGCTGGAGACACTAGGCAGGTCGGCTTTCCTGTTCCAAGCTCTTTTTAGTGTTATAACTTGTTAAAGGGCCAAGAGGCGATGTTGAAAACAAGAGCTGTGGATGAGGGTGCTAGTTTACAATGACGCCCCTACACTAGACAGCCAGACTGTGAATGTTTCTGTGTAGCATTGTGTCTGGTCAACATGTGCACTGGAAAGCTGTGAATTTATACACTTCAGGTTTAAGCCAATCAAAATCGCTGGGGATGGTCTTGTATTGAGGATAAGAGGATGTGATTTACTCTTATCTACTGGATAATGCTACAGAGCCGTGCTACACAGGACAGCGCTGCATTTCCATCTTATGACCTGTGGTCATCTTCGTATGTGACTCTGCTGGATGGTGCTGATTCTATTCACACCCTAGTGCTCATGATTCAGATTTTGTAAAGCCATTGTGATTCCAAACACTGAAGAGAATGTTAGTGGACACTGGTGATTCTACAAACCCAGGGGATTAGGAGACATGAAAGATGTTGCGAGATAATGGTGACTCTATGCCTTACAGTTTGAGAGATATATCAGGGTGTTGTTGGTTTGGAATATTCTTTACACCCATTTTTTTGGGTTTGGCTCTGTAAAGGAGGAAATAATTATTTTGTCAGATATGGTTCTAGTTTTTGAAATACTTTAACCCTTTAGCTGTCAGTGAAAACACAGATCTGAATATTTGTGAAACTACATGACTCTTAAAACTGTGAGTAATCATCTGGGGTTCTCCTGTCTCAAGGGTTTAAGTATTACATATACTTATTTGACCAAAGAAAGGAATCTGCACACTCCAAAGTTTGCCAGATTCTTTGTGAGGGATTATGGGGAGTTTGGGAGTTCATATTATCAGTGATTCTGTGTTCTATGGGGCTGGGGAGATATGGGAAATCTTGCAAGACAGTGGAGACATTTTGCTTATTTGGTTTTGGATGATGTGTGTGAAGCCAGTGTTACCCTGGTCAATGGTTGCATTTTATCACAGTTATGATTTCAGCTAACATTTAGTGAAACATGGTGTGAAGGTAGCTGTTTTGCAAACATCAGTATAGGTGTCACATTGTTTGATGCTGCTGGAAGTGAGCTCAGTGTTTATCATTCCCTCTGCGTACCCTTACCCGCCTTAATCAAACACATATCCGTGATTCAGCTTGCCTTGCTTTCATGTGCTGATGAAACTGGAGTTTAGGTAAATAAAAAGCAATCGTTGGAGTTTACAGAGTCATGCTGAGAAAGTGATCTCGTTAATAAGAGTAATGAGTGAGGCTGAGAAAGTTTATATGTGGGAGTGTTTGTATGCTCGTCACCCCTGTATTGTCAGTGCACTCACTTATGATGAATGCATATGTCCGAATTAGTATGTGCACCATATAAAACTGGTTGTAATTAAAAGTGCCTACAGACACAGTCATCAGTCAAGACTGCTCTAATTTGCCAATGCAAATGAGCACATTGAGAAGTGAAAAGTACACTGAAACGTGCATTTAGATGTGTTACAAGAATGACTTTTAATTCAGCTAGTAGTGAATTATCTTCAAAAAATGAATGATGAAGCAACTGACCCATCATGAATGAGGGCATGTATAATCACAGGCAATTTAACATAATACATCTATTTACTATAGAAACAAAAAAATCCCAACACCTGGCATAAGTCATCTTGCTGCATTACTGACCATGCTGAGCCTTAATTACAGTATAATCAATTACATTCCCACTGTTCACAAGATGGGAGGCCAAAAATAATCTTGTCTTGGGAACTAATGTATTGAGTCTAATACCTAATAAATCCAAGTTGTTGATGTCCTTGCAATAGACGCTGGTATTGTATGTTACCGTGTACAGATGATGTGTATCCATCAATCTTTTGACACCCCAAGTGGATCAAGAATTCATTATGTATGGCTATGGAACCATATTTCATAATACTTCCATGAGAAAGGCCATCTTTTCATTTTCCCTTCTCAGTTCAGGATCCTTCTCCATATGGTTTGCTGCATACTTTCGTAATCATGTAGATGGTACGCAAGAACAATTTTCTTGAGGTGAGAGAGCATTCCATCTCATTGTTAAAATTTATGGTCTGTTTTTTACTGAATGCAGATCGTATAATCACCAATTTATGTACTCAATCTTTTGGTTTATGGTTTCGGAGTGCAAGGGCAAGAAAATGACGTCACCCACATCAATTTCTAGCGATATCTCAAGGGCATTGTAAATACATATTCATTTATTATATAGGTTCAGGAACATGTAAAAGAAAAGCAGCCAGACAGTGTCTTCTCATTTGTTGAGTGGGATCACATTACATATAATCTTATGTAGCTACAGCTGCACAGTAAAATGGATGAGCACATGCTGCGGGTTACCCAGTGTGCCGTTTTACTGTGCACAAGTGAGAAGTGTGGTGTTCACTGTTAAATTTTATGGACCACTTTTCATTGTGCAATAAGTGTACCATCATCATTGTGCTTTGGAAATGGAAGCTTTTGAAATGTAGAGACTAAGATTAGCATATGCTTTAGGATTTGCAGTATTTGTTTCCTTGTTGCATGCCACAATGTAAAGGATTTTAGCTTTTAGGTCTCAGATTATGCCCTTGCTTATAGGCTTATAGTAGTTGTTGGGAATAATGTCTCTGTCTCTTGTGTTAGTACCAGTTTCTAAACTGTTTGTGTCTATTTGGTTAATCCCTCTTTTTACATTATCAGTATCTCTTTGGTTTGTCCTAGCCTCCCTCTGAATGCCTGTTAAATTAAGCCCAGTCTCTAAACTGTCCATATCTCATCAATTTTCTCTAGTCCCCAAACTGTCCATATCTCATCAATTTTCTCTAGTCCCTAAACTGTCCATGTCTCTTTATTAATTATTTCCAGTCTCTAAAATTCCCATAACTCCTATTTTACTCCCAGTCTCTAAATTGTCCATGTCTTTTCAGTTAATTTCAGTCTCTGCAGTGTCTGTGTCTTTTGTTAGTCTAAGTGCCTGCCCTCTCGTCCTTTGTTTTATATTGTCCCTACCTCTTTGGTTAGTCTCAGCCTTTATACTTTCCCCTTATATTTCATTAGTTCCTCACTCTTAAAAACTGAAACTATAACAGTTTCAGTTCATTATGTGTGTTTTGTAGCACAGTTGAAGATGATCCAGTTCATTCTACTACATAGTACACTGTGCATGAACTCTTTGATAGTTTGCCTGCTTTCTAAAATTCAATAAGCCTTAGACAAAGAGAGACTGTGATCTCAGATAATTTCTCATTTGTATTCATATTTTTTATTACTTGCAAATATGGGAATAGAATGTTCCAAATATTTGCCATTTGTACTTGGCAGTTTTCATTTAATGACTTATAATGGGTTGAGGGGGTTAGTGTCCTGGAAAAACATTATTTAGTTTTTTTTAATTACTTAATAGTTAATTGATAACTGAAAACTGGATAAACCATCTTGGATCCAGATATCAAAGGCAGGTGGAGATGTTTTATGTGTCACTATGTTAAATTCGATTCTTCAACAAGCAAGCAAACAAACAAACAAACAAACAAACAAACACACAATTAAAAATCTTGTATACATGCATACCCATTTGAAAAATGACTGGTTTCATTTTATTATTTGTATGTATGTGTCAGGGAGCCTCAGGCTACCTTCTGCACTGTGCAATGGATAAAAAGTTTAAAAAATGAGAGAGAATATTAATATTCTGGGCAGTAAGGACAAAAATACATCTGATGGTGCCACAACTCAGTGTGAGAATGCTACAGCTAAACACCTGCATCTGGGTTTATTTCCAAATGCTTATTACAGTCAGCTGAATAGCCATTGAACATCATAACAAGAATAGCAACTATGATTAGTAGGAGGCTGGAAGCAGTTTAGAGGTAATGGGTTTTTTCAAAGAACAGAAGTATGGTATTTATGTCTTATACAATCTCTGTTCATTTGAAATCTTCCCAGTGTCCTCAGCTTTGTTTTTATGATGTTAACAGGGGCCCATATGTGTTAGTCAAGTTAAAAAATGTGAAGTCCTTACAAAATTCAAGTTTAACGTCTTCAGAAGAAATATACCTGGCAGGTGACCAAAACAGGAAATGAGGGAATGAAAAGGAACCACCCTGCATGGTTGGAGTTTTAATTTTTCAGTGTAACCAACGGGTGAAAGCTGCGGTTCTAGTGGAGCGCTGATCCCCGTATTTCAGCATGGGATGAAAAGGAAAGGCGGAAGTGTTGCGGCCCAGTGATCCATAATCCATCATGCGCCTGTGGGCTCTGGGCCCAGGGATCGGACATCCGTGGGATCCAGATACAGTCTGGCAAGGCGTGTCTTGACAGTGGAGGTTTGGCTTAACCCTCATGTCCCATGGTAATTTCAGGCAGCTCTTCTGTGTGTGAGGTCACATCCTTGCCTTGTGCCTACAATTCCACACTGATCCAGCCATTCCTTTCCAGCCGCATTGTCTGTGTAGCTGGAAACATCTGTAGAACTTTTCTTGTGCTTATTGTGTAACAAGTGGCAGTATGGCTAACTGTGCTGGGGTTGGAACTTTAATTGCTACTTGAGAATTTTCAGGTGTGAATGCTGAGTTTCACGCCTGAAATGCTGAGTTTGGCACTGTGTCTCACTGAAACCCTTGAGAAAGGTACTTAATCTGAGTTGCTTCATGAATATGTAAAATGGAAAATGTGAAGCCAAGTTGCTCCGAGTGACCGGATAATGTTATCTGACCATTGCCAAAGTAATGTATCAACACTGTGAATGTGAGGGCACATTCAAGTGTGTGTGTGTGTGTGTATGTTTGCATGTTCGGACTGTCAAAAGTCAAATGAGTTTGATCTTAACATCACGTTTTATTATTGATAGCTAAAAAACTGGCATAAAAGTTGTGTATTAACAATCATGTATTAACAGCTCCTACACTGTGTCACTCTTACACTGTTGTGTGTTACATATCCACAACAGAATAAAGTGGGAGACAGAGAACATGCCTCACCACTCATAAACGGGTTGAAAAATGTTAACCCTTTTAACCCTGCTGTAACGACAGAAGCAATTGCAGTTCCAAATGTCTGCTTTTTGACATGAATAGGAAGGGCAAAGGTATGTGAAGCATTTCTGTCACTGAATTATAGACCAATCAGTGGCCACAAATTAACCGCTACCTGTTTTCTAACTCTGATTTGCCATACAAAATTTTTAATGTACTGTATGAATGAATATTTTTCTGAATCACAAGTCTTTTACTTTGATACTTTGAAGATTTCTTGCCAAAAACTAGCCAGCACCCCGATGTCTACACTGGTTGTCTACAGCAACTTGTCAAGAGGAAGGCCATATAGTGACTACTGGCCAAGCACCAGGTACATGTCTGTTAAATGTTCTAGAACTTTGCTGCCTCCATTACCTGGCATCAGTGCCATTTGTCATTCTTTTATTTTCACTGCAAGTTGATTGGATGGCTTTGTGCATGAAACAGTAATATTTTTTTGTAATTGTAGTATCAAATGTAAATTAATTATTTTTTGTGAGGAACATCATTATTTGGGACAACATCTGTATCTAAGTAACATTTTCACCTTTGTGGATTATTATTTTTAAAATGAGTTAAAGATTTGTTATTCCTTAAGGGTGAAAGATGGGGGGTAGCAAACTATTGTCTTAAAAGCACCTCTCTGATCAATGTCCTAAGTGGAGGAGTTCATCAGTATGTTTCAGATAGCTTAGATAAATACCACAGTATTAGCAGGATTTATGTAATCCTGCTTGCCTTAGAGGGGACATTTTTTGCATATTACAGACAGTAAATAAAATGGCTGCTTTTCAGCATCATTGACTACAGCATATGCGTGACATGGAAAAGCAATTAAGGGCTCTAATCCTGTTGCATTGACAATAAAATTCTGCACTGATATATTAAAAATTAAAAATGGATTGAGGCCCAAAAATTGCTTGAAACCCAGAGGCACTTTTGAGATTTGTGTTGTGCTGTGTCACACAAATTGGCAGGACCACAGAAGTCACAGCAGACTAAAAGCAAGCAGGCTGTCACTTTGACACATTCCATTAATACACATTCCAGCAATAATTGAAAATGAGATTATCAGCTGAGCTGGAGGAAATAGAATGGGAGGGTATGAACTGTATCATAGCTGAATCTGAATCTGAGCTTGAAGAGACCTGCAATCTCTCACACCTCATCCTGTCTGGTACGCATTAAGTACAGGTATCCGGGTTTCATTAGAACTCTAAATACTGTGCTTTTGGGATTCCATTTGCACTATGAGTCCTCAACCACTCAACTCTCCACTGTGGAAAAGAATGGTGAGCGTTGTTCAAAATGGCTGACATTAGCCTTAGGCTGGCATGGAGTAAAGGTACGTGTTCTTGGTTTATATGCATCCCACAGGTTATAGTCTGGGTTTCAGATACTGTACTACCAGCTCTGACCAGAGGTCCACATTGGCAAGACAGTGTAAATAGTGGGTAAAACTGATTCTCATTGCTCTCTTGCCGCCTCCTCCAACCAGTTATGTGCCTGCAGAATCATGAAGCGAACGTAGTGCTGTATCTGCATTCCACCAATAACATTGTCAATAAGTGATCATTGTTGCATCTGCAGTGTGGAGATATGAAGTGAGGAAAGACTAGGTGCTACATGAATTGATGGATTTACATGTGTGGCTACAGGAGAGCTCAGTAGCAAGGTTGGTTGCATAGTTCAATTCTGGTGGAAAAATAGGGAAAAAAAACTGCAACTACTGCTCCAAGCTGCTGTATCTAATGTGCTGTCCATATAGAACCATGGACAGCACCCTGACTGCTGTATGTATTATCAATCTGCTGTCCATTCAGACCCTCAGGTACATACCAGGACCACAGACAGCGCCCTGACTGCTGTACATATTATGAATGTGCTGTCCATACAGAACCTCAGGTACAAACAGGACCATGGACAGCACTAACCACACAGGCAGGGTATACAGCTGTGCAGCAGCTTATTAATAATCATAACAGCTGCTGTCTGTTGCCTCATCACTGGGTTTATATATAGACCCAGCTCTCAGGGCTTTGGGAAGAAAGGTAATTTGTAGGTTCTTTTATGTGTTTTTCTGTGGTTCATGCTACTCTGTTTTTGGGAATGGAGGAATTTCCTTATTTGGGGCCTTGGTATTCTTTCACTCTGGTTAATCTTTTTTTAAGGGTTTTTATGGTTTATTTTCTAACTGTTTTGTTTTTGATATGCCTGACAGTGCTTTTAGGCTGTAAATATAAGGTAATGGTTCACTGCCAAATGTTTTTTCCTGATCTTGTTTCTCCTTTCACCCGCCTACAGAGTGGCCACACCTGGCACTCAGTGTTAAGGTGTTAAAAGCAAAAGTAATCAGCATTTGGCTCGTTCCCGTCCCTTGTGACTCCTCTCGGGACAGCTGGAACAGGCTGTCTCCTTTAGCTTTAGCTAGTCAAGTGTTGCCTTGAACCGGAGCAAATGAGAAAGCAGCTTTTAATTTGTCTGGTTGATTTTCATCGCGTGCACAATTTAACACACCAGCACAGCATGTCCAAAGCACAGTATGTGGCGGTAGTGGAAGAGACCTGGCCAGGGGAGTATTTTATGTGGGATTAATGTGCTAATTGTGTATTTGTATAGGCCTATATTGTAAAAAAACTCTGGCTTTCAGACACATCTTTTTCCTAGCAAGTCCAATATCTTAAACGAGGAATGTGAGGAGGAAGCCAGAATTAAAATGTAAAACTGTAAATCTTGCATAGGATATGTGGATAGTTTTACATAATAATCATATATATTAATGTGCTGTATACAGCAGTGTTTACATGATAAACTCATCAATTTCAGAAATGAAATAAACAGCGGACAACATGTCAAAGAATTAAGAGGCAAAGATTAATCATATCTTTAATTATAATAGTTGTTGTTGTTGCAAGTTGAATGTTGAATGTCATACCTTTTAAGGTATTCTTAACCTTTGTCTTGGTTTTGTTGATACTCATAGATTCATTAGCTAAAACAACTGAATACACAGTTACCGTACCTCATCAGTTTTGTAAACTGGATGCTGATTTTAAGATAGAAAGAACAGCATGCCCTGCAGCCCTCCGGGCAAAGGTGGAGAGCCTTGGCCTAACAAATTAAGAAGATAGCAATCAGTGTCTAATTAGCTGGGGGCTAATGGGAAGGTGGGAAGAAAGGAGTGGCTTTGGGTAGCACAATAATTAATTGAGGATTCAAGTGTTAGCTGACTGGCAGAATATGGAATGTGAAAAGTAGAGCAAGCCATATAAATTACCACTGAGCATGATATGATTGATTGTATTCATGAAAATGAACTAATTGCCGCTAGCTGCCAGATTTATGCTATATAACTATACTATAAGTTATATAGCCTCAAAAATTCCTCTGATTTCCGATTGGAATTTTTTAAAATTTATAATCCTACTGTTATGGAACTGGATGGACGTGATTTGATTCATAGTCTGTACCATAGTCTGAATGCTTACATTCAGTATACAGGACCTCGCACTTACAATTACTAGAATGCTGGTACATAATGTAAAACTAGCAACAAACAAAACACTAGGTTTTTAGCCGGTAAACTCAATCCTGTAGCAACAAAACAGAAACCCCTGTGTGTAGAATAATAAACAGTGTCTATTAATGCAAGTAATTATCACTACAGAAATAAAAAGTAAGAAAATAATAACAAGCATTTATTAATGTGTTCATTCATTCATTCATTAGTTTATATTCAGCTTCTGCATAATGTCTGCTTCTCTAGAATGACAATTTGAAGCTTCAACAAGCTATTGTCACAAGGTGATCTTCCACTTCTAATTTGCAAAAAAAAAAGAAGCCTTTCCACAGGTTTTCCTGTCAACTGCATGCAATTTAACATTATGTGTTTTGGAACTCAGTGCTGGCTGAGTTGGGGCACCTGGCCATAACTGCATTGCCACTCCTGTCTGCTGACTCAACTAGTTGAGAACACCAACTTCCGTTGGCATGAGCCATATTTAAACGTTTAGGAGCAGAGAGGCCATGTGGTGCCATGGGAACCTGTGACCTGGCTCTGTCTGCTGTTTAACAGAGAGAGCAATGGTTGGCTGGGCTCCACTGCGGGATTCTGGCAGGGACTAACAGAGCGCATATCGGATTCAGAAAACACCGGGACATCAGCAATTATTCACATGGTCTGAGAAACATACACATCGCTAATGGAGGGACTTTAAATCATGTTATAGAGGGAGCTCAACCACAGTGTAGCCAAATTTTGTGGGATACCCACAAAATTGTCCATCTTTAATAGAATTCCTAAAAAATAGTTACAATTTTCCCTCCAGTACTAATTATATGTATTATGTTTGTGCCAGGATAATTTGCCAGAGAAATATACTTTGTAAAAAGGAACAAAATTGTCATTGTCACTGAAACCAATCTGGGAAATGAATTTTGTAATACACCTCACTGGAACATAACCTGTACGAATGCTTCTCCAGACTCTGTCATCAGTGTTTTTATGTGCAAGGGATTTACAAAAGCTCATTCTCAATGTTTTTATACATTTTTGACATCCATTGGAATATAGAATATTTCCATATAAGACACATTGTGTTCTTATACTCTTGATTGATTTGTGTCCAGTTAAGCCTAAATGTTGATGAATGTTTATTTCCATCTTATAAATTGTGTATTTTTCACTAAACATATTCATGTTGATGTTCAGATTATCTATTATTTCTCATCTTGGCTCGCTGCTAGTTTCACGCTGTTGTTCAGGCCTGTGGAATTATCTGTTTGTCAGTGACACCCAAAGATCAGGCACTGAATGTTTATTCATGACCGCTCTTTCCCTCCTGTGTGCATTAGAAAACAAAAATATTGTTGCAGTAACTGAGTTCCAGAGAGAGAATCCGTTTCAGAGAACCAGAAGAGAAAGACTGTCTGCGCCAAGGGTGTGTTTGTCTTTCCATTCAGTGGGTATTTGAGCAGACCCAGCTGTGCTGTGTGGCCCTCATTCGGTCAATATTTATCCTTAACATTGACTGACAAATAAAAGCAAGTTTTAGCCTGTGTTCACAAACACAAATTTGGCAGTTTTGGCAATCACTGAAATTAATTTGTTAAACTGTTTGTGAAGCAATGGAGTCATTCATTGCATCAGTACTACCCTACAGATTTCATTTATCACAAACAGAAGAGGAGCAACTACCAAAAACTGTTTTTCTCTCTCACCATTCCCTCAGTGTAATTGCATAAATAGTCTCTGTATTTCACCTAATATGTTATGAAGAATATAGCAGCTATTGTCTATAAGAGTTCTACAAATTGGTGGAGTTTGATGTGATTTCCAACCCTCGCACTCCACCAACCCAGGAACCAACTCCCACCCTTCACTGGAAAGCTTTCTGAGATGCATGAAAGGTGCTACTGAAATTCAATACATTATTATTATTACCATTATTACTCACCTTGAGAAAGGGTCTCAAGGGCTCAGTTTCTGATGAGAACCCACCCCCCCCCCCCCACACACACACACACACACACACACAATCAACCAACTCTGCCCCCCTCCCTCCCCCACTCTCAGGAAATCTTTGTATTCTTCTACATACCCTAAGATGGTTGTTAAAATAAGTTATAACAAGGAATATGTTATCTCACAATGATGCCGGGAGGCAAGGGAGGTGGGGGAGGCGAGGGGGGAGGGGGGAGGGGTGGATTTTTCAGTCTGATGGAGATCATGGCTCAATAATTAATCTCAGAACTGGGAATCACAGCTTAAAGACCTGCAATGTAATAAGGCTCCATTTGAAAGTACGTTCCGGAGATGGCTGACTGGAGCGTTTGTTATTACAGAGAAATTTATGGGACCTACAAAAGAAAGAATGGTCAATGGGCACAATGTAAATCAGCCCCCCAGCAATGGTTGTGGCAGGGGAACTTATGAGGCTGCACCTGAATGATATTAACAGCTACCATAAAACCTCTTAAAACCCCTTCAGGGCTCTCCATAAATAGGAGACTAGGGTGCTAACTATATTAATACGAGCTTAGGAGCACCATTGAATATATGTTGCCTGGGCTCTTCAACGGTGCATTAATTGCTTAGTGAAATGGGGGTTCTCTCAATCTGATGGCATTAATGCAGCAGCATAAATGTATGCTTCTCAACAGCAATTAAAAAAATAAAAATTTTCACCTCATTATGAATCATTTGTTTTCTGTTCCTATTGCTCAGCCATTTCCTCCGGAGGATCAGAGCCAGAATTCCACCTCTCCCTCTGCGAATGCTTTGACAAGCACATCTGTCTTTGCTGAACATTTACTGTATTAAGTGTATTAGGATGAAAAACTATCATTTTCAAATTTATTACACTTTCATGCGTGCTGGAGCTACCTTATCAACATGTGGCACAGTAGAATAAGGACATTCCTTTGTGCTGCAGTGCTTTTTTTTCAAACATGGGGGAAATTCTGAGAGCAAGACATAATCGACGTAAAGTAAGAATAAAAATTCCATTGACTGCTCACTTGCTTGTATGGCTGAACTTTTATTGTAAATTGTGTCTTAGACTTTTCATCCAAAAAAAAGCCATGTGGTATGGGTGGGGTCTCATGGGATATCTGTCCACTCACATACTGGTAAGCGGTTTGGCCAGGAAGTTTTCATGTCCCACCACCTGGTGTCACAGGTGTAGGCCAAGTCATCCAGCCAAACAGTGTGAGGGACAGCTGCACTTCCCTTTTAAAGAAAAATCAGTTTTACTACCATTTATACAATCACATTCTTGATAAAGACCTTAACTGAAACAGGCAGCTGATGTAATGAAAAGGTTGGATTCTCAGCGCAACCAACTGTTCCTCGCCCTCAATCGCTGCCTGATTGAGTCAACTGGAAATCGACTGTGGCTTTGTTTATTCGGCCCCTGCTTTCCGCTGTTAATGGTCAGGCTTCTCTTGTTTCCCCACCCGCCGGCTGAAGCCATGCTGGACAGCCTGGTCTCTTGTGCTTGTTGATTTCGACGTTCTCATCCAGATTGATTCATTGAGCCAATTAACCCTCCATCCGGGCCCTGAGATAGATGACGGTGTCACCACCGCTAATAAAGCCAAATTGTTCACTGAGGGTGGGGGGTGAGGAGATGCACTGGGATGAGGGAAGACGACTTTCTCAACACCAGCTGGTAATCAGCCGTCTGCAGAAAGGAAAGGGACTCAGTTAAGTCGTGTCTTTGGAGGGTGATAAAGGGAAAATGTGTTCGGTGCAGTAACAGTGCATCTGCACGTTGTACCAGGCTTGCCATTGGGCTTGTAATGTTTCACGTAATCTACTGCATTGCACATTTTTTTCCAGGTCTACCATAGGTGGCTGTTGGTCATCCGGTAGATTAATATGACATATTCATAGCAATTTAATTGTGTGGATGAAATAGCTACTGTAGACACCATATTGAGATTTGGCAAGATGGAACAATTAATTGCTTTTATATAGGTTCCTTCACTAATGTTCTGCACTTACCAGGTTCAATGTGTTGCGATACATTGCAGAACTATTTTACAGTGCTTTATACTGCAACACATGCACTTTTTACCTCCATCCTATTTTCCTCGTTGTAGGGATTTTACTAGAAAATGTCAACTTCAAATCATGAGGAGAACACTGCTGTTGAAACTATTTAGCAAAGGTAAACCTATCTAACTGCTGTTCACTGAGACTCAGGTGAGTTGGTGAATTCATCAGCCTGGAAGCATCATTATGAATTACATTGAGAAAATAATATATATAAGCTGTGAGAGTTGAGTCTCAATAGAGTGCCTGTCTGACAGTAGTGCTGTAATTTATATATATAGTATTTTACTTTTGCCTATTTACAGACAGGATTGGAGTGTTTGGAGGAAGCCCTAGGAAGCCTTCAACCTTAAACCCTGTGTTAAACACGTCGGTGGATCTTTTATGGTATAGGCAGCCATCTTGAGAGAGTCAGTGGGCTTGATTATTACTCTGCATGTAGAATCCTGCTCTAAATTCAGTTGTTTTAATGTGACATAATAGGTTACGTACTAACATGGCAACTCTACCATTTCACTTTGATCCACAAATATATGATGTTAATTTAATAAGCTTTGATTTCAGGAATTCAGAGTCTTGTTGCACCTATTGCATGTCCCACTCATGCCCAGAGAGGAAAGGAGAGTTTAGGGCATGGGGGCAGGTGAGGGATTTTTCGTTCCTGTGTTGGCATTTGGGTGCACAGAAGCTCTCAGTGCATGGTGCACGGCTCCATTATCCCAGGATCTGCTGTGCATAAGCTCCCTAATTAGCAGGTCATTCATCCATTGATTCATTGACTGCAGTAAGTGATGCTTTCTGGTGTGGGCTTTCTTTGTAATTTTGGAACACAGAGAGATGCAGAAGTGCCTCAGAGAGCAATAAAAATGTTTAACATCTGGGTTGATGTCATATTCTTAAAAAATATCCATCCTGCTAATTTTACATTGATAAGAGTCATTTGTACTGCGTAAAGGAATATGTTTTTGCTGCTCTTGCTTAGTGCAAAGAATAACACCTAAATCTCCTGGAATTGACAGGTATAATTATAGTTTTTACATCTCATCTGACCAGTGGTTCTTTAAACTGAGAGGCAGAGGGAGAGAGAGAGAGAGAGAGAGAGAATATGCATTTATGCTTTTTATATGTATTTGGGTCTTAATGTGGTTCAGAATGCAAATCCAGTCACAGAAATGGACAGTATGATCAGTCAAAATTGGTAGTATGTAGTGTATTAGTGTATTGTACAATGGCAATGGAAATAATTCAAGTTAGAATTAGTGAATTGTGGAGTGGAAGGGGAAAATCTCTGAAATTTACAACAGAACTAGAGCAAGAATCACAACATTATACCGTTAATCACCGAATAGGGACTGAAATAATATGACACCCAGGTGTCTGTCTCACCAGCTGCTGGAGTTGTTGTTTTATATTTCATTTCATTTATGTTCCTACAGTATCTATTTCAGGTTGTCAGTGTAAATAAGAACTGACCTAAAAGATTAAACAAAACTAATGTACTGGCCTCTCTGAAACACACCAGGACTCCGGATCTCCATTACACAGATCAGAAGTGGACTTAGATGTAATAGATTATTGTAGTTTGCATGTGCCTTTATATATCCTGGATGCCATTGTTCCCCTAATTGAGCCCAGACTGAAACCCTACCTTATCAAGCCAGTGCTGCTGAATACCATCTTTAATGGCTTCCGTCCTGAGTAGATGAATGTTGTTATAATTAATTAAAATGGCATAATGGAGATGCCTTAGCAGGAAGAGCGGCTAGGAGGGCTTGAAAGAGTCCAATGGATTTCAAAGCCGGCTGCTTAAATCCCCTTTGATATTTCTTTTCCCCATTTGATTTTGTCTGATATTAATACACTGTGATGTGTGGCAGAGATGTTCTAAGGATCACATATGACTGGCAGTATAGGTGTGAGCCTGGCACTACTGTACAGGAATCCAAGAAACAGAGCCCCCACCCCCCCACCCCACCCTTCCCTCTGGCTGTGGAGGGAAAACAGGGGCATATGAACACAATGCAGAGACAGTGAGCACATTCTGGCATGCCTCATTAAAACATTGACCAAGCTCTTTCCATCAGGACAGCCTTGTATCCCTTTTCCTAATGAGTTGAAGGAAGCTGTTGATTACATATAATTTAGCTCTTGTCATCAGCTGGATATTAAACTTTGCTGAACATGAACAAACTGCTGTGAAAGTTTTCTAAGAAACAACAATTAGATTAATTGGGGTCAAGAGCATGACTTTTTTATTTACATGTTCTAAGGCATTTTGGGTGTTGAATAGAACTTGCTTACACTCACCACTTTGCTGTATGTGTAAGTAAGCTCTTTGTAGGCTGATTGGTTTGGTTTGAGCCATCAAGAAAGGAGCATAATGCTGCACTTTAAACCTATAATTATGGGAAAGTTATGTTTCCCCTTATTGCAGAGCCTAATTGAAGATTATTCTTGCATATACAAGTAATTATTTGAGACTGATTTATTACGTAGTGGATTTCACAATGTTAATTTTACCTTCATTACGTACAGAAGTATGGGAAATAATTCTGTGAGATTTATTTGCAGGACAAATGGCGAAGAGCAGCCAGAAACACAGGCTTAGCCTGTGATGTACTGTATCTAAGTAATGTTATTCAATTTTGAAAAATCTCAGTAGTTGGGAGTCTATGCATTTAAAATACATTAGAAACAAAGGCAAAATTTCACACTCTCAGTATTCATAAAATTTCAATGTAGCATGAGCATTTCCTTCCTAGCTAACAATTTTTGGTTTTCAGAACATTCTCAGAATGTTAGAGACAATGTTCCCAAGACATACATTTTGTCCAGTTTTCTTTATTTACTTTAGTTATTTACTTACTAACCTTGATAGAACTTGTTTGGAACAATATAACATTCTTAGTTTTTTTCCCAATATTATTCACTCACACTACTTGCTGGGTTTTTATGAATGGATTGCACAAAGTATGTTAACTGTAAGTCCCTGTGTATGACTGTCTGTTAAACGCCTAGTTTTCTACTACTGGGTCTGATCTACGACATGTACTTAGCATGCATATGTAACTATGGGAGTCAGCCTGTACTCGAGATGAGCGCACCGGACAGCCCATCAGAGCTCGCTGTGACTGTGAAGCTAGAGATAGAACAGAGCAGGAGCACATGTCTTTCTTTTGGCTTCTCGCTTTCTCTCTCCCCCCCTCTGACCAGTGAGCTTTCATGCTTTGGTGCTGAGAAACAGGTATCGATTTCCCATTTGTTTCCTTGCTGTGCCCCTGGAGGGGCCCTGGCCCCTCCCCTGACAGCAGGTAATGGCAATGCAATGGAGAAGATGAGTGGACTCTGAACTCTCGAACCCTGGCTCTCTGTCTTTCTCAACCCCCCTCTCCTTTTTCTCCCTTCTGCTCCTCCATCATTCTACTTCTTCTTCATGGAGAAAAAAGTTTCTCTCAGCTCTATATGAGACAGAAAAATGATGTTTTATTTTACAGTATAATATGTACTGTAAAATTGCACATGAAGATTGCAAATATTTTTTTGTATGGTTGATATATGCAGGATGTATTTATATTATGACATGATGTAATAAGTAGCAGGCCTATCATTTTTTCTCAGTCTGGATTGCCTGATCCAAGGCCTCATCCTCATCCTGCTAATGGCTGTAATCTGTGTCAGCAATCCAGTACAGAGTGTGATGTCTGCTGCCGCTTCTTTTCACACTGCAGTCTACAAGTTGTACTTGCATTGACATAAGTCAGAGGAAGATATTCCATGTGCTTTGTGCACACAGGCTGTGGATGCTGAATTTCCTAGTAGCAGGGTCAGTGGTGAGTGATTGGATTCAAGCAACCCTGCCATCCCAGCAGAATCCCCTCCTTCATATTTGGCACTGGCACAGTCTGGGGTTGTTGTCTGGTTTGTTAAATCTTCTGCCCTCGAAAACTTCTCTTGGAAGCATGTGACTCCACTAATCAATCACATTTTTACACTGAGATAATTGGCTTAATTGGTGGAGTGTCACATGTTCCTGAGTGAAGTTTACAAGTGAGGTTTTCAAAGGCAGAAGATTTAATGCATTACACTGCAGCCCAGATTCACTGCAAAGTCTTTGAATGCATCCACACAAAATTAGCATGTGAATATGTTTGCTAGGTTGGCTTATCATGTTAATATATTAGCACCACACACTAATACCATTAACATGATAGGTCAACCTAGCAAACATACCAACTTAAAAAAGCTTTTCTGAATAAACCCAGGGAGAGGAAGTAATGGGTTACCATTTTAAGAATGCCTTCCTCTTATACTGTGTATGTATCTGTGCTTTAAAAATCATATGGTTAATTACCTGATAACTTACAGGAAAGGATCTAGGGTGGCTCAGTTTCTAAAGACACTGATATTGTTGCTGGTGCTGAACTCTGGAATTATCTGACTGCAGTTTGACTGGCACTCTGCAGTGAAGGGACACAGACAGTATGTGGTGATTGTTAATTAGCCAGGGTTCCTCCAACTACCCTCTGCGTTAACTCCTCTCAGCGATCCGGTGGCCACAGGCTATAAGTCATTGTTTCTGAGAGAAAGCGCATTGCTGGAAATGCACGTTCTTCAGCGGCTTTGATCTTTTCACAGCATGTTGGTGTCACAGCAGTGACCCATGTAAGAATTACTGGTTCTAAGTTTGGAAGGATGAAAGAGGAAATTGTTTAATGAAATAAATATGTGAGATATGCTAAGAGCTAGAAAGTGATGGGGATCTTCATCAGGGGATCAGTAATGGCTTTTTCCACCAGCCACTTATTTTCTGCTGATAAATTCCCGGAGAATAAGCAGATAAGGTTGCAGTGAGTGTTCTACCAGTCTGACATTAATAAAACTGTAAGATTTTCTAAAGTATAAAAAATATTAGCGGCTAATGCAAATGACAGAAACAATATTGAAGCGCTTGCATTCGCATGTGTTTAGTCTTAACAAGAAAAGTATTGAATCAAAGCTCATTACATCGATTGATATTTTCCACGATTAAACAACTGAGAATCTCCTGCAAGACTTTGCTCTGAGGCCCTTGTTAATGGGAGTATAAAATATCAAGCCAAGCTTCCCTCAAGACTGTGTGTGTGTGTGTGTGTGTGTGTGTGCATGTGTGTGTGGTCCTGTTCCTGCAAATGTGTGTAAGAATTTTACCAAAACTAGTACATTTCTTCATAGCAATGTGAGTCCTTAAAATCTGTACAGGATATCTCTATTCTCAGTTTGTAGAGCTTGCTCCGTTGAATATTGACTCCTGTGCAACAGACTCAGCTTGTAACAGAGTGTCTTTGGGACTAATGGCTCCAGCAGTTTGAAAGCAGACGATGCAGGGAGCGGTGATAAGAGCTCGCTGACTGGCTATCAGAAGGCCCGTTGGCTTCTTATCACTTGACGTCTCTTCCTCTCCACTGCACAATCGCATCTCCTCTCAGAAATGTGTTTGCTTGGCCTGAATCCTAAGTGACGTGAGCTGATATTGTATTTCACAATGCTCCCTGGATTATGTCTCCTTTGTCACCCTGTCTAATGGGCTGACAATCTCTGTATAGCTTCTGCACTCAGATGAAAAAAAAAGCTCAGATGCATTTTACCATCTATGCACAGGTAGACGAGAGTCTTCCAGAATGCTCAAACAGTGTCCTGTAACTCAAAACTTTGCTGGCAGGGATTTCAAGTGAAGCAATCCTCAAAGGTTGTCTCTGTAATGCACCTCTGACAAAAGTTACCAGGGCAACGCAATGTGGGTAAGAGTAGGTAGACGGCACACCATTCTACCATGTGATAAAAAGGCAGAGGCTTACAGTACTAGCGGAGTGTGAAAATATGCAATTAACCAGTGGGGTATGCACATGTTAGTACACCAGGGATTTCATTTAATGAGTTTAAAAGCACAGGGTATTCTTTGGCCCTCTTCTGATAAACATTCATGGTGCCAGTGCAAGGTATTGGTGTCCCTTGTGACACCAAGAAATATACATAAAACATAACACATGAAATGTAAAAAGCAACATATTGAAGCCCATTTAAGCATGCAATTTTGCCTACTGTCACTGAGTATTCAACACCATGTCAAGTATATTACGGTAGTTAACAACAAAATAATTGATTTCATGTACATTTGTAAACAGATTTCATACTTCACAGATTAATGTTATTTATACACTCTGAATATTTTATATACATTTATTGTCATATATGTCTGTTTGAGGATATGTCCACCTGCATCTGTGGATGGGCAATTTGACATGGGCAGGTTCAACATAACAGATCAGATTGCTCACTCTCTCAAACAATTCTAAACTGAGATCACAGTGCTTAGAGATGACTGTTCTTTCATGCCCAGCTGAAAATCACAGAACTGGACCTGACTCATGAAAACAGAAAGAAAAAAGGGCACTCAACAACCATGTTTCCAAACTTGACTTGTTGAATTGCCAAATTGTCAGACTAGGCTGCATGAAGGTGATGAGAAGGCTGACCACATGGGGTTCCTCAAAATAACACTCTAGAGCTGGTTTCTGTCATTAGCCAATTGGGAAATGCAGACTGAGGGAATTCTCTGTCTCTGCACTGGAGACAATAGGCAGTAGGTGTCCATCTTAAGAGTCTCGCTGAGCTTCTTCCCTGGTTTTTCACCTGCTGCACGAAAAAAAATGACTTTCACTTCCAATACACACCCTGAGGGAAGCTGGCATCTCAGATTTTCTAATCCATCCTGCAATTTTGAAGGTCACTCACAAAGGAGGATTTTGTTATCTTTGGTCACCCAGAGGAGACACAGTTACCCAGCGACACCCAGATTTTCTTGTCTGCTTGATGGTTTTCAGTAATGTGAGGTGTCAGAGACCCCACAGCCTCTCTTTCTCCAGCCTGCTCACAGGAAAGGGATGTCTCAGTCAGCACATATTTTCTTAAATAAAACCGCACTGTCTCCAATACACACACAGATGTACATGCAATCACACAGAAGACACACAGGCATGCATAGTCTCTCCTCTTTTGATAACTACACGTTTTCCCCCACGTTCACACACCCACACAAATGACACGATGCGGTCTTTGATCACAGCTAAGTTAGCAATAGACAACTATTTGGTCAGGCCTCAGGCAGGTGGCTGAGTATAGGACTGCCCACTGACCAACAGGCCGCAGATCAGCACTCATGGGTCAGGACCGTTAATCAAGGAACCCAGAAACAAATTTGTAAATATACAGCTCAGAATCTACATCTCTATTTCCTGCCTTTTAAGGACAATGGAATCAGAGGAGGTAGTAAGACTCATTGAATCCTTATATTGTTACTCAGTTACACTGTAGCACCTAACAAACTGTTGTGTTTGACACTTTGTCTATGACCACATGACATTCTCATAGAAACTGCCTGGTACCTAATAGACCATGTCAGCTTTCCAGAAAGATCAGAACCGTGTCATATCATTTCTTACAGTAACGGAACTAATTTCCTGTGAAATTAGTTGGAGGCTCTATTACCTGCCATACTGAACCAGGTGGCCTAGTGGCTAGCTTTCCAGCTGTTCAATACAGCATTTCAAACTCTGCCAGCTTTGCTTTATTTTATTAGTAAAGGTATACTTTGTTATCTTGATTTATTCTATGCTGAAAGCTGTACAATTTATGTACTTTATAATGCAATATTGTGGTTGTTTAGCTAACTATTATAGTATTAATAGCAAAGAATGAATTTGCTCTCTTGGATGTTATAACAACAACAACATTTATGGTCAACTAAATTACTGAATTTGTTAGCTGGTTCATGACCATTTGGTCATAAGATTTTTAGATGACATGACCAAACCTCTGTTGATTTTATATTTTACTCACAGTCCACACAGGAATATCAAAAGATTGATGCTCCTCTGTTCTGAGGAGCATAATTTTAGGACTCATTTTTTATTTTTATGTTTTTTTGGGTCTAACAGTGGTGGTATCCTGATATTTATGATTATTTTCTGGCTTATGTGTCTCATTCTTCATTGGGTTCCCAGGGTTGCTATAGTTCAATTCAACAGTATGAGTTCATTTCACTCTTACTGATAAATTCTGTGTCATATTTCAAAGGCTAGTATCTATATCTTGAACATGAATGTAAATATTTCAATAGTTCATCAAAGTCTTCACCCTTTTGATGGTATATACTAAATTAACAGTGCTCATGGCCCTTACCCACAAAACACATCTAAAAAAGGTGACCTTTTTTGTTTAACAGTGGGTTTTACTTTGTGGTTACATCAAACATAAATAAAGCAATGTCTTTTTTAGTTAGGAAACATAGACATAACAATATTTGGTGCTAGTAGAGACAATATGGTGAGTTTAGTATATCTGAAAGCAGTCTTTTGTGGTAGAAAAGTCCTTTTCATGTCTATTTTGCTGCTACAATGTCACATATCGCTTGCATCCCTTGTTAAGGTTCTTGTTGAATGGCCTTATTTTTAAATTCATGGAATAAGCATGCAGTTAAGGGCCATGTTATTCTAAAGATTTAGGGCTCAGGAGGCAGACTGCCAATGTTTAGTGACAAAAGCCCTTAAGCAACATGTCTCTGATGTGTCCTTAACCAATATACAGCTAATATATGCTTAAGAGATATGTATACTCAGGAATTGATTTCATACGTGCAAATAGACCCTCCACTCTTCATCTCAAGCATCAGATTGTACCCTTGTTATTGTCTAATCATGACAGTCATCTTTTTTTTTTATTCAAACTGATAAGCTTAAGCATTTTCCATAGTAATAGTGTGATTAAGAGTTTTATAGCTGCTTCAATCAAAAGTGTGAGACTCAATCAGTGCTCAGTCAAAGATCAGGGCTGTCAGCACAAAGAATTGCATTGCTTATTTCATAACTTATTGCATTACTTCTCATTACAATCATATAATTAGAAAGTAATTTGACATGCTAAGAGCTGGCAAAACTAACATTATGATTCTTCAGCACAGCAGCTAGACTTAGTTAAGTTATGATTTTATTCCTTCCTCAGATGTTATGCTGAATTGCTCATCGACTGAGAATACAGAATTATTATTTATTAGCAGCTGACTGGCTCCTATTGGCACTGAGCTTTAGAAAAAAGGAGTAATTTGCTGATAAAGCCATTAAACCTTTGTATGAGGCACTATTATTAGACCTAAAGAATACAACCTTCTCATTTTTTTGTGCAACAATGAAATCAAAGATCCATCATCTTGTCCAAATATCTGCCCTTTATCCCTGATTGGCTCTGATGCTAAATTATTTTCAGAAGTGCTTTCACACATCTTTGACAACACCGGTGCAATGTGAGTGTGACATATTCCATTTCCAAATCAGCTGTGGCTATTCCTTCTCTATGTGAAAAACCGTCCATTGATTCTAAAAATGTTTCTTTATTGTTTGGAGTGGATGCATCTGTGATTTGTGTAATATGTATGGGTGGGCATGTAGTTCTTTAACATGGTTAAGGTTCTGTGTTCTAACCCTTATGTGGTATTTGTAGTAGCTATACCATGTTGATGTATTGCTATACATTTATGATCCAATAGTAGTGGTCTGTTCTAATTCTGCTACTAACCAGTTCAATGGAATTGTGTAATGAATTCAGTACTTCACTAATTCTCTCCAAATTCTCACTTAATCCCTGAAAATTGAAACATTCTCCTCCCTTTTGGTAAGGGGTTACACTGGAATCTCAGCTGAAAAACCATGTATAAAAACATTCACTTTATACTCCTCAGTGGGGAAAATATCAAGTAGACTAGACTTTACTTAACTGTAAATGCTATTATTTCTCCTTCGAATTGTGGTCCCCATCATTTCATTTAACCTGACAACTTGAGTCTAGGCACTTTCTTGAAGAATCTTTAGTCACTTCTTATTGAGTGAAGGTTCTAATTTACTCTGAGGACAGTGTAAACCACATTTTGGCGTGATATTCTCTGCAGTCAAACTGCAACATTCTATGTGGTGGAAAAAAATGTACCAAATCACAGACAAGGTGGCACTCCTGTTCTTTTTTTTCTTTCATTCTCACTTTAAGTTTCTGCAAAATTGTTACAGACTTAATTGTTACTAAATATATGACTTATCTTTGCATTCTTCTTCTTCTTCTTGTTCTTCTTCTTCTTCTTCTAATTATTATTATTATTATTATTATTATTATTATTATTATTATCACCTTCGTCTTGTGTCATGACCATGGCCAGAGAGGTCCTCCAATTAAAGTAGTCACAGGTGTCTGTAGCAGTAATTGAGAAGGATGGCTGGATTTTTATTTATTTATTTATTTATTTTTTGTGGTTTGGTCTCAGAATATTAATAAGTGGCAGGGAAGAGATGTGGGGAGGAGAGCTCAATGGCCAGTGAACTGCTAGTGCTGGCTTTGATATTTCCACAGAGAAATGAGCTCCTCTGGCACTCTGTTGGAAAGGAAAAGAGAGTGAAACAGTGAATGAACAAACATAGCTCTGTAATTTCAGGCAGTTTCTGCCAGATTCTGAGTTTGTACCTTTAGGGGTGTACTTAATAATACAAGCCCTGGATAAATTACAGTGTAACATGGAAAATGTGAAGTGCCTTCCCGGTCCAGTGGCGTTCACTACTATTATCATGCCAGGTATACTCAGAAGAAATGTGTCTATTTTTGTTGTGTTCTTTGACAATTTGTATGTTAATCTTGCTTAAATTTCTTGTGTACTTTCACTCAAATAAAGAACATTGTAATTTCTATTCAGTTGAAATTAGCTGTGTTTATCTTAACCTAAATTTTTTCCATGATTGCCTTGATTATCAATAAACCATAGTGTTGAGAAAAAGTTGCTAGTTAAAAACAAGTTTCAAAATAATTTTTAATGAGGTTCTGTCATGGTGGCCACTTGTATTTGTAGTCATTTAGCGAGTGTGGTGGTTACTATTTGTCTTCAGTTGACTAGAAAATGCTCCCTATGTGAAAGTGCTGCCATAATGTTTACAGGTCTGACTATAGTATAGGCATCCCATCATTCTTTATGTGTGTGCATATTGTTATGACAATGGGTGAGACATGTTCTTCCATTTTATTTTGTGTAAGTTCTTGCGTGGTAACTGACTTTTCACTCTATGTCACATGAATACTGCCTGAGGGCTTTCTCATAATTGCGCTCAGCAAATTTGTGATTGTTTATATGAAAAAAAATAAAAGTGGATTTGCAATTGCAATTGATTATCATTACTTAACTGAATGTATCAGCAAAAAAATTTCAGTGATGACTTGAAATTTATTTTTTAATTTGAGTTAATTTAAAATTAAGTTTATTTCCTTGAATAATTGATTTTGAATGATGATTTGAATTTTGATTGTTCTGATAGGGTAGCATTTAATCATCCTATCTGAGTGTCATTTTCAAATACAAACCTAGTTTAACTGATATAACAGTATCACTTGTAATATGTTATCATATTTTTTTGTATAATCTAACAATTTTTTTTTACTGTGTACCATAAATAGAACAGCAACATAAAGCTGTCAGTTTGGTTGTAGTATGTATATGAACCATGTCCAGGTCGTCTGAAATCAATTACTGCACACTGCAGCTTACAGTCTATAACATCAAGCAATAAAGTCTGATGACGAGAACAGTCACTTCATCTCATATTCCCATCTTATCTCATTATCTTGCCTATAGTCTACATAATATCCAAATAATGTTCCATACCAAGTATACTACTGCAAGCTAATCTTTCTTTACATCCTTTTAAATATAACGCCTGGCAATAAAGGGACTGTATTTAGTGCTAAGCCTGTCCATATTGCCTGGGGAGATTATACAACATTATATTCTTTTCATACTGTATTATATGCCTTTTATCAATTAATTTCATTAGGCAGCAAGCAGAGGGTTTGCAAAGTCCAGGATACAGCTAGGATCTACTTAATGGAGGCTGACGCTGTATAAATAGGCAATAAATAAACACTGACGGCCAAAAAAATGCTGACAGCGGGGGCCACACCATGACCCTGAGTTATTACACGTCATCATTTTAGCATGCTACAGTGACACCCCTAGCACACAGTAACCGGTGATATTGTCGTTTATTCACTGAATCTATTTATTTAGCAAGTGCTCTTGTCCAGGGTGATTCATGTGACTTACATTTTTACATATCGAGCATGCTATCTACATGCCCTGATAACTCTGCTAAAGTAATTAAGATGAAGCGCCTTCCTTAGTGGTGACAGTGCAGGGTTCTGGTTTATTAATTCTAACACAAGTTCTTTAGGTTAAAGATGAGTTAGCTTCCTAGCGTGCTACACCAATTCCATTCTGGAATTTCATTACACAAATAGAGTGGTTGTTAGGTAAATTACCTGCATCCTTTGGGTGGTTAAAAATCAAAGTTAATAGTGCCCCCCCCCCCCCCCCCCCCCCCCATAGTATCGTTTAATCAGGGTGAGGAACTGTTGTTTCTGTAAATGTGACAGGAAATATCAATAGGTGTAGTTATAGTTATATATTGATTCTTGCAACGCCTTTATTTCTAAAATGCTGTGGACATGAATTGTGTGAAAGTGGTGTACATCTAATATATATGATGTATTTTGCACTGTTGAGTACAAATGTATTTGTTTAACATTGTGCATTGTACAAACTCTCAGGGAGACACATTAAATATATTACAGGAAAAAACTAAGTCGGCACAGCCATTTTTTTAGGAGACAGCATGAGACATCCACCACAGGCCCAATGATATTTGATTTGAACACAGCACATCGGGATGCATTATTCTATATTTCATCAAAATTAACACCAAATGACTTTTTATAAAAAAAAAAAAAAAGATTCCCCATCATGCTTTTCAGCAGCATGTCTCAAAGTGGGAATTACAATCGGCTGTAATTTTAAAGACTCGATGTTCACATTCAGTAAGTGTCTGGATCATCTATTTAATCCACATATTTTTAAAGGTCTTTTGATATCACTTTCAGGCCGTTCAAAATAGCTCCTAAAACTTGTTAATTATAGTTAAGGTATTTGAAGGATGCATCTTTAGATGAGCTTTAATCAACTGTCATTATATTATTAGGCTGTTCGGAGCCTTCCATGGATGGTGAATGAGACAGTGTGAATGAAACTTCTCCATCTTCTCCAAATCCACAGAATGTCCATGGTTATATTCCTCAAAGAAATGAAAGCCAGCTCATATATCAGATAGACAAGGCAGCACACATACCTGTGAGTTTGTTTTCTTGGAACGTGGGCATGAGGACCACCCCTTTCATTCTTTTCCCAATTGCCAGCATTGGAAACGAGAATGACAGAAAAATTATCCCTGGTCAGCTGACATTTGAACATGTGCACACTTAAGACCAAACTGAAAGACAGACAAAATACAAACACAAGATCCCCTGCCCCCCTGCCCTCAAACAAAACACACACATACACTACTGCACGCCCTAGTTCGTCTTCATATCAGACCACATTAGTCAATATTTTAAGGTGTTCTGTTTGTGTGTGTATGGGGTGGGGAGTTGAGGGGAATCTTTCATTTGTCTCCATTCCTGAAGTTCAGTGTCCAGTTATTTAATTCACTGGTCTTTCTGCCGATGAAGCACTTTTTTGAAGGGAAATGGTCAAAAGGTCAAAAAAGTGACAAAAGTGAGGGTACTAAAAGAGATTAGGCGTACTTAACCATATGTTACTGCCTTACTGTGAGGTGCTATATAAATCTCACAGGTGACTATTTGTCAGGAGTGAAACTGATTGTTATCAGCTTTCAGTGCTTTCCAGAGTGTGTGTGAGCCCTGTGGATCGTTCAGGAGGTTTTTATTTATATTTTGGAGAAGTTTCCTTTACCATTGTCTCTCTTCCACTATGTGGAGTAAAATAAGGTGCAGAAAGATGGTACTATCAGCCCCTGCTAATCTTCTGTAGTCAGATGGTGGGCTACATTTTCGAGGAAACATTTGTTACATAGGCTGCTGTTAAAAAACAATTTTAAGTACATGGTTAAGGCGAAGAAACAATATTAAATGCTTAGATTGAGAAACATTGTGTTCACATTGGTGAGGCAACAGTTGGCTCAGCCTCACCATGGAAAAATCAGGGGATCTCTACTGACCTCTCCTGGTCATCTTGATACTTGCAAGTTCATGAACGGATTATGTTCACTTTGTGTTCCTCTAATGTCATAGGCAATACAGAGTGGCAGCACATCTGCAGTGTGGAAAATTGTAAGGGTGATTCATTCATAAAGTGTTGGAGTCACATGAGCAATATTTTCTTTCTCCATTTCTGGTTGAGGATCATGGTAGGTGGAGCTGACAATGGGAACAATGTTGATTGCATGAGCTAAGATCATGAACTGGTGTAACATACATGGACTTAAGTTAAAAAATAGAAATAGTTTAGTTGTGTGTGTGTGTGCATGTGTGTACCTGCAGTTGTTTTTGATTTTTGGAATTTGAGCGTGAGCACATATGTGTGCACATACTGTACATATGTATGGGTCTGTTAAAACAAGTATTCCAGCGCTTTTCACAAAATTGATCTTAGGAGAAATGGTTAAAAAATATAAATGCTGAAATATAAGAAGCTATATAAATATGTGAAAGGTATTACTTAGTTAGAGACTTTAAGGAGAAATGTTCATTTTCCCTTTTTATATGAACACTAAAACAGTCAAATTCCCTTCCTTTCATGGCAAATGCTGAGGGAGAGCTGCCTATGTAATAAATCATGAGAAAGCAAATGAAAAAACATATAGACTCACCAACAACCAGATTAAGTGGCCTTTTATTTCAAGTTAAAACTCAGACTAACAATTACAATGATACTCTGACATTTTGGGGAAAATAATTTACTCTCATGAAGAAGACACTGCCTTTTCTCTTTACTTAATTGCAGTGTATGACAATACTCCCACATTCAACTCAAATAATTACAAGATGTGATTTACTATGTAATTAAATGTGAGGACCATAATAGTCAGTAACAGAGCATACATTTATTTATTTACTTATTTTTTAGATTTATTTACTTACTTACTACAGAATATTTTGACTGCTTAAAATAAACACCATATCTAAGCCTGAAACTTTGATTTTGTTTAGCACATTACATTTTCAGGTTGACAAACAGATTGATTATTGATTTTTCATTTACTGAATTTGGTAAAAAAGTGACACCAAAGCTGCTTGTAACCTGAATACTGTGTTCTTTTTCTAGATCATATACATAATTGTCTCTTTTTGTGAAACACATAAACAATTGATTCATCCAAATATAGGAGGTTCTTGTATTCATGATTTCCTTTCACCTTAAATTAAAGGTTTTTTTCATGTTGTTAGAGTTTGTTACTGATTGTGTATTAGAATTATCACACATTCATTTCTCTTTTAATATTTGTGTCTAATCAGAGCCTGAAAAAATGTCTTTTTAAAGTCTGACAGATTATTGTTTAATGGGCTGTATGTAAGATATGTCCCTCCAGGGGTGATGGATGACACAGCAGTCTCATGGACTGTCTGGGTAAAATACTGAAGCATAAACGTTATCATATGTTATTGTGTGCTCTGTAAGTGTATCACACCACGTTAACTGTTTGTAGCATAGTTAGCCACTGATTCAAAGGTAATTTACACTACCCACCATTCACTCTTGAACCAAGTTTTAAGATCTTTATTCAGTGCCCACTGTACTACATTATCAATAGCACCACCTTGTTCCCTCTGACATTAATTCAACAGCACACTGTCACTACGGTTCATAACATGTAGCTCATTTAATGGACTCAAGTGGAAAGTGCCTTGTTGGATGAACTTAAACAGAAAGATTAACCAATGAGGCCTTGCAGGTACCCAAAGATAGCTGGAGCTATCATGTTCTAGCAATAATTCATCTTTCAAGACAAGGATAGCCTCTAATCTGCAGAGCAAGCTGTTTTGATTGGTTCAAATAAACCAGCTCACTTTCATATAGCCACTCTTAACCAGCACTTCCAGATGTACACCAACTTGTCAGTTCTTTCTTATTGGATTTAGAATGCATTTGATTGTCCAGCTATCCAGAATGCTGTTCTGTAACTGAGCCTTGGGTACCCTGCAATGAATGAGATGATTTGGTGGTTGGAGAGGGACTGGCACCCAAAAGCTCTGTCCCTCAGAAAATACTGGGTGCTCCCAAGAAGTTTAAGGGGACCATATGCCCCTGTTCCCTCAGTAAATTGCTCATACATCTCTGTGTATGTATCAGTGACTGTCCTCTTTTGTATTGATATAAGCCAATCTGTGTAAATATTATGCAGATGACTGACTGATATGGACTGCATTAAATGAGCTCCAGCTCTGTGCCCATAGTTCTCCCATTCTGTATTCACGCACTAAACAGAGGCCGTTCAGAAACCTCCATGGAAACTCCTTGTAATTGCATTTGACTGAATTGATTTGGCTTTCTGTATGTTTTTCTAATTGTCATTTTCCTGCTGTGATAAATGAATTACCGGTGTGGTACTGGCAGGCTGTCCTGTAATGAACCCTGCAGTAAACCCAAGGGCCTGAATCTCAATCTCCAGGGGCCTTTATCTGTACTGTTTTTTTATTTTTTTTATTTTTTTTTTGCTGAGTAGTAGTTGAGCATGTAAAACACTGAATGAAAGGGTCTTTGTTAAAATCAGCAAAGGAGACCATGGAGATATTTTAATGTTTTTGATTGGCCTAACCTCTTACCTATCCCCACTCACACATTCCACACACATACACAGATACAAACTATTAAAAGTTTGAATGTTTCACGCTCATGACTCTGTCACGCCCCACCTGTACACTCGTCACTGAAGCCAAAATTCTGAACAGCTGTTATTTACCTGTAGAAGTTGTATAACATGCAGCTTCAAACATTGGGGACCTTAGAGACCCCAACCACAATGTCATTTGCCTTCAAAAATATATCAAATATTTATCCCAATGTTTAACATAGTTGTTTATTTAATCAATTTACCAATGTAGAAACATTTTCCTTTTTGAATTATTTGAATCAAATTATAAAATACATTTTTAAAATATGATTAATATCTTAGTTTAAGTTGTACATGGTCAATGTGAAAGCATGAACCACTTAATGTTTTGTTTATACCTGTATAGTTTTATTGTAACAGCTTTAGTGATCACCTCTGTTCATATTAGTCTCATGTTTTATATGATTGCCATACACATTGCTGGTTTGTAGTCAACTGTAATTAACTAATACTTGATAGTAAATGTGTTATTAAGGAGGAAGAATGGATGCACAAATTAGCATTTCTAACATGCTTATAGTATGCAAGATTGGAATCAGAGTATAAAACAGCATAGCATCCACACCAATGCATGTTGTAACCTTGTACAATTTCTCAGTGTGGTATCATACTTTCTAATGCATATTAATGCTGAACTTATGATCTTTTTACTGCTTTTTTAAGCATCAGTACCTGTGCAGTTTAAATGCTCTCACTGATAACCTGAGTCTGTATGGCTTGACAGGTGGCTGTGACAGGGGGACCCCCAGGGCAGGACCCATGAGGAGTCATAGAAGATGCTCGCAGCCTGGGCGCCTCTGCTCCTCTTAGCCATGTGTGCGAGAGGAACCTCCAGCAGCCCGCTTTCCCTGAGAATCGGTAGGTGGTGCTGCACATTCTACACCAGGTTCTCAGTATCCTGCACTGTAGATCCACATCTGTGATCTTAACCCTAAATCATACATACATACAGTAAGTACAACTGGATTATGTATTAAACAGGAATTTTCCTTAAGGAAAACAAGCCATCTGTATTCGTCTGTGTACTCTAATTAGCTTTATGTCATGTACTATCAAGTCCAAAGGTAATTGTGTATTGATATTTCTTCTACACTTTTTGGGTTTCACATTTAATCCACCATATGAAATCAGTGGGGATATAAATATTCCCACCCTAACTTCTCAACACATGAAGACGTGCACGCCAATGTATGCTACCTTTCATTCTTATCAATCTATTGACCAATTACATTTACTGAAAACACCCACAGCTATTCCATCTTCCATTTAAATCAGCTTCAGTTTTATGGGGTGTGAATATTGTAGCAATAAACCTTAATATTAATATAAACCTTAATATTTTCTCAATTGTCCTTAAAACTTTATTGAAGTCATAAAAAAAACAAATTTGATTAGAATTGGAACCTGTTCCAGTGGATTCTGGGTAGATATGTCTGCCATGCTGATACTGTATAATTAGCTGCTGGTACCCAAGCAAGATGATTCAGTTAACTCTCTCTTCAGTTGACCAGCTGAACAAATATGTATGCAAAACAGGGAGGTTGCTGCTTCTGAAAGTATTGCGAAGCATGGACAGTTTACTGATTCATTACTCATACATTTTTGTAGGTTTGCTCATCTGTGTTTATATTCATGTTTGTGTACCAAGTTCTGTGCTTACATCCCTGGACGAGTTTGGCTGAATGTAACAAAATTATAAAACCATAACATCACAAATTAACCATGCTGCTCTATCATCCAGTGCTTAACACATATACCCAAGAGTGCACCCATAACAATTTAATATGAAAAGCAGGTTATTATATTTCAGTTATAGGGATTTACCAGCACTACATGAAAACAAGCTGTAATGGTGCCCACACACTCTTTTCTCACAGAGGTGTGAATGAGGTAAATTAGCCAACCCCCAGAAGGCTGTGGCAGTGAAATTGCTATGTGTTGCAGCCATATGGACTTATGGGTCTGTTGCACCGAAGCGATTTGTGGAAACATGCTGCCAGTTTGTCAGGACAAATTTGAATTTTATTATTGTTTAGGACAGATGTATTAAATCTGTCTACACAATTCTGTCTTTTCATTGTGTTTGAAGCATAACATTAACAGTTTGTAAAGAGAGAGATTTATTTAAAATGATACTTGTTATTTGGTTTCTATCTTTTTTTGCTAAAGTATACAAAAACAAATGCAATTACCACTAATTATAAGACATTCTTTTTTTCTCTTGCCAAGCCTTTTTTGATGTAAAAAAGAACCAAAGACATGCTACCAACAATGCCTCAATACAGTGCTGTTCATCATTCTGTTTCTGTTTACCTTCCATGGAAGTTCAAAATAGTCTTGATATTGGTACCCCATGTGCCATTAGCTTAAATTACTGATTACTGAGTTTTCAGGATTGGACATGGAGAA
Organism: Albula glossodonta; assembly: GCA_019788955.1. Taxonomy (NCBI): domain Eukaryota; kingdom Metazoa; phylum Chordata; class Actinopteri; order Albuliformes; family Albulidae; genus Albula; species Albula glossodonta. The sequence continues at coordinate 7,802,490 of JAFBMS010000006.1, read as the reverse complement.
TATTGACAAAACTTGTCTGGTCATCTTTAAATCATTGCACATTTACTGGCCTGGTCCCAAGGACACTTGCTTTGGTGCATGTTAGCTTTTTGTAACAGATGCTCTATAGTGACCAGCCTGTCTAGGATGCTAACCTCGCATTCCTGACTCCCTTTGTTACAATGTCTATGTATGCGTCGAGGCTTATTAGCTGAAACATGCTTCCATTCAGCTGAATGGAGATCACACAAGGCTCTGGGGTTTGATCTGAAGGAAGCACACTGCCGCATTCCAAGATCAATTATTCAGCAGCCAATATGCTGCGGTACGCTCAGAGTTCATTCGTTCGCTGCTCTGCTGTGATCAGGTCAAGAACAACCTGATGTGTGCTCCTTGTTATCATCCTGTTAAGACGCTAAGGCTGTGTCCTGCCCACCTACTTTTTTAAAATCTTTTTTCATACTTTCTTCCTCCACACTTTCATCTTAATTGATATGAAACGAAAAACAAATGATGAGTCGTTTGTCAGTATCTTGTTTAGCTTATTCTTAATAACATGGTTTGGTTACATTTTACCCCTCTGATCTCTTATGTTGGAGCAATCGGTGTCAAAAGTTCAACTGAAATTATGTAGCAGTATCAGTACTTTGATTTCCTTATTATTGTTATTAATATTAGTAATAGTAGTAGTTGTGGTTTTACTACTGATTTTCATTTTATTTTTCATATGCCACAATCAGTAATTCTACATTAAATAGAAGTATTTATTGTATCACATCAAAATATATATATCTAGACACATCACAGAAGAATGTTACTGTATATTTTTTTATATACATACATAATGGACGATCAATATTGAATGTAGCCACAAAAATACCAAAGATCCTTTCCAGGATGTTGCCAGGATTTTTTCCCAATATTTCAATCTACCAAAACATTTATGACTATGGATTCATAATTATTTCATCTTGAGTCTTTGCAATAATGCATTGAGTTTTGGACTGTTGCAGATGGAAGCATATGGGATGTTATTAAATTCTATTCTAAGCCAAGGAACCAAGGCCAAAGAATTAATCTGATATCTGCTGACTACCCCAGTATGAGTGGCTGCATTACAAACCTCCTCGAAGAACTTGAATTTCTGAAAAACAAAATCCAATGAAAGAAAGTCAGATGTAAAAATGGCCATTTCTTACTGCACACAGTCAATAGGAGCAAATTGTTCATGTATGACATGGTGCTCAGAGAAGCAGAGCAGTGGACGGAGGAAGGGGTGGATGGAGCACAGGTACTGATGTAGGGCTGGGAGATATGGCCAAAAATGTCATCATGATAAAAATGTTCATATCAGTCGATATTGATAATTCTCACAATAAATGTCAAATCGTTATTTCTTTCAAGTTTAAAGGCTGAATTTGCTACTGAGGGAATGTTGAAGAAACCAGACGATTAATTGTGGTTTTAAACTATTCTTCATGGTCAGAACATGACAAACACTTGCCAAACAGCAGATCATTTCACAAATCTGAGGCAGAACATTCAAAGTAATTATAATGATAAAATCTTTTTTCAACATCAAAATATGCATGAGTAAAATTTAGTAAAATCCTTTTTCAGTCCTTTTTCCTCCACAAAACAAATACGTTATTAGAAAAATGAAGTGCTGCAGTGTGATACAGCACACATGTAAGATGGCTCAGACTGCAAAGTTTAAAAGTGTTTTAAAGGATAATGTCAATAAATAAAGCAATGCATAGACAAAGAAATCTTAATTCTGGTCAGTATGCCAAACCCTTTGTCCAGACAGTCTGAAAAGTTTTGTAAGTGTTTTAGCTGACATTGATAATGTAAACAAAATAATTAGACAAAATAAAAATCTCAACTGTGGATAGCATCTTCTGTACAAGGTTTAAACAAGCAAAGCCATTACCATACAAGTTATGGGCAAGAAAGACAAATATAGAGGTCACAATGTCCCCTCCTCTGTTAAAAATCCTCTCAGAGGGGGAGCTGGTGGCAGGGATGCAGAAGTTGCACAATGCTAGTTGGCTCAGTCTTGGAAAGTTTCTCTCAGGCATCTTACACCAATCCAGGGGTTCCGTTTCACTGACTGTATCTGGAGCATTCACTGACTGCAGATCAGTGAGTCCTGTTTTGCTGGGGCATGGCTTCTTAAAAAAGCTGCCCAGTGACTTTCTCTGCTTCTTCTTGGCAGGTAGAGCAGCAGCAGCTCCTCCCTCTGTCTCTGCTCCTTCTGTTCTGTATGAAGCCTGTGAAGTGGATGGCCCTTGGTCTCCCTCCAGAATCTCAGACACCACTCTCATTCTGATGGCCTCAGTCTTGTCTGGCTTGACATATGGGATCATATATTGAAGCGTGGATCAACCAAGGGTGCTATATCAAGCAGCTCATCTGTTCTCTGGTCATGATACTATTCATTGAGATATTCCATGACATGTCTTTATGTCCTTTGTGAGCTGTGTGTTATCATCAGAACCCCTGTTCTGAGGAGGTGAAGCACAGGCTTAAGGAAGGACACCCTCACATATGATTCACCAGAGAGTGAGTGTGTGAACTCCAGAGGTGGCTTTAAGGCCTCGTTCATGGACTCCAGCACATCCATGTCCTGCCAGGTGGGCACTAAGTGCCTGCTTTTCTTCAGAAGTGAGTACCTGAGAGATTGTCTTGCCACATTCAGTGAAAACACTGTCAAAATGAAAGTCCTTTCATTAAGTCAATTAAATGGTGCCAAAAGGCAGAAAGAAATGTATGCATGCCACAACAGCTACATTTAATTGATTTGCATTGAATTACGATACAAGAAAGGTGGCCAAAACAGTGTAATCTAACCAATTAATTTCTACAGACATTTGATGCTCCTTCCCTCAAGAGCACAGGCTACAACTTACCAATAGCTAAGTGTATTGGTATACTCGGCTATTAACTCGGGTATAACTTCGCCTTTATGGTCTTCAGGAAAGAAAGCCGTTTGGAAGGCTTTGCTCTGAAGATTCCAGTCTTCGTCTATAAAGTGAATAGTGAGGCCCATATAAGGCTCAGATGTGCGACTAGACCACATATCAGAAGTAGTGGCGAAGAATGAGACAGTTTGCAGCTGCAGCTCCACCATCTCCCTACACTAAAGCTGAGGAAGTGCAGTCAATGAAAAATGTTTCCTGCCTGGTAGCTTGTATCTGGGGTCAAGGACTCTGATAAGTTTCTTGAATCCCTCATTTTCGACAGTGCTAATGAGAAGTATGTCTTTTGCAATGCAATATTCAGTTGCATTTGTGATGTCTTTGTGTCTTTTGGTTTTTTTGTCATAAGGAAAAGTTGTAAGGTCAAGGAAAAACTGGGCAGTCGCACTGAGCACTGGCCTGGTTCTTGTCGAGGGTCCACTAACAACACTCGTTTGGGACTGCAATTTCTTACTTTCTATGTGTTCTCATGGGTGATATCATTTCAAATGATAAAGCAGGTTTGTGGTGTTGCCTGTCTTTGATGGCACGTGTCTTCGGCACAGTTGGCAGTGCGCGCTGCTTTGTTTTTTGTCAGATTGTAAATAGCTGAATTATCTCCAAACTACAGAAGTTGAGTGACCTTTCTTGTCAACAATGTCTTCGTCCTTCGAGCTGGTCATGGGTACTGCTCTTTCTTCGGTGTCACTCATTTTGCTTATTTTGCTTATTCGATTCTAACTACAAGCCTGTCAGCCACTGTGTCTGTATACAATACCTGAATTTATACCTCTCACCTGTAACATGCATATCTCTCTTCCTCTCCATGACTGGGAGTTCATGGTTCATTTCTCTGCATGCTAGCTAAGCATGATATCTAAGCACCAAAACAAAGTTTTGGCCAAAAGCAGGGTCATCAGCTGAGGTATACGCAGTGGTGATGAAATCATCATAACAATTATTCTATTCTGGGGTTGTCTGCTATTGAATGGCAGTGTCACACCACATCATATTTCAATTGTTGAGCAGGGAGAAGACAAAGGAGCACTTACATCCATATACACTGCTCCATATAGTCCCCCCACCCTGTGCATTCCCCCCTTGTGAGCCAGGTGTGGAGGTGAGTGGGGGAGAAATCCTATTGGAATTGCTGATGCATGTGTTATCAGGACCGCCTCGCCCCGCGCGAATGCTTTGTGTGCGGGTTTGCAGGGGTAAACAGGCACATACATTATATGTAATGTGACACTTGACTTTATGTAATCCAATTTTCCCCACACACCAGCAAGGGCTAGTGACTGGTTTGGAGATTTTCTATGTGCTATCAAGAGCCTGCAGGCAGACAAAGAGGAAAGACAGAAAGAGAGAGAGTGGGAGAGAGAAAAAGGGAGCGAGAGAGAGGGAGAGAGAGAGAGAGAGAGAGAGAGAGAGAGAGAGAGAGAGAACTGCTCCATCACTTAACAATAACAGAAAGTGTTGTAAAATTAAAAATGTAATATTCAGGCTCTTTCCAACTTAAATTAACACCAAAAAATAATGAGGTAACATCACCCATTTGAATTGTAGTTAAATATTGTTTTAGTGCAAATACCCATGGTGTAAGTAGAATAAGGCGCTCCAGCTGTGTAGTTATATGAAAATAAACCACTTCAGGAGTGGGTAATGGCACCTCTATTTCATGCCACTAAAACACTTTGGGAGAAAGAGAGAGAGAGATTTTTCCTTTTATGATTTCAAGCTGTCAGTATACGCTGTGAAGGTTACTTGTCTCACCTCCAGAGCCAGGAATCAGGTAAAGATATTAAGGTATTTTGTCTAGCACCAGGTTCCATGGAGACAGTCAGTACCCTGGGGTTAGAGTAGCTGTGAGGCAGTGTATAAGAGCATTTCCAACATATAATACAAAAAAACTTCACTTTCACAGAAATACAGAGTGTGATATTTACAATTAATCAATAATTCAATCAGATCCGTAATTCAAAAAATGAATCAATAAATTAACCAATTAATCAATCAATTAATCAAATAATATACCAATAAGTCAATCGATCACTCAAACAATTCTTGTTTGAAGCAGAACTCCTACAAATGAAAAACAGAATTATTCATACATACTTCAAATAAGCAATTCAAGTCAGCAGTAGAGGCGATGAGATGTGATCAATCTCAGCTTGACAGGAGAACAGGCTACAGTTGCAACAAGATGTAATAAAATACAGCATTAACTATTTGCTCTTGGGATAGAAAAAATCTAATTGGGATTAGCCCACTGCAGCTGTTTATCTCAGAGGATGGGGAGAATGTGTCCTCCATTAGCTACCATAATTGAACAATCCCTTTCCTCCCCTGCTTGCTGGGTTGCCCTGCTTTGTAGGAAATGAATGTGTGGACATAGAGGAGGACTGCTTGACTGCTCGGGTTAACAGCAGCAATGGAGCTCTCGGAACAGCTGCACTGACGACAGAACCGCACAATGTCGACCTGCAGCCATTTGATCCAGCACTCTCCCACGCTGGTTCACATGCAGATCTGGCCTCTGCTTTGTTACCTTGTATGAGTCCAAACCCAAACGTGGCCTCAGCCATGATTGTCACATTTTCCTCTCAGTCCAGAAACATATTTAAGAGGGTTGAATTTATTTCTCTCACCAATGTGAGCTGGGCAATGGTATAGGTGGGATGCAGCCATGAGAGCATTAAATTAGATACCATTAACTAGGACTGTTTATTTGTATTTAAATCCATGCCCATGGTGCTTAAGACACAACTCACAAACAGAATGCAGCACATGTTTGAATATCGTTATTGGCTGCTGCAGCATTGCTTGAATCCAAGCCATGGCCAACTGATTTGCCTCACCTGGTTTACCAGAGGGAGCTGGAAATGAAGAGCCCAGGACCTACTGTATCTGAAGACTGTGAATCTATTATCTGCCAAATAAAGAAATATAAACAATGGGGAATTGGAGAAGCACAGTATGGCTGTTCTGATTGTAGATTCATTTCCTCTGTCAGACCATTGTCTCACTTTCCAAACACAGTAAATAAATTGATTGGCAGTCCAGGTGGACATCAACCAAGGAATAAACCATTTTTTCATGTTTCGATTTTAGTTTTGTTTGTTGTCAGTCTGGTGCAGCAGTGAGCATTTTTGAAAGCCTGCAAATATTTGGATGGTGGTCCTCTCTTTTGCTGTTTATGTTTGTATGAAGCACAGCCAATATTCTGCTGTATCACAGTTCCTACAATCCTTCTGTTGAAAATAAATATTCAGAAACATTTGTTTGACTGTTTCCCCCTTACTCTGGGCCACTGGGGAACAGAGTACAGGCTAATTATGTAGCCTGATCTAAAATCAGCTTATGCATTGAATTACCAAAGAAGTCTAATGAGTTTATGAAACTTGTGACCTGAACCTGGTTCACTGGAACTTCAAACATAACTTCACTGTACAAACAAGATACATGTCAAAAATGTGAGCAACATAATCAAATGTGAGATGACATAGCAGAGTAGTAGCTTACATTTTCATTACCAAATAAGGTTTTTGGATTGAAATGAATCAAGCTTTTTCATAAACAGTACTTAATAATTACGTGTCACAACTCATGGAGTCTGGCTGCACAATGAGACTGGTTGAGAATCACTGTGTGAAGTGATTCACACAGCACAAAGTAGTTTGAAGAATCACATACAATTCTGTGCTTGTTATAGAAGCAAATATTTTGCATGAACTCTTTAAAAAGTGTGTGAGCAGTACCACATGTGATTCAAGTAACAAGAAGGACTAGTCTTTTTTATGCTGCAGATATGACACCAGTCATATATTACCTAAGCTGTTGGAGGAACCTGAGGTGAACATGTATTGATAAACCTGCACCCAATTGTCAAGGAGAGGTTGCTAGAGAGAGATTTTCCAGGCTAGACAGAGCTAGTTTCTCCCTTGTCAGTGTGGACCTTTGACAATAGACCTGTGGTTAGGACTTCAATTCTGCAAAGAGACTTATACTAGTGTATGTGTTTATCTTGAGGTTATACAAGCTTTCTGAGAAAAGAGAAAAAAAACCTAAAAGCTTTTCAGGGTGAAGTAGGAGTTGGCAGAAGCAAAAACGTATCATATCAGTGTTTGATGGAAAGCCTTGTGAATGCGTCGGTCAGGTTAAGAGCTGCTGTGATTGAATTTTCTGTCCTTGGAAGTTTTTTTCCCAACTCTTAAATCATGCTTAATACATATTTTTAAGATTGCCAAGTGAGAGTTAAGCATTATCTACAAGGTACAAAAGACAGCTGTTTTTGGCAATCACTGCTTTGAGTGTGTTGTTAGCACAGCATCCTGAGCTTAGCCCATACAGCGGAACCCCTCATTGCATGGCCCACATGCGATGAGCTACATCCAACACCATCAACCAGGTTTTCATTCTGGCGAACCAGTTCAGGCGGAATAAGTAAATAAACTCATTCAATCCTGTAGCAGATCGAAGTGATTCAGCAGTGCTTTGGGGGACAGCAGTGCGCCTTGGGAAAAAAAGGCAAGCTCTCAGCGGCTGTCATTACCTGTCACTGGGTCTGCCTTTGTGTGACGGGGGCTGTCAGGGAGGACAGAGTGTAATTATCTGATCGGGGCGAGGAGGTGACTTGATGGCTGGAAGCAAAATCTTCGGAGGAACCTGACAAATGAGCTCACAAACGGACTGAGAGAGAGGATGCCCGGAGAGATGCAAAGGCAAGTCAAGGCGGCATGCCCAAGTACATCCAGATATCATTACTGCATGTCCAGAAGGGGTACAGTCTCAAATGTGCAGTGGGAAGGTGGTTCACTCTAAAAACAATAGAAATAAGACCCTGGTAAAATTCCTCAAAATACACCAGACAAATGCCAGACATTTAAGCAGCATAATATATAGCATAAATGTATAGAATGGAGGAGAAACCTTGTTGTACATTTTATTTTAACATAATTGTTAATTACTCTGTTAATTTGTCTCATAATTTAACAGATTTTAGATGTAGTTCTGTTGTAGGGTGGGTGATCAAATAGTATTTTGAAAGTAATAAAAAAGGATATCTGACGCACTCCAAGCCCGCTTTAAAAAAGAGGACAATCAAACTGCATAGGAGTAGCCCAAAATAAGGAAAGCAGGAGCACTCTGGTAAAAGCGCAAAGCTATTTTCATGGACACGTTTGATAAATCAAATTGGTCGGGTCCATTCCATGGTGCCACTGGCAATAGGAGGTCCTTCACATGGCACAATCTGCAATGGGTGGAGTAATGTGTTAATATCAATTAGAGGGTGTTGGCATGACGTTGCATGTTTCAGCCAATCATAATGAGTGTTACATACAATAAAATCACCTGCACTCAGCGCTGGCAAGAGAACATGGATGAGCTAAGGCAGAGGAAGGTGCATGTCACACTGGAGGAGACGGAGGTTCTTGTTGGTTGCCCGACATCAGCAAATTGTTGGATCTGTATGTGCTCCAGCTTCCTTATTTCGGGCTAGTCCCAGTGAAATTGTCCGGGTAAGGAGTGCTGTTATACAGTATTTTGAACGTGTCAAGGGGGAATATGTACTTTGTGAACTAATCAATTTTTACAAGAGAAGACTGCTTCACTCAGCTCAGAGGCCTATTTGAAGTGTAAATTTCTTTACATTAGATGCAGTTAAGGCCATATCAAGGAAGACCTCTATAGTGATGTGTTTCCATGGAGATGGAATGCCATTGCAGCTATTACCACAGTATTTTTTTAAGCAGCACTGAGATTGTCATTCCTTATTCAAGGGGAACCTAGCCAAGAAATTGACTTCAAGATGCCATTTCAAAGCTTTTTGGTTCGACAGAAATCTGACTATTTTGCATTATCTGCAACCATGAAAGAAACAGTGAGAAGTCAGTGTATCAATTTATCTTAGAAACAGCCCCAGCCACACACGAACTCATGTGAAGCTGAGATGTAGGCAAATTTTGAAGTCTTAAAGTTAATATCCTTCTCTTCACATGCATCAGGTCATGATTAAATTTTCAGATAGCTGAGGTGGAAAACCCCAGCTTCATAAACAGGAAAACACCCATACATTTGTTCTACCCAAGCACTAAGCAGCTGGTTCTAATTTGCACCATAACTCTCCAGGCAGGGAAGGGAAAGGAGCTAATGTGTGTATGGGCAGAACAAAGACGTTGTAGTACTTAATCTTTCTGAAGCTGGGGTTTTACACCTCCATAAGTGATATATAAATGAATAAAGAGAAACTCAGGTTGTACAAAAAGAAAAGGCTTGGAGATCAATCAAGTTCATAAATACAACTAAAATCGAATATTGCAATGTAAGTTTTTAAGAGATACAACAATGGTACCCACATTGCACTTCTGATATTTGTAGACTGAACATTCATAGCTTCAGTGCCTGTACTGAGTAGGATAGGGTGTCGGAACAGTGGAGAGACATTTGCTTTATGGCACTAAATCTTGTTTGTAGGGCATTGTTCCTCTATGTAATATGAGACTAAGCCAGGACGTGCTTTAAAAGCGATAACTTTAAAAATGTTAAGATGTATTCTAAAATCAACTCAGTTGTCTTCACAAAAGAGGCATGGATGGCTGAACAATGCTGTCTGAATAGCTGAATAACATCATTGGTTGCTTACAATATTTGTGACAAAATTTAGCAAAAAGTTTAGCAAGTTCAAGTTTTGCAAAATTATCATCAAACCATCCCATAAAAACGACATACTTGTTCCTATTTATGCCTACATTGCAATTTGCATTTGGCATCTGCTCAGCTGGATAATTTCCAATTGGGTATCCTTGGTCTACTATACTGTGTTCCATATAGTGATGACCTTGTGGGCTTTTCTGGGAATTACTGAGAAACTGCTGTCAGTGGGCAACAACCACATACCTTGCTTGTAATGAAAGCAAACATCCAATAATAAAGTAAATACTGGTCTGGAACACCAGTTTACTTATATATCATTAAATATGAGTGATGTTATTGTAATCCGGCTGTGGAAATCTTATAACTGGCACTTCAGTCTAGAGTACACAGTATCATTTTTGGAATGTTTTAACATGATAATAAACAAACAATCAAACAAACAAATGGTAGGACTAAGATGCCCCAGGATAGATAAATCACCAATTTTGTGAAACAATGAATGTAAATATTAAACTTGGGTGGGGGCAAAAGATGGGGATACTGCCTCAGAAACAAGAAATGATCCTACCTCAAAATCAAGGGAGAAGCACATTTGTGTCTCATGCAGTCCAATGTAAAACATTGCCTTTTCTGCCACTGCACTTTTACAGAAGGTGCTGCTACTGTAACTGCATTTTATTTGTAGCAGCAGCGAGGAAGAGAGAAATCCTTTGCACACATTCACCTGTATACATTTGAAGCATAACAATATTTAACCTCAGGGAAAGGAAAAAAGAGCCACTTGACTAAACATTCAATTTTTTGTGACTTCCTCCTTTTGTAACGATAAGCCCATGACTGTTTCCTAGCTCAATACTAATGAAAAAAATCTCTATGTAATTTCCATCCTGCAGTTAAAAATAACGGTTCATTAAATGTTTTGTGTTGGGAAGCATTTAGTGGTTGTTTTTGGTATTTAAAGTTATATTTCAACAATCGGCAATGATAACCAAAACTAGGATTATTTTTTAAAAATTGAATAAAAACTAAATCAATTGTAAAAGTGACAATTAGTCTGCATCAGCCCTGAAGTTCTGAACTGAGGGAGTTTGACCACATCAGAACCTGAGGATGCAGCTGTCGTGTATTTTCACAGTAGCATTATCAAAATGACTACTCTTTGATAAGCCCCTCAGTGGCCTTAAAGTATAGGGAGTAATGCATAGTGCCTTCAGAATCAGAATATTCTTCTGTTTCTAGCCAGACACCCAGCTAGTTTTTACACTTATAATGCCTTTATTTCTTCCTATGTCATGGGATGGAAAGAGCATGTGCTATTGACACTGATAAATAAGCTCTGTATTTTCTCTCTCTTCCATGTGTTTTGCCTTGGTTTTGGCTTTTTTGGCGTTATAATGTCCTTCCTTGTTGGTGCTGAATCTCTGAGAAACAACAGCTGGAACGTGAAATTATTGAACTGTCAGTTTTCACTGGCTGTTGTCAGCTTGGTTTTGTGAAGGCTGCCTCAAAGCTCAAGCATGGGGAAAATGTTTCTGACCTGCTGGAAATTGCTCATAGTTCATAGGTGCTTGTGAGACCTTCTGTTTTTAGCTGACTATAAAGTACACTTTATAGTCTGCAGAACCAGGAGTGTCAAATTTCAAATTCTTAGTGGATATTTTCATTGATATCTGGGTTCAGTAAGGGAGAAAAACCAGTCAGACGAGTCTGCTTATCTTGGTATTGAACAAGATGGGCTGCAGCACCAGGTAAGGATTTTTAAAATTCTGTGATTTTCTGTATAAAATGTTGTTGGGACCCTCTCAATGACATTTTTTGATAGGTATTATTTTGACATATTTTCCGGTTTAGTTCTGTGGCAGGAACATGCTCATCTATCTGATCTTGAGTTGTGATTTTGTTTCATGTGATACATTGAAATTAGTTAATTTAACTCAGGTCATACATTTCTAAATGTTGTACCTGTTAGGGACAGAAAATTATTCTCCATTAAGCCATTTTTTTTTTTAAATAACTAGCAAGTATGCTGGCAAATCTACTATATTATTTAGGTAGTACAATTTGCAGCTTTGCAGCAGGAAAAGTATTCATTAACTTACTGGATAGCTAGTTGGCTAAGTTGGGGCTTTCACATTTCTTGATTTCTGCTCCTGACTTTTCAGCGGATGGTGCTGTTTGCACAACAGACTCAGTATCTGTCTCTGTGACAAGTAAATTTCCTTTTCTGATTCAGCTTTGGCTTGTAGAGCATCTCAAGAGTATGCTTACGAGCTATATATCTTTTAGGCTAATCAAAAAAGAGTCATTATGCAAATGACTCCAGCTGCAAACAGCCATATTTAAATGAGGGATTTTATGTGTTTAGAAGGAATCTCGACCATGGCCAGTTTTGACAAAAAGGAAGGTTGCTCAGTTAATTACCATAAGCTCATAAGCTTTAAAGGTTACCAAGCCACATTAAAACGCCCAGAATTTATTTGCATAGGCTCCTCCCACTATCTTGCACAGGAAACATAGATGAGCCCAATTTTCCATATGCATCCAAATTAACACATAAAACCCATACAAGTAAACAATCTGTGTTTCATTCTATTTTATGACACAGGATGCTCTTTGCACCTCATACATTGATAATCTTGGATGTTTTTTGTGTGTGAAAAATTATTTTATATACATTAACCTTTAGTAAATCAACTTCTTAATCTATTCAGCTTTAGCAAAAGGATACAAGGTGCTTTGCTAAGGTTTATACATTCATAAAAGGGATTAACAGAGTGAACTACAAAAGATTTTTTGGTTTAGTTTCACTCAGCATAACAAGGAGGCATACAGTGAATTGGAAGGTACATAAATCCTTGCACAGTTTTCACTTGCATCACAGCAGGAACTCCTGACACATTTAAATAGTTATTAATGTCTCTGATCTACACAACCTACTACATGCAGTTAAATACAGAAATATAGGATAACAAGCATAATTAACAAATGAATTAATTTAATAAAATATAGGGATGTCTTGATTGTGTACATTTTCAGACATAGCGGCATATTATGATTAACTAAATTATTTAATCATAATTGTTCAACTATTATTATAAGTTTTGCACTAATATCAGGGAATACATAGAATTATCAATTTGTGGAGTAGATTGGCAGGGCATACAGATAAAACAGAAACCCATGGGACGTGTAAGGTCCAAGGTTGGGGAAATGCTGGATTTCTGGAATGTGAACGACAAGCTTTGATTGGCTGAATGGCCTGTTCTTATTAATATGTATTATGATTAGAAACCTCTGTACTTGGCTCTCATTGAGCAAAATAATGAATCCATCGCAATCACTTGAGATGGAGACTGATATGTCCGTATCTGCTCTTCTAAAAAGAAGCTGAGCCTCATCGCTGTAGCCAAAGCAGCTTGGAAAAATTGCCTAAATTAGGGTAAAGAAAGGCTGAAACTCCACAGTTGCTGTATCCCCCTATCCAGAGCTATAAGTGCACACGAACAGGAAAACTTCTGCCTCTGCATTGTATTTCCAGCACTTGGTTGAAGATATGACATCTTTGGAGCACTTAGCTTCTGAGTAAGATTGGCAGCTGGGTGCAACAAACAATCAGTCTGACAGGAAAGTAATGTAAGATCACAGGGCAGCTCTCAATTTAATGCATTAACGTATATTTCATTTTAACTTTCTGTCTTTTGTTGACCATTCATCAGGTTTGTATAGTGTACTGACTGATAGAGTCACTGGGTGATTGAGTGTCAGTCATTCTCCTCTGTAACCTCATTTCTCCTGTGCATTTCAGATCCTTACTTGGTCCCAAAGGTTAGGGAATTTATTTTGCCGGTAGAAAGAGGTGATGCACAGGAAATTGTGCCTATTATCACTGTAATCTCAATGATAGGGAGGGAATCACAGGTAATATTTTGCATAAGCATTTCAGTTCTTCACAGGATAACCTCTCTCTTTCTCTCATACACACACACACACACACACACACATCATATGTAGACAAAGAGAGGGAGTGATCACCAATTATATGTTCACATTGTACATTCACTGCAATTTCATGCAATGTCTTTTGTCATTAATTCAAATCCCACTGTGTATCATATGACTACACCCCATCACCTCGTCTTCCCTCACCCAGAGTAAAATCTGTAGTGTTTCAGATCAGTGTTACAGACTTGTATATTTCCCCTTATATTACAGTTTTTTGGTTGACATTTCCCATATGTGTATCTTGAAAATAAAAATTAATATTCACTTTTCTTTGAGCATGTTAATTTCCACTTTTTAGCTGCGTATTACTTGCTATTCTGTATCTACATCACTCTCCTGCAGCCTGTGCAGTGAATGCATCTCCTGTCATGATAACCCTGAATGTGTTTCTGTAATAATAATAGATAATAGCTCTCTGCTTGGAGCATTTTCCTATCACACAGCTGAAAAATGCAGGGCAGTTTCTAAAGCACCTAATAGTTTTGCACAGACTTCCTTGTGTAGTGAGCGTTAAAATGTGAAGCACAATCTTATTATCTATGTTGCAGTCAGCATAGTTTTAATAAAGAATAATTTATATTCCATTATGGCCTGAGGTAAACTGCATGAGTGTATTGTTTCTGTTTTTTTTTTAAATTACAAATTAGATATTTTCCAAAAATCAGGCCCCTTACCCATACCTCACTCACATCCTACAAGGCAAGCTTCAACTTTTGAATGAGTGTCCCAACAAATCCATTTTAAAGTGAGCTTTAAATAATTACTTAATTAATAAGTGTGAAATGTCACAGTTGTGCCTTTTACTGTGCCACTACACAGTGGTTGTCTTCCGCATGTTGCATCCAATTGTGAGGGTGGATATAGTTTTGAGTTGTGCTGTATTGGACCGTAGTTAATCTGTGATCTGTACGGATTCCCCCCCCCACGGTTCGGCATGCATTCAAACTGGGGATTAATTGCAAAGTTTAAGCATAATAGTGTAAATAACTGCTGCTGTTACTTTTTAAATGAATGATTCCCTAAATCTCGATGCAGAGTGTAGTGTTACGAACGCAAATATACATCCGTCATATTGTAATTTAAAAAATGTATTGACTAACCGGATTATATTCTGGAGCATCCAACTGAACATGCACGTTAGTCTCATTTCTGACGTGAATAACGTCACACAGCATATCAGTGCATCAGTCTCTGATCTCTAACACAATTGTGCCATTACAACACACAGAGTTGCAGTGAAAACATACAGACAAAGCTGTTGTGTGTTCATGTGAACAGGGCAGATAAAAAGCAGTTGACAGTGACAATCATGGCTGCGGAAGGAGCAGGAGAACTTGAAAAGGCTCCCGTATCATTTATGTTGCATCTATGGGAGCATTTTGGTTTCCCTGTGAAACATACTTTACATTACATTACATTACAGTCATTTAGCCGATGCTTTTATCCAAAGCACCTTACAGTTGATTAAGGTAACCAAGGGCAAATCCCCCCTGTGTGTGTGTGTGTGTGTGTGTGTATATATCAAATCCCCCCCTATATAAACTAATGATGGAAGAAGGGTGGTGGACAAAACCATTATGTTATGTAGGCATGTAGGAAAAGGTATGTAGGAATAGCAAAGTAATATTTATCTCCCTTTTTTTGCTGATCCGAAAAATTAAAAACTGAGTTACGATCCAAACTGTGAGTTTTGTGATATGTTGCTCCCGAAGTTTTGAGCCTGGGCTGGGCACATTTCCCTGGTTGAGGGTGTCTCTTTGGCAGATAGATCATGGAATATGATGTTCCCTCACTTTCCTTGTTCGTGATTATTGTCTTGTGTTCCATGGAAACTTCACAACTGACATATTTGTTTGTTTTGCTAAGGAAACAGGATGTGTGTGTATGTGTAGTGAGGCAGGCAGTCCATGATAGCCCACCTAAATTGCAGGGGGTCCATGAAGCACTCCTGTTACTGGCAGGGCATCTCTTTCATGTTCCTTTTCTCAGCATGTTCCCATGCCACCAGTTAGAGTTGGAGAGGTCATACCTAAACTGCTGACCCTGACAGTGTAATAGGCCAGTAGCAATCCCTTCTGTGGTATTTAGCCCATACCACAGGAACCAGCAGAGAGCTTTGTCTGCTTGGGACAGCTTTGTAATGGTACCTGACTGGAAGTAACACACAGCACATTAGAGTGCAATAAGGCCATTGACCCAATGTGGCCAGGAGAATCGTAAACCTCATGAAACCATACATTTTATCCTCAAAGAGCATTTGTTATAATTCAAATCAATTATAATAGACCTTGATTATGGCCCTATATTGTTACCTTGTTAATTTTCTCCATTATGTGGAACGTGCCTTGAAAAACAAATATAAAACAGAAGCTTGCAGGGCTAAGGCCACAGTCAGTGAAAATGAGTACAAGATGAGTGCAAGATGGATCCTGTAGCCACCTTTACTTTGCCATTATCCCATTCAGCAACACTGTGTCCCCTCTCTACGATGTCCTCCTTCAGTTCTGTAGAACACAGTCTAGTATGCATGTCCTTGGCAGTGCAGTGCAGTCCACTGGCTAGGTGTGCAGCCACCTCATGTAAGCATTGCATTCCAAACCATTGGGAAAGTCACTGCATCAGGAGCTTTAGATATACATACCATCCCGGAGGCATGATGTCAGTATTCTACACTTTATGAGAAATGGTGGACAGCAAAAGCTATTTCATGCTATGTTCTATGGAGGTCAGCGAAAAGAACCAGAGGGCACAGGTACAAATAGTTTTAAATTACATCTCACTTTGACATATGAAAGTACAGTGAAGGAAAGACCTGCTGGAGACAGCAGTGAATACAAAGAGTCACTGGGGATGACAGGCAAATGGTGGACAGTTGTGAACTGAATGCACTTTCTCAAGTTCTTACATGTTTCCATGGGAGACAGACACACATCCTACACCTCATGCTTTGAAGTTACATGTAACTACAACTAATAACTTGAGTGAAAGTAAATAAGTGTGAGGTCAAAAACTTCTCAAGTTGTTTTTCTTTTCACCATTCATAAAGTGCTGGTAATGGAACTATCTGGTGATTAACAATGGCAGTTACATGAACCACTCAGGGACTCAGACGGAGAAGATATTCCACCTTGAACCACCCCATGATCACCACAGTCCTGTAGAAAGTATGTTTTGTGTGATGTCATAATTGACCATTTCACCATTTAAATATTACTTTCTAAAGTCAGAGTAACTGTAAGTCAGAGTTAGTTTACAGTAAGCTGGTAAGCATGAGAAAACTGATTAAGATGCATCACTTATTCCTGTCATAGCCAAAACACTGACGTATTTAAATAATAAGGATTTTTTCCATAATATGCGCAAGGTTCTTTTCCTGAGTAACAGGCAGGCTAATAACAGGTCCTTTTGAAGAAGTGTGAAAAACCTCACAGACAAATTATCATACAGCATCAAATGGGCATCTTAAGAGTATTACTAATCATTGTCCCCATTGTTCCCAATCCTACACATTGACTTCACACCAGGCAAGCTGGTTTGGTTTGCTGTTTTTTTGGTGTTGTTGCTGCACTCCAGCTGCAGAAAAGGAGAGCTAACAGTGAGAATGAGTTTCTGTTGGTTCATGGTAAATGTTGAAAAGGTGAACAGACCATTAACTGCAGAAAAGTACAATGTCTTCAAAAGGTGACTTAAGTAAATGTTCTACATGTAACTCATTAATATTCAATTCTGGAGATTGGAAGTGGGATTTGATCTTCATGGGATCTGCCTGGTCTCTAAAAACATATCCAGACCCACAGGTGAGTGATCAATCAGCAGTGACCAGGCTAAGCCATTCTCTTCCTCCCAGACAGTTTCCTACGTTGTATGTAACACTACAGTAAATTTGCCCAGTCAACACCAAAGGATACACTTATCTTGCAGTATTTCTCACTTCTCACATGACCGCCCCCAACCAGGTCAGAACAGAGCTGGCTACTGCTCTCAGAATTCGGCATTGTTATGGCTCCAGGCCTTTGCTGTGCAGGGCCGTATCATGAAAATCCTATTTCCGCTGGTCCACCTCTGTGGTAGGTGAGCCACAGAGTGTGGAGAATCAGAAGTGGGTCTGTCATGTGAAATTTGATCTGCCTACGAAAGTTGATGCAGCCTGACGCAACAATGGGTTCTGAACTGCTGAACAGCGTTTTAATAGCTATGCATTTCTCTGAAGCAAACATTTCCGTCCACTTTTCCAGTTGGTTTTTTTTAACGTTTTCTTTTCTTAACATTGAAAGACAGCTACCGTTTTACATTGTTAACAGCTACCGATTACCTCCACATATGTATTTAAGGTTTGTGCTGTAGCTTGATCTTTGGTAGCCAAAGATTAAACTAGCTATTGGTAGCTAGCAATAATGCAGTCAAGGCAACATTGTCAGGCACAACTTTGTAACTTGTCAGATCCAATCGTATTAGACACCAGCTTCAGTGTTGAAAAATTACCATCATATTCAGTACATCCCCTTAAAGGATAAAAATCTTCAAAAAGGGCACTAATATTATTTAACCCCACTCTCTTCTTGAGGTAAACTCCTCTGAATTATCGTCTTGCAAAACCGTGAGCAATTTAATCTCCCAACATTCTAAACGTTAGGTCATCGCTGCATCGTCATAGCAACAGACGCTATGTCAGCTGTTCAGCACCCATTGTTGCGTCAGGCCAGATCGATTTTTGCAGGTGGATCAAATTTCACATGACAGCTACATTGCAAATTTCCTTGTGTCAGCAGCATGTTCGGCAGACCACAGATACAGTTAGGAGTTTTGCCTTAAGCCCTGATCAATTGACCCAAATTGTGCATGCTTATGCTGTAAAATGCTACATCCACAATGTTGGTCGCTCTACATTGGTAGCATCTCCTAGTGCAGAAAAAATAGAGATGAAATGCAGTAGGTAAGATCATAGGAATACATGAAAAACGGTTGGAGGAGAAGGGTAGAGGACGCAAAACAAACAGGGTCAGAGAGAAAGATCAGAACTTTTCTTTTGTAAGACAATATATTTATTCACCACATATGAATTGCAGCTTTCAAAATACAAATAAAGCCCTACTTAGATTTACTGCAGTAGATATGATTACACCATAGATATTTCTTGCACATTTGGACAGCTGTTATATGCATTTAGAGGACAAATGAGTTTTCTTGATAATGTTAAAAGTGTTGATACAGACAACAGGGATTCAGTAGATTAAGCTACATTGCATTTGAAAAGGAGCACTAGATTCACCTGGTTTTTGGTTCTGTACAGCCGTGTGTGTTGAAGTAGTACTTGCCTCAAATCTCAATTTAATAAGAGGCAGACTTGAAAGCATCTCAGGGGAGACCTTAACTGTAAAGGAAGAGCAGGAGAAGGAGACACATTGCACTCATCCTCAAGTGGAAACATAGAGAACTGGGAGCCAAAATGAAGTATCTGAGACCCATCTGCTGGCTTCAGTCAGGTTTTGGAGTGGCCAGGAGGGAGAGGACGAGGCCTGCACTTGGCTTAAGGATGCTGCGAGTCACCAAAATAAGGCTTCTGGAGAATCAGCCTCTTGAGGTTTGCTTTGTGGTGTAGGCGTTTGGCTGCTGGGCCTATTTCCAGAACACTGCTGGTTCAAATCCCTCTTGGGATTACTTCTCTGCTATGCCACATTTGAGCACAGTATTTATTTTTCATTCATTCAGGTAATTTCCTGTGGGATTGGCTTTGATTAGTCATTGGATAGGACACCTCCTAAGAAAACCAGGTTGGTGGTAATCAGTGGGCTGCTAAGGAGCTGTCTTCCCTATGGGAAGCCCACAATGGTGATACTGTTCCAGTGGAGATTTCATCTTTTAGATGAGGTTTTCAACCCAGCCTCTGACTCACTGCAGACAGTGTATATCATAATATATAATGCAAAGGATGGAAAAATCATGGATGATAACCTCCACTGTCTTGGTTTAATTCCCTATGTGAAATCTCAAGACAAAATATTCTCAATTATAAAGTAGTTAGACAATAAAAACAAGTTAGGTTTAGATAACATGTTTAGATTCCAAACATCACAGGATATTTCACAAACATTAACACGGTTAATACATTTCTACCTGAAAGGCTTTTGCAAGAGATTTTCATTGCTAGGAAAAAGTCCTGAAACACAAGCTTAATTGGCCCTTAATCCCTCCCAGTGCAGAAAAAGTCTAGCTTTCTTTGAGGAAGGACAGTCATGATTGTTTAAAGGTTTTGGCAATGATGAAATGCTGGCTTCACATTCATTACTTGTTTGTGGCATGTGGCTGCTTTTGGCTTCTGAATGATAATAAGAGAAATAAAGCAATGTACCCTTCCACTAAGACAAACGGTTGTCCCCAGGTGGCAGGGCTTGTGTGTGCTGTTATGGCAGAGATAGTGAGAAATTAAATCTTTTTAATGTTGTGTAATTTGCGTATTTGCTGATCCAGGCAGATAGTTCTGGGCCTGTGCAAGTCTTCCATGAGGCCAGAACCAGTCCTCCTCCATAGTCCCCAAGACTCATTTTCATTCCAGAGGAAACTGTCTTACCATTAATTACTTATGAATTACTTGTCCCTTACTGAGTGTGCATGTGTGTGGGGTTTTTTTAATAAAAAAAAAGTTGTGTGTGTCTTATCTTGATGAATTATTCATTTTGCATTTCATTTTGCATATTCAAATTTTGGCAGTTAAATTTTAGGTTTACTAATTGAAACAAGTTACATTTAGGCAGTTAAATTTTGGATTTTTTTTTTTTAATTTCCATACTTGTGACAGCAGGGATGGTGTGGGAGGGGGTGTGGTCTGTGTGCAGAACACTGGAAATTTAACAAAGAAATATGATGTATGCCTCTTCTGAGTAAATACTAGCCAATCAATTTGACTGTCATCAACAACTCCTCCAATACCCACTGCCCACAGTTATTATATTTAGTTGTGACCCTTCTGGCCCCCTGTTTGCCCCAGTGCAGTGGATCAGTGTGCTATTCAATAATTTCAGAGACATTAACCTCCCTCACCTAGCCTCGTCTAAATCTCATGCTGAGAAACTGTCCTGTCCAGTCCATAAAAAACACTTTTTTGATTTATTTAATTTTTGTTCTCTGAAACTTACCAGCTTTGATGTCCGGGCACACCAAAGCACTAAACTACAAGGGTTTTCGAATGTAAATGAGAAATAACATAAGGCAGCTGATACCCCTCCAACATTCTGGCAGCTCTCCAAAGAAAGGCTTACTTTATAAACCAAATGGCAAGATCCCACTTAGAGAGACAAATGAGGGCAAACAAGCCTGGAGCAGAGTAAACTCCAGGAGATGAGGCTGGGATTACAGTAAGGATCCGTTGTTTGTGCTGGGAGTGTGTGTGACAACAGGGAGCCGATAGTCTTCCCTGCTGTATGGAGGTAGAGCCTAGATGTAATTGAGAGGTACCTTTGAAACCACCCCACAAAGCTTCATTCTCACTATCATGTAGCTCAAAACTGCAGTCATTTAGATTGTCAAAGGCCATCTTCCCTCCACCCGGTACTCTACAATATACTCCCAGTATTGCAACCTAATTACAAGCAGGAATCCTGTCTTGGAATTTTGCCAGTTTTGTCTGATCTTAATTAGTTCACTTCCTGCTGTGATGGTAGTGATAAGTGCAGTAATGCTTTAATTATTTTTATTATTATTATTATTAATCCTGTTTTCATGTAGTACATCATAGCACATATGCTATGATGTCATTTGCTATGTTATGCCTGCTGAGACCATGGGTAGAGTGCTGTACATGTTAATTTCAAAGGGTGGTGTACAGACAATTGTGTTGGTCCTTCTGTTCGGTGCTGATCATATTTTCATGCTGTCCACATTGATACTACATGAAAAAGGAGATCAAACACCTAATGTAAGGTAAACAAATGCAGATCAACATAAATATCAAAATATCTGCAAAACATTCTGTTTTTCTGGTGCAGAAACAGTAAGGGAGCATGTGATTCATATAGGCAGTTTGTTTGCTCCAAACACCAATCATGCCATGAAAAATTGCATGTGCAAAAATTTTAACATGTGCTCATGGGTCTGATAAATTTGACTCATAGTGTAAATGATGTTGAAATTTAAAATGAATTGTGGAATAATATGAAGTTATATGATATTACTCAGTATCAACAATATCCAAACTGTACTGCATATGTAGTAGTGTATATACATATATTACTTATACATACTGTATAGTCATGTATGCACTGTGCCACAGTTAACTTTAAAAAGTTTTTTGTAGCTTTTTTCATTGTTGACATTGCCTCTTTGATGAAGCACCATTATTTAATGTGAAATTACCCTTTTCATTAAAAAGTATGGAAATTATATAAGTCCTGTCCACATGAATAAAAGGCATGACTATGTAACTATATGGCCACCCTATTTACTTACATGTCAATGAGAATTGTGAGAGCTTGTAATTGTTCCTTTTGACTAAGTAATATGGTACTGCATGAATACCCAGAGGACCCCACAGAGGCTACACATGGTTTAAAAATAGGTATTTGTCTTTAGTACCTCTTTACCTTAAGCACCAGTTTCACTGAAAACTGCCTATCACAGTACATAATTTATTCATACACACATTCTTTCACTACATGCTTGTAGTAATATGAATAGGTAGTAATATGAAAGAAAAAACATGTGATGTTGGTGTGGTTGATTAAAAAGAGAGAATAAATGATAGAGAGCTTCACTGAATTAATGAAACCTGAAAGTGTTGCTTCCATTAACTTTATTACACTGTTTTTTATGGATAAAAAATTTAAGATAGATAGAGCATCCATGAACATTTATATATTATCAGTTTCAAATTCTGTATAAAAAAAAAACAACTATTTTGGTTGGAAGAAATGTTTTATTAGACAAGTGTTGTGAGTATATATGCAACTCATCAGTAGCACAAGTAACTATTTACCAAAATAAATATTGAATTATCAACATTAATGAAGTGTTAGTGATATGTGCAATGTTTCATGAATATTCAAAGGTCACACACTTAATGTGACAAAAGGTAAGATGTATAATCAATGCTTCTATGAAATACAGAAGCAAAATAACAGCAGTCATATACAAGTTTTAAATCATCACAAGTTCAATTCATTCGATAATTTTCATTCATGCAACACTGCTAATCAAATGTTATAGGGATAAATCAAAACAGCATTTATCCTAGGGCGAGAAATGTACATTTTTCTAATGGATGTTGTTCTTGTGAAAAAAATGCTATAGTATTTTGGGACATTTTATGGGCAGTTTTATCAAATGTTGAGAAAAGCATTGGTTCTTTTGAGCAGCAAGACAGACATGTATTCTGTGATAATGTTTGGGTTGCTGTCACTGAAGTCTACACACAAAGTCTCTTCCCTAGACTGATTGGTGATCGGAGTAGGAGTAGGAATTATTTTCATGTTTTGCTATATAATATGTGATGTTAAATTGTTTCACTGATTCAAACATTTAAAAATTGTGTTAAACTTTTTTGTACAGTTGATTTTTCTTGGTAGTTACTCACAATACATGAATATTAACTGTTCTGTTTATTCAATAAAATATGTTAATGTATAAAATATTTAAAAATATGAAAAATAAAAAAAAATGATTTTTTTAAAATAACCTAACTCTATGTATCTACTATAGCTTCAATATGAAACACAGGTGTGTCCTTGCAGTGGAATTAGACCAGCTTCAAAATGTAACTTCTTTTTATTTATTGTTTCCATTGTTTTCCCTATCTTCTGTATAAACCAGTGTTTATGAAATGGGGGGCCTTAATTTTGTAGGGGTGTGAGTGAGATCAGGCAGATCACCAGGTTAGTGTTGATTGATGTGGTCATGTTACTCCCTACGGCCTGTACATGTTAATTCCTTTAGCTAGATATCAAATCTTTACTCTTTCAGGATAATGTACTGTTCTTCTGTGGGTTTGTGATGCCAAGTTATTGGGAAAAGGACAATACTCTGAATCACAGCTTTGTCTTCTTGGTAACTGAAACTAGGAGCAAGAGTAATTGTGGCATTGCCAAAAATTATCTGTCATTTTATGTGAAATACAGCCATTTTGATACTTGCTGGCATCATATAACCAAAATTGGGTCACAATTAAATCTGTGAAGTCTCATGTGAATCTCTTTGGTAAAAAAAATCTATGGAAACAAAAAACATCTGAGGAAGATTTCCATGAAACTGGGTGGGTACATTACCCTGTGCATGGGATAATGAGTGTTTATGTAAAGTTGTAAGTTCTAAGATAGATTCAGCTATGACTGAGATATGAAACTGAAAAATTGCATTCAGTGGAAATATTACTCTTCACTAAACTTACAATGATCACATCAAACTTAATCCATTCCTTATATGTTCAATTTCATATTTCATAATTAATGTTAGCACATTACTTTTTCATAGCAGACTGTTTCTGTAGATATACATTTGAGTAATAGCAGTCTGAAATCACTTGGCTATTCTCATTGCATTGCAGTTTGGTTTGTAATGATTGAAGGGAATAATGTTGGCCCATACTGTGAAAGAGGTCAGCACACAGCACAAGCATGAAAAGAAAACCAATACAATAAGCCCACACTCTTCTGTTTTCTTCTCCCAGGGTAACAAAGGGAAGGTTTGTACTTACCCTTGATCAACACTAATAAAACGCACCAACCCAGCACAGCACCATTAGTGTAATGCTTCCTACACAGTTTACCAGAGTAAAAAAATAATAAAAATAAATGTAACTTACAGATAGACAGAGAGAGAGAGAGAAATAGAGAGATGTGTTTGAGATCATTTGTTTGCAGCAAACAATAATGAATGTTAAAATACTCATCAGTTCTTCCATGGTTCATTCCCTTGAAAAACACACTCTTTCATACACACCACGCACACACACACACACACACACACACATACACACATCTGTGCAACTGTGATCGATGAGTGAGAAGCTCCTTTCTCCTTACGCTGTTGCTTCCTCATGTCTCATTAGAAAATGACATCCCGGGTTGTATCATGAGCGATAGTTTTTTCTTTAATAGAAATGTACATATCCTTTGCCCATACATTCTCCCCAGTGAAAATCTCCCCTGTAATTTGCAATAGCAATTACTATTCTCTAACAAGTCAGAGGTAAAGAATCTTTCCTTGCTATTTTATTTCCCCTTGCGAGAAGCATTATTCTTGAGGTAACACTCCTGATGTGGAGAGTTTTAAGGCTGGCTTTCAAAATGCTGCATCTGCCTCCATATCCAAGACGTAATTGGAAGGAAGTTGCAGAGACTGAAGGGCACACCTTCTGATCTGTCTCTCTCTCCCTCTGTGTCTGAGAAATGCATCTGATGGGCCATGGAACTACCCAGTGAAAAGGAACGCTGAAACATTCTCCACAGTCATTGGCATCATTTGTCAGAAGGTTTTGGCAGGAAGCCTGTGTCGTGAAGTAAAATTGTGTTTATTATTTGATTATCTTTCTTCTTATAGTTCTTCCCTTTGAATGTCGGCCTTTGAATGCCTGGAATTAGTGTCATACATGGCATCTGAACACAGTGACTTTGCCCTCCGCAGGTTAAGTGTTGGGCAATACCTGTTAACACTAATGTTGAATACTTCCTGCTAACTCATTGGCATTGATGCTGAATCCCAGCTCTACATGGAAAGTATTTACAGCACTCCAGAGGCATTCATTCTTATATTGTATTTAAATTCCCAACTAAGATTCCTGAAGTTTTTTTTTTTTTTTTTTTTTTCACAAAATTCAAAAAGTGTTAAAAAATTTTATTTTGTTGCAAATTGGCATCATGATTGGCAACTGATCCTTAAAAAATCTTATAGCAGTTAATTGCAATCTGATAAATCATATTAAAATTGATTAAAATATAATAAAGATAACATTTCTACATTCACCATAATTGCTCTGCTACTCAGATTGCACAATATTATTTTTAAAATACACTTACCCATCATGCCTTTGTCTAATCAGCTTTCACAGCTAAGATGTATAATTTTAGAATGAGGTAAAGTTGCTTCGAGGAAACTACAGCCATCGATTTTGGTAGTGAGTGTGTCCTTTTCCTGGGAATAATTAGCATTATTCCAGTTCCTATATCGGTCCTCCTGCATTTGCAAGTTTGGCATGGCTGAATAAGTCAAGTCAGAATGTGCATAAGTACTTTCATGTAGATAATAGGTTTAAAAAGCACTGAATTCTCCTATGTCAGAATCCCCCCACCCCCCTTGTCCGTGGGTCACACAAAAGTATCCTTCATGGTCCTGGTCTTCTGTGGTAATGGCAACCCTGAGAATAATTCCATAGTATGTGTCAACCAACCACTTTGTTTTGGATGTTAAATTCCAGTTTTATTGAAGGTATTATTTTTACAAAGAAATATTTGTGTAATTATCTTTTGGAGGAATTTAATCAAATTCAAACAGGGCTTTTGTTGTGGAAATGAAAAATACATTACAGTATCGATCACCCCTCTTCATCAATCCATTGTGAATGTTGTGTTTGTAAATGCAAGAATAAATCATAAATATAGTCGAAATCAAAAACGCTCTTGAGTGTTCACTCATCTGACATTTCCTCTAATTAGTCTGTGGCATACAGTCTTCAGTAGAGATTTGTGTTCTGATTCAAAGGGACAATGTCGTGTAAATTCTAGAATATAAAATGTCCAATTCAAGGGAAAATATTTTCAATGTGAAATATACAGATTAGAACTGAGGCATGCACATATAATATTAAACCATTTATTTTGACTAGAAATTTAATACCAAGCCCATGCAGTTACAGAAATGAGACTTCAAATGGCAGACTCTTAACTTGGAGTTTGATGAACCTGTAATTACAGTCAAAACAAGGCTTTAAATCTCAATAAATGTGTGCGCCGCACCCTATTGTTTACCTTTAGATCTGTTACACCAGCTTGGCTGTGAATTCAGCATGCATTCTAATGAGGGATGAATTAAATCCATGAACCTCACTTCTACCAAGAGTGGCTACTAAAAACATGAGCAATGTTAAAAGTTATCCAAGAGTCATAATTTTGATACATGGAATTGCTTACACCTGGGTCACAGCTTATATTGCATTCATCGTTTGTATACATTTTGTAAGTGTACAAAACAATTGAGATGTGCCTTTATTTAAATTTGATATATTTTCTGAGTTTCAAGGTAGGAATCAACACTTGTCTGAAGTTTGCCACAAAGCCCCCAGATAATCCTTATGAGTTATGGAAAAATGTTGTATGGACAGAGGACAGAGTTTGCTGACATTTCCCATTTATGTCTGGCAGAATACAACCCCTTAACTCACAAGTTTTGAATCACAAGGATCATGCAGGTTTTTTAATACCTTATTTATTACATTGCTATAACCTCATACTAACAGTCAGGCATGGTGGTGGTATTTCAATGCAATGGGGATATTTTGCTGCAACAGGACCTGGAAACTTGCCATCATTTTGTGATCCATGAATTATTCTCTGTATCAGAGAATTCTATAACAAAATGTAAGGCTAGTCACTCAGCAGTCAGTGATCCAGAATCTTCATCAGAATGCTTGAATAACAAGATTTTTCTTGTCAATCACAAATCTCATTGTACCTGTGTCAATAGGGGAGCAAGTCAGCATGTTTTATATATTTTATGTATGACATGAACAACTTAATTAACTAATTAACTAACTACCCATTAATAAACTAATCAAATCAATTGACAATAATAATTCAATAATTAATAGTTAATGTGCAATCACAACTGGAAAAAAATGCATGCTGGAATGTGACAGAATCAAGTTCAGATTACTGTTCAGATTACAATTTTTTTGAGTTCAGAGCACAATGATAAAATGGCACATCCATTTGATTTGTCAGGAAATGAGATATATCACATAAAGATATTAGTGATAGTAGTAATGTTAACTTACGTAAAAATAAAGTTAGGTGAAAAAACATTAGGATTAAGTAAAGTGCAATGCAGTTTTATTGTCATCATAGTTTCCATATCCTTTTTGTCATAGTAGGCCGGATATAAATGTTTTAAAGATGGCTTTTATTTTCAGCCAGGTGCTTATATTGCACTTCATCTTTTATGACATTTATACCTTATTTATTTAACCTCACTTGACAGACCTTCTTCGTCTGCTAATGATGTGATTGTGCCTCTCCCCACACAGAAAGACTGTCTGGCAGTATAGCAAACAGTGCGGATAAATATCAGGTGGCTTAGTTTAGTCTGGAGTCTGGGGCATATTGAAACAGAGAGCTGGAAGCGGAAACATCCGTCCAGTCTGTCATGGACAGCAGCTGAATATCTCAATTAATCCATTTTAGGTTGAATATTTCCTGAGTTAAAGATGTTTGTTTCAAAGTGGTTTGAATGTCACAATAGGGTTTTTATAGAAACATTAAACACTGCAGCATCTGTTTTCATTCACATTTTTACCATTCAGAAAACATCTACTCAATCTCTGCAGACACTATGACCTATTTTGCTAGCTTTTAGGTATTAATCTACTCATGTGAACATCAAACAGATGGGGCAAACAAGCAAATCCCCCATCACCCAACAATTTTGTGTGGATAATCTATATTTCATTTCATTCAGATGCAAATCATTCTGTAATATTTAAAATTGACTATTGAAATGGAATGTGCAGTCAATTAAGAACTGTTGAGAAGGGACATGTAAATAAATGTCTCCAACAGTTCTACTGTAATTGGTATAGATATTTGTGGAAGCAGCAGGACAGATGGTAATCTGCTATCTGATAGCATTAGAAAAAACACTGTGGCAGAGTTGAAATCCATAAGAAAAAATCTGTTTAATAGCCATTGGAAATAAAAATAAGAGTGGGACAAAAGAGTCAGGTATGGCAGAAATTCAATGAGCTCCTCAAAGATAATGAAAAAATTATTGGCTACGCATCTTGCATTGATTCTGAGATGCTGGATGCAGAATATTTTAGCTGTGATTTCAGCTATTTTATTATTAAGTTGGCCAGTAAACAGGAGTAGAACTGGCTGCCTAAGGGCTGTCTGTGTTAATATACACTATGACTGGATATGCTGCTTTGTTTCAAGGAGAGAAAGAAACGTCACATTTCAAGTAATATGTATGTGTCTTTGAGTAATGTAGATTGTACAGTGATTGCATGTGCATTTTAAAATGGATTGGGTTTGGTGGGGCAAGGTATTTTTACTGCATCACATTTGGTAAGGTAGCCATTTCCATATTATGTCTCTTGAACAACTTCCTATAGAGTCTAAATGTGGCTACCTTTGAAAAGACTACTGTGCTGTTGATAAAAATGGTGTTAGAACACACTCCCACACATACCCACACAAATGCTGCTGTTACGGAAAACCCTCTACCTTCACTAATATATGGTTATTTTGGTTGAATTCTTTGGAAAAGTTTTTCATTGCTTTAGCAATGCCAATGTATTGTAACGGTTACTTCTGAGCTGTGAATTCTACATTTTCCAGTGAGATTATTGCTTACTACCACAAAAAGGGTCATACTATGCCAAACCTCCACTTTTCTCTGTTGGGATAAAATGTTCACAATTAATTAAACTGCTATCTAAATGGTAAACAAGATACCAAGTTAATATTCTATGGCATTAATTGAATATGTAGCTGAATATCACAGAACATTGCAGATTTTTCTGCAAGAGGTATTTATGACCTGGCCATAGAAGTTGGAGGAGGAGGGGAAGAGGGCCAGAGAGAGAATGTTTGGTGAAGTGGGGAGAGAAGAGAAAGTTCTAAGTTTTAAAACTATTAAAACTAAACTGTTATGCTTAAACAAATGAAGCAATCCTCCTTAACAAACCTTTTACAAGCGTGCCACCATTACATTACTGTCTCTTTAAAAAAAGTTTGAAAAAAGATGCAAACACAAGAAAAGGAATTGCTTAATAGTCCATAAGGCTGGGTTGAAGAGAAAGGTGACATTTCTCTTCAAGCAGTTGCATTTATTTGAAGGTAAATATATTTAACTTTGTTAGAAAGAGAACTGATAAGAACATGTATGAATATGCCACCTTCTTGAATCATCTTAAAGCTGTACACGGAGACAAATATAGACACTGTTATATTGCTTTTCCTTTAGAATAGATTCTCTTAACCTTTAAAGACATCATTTAATGGTTGCCATGGGAGCTGTCAATCACTTATTGGAAGCAATCAAAATGTTATCTCTCAATGGATAGACTGGTTCACATGATAACTGGATCACATCCGCCATTGATTGCACATGACTGCTCAGCCCATTTATTGGTTCATGGATACCTTACTTTCCCTTCAATACTGTGTGGCTGGAGTACATTTGCACTGTAATGATTTGCCATTGGAATGTGTCAGGCTACTTTACTGTTGATTCCTTTCTGGGTGTAAACATTAACAGATGGTCTTTATGTAAATCTTGCAGACATGTATGATTCACTCCAAAGGAAATCAAATCTACATAGCCAAATGCATTAATCAAAGCTTTAATGATCTGAACAGTTTGTGAAAGTGGTGCCTGGTGATTTCTTGATATCATTCTTCTCACAAACAGCTTTAAAATATTTGTCGGTGTCTTTGATAGCAGCTGAGGAGTACAACTACATGTCACATAGCCAATGTTACACCCCTCTGATCCTGAATCTGCTACACAAGCCTCAGTCTAAATCTCATGTATTTCAAGCAAAGAGTTGAGACTGACCCATAGTCTACTACAGGGTTGGAACCAGGCTGGCTCATTACTCTAACTAGCTGTAATGGCAACATAATAACTAACTATGTTGAACCAGTTTCAGCTGTCATGCAGCTTGAGACTAAGGGCCAGATTTACTAAGGTATAGTTCCAGCACATAAACATCCGCTAACGACCAATTTACCAAGACTTGTTCTAATTATGCAATCAAAAATTAAATGCCCTCATGCTGCAATTTTTACTGTGAGAGACGCCTATAAAAAGGCAATATATGGCATGCTTACTTATTGAGATAACAAGGTGCTCCAAGATGGATATGGAGCAGCCAGGCGCAAGTTGAGAGGGAACCACAAGAAAAATAAAACTTCTATTTACTGATCAGGTAATAGATATAACAGGTAGCAAGGCACAGCTTCATAATGCCGCATTGCAGTATATAAATTAAACCCCAACCGAGAGGCGTACGTTTTGGAATGACATCATGTTCAAAATGAATTTACTAGGTAAAGAGTAAAAAAAGAATATATAGGAAGTAAAGAAAACAGAAAATGACATGAGGTTAGGTGGCATACAAAAAGCTACAACATAATAAGGCCAAAAACACACTGTGGTGGTCTAACAACAGAACAACAGATAAAAGGTTATTACAGCATGGCTACTACATTCTGCTTGTTCCATCCTCTCACTTTCTGGAGAGAGAGCTACAACTGAAAATAAAGCTGCCATGACGTGAACCGCTGTACCTTGCTACAACATTTCAGATTATTTACTTAGCATCACAACCTGTACATTCATGAGATATGTGTTTTTTTTTTTATTATGAACACTTGTTCGTTGTATGATGAGACAACCCACCTGTAAGCCATGCAACTGTACTGAAAAGGTTCGGACATAAGGACATGTAGTTCATAGGATCACTACAGCCGACAGAGTATTTGATCTTTGTGTGCAAGTGGCTCAGGTTCCTTCAGTAGTGCAATTATACCATGAATGTGTACCCTGTGTAATATCACATCAGTATTTGCTGCTAGTTTAACTATAAGAGGGTAACTCTTGGACGGCGCAAAATTTACCGCCTGGTTTCAGAAGTCGTAAAAATTCCCATGCTAAGACAGGAGTCGCAGTTACTGAAAGGTGGAATAAATTCGACGGAATAGTTAATTGGCCTCATCTGCAAAATCTCCACCCTGTATTAGTGCCTTTACCCCAGATATACATATGCATGAACATATTTTACTTTGTATCAAGTGGAAAGTTGCAAAGTGACATAGTCACTGCTAATTCCATGTTAATAGCGATTTTCACCCATTGCAAGTTTTTA
Source organism: Albula glossodonta (assembly GCA_019788955.1). Lineage (NCBI taxonomy): Eukaryota > Metazoa > Chordata > Actinopteri > Albuliformes > Albulidae > Albula > Albula glossodonta. The sequence goes on along the minus strand of JAFBMS010000006.1, from coordinate 7,770,825 downwards.
GTAATTTGCACGTAAATACCGAGACGTTTTAGCGGCTACTTTTATTCCTGAAATCAGTTGCAATCCTTTAGTAAATCTGAATCCTAATTCTCTTATTCACCAAATAGCCAGACTAATGTGCCAAACTGAACTTGCCACCAAGCACAGAAAGCACAAGTTCTCCTCCTCATTATGTAACCATTGCTTAGCACAAAGTAGTTCACCAAAGCCAAAAACATGTGGATCAGTTCCTGAGCTAAAATATTAAGATGAAATACAAACTCAAGCAATTAATATTTTTTGCTCTGGTGTGCATACTTTCCACCACTTCAAGGTAGACCCATCACTTTTGACTTTGATCTCTAATAAAACATTGTTTGTTCTCAGTTCATGTAAAGAAAAAAAAAATATTTTAAGTTCATATTTCATACAGTTGTATGAAATATACAAGCATATGTAAAAACTAATTTCACTGTGGTCGTTCTTGTACATCTGCCTCCCCACCCCCCCTTCTGTATTTTTTTTTTCCACCGCATGCCTCCCCAATGAATTTTGGAGAAGGCAATCACACAGAACTCCTTCAATTCACTTCAATTCATTAGGAGTTGGTGTATGTTCAGTTCACACACCTGCAGGTCTGTAGTTGGTCAGAGGAAACTAATACCTTTTACTGACTTTACCGACTTGACCCTCATGTCCTCATTTTTGAAGTCAGTCCTATTAACATACTTTATGATACATATTGCATTACATTATATTTAGTACTCTGGTATTCATTTATTGTGATATCCTGATACACTTTATATTGTGAAGATAATGATATCATTATGCCTCAGGAGCTGAACTTTGACATAAATCACATTGTGACCCTCATATTATTATACAGCATGTACTGCAAAATTCAGAGTAATACCCAGCCTTGGTATCTAGGTGATTCCCTCCTGTTTTCCTGTCTATCCATTTTTGTGCAGTTGGTGGATAAGATTGGTGACTATGGGCACTGGCTAATAGTCTGTACCTCTCTTTGTATAATAACCTTTGTAAGATTCTGTAAAGATTATTATACCACTATTAGGCTTATACTTTTATAATGCTTATAACACATTCTTATCCAGATGGCTCCGGGTATCCTGGAAACCCAGAAATACAGCTAAAGATTTACAGGAGCAATTTTCTGCTTGTGCAGTTACAACAAAAGGATCATGCCCGGAAAATGAACCTCTGGTGCTGAAGTCTAAGTATTACATTACATGCAGGGCCATACGCTCTATCATGAAGCCCCTCCCATCCACCCATCACTGGTTAGTGGTTACTTCTCTCACCCTTCTCTCTCCCTCCCTCTCATTGATTTGCAATTAATGCTTTCTGTGGGCTTGCTGTTATGGTTGAACAGTTAAATATTTACTCAGCTTCCCTGGAGGCCTTTTGGAAATCTGTATGACCCTGTCTAAAACATATTTTGCCAGCCTTCCACCTCCCATTCTTGCAGAGACTGTAGCAGGGTGAAGGACTGAAGAGGTGCCTCTGGTCTGCAGCCACTGCTCACACCAGAACAAAACAAAGCAATTTTCCTATGACAGTGAGAAAAAGAGGGAAAGAGGGAGGGAGGAAGAGAGAGGGGGAGGAGGAGAAGAAGATAGAGCAGAAATATCTACAGAATTTTCAGAAAAGCGATTTCCAGCATTGTACTGTAGCTATTTATCACTACAGATGAAAAGAGATTAAGGGAAATTACAGTAAATGTGCAACAGGAGACAAGAAGTACTGCAAGTACAAACAGGCGCAAAAACCAGATTTTTGCAAGAAATGCACCAGGGATGATGCTTACAGGGTACGTTATAGGGACAATGAATCCTCCAATACACTCTCTGGAATTGGATAAAAAAAAAAAAAAAACCGCCCTGTTGCTGTTTCAGAACCAGCCATGTTTTGAGGTGCTGAAACATTATATATACCTTTCTCAGTGCTGCCTTTAATTTCATTCCCTTTAATTGCAGGGACTGTAATTGTGTTGTAATGTTGTTAACTTTCATTAATTGCTCAGCCACAGCCCCCTTACTTGCAGAGTGACTCCTCTAATTGTGCCTCCTGATTTAGTAACATCTTCATTGGAAAGAAAAGATAGCTATGCCCCAAGCTACATTCTGTTAGCTCCACTGAATCTTTATTAAAAACCTATAATTAAGCAGTATTTTGCCACCGGCTTGTAGCAGGAGCAAGTAGAAGTTTCTGTCCTTTTCAGGCCAAGGCTCAGTCATGGCTCACAGGTTCCCAGGGCAGGTATGATGGTTGCATATGATGATTGTTGCAGTTTTGTTGTGGGTGTCATTGATAGTTTTAGCTGTATCTTAGGCTTGGTGTTTCAAGCTGTGCATGATTTAGATCTCTTGGGTCTTTGGAATATGAACAATGAGCACAAAACCACTTCACTCCCTCAGTCTGGCAAGGTCCAGTTGCTAGGGGAAAGGATGAAAATGACATTGGATGGTCCCTGACATTAAAATACATGTAAAAATCAAGGAAAATAGAACTTGCTTAAATTATTTGCTGAAAAATAAGGACAGTCATGAATTGTGAAGAGCACTCTGTCTTCAATGAAATCTCCCTGATGGCCTTTGTCAATCAGTACTCAAACTGTGGTGGCTAATTGAATTATAGAGAATCACACATTGAATATACTAGAGGAAGAAAATAACTGGAAACACTAAAAGAAGAAGCACTTGTTTTTAAGTAACTGTAATAAAAAACGGTGTCCACACGTGTTTCATATTCAGGAGAATGAACCTTCAGACAACATGAATGCATTTGGAAAGAGTTTATTATGATGTAGCGAGTTATATATTGGTAGGAACATTGATCTTGGGCTTGGAGTCCATGGGGGCATTGTCATGCCTCACTATTTTTTAGGATGAAGTGAACCTCGCCCCCCCCCTTTTTGACTGTTAAAAGAGGGTGAAAAAACAGAAGAAAGGCAAGTAGACTTGAAGGTGGAGATGGGGAGGGGGGAGGGATGCCAGAAACCGCAAGCGTGATAGGAGAGAAGGTACGTGGCAAATTAATACCTGCATATACAACTGGATTGGACGGATACTGGTGATTGAGTGAAGGGTTGTCCGAAGGTTGCCTCCCCTTCAATTTTTTATTAACAAACTCCAATTAATGTCTAAACAGATTACCAAATATGAGTTTCTACAATAACATGAGTGATTGAATGGATTTTGAAAGAAAACAATGCCTTCATTGCAGGTATTCCAGTCACAAAAAAAGGAAAAATGTTCAATACTATAAAAAATCATATCAACATACAAGAAAACTGTACATTGTGAGGTAATATTTATGTTCAGGCTGTTATTCAGAAAAATATTTTAACCAATACACAACAATGCATAACCTGATGTAATGAACGCAATACCTGGAAGAAAATAATGTGGTCTGAGGATTCATCTATCTTTTTTTTCTTATATCTGGATGGGTTTATGTTTTGAAAAGGCCGAAGGAAACTGCCAACCCACAATTTTCTGTCATCAGTTTTTAAACATGCTGGTGAATCTGTTATGGCATTGGCAGCCATCTTGAAGCAATAATGAGTGTAAAGCCAGGCAACAAGGTGCACCACATGGTGCAAGCATCTCAAGTTGTTCCAATAATAAGGTAATATACCAATGCACACTGATAAACAAATTTGAGAGTACTTTCAAGTACCTTTTTTTCATGGCCTCTCCAAACATCAGATCTAAATGACAATGAACTTGGCAAGTTCTGAAACATTCAGTTTGAAGTAGTGTATGGAAGGTTCTGGAATGTAGACCATGCAGAAAATGTACACCTCCTTGGTCAAAGAACAGGAGGCTTTAGCATCTCACTAGAAAAGAAGGCATTCCAAGAAGGATTGAAGCTGTCCTTAAAGACAAAATTTTGCCTAGTTCCTTATTAGTTACATATTTTTTTAGTGTTTCCATTATTTTGTCTACCCCTGCAAATCTCCTTCATCTGAGCTCCATCTCTGATGATCCTTGTGGCCATCACATGAAATTACTATAAAATCATCAAGAGGAACGAAACAGCTGGTTACACGTAAAAAAGCTATTACTGATTCATAGAACTGGAATGGCTGAACGTCACCACATCTTTGTTTTCATTATTATTTCATTTTAAGTACACAGAGGTGGTAAATTACATCAACACGTGGCATCTTTAAGTGAAAACATAATTCAGTTACTGACAGGTGGCCATTGCATAATTTGCCCTGCTTGTTAATCAGGAAAACTTTAATCAGGACATAGTTAAGGGCAGTTATTTGTTTAAAGGGACATTGTCCATGTCTTGCTTGAGGCAGTAAATACACCTACTGGCAGTGTTGCATACATAATCCCAGAGCAGAAGGCTGTGTGATACTGCCAGGTCACATCATTCTTGGAGAAATGAAAAATTATTCATACAAGCTCAGAATAAAACATGGCACCTGTCTGTGACTGTTTGGTGCTCATTTTATTTAAAGGCTTATTCCTTTCCTTTTATGAAGTAGAGCACAGTTACAGTCACAGCATAATCATTCAGATGTGTATCACTCTTTTAGGCACAGACTATTTTCTCCTTTTTTGTCATCTACGAATGCACTCTGTCTGAAAGGAGCAGTTCTGTCTTTGTTTTATGTCCATGGTTTGCACTCAGGAACCATTCCCACTAGGTTTAATGACCTAAATGACTGGTCAAATATCTGCCAAATATTTTTTTCTGTGCCAATACTCAGTTCATTTGTACATTTTAGAAAAGCAGTGCTCCTGCAGTACACCTCCATTTTAAAACCGAGAAAAAAATGATTATTGTAAGGTTGGTATACAAAGCAAAAGCAAAAGAATGTTATGGTCATAAGCATGTTATGGTCACACACCACCCCAGCCCTACATGGTAATAACACTAACTGCATTGTCTAGGGAAACTGTAGCTTGTTTGGGTCACATCAATAGTAAAAAATGTTTTACTTGGTTTTTGATTTTCTGGAAGGGGTGGTGGTGTTTCAGTGTTTTTCCAAATAATTTATTAGTGGGACACTATCTTCTGCCACATGCTTCTCCATGTGATTTGGATTTTTTACATCCTCCCAGAAAGCTCTTGCTCTCTTTCACTTCTTGTACATGACAATTTAAATACATCCCCACTCCAACCCACAAAACCATTACAAATATACAAGACCGCCAGCTCCAATAATGAAATAATGGATGTAGAAATAGGTATAAGTAATAAGAAAAATGAATAACAAGTGTTAAGCATGCTTTGATAATGTATCCATAATAAAAACAATCAATCTTTCATATTACTAATTGATCATTTGGGCTGTAGGCCACCTAACCCAGAATTACACAATTTTTTAGATATAAACTTATTACTTTTGTCATTAGCAGTTTTGCTTAAGGCAGTTTCAGTTGATCATCCTTAATTAGTCTGTATAAACATAACTTGGTTTGAGGATTTTTTTTCAAGCTACAACATGAAAACATTTTGTTTTCCTTACGGTGGTTATAAAAGCAGGTACAGCCCAATATCAAGGAGCCAATGAATTTTATATGACTGCCAGTCTAGAAAACATGAACAGTGAATGCCTTACTACCAATCGTATGGTGGGTTCCTCTGTAATAATGCTCGCCACATTGATTGTTTTGCATTTCCACAAATTCAAATTATCCATCAGTTCCATTTTTTCCTTCTATGCTGAAATAACACACATTTGTGGGGTTGATTCTGGCTGGCACTGCACTTGGGAATATACCATGTTTATTTATACGTTTGTTTTGCTGAGGGGGCTGGTGGATTATAGACAGCAGGGTGGTAATGCAGTGAGATAGAAATACAATGGCTTCTTATGGGATTACATTTGTACATTTTTTTTTTGCTGGCTGTACACAAGGGTAGTGGTGTAGTACCTCTGTCTGCAGTAGTCATACCGGTAGTTATATGGGAACACTGTAAAAATCTTACACACAACAAACATGACAAAAGCGATCACTCTCACAGGATTATAAAACAACCAGCTAACAATTTACTAGTAATGTGGCAGCTAGGGTAACTTATTTTTATTTTAAAAAAGCAATGAAGGGATAGATACATGCCCATAGGGGGGTCACATTATAGCCTTTTAGGACAATGACAGTGTGAATGTGTGCGTGTTTTCATGTTGTGTGTGTGTGTATGAATCTTTCCTAGCATATCTCATTATGATGTCTCACTTCAGGTTTTCATTCTCCTGCTAAAGACAGCAATGTTTGATAATCCCAAGCAAGAGAGTTTATGCTGGTTTTGATTACTTGATAACACTAGCTGCTCAACCAAGAATTTATCATATGTTTATATTACTTCATTAAAGAGGTATGCCACATGCCAAGAAGGACAGTGCAGCTATTAGACAGTTCTTGGGAGATGAAAGGTTCATTTTAACCCTCCACCATTCCTCATGTCTTCTCAGCTGCCATTTTGGATGACCCCATGGAGTGTAGCCGAGGGGAGCGTCTGGCTATCACTCTGGCTAAAGAGGGCATCAACCGGGCCAGCAACCGCTCCACCACAGGAAAGCTGGAGGTGGACATTTTTGAGCTACTGCGGGACAGCGAGTACGAAACAGGCGAAACCAGTAAGTGGGTGCAGCCGGGGTTAATGGGTGGACATGGCTCTCTGTCACAGTGTGAGGGCAAAGCTGAAGGCTGAAAATAATGGCCAGGCCACAAATGCTGATTCCAGGACAGTCCTGGAGAACTCATTATATTCATTATATTTTAGTTGTGATTGTCACACTATGTGTCAATATCAGCAATTTTGTGGCTCAATTTGACTTTGTTGTAGATTTGTCTCTGTGTGCCAAACGGTTTCTTACCTTGGTCATGTAAAAGCGTTGACCTGTATAAGCTGGTTGATCGCAATGACAGGGGAAGATAATGTGGAAGGCGTGTTATATTTTTTATGTACTTTTCTTTTAACCCAGGAATTAGTGTAGTGGACACAATTATCACAATGATTTTATTTTTCATTTCCTGCATTTACTCTTGTTTATGCATTGTTATTTCTCTTTTCAGCACAGCATGAGAGGAAAGGTGTATATGTTTGAATGGAGGCAATACAGTGTAGTAGTTAATATGAATCTGGGTCTGTCTGTGTCTCAAAGGTTACAGGTTTCATTCCCAGATTGGGTGCTGCTCTTGTACCCTTGAGCCAGGTACTTAACCCGAATTGCTTCAATAGATATATCCAGCTGTATAAATGAATAATATATAACATGTGAGCTATGTAAGTTGCCCTAACTGAGTGCATCTTGTATGCCGATAAATAATGCAGGTGTAAATAACAAAGAGACTGCAGGCCTACGGTTGACTGGCAGTTCTCACCTCTCTGGGACATCTCAGATTCCAAAGATGAATATTTAAAATGAACAAAAACAGAAGAGAAAAGCTGTTCTGCCAGCACACAGAAGTAGGAAGCTTCTCTGCAAATCAAAGCAAAGAAAAACAAGAGTAAAAGGTTCTCATCCAATCACAGAAAAATACAATATGATGAAAGAAATCTCACTGAATCAGAGCAAGGAATGAACAGAGTCTAAATGTTCCCTGCGTAAAATGTAAAAACTTCTTCCTGGTTGACATGGTTGACATGGTTAATACTAGGGCTGCAACTAACGACTATTTTGATATCTATCGATATTGAAACGAACAATAAACTGTTCGGATTATGAATCACACAATTACTCAATGGCTCCTATTTAGCTATCAGCTTTTAAATTTAGCTTCAGTGATCAATAATATTAATATTATCTGAAAATTATTAACGATCTTAATATTATTTCTTCATGAATTCTGTTGTTATATCAAATAAAAATAGATATTCTGTGTGTTGCTGGCTACCGTCATGCAATTTCTTACGTTTGCTTAGCCTACCACTTCTACCTAACATCAATTATCATGCTAGGTACAGGCGACTGTACTGTTCATCGTACTAGTTAGTGGTTTACTGCTGTGACACTGAATGTCTCCACGTGCTTAACAGGTGTGAGACGTTTGTCAGTGTTGCAATGCTTGTAAGTATTGTCACCAGCACTACTCCCACTGTTTGTGTCATATAAATACACATTCACCTCAGATGATGGCTTTAGTGTTGATAACATTTTTATTTGTTATAAAAGATGTTCTATTTCTTGTTCAGATACAAATACTGTTTAATAATAAAAATTTGCTTTATGATAAAAAGCGCATGTAAATCTCTTTCTGTCCAAGTTGAGTGTTAGCTAAAACTAGCCAGCTAATTAGGACCTATTGTTAAGTAATCCTTCAGAACGTTCTCTTATGGATATTCCAAACACACCTGTGTGTCTGTACACATCCACGGTAAGAATAGAATGGACACATCGGTGTTGACCAACCATTCCATGGTTGACCATCCCCCTTGAATTTTCTTTTACAAATCGACCACTGTATGTGTGTGTGTGTGTGTGTGTATGAATCTTTCCTAGCATATCTCATGTGTACTAATTAACATTATTTTAATGGAGTTTACTTAGAAATAAGTTTGCTGTGCAGTGGCAACTTTGTCTATTTGGCAGTAGTTAAACGTCTTGACCTTGTTGCTCTCCTCTAAAGTGGGAACAGTGACAGTAAGAGGCTTTAGCCCCAGAGGGAAACCAGTTATATGCTAACCAATTTTTTATTCACACTGATTCTGAGAAGACATCCTTGCCAAAACACATGGGATATGGTATTAAAAAGTGTCATTGAATGCCTTCAATAGTTAAAAATGCTTGTAATCCAACAAAACAATTTTGCCTATAATTGTCTTAACTTGTTCACATTGCGTACCTCTTTGTATATCGGTTAAAGTTTTTGTACTCCTACCAAAAACATAACAATATAAAAACATCAAAATATTGAGATCAGTCCATGCAGCCCAACTTGGCTCATTACTTGTCTGTAATCTACAGGGTTTCCAGTACTGCATTAAACTGAAACATCACTCTCTGTGGTGTCTGTACCGTTGCATTTGGCAAGCTGTTTCAAGCATTGACAATTCTTAGTACAATGTAATACTTCCTTACATTGGTAAGGGTTTTTCTGTTAACTCATTTCCATCCAGACCCCTAGATCTGATGACATAACTCAACATGATTTTTGTTTTTTAGTATTCCCTTTTTGCAAAGCTTGAGTAAGTTAAGTGTTCTCTGAGTCTTTCCTCAGTCTATTAGTTCCATACCCAGAACCAGTTTAGTTGCCCTCTGTCTTACTTTTTAAGATCATCAATGTCCCTCTAATTGTGTGGCACTCAGACATGCATCCAGTTGTCTTGGTCTGACCAAGATGTCATTGTATAACTTTAATATAAACTCCTCCTCCACTGTACTTTTTTTCTAAAAAGTGTAAATCCACAACAACAACAACAATAATAATATCATTATGTAATCTTTTATATTATTTTAAGTGCAACAAAGGCACATTTTCATGGTAAACTATGGCTTATGTTTATGACTCCAGAAGTGTACTCATCCAATAGGATGGCCACATCCGCACACCTGAAGCCACTATATTAAGAGAATGAGCCACCCAGAAGCCCCGTTTTACTTATAGAAGAATGACTGAAAGAAAGTTTTCATGTAGTTTGACAGCTTCAGTAAACACACTGGCACATATTATTCAAACACGTTTATAACCTGATTGTTTCTCTCTGTGCTACTTATGTGTCACTATGGTTTATTGAATGCAGGAAAAAACGGAATTTATAATAAATTTTTTGGCTCATACCATAGTTTATGCTCTATTTTGAAGTGAACTCACTTCTGTGCCTTAGAGAGCAGTAAAACATGTTTTGATTTGACTTCACGCGCAATAAGGTTGAAGAGGGGGCCTTGTTTTCGAGATATTTTCTTTCTGAATGTGCCTGGAGATTTGATGTGATCTTGCTACAGTAGAGGTAAAGTAATTTACATCTCTGAAGGGAGTTTTCCGGGAAGGTATTGTATGAAAATGAAATGAATCACGAAGGCTTCTTCTGAACACTCTTTTAGCAAGTTGCAGTGTGTGCCACTACTCTAACAGCATCACAAACGGATGCACTGTAACTAGTGCAGTGCTACCACAGGATCATTCAGCGTGACAGATGAACCTCCATTGTATGAGAATGTGATCTAAGGCTGAGTTAAGTGTATACCCATCTATTGCAAATGTATTAGCCTCGCCCAAGAGTTTTTTTTCTCCCCTTCAGACACCCCTGCACTTAGAGGAGTCTGCAGCACACTGTTAGACATATACACCAACAGATCAAATTATAACACTGAAAATAAATGTATATATAAGTGTATATAAGTAAGATACCACCCTGTTGTTCATTCAGTTTCTAGTTAAACGGCCATTCAGATTATTTATTTTTTCATGTATTTTTAATGCAGGACAAATATTTAACAGAATATTACACAACAGTCTCCTACACTAAGCATACCAATATCCAATCTATCCAGATTTTCCAAGACATAGGACACTCCTAACAATTGTGCAAAACCTGGTGGACTAGCAAAACAATCACCATCATATAAATAGCACTTAAATCTTTCACCTTTGAGAGATAGGAAAAAACTCCAGTCTTGTTTCAGGTCTAAAAAAATCCACAGGGTTTTCTGATGATCATTCCACTGTGAGAGGACAGCTCAACGCTATGGGTCTGATAGTATTTGCATCTGTCAAAAATCTGCTACTGAGAAAAGGAAATGGACAAAAGGAGGTAATGTGCATTAGAACAATGAAACTGGACACATGAGATGTGGAGTTAGGTTTCATGGACTGATGAGTCTAAATGTTAGAGTAACAGAAGGCAGAAGGTACACTGCCGCAGTAAAGAAAGGCTCTCGGGACTATGCAAACAACCATTCGTCAAGCATGGTGGAGGATCAGTGCAAGTTTGGGGATGTACAACAACATCTGTAGTTAGTGATTTGTTTTTGATTCAAAGCAATATGAATGCTGATGAATACATACAAATATAAATACATCATGCAATAACCTCTGGAAAATGTTTGATTGGGAACAAATTCATTCTACAGCAAGATAATGGCCCTTAGCATACAGCATACAGTTAAGAACATCAAGATGCACATATTAAACGAAGAACCTCCTGGTGTTCTTGGAACAATGGGCTGACCACCCAAGAGCCCACACATTGAATGTGTTTGGTGGTACTTCGAAGCAGAATACACAACCAGCTTCCAAGACTGAAATTTTGAGGTGTTTACATGGATGGGCTAAATACTGAAACATGTGAGTTGTGGGGGCGTTTGTGTAAATTTGTGTCAAATATAGTCCTGAGTTTTTTCTGACACTGAAAAATTAATGTGTACATTCACAGTGTGCCAGATTTTATTGTGCAGTATACAAAAGCTTAAATGGGAAACACCAACCAAGGTGCCATATTGTACTTTTGTGTTTTCAGAATATTGTAGTGCAAGGATAGTTATTGTTAGTTTTATACATTTTGCTGGAATCATCCTGGTGTTGTCAGGACCTGCAGCCTGACAGATGATTCAACTTCCAATTCATGAAAGGCTCTTATTCGGATGAACGTGTTGTGAGGATAAATTAGTGCCAGAGATTATAAAAGGACTACGATTACATGCACTTTCAATCAACTCACTGTATAAAATCACTTTATTCCGCAACTTTCATTTCACTGCACATGTATGCACCAATTTATTGTATATACATTTTTAAGAGTGCAAAACTTTGGTTTTATTGCTTGCTTGCACATTTTATTAACATCGAAATGAATTATGCAAATAATACATTTCTCATTGCATCAAGTGTATTTATACACAGAAAACCCCTACCAGAAAAGATTTGTGTGATGTTTGAGGACAGCAGCAACAAGGACAACACTTATAAGTATTAAGAGCTTCTTCCTGCGGTAATTTTCAAGTTCAGCGATCTGGCAAGAAATCAAGTGCCCTACAAATACAAATGCTAACTGTTTTTATCCTTTCAAATCAAAAAGACAGGTGATGATTTGTCAGGTTGCAGGATGAAGAGGCCCTGAGTGGGGATGGACTCAGGGGTCAGGGGGAAAGTGAGGTGGTGTCTGCCCATGAGGGATAAGTCAAGAGGGATGATTTAATCCCAGACAAAGCATGAAAGTGTGAGATGAACCTTGATTGTCTGTAACAGGCAAGTTCTGTACATGACGTATTTTCATGACTCACTCTTCTCAGCTCTCAGAGGGTTTACATGGGGCTTTCACTTGAATGCAGGTGCTTTTTGGGCTTTGCCAACTCTTGAGACAATTTTAAAAAGTTGTTTTGTCTGGAAGAAGTGTTTGTGGCTCAGAAATGTGGAAACGTACTCGCCTTTTGTAAAAAGGTGTCACATTTTGTGTCAGGGACAGATTGATATGCCAACGGTATTTTGAATAAACTTGAGCTGTCCACTCAAATAGTTACTGAACCCAAACTGAACCAAACCCAACCAGAGCTCCTTCATTTTGTATAGTCAGACAGCAGACAATATGGACAGGCAGCAGACAGAAATGTGTTTTAATTCCCGAAGAGCACTTCACAGGTGCTTTCTGTGATTAGGAGGTTAGTAATCACTTGGTAAGTTCCAACTGTGAATAAATGTATACAGTATAGCTCTTCTTATGTCAGCCCTACAGCTCTCCTTTCCTTTCCTTTTGAGGTTAACCGATCTCCTTGCCTTTTCATATCCTTCTGCCAGACTCGTACAATATTATCATCATTCTGGCCAAAGGGTCTTTATTCACATGTGGTGCTCATATCTTCACCTGAAAATGGAAAATCATGTTAAAACCATGAGTAGGGATTCAAGGAGCAACCAGAAATAGTTTGGATGATTTTTTTTCTTTTTCATTATATTTCTTTCATGGATCCATCTAATAATTCAACATAATGATGAATATTTTAAGAAAACAAGCCAAATTACAGCTGCTTGGGTTCCCCCTTGGCAGCCTGCAAATTGTGGTAAGCATGCTATTCTAAACTGTATGGGATCTGCTATATCAAACTGCTATATCAGATTATCAGTTGTATCAGTCTTTGATGCTTTGATACCTTTTTCATCACACATTAATCATGTTGCGAATATGTCCTATGATGCTATGTTAATAATTTTGTGTAATTCTGTATTTGGCCAGGCGAGCTGAATTGATGCCTACACTTAATGGGATCACATTGGGACTGTTGACCCATGAGGCCATACATTTTCCAATTTGCCATCATGAGAGAAGAATATCTTTTTTTGGAGAAGCAAATGTGTTTTAACATTTTGGCCTTCCCAGCTGCTGTAGTCACTAAAGTCATGTGTTATTCATTAGGATTATCTGATTCCGGAATTTGCTTCAGGAAAAATCCCAATCTGGCTGTTTTTGATATACAAATAAGGTGATCGTTTTGACTGAAAACCAAATCTCAAAGTGCACCAATTATTGGACTGTAGATTGCTGCAATTCCAAAAAAGTCTGCTGTGGTCAGGAGTTGTAGATGATGGCAATCTTTAGGTCAGATCAGGATTCAACTGAATTTTATCTTTTAGGGTCGGGATTTGGCCAACCCTAAAAATATGATACATATTGATACATCGAAACACGCATGGTGTGGCTGCAAACAGCATTTGCTTGCTCATCAAACATAATTTGCATATCAATGAATTCACACAGTGTAACTTGTGGTGTTGATGGAACAGACAGATACAATACAATTGAGGGATTTGCCAAAAAGTATATTTGGAAATGAATATCGGACAAAGTTAACTACAGTGCCTATTGGAAGAACTGAAGGAAAGGCTCAGAGACGTTACACTATTCACAGTCACTCAGATCCATGGGTACTACCCATAAATTCAGTAGAACTTTGCTAATTATAATATTAAGATTTTGTTATGTTTATACTTAAACTAACAAGTCACAAAGTCACCTCGATTACTCATATCTCAGATTACCAGCGAATACCACATACATTGTTGTAGAGTCTTTAGTAAACAAATAAATAAAGGATAACAATATTATTGACTCCGGACTTACATCATGACACTTTTTCAAAACAGGAAATTACTGATTTGCCATGATTTTGATTTCACATTGTAATTGTGTGCTGCTGTCTTTGTTCTCTGAAATCTCAAGTCTCTCTTTTATTTGGAATATCAACCTTGTATGTTTAGCAATTATTTTTTAAATTGAGGTCTGTGTGTTTACATTTATCTTCTGTTTAATTAAGATGTATGGTACTCTGCATGGTGCAAGTTACCATATACACAAAAACTGTTATTTAAAAGTAAGAGTATTGCTAAACACAAAATGACTCTCTGGGAAAATAAAGATACTTAGCCATCTATGCATGTATGATTGGTTAGTTGATGGATTGATTGACTGGTTGGGTGCTTAGTCCGTTCATTCATGATCAATGGATGCATGCATGACTGTATTTATTGGTTGGTTCCTGAATGTATGGAAGCATTGATTGGTTAGTAGACTGATTGATAGATTGATTGATTGATTGATTGATTGATTGATTGATTGATTGATTGATTGATTGATTGATTGATTGATTGATTGATCTGGTTCCACTTTCCTTTCACAGTGTGCCAGATTTTATCCAAGGGGGTGGTAGCAGTCCTGGGGCCCTCTTTCAGCCCAGCGTCCAACTCTATCATCAGTAACATCTGTGGAGAAAAAGAGGTATGTGTCTGTGTTTGCACTGTTTGGGGATGGGAGGAAAACTACAAAACCTTTCCCCACTGCAGTATGTCCTGAATTCTTTTACCCAAGGAAAAACAATAAGAGAGGTAAATAAAAAGAGAAGGAGAATGAAAAAGGTCTGATAGATTGGGGAAAGTAGAGTTAGCCATTTTCTGTGTCCTCAGTAATTGCAGCTGTGTTCATAATTCTTCAACTTAAGAGTGTATAACTGGCAGGAGGATGTCATGGCTGGTAAATAGCAGCACTGGAAAATAAGCAGTATAATCAGTCCAATTACTTCTGCTTGGCTGGTCGCTCAGAGAGAAACTCTCAAAAGATTTGGAGTGTTATTTAAACTGTTCAACATGCTTCCATAGCACACCTCAACACTCAGATAGATAAGTATGTATAGGAAAGAAAAATCACTTTTTATTCATCACAGTGGTCTTTAGGATATTGTTGAGAAGAACAATATGAATGTTGCATGTTATGGTATGCCTTCCAATAAATACATATACAATAAATAAGAAATTAAATAAGTGCACTATTGGTATTTTATCTGTTGAGTATTTGAATGTGTTTAGAGGTTTGCTTTTAAAGGAAGTGCTTATATATATTTTTACTAATCATTCATAAACGTTAGAATATGACTTTTCGTGAGGGTAAGAGGCCTGATTGTAAGTCAAGTGATGAGTCATAAGTTATTATGCCACATTTGAGAGTTCCATTTAGCCTACCTTGTCTGATGTCATGCTGTATAAGGCATTATATATGCTACTGAATGATGCTATGTATGGTTGATTAAGATTTGCTGACTGTATGGTTAGATTGTTATGCATGCTTCATGAAGAACATTGGAATAAAGTTGTGTAAAATCTGACATATGTGCACAATATCTGTATCTATATTACATTGCGATCTATCTGAAGTTAATGCTGAGAATGCGTGTGCTAGCTGTAGTGGTTAATGGAGTGGACCAGGATTGTAGATTAGAAAGTCAGATGTGTCATTGTTGTTAAATGCTTGAGTAAAGCACTTAATATGAATTCCTTCAGCAAACACCCAGTCGTGTGTATATGTGAGATATACACTGTGATGTTATGGTATTTAAGCTCCTTGGATAAGTGCATCCACTGAGAAAATAACAATATTTCAAAGTTTCCTTGGGAGCATTTAAAAAGGAACCCCAGGGAGAGTATTCATTTGAATATATCAAGCAAATGGCCCTTGTGAGAATAATAAATACGGAAGCAGTTTGGCACTGCAAAGTATGTCCATCCTAGCATATTTTTTTCCAGGGTTTTATTTTTCTCACCTCTTGTGCAGATTAAGGGGCAAACTGTACAAGTGTGATGGGCAAATGAACCCATGAGCCAATGGGCTGTTAGCTTCCATTCATAGCCCACACAATATGTAGCCTCGATGCTCAAATGTGTTCTATTCTTGACAGACACCAAACTACATGGGTTTACAGCCGGACCTCAACGGAAAACAGACAGAAATTCATCTAAAAAGTCAGGGGACTTTAGGGATTTAACCTCTTCCACTCCCTTTTATGACCTGTAATGGAAACCTGGTCATGTTGACCGAAATTATAATATCATCAAATGTTAATAATATAACTAAACCTAACTCTGTGTTTTCTAAGCTCTATCTTTGTCAACATTTATAATTGTTGTAAATCACATTTTTGCCATTTAGGCATAGTTGTCAAGTTATGTGCATCAGTGTTCTGGCTGGTTGAGGTATTATTCAAAAATGGGTTTGTCTTTCCTTTTGATTTACTATTCTGTTGGCTCTAGTTTTAATGATTCTTTTAAAGGTAAAATATACCTGTCATCAATGTTCCCTCTAAGCTGCTCGCTTGCGCAATTGTGCACTACTCCTGCGTTCTCTGCGCACAACAAATCTATTCAGCGCATAAAATAAAATCCAACCTGAACTGTAAATAAAATGTACCATTTTGCAATGCAACTCAGTGAGTGACAGGTGACTGACAACAAGCGGTAACTACAGATAAAACAATGACTAACACTGTCCAGCCAATGATACGATGTGGTTCACACAAATTTACCTACGCAGCCAATCATTGTCACTAACAGCACTTTATGTTTACATGCTGCTGTTTTGCAGGTTAGCATATAGCTAACGGTGCAGCGGAGTTAAGAAAGGTTAATGCTGCCAACCCTTTACTATGGCGAAACGAACGGGCTGTGGCACATCCACTCACCAAGCCAAAGTAAAAAAGAAATGCGGGTCTTTTAAAATGGAATGGCTGTCGGAGTATGTGCGAACAGAAGAACAAGAGGTGAAACTTAATTCATTTAATAAGCCATTCAACTTGTTATGATTTTGGACAGGTGTGATATTGGTGTGGCCACAGTGTGCACGCCTGATGTTGCTCACAGTGGTCCAAGGAATTCTCAGGGAGTTTGTTGTGTATGCTCAGACACATGAAAAATTAGGGGGGACATTGCCTGTCATTTAATCTATCATAACTGGATGTTTCAGTATGTATATTTCCCTGAAATTATCATAAGAATGCTGTATATCCCTCATACATTGTACATTATGCATTAAATTGCGAACAAGTCACGCAAGTGTATTTCTATAAGTATTGAATTCCTTTTTTACCGTTAATTATTATAGTCTGTGATCATGAATGGACATTGCATTTGCACACTATATAG
The DNA here is from genome assembly GCA_019788955.1 of Albula glossodonta. Classification (NCBI taxonomy): domain Eukaryota; kingdom Metazoa; phylum Chordata; class Actinopteri; order Albuliformes; family Albulidae; genus Albula; species Albula glossodonta. The sequence goes on along the minus strand of JAFBMS010000006.1, from coordinate 7,753,459 downwards.
CATTATTAGCCTGAATAATGGCTCCCATGCACTGCAAATCAAAAAGAGTTCATGTTGGTGGATAGAATTTTGACTCTAACAGTCAGCTAGTGGGAGTCTGTGTGTAAAGCAGACTTGCTGAATCAGCCATGCACAGACCCCTATCTGAGGAAAATCTGGCTCTTGGGATTTGCTTCCGCAAGTGGTGGAACCCTTGGTGCTTCAGTTGTTTGTATCTCTCATCCCTTTTACTCACTCTCCGTCTGATGCAATGATTTGAAAAACCGACTGCTGTATTCACAGCTCGGTGAAAGCAAACACCACCGAGAAAAAAAATAAGCATCATTTCCTTTTTTATTCCCATATTCTTCATTACTATTTTAAAAATGTATGAATTGGGTCTTAATAGCAATACTAGCGCTATGACAAAAAATATTCTTTGTAATTGTGAGCTCCAGTTCCCATTAAGAGTGACTACAGGGCAAATACAGAGAGACATACTTTAAAACAAGCAACAACAGAATACTAAAGTATTTTATATTTTTACATAGTATTTTACATTATTTTTATGCTAACAAATTAGTTCCTGTCAATCTAGCTGGACCTGTTCTCTCTGATGAAGTTTCTCTTTATTCAGCTAAGACTTGTTTTTCTTCTAACTGACAGCACTGGTGACAGAGGTGATTGTAATATCACATCCCATACTTGTCTGCATTATACTGCTGTATATACACCTCCAATCAGAAAAGACATGATCTACTGCTCCTTGACACAAGAGGTTCTTTATAATGGTGTAACGTATGCCTACTCTATTTAAGTTGTAATGTTTCTCACAGCATTCTTCTAGAGAAAAGGTCTCCTTTGGCACTAGAGTAAACACAAATGCATTGGACTGAAATATAAAATGCCTGCAGTTCACTCTGAATGATGTATGAATGAAATATGAAAATGAAATGTAATCAAACTGCAACACTGTGCTGCTTTGGGTAACTGCATATCCCCTAGGCCACCCCTAAAGTGCAAATTAATGAGTAAAACTGGTCAGGCATGAGGAGAGGGGGGTACCAGTGCGGTACAATAGGGGATTTATGCTGTTGTTTGTGAAATGAAAGTGAAACTTATTATCTGCAGTATAAATTTGATCTAAAGGGTTGATTATTTTTTATGATTATTTGTAGAGCAAATGATAGTATTTTACAATCTTTCCTTATCCCCTCTTAATTAAATTGGACAATAGTGTATTAATGTATGTGCTGACTCACTCATTCTAAAAACTACCAACAAAGAGGAATATTTAACACACACACACACACACACACACACACAAACACACACACACACAAACACACACACTAAGTTGAATAGGCTTGAGACCATCCTGGCATTGTGTACTTAAAAATGTAAATGTTTAAATGAATTTATTTATGTTCATTATATTTAATATTAGCTTCCTGAAGTTAAAAAACAGTGCAAATCATTTTCTTTATTTATAAATATGTATCAGGCAATTACAAACAAACTCTATACATAATATATACAACTTAATCCATATGTAACTTTGATAGGCTCTCAGTAGCTGTGTAAATATTTAAAGTTGGCTTTTAAGAGCATTTGTGAAGAAAAAAAGCCTAAACAAACCAATGGGGTATGTAGTATTAGAGTAATTACCATATCAACCTAGCAATGGTCAAAAGGGAAGGGAGTTCTGGACAGCAAATGAGTTCTGTCACAATCACCTCTCTCCACCAGAGAGGTTGACAAAATCCCCAAGTCAAATCCTACACATTACATCTTTAGGCCCTTTTATTGTAAAACTGTGAGATTTGGATTATACAATAAGAAGCATCATAGAACTTCCACGCCAAGGAGAGCACTGGATTAATAAGTATGTTTATTTTTCATATATTTAAGTTGTATTACTCTCTTTAAAATGACATTAGCACTCTGCAGTGCGTGAGCCAATGAATGTTTGTAGTGGTTTATATCTGAGTATGATTTATTTGTCATCCATCTTTGAGAGAATCAGTAGAAGGTGTACTACAAAAAAGAATGCCACCTACATATATTTGATACATACATACATGTAAACAGATAGATAGATGGGAGTGTGGACAGTCAGGCAGACATTTCTATATAATAAATGATGCCTACGTACGTTTTGTAGTTAATATTTGATCATGTTTTGGTATACCTTAATTTTTCATAGAAATTCAGTTTTAGAGTCAGTGAGAGGCTGGGCTTTGTAGTCCTAGCAGTTTGGTCTGTCCATCCGGGCTTGATGTATTGCTTATTGTCTTTATTGCAAGGGGACAGGTTTCATTAAAGAATGTGAAAGCTCCTTTTTTCCAACAAATGGCCTATCAGTAATGCTTGACACCGCATGCCCCTGTAAAGGATGTCTGATGTTTTATTAAACAGGAGCTTTGTCCTGCTGGCATGCAGGCGAGCAATAGCAACAGATGTGTCATCTCATTATAATCTGGCCTACCGTATGGCATTGCATTTACATTGGCCCCCTGGGACCCTCCCCCCTACCAAAAAGAAAGCTGAGATGCTTTTTCTAACCTTACCTGGTGAGGTGGATTGACTGTGTGGCTAGTTCTCAACCAAAATTGAGACCAGCTGGGTATATGGGTGGTATAGCAGACCTGTACTACTTAAGATTTTGATAATAATGGTGTTGATGGAGGCAGTGATGAAGACCATGTGGTAATGATCATATGGTTTTTACTGGTGGTGATGAAAGAAATGATCGAATGTTTCCCCATGAACAGCATTTGTTGAAATCACCTGAACTCATAAACAGTAAGGAGTAAGTCTCCACCTGCCAGGATGTTTGGCTCATCTCTGAGTCAGTGCACAAAAAAAATAATTTTAAAGTACCAAAGCACCTGGCAGATTGTGAGGTGGGACCTAAACAGGAGCGCAGGTGTTGAGACTAATAACGGTTACCTGACATCAGTGCAATGCTTTCGTTGAATTTGTCTTCCTGAAATGCCTCATTTTAAAACACATCACTTCCGTTTACGTTTGTTTTCCCGTCACTTTAACCTGTTAAGGACAGTGGGTTACCCTCTTCAGTAGTCAGTTCAAAGAGCAGGTAGTAGTGACCCCATCATAGATGTTTACTTCCTGCCCGCTGGACACATCTGGCTCACTCTGGGCCATCTCATTAATCTGCTGTCTGTCAGCTGTCTGACAGCTTCCAGCTCTCACTGTGGGGCATTCAGCCCAGATCTGCCTGGAAACTGACCCTTTTGAAATGTTTCCACCAGGGGCACCCTACCTACAACACAAAACACGGACTCACATATACACACAAGCACAAAAAAATGTGCAGCTGTGCCGTTAAATCTCCATGCCGGCTTTTCTAAGCTAATTCATAAAATAATTTTCCACCAGAGACGTACAGTCATTTGCATGGTGTTTCAGTTGGCCAAGGTTAAATTAACCAATAAGAGTGTTATGCTAATATTGGTTTGAATATTGAAAATGGATTTGGATGAAAACCTACAATGGCAAGAGACGAAGAATCCATTCCAGAACTTCTCTGAAAACCTGTGCAGCTTAATGCATTAAGGGGGGAAGTGGAGATGTCTTTGCAGTTGATTGGGAAAGTCTCAGATTTAAATGGGAAAAAGATGGAATGTATTCCTGAAAGTATCGACACTGCTTCCAGTATAAAATTCAATGTAGCAGACTGTCATAAGTAGGACAGGCTGAGAAGAGGCTGACAGATCATCCTCCTCTGCATGCAGTACTACAACACCATGCAGTGCTACAACAAGCTTGCCATGATCAGGCAGGAGAAGCAATGGGGGATGACAGCATCTTTACAGGCAACAGGTCTGCATTTTGAATTACTGATGGGAATATACATAACCCAAGTACTGTTTTTACAATATACAATGAGATGTTGGCATTAAAGAACTTATGCCTTGTCACAAATGAAAAATGCTGCACTAACTACATAAATGAACATTGCAGGCTTGAAAAATGCATTTGAGTCTTTGCTCATGGACTGAAACCCAAAGAAACAAAAGCATGATGACCTGAGTAACAGATACACATTTCAGAGAATACTTCATTTTAAAGCACCATATGAGGAAATAAACCTGATATCCATTCATTGGTTTATCTTCCAAATTGAGTTCAAACTTTAGGTCTATAAAGTAATACCTGTTTACATGTGGTGACAGGCAAAACCCATAGAGGATACATGTCCTACCACAGTAATGTCCTTATTTGAGGTAGAATATTTGTTATGTGCCTGTGTTGCTTTATTATACTCAACATCTTTATTAAGGTTGTGCCTGGTGAGCTTTACAGCTGCACACCTCTCCATTCTTTCTCGTTCCCCTGGAGACATTTACCTGAAATGGGAAGAGCAGTCTGGGCACATTTAGCATGTAGCACATAGAGTCCACATGGATACTCATGCGGTCAGGTGGAGGAAAGAGGTTTCCTCGCTGCCTAGCTGCATGTCCTCCTGGTTCCCCTTCACAGCTCATGGCACTGACAGTGCAGTCAGTGTGCCCGTTCCCCACCAGAGAGCAGGAACACACACACACACACACACACACACACACACATACACCCCAGACGGGCCCACATTGCCTATCTGCAGTTTTCCAAATGAGAGATGACACAGTAATTGCCTTGGGAAAATAGGAAGTTTGCTCTCCCTGAAAGTTCTCCAACTTCTGTCCACCGTTTATCGAGATGAGGGATGGGACTGGCAGTGAGGGGTTTGTTATTAGATTTTAACATCTCTGATGAGATGCTTGGGCAAATGGTGCTTCTCCCAGTTGCCAAGGCAACCAAACGCAAGACGATCGCATGATTCAATATCCATTCCCTTTAGGGTGCTGGAAGTATCCCATTGATTAAAACACCCAATGGCTCTGCTTTAATGGCTGAAATTCATTGTGTAACAGTCAAAATAAAACACATTCATTTGATTGATTGCTGCTGAGTTTATTTCAAAAGTTGTTGCATAAATTAATAAGATGTAATGTATCTGAAATTATTGTAATCTAAACTGTTATAAAACAAAAAAGGTTTTTCCTGACATAGAAAGAGTGCACACAGCCTCTTTTATCATTAAACCTTCAGTCTGGACTGCCCTCCATCCCCACCTCCATCCAAAAAGGATAGTACTTTTTTTTAGCTAATTGCTTTGATAATCTGTATTTCAGTGTGTGTCTTTTTCGGTGTGCTGTCACTGTAAAAGTACTGAGGGAAAAATCTATAAAATCAATAACACATTTAATCCTGTAGTTTGTCAGAACTTTGGAAATATTTTTCTTTCACTTTATACTTTTGTGAATGAACGAAATCGTTTGTCAAATTGTAACACAGCCTTAAATCCATTATTGATCTATAAGGTCTTTCTAATTTTCTGGTCTGTGTTTGTTATTCATGTAGTAATATCCTCAGGTACACAGTGACTTTGAACAGACTTCTTTTTTCCCTTGCAACAGAGCTCATCTTTTCTCTCAGAAAGGACTTGTGTGTTTAGTGTGGTGTTTTGATGTTTTGTTTTTTTGATTGATTTTCTTTTCTATTTCAGTGGAAAGATGTAATTTGAAGGATGAGAGAGTAATGAGTTTTGAGGGATTCTTCCCACTTCAGCAATATCCTCATATGTTTATCAATTAAGCATTTTTTCATGTTGCACATTTTCAGGGGAGAGTCTTTATTTAGTGACAGGGAAGTAACAAAGCCCCTTCTATTTTAAAAGATAATACAATAAGTACAGTGTGTCAATAAGTATAATTTTATCTAAAATTCCTTTGTAGTTCTCATTTTTCCCTCATATATTTTGGCACTCTCTGTATAATGTTTTTATATGGAAGTGCTTGATAGCTTGAGCATAAAAACCAACAGATGTTACTTCCATGTGTATACACATCCAATTTCTTAAGATGTGTGGAGATCTGTATGAGCAAGGATACATGATAATCACTTCTGAACTGTTTTTTGGAAGTCCACATTGTCCAGAGTACTACTCTGAACAAATGAATGAATAAATGAAAATGAAAAAAATAATTATAACCCACTCTATATGTAACAATATAATCATTTGGAAAGTGTATAGAAAACTTTTTCTGAAGTAAACTGTTATGTCAGAGAAAATCTACTTGAGTATAGTTTTTCCTCTGAGATAAAAAAGGGTAAAGTGGAGGTTGAGGCATGAAGTTGAAAAGTTTAGCTTGTGTGCTTTATATTCCCTTTATATTCCCAAGTGCAGTTTGGGATGCCTAATTTCTCTCCATGGTAGCCTCATGTCTGCTGCCTCCATGCTAGCTAGCTTGATTGCTGAGTGCAAACAAAACAGGTAAATCTGGGTTCAGGGACAATGTAAATCTTAAATGTGAAGAGAGCCAAAATAAAACTGATTTTGTACCTGAGGTTTTTGGTATGTTCACAGCAAAATGTAACAATAATATTACATAGAAGAAGACTGGTTGAATATTTTATTCAAAATGTACTCAAGTTAGAGTAAAGGCACATTTTAAATACTCTAAATAGTACAAAATGTTTTGAAATCATGGTAGACGTCCTCTTTTTTATATCCTTTCTGATCAGTTCAAATCTACATTTCAAACAGGAGGTCCACTGAAGGAGCACTGAGCTTAGCGTCTTTGAATCCTTAGTGCAGGGAAGATGGCAGCCAGGCCGGTATATAGTCGAGTGTAATCTCACCATCAGTCATGTGACCATACAGGTGCCCTATGTGAAGGTGGCCCCAGAGGACATCCTGAAGGCGCAGTTCCCCCGCTTCACGACTCTTGACCTGCGCCCCACCAACACGGATGTCAGCATGGCGGTGGCAGGCCTCCTCACCTTCTTCAACAGCACCTCTGCCTGCCTCGTGTGTGCCTCGGCTGACTGTGAGTGTCCTGCCCGCAAGCTCTGAACCCCGCTGAGCTAAAAACCCTCTCCTGCATCATATCACCGCTAGAATAGAAATAGCACCCTAGTTCATGGGGGTTTGGGCCATTCATGGTCTTACAAGTGCCATATTACTGTGCCATATGGAAGCTGGTTTATAGCACCATGTGAATCTGCTTCCAGTGAGAAAGACCTGGAACCACTAAATCTGAAATGCACTGGGAATTCTGCAGTCAGAACAAATGCAGAATGGCATTTGTTTGAGTGGCAGTTGCACCTCCATGTTACCTTTCTAGTGCCACAATATGAAATTACCCTTATCAATTGATTTGGCTGCAGTAATAAGTAGACTTGATAATGAAACCGTGCTTTTTATTGCAATGGTCATATTAGTAGTTTTAATTTACACAATGCAGCAGACTGTATTTATTTAAAAACAACTTCTGGTGTAAACAAATGATGACTTAGTCAATAAAAAATACTTCAGTGTGCATGTTTTTTACTGGAAAACTTGACACACCAGAGAGAGGTTCCCTAAGCTCAGGACAGTTAATGTTTCTGTTACATTTGAATATTTGTCAGCGAAATATGTGACAATACAATAAGTAGTGATGTGGCAACCAGTCGGAAAGGAAAGATGTTTTTGCAGAATCAGGGAATTTTTGAATATGATCATTCAGGAAAATTTGGTTGGATGAGATATCTGAACATTTCAAAGATAATAGCAGTGCCAATCAATACTTGAACACAGTAATTGGATCTTGTCTGCCTCTCTTGGAGTAACACACACACTTACACACATATGCGTGCGCTCAATCATGCACACACGCATGCTTGCACACAGACACACACACAGAATTAATTCAATATTTATACGAATGCCAAATTACACCCAACACAAACAATTTAATAGTACTGAAAAAAAGTTTAATTGTTAATTTCAGTCAGTAGCCTAACTGTACCTCTGATCACCCAATTAAAGTCAATAGACTCAACCTAAGTTATTAATTGAATCTTCAATCAATCTGAAAAGGTGCTCACTTGGAATCATGAGCTGCCATTTTTGGAGATGACTCTCTGGTCACACACTGATTCTGTGATGCAGTCCTTAAGGTCCAATTCAGAAAGCAAAAGGTCAGCAACAGGTATCCTAAAATAGCCAATTTAAGAGGCTGACATGGCATAATTCAATGAAATATATCTTTGGCATAATTTCAATGAAATGTTTTGAATCCTCTAGTTAACTTTAAATGACAAATTCCTCAAAGATTAGATACACCTTTGTTTTTTTTTTTACTCTTTCAGCCTGCTTTTATTATCTGCACATAAGTGTAACCCTCCAATACAATGACTGCAAAGCTCATTTGGTGGACTGCACTGTAAAAATAAGTTTTGGCTGACAGGAATATGGTTAGAGTTCATGGGAGCTACTCCATGTTCCACTTGCACAAAACAATCACAGTTATGGGATTGGTGTATTCTAATATTGGCATTCTAACACATAAACATACAGATGAACACGCAACAGTGGGGTAAATTATATTTTGATGCAGTGGTACATATAAACATGTAATAACATCTGAAGCACATTCATTATATATTGATTGGCTTTTTTTACTGTAAATTGACAAGTCACTCTTTCACAATGGGATGGTGTCAGATGGGGATAGTGGTATATCTGTGTCATATTAAATGGTCTGTGGAAAAGATCATTTGAAACAAGATTGTAAAGAGACTGCCCTCCTCCCTGGTTTGTGAGATTGGATTTTATATTACGCAGGATGGAGGTGTGGGGGTTGTGGGGAGAACATGGGGGGGATGGGGGGCAGACCTTAAGGTAATTAGCCAGCAGAGTTACTGCCCTCTTCAGGACAACTCTGTTAACACAACCACTGCTGGCTTACTGTGCTTCTGTGTGGTTTTGGCAGACGCTCGCTGGCCTCTTCTGCCTCATTAATCACCTGCTTGTATGACAGACTAATAGACCGTGGCTGCTTCATGAATATCTCTCAGTGTGGCCTGCAGAGATGGGGTCGGGTTGTGTGTGAGTTTTGGGAGGGGGGGGGGGGCATATTAATGACACCACTGTGGAAGGACAGATGTTCCTCCTTGTAAGTTTACACTCACTTTATAAAGTTTGAATCAAATACACAAAGCAGGCTCCATGCAAGATGCTAAACGATAATGACTATCACACTGAATCGCATTGTTAGCATTGGCAATATATAATATAATATAATATAATATAATATGATATAATATAATATAATATAATATAATATAATATAATATAATATAATATAATATAATATAATATAATATAATATAATATAATATAATATAGAGCTCTTGATGGCTAAGGGTTTGCACACAGGAAGTCAACGCCAACCAAGAAGTGTGGATGGCTATAGGACTTCTATAGTTACAGGTCCTACCTTTTGGAAATTTGGTATGTTTGGCTGTACTTGGGTGTGTTTGCGTGCATTTCTAATTTAAAGCATTGGCCCTCTTTCTCCCTGCTGTGTGACGAAGAAATCTAACAAAGGTTGCAATATTTTCTTATTTAGTGCAAATATAAGTGATATATTTTTGTATTTAAAATTATCATCAGACTATGGTCATCTCATACAAATGATGTATCATGTGCATGTGTCAAAAAATGATACAGTCCAATTTTCTCAGTTTTTTTTTTCTTTTTCAACTTTTAAAACCAATTATTAGTTCTCATAGAACATAGTTTAAATTTCCAGAGTGATTGTAAAGACAAAAAGTCAGTCAGGAGTCTGGTTAGCGCAGACAAAGTTGCTCACGTTGCAGAAAATACAGGTCTCTTCTGATTGTATTCCATGATTCTTTGCTTCTTGTGTCACAAGATTTTGAAGTGAGATTTAGTGCAACTTGGAAATGATTGTGCTCTTATCTCAGCCTTTAAGTGAAAAACAGAGATGAGTAGATGAAGGAATTCCATGACGAAGAGATCCACCCTTAACATTTTTTGGCATACTACCTTTATGAGTAAAAAAAAAGTAATGTGCTGTAGGCAACTTTGTACTGCTAACATAAGGGTGTCAAACTCAAGTCCTGGAAAGCGGCAGTGTCCTTTCCTTTCACACACCATAGTTGTTACCCGCACCTGATAATAGTTTTCAAAAGAATAAAAAATATCTACATTGCTCTTCCAAAAGCATATGTTTCAAGGACAAACACATTTCTGTTTCAGATAAAAAAGCGACTGGCTGAGGAAAGCATTGAGTAGAAGGACACGCAAGTGAAGGATTGTTCATGTGGTGTCATTACAAATGCCATATCATTGATGGAACATTGGATGTGGAGCAGCAGTCAACTAAAAGAGCAGGTGGCTTCAGTCTAGCTAGCACAACTTAAATTGCTGCTAGCTCAGTTAGTTGATAAATGCACCTGTTAATGTGCGGAACAGCACATTTTAAAACAGCATTGAAACATGGGTAATTGCCCTTGATTATAAACTTTTGCTTTTGCTTCATTATGGTGCTCCCTCAGAATCTCATTCCCCTTGAAAACATGTTGTTTTTCAGTTGTAATTTATACTTCAAGAATTGCACATGCTTGTCTTTGTCTGCTGCTGCTTTCAGCTGTGTTATATGGAAATATTATTTCCACTTGCTATAGACAAACCCAGTGCACTTCTCAAAATGCTTAGGCCCTTGAAAAGAGTTCAGTGAATTGAATCCTTACTGCAGCTGTGCCTTCTGTGATATAGAAGACTATAAGGCAATACATGTACAGTAGGGCACATAATATATGCATATATATTATACGGAAGTAGTCATGCATCTTTATTTTCCTTTTTCGAAGTTTATTAGAATCTCACCTCCATATTGTTCTGAACTAACAGAAACTTTGCTGCATTGCTATTTAAACCATCAATCTGGGTAGCACCACCCCCTCTGTTTTGATCCCATGATCATCATCATGAGCCCCATACACAGCGGTGGTGTCTGGAACAGATCATTTACTGGGTATGTTTATTCATGTCTGCATTTCACTTTGGAAATGTCATCTGTAATCTCTAATTAAAACTGACTAAGAAGAGGTGAAGGAAGAGAAGACAAAAACTTATCTTTTCTGTCAAGAAAAAGAATCACATAGAATTTACGAACATGAAGGCTATACATACAAGAACCTTTGAATTCTATTTTACTAAAAGCAGTAATCAAATTTTCTGCTTTGGTTTTGTATGCTGATTCACAGGCATGGTAAGGAGGTGACAGAGCCAGATAAACATTCAGCAGCATATGGACCGCAGGGATGCCAAGAGGGCAATGGATGAACACAGAGTACAAAATAATGGTCCAAGCTAGAGCGACCACCTCATTATCTCAAGCAAAAAGAGAGTTGACAACTTTAATAAGTTTCAGTGAAAAGCCTTGGTAATAAGCATAAAGAAATGGCAGGTTAACTGGGTAACATTTCAGGACATGTCAGGGTGTGGGACCTGGTATCATCAGCATGAGATGGGTGCCCAATGTGTGGGTTTTGCTCCTGATAACTGAGACTTGAGAGCTATGCAAAAGTCACATGTAGTTTATAAACATACTTTAGGCACATAGAAAAAACGTGGAAAAATTATGACTGTGATAAAAGGTTACATGTATAATAGTGGAAATGTTTTCCTTTGTTGTAGAATGACCAAGATCAATTTAGTGGGCAAAAAGTAGAAACAGTTGTGCTTCCACACAGGTGTGATTCTGGAGTTAATTGTGCAGTTAGCATTCCAGCACAGCCAGGGCTATGTACAAAAATGGTTAAGGCCTGACTGGATAATGGGTAGCATGGCTAGACGACAAGTCCACAGAGAATGTGTCACAGTGAGAAAGGGGTGATGGTTGGTGCAAGTTTGGTGCTTCAATGATGAAAAGGGTTAAACAGATTACCTCCCCTCCCCCAATAGACTAGCACCCAACCGGCATGTTCAAACTTAGAACCATTAGCCTGTTGCACAGTTGCATGTAGGATAAATAGCTTGTCATATTCTCTTTCATGTTTGGAACATTTTCTACCTGTAGAAAAATGTCAAAAAAGAGCCCTGGGAGATTATACTGAAATGATTGCTTTCCTAAGTGACAAGTCCTTAGATTTAAAGCATATTGCCCTGACAACTGTGTTCCCAGTAGCACAGAAAATCCTGCATCCTTGTGCACCTGATTCAGCTTAGTCAGGAAGGTACAGAAAATGTTTTGAATTTAGAATGGAAGTATTTTTCAGACATATATAAGCCAAGATATTACCAGGTGCTGTGTAATGTGTGTGCTTAGAATATCAGCACCTCCCATTTCAATGTACAGTTAGTCACAGGGGACTTAATGTAGGGCAAGTACTGACTTACTTTGATAGCAGTAAGCTTATTTACACAAACCATGTGATAATGGTAGAAATAGGTAAAGGGAAGCATTTCAAGGATGAGGTTGCCAGTGGGTCCATCCTTCTAAAGCTCTGTTTCCCATGGTATTGTTGCCTATAGTCTGGAGTCAAATCTAATAGTGCCAAATGAAACTGTGGACAGCAGTTCAAGACACAGCACATAATTAGCTTTAATGCTGTCAGGTCTAAAAGTGTGAAGATGTCACAGCCCAGCGAGAGTGACTTCTAAGATTAGATGGGAACCCATCTGCTACTGCTAACAAAGTATGAAGTGCACTTCTTTGACACAAAAGAAAAAATCTCTGCAGGAGGATTACAGAGAGAGTGCACATACTTTTAAGTAGACGTGCATATGCCTGCTCCGTCTTCAATCAAAGAAAAATGTTGCGGCTAGTCATAAAAATACAATTTCTCACTGTGAATTAGTCAAAAACATAAAAATAGGGGGGTGAAAATTATTCTGAAAATGTTGAAGAGACTGACTATATTACAATTAACAATGCAAACCACATACTCATTATAATCTATTATAATAAATACATGGTTTGCTTTGAATCTTATCATTTAAAGAACAAAGATCACCAGTTAAGTGGTATCACACCCCATGGTGACAACCTCTGCTTGCATTCCCATTGCACTGATTAGCACATAACTCAGACATGAAATTAAAATCAATCACCTTAAGTAATTTACATGCAGTACCAATCGTAGCAATTACAGAGGGATGTACTGTACTGTTATGGTGTACAGTTTATTGTTAGCAATTTAATTAATAGTTAGAGCAGGAATATATGTGCTGTTTAAGTGATCATGATAATGGGCGTTAATACAGAAGAAAACCATCAGAACATTCAACACTTGGTTTTTTCTCATATTTAGTATGTATGTGGCTCACTATCAGCTGTAATTAGAGTAATTAGAGGTCCTTTTATTTTTTTATTTCATATTATTCTATGCACTCAAGAGTATAGGCAAAATTACAAGCCCAGATGGACAAAATGGTTGCCTGCAATTATAGCTATCATGGTTTTTTGAAGCTTTAGACAACTAGCTGATAATTCACAAGCTACATTATCTAACTTGATTTCTGAATGAAACTCCCCACCGAAGATATCACTAGTAACCTCAAAATTTGACAAAACTGCATGGATCTTAATGGCCATTCTTTACTTAAAATGTAAGGCAAAACATACAGATCATTCAGAGCCAGTGCAAACAATTTACTGCAAGTTTGCACCTGGGGAGGGAGTGGACTCAGCTGTACCTTATTTGGTGACTTGACATTAACATTTGCATTTTTTGTGCACTACTTACACTGTGTGAACACTGTTGTTCAGAGAGCCGTAAAGAAAATGAGGCTGAGGTTTTGTGGATGCACAGTGGGAACACCAAGTCATTAAGGACGCTATTGATGGTGTGTCCCTTCCTAGATAAGCTCAGGGTCATTAAAATAGGGCTCTGACAAGTCTGTGACATATCAATTTACGTGTGTGTGTGAAATCAAAAGAATACAGCTCAATGTAAATAAATAGAGCTATTTAGTTCTGGTTTGTTACTACTGCATGACCCTTTAACAGTCTATTTTGTCCCTAATTTAATGGTCCAGATTTATCAAATGAGCCCTGGAGTTACCAAAGCCACTGAGTAGTGGAGGAGTGCCATTGTTTTGGTGTTCTGCCAAAAAGAAATTTCAATATCAGAAACATTATTTTCAGCGTAAAGCACATCCAAAGTTTATTTGGCTCACTGGATAATCAGCTCCTACTCTCCGTCAGTTCTCTCTGGTTGTTAGGTACAGGTGCTCGGGGTAGAAATTTTTACTAGTCTGTCATATTACATTAAAGAGTGTTCGGTCCCAAACACTTAAATGTTGAATGAAAATACATGAAAAGGGAACATTTTCAACTATTGGAAGCTTGGCATGTGTCTGTGTGTCTGGTTTATCATTGGAATCCATAGTGTACATACACCAATGAGCCAAAACTTTATGAACACCAGTCTAATATGCTGTTGGTCCTCTGCATTCCACCAAAACACCTCTGATTAGCCAAGACATGGACTCTACAAGATGGTGACCTGTGGTATCTGGCACCAAGATGTTAGCAGCAGATTCTTTAAGTTCTGTAAATTGTGAGGTGGAGCTGCTGTGGATCAGACTTGTTGTTCCAGCACATCCCACAGATGCTCAATCAGATTGAAATTGGGGGAAGTTGGAGGCCAGAGCAACACCTTCATCATGTTGCTCAAACCATTCCTACACAATGTGTGCAGTGTGGCAGGGTGCATTACCCTGCTGAAAGAGGCCACTGCCATTGGGGAATACCATTGCCATGAAGGGGTGTACCTGGTCTGCAAAGTTGTTTAGGTAGGCGGCACATGTCAAATTGACGTCCACATGAATGCCCGGACCCAAGGTTTCCCTTCAGAACATTTCCCAGAGCATTACACTCCCTCCACTAACTTGACTTCTTCACAAAGTGCATCCTGGTGCCATCACTTCCTCAGGTAAACGGTGCCCACATACCTGGCCATCCACATGATGTAAAAGAAAATGAGACTCAGCAGACTAGACCAGCAGACCTCCTTCCTCATTCCATGGTCCAGTTCTGATGCTCGTGCCCATTTCAGGTGCTTTCCAGGGTGGACAGGGGTTAGCATGGGCTGTCAGGCTAGTCTGTGGCTACGTAGGCCCATAATTGAAAATTCATGCATGCTTAATAAAGGCTGAATTTCTGGCTAACACAAAAAATAAATGTTTTTGCAATGTTTAACCAGATTCTAATAACGTTTATAGTACAAACAGTTCCTATATTTGCTATATTTTATCAGACACATGCCAAATAAAGCTTTTACTTAGATTTATTTTTTCATGGACTGGAAAAATCTGGGCCACTTGGAAGGCAACAATGGCTGTAGATGCCATCCTTTCCTTTTAAAAGTCAGAAATGACAAGGCAACAAGAGACTAGGGAGGGAAGAGGTAAACAGGAAGCAATTTAGTTCCCCCAGCACCTCTAAATCCATGAACGCTTACAGTACCACACTCCATAGTGAATTAATTCAGTTGGAGCTATGAAGGGCTATATGCATTTAGTAGTGCAGTGTGCTGTCCAGCATGTTGAACTCAAAGGGAGATTTAGTTTGGTGGGAAGCAAAGTGTTATGGAGATTGTACATGTGTGTGTAGGCCTGGCTGAGAAAAGAGACATGAAATTCCTCTGGAACATTCTCCCTTTCAACCTGGTAAACTGTGCGATAAAAAGGATCAAAATTTTTCCCAATTTAGTGAGTCAGGAGCACAAAGGATTCACAAATGCCTGCTGGTACTACTGCCAGTTTGAAGGTTAATTGACTCTTAGAATATTTTACATTGACAAAAATGCTTATTTGCATGAATAAATCTTTTTTTCTCATTCATGTAATTTAGTTGAGTGTATTGTTTTTCTTACTGTCTGTAGTTTAGTAATGGCATCTCATTACTTCAATTTGTGTTGTTTGAGCAAGTGTTGTAATGTCGCTTCCCGTCTTTTATATTATACAATGTCCTAATCTGAGTCCCAAAGCCTCTCCCCTTTTTGTACTCAGATAGGTGGTTGATGGGATGTTAGACAGGGATGTTGGACAGGTCACACATGTAGCTGCACTTTGATTGGCATGCTATACCAAAAAGAAGAGAACTACAAAAATAAAATGACTTTAAAAATGAAGTTGAGTGTCTACAGAGAGGAAAACACAGCTACTTTTCCAGACAGACAGTACACTTTTACTTGACATTTGACCTACTCTGTGTTTAGCATGCAAGACAGCAGGGAATAAAAGCTATGAGCTTAATTAAATTAATTTAGTGTGGTATTTTAAATCTAGCTATAGCATTGTTTATTCATCACAATATAATTTATACGTAAGAGAAGTCGCATGACCACACCCGTACCACAAGGTTTAACATTTATGTCCCTCTATGTTTCAAAGGAAGTCCATAGCAGAAGCTGTTCTGTCTTTTTTTGTATTTCTTTATTTCTTCTGATGACTGGGATGGGAGAACAATTTTTCAAATGCTTGATTTAGAAGCAAGCAGCTGTCTAAACATTTTCACTGAACACTGGTGCTTTTTTTTGCTCTTTGCTTAGAGCTTTATGGTTCTTCAGCAGTGTCCTTCTGTCAACAGACTGACATAACAGAATATTTGATAATCATCTGTGTGTACAATGTAACATAGAGCTACAGTAAGGAATTAAAAGAATTTCATTTGGCTGTTTTTGAGAAAATAAAAGACATTGACCTCCATACTATCCACAGTTGCACTTAACTTTGACTAAAAAATAACTGCATGTGTTTCTTCACAAGTGCATTTTAGCAGGACCATTTTTATAATTGTTGAACTTGACAAAATGCTGAAAAATGCTTCTCTGTTATGATGAAGTCAAAGGTAAGGATGAGTGTTGATTGCATTCATGAAATGTTTAGGCAATGCTAAATGGATACAGAGCAACCACGTGCCAGTAGTGAGGGAACCTCATGAAAAAGGAAATTTAAATTTACTGAAAATAGACTATGAAAACAAATATAATGGGGAAACAAACAAATTTGTTTATTCTCAATGCTCTTATAGCTACTCATAGCCTACTGTAATAGTATCAGACACAATTACTTTACTGTAACTGAAGATGAACATAGTTCCTGTATTGTTCTGTAAACAAAATAAAGTATATTGCAATTACAGTCCACCCCTGTGCATCTGGCCACAGCACCTAATCAACATCACAAGTGATGTCCTCTCTGGCCAAACATCGGGGGAAGTACTGTTTCGAGTGGCATATCCAGCCCTGGCATGCCTCCACATCAATGTTGCCAAAGGCCTCTTCCATTGCCTGAAGGAGAGTTGTGCGTTGGTATGGTTGGAGATCATGTACCTTCCAATGCCACGCCGAAAAGAACTCCTCAATAGGGTTTAGGAAAGGAGAGTAGGGGGAGGGGGAGAACTTGAAATTGTGGGTGATTGTCGAACCAATTATGGACCGCAGCAGCCCGGCGGAAGCTTACGTTGTCCCATTTGACAACAAACATGGAGTACCCTGGCACATTCCTCGGGTCATTTGAAATGAGGATGTATGCAGGGTGTCAAGGAATCTGATAATATCTGGCTCTTCTTCCTCCTTCTCCTGTTGTTACTCTTCCTCCTTCTCCTCATCCTTCTCCTCTTCCTCCTTCTCCTCATCCTCCTCTTCTTCTTTGCCTTCCTTCACTTCCTAGTCCTCATCTTCCTCTTACTTGAACACCTCTTCCTCTAACTCCTTCTCCAAAATTAGCCTCCAATGTTGTGCGCACCAAAGAGCAAACCTGAATCCTATTTATGGTGTTCAAGCTTTGATTTCTAAGTGACCTAATTGGTTCACATGTGTATTCTGGGTGCAGGTGATTGAAAATTCAGTCTGGTAGTTCAATGGCAGTGTTTAGCAAACAACACACACAGACTTTTAGTTTTGAATGATGTGTCTTATGTACATAACCGTGTGTTGTTATTTTCAAAAAGTGTATTTCAGAATTTCAAACTTAGTGTAAAGCAGACAATGTGCTTGGTACCTGGTCAATAGATAGGCTACATGAATTAGTGGTTTCAATAATTGTGCCATAAGAACCAGTTTTTGTGTCTTGGCTATTGCAAAAAACTGTTATACCGAGACATTTTAGTGGCTGCTTTTTCACCTGAAAAGCAGTCACAATCCTTTAGTAAACCTGGCCCTAAGTGAAACTACAGTATGTTTTTAATACAAGCAAAATAACTGCATATGTGTGTCTATATATGTGTGCCTGTCTGTCTGACTGTCTGTGTCTGTGTCTGTGTATGGGTGTGTGTCTGTGTCTGTGTCTGTGTATGGGTGCGTGTTAGTGTCCTTGCCAACAGATCCACAAGAAACAGACAAAATAAAACAATGACAATCTGTCTATTACACTGCTGTACAACACTGACCAATCCCTTGTACCATCATAAGAGTGTTAGATTTAATCAAAAATGGAAATGCACTACAAAAAAACATAATGCAATTATGGCTCGAATTTCCTGCTTTTGGAGGGTAATGCTGGCCACAGCTTTGTTAAAGCTGAGCTGCCTCTGTATCTACCGCAGACTGAGAAGTGATTCATTTTTCTCCTAGTCCATCTGAAATGTCAAATGTATGTTCTACAGGCATTGGACAGTTCTGAAATAAATCATATGCTTTCCAATGTAGCAATTAATGACAGCCTTCAAGTTTGTCTCTTTTTTTGGTGTCCTCGCATTGCAGGCTTGATGAACCTGGAGAGACTGCTCCGTCAGTTCCTCATCTCCAAGGAAACACTGTCTGTGCGCATGCTGGATGATAGCCAGGACCCTACACCACTCCTCAAGGAGATCCGCGATGACAAGACTGGCACCATCATTGTGGACGCCAACGTCACCATGTCTCACATCATGCTGGAGAGGGTGAGTTTCACCTGATGATGTCATCACATCCACAATCATCACATAGACAGTGACTTTATCCCAATGGTTTTATCACCTCATCGTCATGGAGATGGTGTCAGTCATGACTATGCCATCACCACATCTTCATGGAAATGTTGTCAGTCCTGATAATATCATTACTGTATCGTCAAAGAAACGATGAGCCTATCCTTATAATATTATTACATCACTGATGACGGTGAGTCTGTTCAGGTTTTGTCTTCATATTATAAATTTCATAGAGATTTCAACCTCATGTCATTCTGTCTGGAAGTGGGACAGTTCATGTCAGGATGTGTGACAGTTTTTGAATAAGCAACAGTCTGCAGGTAGTTCACATTGAAGTACACAAGGTTGGTTTTGACTTTTGTTTTTCTAGAGAACTGTATGAGGAGAATGATACTGAATCAACGATAGGGGCTCAGATTCCGTTCAAACATAGGGATTTCATTTAATTTTATTCCCCCTTTGTCCGGAAGGAGATTGTAGCAGATTAGTTGAACATTTTCACAGCACTGCTCCTCAGACAAATTTTATAGAATTAGATAAACTCAACAAGGGAGAAAAACAAAACATAAACCAGTAAACAAAATTATCATATCTTATGCAGGTGTAGTGACTGCAGGCAGTGTGCTACTGATAAATTATTTTAACCCAGATTTAGGCAAATACCTTATAATGCAGAGTGAATACAAAGTGCTGCATACATCTCACAATTAACCTGAAGCTGTTTTTGTCAAGGTGAATTAGGCAAAGATGTTCATTGTCTGAATATTGATGTTACAATAGTGCATTGGCAAAATAGATTCAACTGACCGTGCAGGATTCAATCGTTCATTAATTCAATGCATATACTTGGTATATCCTCTGAATACAGCCCTATGGAACTAAACTAAATATACAATAACAACCACAGACTTAAATGGCCGCAGTGGACTGGTTGCCACTGAGGGTTTGAATTTGTGTGTGAATGCACAGATAAATATTGTAATGAGAAAAGAAAAGAAAAAAGGGCTTAATACCCCTGACAACTTAACCTGAACAGGAGCTTTATAATGAACTTTGCTGTTCTTAACTGCCCTTCCTCTCAAATCAACTGTAATGGGGCATGCAGTGCTTTCATGGCTCCAACAAGCTTTATCAAGAACCATGCTATGAATCAAACAATATGGAAGCATGTTAGTGTAAATGTAGGAAGAAGGTGATCCTGTGTCAGAAGGTGCTATGTGCAGAATTCCTCAGCAGAGCCATGCTCACATATACAGATGAAAGAAATGCCGTGATATAACAGATAGCTGTATAGACCTTTTTTATTAATTTTTATCAGCAATGGAAAAGACATTGTTAGCCCAAGAAAACTTGTGGACAAAGAACCTATTGTTCTTCTACTACATTTAATAGCTTGGCTATTAAATTTAATAGAGCTTCAGAAACAATTATAAATAATTATAACAATTATCAATTATCTCTCCTTTGTAGCTATCAACAATCAAGCTGTCAGCAGTAACTGTAAAAAAAAAAATAAGCTTGCTCCCAGGAGCTGGTATGAAATGACCTGAAATTATATTCTCCTGGCCGACTAAAAATTATGTTAATATTTTTACAGTACCCTCAAACAAATGGTCAGTCAAAACATTTAACCATTAAGTTTTCTTGTGTTTACTGATTTTAAATGTAAAAAAATATGTAATATTTCCTTGTCGGTTTGGTAAATTACTCTTTTCCATGCTATCTTTCTAAAATTGAAATCCTCACAGACCAGAGCTTAATATGCCTGCACAGAGAGCTTTTTGTGTGTTTGATTTGATTAAAAAGTCTGTATAGCAGTTAGTTTGCTGGCTATCATTTATATTGACTGGTCATTTTGACTGAAGAAATATTTCAGGATAACATACTGGTAAAGGAACAGCACGCGACACTGACCTGCGTGAGCTTTATTTTCAAGCAAATTAATGACCGTGGCTACCATTTGGTTTCCAGGTGCTCCCCTACTTTATGAATGAACAAAAATGCTGTTATATGGTACCATTGTTTCCCTTAAAGAGGCTCAAACCACTTCTCAGTAAGGGTGACCCCAGCCACTACTATTGTGTCGCGTTTACCTGAATGATTCACAGCAGCCATTTTTTTCCAGCTATTCAAAAATCATCTAAGCTGGAGAGGGACCAATTTATTTAACCAGTTACTGTGCGGGATGATTTGATGGCCAGGTTATCTAATTGGCCAGGAGCCCCCTACTCATTACCATAAGTACGATGGGATTGTTAATAACTGTAGTGAGTCAGATCTTGGTTTAATGTCTCATACAAAAAACGGTGGAGAGACAGAGGTCTACTTATCCCATCCCTGGCATTGTCATTGTCCTGATTTTCAATACTTGTGCTTCTTTTAGAGGTTCAGTGTCTTAAAGCATTCTCCATTTATCATTGTCATGATTAGTGTCCTCATTATTGCTCAGAAATTCAATAGTTTCTCCCTGGTGATATACTGTACTCAACCTGTAAGCCTCTAGGAAAGTAAGTACAGTATCAAGGTCTTAGTCACCTCTGTATTTATGTAGATGTTTGCAGACCCTGCTCTGTCCCACTTTGAGTTTTAGAGCTGGTTTCGTATTTCTCACCAGTCTATTTTATGGTAGTCTCTTGACATGCATGCCAAGATCATCCTAGGACCTGCACTTAAGTTAGTACTGAACATTGAACATGTCATCACCTAATCTTTTGGTCCCATCACTATGGCTTGGTTTCAGTCAAATGCACTTTTCTGGGCACATGCCATTCAAACTGAACATTCAAAACCTACCAGGATTAATCCGGCACAATATATCAATGAAGTGCTGTATCTGTCTATGGAGAAGGTTAATTCACAAGTTGTTGGCACGGCAGGTTATGTTCTCTTGATAAGACCATCATCAAATCCCTTGGGCTCTAGGTATTCTTTACTTTTATACAACTTTACTGTGATTACTGCACTAAACATGTAATTTTGAAGTTGTGAAAAGTAATTGACATTCTTTTTTCCCCTTAGTCTGTTATCTTCCAAAAGTGCTTCCAAAAAGTGCATCTTCAAAATGGATGTAGCATTTAGCCAAATTGCAATCCAAGGAAACTGAAAAAATAAATCTCCATCATAAAGAGATATGGTGCATTAAATAGACTTTATCAAGATATGGTTCTGCATTAATCCTGGAAGCCTATTTTGATTGAATACCATATGGCTGTAAGGAGACTTAAGTGTGTTTGATTGAATTCTGGCCCATGTATTTTTATGATCCTGTTCTATCTTTTGCTCTACATCTCTGTCTACCTGTTTTGTGTTGTCTTATTTTCTTGCCATTGCTGTTGTACAATCCATAAAAACCCTACTTTAAACTATCTGATGACCCAGCACAGTTTATTTTGTTTTGACCATTATTGTTAGAGAACAACATATTACCTCACACTTGCTAGGCTATATTGTAAGACTTTTCCCATGTGACTTCTGGTGTTTCAAAAGGCACATTTGTATTGACAACCTTTCTTAAGATGCCTGTACAAGAACCATGCTATGAAGTGCCTCTGCCCTGCTCATGACTCTTTCCTTGCAGTGGGGGGACAGGGTTTATTCGTTCGCTAAGGGAGCAGAGAGGAGTTGGCACCTGTTTCAGCGGGATGTGTGGATGTTGGCCCAGCTCATTAAAGCTGTTTGGCAATGTTCAGACAGCTGTGCCCATGCACCAGCTGGAGTCGCGCTATTCAATTACACGCTCAATTGCAATACGAAAATTTTCAAAAAATCTCCATCCACTGCCAACGCAACACACTACCACAACTATTGAATTACCCTGTGCTATAATTAAATCATAATGGCCACTTCTGAATTCTTAATTTTGTGTCAGCAAATATCAGCTTGGCCCATTAGGAGGAAGGGGGGGGGGGGGGGGGTCTTCAGGCACTTGGGTCTTATGGGAGGTTGAGCACATGGAACGGAGCTGTGGTCAAAAATGCTAACACTCATCCATTCCTCCTTTGTTATGGGCTACACTAGAAATGCTAGCAGATGTGATCACTGTCCTGCCCTCTCTGTGGCTCTGTTTTGTTGGGAACCATGGTTTAACAAAGGCCTCAGTGATTGACATTGACCGGTGGACACACAAGTAAGCTAATTAGCTACAGGTGGAAATTGGTGGATGGAGATTCTATTTGCTGCCAATCAGGAGGTTATTTGAATCAATCAAAAGGAAAACAAAACAACAAGCAAAACAAGACTTTTTTTCTATTATTCTGTAATATTAGCATGGTGCCAATCAAATTAACTTTGGCTCCTTATAGGCATATGTACCAGATATGACCTCGCAAAACTGCATCAGTGAAGATAAAAAATCAACACTTGCATGTAACTTTTAGCCAAAGTCAGGGACAAATCTTGATTCAGTCTCAGGCAAACTGTATTCGATTTAGCTATTTTGTTATATAAAGTTCTGTTGTTACTGGAGTAAAGAAAATCTTTTAAAAAATATTACTTAATTGCCTCATTCTTATTTACTTGATTTCCTTCAGTCTTTGTCTATTATTTCTGTCTACAGCAATAGCAATGCTGAAATCAGGAAAGAGTTCTTAACCAATAAAAACAAATCAACAAGATAAATGTCTGCTTTCTTAAAGATGTTATTTATCTTAAGAGTTATCGCTGACACTACAGAGAT
Organism: Albula glossodonta; assembly: GCA_019788955.1. Classification (NCBI taxonomy): domain Eukaryota; kingdom Metazoa; phylum Chordata; class Actinopteri; order Albuliformes; family Albulidae; genus Albula; species Albula glossodonta. The sequence continues at coordinate 7,730,020 of JAFBMS010000006.1, read as the reverse complement.
ATCTATCCAAATGTGTCCCTCGAAAAAAGCTTTGGTATTATTACCTTGAATGGTATATGTGAACAGTATGTAACATTTGCTACCTGCTAGACATGTCTGTCACTTGAATACAAAAACATATATAAGACTAACAAAAACACTAAATGAAAAAGTACTTGTGCATTGAGGAAAGTAAATCACAATTAAAAAGGAGTCTATGTATGATTCGTATTAATGTAATTACTACCGATAACAGAGGGTTGAGGCAAACTTAAGGTTGGCTTGAGAAGCCAAGCATTTAACCTCTTCGATTTCACCAAGCCTGCTGGGGTGGGCACAATAAATGAAGCAGTTAGATGAGTTGTGTAAACTGAAAACATGTGAACATGTGAGATGTATGTATTAACCATAGAAAATGTGTGCATTTCCTAGGAAATCTATAGACTGTCCCATATTTACTGTAATGTTGTCTTTGCCCAAATTCTACAGTTGGTGACTTCTCAAAGGTCATAACCCCTCACTGGAAGTCTAGGAAGCAATTCCTGAGAAGCTGCCAAAGCATTCAGCTGAGGTGGCAAAGGAAAAAAAGCCAATCCCTTGTGAATGGAATTATGCAAGTATGGATCGTAAGCACCTCAGGAAGACAGCGACAGGAAAGAAACAAACTCTTGTTTACTGCGGGGTAGAACTTAATTAGCTGATGCACAGAGGAATATTTGAACACCATCACAGATTTCACACTGCATAATACCAGAAAAGCATCTGCTGGAGAATTCCATATGGAGGTGAGGTGGAACTGTTTGTTTGAAAGGAAAATGGGTAAAAAAAATTTAAGATAACACAGGAAGTGCCAAATCCCAGCTTCAGCAACGAACAGACCAGTGTGTGACCAGAACGAGGAATGGATCACAGATGCGCAATGGTTGGTAGTGCTCTGCTAACAAGAGTCTGAAGTGGATGGGGAACAGTTGCTGTGCTACTCCAGCCATTGATTGGAAGCCGAGAGGGCCGTGCACTCTGTGCTCTTAATTACTTCTGCAGACTCTTTCTGGACTTTACCATTGGAAAGTTTTATGTAGGCATTGATTAGAGGCCACGTTTAGTATTCCACTGAATAAATAAAGCCATGATTAAGTTTAATTGATGTAGGTATTGATTGTAATTTTCAAGGCTGCAGGATAAATGAAGGAATAGCATGAGCAGAGGCCCATTTATGAAAAATTAAATGGAGCGTGAATATGTGTAGAGTAATGATACAGCCTGGCATCTTCGTTTCTCCATATCTTTCCATTTGAAATAGGGGGAATCAATGCTGAACAGGAGAAGTGGTGAACAAACTGTTGCTTTCTATGAGGTCATCCTTCTAATTTTATGACATATAAGAGACACCAACACATGCAATAACACACATACAAACAGATGCATATTCACATGGAGGCACACACATATACTGAAAACAACAACAAACAAACTTACTGGCACATGTGCACGAAAACATACACATGTGCAAAAATACATACATCCATACACACACTCACACATAGCATTAAGAGATCTATATGTTCAGACATACAAACACTGATACACTGGCACACAAATACATCCACACAAACACTCACTCTTTTCATTAAGAGATATACATGTTCAGGCATTGACACACTCATACACTGGCATACACATTAGCACAAACACACACACCATTTTTGATTTAGTTGAATGTGAAAATCCTCATTGTCTGGAGTCTGGTTTCCTTGGAGACAGAGACAAACAGCACTGAACAGAACTCAGCGGCGGCATCATAAGTACCATCTCCAGCATCTGCTGTTGCACTTCTCCTCAAAAGATTTATATTGTACCTGCACAGCTCATTTCATGCCATTTGTGGTTCTGTTATTTTTGGTTCATGATTTTATTAGGCTGTGTAAATGGAGCACAGTGTTCAAAGGAGACTTAAAAAACAAAGCTTGCCTACATTAGACCCATCAGTCTTAAAGCTTCGTGCTCACCGACTTATCATTTAATAAGCATCCTTAGCAAGTGATCCATTGACTAGGCACGTGTTATAAATGTCTGTCCAATGCAAAAAATGTAACAATGATTTGTTAATGGTGTCAAAAAAACTGGAGCAGTTTGTTTAAATCTTGATTTAAATGTTGTCTGTTATGGAGCTTACATTTACTGTATCTTTCACATTAATGAAAAACTATTGATACATTACCATATATTGATTAAATATGACTTTTAAAGTGCTGCACAGTGGATAAAAAGTAGAAGACATGTTTCCAGTGCCTGTTTGAAATTGATACAATCACAGTAAAGGCTCAGAAATTCTAACTATGGAAATCCAAAAACACTATTTATTCAAACCAGTATGAAGTCAGAAGTACCAATTGTAACAGTGCCTTACTAATTTCAGACACTGATGCAAAACCTTCAGCTGGAATTTTGGCACACTTAACGTCCTAACTAAACAAAGGGCAATGCCTTGGCACCATTGATGAAGAGTGCAATCTGAGAAGATGATCAAGCTATAGAGCAAAAAAACTAGCTCACTGAAAGATTTGTTATACAAATACAGTAGATCAGTCAAACTGGCTGACTGCATAATATGCAAAATAGCTATAGTTTAGACACAATTTAAAAGAAACGAGGCTAATTAGTTAGTAGGAGGAAACAAACCACAAATACCTAGTTCTTTTTGTCTTTATTACTATCAATGCAAAAAGGTGAGAATTAACTGAAACTAATCAAACTTTTGACAAATAGTATTATTTTTATAATTATGAACTTTAGGTTTATTTGCCTTTATAGAACCAGGAAATCTCATTGAGATTCTGACTCTCTTTTGCAAGACAGACCTGGCCAAGGTAGCAGCCAACACAATGTCAATGTAAAACAATACAATACAGATAATCTATAAAACATACAGTTTTAAAAATCAGAAGAGAAGTTTGGGTATAGTAGCTTCTTCAGGAAAAGCATTTACTATGATTCAGTTACAATTGTCGGTATGGTGCATTTAAAGTCAGCCATAGATATAAAACAGTCTAATTGAGCTCCTTTTGTAAGTTGTTCCATGACCAAGGTGCATAATAAGTGCATTTATGTATTTAAGGTGTGTGCCTGTGCTAGTTGAAAGTAACCATTAGTGCTGCTTTGATTATTGGTGGCTACAAAACAAGAGTAGCCAGAAAAATAAGGTGACAATAGGAATTATGGTTTCAATCAATAAAGGATTGAAGTTCATTCAGAAATGTGTAACTGGAGCTTTAAAATGGCGGAAATGAAAATCCTAAAATTCTGTTTTTTATGTTTTCATTTAAAGAGTATTACAAAATATCAAACTTTTTTCATATCAAGATTTGCCTGTTTGAGATGTTTTATCAGTCCATTATCTATTCACAGATATTTAAATCATTTGAAAAGTTCATGCTATTCCATGACGTTCCACCATGTACAAAAATCAGCATTGATATACAAACAGTCAATAAATAACATAGAGTGAGCACAGTCAATGGAATGACCAGTGATTGTCTTGCTTTATCTCCTCTCTCAGGCCTCAGAGTTGGGGATGCTCTCCGTATACTACACCTACATCTTCACGTCTCTGGTAAGGATGCCAGGCCCGCAGCTCACTAATGGATATTAATGACACTGCCGGTGCTTCACACTGATGACCCTGCTGGAATTATTCATATGGGTGTGATTAATAGCTCACTGATGAGGTGGGAGATAGATGCATTCACACCACCCCCCGGAGGATTGGCCCCCTGCCCCCTGCCCACTCTGGGTGTACCTCCACCCTACAGAAAAACGTAGCCCATCTAGCAATGACAATCACTCATTATTAATACAATATAGCCACTTATTGATGATCATAATTTCACTAGACTCTAAATATATATATTTATTACATTTTCTGGACTATGCTGAATTGTGAATATAGTAATTAAAAAAAAGGAAAAATATATATGGAATTGTATCTGATGTCAATCGTGACTATGCATTAAGAAAATATTACTTTATGTCGTTGTACATATGAAGTGCAATTGCAAGTAAAGTCTATATATTATAGAGATTGAAGGCTTCCATACATTGTGAAAATTGTCCATGGACAAGAAAGTCACTGGTCTAGGCACACATTCTACACTTTCTAATGTAGATTGTCTAATGTACAAATATTAACATATTTGTACATGAGACATATTAACTGAACTCCTTAAATGCTTATGCAGATATTAATGCATGAACCATTTTTTATTCTGTTGTTTGCTTCCTTTTTTATGCATATATGTGACTTAAAAACAAAACAAACATAATGATAATAATTTCATATAATTTCATAATAATTTCATGTCAGTGAATGAATTTTCTATCATATCATAAAACAGTTATGTCACCCTAGCTGTTTGTGTTTTCTACTAATGTAGCATAATGATTAAATCATGAAACTACCATTGTTTAAAGACATTTTGACGTTCATGTGCCAGAAAGATATTTTGTTCATAGTTTTGCTATTCTGTTGTTGGCAAATTGCAATCAGTTAACTTGGCAGAGCAAAACTGTGCCTTTTGCCTGTGTCCTTTCATTGTAGCATTATTGTGACATTAATGTTGAATGATTTAGCAACATTCCAATTACTGTTTACCCAAGTGCTCGTTAGATTTGAAGGCCTGCTTTTGCTTGAAAGCAAACCATCTATACAGGCACTAAGCCACAGTGCAATAAAATATAACACTTTGCACTCCTTAATCACTATCATAACTATCAAAATACTGATTAAAATGCTACAAAGTCCAAGAAATGATTATTAGATAAGTTTTGTATTGTACTCTCAATGTCTGAAAGAAAACCTAGAATTTTTTTCTGGCCAAGGCTTCCTGCAACTGGATTGGGAGCATTAGATCTCTGAGGGTGGATTTCATTGGCTGGCATAGTTTATCATGTGACACACCCACTGTTTTGTAGGAATCATCAGTAATAGAAACTTAAGTTGGGCAGAGTATTCCACAAAGGAATGTGAAGCTAGGCTTATAGTTGATAAGCCTGATAAGTAAGGCTAAAATAATATAACCCATTACATATTAATGGGAAATTCACTCTTAAGTTTAAATAGCTTTTAATGAAAAAAAAAACTCATTTTGACTTATCAGTGATTGCCTTCAATTTCATTATTACCCTCAGAGTTTCTACATATTATATGGCGAAACACTGATGACTAAACAGGAAAACAACTACATTTGTTAATTTCCTTATCCCTAAAATTCTAAAAAAAAAAAAGTGTGACAGCATTCCTCTTAATTACATTGCTACATGTTTGTTATTTTAATTATATAAATGACATACAGTATAAAGCAGGATAAAATAGATTGTAAAGTTACAGATCTTTTTTGAGCATAAGTTTGATTTGATGAAATTCCTTTTATTGATTTCCATACTGTTGGAGAAGAGTAAAAACAGTGCAGATACATTTTCCATGAATATGCCTACTATCTCATTACCACCTGCCACTCCCCTGCTTCTCTATCACCCCACCAAAAACAGCCTCTTACCTCCAACAAGTCCTCTCAGGAGAAAGATAAAAATAAATATGAATTAAATTATGCCAAGGAGAAAAGAAGAGAAACTAAAAAGGGAGGAGGGTCAGTCAGTAGATAAGGTTTTGTTCACAGTCTCAGGGCCTCAGGGTGAATAAAACGTTCCACTATCTACAAATGAAATATAAGGCTGACATATTCCAAAACATTTGTAAGAGGACCTACTGAGACTTTAAGATACTGTGTGGTGTCTCTCATCCAATGGGCATGATAGGGTCTCTTCTATTCTCGAGAACCCAGCTGCAGTGCAGGTGAGAACAGACCTATTGGATAGCTTCCAGATAGCGGAGCTGGTTTAACAGGGTCTTCCATTATTTGCAAAAGAGTTTCAAAGACTTATGTCAGCAATTCTGCTAAACTATGGCACAGACAGAGCATTTGAAAAGAGAAGCTGGGGCTGTCTTCCATCTGTCTCATGTGTACATCCACCTCCAGATGCATTTTGGTCATTGTATTTTATCTTGAAAAAGAATTTTACAATGAATAAAATCACTATGAAAACAGAGGAGTGAGTCCTATGTAATATATTTCTTCAGCTTATATTCTTTGACTTTTTCACCGCAGAAGGCTATCCTTGCTGATTATCCTTAAAATTTTGTTTTATAGAATCCAGGGAACCATTAGTTCATTGTTTAATCAATGATTATTGATTAAAAATGTATTGATAGTACCAATCCAGATCTCTGGGAGCTGCAATTTTGTGATACTATTCAGAGAAGGATTCAATCTAAGCAAGATCTGATCATATTTACTCTGTGTTGCTCCTTCTATACATAGGAATAGTGCGTATTTTAAGTCTTTTTATCATTCCTTTTGCAAAGGTGAGCTCATGAATTAATAATCTGAAAAATTATTTGTTCATTTGTTCAAGCCATACACATGTTTAAATTTTTTTGTGAATGCATGAAAATACATTGATGTATAGCCATAGTTTCATCGGTTCTTTGGGTGTGCGGGGGGAAGGGCTATTGTTGCTGTGCATGGGTTGTGAGTTGATGCTGAGTCAGGTGAGAGATTTGGTTTAAAAGCATCCCACACAGAATGCCCAAAACACCCTGTTTAGGAACTAGCACTTAAGATCTGATGCTTCAGCTTTTTTTTTTTTAAAGTCAGCATTAGCTGTTTAGCTGGTTAGCCTGGCAGTTCTGTAAGGTTTTACAGAAACTGGTTTTATAGGTGAGACAACATGGTGAAACCTATGTGGGCAGCAAGGAATCTGTGGATACTAGTACAGCTAGCACAACCAAGAGCACACAAGACAAAGACATGGATATTAAACACTTTCTCCAGCCATAACTTGGTGAGGTCTAAGGTAATCACAGCATCTATAGCCCGTTTTATTGCTAAGGACTTATGACCTTACAGTGTAGTTGAGAGTGATGGCTTGGTAAATATATTATAGCCAAGGAACAAGCTACCAGGTAGAAAGCATTTCACGGAAAAATGTGTGCCAGAGTTGTATATCAAAGTAAAGAATGAAGTTAAACAAATATTGTCAAATGCAGAGCGAGTTGCAATAACAACCAATGTCTGGACGTTATGTGCAACCGATTCCTATGTGATGATCACAGCACACCACATCTCTCCGGGCTGGGAGATAAGGAGTCATGTCTAGCAGACAAGATTATTCAATGAATCACACACAGGGAAAAATACTGGTGCTTTACTGAAAAAAGCATGTGTTGACTGGAACATTGCTGATAAAGAACCAGCCCTGGTAACTGATAATGCTAGAAACATGATTGTAGCTGGAGTGGAAGCAGAAATGACCCCTCACCTCAGGTGCTTTGCTCACACATTAAATTTGGCCACATGGAAAGCCTTTCAAGTGAACACTGCTTCTCTTGAGAGTCAGGAGTGTGGTTGGGTTTTTGCATTGTAACATAAAGAGAGCTGAAATCCAAAGGAGAAACAGCAGCAACTGGCTTTTCCCTCTCAGAAGCTCATTCAAGATGTGTCCGGCAGATGGAACAGCTCCTATGACATGCTAGAACGCTTTTTGGAGCAGCAACCTGTGGTTTTTGCCACACTCATGGCAAGGGAGATCAGAAAAGGGGAGGATGTGAACACTCTTAATGAAAATGACATCTGCAGTGCTGAAGACATAATCAAGGCGATGGCACCTGACAAAGTTGTGACCACTATCATGTGTGAGGACATGCAGCCCACAATCTCAGTGATTGCCCCCCTCAAACCAAAACTTCAAAAGCTCCTCAAGGCATGTGATGAAGATACAACACTCATTCCTGAGATGAAGAAGATGTTTAACAATGACTTTGAGAAATGGTACACACATCTCCATGATCTCATCTACATTGCATCTGTTCTAAACCGTCACTGCAAATCTTTGCCATTCCTGGTTGACCCTGACACTGAGAGGATATTCACACGTATGTCAGCTGAAGCAGCAGCCCTGCATAACAAGGTAACCCCCCAGCTAACAAACTCTCTCATTCACTCAACACAAAATAAATTATTTCAGTGCATTCAAACAGTTGCCAGCAGCTTTTGAATGTATTGCTGTCACTAGCTGTATTCTGTTACTGCTGGTACTGCACACTATTTACTGTCATTGTCTAGAGAAGACTAGGGATGATTGTGACATGGGGAAGTTGTAACACATTCAATTTCTCCAAACAGGAGTAAACTAGAATCATGTAATCATTAGTATACAGGCCCACTTTCTACCTGAGCTCATATGTAGAGTTACATACCCCTGTGAGCAACTCTGTTACAATCATCCCCGGTCTCCCCTACTGACAGTATGTACTGAATTGAACCATATTGCACACTGTTTACTGTCCACTGACAGTATACACTGCATTTAACCATACTGCACATTGTTTACTAGTTAATCCAACTTTTGAGTTTGTTATCAATGGTAAACATTTGTCTGTCATTTGTCAGTAATTGTTTTGTATTTCAGATGATGACCCTCCTCACAAAAAGAAAAAAAGTGCGACACTGGACCAGCTGTTCAGAAATGATAGCAGCAGCAAGAGCTTCACGGGAGAGGGCCTGTCAGGAAGTTATGAGGTGAAGAGAGCGGTATCCTTTGCTCCTGAATGTCAACCCACTAATGGTTGAAAGCACAGGTGGACCTACCACTGCTGTCATCTCTTGCAAAAAATGGCTCTGTATACCAGCCACTAATGTGGCATCAGAAAGAGTTTTCAGCACAGCAGGAGATATTGTTTCCGTGCAACACAGTGTACTCTGACATGATCATCATCTTCATGTCCATCAATTGATTTTCCAAAAGAAGATTCTGGACAAGCACAAGCATACATGAATTCTTCACTGTGTGTGAGGTATAAATAGATTTATATTTGTTTATATTTTGCAACATTATAGTAAGGTGAAATAAAGTGTGTGTGTTTGTGTGTTTGTGTGAGAGTGCAAGCATACATGAATGAATATTTTGTTTCACAGAAGAGTAACTAAGAAGAGAAAATTAATGAGTGAAAAGGAGATAATGTGATAGCTATTCTGTTTTCAGTGTTCGTGGCGGCTTTGCACTGTTCATAGTACTAAAGAGCTAATGGTGCATTCTGATTGTATCGGGTAGATGCATAGTACACGACAGAAAGGCACTTTTAAAAAAATGGAAATTTGTACACTAGTGCTGCCTATAGCTGCTGCTTACAGTTTACCACTTTATTGTATCCTGTTTTCAGTGAAATTTTGCACTTATGTTACTTTTGTGTTACCTTACCTCTTATCTGGCTGAAGGACTTATCACATTATGTTTTACATATTATTATTATTGTTATTGTTATATTATTTTACCTCAACAGCAGGCTCATTGCTCTCCAATCTGAGCATACACACAAAACTCTGTCTAATAGTATTTTCTTTCATTTCCTTTTCTAGTTTCCTTGGCTCCAATTTCTGCTATTAGTGGAAATGTAATATTAATTTTGTTTTCAGAGTTCATGAATTGCAATGTACTGAAATACTGAAATGTGAGACAGACTTCAGTTTATATTCACAATGTCAAAATGTTTCTTCATACAGTAAGTCCTTCTTGTCTAACTGTGTCTATTGGAAAAGTAATAAACACAATGACATGTAATTTTGAAATTATACATTTGTCTTCCATTTTTTCCCATGCCATTCCCTAGTCTTTTAATGAAATATATATATTTGAAGGTAAGCAATGCCACTTTTACAGAATTTGCGTTTTTTAATTTATAATGGAAAATGAATGTCTACATTAAACAAATGTTAATAATTGTATCAGATTGCATCATATCGCATTGAATCGAATTGCATCATTTTGTATTAAAATGTATCGTCCCTGAATCATATTATACCCCATATCTAGATACATTTTGGATCGTCTTATAAGGGAGAGATTCACACCCCTCCTGGAAAGCACTTGCAAATGGTACAATTCAGTGATATAATACTCATGGCTACAAGCAAATCTTTGTGATATTTTTTCAATTTCTTATCTTGGATTTCTAAGTATCATTACAGAGTGACCAGGCAATTCCTTCTTTTAAAAAAAAAAAAAAAGTCTGGCAGTGTAATCTTTGCTAACATTTTGATATACTATAGGTTGTGTAAGGCCAACACAATGCTTGGCATGTTGAACCTGTATTTTGGAGTCAGATGAAAGCAGGATTGTGAATATAGTAATAACCACAATTGAACTTGAGACCTTTTGCATGCTCAAGCCTAGTGTTTTGTTTTTTTTTTAATTGGCCTGCCACCTCCACCATCTCAAATCTTTCAGCTTCATGACTCAATCAACCTTTATCCATAACCATGACTCATCATAACCATGTTTTTTGGCAAGTTCAGCTATATCACAAATTAACTTGCCAAAGTGCTAAACGTTATGCTGACAATAGTAATAATCTATTTTTGAGTTATAGTCAAACAGATATTGCTTGAATCCAGGCCTGTGTCCCTCCCTTAGTGTTTTCAGACCTTTGCAAATCTGTCCTATTGCTGTCTCCATTACACTTTTACATGTTATATTGAGTGTCCATATGTTTAGTGCTTTCTTCCTATCAGTTGTGATTATTTTAAACGGATGTTTGAGAAATCCATAATGAAAATCATGCACGAATGTTTTTTTTTCTGTTGTTATTTACACTGAGCATTACCACAAACACTTGGATAAAAACTGTTCATATTGATTTAGACACCATTCTTACCAGAGTCAAGCCATTTTCAAACACAATGGCTCTTCAAACTGAACAATGATAGACAGAAAATTGTACCAAACAATTTATAAAAAAGCAACCTGCCATCTTGTAATTGGTTCCAGCATTCAGGATTCCAGTCTGCATATCTGAAAGACTTTGTTTCTTATTCATGTAAGCCCAAAGGGTAGCACAAAAACCAACTGAGTGTCTGAATCAGCAGCACCATACGCAGACGTCCCCATGCTACCATGAAACGAGTCCAGCAGACTAATTAAAAGCAGAAGAAAGTGCCATTTTTGTTGTAATTAGTGAGAAGTACTCTTTTGGTGTGATAAACATCTAAGTGAAAGATGAAAAGAGACATACAGCTCTTTTTGCTCTCTGGTTCTGCCTGGGTTCTTGAAATGTATTCTGGTCATATATGGATTATGGCCCAAAATTAAATGTAAAATGTGTTGTATTCTTTGTGCTAATTGGAATAGCCAACTGAAGCAAGATTTTTACCTTAACAATTTTTAAAAAGATTTATTCCTTAAAATGAATAAAACTCTTGATGGAATAATTAAAAAAATAAGAACTGTAAATTTGCTTGTAAATGTAAAAATGTCAAATTAAACAGAACATTGCTTTCAGAAAAATGTATATTTTGAATAATGCCTTTTGCAACAGTTTTGAATGGAAATAACTGATAGCTTCCATATCTGACAGTTTTTTTTTAAATGTACCTTTAACTCAACTTCCTAGCTGCTATCATATTCCATCTAGCTGGACTTTTGGACTCCTCTCTAACAACCACTACTGGTCAGGTCAGGTGCCTGCAACAGTACAAACTTAGTGTGCACAGACTTTGCCTTCCTCCAACAGCATAGGCAGTGTGTTTGCAGTGGGTAAGCGGTGTGATTGCATTGGGTAAGCAGTGTGTTTGCAGTGGGTAAGCAGTGTGTTTGCAGTGGGTAAGTGGTGTGTTTGCAGTGGGTAAGTGGTGTGTTTGCAGTGGGTAAGCGGTGTGTTTGCAGTGGGTAAGAGGTGTGTTCGCAGTGGGTAAGCGGTGTGTTCGCAGTGGGTAAGAGGTGTGTTCACAGTGTGAAAAAAGATGATCATCATATGAATGGAAGAGTCACCTTCCAATGACTGTCCGCCCAAAGCCGGCAGAATGGTTGTATGAGGATGAGTCAGCTAGTTCACTCAGGGGTTGGGAAAAGAGGGGGAAAATTGGGGATATTAAAAAAAATGGTTTCATAGTTTTTGTCCATAATATGACCATGCACAGCGGTCATCAGACCCAGTGACTGCCATGAAATGGCTGGCCAGACCTTTATGGGTCCACCACTATGTTCAACAACTGCCAATAGATGGTGCGAGCTGAGATTTTCTTTGTCTTCCTCCAAATATAACATGTAGGAGATGTAGGAAAAAGACTAAAAAGCCGGCTCTTTAGACCTATTTTTTTCCAGTATTCTGGGGTCCACATTTGGCAATCCTTACACCAGTTTACACATCTTAGTGCATTAGCTTCGTATACAAGTAGTTTGTGAAAGGTGACCGTGTACATTTTTTTGGAGACTTGGAGTTGTTGACTAAGTTCTTTGGTAATTATTAAGGCCGTAGTTTTGTGATGTTTATCAATCATGTTAAATGACTCACCATCCCTGTTGGCACAACCACCCTTCCACTTTCCTGATTCAGTTTGTGTTTGGCATGCATTGTCATAATGTTCAACACTATTTTCCTTTCCACATTAAATAGTTTTGCAATTTTCTGACTGTTGTGCCTCAAATTCAAGCACCTAATATTATAACTTATAAGTTGCTTTGGAAACTCTCATTTGGAAGTGCTGATTGTCAGACCTGCTGATTCACATTCAATTTAATATGACTCAACTGTGTAGCTGCCTTTGTATTTGTGATTTGATTATTTCAAAGTTGAAGTTTTCATGTGGTTCTACATCTTTTTGTTCACCCACTGTATATATAAATATATATACACACAATGGGCTTTATTTTGTATTCAGCTATTACTGAAACATAAAATCACTACCGGTAGGATGGAGTGGACATAACGTTCCCAATTCAGTGAATCAGTAGTGAAAATATGTTCAATTTTATTGAGTTGGTATAAAACATTATAAAGTATAGGAAGCATTCAGAAGCAGCAGGAGACTCCTAAACTGTCTGGGAAGAAGTGAGGGTGAGATTGAAAGAGAGAACTCCAGATCAATAGACAGTCTAGACAAATTCAAACCCAAATGAGGCACGAGGTTGTGCCAGGAAGCGTTTGATCCAGAGGGCGGGTCTCTGTGCTGTGTGAGTCTTCTTGCGGCGGTAACTGATTGAGAATTTCACTGGCAGGAGACTCCTGACTCTCATGACCAAGCCTGTTAAGGAAATGCTGCAGTGAATTGGAATGCAGAGGCTGACTGAGAGTCATTTCTGTAACACTCCCTCCCACCCTCTGGATCTGTCCTCTCACAGCTGCTGAGTGGCCTGCCCCTCTGTGTGGCGTGGAGCGTTATCTCATCTACCGTTGAAGCAGTCACCTTTCGGCAGTTTCCGCAGGACCTGTGGTGCATCTGGGTTGATGCTAGCTACAGATGAATGACCTGTCACCTTGTTTTTATACATAATTTATCCCTTGAATTCAGTCTGGTAGTTGACGGTCTTTGCCAAAAGGACAAGCAGGTGTGATATTTTCATTGTCTGCTGTTTGAATGTCTATGCTCATTTGCTTGTTTTTTTGGGGTGTTTATATGGCTCAGGTTTTTTGGGAGGAAAAAGATTTTCCACCTTATCCCCAGTATGTAGCTTTCAAATTTAAACTTTTGCATGAACTAGCCATCTTAGCCTTTCATTTTCAAACCCAAATTGAACTATATTATCAGCCCTACCCACTGTTAACTTCCCCAACAAAATCAGGAAGAAACAGCTGCACATGACTCCAATTCAAATATTCATGGCAGCTAGCATTTTCACAATGCAGACATAACACCAAATATATATATTTTCCTATTCCATCTGTGGAATTCGAAGGCAAAACATACTCTTTGTTCAGTGCATAGACCTGCAGACACATGGCAAGGAGAATTAAAAAGAGAATGATGAGAACAGTATTGTTTACAAAAAAAAACAGAGGCTAGCTAGTTCTCTCTTATGATCTCAAGTTTCCATTGGAGCAATGAGTAAAACTGAGCACTAAAACAGAAAAGCTTATCTCACGTCTTGAAGAAATGGCTCTTGCTCTCCTTTCCCCAAATATACAGGTTTCACAAAGAAAGGGTTTTTGTGAGCTTATTACATTTTACAGAACATGTTGCAATGGTAAAACTAACTTGTTTCAACATGTAAATCAATTATCTATGACAAGAAAGAGCAATCCATAGGTACAAACAAAAGCCCATGTAGCCAGTACCCTCCCCCCCCCTCGCCCCTCAGATTTTCTCTTGAAATTATCAAATAGTGAATAACACAAGCTCTATCTGGAAATAAAATTATCTGATAATGTAGTGTCCTCACAATGAACAAGCCAATTAATTCCCCAGCATTAAGTAAATGGATGCATTATTCTGCATCCATTTACTGTTGCATAATGCAACATTATTCTGAAAGTGATATTACTAATCAGTTTGATTACAATCACAAGACACAAGCACAGATCTCTTGGCTGGATGGGCTAATACTGAACATCCCCAAGTGAGAGCACTTGACCATAATTGTTGCAGGTTGGTGCTTTTATGACGAGTCTGCTTACAGCTGAAGTGAGCAAAAACAAGCACACAGCATTCACTTCGTCCTCTGTTGAATTGAATTGAACAGCAAATTGAACATTGAATTGAACATTGGACACAACACAACATTCCAGTACCCCTTACAGAAATTCAAGTGGCCCTTGTTGAAACTAGCATGGATGAATGAGCACAAGTATGGTCAATAAATATATAATTCAAAAATACATAAAAATGTTATAGAGGAATCATTTTCAACATTATTTTGAGCTTTTAAACCAAAATTGACCATACTCATTATCAAAAAGCCTACCATGGGTAAACCTCACCCCAACCACAAAAGCCACTCTCTCACCTGGCAACCATCAACTCTCTAAATTTACTGTGACTCAGTGCCCTTCCCAGATGTTGCATAAATTCCCTGAAGCAATTTAAAAAAAAAAAACAACAAAAACATATGTGCACCTGTTTGCTGCATGCAGCATCTGAGTCCCACAGTCCCAACCCTAAACAAAACAACTTAAATGCTCCTGCCTCATTGCTCGTTCTCATCTGCTTCAGTTGCAGATATTGTTGTTTTGTTGCTGGCCCCCCCACCTCCATTTGTGATGCCGAAGGGCCCATGTGCCATTAAAGAGCGAGTTAGCTTGCTGACATGGTTGTATGGAATCTCGCGGTGCTGTTGGTCCTGGGGCCCTCAGCTGGAGTACATGGTGCTGACAGGTGTCATTATGGATAACATGATGACTGCAGTGCAATGAAAAGTGACAGAGGGAAAGATGGGTGGGTCTGGCTCTCTGATATCTGCCCAGTACTACTCTGTTAAGATATCTGCTGAATGTCATAAATCTGTGCACAAGGGTACATGAATAAGGGACCAATCTGGTGATTGCCATCTTGGTACCTTTTTTTTCAATTTTATTTGTATTAACTTAATTACCTACATTTCATTCTCATTTGACAATTGGAAATTTGACAAATTTAGGTATGGCTTAGATTATATTAAAAATGAACTGAATTAATTTGACTGCTGTCTGTATTGCTGTTGACTGCTATCTGACCTTGCTTAAGGTCCGTTGGGTCCACTAGAATTTCGTACTCAGTGAGGACTGGAATAGATTGTGACACTTCACTTCAAGTGTAGCCATTTCAGAATTCTCATGTAATGGCAGTCAGAGCCCCACACCTCCGTGTAAATGGAAAGTCCTGATAAAAATCATTTTATATGAAGTAAGAGTTGAGAATTCC
Source organism: Albula glossodonta (assembly GCA_019788955.1). NCBI lineage: Eukaryota > Metazoa > Chordata > Actinopteri > Albuliformes > Albulidae > Albula > Albula glossodonta. Next base: position 7,714,319 of record JAFBMS010000006.1, on the reverse strand, counting down.
AGAAAGCATTGAAATTAAAATGAGATTGCCACAGCGCTTGAACTATGACCGTTTTTCTACGGCACAACGCTTTTTAAAATGGCATTATGCCCTACATGGCTTCATGAATGGCTGATGAATGCAGATTATCTCAGTACACAATCTGGTGGTGGCAAACTGAAGAGTTATCTGTGTACCAGAGTGAGGTGGGATGTGTCATTTGAAAGGTAGCAGAGCTAAGACGAACCTGTGATCCTTTCTTTGGTGGCATGATACGGGCTGCTGACGTGTTACTGTCATTGCTGTTGATGATGGTCTGCTTGTGTCACACTGTCATTGTTGATGCTGGACAAATGCTTCTAACAGCCGACCCTCATGGTCATGCCTGACCATCTCACCTGACAGCTGAGGTGGATGACATCATCACTCCCCCTCAAAATCCCCTGACCTCTCATCATCTTACACTCCCAACACACACCCATACACACAATGTAATTCACATACACTACGACACTTCCCAGCCTTGCCTCCAGCCACAAAACGTATAATGTGTGTGAAGTGAAGATATGAGATCAGTTTTGTGCCCAAGAATCACAATCCATCATGATAGCGTCAAACCCATGATAGAATAGGCAGGCACTATATAACCTGTCTGTTCCTCTGGAGAATTAAAGTCCCCCCACACATAAACACAGCGTCTGTAGGCAGTGATAAACATGACGCACAACATTAATCTTTAACCTTGGCCTAAAAGGGGCTTAATCCTACATCATAGAGATTACTGTCCAAAGGTAATTTAAATGTCATGGGGAACTTCAAACAAAAACCATAATTTGGTACATCATAACCTGGTGTGACCCATGTTTCATGTGGTAAAACAAAATCTTTCATTTGGGTCTGAAGAGGACCACCTGAAATGATCACATGTTAAGCATATGTCTAGGGCTGGACCTAATACCATTTACTTTACTCTTTAAATTTCAATTTTCTTCATACATGTTAGACACCCATCCATATGTCATCCATATCCATTAGGTAGCTCCTAGTTTAGAAGGATTCAGCTATGGTGGCAGTCCTTTAGTGCTCATAGTACCAGTCGAGGGGTTGATTGACTGCAAAACCCAGATGGTGGACTAGGACTGATATATGAAAAATGAATGGCTGGCTGCTTATGGTACCAAGTGATGAGGCCAATGGTGATGATGTTATTATGATCTCTTTGAAATTGGGCAGCTAAACAATTGTGCTGGGAAGTATACATTTTGAATTAAGAAAATTGAGGAATTGTTGTTCAAAAACTGGTTTTCACATGAAAAGTCAGCCCTTCCTCTGTTTAGTACCGCATATGTGATTCATACATCCTACTGAGCCCATTCCCAGGGGTTTATTATCAAACATGTAACTTTTTGTGCCCAAAGAAGTGAGTAAATGAAAGTCACGTTCCTACTGAATATTCATGATATAGAATAATTATCTGATGAATAACTGATATTGAGCTCCCCTGGGCCCCCCACAAGCATTTGGGAACCTGTTTGTGAAGATGTAGTACATGACAGTGGAGGTGGCTCTATCACTGTTTACAGTGATCGTAATGATGTGACATAAGATGTATGTAAATTCGGAATATTAAGGGAATGACATGTCTGTCTGCTGGGGGAATGTGTGTAAATATTTTTATAACATGCTGTTAAAGCTGACATGTACTACTAAGACTAGAATTGTGCTCAGCTGGTAGCACTGTCAGCAGCAGTGAATATCTGTGAAAAAGGTGTGGATCTGGCATGCTATAAACAAGTAGGGATTGAATTTAAGACCAAGCCTTTTAGCAGAAAAGCATGTAAGCTGTGCACCACTCATTCAGCTTTACTCTGAAAAGAGTTTGATTACAAAGTATAAAGGCATGCCACGCACACCTTAGAGAGACCGTTTCTGCAAATAAAAAATAAAAATATGAACCTTTTATAGCCATAGGCATCTACCTGAAGGCTCTCTGCCTTTCTCTGCACAGCTCCCTCCTTGTGATGCAGTTTTATGATTAGGTTTGATATCTGTTGCATCACTTTTACCCTAAAAGGGATAGAATACCTTCCTTAGCCACTGGGTAACCAGCAGATCCACCTCAAATGTGCTTGGATTAGATAGCTGTGGAGGCACAGTATGCCAGTCGCTACCATCATAAACGGATTTTCCTCACCAAAATCTGGATCAGAAGGTGTGTTACTGTTGACTTAAAACATATTGCACAGTTTCTCAGATGAAATCTTTCTGTATTTGAGTAGATATCTCTTTTAGTCATAGAGAGACTTCTCCAAACTGTCAGAATGGCTTTCAATAGTTTTGGAAGAGGACTAATTAATCTCTCACTTCCTTGTAGGTCTGCACTATGTGTGAACACCATCAGCAGCAATGCTTCTATCCAGAAGAGTTTGCTAATCAGTAATTAGTGCAAATACTGTCACTGTGCAGTCTGAAATTGATTCTAGGGTCGTTAAGCTTTTTCTCTCCACCACAGCACAGCTATCTCGTTCCTTACCTACATTCTATTTTGATATTTTGGACACAGACCTCAACAAAATCTTACTTGTGCTAGCAGATACCCTAGCTCTCTTTATCTTTTATAAAGTTAACCAAGCGAAAGGAAATTTAAAGGAAGAGCACCCTGTACCAGTGAAGTTCTAGTTGGGCAACTGAAATTTATAAGTTATGATTTCATATAGTTATATTGTATTATACCATAATTTGATAATTTTGTTGGGTAATCCCATCTGATGCATAATTTTCTAAATTTCTGTTACATTGCCTGCCAACTCAATCATGAAGTTGAGTATTCATGGTGCCAGTTTCATTTTGTGACTCACATTCCAAGTGCTTATTGCAATTCTTTACTGATTATTTTACATTGATTAAATATTCACCAGCACTTGGGCCTTCATCTGATGGCACTTTGTGAGGTAATGAAAATTAGCTATATGAGGAAAAAATAAATGACAGATAACTACAAACTGTCCAGAAGACTGGGCAGATGTAAACCAGGAAGTAAGATTTCCAACATAGAGTTTACTTCAATTTAAAACTCAGATCCAAAAAAGCTGAGCATGTTCTGCATGGATAAAAAGACACTGAGATCTGTTTTAGCAGTCTTGCTAAACAATATAATTTGAGGAAGCTGGCTAAGAAACAAGAGACCTGACCACCTTGTATATTACATTATTATAAATTCAATTCGTGTGCAATTATTGTTATGAATTTTATAAGAAAAAAATGGTCTATGATTTTGTTTTAATGTGTTCATATAATTATATAAGAAATAAGAAAATTGTAATACTTGTGGAATTGATGTGTTATTTGAAGGCTTTCAAAGGTTATTTTTAACATGCCCCCTTATTTCTGCAGGTAGGCTTGATGATTATAATCACTATTTTTGGTAATACTCATGAAAAAGGACCATATGTCAAGATATGGTAAAATGTGATATTATACAGAGTACATAAAGCACTTAATCTATTTAAGTCTCAATAAAAGAAGACTCAGTGGGGATTTGATTAAAGTCTTTAAAATCTTAAAAGGGATTAAGAAGGTCAACAAAGGAGGCTATTTCAAGTTGAGTTCTGACAGCAGAACAAGAGGGCGTAAGTGTAAACACAAAGAACAGCTTGCCAGTATTTAAGGTGGAGTCAGAAACTTCTGGGAGCTGAAAAACTCAACTCAAAAAACAGTCTGTGGTTTCTGTTAAGGTCTTAATTTGTCATTGGCAGAATAGTAGGTCAATGCTATTAGCACTAAGTGCAAATAGCTGGTTGATGTTATTCTTATGAAGTGCAAATATAGTAATTCAACACAACATGAGCAAATTGCACTAAGTGTAAAGAGTAAGTAGAATCCATTTACACTAAGTATACCTGAGTTTGTGCCAAGAAAGCCATAAAGGAGTGCACACTGTGTTAGTGTTGTATTGGTTGCATTAAGAAATGCTTGTGATTTCATAATGCAAGCAATACAACACAAACACAGAGGCAATAGAAACTATATTCTGTGTCATTTGTTTGTGATGAAGGCACATGCAAAAGAAGTTGACAAGCTGATTCTAGCTGTCTAACATCAACTAACCTATATACAGAGACAAACTGTACCCTTCCCACAAATATAAGAAGAATTAGTTAGCTAGCTAGATAGATGATAATGTTTGGGCATAGACAGTACATCCTCAGTAGACGCTGGTACTGAGGATGGAGAGGATCATCCTGAGGTATGTTTTTGTTGTATGTAGGTACTGGGCCCTACCTAAAGGAATGTGAAACCTTTAAGGAAACAAACAGACAAATTTCAGTGATGTAGCGGTGAGCTTGGTAGCACTCATATACTGGGGAACTGGGAGATATGAACAAAACTGTTTATCCATTCTAATTCAGCCAAGTAGAATTGTGCCAGTTTTATAGCAGTTTTGAACTCTGATTCTAAGAGGTCAGTTAAACCAAAAGCTGCCACGCTTTCCAATGATAAAAATGCAAAATACTATAATTAGGCAAAAAAAACATGTCCTTGGACATTGCAGCCATGGGGGATTTTTTTGGGGGGACACTTTTTCTGCATCATTAATCAACCCAACCTATGCCCGTACAGTTGTCTTGCTAACATTCTGTATCGGGATTTGAACCTATGGCGCCAGGTCAAGGGGTTGGAAACCCTAACCACTGAATTACACTTTGCTGTGGTTGTGAAGCAACCGCCCCGCTATTATTGAAGTCCATGAGCCACCAATGCCTCCCAGATTAAATACCCTATTTTACATTTTAAACACACACTTCTGCTTTCTCGTTTTGCAGCCCTGCGGTCTACCTACATGTAGGTCTATGTGAGAATAATCATTCAGATGCACTGTATTTGTCTCGGTGAACTTTGAGTGGTGAAGTATAAATCACAATTTATTTCTTTGAATACAGGAGAGGGCAGTCAACAGGTTAATTAGAGCAATGTTAAATCATAATGTAGTAGTCTACATATTTCTGTACTCACATTTCTGCTGTCAGAAAAGGCAATTACTTTATTTTCCAAAACAATTGTATTTTTTTTACTGAATATTTATTGCATTTTTAGTTTTAAAACAACACACACATATACACACAAATACACATACACACAAGTAGCTCACCTCAAACAAAGGTATTACAAAAATATGGTACAACCATCCATGTACAAAGTACAAAAAAAAAAAAAGAATACCATCTTTATGCTAGGTATAAACTAGATCGGCTTAACTCATGAAAATACCTGCAGTAAAATGGCTGACAAATCAGTCTTCAAGGAATTGATGAGGAGCTCCCATACTTTACAGAATCTGTCTGTTTTAGAATGTAATACACAAGTGAAATATTCTAAAGGAATCCAGCTAAATAATATCTTGTGCCAAGCACTAATACTTGGGACTTCATCTGTAATCCAATGTAATAAAAAAGTTTGTAGTTAACCTAAAGACTCACAACAGTTGTAAAAATCCATTTTATACGGCAAATGTTTAGCTACCCGACTAGATGGCAAAATAGCTAGACACTAAAAATAAAAGAAAATAAAGCCAGCATGTGATAAAAATTTGGCATAATATCTACTTTTTTATCATATTTTTATCACAATTGCAGAGAGGCAAACATTTAAAAATATTTTCCCTTGAGTACAGTTTAAAATAAACCTATAATTTGCTACTGTAGGTTTCCACTGAAGAGCATGATTTGTAGAAGGTAGGTATGGGACAATCACAACTTGTAGAGTTTATACTTTTTTGCATATCTATCCATGCTGCTGGATAATGAAACAATTCTGATTAAGTGTGTTTGCTCAAGGCAACAATTATTTGTATCTCACCTGGAATTTGAACTTGCAATCTCTGCATGGTTAATTCACACCTACACCACCATGAATCCTTTTTATTAGCATGAGATTTTTAATATATCACACAAGGGAGCCTGGCAGTTAATTTAATTAATATTTAAGATATATGCAGTCATGGCAGTTCATGCACCAACAAAAAACAGCAACAGAACAAATTGAATGAACAACATAAAACAGACTGGGAAATGCAGACTTGATATTGATTCATATTCTGTACTACAACCACAACAGAGACTGTTGGAAGTAATGAATATGTTTGAAAATGGCATTTCTTTGATTGAATTGCTTAACTATGAATCACTTAACTGGAGGTCATTTCAGCTGACAGATCACTGGATGCCTGCAATATTATTTGTTGATTTTGAACATGTGAACCGACATATCGGTTGATGTGCTTGGGCTTTTTGGAAGGAGGCGTGTCCTGTTGCTCTGGACAGTCTGCTCTGGAATGCAGTTGGATGATCGGTCACCCTCATGGGTAAAGTGTAAAAAAATGGCACAGATGCTGTTGGCCCAAAATAATACAGTTTTGGTAATACAAGCTTAACAATTATTCTGCATGGCAACAGCCATATTTAAATGCAGGGGGAAAGAGGAGACATTTAGTAAGGCTGTATTATTTGCCATTTTCAGGGGGAAAAAAAATTTTAATCAGGGAACAGGGAGAAACGTTTGCCCTGAAATTATATTTACATGCAGCTGAGTTAAGCATGAAATGACTTATTGCCCAGAACACAGAGTGGACTTTTATGCTGTGATGGCAATCATCTGTCATAAAGCAGCAATTATATTGTTGCATAGAAAATGCTTTTCTACAATAACCTACATGTGGAGTAAATTATTTTCTCTAATTATGAATTACCTTTTCATGATGCAAAAGAAAGAATCTTGAATCCTCAATAATATTTTTCACTATAATCTGGCATTCTGAACCGAAATAATGCAATGCAAAGTATTACAGTAAACACACATTCAACTCCAACATGCCATGCTCCAGCATTCAGTTAAATACATTTAAAGGTGTACAAATGAGTAATGATACAATGTTAAAGTTATCATCATCATCATCATCCACTATTGTAAAAATCAGTGTGTGTAGAGTAGAAAGTCTGACATCAACTGAATAAAATGGTTTAGTATGTTAAAAAGAATTGTATTGATTTCCTCATTTCTATGCTATGTTGTTGTTGGGTTCCCCCACCTTGGCTAAACCAGAGGTATGCACATACTGGCTTTGGGGCAGGGGCAAAAAAATTAGAAAAGAGCATTATGTTGCCAGTCAGGCATGGTGCCCCTCTGCTGGTTTTTAAATTGATTCATAAATTTGGAAGGGCACTTTGCCAAAAGTGACCCTGATGTCCCTAGTTTTCGTGTCCATTAGCCCACCGGCATGATGCCCTGCTGCCCCTTTGTAAATAGTCTCTCAGATTTCCCCCAGTGTTGTTGCCCTTTACCCCTCTGAGGTGACTGCCTTAGCCCTTGGTTTGGCCCAGTCTGAAATTCTCCCAAGAGTGTTCTCCCCATGCACACAGTTGGTACTCATATTACAATTGGAACTCTAATCCATAAAAAATTCCATTGTAATATTTGATATTATCAGGTTAAAATAGTAGAACATTGAAGTTGAAAACTCCATGGATCATGTGGCATGCCAAGTGTTTAGCTGATATGAATATCACTCTTGTCATGACTGACAGGGAAAGACATGCTAATCAGTTCTATGTATGCTACAAATTTTCTCAGGCACTTCATTGTCTCTAGTTACATTGGTCTGTCAGCAGTCATTGGAAAGTGACCACTCAATAAGATAATGAGAGAAATAGGAGCAGCTGCTGCCTGTTGAACTCTGTTACAAACAACTGCTTCACATAGAAAGTACCATTTCATTCCTGTAGAATAAAACAGCTATTTCTGGTGCAATCATGCAACAACATCGGTAAGCCAGTTTCCTGTACAACCACAACAGTCAGACATTTTTTTCTTAAAAATCAGCATCAAGCAGCCACTTCCTGCAGAACAACAGCAGAAGAACAATGAATGTCAGAAAGTTGCGTGGTCGTGAAAGTGTATCCACTTCCTTGTTTTTATGTATTTTTATATTTTGTATAATAATTCAGTGTATTGTGTAGGGCACAAGCTTCAGAGATACTTTAATGGAACTCTGTTTCACTCCTTTTCTTCCTCTCCACAAAGAACATCAATGCAGACCCTTGAAAACTAGGAGAAGTCATCAGAATGCATAAGATAGCAGCCATAGGCACATGCCAATATCATACAGATCCAGTTATACATAAAGGAAAAGTAGTTTTGCCGACCATACCAAAGTATAATGGATTAAGGGTGCTCAAAACTTTCCCTGTTTCTCATGTAAAGCTGCACACTGGAATATGGAATACCTGATGCTTTTATGCTTGTTCCCTGCCAAAATATGTCAGCAAGTTGTAGCCATCTGTTGTGAGATATAAGCAGATTAGCCTATCTTAGGGGTGAGCCACTCTGATTCTCTGAGCTTATGTAAATGGTGATAAAGCCACATCTACAAAGCCCAAAGGGGATGGTTGGCCTTTTAGAGAAGGTCTGCTTATCCATAAATTGCCATTTTCAAGTGAAAAAAAAAACCCACCAGGCTTCCAACCAGAGTTTTTAAGCACTTTTTCAGCAGCATGCAGAGAGAAGTGTAGGGTTCTGATCTACAACTTCTTGCACTGTTTTTATCTTCTGTTACTTGGGGAACACAGTAAGGAACCCCTAAAATGGCCCCTAAGGGAGGAGTGCAAAGATTCATTAGGATCTACAGGTGAGCATGAAAAGGATTAAAGAAGCTGTTTGGGTTGTGGGGGCATGGTGGGTGGCTGGCAGCACACAATGGTGAAGTATCAAATTCCTCTCCTGGGAGCTCATTACTCCAAGAAGTGTCCAAAATCGGAAGTGGCACATCAAGAGTTGCCACTGTTATTGGCACCTGACCATCCCAGCTCACCAAGGCCTGTGTGTTTGCACATCCTTCTCTTGCCTTTCTCTCTCTTTTTCTATTTTACTGTGTTCATCCCTAGTTAGTACCTCATTTGGGAATATGACCACCAGCTCTGAGCTTGTTTGTTTTTTGTTGCTGGTGTTCAGCCAAGTCGTAGAGACCTTGCTCGACTACCCAGATTCATTTACATATGCAATCCCCTGTAACGATCCATTGATCCGTTAAAATGCAGTTAACAGAGCAGTTACTGAGCTTACCCTGTTGGGACCGGAGGGGGTGAGCGAAGAGTGGGGTGGGTTATCACAGCAGAAACTGCAGTGAATGTTCTCAGGAGTCTATCATTACTATCCATGGTGCCATCTTGGTTCAGAAAGACTGGCTTTAGTCTGTTGCGATCCAATATATGAATTATGTGCCCATCATACTGCAGTGTGTGCATTTTTAAAAGCACATATTATGTATTTTTAATTAACTATTCACCACCTGAATTGTATTGTGGAAACATTAAATATAAATAAGTTTTGAACTGTTTCCTGTGGGATTATGGACGATTCTTCAAGAAGGAAAGCCTCCAGGTCCTTCAGAGGTGAAGGAGGTGGAAATCTGTCTAATGAACTGCAGTGAATGTGTGTGACAGCTGAGGGTATTGGTACTGGTGGCTCAGCCAGTCTAGTCCTCAAGAGGAAGCTGTGCTTCAGAGGACACCTGACAGAGACCACAGTCTCCACAGCAACCCCTCTTTATAATTAAAGGACTTTTCATGTCCTTGCCAGCAAACACTGCGGTGAGGGACTAGCTGCAGCTGAGTTGACAGTGGGTTTATTGTGTCATTATATTTAACTTCAAATGATTTTAGAAATATTTAAAGTGTCTTTTATTTTTTATTCCATTTGAAGTTAAATATTTAAAGTTAAATTCACTTTAAATATTTATTTTGGAACTTAAATGGTAATCTTTTAATACCATATAATATCTCTACCACTCCCATCAGCTAAGGCCAAAAACATTTTTTTGTTGTAATACATGGCAGGGAATTATATATGTGGATATTGGGGAGCATAGGTAATGATCAGTGGGGCTACCAAGTGCTATTAACTACTTATATTAATCGAAAACTTTGGACTCCTCAGCAATGCAAGATGACAAGATTTTAAATTATTGAGTGACTTGATGACATGATCCTATCTTGGTATTGATTAACCCTCATTCTCCAGGTGATTGGAGGACCACCTCTAATCTCTGCCTTTTTTTTCTTCACAGGAGTTTTCCATGCTGCAGCTGGACACTGTGGCTGACCAACGGGTCAACATTGTGGGCTTCTCCGTCTTCAACCACAGCCACCCCTTCTTTCAGGACTTCCTTCTCAGCCTTAACCGCTCCTGGCAGGAGAACTGTGACCACGCTCCCTTTGCTGGGGCGCCGGTAAGCACAAGGAGGCCATGTCTACACTTACATCCCATTTAGACTGAGGCCATGTTAGTGCACCCCTCAGTGCATAAGCGTAATGATAAAAAAGCCATTAAAAAGGTCCATTTTAGACGTATTCCAGTCAACATGACTATGTGTCATAGAGACCATAAAATAGAAACACACCAGTGCTCCAATAGTGAAGGGGTCTGGTGGGACTATATTAATGTTGGGTGCATTTTTTTCTGCAGTTGTCTTAGGGTACTCATTCTGTTAGAGGACAATGGCAATGTCAGTCATTGCTCAGTGGCACTGAATGATCAGCTTCATCAGGTATTGCTTACAGCAATTCCTTTTTGCAGGGACAGGTCTTTCAAAATGATGGTGTGCCCATAAACAGAGCGTGAGCAGTCACCTAGTGGTTGAGGAGCATGATGCTTGCATAATTCATAATTCACAGACTTGTCAGTTACCAGCTTTGAACCAAATCTAGTATTCATAAAACACGAGAATATTCTGGAACAGCATCTGAAACAGTATGCCTCCATCTCTACTCTCAGACAGAAATCAAGCCACATAGATCCAAATATAGTTTCCATAAAAAGATGCAAACATGCATTTGCACCACGAAATTATGTTATTTGTTGGAATAAACAGATGACCTTTTTTAATTTTGTCAAAAGCCCAAAAAGATGTAATTCCATTAATGTTGGGCTGACTTGTCATACAGAGAGATAATTAATTATGCATGTGACATGGAATAGATATTTTCAGACACTGACAAACATAAATGTGCTTATACCTTGCAATCAGAAGTAATGCTAAACACAAATTAAACCATATTGCAACCTTTTGCAGATTATGATAAATGACTCACACATTATGTGTGTACTACTGAAAAGAAGCTTCTTTTTCTTGGGAAAAAAACATCTTATCTTAAAATTGGATCTAAACAACAACAATGAACCAGTCATAAACGTCTAACATTAGACAATTTCTGCTGTATTTGAATTTGTGCCCTTAAAACCCTAGAGCCTTAAGCTCAGAGGGCACCAGGTGTGCTGATGGAGGCTTGATGGAAGCAATAAAAAACAGAAACTGGAGAGATTAAATGATCTGAACCCTTTAAACTGCAATTTCATCATTCCATACCTACAACTGAAAAGGCAGTAGAGGGTTATTCCAGGACTTGTCAGGAACAAAGCTCAAAGGGATCAACACATGCCACCTTTGGAAACCGGTTGTTTCTATAGACAATCAATCATCCTTCTTTTTATCTGCTCTCTGTAAATAAAGTTTAAAAAATTATTTTTAAGGTGGGAATCAAGAGGGAAGAGATTCTCTTTTTTATTCAATTAAAGCCAGTCTCCAGTGACAGTGCAGTGAGACTGCCTTTTTTTCTGCTTTTTTAAAAAGTGTATGACCCGTAGATACAGGTCATTTTGATAAATATTGGTTCTTTAGGCCCACCTGGCTGAGAGCCATCCTCGCTTGTTGATGTCAGCCCAGCACTCATACCACAGGGCCTGTTTGTTCACACTGCACTGCCAAACCCTCTCAGGGCCAACTGTTAACTTACCTCTTCCTGTATACAACATGATCTCATAGCTGAGGCCTAGCAAGGGCTCATTTTACACTGACCTCGGTGACTCTGACAGCAAGCGAATACACCAAGGAATTTAGCTCCATCAGCAGGGTCACTGAGCAAAATGAACAGTGCTGTATTCTGTATGAAATCATATATTTCCAGCTGGCCTTAGTGGCAAGTGTGAGGGTGAAGAACGGCCTAATTTCAGAGCTTTTCTGATGTCCGGGGGGGATGGAAAGGCTGGCAAATACAAGACAAGCACTGCCAAACATCAAGGTCACACAGGCTGTAGCTCTCCAGCTCTCTTCTGATGCTTTCCCATCTGTCCAATACAAATATTCTTGTGCACACACACAATTGCATCCTGCACATGGAACACATTTATGCTCGTAAGATGGAAGTAGACACACATGAGTTTTTCTGCCTCATCACGCCACCATTTAGAGTAGCCCGTCCATGGTTAGAGCAGCGAGGCCATAATGATGAAACATGAAATCTTACTTTCATCCAGGGTATAATTTAACTTTGTTTTACTCCTTTTTGATTGACAATTTCTGACAATTTCCTCTTTCCCTCCCACACACCTTCCCCCCCACCCCCCCCCTCCCCCAGCTGTCCTCAGCGCTAATGTACGACGCAGTCCACACAGTGGTAGCAGCCGTCCAGGAGCTAAACCGCAGCCAAAATGTGGGTGCGACGCAGCTCTCCTGCAAGTCCTCCAAAATCTGGGAGCATGGCACCAGCCTGATGAACTACCTAAGGATGGTAAGGGGGCGTGGCCTGTCTACCATTAGCACTGTCAGTAATCAGTCACCATGACTGAGGGTCCTGTTGCCAGGTCCTGTGAGATCAAAGCATAACAGACAGATGCGAATTTAAAGTATTTAAATGCCTTATTGATTAGAATCATTACTTACATTAATGTTGCCATTTTTTTTAAATGGGCTTCTTAGGTACAGCCTGAAACTTTCGTGTAATTCTATCAGTAATCAGATCAGCAATAAGCTGAATCTTGTTAGATTTCTCTTTGTTATAAGTTGAATATCTAAACTCTCTCTCCCCTTTTCAATTGCACACTGTCCTTGGCTATTTTTGGGGGTGAGGGCAAGGTGTATATAAACTGGATACATAAATTGGCCATGAATTGGTCCTGCTGCCAGGGAAATGCAGATATTGTTATAGCTAATAAAAGAATCTTGGGACCTTAAATCAAGTTATATGCTAATGTGTACATGTTTTTCACTTTCCCTGCCCCCTTGATTAACAGAAATATTTCACTTAGAAAGTTCAAATACAGCTCAAAATAGACTCAACAGGTTGTGCATGTGTACTATCATAATCTTTTCACCATTGAAATATATTAATTATTAAGGGTACAGCAGCATCAGATCTGAGAAGAAATCCATGCTCATGATTCATAAGCGTTGTAACTGTCACGATGACATGATAATAAAACCCTATGCTTATTATACAAAGCTGACACTGCGCAGAAAACTTGTACACCATGCTGTGGGACTGCCATCCACAGCAGTAACCAGAACAGTCAGTGTTCTGTATCAGACTGTGGGGTGCTTCACAACACTAAAGCAGTGTTTTAGCAGAATTAATCACTGGCAGCCTCATAAAGAATATATTACACTGTAATTATGTCAGGATACTTTACTCTGCATGGACAATGATCACATATGGAAGCAGCAGCTCGGGTATATGTTTGCATAGCACACCTGTTTTGTGCTTCTCTCCTGCATAGGTAGAATTGGATGGCCTAACGGGTCACATAGAATTCAACAGCAAAGGCCAGCGCTCAAACTATGTCCTGAGGATCATGCGGAACACCAGAGAAGGGCTAAGGCAGGTAAAGTGACGCATGTCTTATCAAGGTACAGCAGAGCATACTGTGGTGGGGATTGCCTTGTGTCTTCTGCTTCCAGGTTTGGGTGCCGTTAGTGCACGCTATTCTGTGGACCCAGGGGTGCGTCTGGACTGTTCACCCAAAACTGCATGTTCTCTGTTCAGCTAAAAACAGTCTGGAAAAGGAAGCCTTTGAGCTTTATCTACCATGCCACGTCTGGCAACATCGGTTCTGCAGCATAAAACATTATTAAACACATGTCCACATCAGGGAGAGGATAAAAAGGATAAGAAGTTGTAAAAGTACCTCAGGGAGGGCAAAGGAAAGGTGAATGAAAGGAATGGAAAACTGGGCAGTGTTTGAGTGGTTATTTATACTGTACGATACTAAGCTTTTCCCCAGGACACTGAGTGGCTGGGCGTGATAAATATTTCTTCAGCACCATGTAGGTAGCGGGACAGGAAGGACAGTTGCTTCAGAGCAGCTTTGGGGAAACTGTGCTAGGGGGCGAGGTCGATCTTTTATTCATCCGTAAGCTCAGGAAGCGTGGATGAGCTGGGTCTCAGAAGACCAGACCAAAAAGAATAGGAGGGCAAGCAGAGGAATCTGTAATCACAAAACACAGGACATATTTTTTCCTCACCTCCACAGATCTGAAAACTCACACAAAAAAATTTGGTTCTGCATGGTAATATAACAAGATGTCGATCTCCAGGTACTGCAAATTTTTGTGTTGTGATTGGAACCATCTCCTCTATTAAACAACAGTCAATCAGGAACTCTTTATCAAAGCAAGGAGGGACCAAGTTGTAGTATCTTTCATCATTGTTCTCCCCAGCCCTTTTCATTCACAGTGGCATGTTAAAGATTTGTCAACAGGATTATGCCTTCAGGACAACCTGTAGGAAAGCCACTATCCATATTGTTCTATATGTTGAATGACCTTGTGATGTAAAAAGAGTAAATGGGAATCGATCCACTCTGAGACATTGTATTTGAACAGTAGGACTGAAGTGTCCAGACAAAAAAACCCACTTCCACTGTCTACGCTGAAACATATGATGATCTCACAATTTTCCATCCACCACAAAATTCTCATTGTTCCACAAAGCCCTCTTGTTTTTAATGTACACCTTGCAATACAATAGGATGCCAAATATAGCTGGAAAACATCAGGATGAGTCAAATAGCCTTTAAAGCAAATCCATTTACAAGTGTTGTTGAACATTGTGCTATGTTTTATTGGGCAGTGTGTGGGCCTTATTTAGCTGACTTTGAATACTCTGCACCTATGCACCTTAACAGTTGTATTTGAAGTTGCGTTTTGAATGTGAATCCTTTGAAATCCCATTGAAACTCCATATTCCCAAAGATCTGTTCTGGTGTCTGATTTGTAGTACTATTGTAACCATTTTACAGAGCAAGGAGTAAAGAGTCACATGAAGAAGCACAATGCAGCCAAAAGCCATGATTAATTGGATAGCTCAATAGATCTGAAACTGTTCTGTTTCACTGAAATAACATTTCATGAATTCAGCTAATCATTTGCTTTGTGCAATCTTAAAGTAATAAACCAAGCATAGAAATTCGCATGTAATGTGCTTTTACTTTTCTGCCTTTTGAGCTATTTGCATTGGTATAGAAATTTACTCAGCTGATCAGGCTAGCATGAAAATGTGAATGCAGACTGAGCCCATTCTGTTCTCCAAGTCAGTTGCCAGTAACATTACCGCATGTAATTACCATATAAGTGTGATAGTGATTATTCTGTTAGGATACATACAAATTAATTTCTATTCCAGCAATTATGGTATTCAATAACAGATTATTTATGACAAACAATTAAAAAATGGCCGTCATGCAGCTGACTGGAGTGTCCCCTGTAGCATTTGGGAATGGGTGATGCTTGTAGCTCATAAAGAGACAATAGTGCGACAAAGTCACTATGTGTCAATGCCAGGTTCTTTTAAATGCATGGATTCACAAAGTCAGGATCATATTATCGTTGCAGTCGCTCCCTGCATTCAGGCTCAGAATTTTACTGCTAATTAAAGCTGTTGCCATGGTGTTTGACGATGTCCGCCAGACACGCACTTTGTCAAATGCGCATGACAATGCACGTACCTCGCTATATTTCCTGATTACTGCAGAGTGGAGGGTCGATCCAGCCATCAGTCAATCTCAGAAGCAGGTTTTCACTGTCGGGTCACAGCACGGTACCTTGGGCCATCTCTCCAGTTGCATTTTTAATGCATTTAATAATTGTCAGTCTCTGGTGTGGCGTAATCAAGAGCTTGTCATATTAATCGGTGTGTGTGTGTGTGTGTGTGTGGGGGGGGGGGGGGGGGGGGGGGGGCGGGATTACATTACATTATGGGCATTTGTTAGACGCTCTTATCCAGAGCGACTTACAAGGCAAAGTGCATAAGAACAGTACAAAAAGTGCGAAGATAAACCTAGAGAGGGGTAATAGTCCCAAGTGCCAAGGTGATCGAATAGATCAGGACTCCCCTAGAGACTACAAACTTGCTAAACAACCTAGTTAAAAACAATCACAAATTAAGAGCATAGTTTTAAAAACAATCACAAATTAAGAGCATAGTTTTAAAAACAATCACAAATTAAGAGCATAGTTTTAAAAACAATCACAGATAAGTGCAAATAGTAATAGACACATTACAAAGAGCAAGGGAGGGGAGGGGAGAGGTGCAGCATGAAGAGGTGAGTCTTCAGTCTGCGCTTGAAGATGGCCAATGTCTCTGCTGTTCTGACCTCCACGGGAAGATCATTCCACCACCGGGGGGCCAGGACAGACAGCAGACGTGACCTGGAAGTGCAGGAGCGGAGAGGGGGCTGCCTCAGGCGACCAGAGGTGGCAGAACGGAGGGGTCTGGCAGGGGTGTAGGGTCTGACGATCGTCTGGAGGTAAGCTGGAGCTGTCCCCTTAACAGCCTGGTATGCTAGCACCAAAGTTTTAAATTTGATGCGAGCGATAACAGGCAGCCAGTGGAGGGCAGTCAGCAAGGGGGTCACATGAGTGTCTCTAGGAAGGTTGTAGATCAGACGGGCAGCAGCATTCTGGATGAGCTGCAGGGGTCTGATGGCGGACGCTGGAAGACCTGCAAGAAGGGAGTTGCAGTAATCCAAGCGGGACAGAACCATTGCTTGGACCAGAAGCTGAGTAGAGTAGGTGGTGAGGAAGGGGCGGATTCTTCGGATGTTGTACAGAAAGAACCTGCACGCCCGACTCACCGCCGCGATGTTCTCGGAGTGTGACAGCCTGTTGTCGATCACCACTCCGAGGTTCTTCGCACAGGATGAGGACGAAACCAGGGTGTCCCCAAGCGAGATGGAGACGTCCAAGATGGGAGAGGAAGGAGCAGGAAAGAAGAGCAGCTCGGTCTTGCCTGGGTTGAGCTTAAGATGGTGTTTATCCATCCAGCTCTGGACATCCCTCAGGCAAGCCGAGATGCGAGCAGAAACCTGTGTGTCTGACGGAGAGAAGGAGAGGTAGAGTTGAGTATCATCAGCATAGCAGTGGTAAGATAGACCATGAGCAGAGATTACAGAGCCAAGAGAACGAGTATAGAGGGAGAAGAGGAGGGGACCAAGGACGGAGCCTTGAGGAACACCCGTGACCAGGGGGCGAGGTGGCGATACTGCACCAGCCCAGGCAACCTGGAAGGAGCGACCGGAGAGGTAGGACTCAATCCAGTCGAGGGCTGTGCCGGAGATCCCCAGTGCTGCCAGGGAGGACAGGAGGATGGGATGGTCGACCGTGTCAAAGGCAGCAGAAAGGTCAAGGAGAATCAGGACGGAAGAGAGAGAGGCTGCCCGCGCAGCATGAAGAGACTCACTGACAGACAGCAATGCTGTCTCTGTCGAGTGGCCAGGTCTGAAGCCGGACTGATGGGGGTCCAGCAGATTGTTCTGTGAAAAGAAAGAAGATAGTTGTTTGGAGACAGCTCGTTCAAGGGTTTTAGAAAGAAAAGGGAGAAGAGAGACAGGACGGTAGTTGTGAATGACGGATGGGTCCAGAGTGGGCTTCTTCAGCAGCGGGGAGACATGGGCTCGCTTGAATGAAGAGGGGAAGCATCCAGAAGACAAGGAGGAGTTCACAAGGGAGGTGACGAATGGAAGGATGGCTGGTGTGATGGCCTGGAGGAGAGAAGAGGGAATAGGGTCAAGAGCACAGGTAGTAGGACTGTGGGAGAGCAGGAGCTGAGAGACATCAGCAGCAGAGAGAGGAGAGAAAGTAGAGAAACAAGGAGAGGGTGAGGGGAGAAGGGAGCGAGGATGGGTGGAGGTGATGTTGAAGGATCTGCGGATGCCAGCGATCTTCTCATCAAAGAAAACTGCGAAGTCGTCTGCAGAGAAGGAGGACTGTGGTGGGGGAGGAGGGGTGCTGAGGAGAGAAGAAAAAATAGAGAACAGTTGCCGGGGGTTAGAGGTAGAATTCTGGATTCTGGATTGGTAGTAAATGGCTTTGGCAGAGGTAACCGAAGAGGAAAAAGTTGCTAGGAGAGACTGGTAGGTAGACAGGTCAGATGGGGCCCTGGATTTCTTCCACTTCCTCTCCGCTGCCCGTAGTCTGGCCCTGTTGGCACGGAGGACCTCAGACATCCACGGACTGGGAGGAGATGTGCGTGCTGGTTTGGAAACAAGAGGACATAGAGTGTCAAGTGCTGAAGAGAGGGAGGAAAGCAGAGTGGAAGTTGCAGAGTCAGTGGGAAGATTGGAGAAGGAGTCGAGGGGTTGAAGGGAAGCAGTGACTTTGGAGGCAAGAGAAGAGGGTGAAACAGAGCGGATGTTACGGCGGACCGTAGCACAGGGGGAGGGTGGAGGGGATGCAGGATGGGGAGTAAGAGAAAGGGAGAAGGAAATGAAATGGTGGTCTGACTGATGTAGAGGGGTCACCGTGAGGTCCGAGGATGAGCAGTTCCTCAGGATGACGAGGTCAAGAACATTGCCGCACTTGTGGGTCGGAGGGGAGTGCAGCAGGGAGAGATCGAAGGAGTGGAGTAACGGAAGGAAGGCGGCAGACTGGGAGGCTTCCAGGTGGATGTTGAAGTCTCCCAAAACAATCAGCGGGGTGCCATCTTCAGGGAAGGAGCTAAGCAGCGTGTCAAGCTCATCGAGAAAGCTGCCAAGGGGCCCTGGAGGACGGTAGAGAACAGCAATATAGAGCTTAATGGGATAGTGGATTAAAACAGAGTGATATTCGAAAGTGGAGATGGAAAGGTGAGAGAGAGGAAGAACAGAGAATTTCCAGGAGTGTGTGACGAGCAAACCGGTACCACCACCGCGGCCAGATGGCCGGGGGGTGTGAGAGAAGAAGAAGGAGGAAGAGAGGGCTGCAGGAGTTGCGGTGTTGTCTGGTGTGATCCAGGTCTCGGTTAAGGCGAGGAAATGCAGGGAGAGCAGGGAGGCGTAGGATGAGATGAAGTCTGCCTTCTTCGTGGCAGACTGGCAGTTCCATAGACCCCCTGTGACATTGAAGTTGACACAGGGAGAGAGCAAGGGGTAGCAGAGATTAGTAAGGTTCCGGCGCCGACGATGAAAGCGCCTTCTGCGAGTGAGAGAGCAGACAGGAATAGGGTTGCAACACATACTGAACCGGTGAGGAAAGGGAGAGTAAGATGGGGGAAGAGATTCAAATAAGGGAAAACACACAACTGGGAGGGAGCGACGCTAATATAGCGTCGCTCCAAGTGAAACTATAAGCACAGCCTATTAGGAAACGATTAACAGCTGGCCGATCACCGAGCAGAAACAAACAATTAGTTAACGAGAGAAACTAAAAACAAAGCAACAACTACACTTCAATAAGACTAGCAGTAGATAACAGGGAAGCGGTAAACCTAAGCAACCACACAACTAGCAATAAGGACGGATACTTAGCCAATCTAGGGATCTTCCGCAGCTCCTCACACCTGAAACAAATGCAATAATGTACAGGTCAGACACAATGAAGTTTGTTCTCACTTTGGATTTAAGATTAAGATGCATAGTATACTGGGAGATTTCCAAGTGGAGATATAATGCCTAAATGTTGTCTATTCTGTGCAAAATAAAAGCTTGGCATATTCAATGATCTAAATTGGAAACAAGGAGGCTATCCAAGAGGAAGCAATCAATTCTTACATATTCTGGCTCTGTTTTCAGACATCCAGCTGGAGGGAGACTTTTGCATTCCCAAGAGGGAGGGAGAGAGATAGAATCAGAGAGAGAAAGAAAGTTCAAGTTTTACAAGCCTGTCTTTTAACCAAACCATATCCTGATTTGGTTTGAAAAAACCCCAACCAACAAAGCATTCTTTAAGTGGTAATATCTATATTCCATCATGCTTCTGGCCTTCACTCTTACCCTTAACAATAACTCAGTTTTAGCTATTGACCAGGCTGAATCATTCAATATCTGCTCACCAATCAGAAAATTGGTAGGTTGCTTCTTATATTTTCTAGTTTTAACCACAAAAAGAAAGCATTCATCAGAAAGCATTCTTCAATTATCAACCATCTCCCAGAAATGAAGTTAGGTCAGCCATCAAACTGAGCAAACAAGAGTGGGACATTCATGAAAGCAGAAGAAAAGTTTCCTTCAGCTTACAATAAGGATGTTTATCCTCTGTATTTTTCCTCCATTTCAGGAAATAAAGAGTTGACTGCAATGATGCCATGTCTCCTCATCAGGCGGCTGTAGCTTACTTTGCCATAGTGTATTTGATTATCCATCTTTGTTTTATTCAGCTCCCTCTCTCACTCCATCAGCAATACCTAACAGGCATTTAGAGGAGCAACCAGTGCCTTCTGTCAATAAGCCTCTTCAGCCAGTCTAGACCACCTTTGCAGTTCTTTTTCGGTATCATCTTATTGATGTACACACCAAAGTTTAACAAACATTGACCCACAGAGCACACCACAATTGGACTGTTCACCTCCTCCATTACCCCATTACCATTACCAGTAGTAGTGGGATATGTCAGAAGGGTAAGGGTCACTTGCTTCTAATGAGTGCTAATGTTCAATGCTAATACCACTAACACATATTCTGCAAACACCACCCAATAAAAGTCTTAACTTAGTAGGAAGCCCATCAGCACCAGTCTTACCATACCACATACTCTGCAGAGCAGTGTGCAGCTCACTCAGGGAAAATGACTATTCCAGCACTTTCAAGGCCTCCCAAGACAAATGTGGCAGTCCTTCATAAAATGTGTGTTCTAGTTCGAAGGTATCCTGTTTTACACCAGGATATAGATGTAAGGAGAACTCCACAGCTCTGTGCAGAAAACAGTGTATACATTTGCTGCCCATTTTCCTTCTCAAGTCCAAAGGAGCATCCATTTAAGATGCATTAACCAACTTGGCTGTCATCAGCTCTGAACTCGAAGCACCAAAATCTCTACCAATGATCATTTTTTTCTTTTTTGAGCTTCAACATGTTCTTGATCTCCAGTGGATACTAACAAATTTTTCAGCTGCACAAAATGAATCTTCATGGCTCTCACCAACTGAGTAATGTTCCTGATGACATTGACACTGTACCACTAACAGATCTGCTCTGTTTACAATTCTCGAGCAAGCATAAAGTTGCTTCCAATGATCAAAAACACATATTTTGTGTGGTATTTGTTAATAGACATATTAAATCAAAACAGTTTGTCTGAATTTTGAAATCAGTGTGTATTTGCAAGTGTGAACATTTGAAAACTCCAGACTGTTTTACAAGTTGTCACACCTGGACTTGATTTTAATAGACCAATCACAGTTAGCCTACTATCTGCATATCCCACCACCATGAAATGACCCAGCCACCTTTCATTGATGGCCATGTGAGTTACAACTGGTCTTTTCATCATTCTTATGCTTTGATACTCAGTTTACATTTTGAGCAGTTGATGAGGTTGGGAAATGAACCAAAACTGTATGCCAAACAGGACTGTTATTCATTAATATGAAGGCATGAATGTATTACAGCCACTCAAATGGCCTGTGTATTTCAAAAACGGGATAGCTGCAAGGAAATAAATGCTTGAAAATGTCTATCAACAACTCTTGTTAAAACCTCCATTCACAGCACAATCAATTTTGTAGGTGCTCAGGAATGAACAATGAAATTGAAACTAATATATGGGAAGGTAACATTTAAAATCATTGACTAAATCAGCCTTAAAATCTCAATGAGCACTTTCTGGGTCTCAGACTGTACAAAACCTCCACACCTAACATCAATAAAATTTGTCAAGAGATCTTGAATTTTCCCTTGAGTGGGCCCAAGTATACTGCTCCCATTCACTCTTGTCCAGATGTAAGTTAACACATGTTTTGAGTAAGACTAGCCATCACTCTTTTTGAGTGGGAGTGAGCCTGTATATGCAACCTATGCATTTTGTAATCATGTGTGCAGTTACAATTCACTTAAAATGCCCACCCAAGAACATATAGCTACCAGTCTGACAACCCTGGAAAGTGTTACTTGATGATTCTAAAAACGTTTTAATACATTCATTACATGCATATACATTAATAAACACAAAATCCCAGAGTTTCAGGTTAGAATCATGTTAAAATCTTCCCTTTTACAAATTCCTTGAACTGAAAGGCTTGAGGTCTTGAATTTTTGGCCAAAATCCTTGGCCAGATGCTTGTTTGGGGACAGAACAAGTTCACCAGTAGCCCTGCTTACCTGTCAATCACTTAGGGACTGAACTCCATTCACAAGCCTGTCTGTGGTAGGGGACGCCTATGCAGAATGTCAGAAGTCATATGCCTCTGCCCATGTTTCTGTCTACCCTGTGCCTTTCAGCAATTCAACACCCTGCAGAATGCTGGATTACCTGACAGTTAAGATAGGCAGCTATGGCAAAGCCACTATTTGTTTAGAAGTAGGACTGTGTATCAGTATAGTAGTATGTCCAGGCTGTCTGCGCCCTGACTTTCAACTTTCTCTGACTGTGGATTTTGCATTGTAGTAGTGGTTTAGGTTATGGTGATTTTGGTTTTAGCCAGAGTTGCTGTGATTGCTTTGGTTATGGTGCTCTTGGTAGGAACAGTGCATGTTGTGATTATGGTTGCGATAATGGTTTTGATGGTTGGGTATGTACCAGTGATGGTGGTGATTATGGCTGCAGTATTTGTGGTTATAGTTGTGCTCTTGTAGATGTGTTTTCATTGGTGTTGACTGCTTTTGTGTGCTTATCAGATTTCAGTGGCTGATTAGGGTTTACGGTCTAATTACTATTGGAGGAGAGGGGAGAGGCCCTTGTTTGTTTGTTTGCCTCTCCCCCGCCGGGCGTCGGTCGGCTCCATGGTTGGAGCCAGCAACAGACTGCTCCTGGAAAGAGCCGATGTCACTAATTAAGTCTTGTAATGGAGGCAGTTAATCAAAGCCTTGGATTACGGCAGCTGCACTAGACCCACAAGGAGGGAGCTAAGAGATTTGTGTGTGTGTGTGTGTGTGTGTGTGTGTGTGTGTGTGTGTGTGTGTGTGTGTGTGTTTTCAGGGTGTGCATGCATTTATGTATGTGTATGTACATTTCATGTATTTCTATAAGTGAGTGTGTGTGTGTGTGGGGGGGGGGGGGGGGGCATTCATCTATCTGTATAAGTGTCTTTTTATTTTTGTATGTCAGTGTTTATTAGTTTGTGCATGTATCTGTCCATGCAAGTGTGTGTTTGTTTGTTAGTTTGTTTGTGTGTGTGCGCGCATGCGCATTAAAGTCCATGAGAGACTAGCTCTGTCATCAAGCTCTTACAGAGTGGTGCCTCTTTCACCCTCCTACACCTCAGAAGATTGGGCTCTTTGCTTTAACAGCGCACCTAATTTGCATCTTAATTAATCACAGATTTACCTCAATTAGCCCCATGCACAAGGCAAAGACGTTTGAGATTGTGTTCATGAGGATCAATTCTGCACAGGACCTGAACACATATGTATTGATCTCTATATTCTCATGATGGGGCTTAGAGGAAATTGGGAGATTGAACTTAATCATGCAGATAATATTAGTATTGTCCATCCACCTTCCAATCTGCAGCAACAGCCTATATTAAAACATAAGTAAAAACCGTAGGTGGGAAATTATCTCATTTTTACTTGATAGCAATCCAATTCAGCCTTTGATTTTTCTTCAAAAAAATACATTTTGTATTTTGAGGAAGGATTAGCCATTCATTTTGAAAATTGCTTATTACTGCACTCAGTTAATTGAATCTCATGCAATGCCTCTGTTTTTGTTAATCTCACATAAATAAATTAATTGTAACAAAAACACAAATATGATTTAATTTGAAAACTGTCCTGTATTGCCTTTGTTGTAAATCAGATTATTTTAATGTGAAGGCACATCAAAGGTAGACACAATCAAGCAATTATTGATTCATTGGTGCTGCTTTGGGAAATTAATAAGGAAAATCAGTCTAATGACCGTTGTCAGATTGTGGGTTAGAGGTTCACCCGGTCATATTTGGCACTCCCAGTCATTACTAGTCATTAAGGATGTTTATCCTATCTCTGATTGAATTTCAGTCATGGCCAGGAGAAGCACACCCACATTGGGAGCACTCGAACACCAATTACATCTTCAGTTTTCCGGGTGGGAGGAATTAGTTATCTGCTCAAACACTGAATTCCCTAGAACATGCTCTGCTCAAAACTGAAGTTCCTTCAAAACCCACATTGCAGTAATGATCAATGAGGAGAGTGGGATTTTAAAGCATGGTATTGCCTACAATTTGGAAATCTCCTACACTTGATTAATGCACCTCTCTCAAAAGTTACTGATTGTAAAAGTTAGCAGATTTTGCATACTTTTTGGGGAACAGTGTTTTTCATTGCTGTCATTCTCAGTAGTGTGTCTGTTACAGCACTAGCATGCCAGCAATGTATGATATGTATGTCTTCTAATACAACTACTTTGATAGATAAATGGCAAATCATCAGCTTGCTCCGAGCTTTTCCCCATGTTGGTGTCATGCTAACATAGGAAACATAGCATGATTTTCAATCCAGCTGAGAGTTAATCTTCAATGACAATGTCTTACTGTTCCCTCACTACTTGTATGATAGAGGGCAAGTCAGGGAGCCAAAATTACATGCGTGCATTTCTGTTTTTGTAACTTCCCAATTCCCTTCCTTCTGTACCTTCTTGGCCCTGTCATTTCTCCTCCCTTTCTTCTATGCAAATATCATCCTCAAAGCAATCAAACTTTAATAGGTAAAGAAAGTTTTGTCATAATAATGCCACAGGATACAGAAAAATTATATGAATAATAACCATTTTGGTTGTGAATTGCTAAGAGGAAATTCCCCAAGAGACACATTAAAGACTTCTGAATGTTGACATTATTCTGATTCTGATAAGAGGGTATGACTAACATAAGATATTGTGCTTGCAGGTGCAATAATACCCTCCAAAAGGTTATTGCGATGAGTTTTTTCAGTCTTATGAGAGTGCTTTTTCCCTTAAGTTGAAGTTCTCTACAGGGGCTCTTTCACCTATTCTACTTCTTTAGGGCAAATGGGATCATGAGTCACGTGAATATGATGTTCCAGTCTCTATAAAAATTCAGCTGAAAATTATTGCATTCTAGTCCTTTCCTCAGTTCATTTTGGGACACTAGTTTTAAAAGTTACACTCATACAGTGTATGTATTTGTTTAATGCCTGCAGTGTCCCTGTCTTCAAAAGAAGTTTGTTTCTTGCCTGGAAATGACTGTTAGTGCCATTTACTGTTAGCAGCAGCACTCTGTAGAATCTCTCCTCAGCACACTCCCCATGTCATGTCAGCCCCCCCCCCCCCCCCCCCCCCCCCCCATGACAGCAGGGGTGCTGTCCACTACCCTTTCCTCTCCTGGTTGGTTGAAGGCCGTTCATGCTGGCATTTCAAAGTCTGGGTTACATTCCTATCCCTGAAAGACATTATCACACGAGCCCAGAGCAGCTTGGCAGGGTCCCCCTCAGTCAGACTGAAATAAGTGCTTTTTGAGCAGCATGGTCAGACCAGTTCCAGCGGTAATCTCCTGCACTGGCCACAAGCAGATACTTTACAGAGGAAGTTGGGGTGCTGGCTGCTGTACAGCCTTTTTATGCAGATTAGATATATCACCACATCCTTGCTACATCCTCATTCGTCAGGGCAGCAAGGGGTCACATGTTTGTGTGTTTGTGTGCGTGCATGCATGCGTTATGCGTCTGTGTGTTTCTGCATCTTGCCAAACCTTTATTCTCTGCCTCTGTATATATTTGCTCATGTGTTTTTGTCTTTTAGCTTCACGATTTTCATCGGTCTACAGGATTTCTCTTTTATGCCATTAGCAATATGCAGTGTGTTAGGCGGAGTGCAGGAGAAAAGCATTGCTTTGTAGCCAGTCAGCAAGTAACACATTGATCCTATCCATTGCTAGATTCTGCACCATTTTATTTTCAGAAAATTCACAGTGACAAATCAAGAGCTTTTAAAGATGAGTCTGGGGACGATACAAATTGAATTAATTAAAGCAGTACAGATCTTTCGCTGTGCACTGCTACTTGCTGTGGTTTGCATTGCTAGCAGAGCTAAGTGTCATTGCTTGCTGTTCGTGCATCTTCTCCTCTAGGGTTTAGTCCTGCTCCTGCCTGTTCCAGCTGTGTTAGATAGAAAACTGACTGATACGCAAATTACCTGTATGAAACAGTCTAAATTGTTTTGTGATGACATCACAGTTTAAACATAATGACATAGATTACATGCATTCACGCACACAATGCAGGCTCCTCTATCAAGGTATGGTAAAAAAAAAGTAGGCTGCATTGTTTTAACAGATTGTTTGTGATTGTTTGAATGGGTGTTTTTAATGGATGTTTATGGCGTCAGTGGCTGTTTTTAATGGATAGGCTTTTTCCAGGAGCACTGAGTCTAATTTAGACCAAGCTTGCGGTGGCTTGTCTGTGGGTGAGAATAAACCTCTGGCTGTTGATACAGCTGGCATCTCAGCAGTCACTTGTGGAATCTCCATGGTAACCTGTGTGGGTCTGAGGGCACAAATGATTGTCAGTGCCCTCTATTTTAATGCCCTATTGTCTGACTTCTGACCCCAATTAGAGGGAAATTACTTAGGGACTTTATCTCCTACAAAGGTCTTTTAAAAGCTAATGAGGTGCTTTCAGCTCTTTTTGATCACTCTGCTAGGAGATTAAAAACTGCCCTCATCAAAGATCATTTGGAAATGGTTAAAATTAGATTTGCTAGATGATATGCACCCACAGACATCAGCAGTGTTTGAAAATACCCAGAGGTCTTTCTGTTTGCCTTCTGTTTCTGTCTTTTGTGCCTGTGTTTTTACGCTGTCAGGTTTTCAGACTTTTATAATACCTGTTTGTCACAACCAATGCTGCTGTCTCCATTTTAGCCAGAGAGTGAAAAAAGTCTTGTAATATAAGGCAACTTTATAAAAACTCAAACTCAAACTCAAAGAAAATGAGGGACATTTTCAAAGGCTGGTTCAATTTCATGGTGATCTGCAGAATATAAATGATGACAAAAGGGGAATGAATTTAGTTAAATAAATTTTGTAAGGGAGTAATTTGTAAGGAGTTTATCATTTAAATGAATGGCTTTACAACTGTGTGTTAAAATGTGTAATGATGAACAACAAACAATTCAATTTTCAATACAAGAAAGAGGAAACTATGCAGCAGCACAAATAGAAAAACACATATCATTTTAGTAATCTACATAAATATGGCTGGCTTACTACTAATCGTACACTGTGTAGCTGGCTGTATCAGTAAACTACATCATTCTCATTTATTGAAATTAAATTGAATGTTTGCATTTATTGTAAAATTTGACAATACATGGGAGATTTGACATTTGAAATGCTGATCTTGTTGTGATGTTATGATCGGTGGGTATGTTATTTTGCCGTTATGTTCGGTTGTAAATGGAATCTTCAGTAAAGTTGAATGAGCTTGTATATTAATTTCGAATGGTGATAAGGCCACTTTCACTGGAACTACTTCATGGCCCTGCATTATTACTATACATTCACTGGGAAATAACACACACCCCTCCAGCCAATCAGAAACAAGTATTCAACCACGCCATGGTATAAATTAAAATATAGCATTTTTATATTCTCTGTAGTTTAAAATATATTAAAAGCAATAATCATGCATGACAGTCATGCAACTATGCATAAAATTTAGCCACTTGGAGATGATCTAGAGGTCAAAAGTGTAATGTAAAATTTATATTTATTATTCATGTAATTTTCTAATATTTTCCACATACAATATATGCGAACACAGTTTATGAATTTGGCAGTAATAAATGGACCCTGTAATAATGCATCTACAATTTACATTGTTAAATTAATATGACTTTTTGCTAACAATGGGGCTCATCTGCAGTGGTTGACCCACGCTTCAACCCCAGGCCGCAGCTTATTAAAACGAGAGAAACTTTCCAGAGAGAGACTATGACTAATGCAGAAGCGAAACAAATGCGAACAATGCTTTATTACGAGCGGTTTGTAGATAGCACCGAAAGGTTGCCTATTGTGAGAAAAGAAATGCTCCTGACCTTTTTAACTGCTGCCCTTTCCCTGGCTCACACTGCCATTCCAGCAGCCGTGGATAACAAACACAACACCGTCTGCTAGACAGGGAATTCACAGCGCTTTTTATTTTTATTTTTATAGATTGGCTTGGCAGACACCTTTACCCAGAAAAGCTAACATTTTATGCAGTGCTCATTTCTAATGATGGATATTCAGATTTTTTTTTCAAATAGCTAGCTGAACAGCAACAGTCAGTGTCACACCTGGGACTTAACCCACAGACTACTTGTTACAAGCCCAACTCTAAAACCATGACATGACACTGGTGCCTACAGGAGATCTGCCCATTGTAAAGTCATGGTATGGAGAGCAGGTTGTACTTGTAACAGTGCTATAGTAATTACTGCAATGCTGACAAAGTAATTGACTCGATTAACTACATATTGAGACTAGAGTTGGCCTGCATTAAATGACGCTTTCCCCTTAATTTTGAATAACGAGTAGTAAATAGCAAGTATTTTTGCCACTGAACTCCTAACGATGAACTCAAATAGCACTTCAGGTGAAAACAAATTAAATGGGATTTAAAAGTAAAGGTCCATAGTGTTCTCATGAGACAATAGTGTCACAAAAGAATGGTATGTCCTGTTCCTCTGCAGCCTCTTCCTTTTGATGAGTATGTTGTACCGGTGCCCCAAGGAATTAGGCTGTACTGCAGAAAACCCTCAGAGAGTTGTTTCACTTGCACATGGCAGCATTCAAGGGGAACCTATGGCGCAGGCGGTAAGGTCACTCCCTAAGAAAGCAGAATGGACTCCATGAACAAGACGCCACAGGTTCCAGCCTTGGATTTGTCAAGCTGACTAAATAAGACAAGGGTGGGTTTAATTTGACCTGTGTTCCTCCAGTTACTATGCTTTAGCTCCTCATCGACACAGTCCAGGTATTAAAGTCTGATTGCCACCAATAGGAGTATTTAATCTGATCCATTTGAACTGCTTTGTGATATTGTGTGCCCTGTTGTGTCTGGTTCTTGGGAGAGTGAGATTGTTGAAGGACAGCACTCTCTCCAGCTGTAGCAGTCCTTGCTCTGAATGCCAGGGTTAAAATTGTTAAATAAACAGTAACAACTCCCAAAGAATTCACAGAGGGGCTTATGGGAGCTGAAGCCCAAGGCAAGATGGTATGTTCAGCATGATCTGTCAGATCACCAAGTACATTTCATTGATGAGTTACAATCATATGTATACAATACATGTGTGATAGCATTTAATTTCAGTATTACCGATGGCTCTCATATGATATTTCTATTAATCCATATTAACTGGATTGTTATTTTTGAAACAAAAGTAAAAAAATTTACTAACATTTTCCCACAATGAAAATATTGTGCAATGGGATGTTTGGCTCTTCATTATTCATATTTATCAGACCATAGACCGACTTTACACCTGACTGGTGGTTTCCAGGCAGCTGTCCTGGTATAAGTCATTTAGCTAAGTAAATCAATGACACACCCATCCAAACATGGTCATGCCTAGACACGCCCAGCCACACCCCCTCACCAGAAGCATTAACTTGACCTGCAGACAGAAGAGAGGAAGTCAGTTATCATTTGCAGTCAAGTGTTCTTGTTCACTTTCTATTTTGTTGAGGAGCATACATTGTCAGTTGACATTATTATAAAAGGGAAACATTTGTGATTATTTTGTGATTTTTGGCATGATAATCTGTTGTATGATGAAAAAAATACTGTGATAAGATATAATACTGTGATAAGACAGTAAAGATATGCAAAAGTATGATAATTAATTTAATTTTATAGTACAGAGCAAAAACTTGCACTCTTGCCCATGTTACATCCAGAGGACAATAGGATTTATGTTAAAAAATAGTGCTCAGGGAAGAAATAGCCAGGGAACACTGGACTGCTTCCATGCATGAATACATATTTTCTTTTTACACACAGTGATTTCCAAAAACGCTCTATATACAATATTTACAAAGCCTATTTACAACATGGAGGGGAGGGGGAGAACAAAAAGGTCGTGGTGACGCTGCCAAATAGAAGAAAATAACAAAACTGGCGTGGAATGAGATGATATCACAAGGAGGAAGGAGGTGAAGATTTGTGATGATTGACTGATGAATGAATGATGAATGATGTTCGGAAATGCGGGGAGGTGTCACCTGAAGAAGAAAACAAAAAACAGATACAGCACACTTAAGAACAGAACGCAGCCAACCAGACTGCATACACGATTCCTGTAACAGCCCAGCTGTGAGCCAATAACTATGTTCCACTACAGGCCACACAATACTTATAAAACATTGTCAACTGGGTGGTAATTTATCCAAGATAAATGACAAAAATGCTGCAGATCATTGTCTGTACTGAAAATGTGCTGTACTGACTGTTCCATTGCAAAGTGCTTTCACAGTTGCTGTTGATCGTAAATGGGGTGACACTAGTTCTGAAATACATCAGTTGCTTGTTGAGGGTAAACTAAGGAGAACGGTGAAACGTAGTCAATCATGTAGAGTGAACTTCTTGTTCAATAGAATGAATCTTCAAAATGTAACAGAACATTCCGTCTGTGGAATAAGCCCCTACAAGCCTAGTTTGTAAGTCACTGTGGTGAAGCTGGTAGGAAGCACTGCAGCCATAACACAAGCGATGCAGGCCAACTTCAAGATACACTACCCTGGCCAAGAGAAAGCCAGCTGAGTTCAGCCTCTGCTGACTCTCAGTCACAGTCAGATAATGACATAACTGAAACTTAAAACTGCAATCTCTAGGCTTAGATCCACTCATGGAAATTGGCTTAACCAACTAGGTCACTTGGGAACTTTAATATTCAAGGGTGGGGACTACAGGATCAGAGAAGGTCAGTGGAGGCCATGTCTCTTTTATGTGCCTTTAAGTCAGTGTCAGGGACAGTTGTGACATGACTCTAGTTATATGAGGTTCTTATATAACATTACTGAATATAATTGAAACACTCCTATAATCGTAACTCAGTGGTTATAGATATATGTGTGTATTTGTATTACATTGCATGTGTTATGGGGATGATAGGATGCCTTGCTTTGACTATACATATAAAGGCATCAAAACCTATGTCTGAATTTAAGAATTTTAACACTGAAATGATGTCGTCTCAATTGAAATTCTAGTCCACACAATATTTAAAGTCACAGTGTCTACTTGTGAAAGCGGCATTGCCCTTTCAATGATGTGAGAGATAATTATAAGGAGACGTACAAGGAATTGACATTTGTGAGGATTAATGAAGAATATCAGTTGCTTCATATTACTCATAATTGTCAGAGATTAGCTGGCTATGGTTTCAATTTGGTCAATCGCTCCATTTACTACCTCTGCACACGTCTACTTGTACTCACTCAATTACCAAAATTTCCACCTAAAAATCTCTTTAGATAGCTTATAAAACATTAAAGCCTGCACATGAATTGTCAGCAGCACTTTTATTACATTGTGTAAAGGAGGAAAGTTATTCAATTCAGATAAATGAGGCATCCTTCAGTGGGCTTTTGGTTTGCTATTAGAGATAAAGGCGTCAGGGCAAAGGACTCAAGCACCTCCTGAAAGCAGGAGGCATTGTCCATGTGCATAGAGTCGCTGTTCAATGAAGATTTGTGACTGAACATATGACAGCCTGGACTTTGTAACAATTACGCAGCTCCATTATGATTATGCAAATGGAATGGCTGATCATAATGTAATGTAGCAACATAAGTACTTCCAGGGGATATTGAAACTCCATACAGTTGTTACAGCGAACAGTGCTGGTGTAGTGAAATCCATCTGTTATTTGTTAAATTATTTATCTGCTGTTGAGGAATAGGAAACTTCAGAGCCACACAATTGGCCAGAGACAAGTTTACTGCTATATTTAGAGTTTTATGCCACCGTGAAGATGTCAGAAGTTCAAATATGTTCAACTTTTTGCCGGTTTGCAAGTTATTTTTGTCTCTGGGGCGCCCTATTTGCATGCTCATGCTTTTGACTCCACCTGAAGCAGAGCTCTCCTAGGATATAATGATTTCCGTTGATTTTGCACTTATTGTGTGAACAGCCCCTTAGCATTAGTGGGCTCTAAGGAAAGCCATTTTCCAGATAACAAGGTGAAAATAGGTGATGCTTGTCCTGGTCTTCTCTCCAGGCATATGCCTAGGTTTCCTTCTATTCTCATTGAGTACCTATGGAGCCCATAGCACTCCATGTGCCAGAGTGATCCTTCGCTCCCTTTTTCCTCTAGCTCCTTTCCTTCCTCCATCGCTCTCCCTTACTCCCTGTCCCTCTCATGTCCTCTTTCCCCCATTACCCTGAGTGACAAAGACAGAGAAAGAGAGAGAGGCAAGAGAGGGTTCACAGAGAGAGCAGGTACTTGTGCTGGCACAGGCAAGCGAGCGATACAATGGAGGACATGGAACGTAAGATCTTTTGATGGTATTCTCAGAGGGACTCTTTGAATCCGGTGTACTTATTTTAACGTACCAGGAGGATTTTCTCAAAAGGAAAGTAAATGACTTTCAAAAAGAGCCCATGATTAATTACAGCATGTTGTAATTCCTCAAGGGTTTGTATTATTTAGACTGGAAACAAATAACATAACAAGCTCACAGGCAAAAAAATAAGCTCAAAGGCTTTCTCAGACTCTCATCAACATGGCTCTTCACCCCTTTCTTTGGAGTGAAATGAGACAGGAGACATAATGCCAACACTTGATAATCTCCGTATTTTTACAGAGTGTACTTTTAAATTTCTCTCCCGTTTGAATTAGTTCATGTTACAAGAGACACGTGGAGGAGAATTAATTTGTGTGGTGAGCTCCCGCCTTTCTCTTCTATCCTGGCCCGCAGGACAGGGCCTCAGGACCCTGGCTTCTTCATGGTGGAATTAAATTATTTCTCATGATATTTTACTGGAATTAAATTAGAATATCAGGATAGAACACCATATGTTACAGTGATTAATGTGGCCATATATTTCAACATCAAGAAGCGGCAAAATTCATGGTATCAAAAGTTGGGTAGGTCTTTTTGTCTGTATTATGTGGTATTTAAAAAAAATATATTTCTAATTGTTTTTCATTTCTCTACTCTGCTTTGAGGTTTAAAAAACAGACTCATTTTTCACAAGGGCTATAATTAGGTGTTAATTGACTAATTACGTCCACCTGTGTCTGATAACAGATTATAGTAATGGCTTGCTTCAGTTGGGAATACACAGCCCCATGTATTCTGGAGAAGCCAAATGCTTAAGCATAACTCCAATATTTCCTTTATTGTAAGAAAATAAATCATTAGAATCATTTGTTAATTAGATGATAAAATTGACAAAGTTTGGATCTGGTCCTAATTTTTCATGTTTTTTTTTTTTAATGCTCCATTCAGCTGTCACTGAATAGGATGTCAATGCACAGAGTCCTGACTGACAAATCTCTGGCAAATCTCCCTCTTTCCTTGGCAGATGCCTCAAATCACTCTCACCGACAGACCTGATATCTCTATGCATTTGAGACTGGGATTTTTCCTCATTTAAACTGTAGAAAATTGTAGTTGAGTGAGAAAGGTAACTGCTCAGTTGTTTTCTGTCATGCCCATGTTCCAACTCGCAAAATCCACCCAATAATATGAGGAGGTGTGTGTTTCTGCCTGTCCTGAAAATTGTGTTCAAATCCAAGAAAATGTTTTTCTTAATCCTAAAATGTCAGGTGGTAGTCATGAACAGCAGTGACATATCATTTTGTCCTTCAAGGATCATGGGAAAAATGAGAGAAAAGTGATGTTATTTTTTGTTCCTTGCTTCAAAAACCTATTTGAAGAATATATCCTGTTAGTAAATAAGAAAATTCTCAAAATGAGTAAAAACAACCATGTTGTTAATGAAGAGAAGAAACACAAGCAAGGAGCATAGCCCAGACAGCACATAGCAGGTCGTTAACAGGAGGCACTATTTGGCTCTCGTTGGATGCCTTTGTATTTCTAATACACATTGTCATACATTGTGGCACTTTCCAGAACTGTCTCCCAACAGCTCTTTTTCTTAATTACAGCCCTGTAGTTATAAAATACTGGGGTCGATTCTGTAAGATTTCAGAAAAGTGTGCCCAAAGTTGTTGCTGTTCTACATGGCCAGGAATTTGAACTTAAAGCTGATTGTCCGGCAGTCACAACTTCTTTTTTGAGATTTACTTTAATACCTACAGCCATTCCACAGCCATTCTGGTTCCATTACACTACAGGTAACCATGAAAATTTCTGCATTTTTTTTATTCCAAACTATCCCGTTATTTGCAGAAACTGTCCCAGTTTTGGGAAGGCTTTTTTACTGTGTTTTAATTTCAGTGTAACTATGGTAAGTGGTATTGCTATGTAATCCTATAACGTTTGCAAGGCCAAAGATGAAAAAGACCCATTTGATACCATCGGTTCAATGGATGCAAACATTTAAAATTCTTTTGAAATTCGCTGCTTGCTTTATTCACATATTTAGCTGGTTTAGCTGAAATGCACAGGTTTTCTGTTTTGTTCTGTACATCATGGAATGTTCCAAAATGGTTCAAAACAGAACCAGAACAGTGGTGGAGATGTGCCTCACATTTTCACTTATTTCACCCAAAAGCTATGAAGTGGCATCCATGAACAGGCAGTATGTTTAAATTTCCTCTTTCTCTGACATTCCAAAACCATTAACAGGAACAGAAAAAAAACAAGTTGTCATTGTTAAGTGTGTGGTAATGATAATAGATTGAGGTATAATAATGCTTAAAGTAGCATGCTTACAGTATTTCACTGATTTGAACCAATCATTGCATTCTATTGAGAAGAGCTAATAAAGATAATTTCAGCTCAACTTATTCTTTGTGTCATGCTATATTATTTAGCCATGAATAGGCTGTCGCTTCAGCAAGTGAGGAATTGGTAAAAATTGTGATCTCTGACTCCTGTTTCTCAACAATATACATTTCCGTTTAATGTTCAGCTCCCTGAAGATGGAATACAAATTGCAAAACATTACAACTTCTCATTTAACCTACATGTCAAATATGTTTTTGCCTAATTTAATTAGATAATTATCTTAAAATGTAATAAGCATCAGTTTGCAGTCATGCCCACTCGGTGCCTGTTCTCTCTGTACAGATCGGTCAGTGGCATTCGGAGCAGGGACTGTACATGGAGAAGAAGCTGCACTCCCTGAATTCGACCGACACACTCTTCAATGCTACCCTCACCATCACTACGATCCTTGTAAGTACTAATCTTCTCTCAGAGCTCTGAGGATCAGGGTGCACATAATCACATCATTATGAAACTGGCCAGTACAACCAACCTTTAGTAGAGAGCTACTTGTAAAAATATATGGGGTATGAATCTAGTAGGGGTAGAAGATATACTCACAATGTTTACAGTTTTATGGTTATTCCAAACATCTAATTACATTGAGGCATTTCGCAGAAGTTCTTACCCAGAGCGACTTACAATAGTGCATGCAAGGAGCACGCAGTCTCAAACCTAGTAACTCCAGTTAATGAATCTTGGACAGATGGTCATAATGGTGAGAATTGGACAGTCAAACATGGGAAACTGTCTGACCCTCACCCAAGTTCCAATCATAACCTCAACTCAGATCACAACGTTTCCTCTAAATGTATTTTTAGAGACTAATTAAAAGGATATTGTCAGTGGAGTGAACTGGAGGACCTTGTTGAGGTTATCTTTTTTGCACAGTTTTTCAACAGGCGTGAGTGGCCAGTCCCTGCAGTGTCGCCCACAGATCACCCCGTGTAATCTTTCCTCTGCTCCCACTCTTCAAAGAAAAATCTGCAGGAGCCCAAGAAAAAGAATGAATAAAGTTAGGTTTGTCCCAGGGTCAGGTTTAGACAGTGATGTGAGAAAACACTACAGATTGCTCTAATATTTAGTTTCAGTGTTTTAGCGATTTGAACCTATCACAGTGTTTGGAGCACAACCTATTTTTATTGGTAGATTTTGGTCACTCCACCCACTATGAGGTTCAGCCTGCAATTTTCCATTGTTTGGTTTAAGAACTGTATGTAGGCCAAGGTTCTGTGTCACTGCAGGGGTGCAGATGTTTTTAGAGCTGTAGGCTCTATTCTACTGTATTAGATCTTCATAAGGGTGTCCTTTGTAGCAGGAAGGGGTAAGCTTTGAAGCTGGAGATTCACAAAATCGGGTGTGAAAAATGGGGAGATAAAACGGCCAAACAAAAAAGAGGATTTATTCCGGTTTCTTAGAGCTTATGCTGCTCACAAAGTCTATGTTTGAAAAAAGGCTTATTCACCATAGCATGTTTTCTGGAGATTGCAGCTCAACCTTGGCATTCAGTCAGCTGTCAGCCATTCTTAGTGGTGAATTAAATCATGAATTAATCACATGATTAAATAATTTCATTAATTAATTGAGTTTATATAGCTTCTTTTTATGGGGCCCATACTTCCAGATAGTGATTTGGGTGGGGCAGGGGGATTCAGCTCAGTTGTCACCCAAAGTGGGTTGTAAGTGATAGGACACGTGTATGATCATTGGTCACAATACAGTGTCATGTATTGTAATACGGTAATACGGTGTGCATTTTCCTTGCTGTCCTTTTGCTGGTTTGTTGTTAACGGGGTAATGTAAGAGAATATCCTTCTGTCTCTTTGTGATAATGTAACACATTTGTAGAGTGATTTTCATTCCCATTTCCCCTACTCTGTCTCTATTATAAAATTTCTCTCTTTCCTTTCCTTCCTTTATGTAAGTGTCAACTGTCCCTATAGCCCTCAGGTATTTACCATCTAAGCAGAACAGAATCATAGTAACAGGCCATTCAGCGCGTGTTGTTTTATCAACATATGACATAATCGGTAGGTGAGCAGATAAATGTAAAAAATAGTTGCAAAATTGTCCTTGAGTTGTAGAAGATCTTTGTTGTCTTCAACCTATGTGAAATTTTACAAATCAAAATAGAGGAAAGAAAGAACAAATGCATAAGGTCAGTCTCAGAGAGGACTTCAGCATCTGCAAACAGCCATCACCTCAGTCCCCTCTCTAATCCACACACCACTTGCCTCCATCCTGAACCACTCACCCCTGCCCCATCACCCCACCCACCCCTGCCAGAGTCTCCAGACTCACTCCAGACAGCTCACAGAATCAGCAGGGGGAAGAGGCTGATGGGAGGAAACAGAGGAAGCCAAGGTCGCACTGACAGGTGCAGGCTGTCATCCCAGGTAGCCAAGCGGAGAGGCCCGTCTGCCCCTGTCTGCCAAGCTCAGTCTGGGCTGTCAGTGGAACGAGCCCAGCTCCATCAATGTGCATCGGCTAAAGCCGTCACATCCGGCTAGGGCCTGTATGTTTGGCTCATAACAGTCTGGCTAGCAGCAAGATTCAGCTCACTGGCCTTTCACAGCTCTAACGAGGGATTGCTGAGAACCTATTAACCCTCTCCAGCTGTGTGACATGTGAACGAGAGTCCAACACAGGGGGCAAAGAAGCTGTCCTCAGTTAGTGGGGACTGGTTCACTAACAGACCCTCCCAGACAACGCATTTTCTGCCTAAATCAGTCTGTATGTTAAGTCCACAAAGACACCACAGCGAAGGGGGTTATTCACACCACCATGGGTTCCTTAGGTAACCGGGGTGTTTGTCTGGAGGCTAAACCTCTGGACTCATCCCTGTAAGATGGAATCATTCAACTATTGTGTTCCAGTGTGGAAAGGGGCATCAGCTGATTGCTCCTGTCAGTAGGATGCGCATGCTAGTGTTGGCCATCCATCTAATTGCAGCAATGGGATGGGCCAATATCATCAATGATTATGTCAAATTTGCAGACAAAAGTGAAGATGAGTGATGGCACTGAGCTGATACAGGGAAATACTAATATACAGAATATACTGAAATATCCTGAGTCACAGATCCTGGTGTACCTCGCTGGCTATGTTTAGCACACAAAGAATGGGG
This sequence comes from Albula glossodonta, assembly GCA_019788955.1. NCBI lineage: Eukaryota > Metazoa > Chordata > Actinopteri > Albuliformes > Albulidae > Albula > Albula glossodonta. The sequence goes on along the minus strand of JAFBMS010000006.1, from coordinate 7,676,099 downwards.
ATCCACTCATGCCTTGAGTGTGCTGTCACCTTCCCCTGGCACCACTTTACTCCTGTTATCTGTGCTGTCACGGCATGTCCCTTTCTCAAGAGGGCAAGGGGTGTGTGTGTGTGTGTGTGTGTGTGTGTGTGTGTGTAGATGTGAGTTCTCTGAGAGAGGGAGGATCGAAGGAGGGAGAGTGAGTGTGGTTGTGTGTCTGTGAGCGTGCCCACATGTTTGTAAAAGTATGAGTGTCTTTGGGTGTGTGTGTGTTAGTGTATGTATGCTGTAGTGAGTGAAAGACAGCAAGGTCAGTGAGAAGGGGGCGCTGTTTACCCCTCAGCTCTGCTGCACCCCTGATGCTCAGCAACCTGGAACAGCCAAAGGGCTAAATCCACATAATAACATCACCAATGAGAAGTGAAGAATGTCAAACTTGCATACGCAGGGGATTCACTTGAATTTACTGTCGAAACCTTCAGCACTCAACTGGACAAAAGTCACCTTTGTTTCTCCTGGTGGATTTTATTATGCACATTCATCAAAGATCTACACACGGAGATCAAATGCAGAGGACATGTTTTAGCCTAGCCTGTCTAAATCATCAAGACAGGAAATTATCATTTGATTTAATGTGAGCTCCGTGTTGACTTTTAGCCTAAAAAACATCTTGCTGGGATTGTCCCTGCAGTTGGTATAAGACTTGAGTTTTGATTTGATCATTTAGATGCATAACAGCATGCAAATTGATTGATGTCTGAGTTGTGCTTTTATGATTGACAGGTCAGTGCAATGTCTGTTCATATTTGTTTGCAATTAACTGTGTCTGCCTTTGGGTGAATTAACTGTTGCGATGGAATGGCTAAATAATAGGTCATTTTGAAATAAACAGGACCGAATCCACCTCAGCACATGCTCATCAATCAACTCTGACGTTGTCCAGTGCTGCAGCCAACATTTAATTAGCTGGAGCCACCCATTCTGCTTGTTGAATGTTGGACATCCCACAACAATTAAATGCATAAGAAAGAGTTGTTTATTGTTTTTTTTTTTCTTGTGACCCCCACTTCCTGCAGGTCAGTGAATAAGTGGCGCACCAACGGCTTCTGTCTAATAAATGCGATTTGGAGGTTATCGTCCACTGGTAATGCTCTATTGGTTCCACTGCTCCTGCAAGCAATGCAATTTACATTTATATTGTGCTGTGTTGCTGCGAAAGAAGTATCCATTCAGGGCAGAGAGGTAACATGCGCAGATGATTTAATGAGTTAATGAAGGAAACGGAATAGATTTGCATTTGTAGGGTGTAGTGTACCAGCTCAAGGTCCTAATGAGATTTTTTTAAATAGTGTTTTGTATTTTGTGAGCTCAGGTCCAGTTAAGGTGTGTACAGCCTTTTCTGGTGTCACCGAAGTTAGGTTATTATCCTCCGAGACAATTTTTCACAGCTCTGAGAGTTTTGTTTTGTTTTGCTGAGGGATTCTTAGACGTTGGATGCCCAGTTTACATTCAGCACAAGGTCAATTAATTCAAAGTTAATCAGAGGAGTGATACGGAGGTTCTGACCAGCAAATTGTTATGGTTATGAGAGATTATGAAATTACATTTTTATGACCCTTTTAATTGTGAAATTGAAATGGACAAATAGTCATGAGTCACCGCTTTTCATACAGCAGTGACTCGGTCACACATGCTAGATTCAGAAATGGCAATGCATTCACCCTGCCATGCTGTACTGTCCCCCAAAAGGAATGAATGGATTTCTCTTAAATTCACAGTCAATGCTAAAACTTTTTACACTTATTTCAAGGTTGACTTCCCACAGTAAATTCTATTCATCTCAAAGTTGAAAATGCTGCACACAGTTGTGCACATTTAAGGAAATGCCATTAATTTTTTCCTTTGCGCAATCTCGGCAGCAGAGTTGGCCGACCTTACGTCGAAAATGAAATGGGTCAAAATTCAGCTGTTGGTCTGAAAATGGGTTTTCTTTATCAAAAGGATTACTGTGTTACATGAAATTTCAGTCAGCATGCTTCCCCCGTCTTAGCCGATAATAAGCCTTGAATAACAACATTCATCCATTTGGATACAAGGCATGTAAATTTGTGACAGTGTGGGGCCGGGGCTAGGACTGCTTCCAGCTGTGAGGATTACGTCTCAAGTTATTCTCTATGGAAACAAGAACTAAACTGGCAATCCCAAATCGTTCAGCTGGCTAAGGTTCTCAACCTGAGCAAAGGCCAAGCATGGTAGCCCAAGTTATAGTCAGATGTATGTCAGTGACCTTACTTTGACCAAGAATCTGCTGTAGCCGGGTATAGTTTCATCCCACTGGGATATAGGCTGGCTGAATCTGCAGTTCTTGTGGTTGCCATTAGCTCAGCACTTTGTACTGACTCAAGTGGTGCCTGTTGGTCACTTATCAGTGAGGGATGTGCAAGGCCTCCAACAAGCTGTCCTATTGCACACTGAATGGCTCTTGTTCTGAAAAAATACATGGGTGTTGCAAGCTAGGCAGTGGGAGAGAACATGAGCCTCGGTCAGTGTGACAAGAGGGGGAAATTATTAACATTTGCTGCACCATCTGAGTTGGTCTTACTATCCCCTGGCAGTAAAAGTCAAACATTGCCACTGCATTAGCTGATGAGTCAGTGTGGGTGACAGACGTTTTTGGACTAAGCACAGTTATATCCACAGTAATGTAGTGTTTGACAATATGCATGGAAGATTTATGAACATGTCTAAGCTTCAGGTTTGTACATATCAACAAGCAACAAATTGAATATTTTCAATGATGTGATACTGTGCACAGGGTAACAGCAAAACAGAAAATTGATGTTTTAGGTCTCTAGCCAGTCACATCCAAAAAGTAATATTCTTTATGACAAGTTATGTGAAAGACTTATGAAAATGTCTGAGCTTGAGTTTTGTATATGTCGAACAGCAATGCATGTAATCATTTAAAATGATGTGGCAATGCACTGGGAATAAAAGTTAATCCAATGCATGGGGAGGTGAAGCATAAGACATCATATGTTTTTTTCCAATTAATCCAAGTTAACCGAATAACTCTCGGGGGCTGAGATGAATGGAGAATCATATCAGAGTCAGATCAGAGCAGGAAAGTGGAGGTTTCACCCCGGTGACAAAGTCTGCCATCTCACTGATGACTGCAATGAAACTGATATTATTTGATTTGAGAAAACAAGTTAATTAGCAAATATTAATTTAAGTAAACAATGATTCCAATCAAGATTTCAAAATATTTTAATTGGTGTATTTCGACATTACTTTCAGTGCAATGAAACATCCCAGTTCCCAGTGCAACTCTAAGGTTTTTTGTTCTAAACTGTGTCATGTCTTGTATCTGTTTTGGATGTTTTTTTTTTCAATCACCTCTTACCTGTAAAATTATGACACAGTTCAGTGTCCTTGCAGGAGAACCCTTATGTGATGCTGCGGCCGAACTACCAGGAGCTGGAGGGTAATGACCGCTATGAGGGATTCTGTGTGGACATGCTGCAGGAGCTGGCCGACATCCTCAAGTTCAACTACCGCATCCAGCTGGTTGGTGATGGGCTTTATGGAGTGCCAGGGGCCAACGGCACCTGGACCGGCATGGTGGGCGAGCTTATCTCACGGGTGAGGACCAATGGGCAGGCAGTTAGCCAGCTAGAGAGCTTCTGCACAGAACAAGTCAATGTTGTGCCAACAGTCATAAAACTATAACAGTAATGTGCTGTCATCCATGGAGAAAGCAAGAATGAGTAGTCTTTACGTACTTTAAACTATTATGTGCAGTAATCTGTGATCACTGCTAACTTTAAATGTTTTATTATGATCCTGATATACAGTGTGCACAATTCATCAAACTCAAGAGGGTCTGAGCATTAGTTCTACACACTGCACTAATCAGAGTAAAAGTTGGCATTTCTTCATTAATATTAACCTTTACATTTTTTTTGGAGCAGTAATGTCTTTATTTTTCTACCAAAACAGAATCTGCGATTGCTTCTGTTGAATTATTGCCACGCAATGTTGATACATTCACCTGAAATTCAGTGATGGTTTGATGCTCGGCTGAAGGAGGAGTGTGTTATTAAAACAAACAGCTAAGATTTGGGGAGGAGTGTATGTAGTGGTAGTAAATAATCCAAGAAACCCTGTCAAAACCCAACATACCTCTTGGAAGGAGGAGGCCTGTTGTTTTCTAATATCATGAACTCCCTGGTTACAGTCAGAGGATGGCTTAGGCTGGAAACTATGAAGCACATCTTGTCCTCATGCTGAACACCTTTAAAGACTACACCAGTGATTGAATAAAATGCATATGTCATCAAGCACAGCAATGAATGTGTGATTGGCTTTTGCTCGCTGCATGGCAGCACCCACTGCTCTTGTGCATGCTTTTGCATCATGATAATGCAGACATGCCAGGCCATGTTTATTTATGTGAAAGTAACATTGTGACGTATTTATGCTGCCATGCATTGTGCATCACTGAAAAAAGACATTAATTTTCAATGAGAAAAAAATGCCACCGTCCAGATAGATGTGTAGTATCTATGTGGAGGGTTGTTCTTGCATACCACACAAGTACATTACAAATCTGTTTTCTGCACAGAGACTGGAAGTCTGGGAACAGCTAGCCCTTCACAAAAGTGTGGCGTCAGCAAGGTTAAGGGACTTTTCCATTGATCTACTCTTAGTGAGTAATGGCTCTTTTTTGGAAAAATGTCTGCTCTTAAGGTGTCGTTTTGAGCATTTTATAAAATTAAAAGTTCACGATTGCTGTTTATTCAAATGTTCTCCCAAATTCAAAGTTATTCAAAGAACGATTCTTACCCTCATAAGATAAAGAATCCAGATTTGAGCATGAGAGTGAAATCATTGAAACCCTTTCAGCTACTAATAAATTAAGGCTTAAAACCCCCAAAATAATTAGATTGTTACAGCTATTTTCCAATAATAGGCACTGGCAGGGGTATAATAAAATGCTTTTAGCTCTAAGTATTTGGAAACAAAAAACATTTAGGAGCCACTGTGCTAATGGCCTTGTTTCCATGGTGACTTGAGGCCACATCAGGGGTATCAGTTAGTCTGTAATATTGACTCAACCAAGCTAAGGTAATCTCGCAGCTGGCTGCTTGGGGGTTTGATCTCTCACCGGTGTGTCACGAAACCTGTTGTTTGGGTATTTTCTGTTTTATATCTCTGGTTAAGTATATAGTCACCTCACTTTGGAAATTATCTGTATTCTCTGAGTCTTTGGTCCTGCCAGAATTGGATCAAATCATGCAGCTTAGTCAACATGTCAAGTCTGGATTCTCAACATTTATTCTATTGTTCCATCATTAAAAGTAAAATGTTCCAGCTGGACCACTGACAGTGAACATTGGGAATGCTACTATGTGAATATTCATATAGTGTAATATCACATGTGTACCTAATAGAGTAAGGAAGTAAAGACAATTAAAGGAATGCAGGAGGAGGTGATGGGAGTTGGAATAGTGTGTGAACTCTGACTTTATTTCTCTGTTAGCTCCTCTGCTACTGAGATTGTGCTAACCAGATTACATAGCACAGCAGCAGCAGTCATCTACAGATCCCACTGCTAATGAATTTCATTCTGCTCACCCAATTCTGATCAGTCACACATATCTATTCTAAAGGGCTCAGCAAACCAAGAAGCATGTTAATACCAATTTGACACTCACTAATATAGTCTAGATGGAGTAGAATTTTTGATGTGCAGTAAATTCATGTCCCAGCTAACCTTTTTCCTCCTCAGTGCAAATATTATTAAAAAACAAGACTTGGTGATTTATTTGCATACATCCCTGGCAGCTCATCTCTGTGGCATATAATGTAATGTAATGTCACATGGGGATTGGTTCATGAACAAAAGGCTGTGTGTCTGCCCTTTTTGAAAAGAAACCTTCTGTTACTTATGCAGTTCCTATCAAAGCAGGATATGAAGTGATGGTAGTGGAGTTCTGTATTACGATATTTGTCTTAATTCCAGAGGTTAATGGAGGGCAAAATCAATAAAGAAATCAAGAATGGGTGCCTCCTTCTATTGCTGCTCTAATTTATTTTCCTGAAGTTTGTTTTCACTCTTAGCTTGGGTACTTGGAAAAGTACTCTTGTTTTAATTGCAATCTTTTTGTTTTTGTGCAGGTGTAAAATAGACAAGGACATAGACAAAGAGCTTTTCATAATGTTCACAGATTGACAATGTGGGGAATGTGAAACATTCCTTGGAATTGTAGTTGTTTGGTTTATGCAATGCACATGAAGAAATATTGTGCAAACACTGTGTTCTGCAGCTCAATCACAGGACTGACATCAGATCAGATAGTTACGGTGTCTAAGATTAGTAGATGTATTAGTGACCATACATAGAAGAGCATTATTTTCAGACGTGGCAGAGATTGGGAGGGCTGTCTCATCAAAGGTACACTATGCTGAATTTTTTTCCTTAATAATGTCACTAAAGATGTATTATCTGTCCATGTTAGAGCTTGTACCTGCTGAGACTCTGCTCTTCTGCCTGTATTGTGTTTGATGTTGTAACATGTTCAAGAGGTCTTTAAGTGACTACCTTTTGCTGTAGGCATGGAAGTTCTGGCAGCAACTGCATGTTAGCGTAAAAGAATGTTTAACGAGGCTACCTATGGTCAGCAGGAGGTTGTCACTCTAAACTCTGCCTCATTGCAAAAAAAGACTTTGCAAAAAAAAGTTTTTTTTTAGGCAATTTTCCAAATTGTGATTGCAATTCCCCTCTTAGAAAGGGGGGAAATGCTGCATAGACTGTCTTGTATTAATTATCCTATTGGTATAATTTAGTAAGTAAAATGTTTTCTATTTCTTTAATCACTTTCTAAACAGATCAATAGATAGATTCCTTTCAAAGACTCTTTGATTCTCGTAGGTGATTCTCGAGATGATTATTTTTTTTCTGGCCTATTTTTGTATGGCCCTGATTAATGTGGTAGCATTAAGGTACCAATGCAATGTGAGAATTGAATCTTTTAAATCAGGGAGTCAGAGAGAATGTGGTCAAAGGAAAAGGAAAGGTGAGAATTTAGAAAACAGGTGAAAATGATGTGCTAAGGTGTTGCTCAGCAGGTCTGGGGTCTGCTGCTAATGACAGCTGCACAGAGCAACACATATCCCTGATTATTTTTCACCAAGCAGTAACTGTTGACATTTACTATTGTTATTATTAATTTACTTGGCAGGGACTCTTTTTCAAGGCAACTTACCCTCCAAGTATTATGTGTTTATAATTATCTGCCAGGCCATGCTTCAGCTCTGTGAAAGAAAAAAAAACCTAGCACAAAAAAGGCAGTGGTTGTCAGTGAGAAACAATACCATTAAAGGTTTTTTCAACTTTTTTTTCCCCTTGCCATGGCAAGAACACCTGGGGCAGTGTGTTTTTCTGGTGAATTATATCTCAGGCTGTACTCCTCTGGGAGTCCTCCTCAGACAACAGAAAAGTCCATGGAAAGAAAAGGACCTGGACAACTTTGGTCTGTTTACCTTGTTGCCCTTGGATCTTGACAGAGGCGCATGATAAACCTCCACTTGCACAAAGGCCCTGTCACTATGGGGAGGAGGTGTGAAGTCTGACATCCTACAGGCAGGGGCTTGTGTGGGAAGAGGCCTCTGGAGGGAGCTTCAACACGGAGCGGTCTCATTGATAGGTTGATCAACCCAAGCTACCATCCAGTGGCCTCACAGAGCACAGTATTTTTCAGTCCCGTTGTAACAATTACATTTCCTGAAATATTTGTCCTGCAATATCCTACAGTATTAATTATACTATTTGCCCTGAATTCATCTCACAGATTAAACAGATAATGTGTAATAAATGTTAGCTGTGGAACTTGCCGTGGATAAGGGGCCTGTTAGGAAAATGAGTAATGAAGTAAGCGTGGTTAAATATACCAGCATTTTGGAGCCGTTTATGTGTTCTGTTTTGTGTTTAAAAGGTTGAAACTGAGCTTTTCCAAATCATTTGTCAGGTGTCAGTTTAAATTAAGGACCATTAATCTACTAAAGCAATGATTATTTCCAGTCAAGTGGTTCTGACCCTGGGGACACACCATTGACTGATGGATAGACACACAGCAGGCGTGCTAACTGCAGGTCAGACACATACAAAAGAGCTTTTCAAGGGCTCCCAAGTGGCTCAAACAGTACAGGCACTTACTGGAAAGGCTTTCCAGGTTTCGACCTCAGATATATTAATTTTATTCATCCCCTCAGTGGTAGGGTAGCTGCTGCTCAGTTAGGGTACCTTTGGTTAGTGAGTCCTGATCAGTTACCACAGCCTACCAATCAATGTCAGTAACAGATATGCCTCTGCTTATCTGTGATAGTTCTGTAACTCTTCAGTCTAAACTGTACTGTGTAAAATGGTTGCTGGCTCTTGGATGAGTTCATGAGAGGTGAATACACTTCTTCTGCAGTGCTTCCTACATGGGCTGTGGGTGGCACAGCAGTGACTCAAGGGACACAGTAGGAGATTCGTAGTTGGGCAGGATAAAAATTTGAAAAAGTGAGTTGTTCGGCCCCTCTGGGCTATGCCCTGCTCTGTAATCAGAATTACATCCTTAACGGGACGGCGTCCTCTGTGGCTGCCTCTGCAGCAGTCGACACAGTGTTCCCCTGCTAGCAGGCTCACTGCGGCACGTTGCGATCGCTGCACGCCATCCACCAGCAGGGCCATTAGCGGGTGTGTTTTAAAGGACAAATGGCAGGACGAGGCAGAGGAGAGCCTCCCCGTTGGGAGAACGAAAAGGCCTCACTGATGCACTTCTTGCCAACGGTGCCCTTCTATTGGCTGAGCCCAACCGCAGCACAGCATGCAGCACAAATGCGTCATGCCATCGGACCTGCTCTCCCCTGTGTTCACTGCCTATCCCCTCTGTGGAGGAATTGGGCTCAGGATCCATTAAACCACAGCTGGCCAAGTACCTTAAGAGGAACCCTAGACTGTTCACTAAAAATGATCTGCAGGTAACTTACCTATCTTCATTTAACATATGCACAAGAAAATATCCTAAATGAACCCCAGAGAAAGTATTTAATTGGACGACACCAATCACAAACTAAGGAAATGCCCCCTATGAGGCATTTTTATATAGCCAACCAAACACTTTCCCTGGGTGCCCTTTGCTTTACTTCAACTTGCTGTATGTGCAGAATAACAAGATTTTATGTGTCTGTGAGGATGTGTGAAAGTATTGCTGCTGATAGATGTGATAAATGTTCTTTTTGGGTCATTGTTAAAGTGAATACAGATATTTACTTTTTAATTAATAATGAATGAGATGGACCCAGTTCTCCAGTCCAGTTATTGTTCCCTTGAAGCCCAGAGTATTGCTTTTTGATATGGTATTATCTGCCATAATTCCATAGCCTCTTTCACACAAGTTGTTAGTTTTGTTCCCCTGTGCACATTTTGCTTTCTCAAACTCAGCATTAACTGACTTTTGTTCCCTAAAAAATATCTTGGCTCAAATACTTGCCAATGATTTGTGTCTCGATTTGATATGTGGCATCAAGTTTTCTATTTGAAAATATTACTTCTAATTTTAAATGCTGTTCAGGTATGCTTGAAAACCATGTGTATATGAAATTGTGTTCATGTTTTACCTCAGAATTTACTTTGGAAATGAAACTCTGGAGGAAAGTGTCAGACTGGACATACCAACCATTCCAATATGCTGCAGTTTGAATTCCAGGCACATCCAAACATTCTTTCAGTTGGATGTGCCTGGCATTCATAACACATCACTTTATTCATAAAGAACATCTGTTTTCTATGAAAGCCAGACAGTCCACTCCATATCCTCAAAATTGAGCATTATGTCTCTGCTATTGTCGAATCTCAAAGTGATCCAATTCGCTGACTTGTTATGAATATTCATGATGGAGCACTGCTGAAGACAAAACATCCATAGTGTAATATATTGAGCACAGACAGTATCAGTTGTTACCAAATGGAAATGGTTAAACCATAGATACTACAAATTAAGCAGATGGTCAGCTCAGTATTCAAGTTCTGCTTCTTTACCACTTAACCTAATAAGGGATTCTTGATTGGAGTATCTGTATGACTATTCTTAATACTTTGTTAATCATGAGAATACCTGACAGTAAACAAGTAGAGATGTATTGAGGAAGACCAGGAGCTGGCCCTCTGTTTACTATAGAGACTTTACGATGATACCTACCTCTTACCCTTGATTCCCTTGTCCTTGTGCTTGTTTCAGAAAGCTGACCTGGCTGTAGCTGGATTGACCATCACTGCAGAGAGGGAGAAGGTCATCGACTTCTCCAAGCCCTTCATGAGCTTGGGTATCAGTATCCTGTACAGAGTTCACCTGGTGAGGAACCTGATAGGGTGGGACAGCACTGTCACGGGAGTCACGGCTTAGACTTCCTGTGGTGTGACATGCCTGATAAATGTGGTGCTTTTATTCCCAATCTTGGCTTCCATCTAACGGTGACCTGTACCAAATCTAAACCAATAACACCAATGACACAAGCTCCAGGGGACACACTGAAAAAACAGCTCTTTTTTAAGGTTAGCAAATCATTAATCTGAGTAATTTTCTTCAAACCAGAGGTGACATGTCCATCTCTCTCTTAGTTTGACAGAATGGTTTTGGATCAAAATGCACAAACATTAATTTGATGGCCCAATGAACCATTTACTAAGCCCCCCCTCCCACTGCCTGGCCACCTCCCACCCCAAGACACACAATCACACACACACATACATACACACACTCCTACTCAGCACCCTTTAAACAGCACCCACCTGCTGAGTGTGGCGCTAATAGATATGGTTGTTCGGTGATGTGATGGCTGAACAGCTGGGAGAATCGATTGCAGCAGGTGTGGAGTTAACTCAGTCATATTACCTCTGCAGCTGCTGCTAACACGCCAGAGTGTTCCGCTCTGTGTTTCTGCAAGTGATCGTATGGCAGTGCAGTCAACACCGTGCCTTACAGCAAGACACAGTGAGCACAGCATAGCATAGCATTGTGCAGCCCCTGAACTGAACCCCCCACAGAGAGCATGCTCAGCTCATAAACCTACTGTAAACTGAGATATGCAACTCTGTCACATCCACTCCAAACTTTACAACCGCAAAGTAGCATGCACACAATCCTGTCACATCCGCTCCAGAGCTTTGTGCACCTGTGGACTAACAGCCCTGTCAAATCCACTCTAAACCTTGCAAAGGGCTCCAAAATAACATCCACTCCGTTCATGCCAACCCCCATCACATCTATTCCAAACCTTCACACATCTGAAACAGCTTTTAACAGTACCTACTTAACACCAATAACAGTTCAGAACACAAATACCAGGGGACACACTGGAAATACAACAGCTCTTAATTTTTTAAGGTCAGTGAATCATTAATCACAGTCCCACGCTCTCAAACAAGAGGCAGCAGGTTGATCTCTCAACCAGCTCCTTAGTTGGACAGGATAGTTTTGGCTCAGCAAGCAGAAGTATTAATCAGATTCCCCATTGGGCCATTTACCAAGCCTTTTACTGTCTACCCACCCCCCTTCCATGGCCCAAACATTCTCACATGCACACTCAACCCATATCTAATGAGTGAAATTAACTGATATGGTTGTGCATCATCCTGTTGTCAAAACAGCTGGGAGAATCGGTTGCAGTGAGTATGAACATAGTCACATCCACTCCATAACCCTAGAACGATTGCTAATAAACATACAAACTGCCCTGTTACAACCATTCTAAATATTTATCACATCTGCAAACTAACTCAGCTGCCACATTAACTCTAAAACCCTACGGCAACTACAAACTAAGATTTACATTCCCCCTTCACATTTGCTCCAAACTGTCACACATCCACATTCTAACACACATTTCCTTGCCTCATTCACACTAAATCCTCCATTAATATGGAAAAGTGTACGGCTCTGTGACATGCACTCCAAACCCCCACACATGTACCAACAGCCTAACACATACACTGCTGAGGCGAGGAAAAGAAATCCCTCATGCTCTGGCTTTGTATGGAATTACTGTGTGTGACTTGTTGGTGATTACAATTGTTAAGGTCCAATGTACAATGATGACAGGTCTGTTTTTGTGCTAACCCATTCCTGTGGTGCTCTGTGTGTGTCAGACTTTAAACGGATCCCCCCCCCCCCCCCCCCCCCTCCCAACCCCCCCCCCCCCCCCCCCACACCATAGCAGCTCAGCACTGGAATAGTGCAGAGTCCTCTCTGGTAATGACCTGTGCTGTAAAGGTATGAGAGAGCTCTCTCGCATAAGATAGCCTGTGGGCTCCCAGAAAGTGTGTGTGTGTGAATGTGTGCCAGACGTAAGAGCTGTATGGCTTCAGGGTATGCCTCTCTCACACGACTTACCTTCAGGGCATGGTCCAAAGCCACTGCCCCTCTGTGCAAACCAACCATCCCTGTGCGGGGCTCAGCTTGGAACAAATTTGTGCAGGTCCTGGAGAGATGCCCACTTTGTGAGGGCTCGTCAGTGGGGGCATTATGTGGGACAGTTGTCCAAGTAAAGAAATAATACCTTCCCAGCTTTTTTGTATTTTGGCTTTTATACATTTAATTTGATGTTGATTTCTTGACTGACTGACATCCATTACCATTCAAGGCCATGTTCATGAAAGTAAATATTAGCAGTAATAATAATACAGTGGTTTAGTTCACTTGGAATGAGTATTTGAGACAATTACAATAATATTTACAATGAAAAAAAATATTGAAAAATAAAATGCAAAATTTTCACTTTAACTACATATCAGGTACCTGTTTTACAGCAGACTTGCTCACCACTGTGGATAAGCTCAATTGTAACATTAGCATGAGCCTTAAATTGTTTTCCCTCCATCCCGCAGCGTAGTTGATATTGCCAGGCATTGCACGTCCGTGTCAGGTAATGTGCTAATCTGGACATACTGACGTGGTCTCATATGAAAGTGCTTCTGAGGGTTTTTTTCTACCACTGGCCAGAACTGTCACCAGTCTTGGCCGATTCTTTCATCAACCAACAGAGCCACAGTCTGATTTAGATCTGAGCTGCAGACAACAGGAAAGAATCCCTGTAAAGTTGAATTTAGTTTTCCATAGAAATTTGTTACTGTTTTCTGTGGAGGATTCTTAATGTCATATTTAAATAATTAAATGATTACATAAAATGGATACATGAATAAATGAATAAGAGTATAAATGAATAAATTGTGATTAATTAATGCGGTTTAATATCACTACTACAATCAGTATTTTTCAGTTATTTTGATGTTGATAGCAAATTTATGCATTTATTTAGCTCTGTGTTATTGCATTGCATTGCATTGCATGAAGGCTTTTTAATTCAATATTTGAATAAATTAATAGATAAATGTTTACATAAATCATTAATGAATACATAAATCAGTAAATAGGTGTAGAATTCAATTTATAAATAATATCATTTTGTGTGGCTTTACATGGAATGCACATTTTCAAAACTGGGGGGAACTGTCTTATACAAAAACAAAAATGAGACATCTCTCCTGAGAGATGTCTGTTCTTTGAATAAAACACAAAGCATGAAATATTTTAATGGGCTAATTATTTGGCACGAACTGACACAGCTCTTTCTCTCACACACACACACAGTAAAATAGTTGTTCACTAGACAGCTATTGATGTGGATGGCATTAAGAGACTTCCTGCCATCTGGCCAAAGCTGTCTGCACTGGTGATAGTGGTGCAGGAGGAAACATTGGTATTTGGTGTGAGACCGAAGCATGGCTGAGTGCCTTCCTGCGTGTTGAAAATGGGTATTTGAGGGATTTCATTTATAATTATAATGGGAGCTTGGCATTTCATGACCCTATAATGGGTGGTACTTTTCAGTGTTATCAATACCTGACCCATGTGGACCAACCAGAAGACTTTGCTCTGCATAGTTAAACAGTATGATTTATGTAACTTTTTCATTGGTTATATAAGACAGCTCTGCATTTTGGATTTGTTGAAGCTCTCATTATTTGAGACAATCAGGGTTCAGATGGAATACATTAGTGAAGCAAAAGAAAATAATTAAAAATAAACTAGTCTCCTTAAAGTCCAAATGGACCACTGAAGAAAGGTCTGAATGTGCCCAACCTTTCATCCTTACATTCAGACACATACCAACTCTCCATCCTTACATTCAGACACATACCAGCTCTCCATCCTTACATTCAGACACATACCAGCTCTCCATCCTTACATTCAGACACATACCAACTCTCCATCCTTACATTCAGACACATACCAACTCTCCATCCTTACATTCAGACACATACCAGCTCTCCATCCTTACATTCAGACACATACCAACTCTCCATCCTTACATTCAGACACATACCAACTCTCCATCCTTACATTCAGACACATACCAGCTCTCCATCCTTACATTCAGACACATACCAACTCTCCATCCTTACATTCAGACACATACCAACTCTCCATCCTTACATTCAGACACATACCAGCTCTCCATCCTTACATTCAGACACATACCAACTCTCCATCCTTACATTCAGACACATACCAACTCTCCATCCTTACATTCAGACACATACCAGCTCTCCATCCTTACATTCAGACACATACCAGCTCTCCATCCTTACATTCAGACACATACCAGCTCTCCATCCTTACATTCAGACACATACCAGCTCTCCATCCTTACATTCAGACACATACCAGCTCTCCATCCTTACATTCAGACACATACCAACTCTCCATCCTTACATTCAGACACATACCAGCTCTCCATCCTTACATTCAGACACATACCAGCTCTCCATCCTTACATTCAGACACATACCAGCTCTCCATCCTTACATTCAGACACATACCAGCTCTCCATCCTTACATTCAGACACATACCAGCTCTCCATCCTTACATTCAGACACATACCAGCTCTCCATCCTTACATTCAGACACATACCAGCTCTCCATCCTTACATTCAGACACATACCAGCTCTCCATCCTTACATTCAGACACATACCAGCTCTCCATCCTTACATTCAGACACATACCAGCTCTCCATCCTTACATTCAGACACATACCAGCTCTCCATCCTTACATTCAGACACATACCAGCTCTCCATCCTTACATTCAGACACATACCAGCTCTCCATCCTTACATTCAGACACATACCAGCTCTCCATCCTTACATTCAGACACATACCAGCTCTCCATCCTTACATTCAGACACATACCAGCTCTCCATCCTTACATTCAGACACATACCAGCTCTCCATCCTTACATTCAGACACATACCAGCTCTCCATCCTTACATTCAGACACATACCAGCTCTCCATCCTTACATTCAGACACATACCAACTCTCCATCCTTACATTCAGACACATACCAGCTCTCCATCCTTACATTCAGACACATACCAACTCTCCATCCTTACATTCAGACACATACCAACTCTCCATCCTTACATTCAGACACATACCAGCTCTCCATCCTTACATTCAGACACATACCAACTCTCCATCCTTACATTCAGACACATACCAGCTCTCCATCCTTACATTCAGACACATACCAGCTCTCCATCCTTACATTCAGACACATACCAGCTCTCCATCCTTACATTCAGACACATACCAACTCTCCATCCTTACATTCAGACACATACCAGCTCTCCATCCTTACATTCAGACACATACCAGCTCTCCATCCTTACATTCAGACACATACCAGCTCTCCATCCTTACATTCAGACGCATACATACATACAACATGCTAGCACCAACTGGGTTGTATTTGCCCTTGTTCTGAAAATGATGAATAATGAAGTACAAATCGTCAGAATTCCCATAAGTCTAAAGCAATTGTAATGTAGTGTGAATGACATCTTGTGTCACCGAAGCTTATCCCCACTTCTTGGATGTCAAAGTAAAACTGCAGTGGAATAACTGAGTAATGTGTCAAGGTCCCCCAATAGTAACTAGTACTTAAGACCAGAAACTTGCCAATATACAGTACCAGTCAAACGTTTGGACACACTTTCTCATTGAAGTGAATGGGAAAGCGTGTCCAAACTTTTGACTGGTACTGTATGTGTCCACTACTTTTATCCCCCCCCCCCCAATACTACAGGCCTGTTGTATGTAAATTAATTTATCTAACTGAGTCATAGTGAGTTGTGTCCACCCCAATATCCAACTCTGTCCGACAACCCTGTTTGAATCCATCATTGAAAGTTGTCAATCTGAATTTAGATAACGTCTGCAGTTTGAGTAGTTTTTTTTTTTTTAGCTTCATTTACAACCAAGTCAGTTCAATTAAATACAGAATATCAAAAAGTTAAATGTGGCCTTACAGTGGCCATAGAGGGGAAATGGGAAATTGGACATTTTCTCACTTTAAGCAGGCCTTTCTTGTTTGTGATTGAAGACTTATGTAATACTATATAAATTTTGATTTTTGATATATAAATATATATCATAAATCATATCAATATCAATACATCAATATCATTCAAGATGGATAAAACATAATGATAATGAGAGATTTCATACATGAATACCTTAAATTTAGACATGGATACACACACACACACACACATATAAATACATATACCCATGACTAAATTTATAATTTTTTCTCATTATGTTTTATCCATCTTGAAAAGTTAATATTAAATGTGTTCAGTGAAGTATAATTGGAAAAGTATCATAATTTGAATTGATTCACGTTCTGAATGGTTAATTGGCCTGCCTAGTATAAATGTTTATTAAATGCATAAAAATGGCTCTCCTCAATGCCCTTTTCACATTAAAAAGGTGCGTCCCACTTCTTTCAGTAAGTTGCTCCTGTCCCCTGCATCCAACAAATATCCCTTCATAAACACATTCTAAAGGTATACACAGAGTGTACCACTATACGTGTGTGTGCAATGTTCTACAGATAATTATATACGCTGGCCGTCACCCATATTTCAGAATGACTCTTCAGAACAGTCTTCACCCCAATTACAGAGATATAGTAATGCATTTACTGTTCCATTAAAACTTATGTCTGGCCTGGTGTAAGCCTAATCGCAGGCTGATTAACCATTTCCCAGAATTACACACCACTCTGGTGCTATTAACTCCCCATCTGATATGTCCATTAAATATTTAGGTCAGCTTGCAATGCTTTAAGTTCTGTAGCTATCAGATTTTTCTCTGAAAGAATCTCAGTCAGTGGTGTGTTTCCGAAAACATGATCAATACTTACCCACATGCTTTTCAGTTAGTGTATCTAACTGGGGCTTTGAACACAATTTCTCAGCTGGAAGTCAATACGCATTTCTGAAAAATAATAAAAAAATAAAAATCATGGGAAGTGTTTGTATATAGGTTTTCTGTTCTGAGCATACATGGGTTCACATTCTTTGCAGTGCAGGGGAAAACGCAAAGACTGATTATTACAGTGAGTTCTGTGAAAGTCATCGGTGTTTTGAAGGGCATGGGTAAAGGTGATTTCACTGCACTCGGCTTTCAGAAGTGCAGGGGCCGGTAAGAGCAGGGCTAGATGAATGCTTGTTTCTGATGATTCAGTTTCCTGAATGGGGTGTGGTAATTTTTTTGTCATTGCATCTTACTCTGCTTTTTGCTAGTGCTAGCTTTTGCAATTCAGAATAAGAGATCTATTTATTTACACCCTGGAGGAGGGAAGAGGCTTCAGGCCTATTAAATACTTGAGCATGATAGTGCCTGTAGCTGGCATCATCACACCTGTCACCTTCATTGACATGCCTTTTTCCCTCACAGTCACTTTCAGACATCAGTATGGTCTCTTAAAACCGGCACTGTAATCATCAATATGATTTTTATGCCAAGATGTTCTGTGGAGTTAAGCATAACAAGCCATAATATTAGCCATTTTGACAGGGTTTTAGTCATTTTTCAGTCCCTGACTCCTTTTGTCAGCTGGGTATTTCTTGTCTGCCTGCAACAAGTAAAGTCGTTGGGAGACTTACAGCTCAGCTGGCAGACTATAGGTTTAAAAGACAGAAACTGGCAGAATCTGCCACAAAGTGAGACCATTATAGCAATGAGATGGTCCTACAAGTACAATTCAGCATTCCAGGTTGGGGAATGAAGGGTTAGCAGGCACAGAGTTACAAAGCTTAGAAGAGACAGTAAAACTTCAGCTGTTGTTAACCCCATGTGTGTATGCTTGTCTTTGTGTACGTGTGTGTGTGCATGCGTGTGCGTGCATGTATGTTTGTTTTTCAGGCTCGCAGACCTGGGTATTTCTCCTTTCTAGACCCCTTCTCCCCTGGTGTCTGGCTCTTCATGTTGCTGGCCTACCTGGCAGTAAGCTGTGTTCTCTTCTTGGTGGCCAGGTTAGTGCACAGTTCCACACTGCCACCTGCTGGTGTCAGGTATCAGGAACTGCTACAACAGCCAATCATTTGGTATGCTACACCACTGCTGTTTCTTATGATAAATTTTACACAGGGCTATTTGCCAGGATATAGCATGACAGAATCTCCCAGTCACTGATTCTCCTTTTTACATACTTGTGTTTCTTTTGAAGGAAGAATTCAGATGGCTTTGGACACTACTTTTGCAATGGGTACTGAAGGGGATTATTGGGGTGAGGGAGATGAAGGAAGGGAAGAGGGCAGTCTAATTTGGTCATGGGCTTTACTACAGGAGTTCTCCAGAGTTCATTTCCTCCCATCGCTTGCATCAGCAGGAAGTGTTGGCTGATGCAAGGTGCAGTAGTACATTGTGCACCCCAGAGTCTCACAGAACCATAAGAGCACAAGGAAAATTCCGGCAATCTTATCAAGCCCTCATCATTTTACTTATAGAGTGCATTTACCAGTTTGTCAAGCCAAGTCTTGAATGATTCAAGGTTATCATCTTCTAAAATGAGTCCAGGCAAGCTATTACATCTACAGGAAATGGGGACTTTTAACCATTTTCCACCTTTGTCCTTTTGTTCTGCTGGCAGAATACACAAGGGAATAATACAGCCTTATGCATTTTCTGTTTTGTTGATTGAAGAGTCCTTGCTTGAGGGGCACTTGAATCCATTTCACTATTGAAAGAAATGAGTTTAAATTGTGTAAACAGAATGTGTGCTGAACTTTCAACATTTTCAACTGCCCTTTCAATTGATGAAAATGAGGTAAATAGAGGTAATTAAATTGCATTTTTTGTTCCCCAAACAGAACAAAACAGCCACCTGCCTTCATATTTCCCCTCTTTTGCTGTGCAGGACATTTTCATATATTAATAATAGTAGTTTATTGTTTGTATCCCATGGTAATCATGTTTTATATGCTTACTTGTGAAAAGCCCATCTTTCCACAATCATTGCAAATTAGCCTATTCTATAAAAGATACATTGTATTGTTCTTTTTAGTTATCAATGTTTATAGGTACCTATCCCTACCAAATAAACATTATATTAAGGTAGTAATACAGTGTTGTACTTCTTATCAATGCAAAGTTTATCTGGGCCACACCAAATATAGGATAATATGCATCTACAGTATAAGCAAACATTTACATATTTTAAGACTATTCCAGTCTATTTTGCAATATTACACATTTGTGACAATATCTGGAATTTTATTCTGTATGAGTGACATATATTTGTATTCATAAAGTACATTCCTAAATCATAAATGGTTTCTGTCCACAGACTGACCCCCTATGAATGGTACAACCCTCATCCCTGCCTGAAGGGACGCTGTAACCTGGTCATTAATCAGTACTCTTTGGGAAACAGCTTCTGGTTCCCTGTAGGGGGGTTCATGCAGCAGGGTTCTGCCATTGCCCCCCGTGCCCTGTCCACCCGCTGTGTTAGTGGGGTCTGGTGAGTGCTCTCTCTCACACACACACACGCTCGCACTCATATGAGCAAGCTTACCTATGTAATCTCGCATATTCAAAAAAACATACAATGAAAGCATCTCACCACACACCTGCTGAAATCAGTCTCCACGGTGATGCTATGACTGCAGGTGGGCCTTCACCCTCATCATCATCTCCTCCTACACGGCCAACCTGGCAGCCTTCCTGACAGTGCAGAGGATGGAGGTCCCCATAGAGTCTGTGGACGACCTTGCCGACCAGACAGCGATTGAGTACGGCACGATGCACGGCGGCTCCACCATGACCTTCTTCCAGGTAAGACACCCACAGAAAGGGCTGAACAAATCTCAGCATGCATCTTGCTTGTAGCCTTAGCTTTACTAAATGGAGGAAATAACCAAAAACCTTATTTACATGCATAGTAACACACATACAATCACTGCAAGATCATCATAAAGTTAAACAACACTTTCTATTTCCCTTCTACTCCCCCTTCAAGGTTTTTCTCTAATTCTTGTCATCTTTCTTCTTCCCATGTGAATTGTCACAGCTCAGGATCTCATCCTGCCTCATCATCCTGTCAGACTTAGTGTGCCCTGCAGTCTAAGTGCTAAAGAGCACGAGCTGTACGTCGTATGTACCCTAACAAAGAGGCATTACAGTCTCAAGTTTAAAATACACCCTGGAAGATATTTCATTTTTTTCTAAACGTACTAACTGATGTTTGAAAATATAACAATTACTGTCACATTGCATGAACAATTACTGTCCTTTCATGAACCTGTGGAGTATATTGCAGACTTAGACATTTTATAAAATACACTATGATAGACCAAATAAATACAAATTCACTGTACACAAAAGAGGACAAAGTATGGTTTTTGTCTCTGTTTTTCATTATAAAAATACATATTTTAGTATGAGAACACTGGTATAAAGAGACAAAATAAATAGTCTGTCTCTTTGTTCTGCCACTCCTGTCTTTAGAGAAGAATATATTTTTACATGAAAATATGTGTTAAAATGTTTTTTCCTTTATTCAAGTGAATCTGGGAATATTCAGTTTTTCGTGATGGCTTTAACACTCTAAAAAGTTATATTTTAGTGTTGTAGTGTCAATCCTTGCTATTTAATGTTTTTCATGGATGAAAATGTATTCCTTAAGTTTTTATTTTATCATTCTATCGTGTCTATACACATTGCTTTTTAATAGTAGATCTACCATGCTGCGTTTTACTGAGCGCATTCCCTGTTTTTTAGGCATGTAACATATTACCAAACATTTGTTTTGATGTATGCATTTATTAGAAAAATTGACCCCCTCATTTTTGGGCTTTGTATATTACATTTACATATGTTGTTTTTTCACTATACCGTAGTGAGTTTTACATATATGTTTACTGGAAAAACATACACCAAAACACAAAACAACATGATTTTTTGGTTTCACAGATGCATACATTGCGTTATTCCACATTAGTACGCTGTCACCTTGTGATAAATTCTGATGGTTGTTCTTTATGCCTGTCACGGGAAGAACTCGCGGTACCAGACATACCAGCGCATGTGGAACTTCATGCACTCCAAGCAGCCCGGTGTGTTTGTGAAGAGCACGGAGGAAGGCATTGCCCGTGTGCTCAACTCCAACTACGCCTACCTGCTGGAGAGCACCATGAACGAGTACTACCGCCAGCGCAACTGTAACCTCACCCAGATTGGTGGCCTGCTGGACACAAAGGGTTACGGCATCGGCATGCCTCTAGGTAGCGTCCAACCCCTGACCCCTAAACCCTAATCCCCGGCCCCCAATCTCTCTCTGTGCTCAGGGCCTTGGCTTCATATCATGCGGGCTATATTTGTCAAAACTGGAAATGTACCTTTGGCTATTAGCTTTCAGTCTGGGCATGTTTGGGTTGACAGGATCGGTGTACCGTGACGAGTTTGACCTGGCCATCCTCAAACTGCAGGAGGAAAACCGTCTGGAGATCTTGAAGAGGAAGTGGTGGGAAGGGGGCAAATGCCCTAAAGAGGAGGACCATAGGGCCAAAGGTAAATGCCCCAGGCTGTTTCAGTCTGCTCATGACATCAGTGAACATCAATCTATCTATCTAATCAGTGACCAATTAATCTACCTGGAGTGTGTGGGTTGGTTGAATATTTCTGGAGAACAACAATATTTTTTTAAGGAGCTCTATAGGGAAACTACACATACTAAATGAACAGCCTTTGGATAACTGGCACTGTAAATGTTCAGCCTGTTCTCTCCCTGGGTGTTATTTTCCCTTTCAGCTACACTTAGAAGCCATGCGCCATGATAAAGTGAGGAGCTCTCAGCAGGTGGAGTGTTTGATCAGTCTGTTTCTCTCAGGTCTAGGAATGGAGAACATCGGCGGGATCTTTGTGGTTCTGGTGTGTGGCCTGCTGGTTGCCATCTTTATGGCGGTGCTGGAGTTCGCCTGGATGCTGCGACAGACTCCTGGAACAGAGGTGAGACGGGGCTGTATTACCTGCATCTGCTTAATCTCCTTCTCTCCGCCCAGACATTCTCTGCGCCGGAGAAGAAACCTGCCCCCACACCCCTGAAATCCCCCACCCCATTGCCATCTTCTGCCCTTCATACCTCCTCTATGTGGGTGGACCTGCACCAGGCCATCAGCCTCCTTCAAATGTGACACTATGTGCCTGACTCCCCAGTCCTTAGCTCACCACAGCCAAAGAGTTCACTCTAGTACACAGCTGCATCGTGCCCTTCAGGTATGACATACCTTCAGACCAGGCAGTGGTTCAAAGTGGCTCTGTTAATTAATGTGAATCAATTTTACAATGGCTACTATTAAAAAACATCAAGCACATAACATTTTGACTAACAATGGTCTTCATAAAAAGCAGGAGACCTATATTTTTACTAATTTTAAAGTTTGGGAAAATGGAAAAAATATCCAGTGGTCCAAGCACTGAGGAAAATGGCAACAGGTGGATTTCTCTCATATCTTAACCTTCACGCTGGCTGTATCAAAAAAAGCAACCATTCTCAGGTGCTATTGATAAAGTGGTGCACATGTGCAAAAGTGACTGCAGCATATGGCTCTTGCTTAAATCACTTGACACCACATTTCCAGACAGACAGCCGCGGTGGCTCTTTTGCACACAAACAGAATATAGTATCTGCAGTTCTGCAAGCTAAAGTCACTGCAACATCATAAAGGATGTTCAGCTACAGACAAGGCTGAGAGTACAGTTGAGATACCAAAACATTTATGTTTTCATTACAATTTAGTGGCTTTTTTGAGGATATGCTGTTCTCAGACATTGACTTGGAGCATGTATTATTGTTAATTTTCATTATGAATAAATACCCACAAGATTCATCTCTTGTAATAATCAGAAGAGTTGGCTGACTGCATTGTTTTAGCCTAAGGTATCATTTAAATACAAATGGGAGCAGATATAAAAACTAAAGCACAATGAACAAACTCTTTCAACCTACTGCAGCTTATGAAAACCAGCCATTCCTCACTAAAGCTTTGGTAACCCCTGCTTTAGAGAATTCAGGTACACATCCTGCACTGATGAAAGCGAATGTCCTTTGCAACCGTCTCAGAATGTAAGCTTAAAAATATCAGCAGTAATAACTACTGAAATGGAGATTCAGTGATTTTCACTGGACATACACACTCATTTATGAAACTGGATATTTGTTTCAAGTGGTCTTTTAAATCATTGTACTTAACAGCAAAAGTAGTTAATTTATGGATATTTTTCTTGTCTCTGTTTTGTTGTTCTTTTTTTAAAAACAGAAATTTATCTGTTTAATATTGGGTAGTCGTGTTTCCCACAATAAAGCACTGTGACTTGTTTAATGAACCTTCAAAGTTTGAGTGCCATGTGACTTTTTTCTGGGGAGATCAGAAGTAATGCCAGGTTATCTATGTTGGAAATCAGACAACCTTTGCATGCCCGCTCTCTCTTGTTTACTCTCTATGGAAGAAAATAAGTACATATGTGTCCTGAGGGCTAATTATAACTTGTTCTGAGTGACCCCTCATCTCAAATCCCCTTCCTGTTCTTCATACACCTTGTTCTCATGGCAATTTCACTCTGAAATATGCTGTTGTCAGCAAAAATTAGATTAGATTAAAAGAAAACAGACATAGCTGCAGCTATTATAATATTTACCTTAGCTAAGTCACTGAAACATTATTACATTTGTTGTGCTGTTGGTAAGCCTTTGATGACTTTCATTCAGCAAAACACAAATATGAGTTTATAAAAATACTGTTGAATTCCCCCTCCCATTTCTTTTACCCAAACACCAAACTCATCAATCCTACCACAGAACACTTCTGTCACTGACTCAGGAGGATAGGGCAATCATGTGAAACATGCTGGCTTTGCTGCTGGAGGAAGATAGAGTCAACATATGTTTGGTCACATACCCGCAGATACCCAGCTGGCCAGGAATGGTCACTAAAGAGCAATGAGACTTATTAACCTTAACTGACCTTTCTTAAACAACTTGCTATCTTTCCACAGCATGGCTGAGTAAACTGTTTCAATAGCCTTTACTAGCTATGGACCCCCAGCCATAGCTAGTAAAGGCATGGCTGGGACTTGAACGTTGTAGGACTCACAGCTGCACCACAAACAAGCACCTTTGACACATCATCAAATGTGATCAGATGTCACATTTCTTAATCTTAAATCCATAGAAATACATTTACTGCAGCATCCTAAATATAACAGTATGACAAAGATTAATAACAAGAATGGGCCCCTCAGCACATCAGTCATTTACCTACTGCAGTGGTCGTCATCTTGTTCGTGGAGGGTAGAATTGTATGCTGGTTTTTGTTTTCACCTGAAATTCCAAAACCAGATCAGTCACAAAAGGCCTAGTGTGGTGAGGTAACTGTGTAAGCAACCACTTTAATTGGTCAATAAGTCCTGAGTAACGAATCCTGTGGCTTTCCACACCTATTGTCCAGTGTCTTAGCAATACCAAGCATCTCAGCCTTCATATGGCCTGACAGTCTATTCCATACATTAAAAACTCTTTGTAAGGAAATGATACCACTTATACCTATCTAAAATCTCCCTATTGTGCTGATAAAATATTTTTAAAATAACCTCAATAAACAACTTTATCCATCAAAATATATTTAGCCTTCAAGGGTCATTAAGATAGATTTAATTGTATCTCTGTAACCTTCTATCATGTTGTCTTTGATTTTTCTTTTACATGGGAATATACTTGTTCTATATAAATGATACCTAGTACCAGATACAGTGCTTTAAATGGTCTAAGGGGTCAGGCAAAGGTGTGCTATAACATTAATACCTTAGTTAGGCCACTTTTGTGACCAGTGATAAGTATCACATGAGATGCCCAATGGTGAAGACCTGTTTTAGGAGCAGAAACGCAGTAAAACAAAACTGTTTTCAGTATTCATAATTACCACACGGCAAATCTTTAATGTGGGTGTCAGCAAGAAATACCATTTATATTCCATGCTGAATCAATTAAACCTCTGTGGTGTTGGTCCTTTTAAGTACTAGCCAGGCCTAGTTCATTGTACCAGTGGATATTCAGTCTGTCCTCTGTAGTCTCCATAACTTCTCTATGGTATCAGTCTGACCCTTTCAATATCAGTCAGTCTGTGGTATAATCAGTGTGTCTTCTGTGTTATTAGTGTTACACAGTAAAAGTGTTTGTTTTTTTATCAGTCTGGTTTGTTGTAGTGGGGGAGGGGGAACGGGTGGGGTGTATGGGGAAGGAGGGGGAACTTTGTGTGCGAGACTTCCTGGTCTCTCTTTCTCTGTCTCTGTCCTCCCTGCCTCTCTGCCTCCCTCCCTCCCTCTGTCTCTCTGTCTCTCTCTCCCTCTGTCTCTCACCCCCTCCCAGCAGTCTGTCTGTGAGGAGATGCTACAAGAGCTGCGTGGGATCATGCTGTGCCGGGACAGCCTGCAGCTTCGGCGCAGGAGAGGGGTGGGGCTCCTGCGGGCACGGCCCCTCCTCCTGGAGGACCGGCGGGCACGGGCAGCAGCCGTCAGCCTCAGTAACGGCATGGTTTGTGGGGCAGCGGCCCTCCCCGAGCCCCTGTCCCACAGACTGGCCCAGGAGGCCTCCCTGGTGGCACGAGGATGCACCCATATCCGCATCTGTCCGGAGTGCCGCCGCTTCCAAGGACTGCGGGCACGGCCGGCGGGGGCCAGTGGGGCCTCGCCCGTCCACAGCGAGGGGAGCATAGAGTGGGAGAAGGCCAGCAGCGAACCTGAATAACCCCTACCCCACCCCATCATGCCCCTTCACCCACCCACTGGTCATTTCCTTATGAGATGGGATGGGTGGAGGGGGAGGTGGGTGAGGTTTACACAGAACCTGAAAGGGCCATTTAGAGGCCCTGGGCTGGGTATAGTGGGAATAGACTGAGCCTAATCAAAAGACTCTCCAGTGATTTCCCCCCTCCCCCCCATAATATCTGTGACTCCTGTAGGTGCAGGGGAAGGACTCACAGGGGAAGACGCGCAGAACACGCTGCCTGCCAGTCAGAGGGGATTCTCCGCCTTCTGCAGAGGTTAGCCCCCATCCCCATACGCCTCCCAGAGTTCCGCACTGGGCTAGATCTGTGGGGTGTACAGCAGAGGGCCAGGGTACTATGCAGAAATTTTCTTGCTTCATCAATTTTCCTTTTCTAAATTATTTTTATCATGTTTTGTTGTTATTGCCATTTGAAGTTGCTGTTTTTTTTAGATCTACACGGGGGTACTTTTCTTTTCAGAATTGCAGACAGTGAGTGGAAGGGAAAATATTTGAATCTCATATCAATTATACATTAGAACAAATTTTAAAAGGTGCCAAAACAACAATTTGCCAAGTGAAAATACACAAAAAATGCACAATGAGTATTTTCCTGTTTAATAAAAGTGATTTTGTTTCTCGAAAAGGTCTGAAAGCTCTTTCTAAAAAACAGCAGACACAGGGATAGAAATGGGAATTTTAATAGTTCTCTTGTTGCCTGGCAACTCAGAGCTCTTTGTCCAATCAAAGGCTTTCCACCTGTGCTTGCAGCCTCTCTGTTATCTGTGCTCTGGAATTCTCCAACTCCCAACTAGTAACATCCCAAATGATGATTCCTCACTTCCTAGCTAACATTTACATTGGTGACCATCTTTGATATGGATACCATATATGTAGAATCTGATCATTCCAGAATCTGCTACCACAGTTGTGGTCATTCCTGTTTAAATGCATTACATTTTTATATCACAGGTTCTCTATAGTGACCAGATGGTTCTATCCTCTCTATTTACTGTAGGAGGTTCCAGCATAGATTCTGTTGACCTGCAGATACCCTGCTATGCATTTACAAATCTTTGTCTCCATTCTGTGGAAGTTGAAATCTTACATTTCTTAACTGCAGTCATCCATGAGTATGACCAATTGTAGCACTGTGAGGGTGATGTATGATAGGACGATATGTCCTATAGAATGATAAAGATGATATATCTTGTAATACAGCACCAGAAATTATCACTCTGAAACTCCTAACAATTGACAAGAGTTTCCATTACTATATTACAGTATATAAACATTTTTGAAGAAGCATACCCAAGGACAGAACGTCTATTCCCATTGGCACTGTCCTTGGTCATACCCCTTCATGAATATTTACAAGTTGTAGCAGCTTATTCCAGTAGAAGTTGAACCAGACTGCCTTTGAATTTTGATCAAAAGATACAGATTCAATCGTGTAGCATCTGATCTCTTCCCCAAGACCCAGATAGACCATTTTACTAATTCCTTTAATGACAACACCCATTTTCCCTCCATCACCTTATCCCTTTTAGTTTGAGGATAAATTACTTGGCCTGAAAAATACTCAAGATTACTGCTGGAGGGAAATGCAATATTGTATTACAAGTGCTTGAAAAGTCAAGGAAGATATTGCATTGTTAATAATTTCAAACCTATGAATTATGTTTTATTCATCCCTGTTTTTTTAAATGCCAAATCTTACCTTTATGAGAATATTATCTCTGCTGTGTCCTATGTCAATTCAGGAGAGTGCAGACATGGACTTGATCTCCTCTAAAGATATGTTGTTAGCTATTCTTTTGAGTAGTCCACTAGCTGAGCTGCACAGTCACTACCAGAGGAGCATGTTACATGCTAAACCTTTACAAACAAAATATTTGTACAATGAGATGAGGTGAAATCTGTCAAGTAAAAGCCTTCCTCCCTTGCTATCATAATAGGCAACAATACACAACCTTGTGGGGGCACTAGCCACTGTTGTTAGTGGCACAGTCATAATTCTATTCCAGACTGTAGAGTATGTCTACACAGTTAAACCCAGTATGTTACTAGAAGAAGCCAGCCAACAGCTCCAGCTCCAGTAGTTTCTTAATGTATTCATTTATTTCATGAAAAATGAAACAACTGCATGCTGACGCACTGAGACTGTCTGACCCTGCACAGAGGTGTCTGGCAGTTTTCTGTAGTGTTGCTGTGGGCTCCAAGCAAACAAAAAGGCAGTGAAAAAGGTGGATGAAATGAGAAAAGGAAAAGCTGCTTTCAATTTCCTGCCTGGTCTATACAATAATCCATTGTTAAGGGAAATGGTAAGACCACAGTAAATGCCTTGTCAAGGTGAACTGCTGTCAGGCAGCAATCCCTGCCTGTGGCTGCTGGGGCATGTCTCGTTGACTTTGTTTTGTCTTTCTCAGACATAAAAATAGCAACTAATTGGCTTTTGCTTGCCATTGCTCCCTCTTGTTCGCTTTGCGCATCAGTCACATATTGATTGGTGTTTCTCGAGTGCAAAACATTGATCGTCCGAGAGTCAGATTATTTGTGGAAGGCATTGGGTCATGGGCGTCTTGCAAACTGTCACCTGTCCCGTTTTCAAAATTCACTGCCCAATAGTGTGGAGGCAAACTTCAGATAGCTGTTGGTGAACACCATAATCTGCCTTATATGGTTGTCCACACATTGACCAGTTATTATTATGTGTAAGAAGGTCTGCTGAGTCAATACATTACATGTTGTTCTCAAACTACTGTAATGTAACACACAAATTCTTGACTTCTAAAAAGAATAGAAATTATGTCTGGGGATTGCAATACCATTTTTTAGTGTTTGGAATAGGTGTAGAATTGAGCAAAAGTTCAATTTCCACACCAATATGAACATGCATAGACCTGAAACCCTGGTGTCCACACCTACCATATTTAGGACTGTAATGATTTCTGTCAGTAAAAAATGTAACCAATTTTATTTAAAAAAAACTGAAACCTGTCTGAAACAAGCATATGCCATGCCGTACATACATACATAAAATAAAATAATTAATTTATCTAACTGATAAATTAATATCTGATAAAACTGATAAAGTCAGATAAGTGAATATGCAACATTTATTCCTTATGGTCTACAAAGATCCTGAAATAACATGCCTTGTGAGGGCTTATCGTCCATCAACAGACATTATAAAGGTCGGATCAAAAACAGTGCTCACCTTGGTACAATCCAAAGGTTGTAGTTATGGGAGTAAACAGAGATGCCCCATTGTAGCAGCTGAATCCCTTGTCTGCTCTCTGTGCTTTATTCAGCAAGAACATGATGTTATCCATGTAGGCACGGAACAAAGGGATCTTTTCCTCTATGTTGCAGACCCAGGTAACTCAACTCATATATATTTGTATTAACTTGTTAAATTCTCTGGCTATAAATTTAAGCAAATAGTAAATTATTTCCTATCAATTAACAGTAAGAAGGTTTTCCTTTGAAATAGTGTGGAGTGGAATGTTGGTGGCGGGATGGGTTTGTATTGAAGAATATAAGTTGCATTAGGGTTGGAGCACCAGCATTCACAGGGTGTCCCAAGGGCTGTGTTTAAAAACCTTTACATAAGGTAGAGTTCATCTGAGGATCCCAGAATCCATAGCCAGAGTAAAAACTTTTTCCCTATTACTTCAGGATTTAAAATCTCAGTTTTTTCCCTTGAAGTTATTAAATGAATCTCGTTTTTTTTTCATTTTCCATTTAAATTTATCATTCAATGTAATTATTCAGTAGAGTATCTTACTGGGGAGCCTCAGAGGGTGCATGCAAGAGCACAGAATGAAGCTCCACTGACTGAGGTTGAACCACCTGTTATAGTGTTTGAAACTGACCAGACTGATGGCTTGTACACACAGGAATGTAGCAGATACATGGGAACACATATGGTAGTCCATGGTTTGTTTTCTTGGTGGGAGGAACCATGGCGAGTGGGGGTAGTGCTTAGTATTACACAGAAATAAATACATTTCTTAATTATGCATTTCTTATTATAAAATGATCTGTAAACCCAGCCAATACAAATTATGAAATTTATTATATTTTATACTCGGGAAGAAGATAGTATCAAGAGGATACAGTATCCATTGACATTAAACAGTGCTGCCGATAAATGGTTCAAATCTAGTTAACTTTGGGGACAGACAATAGAGCAGGTTTTTTGGGGATTTCACTGCTTTGCTCTGTCTTACAGCAACACATTGCTCCCATTGAAAAACACTGGTACATTTCCATTTAATGCACATCCAGAACTTGTGTGTTCAGGCCCCAACACTTATGGGACCACAACTGTTTGCAAAAGCGAGCCTACTCAAACTGAAAAGTAAATATGTATAATACTGGTAGAGGAATGAATCCTGGATTTTAGATTATATGTTTTAGCAGTGGACGTTTGTTTGGAGGAGGCTAAAAATTCATAATTGAATTGTTCCTGAAATTGTTTTTGTTTTGTGTGACCAGCGTGTGTGCAATAAGATTAAGGATCACCTATACCCAGATAATTCCCTTTCTCCTTTCTTAACTTTTATTTATCCAGGTGGGTTGATTGAGGGCTTAATTCTATTTTGCAATGACAACATCAGGAATTGAGTCAAATTTGGTTACCATTATCTGTGTACTTTATGTTGCATTCAATAATTATGAGATGATTTCAAATACCATGATGTTGAAAAGGAAGTGATGACACTATGCCCATCTTAAATCTTTCTGTTATTGCTCGAGTTTCGCAGAGTGCACAAAGGTTGTGCAAGTAATGGCAGCAAATTAGATTGAGCAAAAGGAAATCATTAATGGGTTAATTTAATTTAATGTGGCACACTAATTAATCACAAAATGAAACATTTAGTCAGGACAATTAGCAGTTTAATGGCAAGTTTTTAGCCTCCCATATTGCAAGCTAACGAGCATATGCTGGTGTTTAGTTACAGATAAATTACTTGTACTATCTTCAAATTAGAAAGATCCTCAAAGAAAGCGCATACTGTCTATACAATGAGACTTCAGGAGTGAAATTAATGAATGTCATACTGGAGTGAAAGTAAGGTATGTCAAGTGTTTGGAATTTTAATCAGTTAAACCTATTCAATTTCCAGGAAAATGTTTTATCACTGGGTAATTCATTGAGTCATGGCTTTTAAATGTTCAAACTTCCAAAAGTGGCTCTTTTTGTGACGTATTTTGCAAATGATTTGTTTGATCTTTTCTCTGTAATAAAAAGGAAAACAAAAAAATGATATGTCAAACTTTCACTACAAACCAATTTTCCTGATATAAGGCTTCTTTCATCCTTTGTATTCTGTAATGCACCAATGCACTGACAGCTTTCAAAATATTCAATCCCAATATCCAACCTCATGTTGTTCACAGCAAAATACTGACATGGTCCTTATAAGTAGTGCTCTCGGGCCTCATTTATAAACAGTGCGTATGCACAAAAAAGGCTCCAAAACGTGCGTACTCTGATTTTCATGCACAATTTGGGATTTATAAAACTTGAGCCGGATTTATAGTTTCCGTGGCCGCGAGTGCGCGAGGGCCTGCTAGGTTCCACGTGACATAAATTTCGTCATCAGATGGTGTACGCAAGGCTCTGGGCGGACATCCGCGTACCCTCCAATAGGTCCGCGCGTCTTCTACGCTACAAGAGCACCAACTGTGCTGGATAACCAAAATGGACGCTGAATTTGCGCTGAAGAGAGGCTGTGTGGAGATTCCCCGTTACCCGCATCTTTACAACTCGTTCTTAAAACAATATAAAGACGTCTTCCTTTAAACTTCCTCTTCTTCTTTTGTCTTTGGTGTTTTTTGGTGGTTGGAAAACCAGCTGAAGTGCATTACCGCCACCGACTGGACTGGAGTTCTTCCTTTAGACGCAGATCTACTGCGCATGTGTGGACGTGGACTCCAAGTGGACTACAAAAGTAGTATGATAGAAACAGCTACGCGCCCGTGCTGTCCACAACTGTCTGCGTGCGGATCCGCAAGGGAGTATAACTGGGCCTTTATTCTTGATGTGAGAATGTGCATACAGATAGGATACATTTGACCCATGCGTACGCACATTTCGGACACATATTCACTCTAAATAGTACACCCTAGAGACCAACAAAATAAATTGCACTATAGTTTCTTTATTCCTTGAGAGTATTTAGGCTCACATTATCATTTGTAATCAGTTTTGTTTGTCATGAATTATACATTAAATGAAAAGATGTAAAAAATAAGAGCATTATTAATCAATTTATTTTGTTCACATAAATAGACCTAAACTGTGTGATGACAGCAAGATAGCATAAGCATGGCTGTGTTGGCACTGCTAAGAGATATTGTGAATGGTATGGTGTTACCGAAATGGGTCTTGTTTGATTTCGACTTCCGGAGCACCATATAATCTTAAATGTGGCCGTTTCAGGGTGTGGTTGTTTTGCACGCATTCACGGACGCACATTTGTAGGATTAGTTGTGATGCAGAAGTTTTATAAATCCGAATTTTTAGTTGCGTACACAAACTCGTAGGTTTTGGCTTATGTAACTATTTAGGCACGAAAATACACAAAGTTTCATAAATGAGGCCCCTGATCTCTTGCTCATAATGTTTATGCATTTCAAGTCTGAAAAGTATGCAAACTGTAAGTGCAAAAGGATGCTTACAAAAATACCAAACAACAAATATTTTCACCCAATAACTACAAAATACAGAGTTTATATTCATGGCCACTTCGTTGTAGTATTTTTTTCTTTAACAATCCTAATGTTGTACATTATGTGGGAAATGACAGGAAAATTGTGTATCATAAAATGCATATGTATAATATAGGGTTTCAACTTCAGAAACATTGATGACTTTTAGCTTATGATTTTGTAATGAAACGTTGATTTGATACAGTTGTACGTGGATAAAATACAGATTTAATCGATGGTTTTGCGATGAACAGTTCCACAGATGTAATCACTACTGATAAGAAATATTGACTCAAAACTTCTGAATTGGTTTTATGTAAGATTTCTATAAACAGAAAGCCTTTCCTTTACACCCTAATAATATGAAATAATACCATTTTTGTCTGTGTATTGACATAAATAAAAGATGGTTAGTTTAAACATATTTAAATTGACCATGGTCAGTTATCATCAAGATTAACAGATTATTTTAATTCATCTTATTTTGTTTTCCAAATGCACAATGATGCTGTAACTGAACATTTCTGCTGGAAGCTGAGTTTAACGTTATTTTGGTTTTCACATCAAGGATAACAGAACTAAATGGATAACAGAATGGCAAACTCTTATTGGGAAACAAATGGCTGTAAAATGGCACTGATAAGAACTACAAATCTGCACATCTGTCATGTAACCTTGACAGATGCCACTTTTCTGAGGCACAAGGATGAGAGCAAGCCTTTCACAAGAACAACCTCCAATCAGAGAGGATGAAGAGGAACTTGCCAATCTACAGCACCAATCAGAGTGGAGAAGAAGTCTTATCTTCATCTTAGACTGACAGACCAGAAGCACCTGGCCAATTTACCCTTAAGTGACATACAGACACTTGGCGTGGTTGAGATACATTATCCACGTTGGCTGGCTGAATTCATACAACTCTTTTAAATAAAGATATTCAATTGATGTGTGCCATTTCATTCGTAACTGTAAAAATGAATTACATATTAATACGTGTGGTTGGACCAAAATTCATTAATAGTTATTGAGGAAAGTTTCTGATAACTAGGACAGTATTTGGCTTGAATGATGTGTACCCATATTCACTGAGCAAAACACCACAAGGTACCTTATCCAAGTCTCTACATAGCAGTCCCAGCACAAATGAGCGGCACCTAATAATAGATAAATAAACTTTTTAAGAAAGTACAACTAAACGTTTCCAAATCCATCCAATAAAAAGTTTCCAATACTGACAGCACCAGAAATCAGAATTCGGATGTGCAAAACATCACAAGGAGAAATGGCAGCAAGAGCTTTTAAAGATTCCTACAGATAAAATTCGAAGTTAGTCAGACCAATTACAAAATGGATGAAAGGAGTGGTATGAATAAAAAAAGTTATTTTAAATGTTTTTATTTAATTATTGCAAACATATGCAGATAATTGAAAGCAGTACTTTTATTTTGTTCAAGAAAACAAAATGGCCAAAATTACATTTAAATCAAAAACACAACAGGGAAAAAAAACCATATGTATGGTATGGACAAGCACATACAATTTAAAATTAATCTGGCCAATTATGAAATAAATGGCATTTAGAGTTCATTTGTCTTTATTAAACATTTTCCAATAAATTTTAGAGCGGCATGCGCAACTTTTAACCGTCACGCCTCTTGACAAAACAGTTTGATTAAGCATGTCTCCCATTTCAAGTTTTATGTAAAGCAGTACATGCTTTCACAGGTACTGCTAAGCAACAACATATTTGTGACTGCACCCAAGGTGTCACAATTTCAGTAAGTACGAATAGATATGCTCACGGCTCTTCCTGAAGGCGTGCCTTCTTTGCCCCTTTTCCTCGGTTGTCCCTCCTCCTCTTCTGTCTGTTTGTCTG
This sequence comes from Albula glossodonta, assembly GCA_019788955.1. NCBI lineage: Eukaryota > Metazoa > Chordata > Actinopteri > Albuliformes > Albulidae > Albula > Albula glossodonta. Next base: position 7,641,302 of record JAFBMS010000006.1, on the reverse strand, counting down.
TCCTTCCTCCTCTCTGAACTGGTGGCTGCCAAGAGCATGTGAGGGGAAAAGCTTAAAAGTAAATGCATTTTAGCTCACAGAAAACAATTTAATTTAGACTGGAAACAGTGAGCTGTAATACTTTTTTGAGTATTAATTAAATTCTATTTGGTAGATTTTACTTGTATTTCTCAAAACCCATGAAAACAATGACTGTGAAATTTACTTGTTAAAATACGCTTGTAACTGTGTACGAGTTTTTCTCACCGGGACTGCCACCGCCTGCCACTGTTCCACACTCGGCCAAAGGAGGGAAGCCAGTTGGCATCAGTCTGGGAGCTATGGTCAAAGTTGGCCCCAACCCGGTTCATCGGAAGCTTTCTCAGCTTCTCCTGCTCCTCTGTGGAGAGACGCCCACATAGTGTGCAGTTCAGGCAGCAGGTAAATTAGATCCAAATACAACACAACACACAACCCAACTGTCTGATGAGCTATGAGGACAGTACTGTTTTGATACAGAATTGGGGGGGGCGTTGGTGCAGGTGAAAAGCATGGCAAGTCTAAATCTGCCAATTTGCTACCTGGAACAATATAAGCACTACCAGCTTTGACAGTGCCCTGTTATCATCTAATTCATTTCTTTGTCAAACAGGCTGCTATAACCCACACAGGTTTGTGTTCTCATAAAAAAAAAAAAAAAAAAAAAAAAAATTACAAACCCTAAGGTTACTAAATTTGGTCTATTGTATCCCATTATGCCGTTCTGTGGGTGTCTGTGCTTTCATAATGGTCAGCATTGGGGTGAAGAGGCAAAGGTATCAGAGGGAAGACGTGATTACATGCTGTGAGGAAGGTATGGGGATTGGACCATTTATTTGGTTTCAGAGGGAAAGATGAAAGTGACAACTCTGTTTTAGGACTGAGGGATCAGTGTAAAGAAGAGCAGTTACTCTGTTTGAGGAAGTCCTGGAGAGAGGGGCCGATCTGTCGCTCAACCACTCCAGAGCCCCCCTCCTGGGGATCATCCTGTAACCAAGGTGGCACAGCACCTGCAGTCATAGGAGTAAGTCCCCAAAAATAAAATTTTGATGGAAAGTGAATTCTCACATGCGTTTAAACATTATAAATACATCTGAAATGATTTAAGGTCAATTACCAGTATGAACGTTTCCACCATCAGAAGAGTCCTGTTAGATATACATCAAATGTCAACAATCAATTACTATAAGGTGATTATAGTCCATAGACACAAATAAAGAAAGATAAAATAGTTTCTACTGACATTATGATAATACAATCTTTCACCGGCGATCTGCTCTACCTGATAGCCAATGAAGGTTAAGCTGTTCCTAAGTCCTGGCCCCTGTCCCTCTTCCACTGGGTCAATCCAGCTGGGACCAGGTTGGTCCTGTGGTCCTTGAGAAATGAGGTGAGCACTGCTGCGCCCCAACCCCCCAAAACATGAAATCATGTAAGAATGACAGATCCCAGTGCCTAATGCATGTTAAACTTGTCCACATGACCAATTACCTTCCTGCATTTTAAACTTTCAACTACCAGTGGAGATGATAAATGCCTCCCTAATTCACTCCGCTTCAGAGGCAGTTTCTCAAAAGGCAGGTTTCCACTGACCTGCCCTACCAGCAATGTGTCGACAGTTAATTCACCTGTGGTATGCCTAGCAGTCTACAAATGGCACAATATCAGATGAATAAAGAGCCCAGGTAATTAAAAACTAAATTCTGCAGATGTGATGCAATGAATAAAAAACTAGACAGGAGTCCTAGATGGCTACCTTGCTGAGGCAGTTTTATTTGCACCATCATACAAGCATGTGCTTGAGAAATTCTTCCATGTTAAGCTTTTCTGTGTGACCTCACTCACTCAGTTATGAGAGGCATAATAGGCAGATGTTAGCTATACAAGAGAAGAATGGCTGTGATTCTGTTCCAGGGTCTGCAGTAAATGTGAGGCCCCGTTAGTTAAATGAGGAACTCTCCAGTGCTCTTGTGTCACCTGTGCGGGATCAAGAGGAAGCAGGACTGAGTGAGGGGAGTGTCTTACCTGGCTCCAGTGTCATCTGATGTGTGCTGGCCTTGTCCATCAGACTGACTCTGCTCTGGCTGAGGCTGGGTTTGATTCAGGAAAAGTCAACAGTGGATGCAAGTGCCCCCCCCTCCCCCAACTACATACTTCAACAGCAAAATGCATTATATATAACAAGATTATATAGGCAGTGGAGGACTATCACAATCGCTCTATAACCATGAAATCCAAACAACAGTATTTGCATCACAACCTGTTTCACAGTGAAGCATTTTTTTAAACGTTAACATCATATTTTCAGTTCTGTTTCAGGTATAATACTTAAAATTATAAAAGGTAATCTTGCCCATTCACAAGCAGACATGCATTTTCAAACACAGACCAGAGGAAAAACTCAAATGCCATCTGCTTCAGTCAATGCATTTTATAAAATGTGCTTCTGTCTCTCCCTCTTCTAGACAGGATTCATAGCCTACACTTTTCACTAAACTGCCTGGCAAGCTGACTAGGCAAAACCATGAGGAATATATAAACTAATCCGAGTTGTGACAGTGCACAGTTATATCTCCATTTGAAAAGGCTTGTAAAACAGCCCTGAACTTTCAAATTTCACCTTTGCAAATGACACTGTTGTTAGGCCTAATGAAATGTTGTTCATTATACCAGCATCATGCGCAAATACCATACAAAATACAGGAAAACATCTACTGATGACAAGAAACCACTACAGACTGAAAAGACCTAACTCTGTTCTTAGCTTAGCTCTATGCTTCCCTCACAACCGCAGCTACACTATATCCTAAACAACCTTTTTTATAAGCTGCAGCTCAGTATACTGGATGGTAACTTTGGACGCAACTCTCATCAGAACAGAAGTTGTATCAGGTAACTATTAGCTCATAGGAAATGCAAAGTACAAGGCTTGAGGCCCTTAAAACAGATGTCCAAAACATTTGCCTAAATTACACTTTTATGTTTTACACACAATTATGGTTATTAAATTTACTAATGAAAGTTAGTGTCGCACTGAACTGCCTGCACTAATCAAATATTCATTTATATAAATTCATATTTTAAATGCACAAATATTCTCCCGTTTTATGTACATGCATACTCATATACTTAACCACATTTTCATACGACCCAAATAATAACTACTGAAACCATTTATTGAGAACACTGTACATAAACAGAAGGTCCTATTGATCCGATGGAAACATGTCAATTGCTCATTGATGTGGATACTGCTCAGGTGCATCCTGGGAAAACAAACCTCTAAAAGGGACTGCAAGACTTCCTGTCGGTGTTGCTCTTGAGCTCGGATACGGGCAGTGTGCTAGAGGAAAAAATGAGAAATATATACATTAGCTTAAAGCAGACTTTTCAATTAAGTCCAAAAAGCCTTCACAAGGTGAGGTAATACAAATGTACCTGCTTTAACAGTATGTCTTCGTTCTCTTCAAAGGTGTCCAGAGCTTTGGCCACCTCAGCTTTAAATCTGGGAAAGCATAATAAGTCAGGCTTAAGCAATCCCTCCAAAAACAATTCTCTTTGTCAAAGAGGTCTGGCAGGTAATTGCAGAAAGCATCCAAGCAGGAAGCTGTGGTTTTATTTACTTCATTCTGGCCAGCACCCTACATCCTTTATTCTTTCTTGACTGCTTTTATCAGTTTTTCCATGCACAGGGCTTTTGTATTTTGAGTACTAGCACCAGAGGGACTGTAATACATGAAATAGCCTGAGGTGCTTACAAATTACTTTGTTATCGTCCTGTTTAATTTAGCTTTACTTATCAGCCGAAAACAAATGGATTAACTTTCCCTGGTACTCCATTTAGAGAGCAGTTACTTTGATCCCTCCACTGCGTTAGTAACATAAATTTTGTGACCTTAAAGTTATTAGCCTGAAACAAGAGTACAGCATAAATCTTAAGATGGTAAATTAATGCATGAGATTTTCAATTTAAAATACACCTTTCCCCCCCAAGAACAGTGACACAACCAGATTTATATCACTTGAAATAACCTATTCTTTTGGTCTTACATCACCATGAATTATGCAGTGTGGACTACCTGACTTAAAACACATGGCACTGTGTGAGAATTTAAGGTTGATTCCCTATGCCTGTCAATGTTGGCACAGTGCATTAGGATTTCAGATGTCTGAGCAAAGCCAAATGGATTTAACAAAGTCACAACCAGAACAGCCATAATCACCATTGATGAATACAGATGCAGTACTGGGCATCTTTCACTCTGAACCACATCAATGGTAGAATAAGTATCAAATGAGCAAGAGAGATTCCTACCTTTCAGTTTCCTCTGTGGTAACCAAAAATTTCTCTTTAAGTTTTGGGTCTGCCTTATTCTCCCACCAAAACTTGTTTGTGTTCTTCTTGTGTTCAGGGCTAGAATTGAAAATAGGGACTTGTGTCTCAAACATTTGTTCAAATTTTTTTGCACTAGCAATGGACAGACTGGTCAAAACAATTCAGTTCCAGTTAAAAACTTCCATCCTTGAACTTGCTATAAGTAAATATCGAATGTAGTACAAACAATATAGTGAACACAAAATTAACAGATAATCCACAACCAATAAAGTAAATCATGAAACATTTAGAATCCACACTGGCTTTTGTACTACATCCTGGTTTAGAAAACTGAATGCCCACAACAAAAAGAGACAAAGCAGGATGATCAATGCAGCAACTAAGATTTATATACATGAGATGAGTCTTTAGTAAAGGCAACACTATTCTACACTGTCCCAATCACCCTTTGTATGTTGAGTTCAACCTGCTCTCAAGCAGAAAGTTCAGGACTCCTACAGTCAAACAAAGCAGGACATGGTTTCCTTTAACCATTATCAATTTATACAAAGGATAATTTATTTTCTATGAATTCCACTATTTCTTAGACCCTTCTCGCATTGATTGCATGGGGGACATACTATGACGCTGGCAAAGCTACTGAGCTAACTTTTGGTAAACATTACTGTTATTGTGTAGTTCAAACACAAAACCCAAGCTTAACCTAATTTTTCCCAAAAGTTAGCCAGATAAGTGAACCAGCTATGTGCTAGGCTCTTAATCTACTGCATTTTTTCATTGTGTGTTTGTTCCCTTCGCTATATACTGGTCTAAGAATTTTTTTCTGTCCTTTTTAACCTGACTGCTCGGTCAGTAAGTGATTGGTCAGTAAATTCGGTGACTTACGTGGCCATGTGCTCAAGCAGGCCTCCGAAGAGCACTGTCAAGTTACCATTGGAAACATGTTTCGGCACCTCCAAGCCGCAGCAATAGCACCAGAATTTGCGGTCGTGCTCAATGCAGTCGAACTTCTGGACCTGAGGACTCTTGATCGACCGGCGTGCTAGTTTCACCTTGAAGAGAGCGCATATCGTTTGATACATAGCTACTAAGATTTTTCTGGCGGTAGCCTCATTACACTGCCATCCATCGATCTGCTTTGCGAATGGTATTGTTTTGCGCAAGACGAATTTTGTTTGACAGGTAAGCCGACAAGACAGTCACTGTGATTAAGCTAAATCAATCTTGCTCCTCACATCGATTTACTAACAGCGATTCATCTGAACCGTCACTTACTGCTAGCCGATATACTACCGACTTCATGAAGCAGTACTTCACAACCATGTGTGTGTCATCAGTGTACTACAACATGATTTCACCATGTTTCATCCGTTGTGTCAATTGTAATCTGCTGGTTTACTGAAAGGGTTGCACAAATTTTTACTTTCGGAGCCTGGCCTTTCCACTCGTGAAAAATACCCTATCAATGGCAAAATGCTTGCTGCTGTACCTGCACAACGACATAACTTATGTACAGCGCATGCATTCATTTTGCATATCCAAGCACATAACCGGTTAATCGAGCGAGAAACAAACCTTTTCAAGGAATTTAACGATGACCACTTTAAGTTTGCTCTGGTGACTTTTCCCAAAGATGTGCTTTTTCCCAGTGAAAGACGTCTGCCTGCAGACCTCGCAGTAAAAAGCACCCATCTCTTTAGACAGACCCAGTGCGGGATGTTTTTAAACAGCCCACTTTAGCTTGCCCGCTTACTCCTAATGTCCAAAATATTTCCTAGATATCCAATTTAACCGCTAATGCAAGCTGACTTCCGAATATCACCGTTACCGATTTGTATGCAAGCAAACGATTTCAGCCAGTTCGTTTCAGGTTGAGAAATGCAATCGGAGAATGTTCTGTAGATAAACCGATTTGTGTTTCTTGTTTTTCCCATTTGCACACTGGATTAAATTCATTCCCTTGCGAGAAACCAAAATATTAGGCTGTATGCTCGAGAGCTTTATTTTTACTTCCGAGGTGCGTGCCGCTCCTCACGTGTAAGAGTTGATCTCCCCCTAGCGACTAGGAGGAATCCACAGTACACACAGTACACACCCGCCCCTCTCCCCGTCAAGACAGGTTGAAAATATAGCCTCACATCGAGATAACATTAAAACCTCACGAAGAATTAATTGATGGGAAGTATAGCATATTATACACATTTTATTTAGCAAGTGAACAATCGTTACAGAATGGATACAGGGAGGGGAAAAATCAAATAAAACGTCATCTCACAATAGAACATTTAAACTTTACATTCAGACACAAAAACTGTATTTTAACAATGCCAAGGCATGCAGTACAGTTTTTCGGTTAAATGCAGCCAATAGGATAATTGGGTTTGGGGGGGGGGGGGGGGGGGGGCGGTGCGGGGTTGGGGTTCCATACTGTTCTTCATTCGGTCATTCCTTAGTTGTCTTAGAATTTTCACATGTGGTATCCAGGTAGCATTACAGCTCAAATAAAGCACAAACCATATCTGTAGAGACAAAAAACAATTTTATGTTCAAATGATCTCTTTCAAGAAACACTGACAGATACTTACATTAATTAATTTGTCAACCAAATCCAGAAATGTTTTGAAACTGACAATAAGTCATCTACCTTGATATTAGCACTTCTTGATACAGATTAATTTGTAACCATACAGTATTGTGCATTTCTGTTTTAGACAGTTTAAAGCACCTTGTGGTAACATGCTTGAAAGGTGCTTTACATTATTAAATCCTTAGTCACTGGACACTCAGGAAATACATGCATCCAATGTAGAAATACCAACTACACCAAAAATAAATGATGTCCTCATGTGCATTTAAAAAAGAAAAAAAAAAAAAAAAAAAAAAAAAAGTACTTCTAACATGTTCCTCTAGTTTGCCCTTAGGTACAGTTGCATTTTCACCTTTTGAACTTGTTTGCAGGTAGATTTGTATTCAAGTACACAAGAGATTAGCATTAAACCAAAACAAATCACTTTCCACTGCTGAAACAAACCCAAAATACAACCAAAATTAGCCAAAGGGACATGTCTTAGCATGAATTGCTAAATGGTTTGAAAAAAAAAAAAAAAAAACAGTTTGGATAAAAAGATTCACAAAAAAAGGCACACATAGGTCATCAAAAGTTAAATACTGCTGTTTTGATCAAGTCTGCAACAAAAGGAGCATCTCCTCTTAATGTGACATGAATTCAAAGTAGTTCAATGAAGGAGTTTAAATTTACATATTTTGACATAACTTTCAAAGCTAAACATAAATGATCTACATTCCAAAGGTATTCAGTTGGGTACTACTGTAAATTATTATTCATTTCTATGAATCTGCCCCCTGCCCCATTTACATTTAAACCATTAAATGGATTCAGGAGCATTTACATGTGTGGTCTTGATTCATTCATCTACTCCAATTTTAGATTCAAAATTGTGCCATGAGTCACCAATCCACTACAGTTAATCTCATAAGGTGACCTGCAGCCTTGTACCATATGAGATTTGCCACCATAATGGCAAGCTAATGGATCTTACCAGGATTGTTCATGCTCCTCCTCAGCACTCTGAATGACTCCCCAGTGAGTGTGTGGATCTCATTACGCAGTCGGCGACGCCCATCCACTGTGAGGTGCCAAAGGCAAGACTTCCTTTTCCCCTCACTGGACACCTGCTGAGGAGTCTTACGGAAGCTGTTGCTGAAACACAGGTTGTGCCGAATGGTGTTTTTCCACCCATCGGGTGCAGTCTGGAAGAATGGAAAGTGCTCTCTGGAGGTGGGAAAAATTAAAATGTAACAGAACAAAGGGTTTTGTGGTTATGTCTGAAATGTACCACAAGAAATAGATGGTTATACAGCAGCTAAGCTGTACTGTCTTCATGCACTTGGAGCATTAATTGAAAAATGTTGAGGCGTTTTCAGGAAGTGGACTTGGTTAAAAGTCAGAATTTTTCTTGGCCTGTCCCAGAGTAGCCAAACAAATTACAGTGGCAATCATCAAAAACTGCTTCCAAGGTCCAAACCCAGGAAAGGCAGTGTAAATTAAAACTAACTTTGTAAGAACGGTACAAAAGGAATCCATCACAGTTTCTGCACTGACACATAGCCAAACCGAGTGACCATCCCCATCACAACTGTGAAACTTTTTCATTTTTTACTCCTCACCTGGTGAAATTATAAATCTGCTGCACATTCAGGCTACCAGTGCGGCTGCTGTTCAACGCCATGGCGATGAGGATACAGTAGTTCACAGGCGGTCGAGGCCATGCCCCGCTCTTCAAGTTGTTGCTCTCCTGAAGAACCCGCTGCAGGCGCTTATTCTGAGCCAGACTCAGCTTCCGCGTACGGTCTAGAGGCGACCTCACCTTGCGTCCGCCGTTCTTAACTTTTCGGCAAACAGGGACATCCACCGAGGATGCGTCATCTTCATCCGTGAGCTAGGAAGACGGTGATAAAATAACAGATAAGAAAGTAAAGTCTGACAGAAGCATCAGTGCGTTTGTTGGCGCACGCACCATGTACTCGCTGGATGAGGAAGCGTCGTGCAGGGATTCGTCCAGGCAGGGCTCCGCCACGTGCGACGGAGGGTGTGCGTTGGGAACGGTGGCGACAGCAGGCACTGGGGAAGGGATCAATGGTTGCTGCGGTTCTGAAGTGACGTAAGTCTCTGACAGAGGCCGGGATGCCCTTTTAGGATACTTGATAGGACAAACCAGGATGGGGTTTACCATCAGCCAAAGACTGGGCTGGACCTGGGGTTCTGCAGGAGAAGTCATTGCTCCAATATGCACATCAGTCACTCGTTTAATGTGAGCACATTAAAGTAAATTGTATTTTTTCTGGTTTGTTCTGAAAAGTTTTGAAAATGATTGACGTTAGCCCTGCACTAAATGCAACAAACAATTCCCCTGTCGTTCACAGTTAAGCCCACCTTCCGATTCTTGACGTGATTCACATGACAAGTCGTCCTTCCCCGACGAGGTTCGCCGAGAGATCCTTGCGTAGTGCCACTGCACCAAGTACTGGTCGTTCCGCTTCTCATCTAGCACACGTCGAGCAAGAGGGATTAGGTCAGTTTGGTTCAAATAAATACCCCTATTCATTTTGAGGTCTTAGCAATTACAACTGTTTAGACACTTTACCTTGATAAAATTGATCAGTCGTCGTAGTAAGCTTGATTTCTTCGTTCATATCCCAATCATTGAGGCATGTTGTTAGATTGAGATCGAGGAACCTGTTGTGATTTTGAATTTGGAGAAACATGCTTTTGCATCAGGTGAGTGAGCCTTTATCGCCACTTCAGGTTAGATGCGATTTGCTGCACTTGTTCTATACGAGTAAAAACTCTAAACATTGTGCCCCGTTTTCAGTTGGATGGTAAGAGTTTTCAAGCGAAACCACCGAAATCAAGTAACCAGGTGTGACCAATTTCTGTGTCACCAGAGGCAGCTAATTAAATCTTTCGGTAACAAATGATCGATGTGGGCCTAATTGAACTGGATATGACAAACTGAGGCGAATGGGGGAAATAGCGTGCATTTTTCTATATTGTGAACATCACATTTAATGAAACCATATTCACTGTTTTACTGCAAATAAATAAGATTTAAGGACTTATATCATTGCCTGTCGATTGGAATATTCAATTGATTTAACTGGATCTTATCTTAAATACAAACTGTATTTGATCGTCAGGGGTGACGACGTATGTAGTAAGCCAAATGGATTGAATTGGTTTTTCCTTACCGATATCTTGTATGATAATACAGTTATAGTATTTAGATTTAATCCAGAGATGGAAACCCTGACTTATTACTATGCATATGTTGTACCTAAGCCCTAACATAGGTGATTTCACTAACTGGCTGGTCTACCTGTCTTCAGAGTTGAGCCAGTTAGAATCAGTTTATTTGGTGCATGGATGGAACATTACTGTCTGTAGTTGAAGTTTACGGTCTCTGGTTTTCTCCTGAATATAAATGCACCACCTTGCACAATTATCAATTAGATAAGAAAACCACCATATAGGCCACAACAGTGGTCCTCAAGGCCAGAAGTAGCCAACTGCTGGTTTTCTTATTTAGCTGGTAATTGATTAATTACTGGATGATTCCACTCACCTGGTGTCCCAGGTCTGATGTAGTCTTTGATTAGAGTGATTAGGAATGAAAATCAAGTAGATTTGGCCACCTCTGCTCTATACCATTTCCCATCACTGAACAACTTGACATCTTAAGTGATCCATGGAAAAATATACTGTATATGCATATTCTCTATGACCCATCCTTAGCATTAGCCCAGTTTGTCAGAGGACTGGAATTGTTTTTAAATGAAAACATGTTTGGTATATTCACAGCTGTCTAAAAGTAAATAAAACCAGAATCAGAAACCAGAAAGTATATTTGCTTTATTTGAAAATGCATGTCCTTGTCAAATATATACTTATATTGCTTTACATATGTTAAAAATTATACACAGAAATGTGAATCAGAGAAGTCGTAGTTGGTGAGTGTGGACACCTGGTCACTGACGCAAAACCATTTTATAGACAATGAGAAAATTAGAAGGAAACGTGAACTACAAAACTTGAGAACCACTGTTCTGAGGCAAGTTGTAGAGCTGGTACATTACAAGTAATTATCTTAGATGGCTTATAAAGCTGTTATGATTAAGCAACATTGTTGAATCAAACATGCAACCCCCTCTTGTCTTTTTTAAACCCTTATGGTGTATCAATTTCTAAACATCTAATTTCCCACTTAACAAAATTTTGTATTAACTGCATGCGCTCCTCCCTAAATCACAGTGGTTCATTGAAATATATTACAGGACAGAATAACAGGACCATGAAATAAAAGTAACCATATAAAAACAATTAGAAAAATTATGCAATAGAAATGTCCTGACCTATGCAGTTTTAAGACAAAAGCAATGACCAAAATAAAAATGAATCTTATGATGTGATCTGTCATTCCCCATTGTTCACAAAGAAGACAGTGATGATCAGACCCAAGACCAGGATGAACATGGCCACTGAGAGGATGACCGTGATCACCACCATGGCACCGCTGCGTGCTGCCAGGCCATCATTGATCTGGGTGTAGCTGGAGGCTGGAAGGGAATGCATGTGAGAGTGAACGGCTGTGTTGCAAATCACTGATTACAGGTGTAAGTGGTGATTGGGTTGAACTAATATGATATGCCAAATGCTACAGGTCAGGGGAAGTTCCACCTGTTCAATACTAAAAATAAAACTGGCTGGACAAACCAAACCAAGACAAACCCATATGACTGCAACGAAGGACAAAAGCTCCCCCGGATTCTTGCTGTCATGCTGCCCATTGACCTTTTCATGATTTTTGAAACAGGGCTGAAGATTTATCATCTATTTGGGTAGTTTAACCCACCCTAATGTAATAGTAGGGTAGGACAGGCACTAAATCAAACACACCCATAGATTTGTTTTATCCAGCCAAAATATTTTGTTTTCCACAGGCAACATCAAGACTGCTTCACGTTGGGAAGTCGTTGAGTGCACAGCTCCACCTATTCTGAGTTTTATCATACCACATACTTCCAACATGATTAGGTCATCGGACAATTGGTGAGAGAGAAAAGTTGCATAAATCTTTCAACAATTGTAGCCGTTATGTGCTGTGAGTGACTCACTGAATTGAACCAGTTTGTCTGCAAAGAGTGTTAAGTCTTTTGATCACTTCAAACAAGTAAATGATTGACAGTACATAGTAGCTCCACCCATTATGGGATTAATGAAACCTCCCTTTCCCATAACTGCCAGCAGGTCATTGCATTGTTATTCATCCACATCAAGATAACATACTCCCAAACTACACTTAGAACTTTGATATGAAGCATTATAGTGTAAAGTGTTGACTGTTCACCTTTCATAGGATTTAAATGCTCTTGGGATACATCTTAAAATATGTCAAAATTGAAGAGAAATATTATGAAATATCACTAAATCAGTAATTCACACTCTCTTGCATGTAATTTTATGATTGTATAATTAAGTATATTTGACTCGTCTACATAAATATAAAATATAAAGATTTTATTGAATTTCGTGCATGAAAGTAGTAATGCTTTCCGAACAGGCTGTCAACATCCATATGTTCTAACCAGTTATACATGTTACCAGTTAAATTGTATCTTCTACATGTTTTGTCAAAGTGCATCTTTTTGGTAAATTTGTTGAAACGGTGATTTTAACCACCATCAGACTTCATCCTCCCTCTAAATAATAACCCAGGCCTTTGGTATCATAGCTGTCTTATGATAAGAAATGGAATTAAAGCCTTTTAAGAAGAAAAGAAAACTGGATAGCGATAGCACTAGTTTTCAGCCCATAATTACCTGTCCTTGTCGTGGCTAATAAAACATTGCTCTTATCTGCACCTGCAAAATATTGAAAGCTGGCAAGAAAAGAAACTGTATTAAATTTCAGTAACAAAATGTCAATAACAAAAAAACAACATGCTTTCAGTGGTAGAAATTGCCTTTCATAGTTTAAAGTGAAGAAAGAAAGAAAATTGAGGAATATAAATTACATTTTAGTGATACTACCCAGTGAAATTTGCCCAAACATAAACTGTACACCCAAAATGAAACCTGGAATTGAGTGCAGTTGTATCAGCTACATTGAATGAATGTGACATATTTATTGATGATAATAACAGCAGTATATACTTATGTTTCCCTATGTAATGTGTGTATGACTGCATACAAACTCAGTATCCCTGTCAACCTGTATTCGGTTCCATTGGTGAGGTTTGTCACTTGGTAACCCAGGAATTTTGATAAGATGAAGTTCTTGTTCTTTTCGGTGACTGAAATTAGATCCCTCTTGGACTCCGAACATGAAGGTACCTCAATCGTCAAGGTCTCTGTTGGACAAACACTCTTAATCAAAGCTTGGAATATCATCTGTTGTTATTCACTTGGAAAAATCCTAGTACACTTAGGTTCAGGCACCTTCAAGGAAGTACTCAGGAGGTATACTGTAAAGTTAAAAGTAAAAATTAAAACTATGCAAAAAAAGATGCAAAAGTTTCTTTGCATCTTGCTTAGTTGATTATCTCATCAGATTTGAATGGAAATATCTGAATATTTGGAAATTGTATTTAATCATAGAAACTAGTAGAAGCCATTCTAATTCCTGGTTTTGTTATAATTACCATGCTAATGTACAAATGTGCTTGAGGCTAATTCTGGCTTTCCTTCCCATAGCATCATAACTTCTGCATATAATCACTGTCCCCACATGACACTATAAATGTACATTTAAAACAATTTAATATACAATTTGTAAAGGGCTCACAAAATCAAATATCCTCAAGCACTGCATAAAACTATTTGCAAACTGTTAGTATTAAGTAAAATTAAAAGTTTTTCTTTTTTCAGTTGAAATAACTCACCGTGCATGTGTATTCACAGAGAAACTATATCAAAGAATAATAAATTTTATGCTATGTTATTCTGCTCTCCATTATGAAGAGTGAAGAGTTATGATAACCATGATTGAAAATGCTTTTCAACATGTATTGTTAAACATCTGGATACAGATTAAAGTAGCTTTCCACATAGTAAATATTCTTGTTAATATTATGAATAATCAAATATTTGTATGTAATGTCAATAAAAGTTGTAATTTTCAGTAACAAAAAGTTTGTCCCGTTACTCACTTGTATCATTGGTTTTAGTGCTGTTGTACTGAAGATCAACATTCATTTTGTTTGATGTGCATGTTGGTAGACTGAGGAGCACTGAGTTAGCGAATGTGCTGCTTATCACTTCATTTTCCAAAAGCTTCAGTTTGATCTCTTGAATGAAAGGGGAATTTTCAAAAATATTAATTTTGTTAGTGCAATCAAGTCCTTTGAATAACAGTAATTATGACACATGACATCTATGACACTCGACATCCATGTATGCTCTACAGTAGTATTTAGCTTAAGTGCGAGCATAGCAAAAAAGCTACCAAAAACAAGCCTAAATATCAATCTCTGCAACAAAAGCTGGAGGATTGTATGTAACCATTGACATCATGCCATTAACTGTGTTCATTTTTATAGTATATGTATAGTTCCAGACATTATTTTTTAAACACGTGCAGTCCATTTTTCTTCATTCAAATGTACAGGTAAACCCATTTTATGATGTTTACAAATAGTTTAAATCCTTACATATTTACAGAACAGTCATTCAAATGACCAGAAATGTTACTTACCTGCATTTGTGGCTGTGAAAAACAGCCCAAAGGCAACTAGAATGATGGTCTTCATGGTTTGCATTCAAAGAGCTGTCGAGACGTTTAATGTGTGAAATCTGTGTGAACGACACTGTTCTGTGGGAAACCTGAATAACCTGAGTCTGTTTGAGGATCAGCCAATCACAGGGACACATAGCTGCCCAGGATCATTGGGAGAAGAAACCAGTCTGACCAGACAGTGTTTTTGTTCACTTAAGCTTTATTTACACACCCCTCACACACCCCGAAACGCACAGAACTATCTAACTATGGACCTGTCTCGGTGCACTGTTCATAATATATTATTTATGTGAAAAGTACCCCCAGCCAGCGCTATAATCAGAAATGTCTGTTAGAACCAATGGACCGTCCCCTTAGTTTTGTCCCCTTTTAGTGATGAAAGTTGTAGTCATTCTGAATGCTGATTACTCATTACTCACAGACCTAAAGCTGTGACATTTTTAGAACTGAGGTAATAATTGTAAACAATGATAATAAATAATAAACATGCAACCATGGTCTTGATATGTGGAACCAAAGTCTAGAATCCTAATATTACTAATTTTTGCACAACATGAAAATTGTAGGAGACCTGTCAGGACTTGGGCCCCCTGAATCCTTCAGGTCTTAAACCACTGTACAGCAGCAGTGATCGTGGTGGTGTGGGAGCGTGCCCAGGAGCAAGGGACGGAGTGGAATATTTCAAATTTAACTGGATGTTAAAGAGAGAAACCTTGGAGACATGGGGCTGCGGTCCAATCTGTAAAATGAACCACCCTTGGGCACTTCTACTTGCAAACTTCTATCAGGGGGTGGGGGTGGGGGGGGTGAAGTGACACAGAAGCAAAAGAACACGAGAAGACACTGGAAACCCAGGTGGATGAGCAAGGGAGGGAGCGTTATATTTTGAATTGGACTACTGTGGTAGTTGCATGTGTTGTGTGCATATTGCCTATCATTTGGACTGAATATTGGATGATGACCAGAAGATGTTTTCGGGAAATTAAAAACAGAAGGCTACTGCACATAGCATCTACTTGAAAAGTAGCTTAGCTTACTAAAGTTAGTACATTGGGCACTAATCTTCTTGATCTTTGGGTTTAGGTCCCCTTGTGACAAGACATAGTAGCTATGGCAATATATTTCTAAAGTTTGTAACATCTACTCTTAAAAACCAAACCCTGAAAAAGGAAAACATATTTTCAATATTTATATATTGATATTCAGCAGGTTAGAGAGTATACCACTTGGAGGGTATATTTAGAAGTGTACGCATATTGATTCCAATAGACAGGGATGGGCGATAGCCTACCACTGATTTTCCTGTCAATCATATACCAAGTAGTACCAATGCTCGTATCCAGGTAGTCTTGTGTAGCTTCATAAAAGGGAAATCTTTGTGATTTTTAAAGTGGAAACTGGTAAGTATGAATATAATAATTTTATTTGAAAGCCTTTGTTTTCATTATTAAATAAGCTGCGAAGGATCAGACTTTGTTTTGTATTTATTAACATCAATTATCTGTTTTGTGTACAGTCACAGACCGATTCGTATAGCAGGGCCAGCCGATTGGCATATAGGTAACTACACGGGTAATTGTGGTAGCTCGAATCTTTACTATGTCCTTTGCTTGCTTTCGCCACTGGGATATCCTCCATCTATTTTAGGGACTGTATTGCACTTAGCTATCAGTGTCTAATGTCAGCGTGTTTGGGGACTGACAATGGATGTCAGTTCTAGTGACAACCTTGTTGGTGTCGGTGTTGATGTCAATATTACTTATTTCTAATGTGCTGCAATATGGCTAGGAGTAGCGATATCCATAGGTTTAACATGGTCTCAGCATTTGGGAAAAGATGAATAGGCGGTGTGCTTGACGGACATAATTTAGATATGTCGACATGGCTTTCAGAAACTTTTTATTGTTTTACATGACAGTGACTTTCAAAACACTAGAATAAAAGACGCAAATGCGTCTACCTTAGCAATAATGTATGATGTCGTCCATGTAAGCAGGTTAACGTTATATCATCGTAACACACATAAAAAGCGCAAGCAGCTTTTAAAGGCTAATTCCGTTTACATCTATCAGCAGTACATGGCCCACTGATAAAAGGTGTGAACACGTCGAACCCGTCGTTGTCCCCAGCACTTTTCAAAACAAACTGACGCCCATGATCCTAGGTGCTACTTCAGGAGAAAGACTGACATACAACTACAAAAGGAAATCGAAAGCTTTCACAAGAGTATGCTTAAATTCTATGTTTTACTAGATTTTGCGATTTACCGGTAGTTAGCTATTTATACCCCCAGTTAGCTCTTATATATTACCCACCTTCCCAGCACATTTAGTATTTTATTTAACTTCCATTGCAATTTGTATTGCTACTGTTTACTACATTGGTGTAAAATCACATGTTAAAAATCACACGTTAAGGTTGTTAAAATGTTAGTGATCATCCATAGCTACTGAAAAGAAGCCAAATCAGGGAAATTAAAAGGCAAAGGCCACGGTGTCCGACCGTGATACCTTTGACAAAGCACAGGCAAACCTCATTAACCGAGTCAACCGAGATTGCGACGAGACCTACTTGTAAAATAATTTGGTAAAACATAGTCTGAAGTATTATTAGCGACTCAAGAAGACCTAAGTGCTACATAATGTGTATTTAAAAATGATTTGAGAATGAGGTACTTTAGCTGAGCTTCTAAATGGCCATTGTTCTTGCTGTGTATTCTGACCAGAACACCAGTCTACATGACAGAACTCAACCTGTTTTTCATTCTGTATGGTCTGTGATGTAACAATTAAGGGTGTACATATAGAGAACTGGCTGGTTTGTCTTACATTATTTAATGCACTCAAAGGAAGAGGGTTAACAAATCTGGAGTTATTTAATTTAAACAAAGTCTTGTGTCTCCAAATAAGACCAATTTGCAAAAATTTGCACTGGTCAAGGTTATCAGTCATTGTTCTCTATGTAAGTAACTTTACTTGTGAGTAAATGTAAAGCACCTTTTATTACATAGAAATGTTTTATTTTCAACCAATTAAACAGATTAACCAGTATACATATTAGATGATATTTTACCACAATATATTAGCATTATTTCTCATGCCAGGTGGCAGTGAGATATTAGCATTTGGAACTATTTCCCTTCACATGTGTAGGTGAGATATTAGTACATTAGCATTGATTCTTCTGCCTGGTGGCTTAGTATCTGCTCAGAATTCAGAGAAATAAGACCACTCAACAAATGAGCCATCTGTAGCTGGTAATTCTGTTAAAAGAAATAGAAGAAGAGAAAATGTGGAATTCCAGTGTGTTTCACTATTCATAGAATTACAAGGTATTGTGATGGCACTGTCCTATGGTGTCTATCAACTGGGTATAAAAATTGAAGCTCTCCCTTATTGCTGTCAGAGATGGAGAAAAATGGCTCACCACAAAGAAGTGATGAGCTGGAGGAAGAGAGGCGGGTCTGGAGGCTGCTGGAATTGGAACTGAAGATGGCTCAGTGTGACGTTGAAAATGGCAAGGCAGCACAAGTGGAACTGGAAGATGAATTGCAGCATGAGAGGGAAAAGCATCAACATCTGGAAGAGAAATATCACAAGAAGGAATTTAGTGAGGACAAGCTTATCAAGAAATTATCTAAATCTCAGGAAATTATATCAGATTTGGAGAGGAGCAACAATCAGGTGACTTCTGAGCTAAAGAGGTTTTTACAGTGTGAGGAAACAGGACATGAGGTTAGACAAAGATGTCTACATGACCTGCTCGACATAAAGAATAAATTAGGAGCAAGTGAAGCTTCACTTCAAGTGAAGACTAGTCGCTGTGGTATTCTAGAGAAGGAAAAATTATGCAAAGCTTGAGAACATGATGCTAGAAATGAGGGACCAATCCAACCAGTCAGGGCATTACATAGACACCATGAAGTGTGCCCTGGACAGCAAGAAACAAGAGGTCCTCAACATCTCCCAGAAGCTACAGGAGGCCCGGTCAATCTCTGCAGTCAAGGATGAGACAATTAAACAAATGGAGACATCTCTCCAGCAGATTAAAATTGAGAACACCAAACTCAAGAATGCTGCTAAGCAGGAATCTCACAAAATTGCAAGGCTAAAACGGGCATCTGAGGAAGTTGAATGGGCAAATAAAAATTTGGTTGAACAGCTCAACCAGACAGTACCAAAGATGAACCAACGCTACATACTTGTCCTTGAACAACTGAAGGAGAAAGAAACTGCACTTCTGAATGAGGAAAGGAAGGCCAACGATGTCAAATTGCAGCAAGAGGCCCTGGAGGAGCATCTTGAAAAAGTGCAGCAGAACAACATGTTGCTCAACCAACAGCTGGAGGAGGCCGAGAAAAATGCTCAGTGGAAATTGGAATATACACAGAGCCATTTAAAAAATCTGTGCAAATGAAATGAGGAGCTCCACACATCTAAGAGTAGGGACAAACAGACCACTATTGAGCAACTACAACGGGAACTGGCTGAGACACAAAAAAAATTGATCATATATGAGAGTAAACTAGAATGCAACACTCTCCACCTGAGGAGTCTTGAAGAGGAAAAACAGTTTATGGAGAAGGACATGAGCATGCTTCAGCAACTGGTGCATGAGAATGACTTAAAGCATACCCAGTCAGAAAACTTTATTAGAAGCCTGATAACTAAAGTTAATGAAAAGGATTGTGAAAGTATCACTTCTTCACAGAAGCTGCAGGTCAACATAGAAGTCATGAGAGGTAAGGCTCCAGCCTATAATAAGACAAGGCTCCAAGAGTCTGAGCAGGCAACGATCGATAAAATCCATGACAGGCTTGCTAAAATGAAGGAACAATTTCAGAGGAATATTGAAACACTGGAGAGACGAAGTAAAGAGTTAGCCTCTAAAAATGCACAGCTTCAGAAGCATCGAGACAGTCTAAAGGCATCATTAAATGTCATCTGTCATCACTCCAGCGATTTGGAAGAAGAAAAACAATCAAGGCAGGACAAGCTAAACATACTCCAGGCAAGGCAGCAGGAGAGTGAGGAAAAATGTGCCC
This sequence comes from Albula glossodonta, assembly GCA_019788955.1. Lineage (NCBI taxonomy): Eukaryota > Metazoa > Chordata > Actinopteri > Albuliformes > Albulidae > Albula > Albula glossodonta. The sequence goes on along the minus strand of JAFBMS010000006.1, from coordinate 7,621,592 downwards.
AATTAGAAGAGAAAACGCAGAAAATGATAAACTCCTGTGATGAAAAAAAATCATTACATCCACACCATCACCAAGAAATTACAGATCTGCTCAGCTTCTGTGGACACAGACAACACCCTTCAGCAGGAGAAAGTGACCCAGGAGGCTGTGCATCAAGACAATCGTGAAGCAGGCAGAGAACACAATGGGAAGCAAGTACCTCGAGATCTGCCAGATCTTCAGACACTTTTGTCAATGGGCAGAATGTCATTTGGCGCCATAGCTTGTCACTACGAAAATGCTGAGAGCAGTCAGCGAATGAACATGGAGGAAGACCTGAAGAAGCTTGAAAAAATGATAAAGGACAGTGAGAAAGGCACTTTTCCAAGAGGCTGCAGAAGGAACCTGTCAGCCTCTAGCATTGGCAAGACACAATGATTTCCTCATATTCCGTTAGTGTCTGAATTTCAATCAACTTATGCTCAGAGTGCATATTTGTATACTTTACATGTATAAGAACAGTACAAAAAGTGCAAAGATAACCCTAGAGAGGGGTAAAGTCCAAAGTGCCAAAGGTGATCGAATAGATCAGGACTCCCCTACAGACTACAGACTAAGTAAACAGCCTAGTTTAAAAAACAATCACAGATTAAAGAGCAAATAATAGACACATTACAAAGAGCAAGTAAGGGGAGAGGAGAGGTGCAGCCTGAAGAGGTGAATCTTCAGTCTGCGCTTGAATGTGGACAGTGTCTGTTGTTCTGACCTCCATGGGAAGATCATTCCACCACCGGGCCTCGTAGCCTCTGTGAATACATCTCTGATTCTTCAGCTCACTCCAAGAGCAAGATCTCCACCCCATTCACCATCTCAAACAAGACAAGGACCCAACTGTCACTGATGGACTTGTCTGACACGGTTTAGAGGTAGGTAAACACATTTATTCCTTTTATACTGTTTAGTTTCATATTTAAATAATAAGACTGTGTCAATGATACAAAACAAAAACCACACAAAAACACAAAGTAAAGTCAAAAGAATAAAAGTAAAGAAACACAAGTAATATATACCTATACAATAAACATAAAATATATACACCAATGCATCTGAGCCCAATTTCCTCACTAATCGGTGCAAGTGTGTGTCGGGTGTGGGGTGACTATCAACAAGTAATGTTGTTCTTAATCTAGGTGCAGCCTGCATGATGGTCAACGGAGTGGTCTGGAGTGGCATGTGGAAGGAGAATCCAAAGCTGCCAGACCAACATCATGGGAGGTTATTGCAGATATCAACAAGTCCCATAAAGGTAAGTTATTGATTCCTGTTGCATGTACAAGTGTCTGAGATTCTCATTTCAAATTGTGCCTGTAGTCTCCTAACCAGTCTCCTGACTGCTAGGATCTGGAATTCCTGATTATGCCAAGAAAGGGCGAAAGTGCAGTGGGGGACACAGAATAACCGGACCGGATCATTGCATTCATGGACCGGACTCTGCATAGACTTTGCAAAAGGAGCTGAACTCTTCATATTATTTTCAATTAAAATTATGAATGAAGCTATTGGAATGTTGCTTTGAAAGACACTCCTCATTTTCACTCATCTAGCAACCTTACTAATTCGACCCCCACCTCTGCCACCGAGCAAGCGACCATGACAATGTTAAACTGTATATTTGCAGGAAGCAACTAAATGTTCAGGTCACAATGGTATTTTGTTTTACTAATTTCATTTGACATATTAGCTTCAACAACAAGCTTATATACATAAGGCTTGCATGTGTTTGGTAATGGTAATTGTCATGCAACTTTGAGAATCATATCTGTTTAATACAGTTTGTTGTGTGTACAACAAGCAACATGTGTACTGTAATCCTTCACACAAGTACGTCCCCATATGTAAATTGGAGGAGGGAAATCCCTTTCTCCTTTCTGGTGTTGCCTGCCTCCTTAGATATGTGACATCGCAAATATGGTCCTCAGAGACAAAGGTCTTAGTTACATGCATTTTCCTCCTTTGATGACAGTTAAATTTCAGCAGTAGACTGAGACATCATGCCCCTATCAAACAGTGTCTATTTCTCAGTAACGTTTTACAAATTTGTGAAAAAGTGAAAAAAAGTGAAAAAAAGCCAAACAAATTACATTTATATCCAAACACAACCGTCTACACAACCGCCAACTTTGTTTGTTTTTGTACGCAGACCAGGCACAGGTATAAATGTACACAATGGTGTTGGCCCCTTGTGTAGGCCCTGTGTAGATTCAATGCAGAACCATAAATCGGCACAGCTCTTCCATGCACACAGAGCAGACAGCAACAGGTGAAGATAACGTGTTACTCAAGGCTAATCTGTGTTTTAATAGGTTTTTTCTTCCGGAAAACTGCATATTTCAGCCAGAAAGTTTGGAAGAAGAAGTACGCTTGGTTTCAAATACGCATTCCACAGCTCCAGTGTTGGAACAGTTTGGCTTTAAGCCTAATGACAGAGGAGAGCCCACTATTGTGAATGAGCCGGTATGTCAACTTTGTTTAAAAATCAGTGCCAATGGAAAGTGACAATACAACTAACCTAAAAGCAAATATTTCAATTTTTGACATTCCAATTCCAATGTCTGAATATTCTTAAGAATTTAAAAGTTCATTGCTCTTTGAATTGCTCTTGAGCTTGGTGATGAGGTTGGAGGGGATAACCACAGCTGAGCGGTAGTCAACAAACAGCATTTTAACATAACTTGGGCTCCTGGTGTCCACGTGTGTCAGAACTGTGTGAACTATATAGTTTATGGCGTCATCTGAAGATCTGTTTGTTCTGTAAGCAAATCTTTCCACATTGCAGACATGCTGTGTATTTCATTGGAGGATGACAAAGCTAGCAGTATCCTTGCTTCATGCGTTGAAAGGTGCCCACCTAAACAGGATCAGCCACTACAAAGCGATGAGACAAAAAAATCCAAACCAAACCTTCAGACATTCGTTGGCAAGGCTGAGCCAATTGTTGCCTCGCTAATGCAGGCTGCTAATAGTGCATTTGGGATGGACACCATTAGTCTCATGTCTTACCGCTGCTTCACATGCAAATCTCATAATGCATTAGCCACACAGAGGCTCAGCAAACACTACTTATATTCAAAGGGTAAGTTCCTGTGATCACAATTACATTATAACATCTTCTAAGTTTCTCAGTATTTTAAGAGCAGTGCTGTCACATGTGAGCAAAACCATTTGTCTCTGTTGTACTGGCTCCCTCAAGTGGGAATTAGATGTGTGTCATCCTTAAAACAACAGGATTTGCAATATTCTTAATAGTTTGGTCATCAATTTTTAAGCACAGTAATGGTTATGGAAATTTGATATACAGCATTGAGAAAAAGTAAGTACACCCAAGGAAAATGTGACTTTAAAAAAAATTGATATAAATGGAGATATTTGAGCTTCATTTAAACAATAGAGATAGGTAAAGGTTATATAATCTAACAAGTGACACTTGAAATGGACCTTTTGTCATCCCTTTTACAATCTGAATAAACAGAAATGTTCACGTCCTATGTGGAAAAAGTAAGTACACCCCTACATATATCATTCTTTCAAATGGGTGAAATTAAAATCAGGTGCACCAGATCTGGTGCTAATGATCAGAACTTTGTTATGGAGTAAATTGGACAAAACTGTCTTATTTAAACCTCAGACATCAAGGCCATCACGCCTAAATCCAAGGAGCTCTCTGAGGACCTGTCATAAGGTAACGACTCACAGCCAAGGGGGGTGATAAAAGGCGCAGGAGACAGCAACTTGTGGTCAAACCATCCAATGATTTATTTCCAGGTGCAATATCTATATATAGTGCTGTTCCCAAAACCAAGAAAAACAAAAATAAACCAGATACAACAACATATAAAGACTTGACAACTAACAAAAAGAAAACTTGCTTGACGGCAATCCAAAAAACTACAAATACTTCACGTAATACTCATATACACAGTTCACATCACTGAGCTTATATAGCCTCTTGTACAACTCTTCCTGTGTAGATTTCAAAGTTGTGTGGGACACCATCAGCTAAGATGAGTAATTTGTAGCCCCATTTCCTTGGTTTTGCTGGCAGGTATTGCTTCAATCTAGTTCTTCCCTTGAAAGGGACCATCCGCTCATCTATAGCCAGCTTCTCTCCCATTGGGATCATCATGAGCTTTGAGGTGAGATGAGTAACCAGTGGTTGGATCTTGTGGAGTGGATCAGCATTTTCCTCCTGTCTGTCATCATTGTTGAAGTGTAGGGATTTTTTGATGGCCTCCCATCTATTCAGTGCCATAGTGTCAGCTACTTGGGACACTCAGCTGGCTCCAGCTCTTTAGTTGTGAGGTTAAGGGGCTTGTTTGTGTTACATTGCATAGAATATAGATTTGACTGCTCTACGACTACATCCAGAATGTCCTCAGAAAAAAAAGAGCTTGAAGTACTGGATGGGGACATGGTGTCATTTGATCTTGGAAGGCTGCTCTGCCATTCTGTGTAAGCAGTGAAGTTGGCATTGTGGGTTGTTTTCCTGCAGGGTAAGTGTGGTACATTATGGTACATTATCCTCTAATACGTTATCGAAATCTTCACCTTCAACCACAGACACAAGCTCAACAGACAGGCCATCTCCTTTAAAAAGGCAGTAGAAAGTACACAATTACAATGTGTAATATAGTCCTCCTCACCCTCCTGCCACACATACTCATACACGTGCATGCACGCATGCAGGCACACTGTCACTCACCCACACACATCACATATGTCACTTGACTTGCTGACACTTGACTGACCCCTGACCTCCAAACTGTTTCTCAAACCTGATTCTGGGGTCCACTCTTCCTCACTGTCACTCGCATCAAGTTCACTGTCCTCACTTTCAGAAGGAATGACCCTAACTGCCCGATCACATTCCTTCCTCCCATAAAAATTCTTGTGTCCATTTTCTGTAAATATTAGTACATGGTTTGACTATTGTCATAATCATACATCCCATCACTCAATGCTCAATGCTCTCAAAACTTTAATATACAGTACCAGTCAAAAGTTTGGACACGCTTTCCCTTTCACTTCAATGAGAAAGTGTGTCCAAACTTTTGACTGGTACTGTAGGTTCTAAGTCCTGGTCCTGGGGACCCCCATCCCTGCTCCAACACACCTCATTCATATGATCAACTGGGTATTAACTGCTGCAGCTGCTTTATAACAAGCTGATCATTTGAATCAGGTGTGTTGGAGCAGGGAGGCATCTAAAACATGCAGGGCAAGGGGTCCCCAGGACCAGAGTTGATGAGCACTGCATGATTGCCCTAACAAAAGTGGCCTAACTGCATAATATTGCCCTGAGGCAACGAATGGAAAAACAACAACCAAATATACTTCTTTACATATTCATGCACATATTTTTATTTGTAAAGTTATTTCAATTTAAACATGTAAAAAAATGATATTTATCTTACCAATTGCTGGCACTGCATCCCATGCAGCTTTGGCTCCTGAAAGGACTGCTCCACCCCCAGGTGAAAGGTCAAACACACTTGTACCCCTCATTTCATTGGACGGAGACATGTCTTGTTACATTATATACAAAAAAAAATTAATTTAAAGGGACGGTGTACTAACTGAAAAAGTGATTTGTTGCCTGAGGGTTATGGAAAGACTATTAAGGAAAAAAAACCTACTTACACAGTATCAGAGAAACACATAATTATAAATTAAGCAAAAATAAACAATCAATTTCACACATACACTCAAGACAATAAATATATTACATTTTAACAACACCAACAACAACCACCCCCTTTTTTCTTGCAATGGGGTTTGCCCGTGTCCAGATGCACCTTGCTAGCTGACTGCACACAACCGAGCAGCACAAACAGTGAGTACGTTTAGAATGAACGGGGCAAAACATCAAATGAACATGGACGTATAATATAACTCTCAGACAAACGCACATACAATGGCAAAGTAATCACATTAACTGTATACGGAAAACTGTATAATGGTTAGAGAGATGTGATTTCCCAGTCTCACGTTGAGGGTGGATACATGCACTTATCCACTCTCATACACCTGACTGAGGTCTTGTAGAACAAAGAGAATTCTGAGACTGTAAAATATTTGGAATGATGACTGCACTGAATGCAAAAACCAAAAAAGACAGTTTTTTCTGAAAGTGCACATGATGATGCCAGCACTGCGGTCACCACAGGACCTAAGAAAAAAAGATTGTAGATGCATATGTCTGGCAAGGGCTTTCAGAAGATATCTAAATTATTGGAAATGAATCATTCCACTGTGCGAAAGATTGTATACAAATGGAGAAGATTTCAAACCAGACCAGGCCGCCCCATCAAATTTACCCCAAGAGCTGATGGTGTTTTTTTTTTCCAGTTACATCACTTTTTATCTATAGATAGTCATTGTGAAGATCAAATATGAATGTGTCCACATATGTCAAAAATGAAAGAAACATTTCATGGGGTGTATTTTCTTTTTTACAACTGCATCTGCCTCAAGAGAAAAATGATCTTTTCGTTATTATTTTAGTTTTGGTACTCTAGATTTGGTCTCTGTTTCGAATTTGTATTTGGTCTTATTTTGGGATTGTTTTGACTATTAATACTTCATCTCTGATGTGTTCATTGTGTATAATTCTGTAACACAGAATCTTGTCATGGTATCCTTCATAATATCCATTATAACTATATTGCCATTACAGCCAGCTCTTTGATTATTCAGTACAAAAATTATTTTGATACTTTACAATACAATTAGACTATATCTAATACAGTATCTGTACAGCATACTTCTTGCAAGAAACATTAGACAGCATATTTTTTTTTTTTTTTTTTTTTTTTACAAGGAAGCTACTTTGTTTACACATATGAACACATTTGTTTGATGCTTTTATTAAAGGGTATGACAATTCATGGAGGAAAGATCCACAAAGCTGACAGCTACACGTATGTTGTTATATTAACATCAAGAGTACTTTGTTAGATATTGATTCTTAAATCTATGTTTTATTGTTCATTTTTATCCCAAATTTTATTAGATTTTATTATCCCAGAATGTTGCATATGTACAAATGAGTTGTACTTTTTAAAATCTATCCTGTTAACTGGCAACAAACAATGATAACTACTAACAAACTAAAATAAAAATGACACATATATCATAAGAGATGAAAAATTCCAGAGAAAACTGGCATTAATTACAGGCATTTGCTGTGTTAGATAAATGTCTAATCAGAACTGAAGTAAAATGTATTTAGTGGAACAGTAACCTTTGTGTTACATAAAAATACATATATTTTATCTGCATATAATTGCATGGAGAAATAACTCCATGCAATATCTATATTTCATGAAAATTAAAAGGTAATGCAAAATAAGTTAAAATTTGAAAATTCAACAATCATTACTTCAGAAAGCACCTAAATAAGAGGATAACTGTTTTCTGTGCAGCAATTAACTAATGCTACAAAACTGTAAAACTTACTGTAAAACTGCCCTATGGTATACCGAATGAAATACTTTTTCCAGGACCTCTTATTTTCAATTTCTTATATTGCTTGCTTGTGAAAAACTCTTGTGAATAATGCCTTTGTTTAGACAAAATGCAGTTTAAGCAGGCCTTCTGTGGACAAGCGTTAAAAAACTCTCTCTCAAAACCATGATTTTAACCTGCTGCAAACATCTGGTTACCGTTTTGAGTGTTTAATTAGCTCGCCAAGAAATTTTGCTTTAAATGTACTTAACACACTATTCTCTGCAGTCGTGTTTTTTTTTTTTTTTTTTTTAAATCCTGGTGGCATGAATGGTGGGTTTATTTATAGCTACGGCCTCATTCATAGCAGTCAGCTCAGCTATTGTGAAGGGGAACATGGACAGTATCCAGGCAACCTTAGCAACCGAGGACGAGGAGGGCGTAGAAAAAATTTACAAAACAAGCTTTCAAAGCGCATGAAGAGAGGGTAAAGATGACTTTACCCACATAACGATTTATCCATGAAACATATTTAAGTCTATAAGGACAACATCAAATATGACAGTTAACAAGCTTTCTGAACTTTATGTTGTTATCTCGCTACGGCTTGACCTAAGATTACCTGGAATCTTCCAGTTTACCCCCTTTTTACCACTGCAAACCATCGCATGGCTGTTCGCATCGCAGTTTGTTTCGGGAAAGGAGGGGTGTTTCAAAGAAAGGGACGGGGCGTGGCTTTAGAAACGGAAAAGGATGTACACGAAGTCCAAGCCACGGCCGCCCACACAGGAGTGGGGGGATTGGGGAGGGGGGCTTGGAGGCGGTGCTAATTTTCCACAATGTTAATTATATATCAAATGTATTTAGCAACCTGGTTAACTTGTCTTCGACACAGTCATGTGTAATGCGGCCGTACTTCTGTAATTCACATGTGTTTCCCCTGGGTTTGCTGACGATGTTATCCACAGGACTGAGCTAGCACCTCCTGTGTTGTACTCACAAAAACTTACCGTCAGAGCAGAGACGCGGAGAGTAAGAAGAAAAGCTGGGCAGAAAAAGGGAACGACATACCCAGCCAGCTAATGTTATCTAGCAAAAAGAATTTAATAATTGCATTTGAAACGCGACAAGGAGGATTTCAAGAACAAGGAAACGAACCATCTGAATGTTTTTTTGTGGGGCAGAGTGGACTGTACCGTTAGAAGGTAGGGAATTCGCTGTATTTAGGTACGACAGCTTTTACTCACCCGCGGCACATCTTGCTAGCGATACATGAATTCCTGCAACTTACATCGATGTCAATGTTTGATTGAGAAGACTGTGGCGAACTGATGGGATCATTGATGCGATAGATACCCAAATCCATCCAACTTCAACAGTTCTCTGGTGGAATCTGTCACGGACACTGTTCACTCAAGGGTGCCCGGCCGAACTACCACTCAGCCTGGGAAGGAGGGCGGCCCCCCGGCCCCCGGGGGTCTCCCCGGTCGGCTGCAACAAGGCTTTAGCATGGCTGGAAATCTGAAGAAAGGCGGGGGGCTAATCGGGATGATGAAGGACGCTTTCCAGCCCCATCATCACCACCCCCATTCCCATAACCAGCCAGGGACCGTGGACAAAAAAACGGTGGAGAAATGTTGGAAACTTATGGACAAGGTTAGTGTCTGTTTGGCTAACAAGCTAATTTACAGTTTCTTCATTTGCCAACTTTGCTAACGTCCGATAACTAGTTGGCTGACTGGCTATGACCCAAAAGGGCTACCGTTTACTAGCCGGGGGAAAGGTAAACATTATCCAGCTAGCTAACGGTAACTATTAGATGAGTAGTGTTCGCTCTTCAGTGGCAACGTTTAGTTCATATCGCAAGTCCTCTTATATTTTACAGTAGCCATAGTTGGCACTGTGGGTAGCACGAATTATTGTGGAGTAGTGCGTAGTCTATGCAAATAGCTAGCTAACGGATTAACGATACTTTATATCCTAGTAGCTTGCACAATTGTTAATGTATGATGATTTACGTTATTTAGATATATATGTACATACTGGCCTTGTCAGTAGCTTAGAAAGCTGTCGTAAACGTTTTTTTTTGCCGCTGGGAACGTGCAAATAACGTGCAGCGGATAGAAAAGTTTTCAGACAGATGAAACAGATTTTTTTGGTAGATTGACATTCCTATAGAAGGAGTCTCCTGACGCTATCATTGCATCACGATGTTGTTCAGAAACAAGATACTGCTATCGATAACGAACATATACCTAAGTTTATAATGGTACGTAGTTTAGTTATCTAACTAATGCTAACTAACAGTATTCATTTTATTTAGGTCTTAAGGTCGTTGTCTTAGTGTATGTGTATACAGATACACATTTTCATGACTAATTAAACTTAGAGTTACATTTTTGTAGAAAGCACTCATTTGTCACAGCGATGCGTGAAATGAGCACAATTTTAGAAAGCGGTTTTTTTTCAGGCGGTAATGCAGAACGATGGAACTAAACGCGACTAGATGTGTACATATAGCTATATGAAGTAATGCCAATAATAGCTTGCATAGCAGTTTCACTCTGCGTTTTTACAGCTGAGGTCGATTTGCGTTTAAGTTTAAAAAAAAAAAAAAAGTTACCTGTAATTTGGTATTACCAGGTTAGCATTTGCTCCACTTCTGTCGAGATTAAAGACGTATTTGTTCTGTGGTGGACAATGTGACCCATAGTCTGTTATATAAAACTATATTCTAGGCGTGCAAAGATTTGAAACTACTACTAATACAACTTCAATAAACAAAGTACCCTTACTAGGAAAATGCACTGAACTGGGTTACCCAAAGAAATTGACACTTCGTATCTCTTGTTTGTCCTTTTTTGTGGAAATCAGGACCTGGATTGACATTGTCTGTAAACCTTTAGTGATAAGTCTGGGGTTTGCATGAGTAAATTTTGCATGAGAAATCTTTCAGGACCTCCTGATATGTTGTGTTTTGGTGTCCGTTTGTCTTTGGTGTGACCACATTCAGTGCATGATATTTACATGCTAAAAGTAATTGACCACAGATGTGTGTTGCTGCTACCCAATTAATTAAAAATCACGAATTTTTATTCTACATTTTCTCCTTCACATAAGTCAGCTAAAGAAGATAAGTTGCTAGCTTGCTTTATAATTTTAATACTTTGACTGGCCCTCCTGTGTTAGCAGAAGGGTGTTTTGTGCCCACTGGCTTATGACAGCTAGCTAGTAAGATAGCTAGACTTTCAATTGCAGTGGTTTCACAAACTACATTTACAGGAAATGCCCCTTTTTTGTGGCTCTGATCACCCATCTTCCCCTGATCACTTCACTTCATTGTTAGTTGCCAAAAAAAAACCCTGCTGTGGAAATATGTGCCCATTTGTTCAATTTTATACCCTACATCAGACCTGGTAAAGGTGAATCAAACTCATTATTACTATCAACAGATGCAGGCCAATCAGAGTTAATCTCTCAATTAACCATAAACCATTTATTTTATCCAAAAGTTTTGGATTGGGTCTGCAAATAGACTTAAATTCAGTTCTGGACATTATGTGGAATCAGTCCAGTAATTGATTCTTGTGACTGATGTCTGTTTCCTGCTTTAATTCTATTCTCCAGTGCTGTCAGGTCAAATTTGTTGAGGAAAGATTTTATAGAACTAGGTAGGCAAAGATTATCATAATCTGTCATAATTATAGATTGAGAACCACCCAGTCAAACCTTCTTTAATGACAGTCCAAACTGATGTGAAACATGGGCACGCTAAAAATTGCCATGATTACACAATTTTGATTCGCTAGTGTCCATGATTTTATAATGTTAGCCAGTCATCTAATGTTAGCAAATCCATTCAGTCAGTGAATGCAGTCTTAGTGGTCAACTAATTTGGATTTATTTGGCAGCGGCCAATGGTGATACAGTTGCTAGTATTTGGGGTGGTTTGGGTTTGTTCCCATCATTGGCTAGGAATTCATGTACTGAAATGATGAGTAATATGCCATTACATATAGTCTGTACACTATTTGTGAAATTTGCTGTGTATCGATGTACAACATTTTCTTTTCTTTTTTTATTTGCATTTGCCTTCTTTTCCCAGAAGCTTTCTCTTTGGGGTAAGGGAATGCTTTTCTCTGTTCCCTTTTTTAAGCATTTTGGGGATGATACATGACACAGGTGAAAGGTTAATTTCCACCTCAACTGAAGTGTGGCGAGGGCTCTTAGTAGCCCTTTGTGTTTGCAGTCATTGACTGTTAATTTTTAAAAGCCAAATTTGAAGGACCTTAAATAAAAATGTATGAAATATTTTATTTGAAAATTAATGTTATTAAGATTGCAACGTGGACTGAAAACATTAAATTATAGCCACAACAAGTATTTATTCCTTTTAACTGTCCGTATGAAGTGCAAACTTCATATATTCTAAATGCAGCTTATTAAACAGGAACAAATAATTTCCATCAGTGAAAAGCAAGTTATCTATGTTACAAAAGGCTCTTTAACTCTTTCCCATGCAAACCACCAAGTGTCCATTGCAGGAACATCCTCATTTCTGTGTGAGTTGGGCCTTGAATGCAAACAGACATAAGTATTTTTTTATGAGTGTCAGTGCTCAACCTGTAGCACAGGTCATTCTTAATCCTTTTGAGGGTTAAGAAGCCATGTGCTGTTTCTGGACCTTGTTGAGATGCCTTCAGAATTCGCTCTTACTCATACTGTGCTTACTAACTGCTGTGCTTACCCACAAGATTCAAAAGGACTTAGACACAGGAACATGCAGCAGTCTCAGCAATACATGTCATCTTTTGCCTTGTTTGGAGTTGCGAAAATGCATGTCACAAAAAAATGTGAGAGATGTAATCGCAATGTTTTGCAATGATTTCCTTACACTGAACTACAGTGCTGGTGAGGATATTCTCAATACACCATTCTATGCAATTCCTTATTAAGACATGTGAGGCTGAAGAGTCTTCTGATGGGCCAAGATGTAGCACTAGCTTCCACTTAATTCATGTGTTATGAATTAACATATTCTGATACAGATTGTTTAATGTGTAGTGTTTATGATAAAATCCATTCAGTTCAACAGTGGAAATGCAGTGGCGCCATTGTTGTGATGGCCATATCATAACACTTTGTACCTCTGGGGGACTTTGGGTTAAGGCTTACATTTGAATTGCCTTTGCCACCCATTTATGGTGGCTGGCGTTTCTCTTTATAGGTGTGATGTATTTGAGAGAAAAGAGAAGCAGGACATTCAAAATGGAACATGTGTTGGGTTTTTCAAGGGTGGAAGTTTGTAAACTTGCATAAAGATAAAATCTTTAAGACAGAATCTGTATTAGTAGCCAGACATGCTTGGCAAGCCTGGCACCTCCAAAGACTACTTAAATTATAATAAAAAAAACAGTTACTTCCAACAGGGCACAGGCAAGCACATTAGAGTTGCTACCCACAGCTGCCTTCACACCAAAGGAGTTTTTTCCCTCATAAAGCCTAATTATACTGTTGCTAAATATAGCCCCATATAGTCAGAAATCAGTTCAGCAGTCAATATGTGCACTGAAAATGACACCATGATGTGTTACTTTAGGCATAGAATGTTAGTTCATCAATTCACTTTGCACATCCTTAATATGCACAAAACAAAATCAGCCTGCAATGCTATGAAAACCTATCAACAGTTGTACTGTGAACCAAACTATTTTGGATTGTATGATTAAAATAGAGAATAGGAGAGTGAATTAGTAATAAATACTTTTTTGCCTCAGATTCTTCTAAAATCTAAAATCTTTCTGTCAATTAGACATTATTGAGAAATTTAGTAAAATAGTTGCTCCACCCATCATTCAGTGTACCTCTATACACAGAGTGGTAAGAATATGGTATATGATAATTAGAGCTGTTTTGTAGAAACTTTTTGGATTGCTTCCAAGAAAGCTTACAAGGGTAAGTCTAGTATTTTCAAAAATCACTTTAATTCACATTCAGAATCCTCACAAGTTCCCTGCAACTATGGCTGTGTCCAAAATTGTATACTTGCGTACTAGGTAGTGCACATATCAAGTACGGAAGTTGATGGTCACCTGATCACGTGCATCCTAAATTTGTCCTAAGTATGCGTCCAAGTAAATACACAAAAAATTCTTGCAAAGGTCAAACAAGATGTGACGTGTTAGTAGAGGGACGTCTCAAATTAAGGAATTTTAACAGCTCTGTGTACTTGCATACTAAATAATACATACTAGTTAGTGTACTTGGAAGTATGTACTAACAAATATGCAATTTGGGACCTATGTTTGGAGAGTTCATTTATTGAAAAATCCATTTGAATCATAAAAGTCTTTGATCTCAGGTTTTACATCATAAAAACATTATCAGGTTTTTTGTTAGCTTTTTTGTCCCTGGTATTTCTATCACTTTACAAGTCCTTGTACTCACTGCATCAACAAGCTGTCTGGGTAGAATGTATGTCAGTGTGAAGTGACAGGAAAGAAGTAACTGTGTAGAACTGAGTCGACTGCCAGTAGGTTTCATGGAAGCAATATTCATACATGGCAGATTTGTGCATCTAAGGCATCAGACTTATGTACAGTTATAGTAATTTAAGGATGTATTTCACTATATGATTGAAACATAAAATATATGAATTGTCTTAGCATGTATAAACAGACATGTGCATTCCAGTGCATAATTGTGAATTGCATCAATTGAAAATGGAATCCTGTTTCACAGATGATCTAAATACAGTTACTCCTTTATGTATGGCTAATCACTGACAGATGGAATTTAGCTTATTTTTGATGACGTCCAGCTTGTACTGTGACAGTTGATTCTTGTGAATTAGCTATTTAAATATTTGCTGGCTCGCATGATTGTACAGATTATGCAAATGTTTTCATTTAAAGCCTAAAGATTTTATATGCTCTATTGTTTCCATTCTATATTGCTTTTGAAAAAGGAAAGGTGTTTAAAGGAACATACTTTTTGTTAGTGCTTGCATAGAGTTAAAAACTTCCTGCAGTATTGTGATCAGCAACAAAATGAGCAACACAAACTATTTGAAACTCAGCTCAGATTAACATTAGTTTAGTATACATAGTACACCGTAACCACTTTGCTGCCCTTCAAAGTTTTAATACATTAATGCCTTACAAGAAATGACTAGCCAAGAAGAGCTGAATGGCCTGTTCTCATGGTCCTCTGTCCAACCAAATACTTTCCCTTGGGTTTTCATAGAGCCACACTTAGCTGCTTTTTAGTTGACCATGTATGCACGAAAATTCAGTGACTGTGCTAGAGAAGCTCATAGTCAGTCTGGTCACAGCCAATTTGTGTGTGTGTATGCATACTCATTATTCTGGGCCCTGTCCTGTCTGTAGCTTTCTGCCAGCACTCATTCTCAGGAACACAACAGTCTATTGGGTTCATCCTCATTGGTTGGCCTGTGGCCTTTCTCTATGATCATCAACTTTTTATGCTCATGCCTTTACACCATTCCTCATTGGATAACATATGACCTTTATGTGATGTCACAAACGGGGGGGCGTGGGGGGGCCCCCCCCCCCCCCCCCCCCCCAGAGTTACAGCTGGTCCCAGAAATAGCTGAATACAGCTATGGTGTTGGCATTGTGCAGATAATGCCCACGCCATAAAATGATCCAGTGATATCCTCCAAGGAGCAGTCAATTATCTGTACATTTATGCAGTGCTTCACGAGAGCAAGGCAAGAAAATGAACCAGGAATGACATGACAGCAGACTCTGGATGTTTTGAGCTCCACATCATTTACCATTAAGTGCTCTGGTCCACAACAAATCATAATTTTAAGATAGTAATTTGCATTTACAACAGTGACATTTTGAATGTTAAAGATCATGATCAACATGGATAGAACTAAAATCATTGTGATTGAACCAATCGAGCAGAACCAAATGACAGTTTTTCACAGCCATCCTGCCTGCTGAATATTCATGGAGAGTATGCGTTACTGGAGCCCGCTGGGTAGTGAGAGCAACTCTTTTAAGCCTGTACAGTAAGTAGTACAGAGTCTAACAAGTAAGAACGGATCTCTGCAAAGTCAGTGGAACATAAATCCAAGAAAGACTAATTTCCTTAAACACCTGATTCTGCCCAGGAAACATCAATTAAATGGCTCTGGCAGCCATGCAGTCCAGGAGGTACATATAGCTTGTTCACTGCTTGCCCGTTTACTCAAACCTAACCTGTTTTGGTACTAATAGATGTACTTGGGAAGAAAAGATTTCTTCATTGGTGGCAGGTCTGATTTTGATGAAGGTGCTGTATGCCCCATAGCTTGAAGCCTTTGCTAGCTTTATAATTATTATTTTTTAATTTGGCAGATGCTGTAAACCAGAGGGAATTATAAAGTTATAACAGGAACATGCAGCAAGAAGTGTTTATAACTGCCTTACAGCATCTCTTAAAACTGTAATTCTTCAGACATATTTGAAGCAGTATTCACATGCTATTGCCATAGGAGACATTCACTGTAACCAGCCTATTTTAGACTTAGACATCAAGATTAGGCTACTGAAATAACAGATAGCCTACATAACAGTAATGTGACAAAATAAACAAGTAAATAAATGCATTCAATGCATATATGCCATACCTAACACCAACAGAAGACCCTAAAATTGTTGAAAACACATTTTTGTGGTTTTGCTTAGTTAACATTATGTTTGTGTGATATCTGAGCTTTATTTTGCTAATGCTTTGTCCTTCTCATGAATCTTGCTGTGAACTGCACAGAATCAAAGTACTCACCAAACATTAATTGTTCATAATAGATAATTGTTGAGTTGAGACAGTTGATGCAGTGTTTTTGGCCATGACTCTGCAGCTTTAGTGTTGATTGGCTCAGAGGAATTTTATCACAGCAGTTAAATTCTGTTAGTAGGGTGAGTTGTGTTCAACAGATTGTGGAAAGTAAAGTAGTTTATTTAAATTCTCCATTCAAATGAAACTATTTTTTCCTAATTGTGAAATGAATTTTTGCAATCTAAATGACCATTGCTGTTGAACAGAAAATAACACATTAGTGATAAGCCATTATGCTAAAAAAACAGTAAGTTCCTTTTTCTGTTGGGTGCTAACTTTGAACACATAGGCGGTTCTTGTTTTTCCGTTCTTTATTGTGTCAAACCCACGCATTGCTCATATTTCTCAGAAACCGCCTAATAACAGGGGAATTGGCAAAGTGGCTATATGTAGGCTGGTGTTTACAGATTCTCTACCTCAACAACCAAAATTTGCCAGGATTTTAAAAAATTGTAAATTCCGTGTGGCAGTTAAAGCCTTACTAGCATAAGTTAATAGTACCATTGGTAAGCAAGATAAGTTTATTTAGTGTTTTTAGTGTTGATGAGAATGGCTGTGTCAGTAGTTCACACCAGTGTGCTTGCACTCCACCTAAGCTACCCCAATTAGAACATCCAACACTGCTGGAGCAGTAAAACATGCAAATATGAAGCTAGAGCTCAAAATGGAGGCCATCACACAGTCACAAAGAGAAGTTTGTGAGAATGAAGGGGGGGGGGGGGGCAGACTTCCGTGGTGAAGGAGGTTGTACTTACAGGAAGTGATTCTGAATCTGCTCCTATTTACTCAGTGGGCTCCTGCCAAGACCTTACAGCAGGGCTATTTAACTCTGAGCCTTCAGTGTCTGCTTGTGTTTTCTCCAGCCACATACACAACACGTCTTGATTTTACCAGTCCATTTACTGTCTTGATCTGGGATCTGAGTTCATTGTGAAATCAGATGGTGTAGAGTGCTTGTTTCTTTTGTCCATGAGAATGCAATGAATGAATGCACTGTTGCAATGGACTGCTGTAAGCTCAAGGTATTGAGTTGCCTAACAGAAAAGAGGAAGTAGCTCATGTTTTGTGTCTTCTGTATGCATGTGGGCTACGTTTTACCACTTTCATGTGCACAGTATGCAGGGATAGACAAAATATAGGCAATTCCAGATAATTTATTAATTTTCATGAAATTATAAAGAGTCCCTCTTACCTTCAGAACAGCTTCAGTCCTTCAGCAAGTTTTGAACTGTTTGTATTGGGATTTGACTGTTCTTAAAGAAGAAGAGCCTCCAGTTCTTTGTGAGGGGAGGTAGAAATCAACTCCATACTCTGCATTCCAGAACCTCCAACAAACCTTACTAGTGTGTAGGTGTGGTGATTGAGCCATGAAAAGTGTTGTTAAAGTAATTTAACAGTGTGTTTGTGCGGTTATTGTCTTGTAATTTGAGAACATCTTCATGATGCAATGTTTGCATCATAGTTGCACCTGATCGCTTAAAATAACTTGGCCCATTTTTTTCCCCTATACCTGGCGAGATATAGGAAAAAATAACTAAGAAGATATTACTTTCTCCCACTGCTCAGAGGTATAGTTGTTGTATTCGTTAGCCCAGATGAAGTGGTTAAAAGCACATTAGACTAGTTTCAGGCAGTTGCCAAATCGCAGACTTACCATACATATCAGCTTTGTGAAGCGCTGGTGTACAGTTTTTGCTGAGACTGGGTCCTGGAATTAAAGATTTAGTTCTGTGATCATTTTTTTTAAGCTGCTGTTTGGTGGTTTTGAACAACTGTCCTACTTGGTAAAAAGCTGGTTAAACAACCCATTACTGAGATGAGCTGGTAGTGTTTCTGTTTGTATTCCTCAGTCCTAGTTTATCCTTGGTGTGAACTGTCATGACCTTCAAAACTTCTTTAAATAACACATTTGATCATTTCTGTGACTTGCATCTGCTGTTTGGATACCACTTGGACACCAGTTTGAATTCTGTGAAATTATGCTAGATCTCTCATGTTGCTTTAGAAACCAACAATTAAAAATGCTAATTTAAAAAAAAAAAATCAAATAAAAAAGTGCTAATTTTAAAGTATCCTCTTCTGCAGAGACATCAGTAAGTGGTTTTGACATTAATGTTAAAATCAGTTGTTGTGCTGTAGGGAATCACAATTCATTCATATGATAAAATAGGTTTGAAAAAATCTGGCCTTGTTTTTTGTAATGTTAAATTTTATATTGTTTGTGTTGCATTTAGGAATGTCTGAGTACTCATGACAAAAACTATTTGATTGAATTCGCCTGAATTAGCCTACTCATGGCCCACTTATAGGCACAATAAGTAGGCCTATGCAGTATTGGTCCTGTAATGCATCTAGTCCTCACTTTTCCAAAAGACAGCCCCTGATGTGTTGTTATTAATTGGTTATCATGACTCTGTGTTCATTTCTATTGAAACTTTCAACATAAATGAGATCAAAAGAAATCTGTTTTGTCTTCAGATTCCACCATTTTTTACTCCACCCCTTTGTCTTTTGCCCTTTGCCTCGCAGGTGGTCCGACTTTGCCAGAATCCCAAGCTGGCGCTGAAGAACAGTCCACCCTACATCCTGGACCTACTCCCAGACACCTACCAACACTTGCGCACCATTTTGTCCCGCTATGAGGGCAAGATGGAGACGCTCGGCGAAAACGAGTACTTCCGCGTCTTCATGGAGAACCTGACCAAGAAGACAAAACAGACCATCAGCCTGTTCAAGGAGGGCAGGGAGCGCATGTATGAGGAGAACACCCAACCCAGGTAAAGGCCAGCAGGACAAGCCCACTCTCATAACCATGGATATAGCTTATTGGTCCACCCTGAGGGCTCTGGGTGCACTCACCTCATATTCATTTATTATGTCTTAATATGTTGTGCTGTAGATGATTTAAAGATATTTTGGAGTCTCTTCCAAAAGATCCTTAGTCATATTTTGGAAGAGTGAGAATTTTAATTTTCATGTAATTCATTGAGGCAGACTAGGTATAATAATCACATTTTTCTTTTTTTTTTTTTTTTTTTTTTTTTTTTTTTTACAAAAACAGTCAGTTGTTGGCTCAAAAGTGAACACATTAATACTGCAATATTTTTCACATGTTAGAATACTGGATGTGTGTTTATGTATAGTAGAAAAATAATTTTTCTCTTGTATACCTATGAACATTCTAACCACCTCCAGGAAAATTGAGAATATTTGCAATTTGGGTTGGGGGGGCGGGGTTTCAGCAAAGTAAACTTCTCTGTCATTTCACAGGGTAAGGACGTTTCCTGTGATCTGTTACATCCGTTATAGTCATACTGGACTGCTATGAATTGTCCTGTATGACCTTTTATTTGATATGTGTAAACTGTTTCAGATTTGATTTTGACTCTCTCAAAGTATAGAAGGGATCCTGAGTCCAGCTCTTGGGTTTTTAATAGAGGAGTGTGAATTACATTAACATGCTGTCAAAATGAGCAACAGGGGAACACTACTGGTGATCTAATACGTCGTTCTCTTTAAGCTATGTGCCCTTTTACTGCCATCATCTACGTGAAATTTAGTTTTACCACTTTACCACAACCAACTGCTGGTTTCTAAATCAGCAATTGCATGACTATTCATCACAAGGTGCAGAACACATTTGCAGTGTTGTGTGATCTTGGGCTTTGCATCATTATGAAACCTTATTTATCTATTTTTGTTTGAACTTTCTGCTTTTTTGGGCTAGGTGTCTGTCATAAAAGAGATTATTTCATTTGGGTTTACATTGAAAAGTACAGTGCACACTTGTTTAAACAGATGGGATTATGCAAAGAGGTTTGCATGAGTTGCACTGTAAAGGCCACGCTACCCCTTTATTCATATGGCTGTGATCTGAGGCAGTGGATTAGCCAAAGTGCCGTGCTTTGTACCGTGCCTGCCCTCGTCTGTGCCTGGGATTCGAACCAACAACCTCAGGGTAGGTG
The DNA here is from genome assembly GCA_019788955.1 of Albula glossodonta. Taxonomy (NCBI): domain Eukaryota; kingdom Metazoa; phylum Chordata; class Actinopteri; order Albuliformes; family Albulidae; genus Albula; species Albula glossodonta. The sequence goes on along the minus strand of JAFBMS010000006.1, from coordinate 7,601,295 downwards.
TATGGATCTCAGGCTGTTAGTAAAGGAAGTGCTCAGAGGTGATGACGAATGTAGAGTCTGCTCCAGCTGGGCCCTGGATACAGGCCTCCCATTGTCCGGCAGCTGGAGCTGGTCTTGGGTGTCGGCGCCCGCATTAACGATTAATGACCAAATGTTTAACTCCTCCCCCTCCCTCCCTGCTGCAAAACAGAGTTCAGTTATCACACACGGCCTGCTTTGCATTGCCTTCCTCTGCCCAGCATCAATGCAAATTGACCCCAGGCCCCAAGCCCCAACCACCCGCCACCCCCCCTGACAGTGATGCCTGTGCTTTGACAGGCTTGAATAAAGACAAAACCAGTAATGCGTCAGTACATATCAGCCTGTATCAGCTCTGTGCATACCGCATGCCCCCTTCACCCCCCTCCCTCTCTGACCAAGAACAGGAACACCTCTATCAAGACGATGCTGTTGCTATCTGTGGATGGATCTGCAAAGTGTCTGGGCCCGAGAGACGTGTCACTGGGTTCTTTTAGATAGAGTTTTTCACAGAATGAACATCGCACTTCCGTACCACTGTGCCAAGAGGGCAACAGGAGAACGCAGCCAAGTACAGTGTCTCTCAGTGCTCTTTTGTAGATGTAAGTTTTAATGTCCCATGGTAAAAACAAACAAAACAAACTGGAAGGGCTGGGTGTGAGTGTCTGAGCTGTGTGAATATTTTCTCATAGGCAAACAAATGACAGGTTTAAATAAAGTTCCAAATATAAGACTTTTTCATACACAAGATAATTTGGTGCATGTAGCGGATACTAATTATTTCATGTTTCTTGCAGTTACACAAGGATATGTAGTAAAACTACATATTTCCTATTATATATCATTAATTTAACTTGATTTGAATTATTTTTAATATTCTGTTATTCTATACTAGTAAATTGAAAATGTACATGAAGTGGTATTTTTAATGACATTTTGTGTTTTGCCTTGTATTTGCCTACATATACCCATTGGTTAGTAAGCCTTGACAGTCAGTCAAACACTCACCCTTTCTTTCATGCACAAAATGGCTGCTGGTCTGACTTGGCATCTCCTCTTAATATGACATAACTGTCATGGCCAGACTTGAGGATGTTTAGGTTAAGCCTTTGCTGCTCTACCTCGGTGTCTGTTTATTTGCGGTCAGAGAGGCGAACTGAAATAAAACTGTGGGAGGCGTAAAGATGAAGGGGGGGTTTGGTGTTGGTCGGCTGCGGGAGAGTGTGAGAGAGACCTAGCGTTAGTGGTGACACTTAACTTGTGCGTCACTGTTGGACCTCTTCCTGTTTCGCTCTCTCTCTCTGTTTGTCCTGCTGAGGCCTTTTGCAGCATGCTGCTCTCCTTTTGCGCCTTTCACCCCGTGTGTTGGCTAAACAGCATGCTCCCACAGACATCACACTTCTGTTTGTATGCTTTGCTCATGTCTATGTAATATAATGTGATGTTACATTATATCACATACCTCATATGACATTATTTATGAAAACAGGTGAAAATTATGAAAGGCTCTCAGGTTGATGAAGCAGGCAAGCTAAGATCTAAACCTGCAGCCTTTTGAATGTGACTCAAGTTCACTAACTGCTAGCCACTGGCTGCTGGATGATTGCCATAGACTCTTGGCATAGACGCTTGGCACGGTTTATTTGCTTGCATACTGCGCGCAAGCTAAACCCTTCAGTTCTAGTCTCATAGTCCCACTGCAGGGATAAGTCACGGATATACATCTGTCACCGTGCTTTTTTTGTTAGTGTTTGTTAAATAAAGAATAGGGCATGGATATTATTAGTTTTTGGCTGAATTTGTCCTGAGTTCTCCCATATCGGGAATCTGGAGCAGGTGCTCCTCACAGTAATGCAGAATCAGTGCAGTGCCCTACGATTACTTTGAAATATGTCTGTGTCTTTGGAAATACTTGGAATACAAGAGCCATGGAAGAGGGTGGGTTTACATAGGCTAAACAATAAATAAAAATAAAATGGCAAAACTGAACCTTAGAGGAAGTCCTCAGATAGGTGTACTGAGCGCACACCAAATCACATGGATGCGTTAACACCTGTCACGGCACCATTTTCCGATGGTACCCTAAGGTATGTAAGTGCATAATGCAGTGTATGCTAATAAGTGCAAAATGCACTGCTGTAACAGAGGAAAGGAGCTAAAAAAGGCACTAAATTTATGTGTTCATTTTACCACCCTCACTACGGTTGAGTAGCTGTGTACAGTAGGTATATTCCAGTATGAAAGCTGATAAAACTGATCTTAGATCTGCCATCTAGGCAGCGTGATGTTTTTTTTTTATTTGCCATGAATAGAAACATCTGGTAACACATTTGATTGTTTTATTTGAGAAAATGATAGGTTGGTTTGACTATCTTTTCATCTTCTCTCTTACATGAAAGGTTCCCGTTCACAGTGCCAGTTACATTGGTAAGGAAGTCCATTTTAAGATTGTCAGCACAACATTTTTGGAGATTTGTATCATCTTTTTAAGATGAATGGGTTTTCACAGGCATGCAGCACATCTATACACTCCCCAGTGAATTTCTAAGTGCCTGACTGTTTCATATGCTACTTTTTTTCTTGGAACATTTGAAAGAATTTGTTTTGGAGAAACCAGGTCAACATTTTGTTTCAGCTGTAAAAGCAGTAAAGTTCTTTGAAAAGCACTCACAAATGCTTGTTTTCAACAGAGAGCTTGTGGTTGCCTGTAGATGTAACGTCCTCGGCATTCAGGTTTTCATGCTTCCTGTCACCTGTCCTGAATCCTGTTCCCATGTGAGCCATCATCAACAAAGTAGTGATGACTATATCTCTCTGTCCTTTTCTCCATTCTTCATCGATTATGCTGACCGTACATTCCAGTCTATGACATATCAGAAAGCCAGTTTCTGTTCCAAGCGCCTCTCTCCGTCTCCCTCATCTCTCTTCCCTCTCCTCCCTTCTCTCTGTCTCTTGCTCTCACCCCACTGTCCTTACAGCTGGATTCATGTGCAAATAATCTGTCTAACTTTTACACAGGAAACCAAATGAATTTGTTTTCAGGGAGCAAACTTTGTTATTCAAAAAGACACCTTTGTTGAATTAGTTTCTGTCATTCTGTCACATGAGCATGTGTATGTATGAAGGTGTCATTTTTCCAGAGAATTTGGGCTTCTCTTCCTATTCTTTTGTCTTCTGTAGTGGGGAGGTGTAGTGTGCCATTGATGCATCTAAATAGGTATGAGTATCATTATTTGCTTCCTGCAATCTGGGGTTTTTTTCCCCACTCAGACTGGCACAAATTCATAACTGTAGTTATCCCAGTCCATAAGCCAAATAGGATGTTGAATTATAACTTGGTGGGTGCACTTTAGGGCATGTCTTGGTTCCTCATTAGTTATGGTCTTTGGTTTGTCATGCATTCTTCATTGTTCTGTGTTAAGTTTTCAAAGTAGTCTGTCCCAAAGTGAAGCAGACAGAAAAGTGGGACTCTCATTGTGATGTAGTTCCACATCCTGGAGGCCTGTGTGTGTAGGGTTTTGGGTGAGTTTGCTGCTGCAAGCTCGTTGCCCTCACGCCCCCCTGCCCCCCTGCCCCCCCTCCTCCAGAGATGCACCGATAACACCCCGTACACTCTGCCCATCTCGCTTTAGAGATAAGAAACCCCACCAGGATGTGGCAGGTACATGCGTACTCACATGAGTGTACTGTCTCATATGTACGTGTGTGCTCATACACACACCTGCTTCCTGTGAGCTCTGGGAGGCCTCAGAACAGTGGAAGTTTGTGAAGTGGAGCAGACAGTGGGAGGGGGACTCTGGGATGATGTTTTGGCTTGACATACAGTTTTATATGACCAGAATGCAAAATAAGGTGACAAGCTGAGTCTTTACAGAGGAAACACAGAGCCAGACAATTTAAATGCCCCAACGGTGTGTCTCACTGCTCTGCAGAAAGAAGGCCCGGTGTTAAGCTGAGCCTCAGGCTGCAAGCAGCAGTGCTTCACCGCACTGGCGAGAGACGCAGGAGTCACAGTGGAGAGGGGGCATTTTTTTGGCTGGCGAGAGGAATTGTTCAGGAAGGCTCTGGGGAAGCCGAGGAACGAAAGGTGGAGGGGTGGCTGGGGTTGGGGGGGCAGTGTAAAAGCATTTGCTCCCAGGTCAGACACGGTCCTGGCTGATGTGGGAAAGCAGGGATCCTGGAGCCCCCCGGGAACAGCTGCAAGGGCTTGTGTGCGGAATGGAGTGCTCAGGGCATCGTAGAGTCAAGACCATTTCCCCACAAAAAAACATGTTAAGAACAGAAACACTACAAAATTTTACATCCCAGACTGATTGACAACATCAAGAATGTAACATGTGAGTTAAAACTGTCACAACTGAGCCCCAACATCAAAATATAAAGCTGTAACCATGTTGTCACTCTTTAGTGGCAAACTGAGGAATAAATACAAGTCCATGCCAAATGTATCAAGACATACGAAGTGTCAAAGGAGTAGCAGCAGTAGTAAAGTGGCTTCTGAAGATCAGAGAGAACTTCTGTAAGATGCAATCAAAAAAGAAAATAATTGAGAAATTTTTAAATAAAATGAAAATGAGAATATAAGGAGGAAGTTGAAATGGAAGTAGTTTGGGTAAATTGTAAATAGTGACTGAGTTCTGAAACGTTTTGCCATTACTCTTTTATTTAGAGAGGTACGAGCTAAAGTGCTATTTGACGGTTTATACGGTTACAAACAGGAGTTGCAGGTTCATGGCCCTTGTGTTGCTTGCCTTTGTTGTGGCCATGGCAAACCCGCCTCCTTCAGGGTGCAGTAGTCATGAGTGCATAGAGAGCCAGTTTATCAGTCTTTTACAACAGGTGTTTCTCTCTGAACTCTGCCCCTAAATTATGGGGTTTAACCATTAATCACACATCTCCTGCCAGTCTACATATATAAGGAAATAGATTAAAGCACAACCTCAGAGATAACAACATATATATATATATATAGCATTTTAATTATGACCTATCACTTTCAAATTCAGTTAAAGTTAAAGATTTTAACAAGTAGCTTTACAAATCATTTAATGAGGCAAATGACTGGCTACCAAGATACATGGCTTAATGGCTGAACACAACAGATTCCTCAGTGTGGATGATTGGTAGAAGACACTGCAAGTTGAGGCGAACTGTTACATAATTGAGAGTATGTGCAGCTACTTTACTGCAGTTTCACTGAAGTTGTCCCTATTTTAATCTTTTTTTTTAAACCTCAGTTTCTCTCCCCATGTAGAATGTCCATCTGCATTTGTAGGCCATTGCTGTATCTGTCCAGAAAGACATATTCTCATCCAAAGCAGATACCGCTTGCTGTTGCTTATTTTCACTTAGCTGCTTTTTTCACATTTCACAAGCTGAGATTTGAAGATACTCTGTCAGAGGGGTACACTGCAAGTGCCTGATTGACCTCAAGGAAGCAACAGAAATCCCCTCTTCCTCGGTGTCACTGCAGCCAGTTGTGTGCCGCTCTGTATGTCTGATTGCCACAGTTGGCACACCAATAAAAAACCTATTTACTAAGTAAATTGCAAAATACATAAATGTACAAGCATCTTCCTAATCAAATACAGTTTACAAACTGTAACCAATGACACCAATAGGAAAGAATTGATGGGCTGGATTTATTTGCCTGTCAAAAACAATTTGTACACTGAGAACAATTGCTGCTAAGTCAAAATACCCTTAATGTAGCTTCAGCCATTACACTTTAAATTAAAGGGTTTTTTTACGTGGTTAACAAGCAGAAGGAGTGGTTCGGTTTCCAGAAACTGCTCCATCAACAAGCTCCTTGCTTCATGTGAAAAACAAGCTCAGTAAAATATTGAGCAAGAATAATATTAATCATATTTTGTAAAAAAAAAAAAAAAAAACTTAAATATTCCCAGTCACTGTAAAAGCATTGCTTACGTATTTAAGGTGTAGTAGATTCAGGGTTTTTGGTTCTCCCCGAATATCCACACTTTGGCTTTCTTCCAACACGATGCTATTTATGCATGTATGAGTACTTATTTGTGAAGGTAAAGGCTAGTTGGAAACTTACTTCATGGGTGACTGCCTGCCTTCTCTGTAGGGGAGGAAACCACACTATATTTATAAATAAGATTTTGTTTACAGCTTTTTCTGGTGACAGAAAAAACCCATTTGTGGTTCATAGAAAGTTTCTTTTTCCGGATCAAACTTTTTCTGTCTATTTTGGTGGTGATATCTATGAAAAGGGCTGTTTGACAGGGAAGGCCACCCTTGAAGAGGGACCCTGCATGCATGTGGGTGTGAAGTGGAATTAAGCACTTTATGAAAAATAACACTGGGCTATTATAAGACACAGAAGTGCCGAAGGACTGTTGTTGAATCAGGCATACTGTTGTACAGATGATGAGTGCATGTTTGTTTATGCATGTCTTGTCTGTGTGTGTGCCTGCGAGCATCTGGATGTTTGCGTGCATCTCGGGTGCATGGGTGTGAGTGTGTGTGTTTATCAGGATGCATTTTACCGTGTTTGTATCAGTGGCCACACAAATGTTTCTGTGTGTAAACTTATGCCTGTGTTTGAGCATTTGGATGTATATATGTGCATGTGTGCATGCAGGCTCTGTGTGTATTCTATAACTGGCTTTTTCCTGACAGGTCCTGCGTGACAGCTGTTCTAGAGCATACACATCTAGAATGATGAGTGTGATTAAAAAGGGGAAGGCAGTTCTTGACTTGGGTGCTGCTGCGTAGTTGTTGAATATTGCAAAAGTATTTCTCTTTGCATATATTAAGAGGTGTTACTTGTTGCACAGTGTGCTTTTTCGTTTTCAGCCGAAGCCCCCTTATGGAAGGCTCTCAACAGGGAGGATGTGCAACCTTTTTTTAAAAAAATAGCTTGATGCTGCAGAAACCTGGGGTTATGAAATGACACAAACAGTTATTCCTCATATGTAACAGTGACCTGATATGCCAGTACATTTATGATCCATCAAAAAGCCAGGAGTGTTTATAACCTTGCGCTCTCCTTCCCCTCCTTTCGGGAAGTATTATAAAAAGTAGATGAGTACAATGGTTTGTCACCTAAGCACACCAAGTGCAGTAAGTGTGGGCGTATGGCTGTATGAATCGTATCCAGTGCCGCCAGGTATGAATTGGATGTTAATGTGTAAATGTCCTTAAAATAATTTGTGAACCTCCACTTAAGGATTACTCACATTGCCACAAACGGAGGGCTGAGGGCTGCTTCTGCTATGTCCTGCTCCTCTACCAGAGGGAGGGATGTCCATACATTTGCAGTGCAGATATCAAACCCCCTTTTACTGATGCAAGAGGTGTGTGGGAGGATTGTTTAAACTTTGGTATTTGATTTTACTTTTAGTATCAGTCTATATACTCATATTTTTTCTGTGTTTAAAAGAAAAGTGATTAATGTTGGTCAGTGCCATAGGCCCTGCAGAATTGTATTTTAAAACTAGATCACCTGAATAAAACTATTGGGAAGTCTCTCTCCAGTTCTTTCTGTAGCAAGCACATGCACACTCTCTCCTCACTCCTGTTCACTCTCTCTCTCTTGCTCTCTGCCCCTCTATCTCTCTCTCTCTTTCTGTCTGTCTCTGTCTTTCTGTTCCTGCCTGCATGGTGCTTTTATCAGCAAAAATAGGAAATGAGAGGGGAACAGCCAGCTGCAGGTCAAAGTTCAGAGCCAGAGAGAGGAAGAGGAGCTGACAAAAGCACCATATCCAAACCTTGTAACCATAGTAACTGTGGGGCGAAGTCGAGGGGTATGGGGATTTGATTGAGGGGGTGGATGGATAACCATCATTTTCGTGTCCAAGCTGAACACCACAAAACGGTAGCAATGCTGTAACTCAAACACGTGCATAATTGCACTCACAGAGAAATACAATCGAACATTGTTCCTATTTTTATACCCTTTTGTTGTTAAGTGTTGAACATGGTTGATGCTGAATTGGATCCTGTTTTAAGTGGTGTGGTTTAGTATGGCCATTGTTTCATAGGTAGGAGTGTGAACAATAGATATGAGCAGCACAGTGACTCATCTGGGGACCAGGGGAGATGGGGGGTGGGTGTGATCTGGAGCTGAGGCCTTCAAACCTAGCCCCTAAGTGAGAGCACTTCTTCGCTGAATTGGTGTTCTTGAGTTCCCAAGTCCCTAATGTCAGCCAGTATGTTAGTGTATGTTTCAGTTCGTTTGGCACAAGTGCTGCTAACCATGACATATCACTGCTGTGGATCTTTAAGGATAGTTCCTGTCCCCATCTGTGCATGTGCTTTTGTGAACAGCACGAGATGACCAAATGGTATTGGCTGCCTCTTCCGCAGCGTATGGTCTTGCTGCTTTCCAGTGCTTCCACCAACCCCTCCACACGCTGTTTTCTGACCTGACACTGAAGGTAGTACCCGTGTGCCCAGGACTCTCCCACAATCAGAGCAGTGTGTTGGGGCCACGGCTGTCTGCTCTCCCACCCCCGCACCAGATGCAGGAACATTGCGGCGTTCTTTCTCACGCCCATCTTCTGTCCTGCCGTTATATCTTTTCCTTGCCTGCTGAATCTGACACCACCAATCTCAGAGAAACCTCAGACAGCCATAATGTGTGGATGCCCTACACTCTCATTCTCTCTCACACACACACACACACACACACACACACTGAGAAAGACTGCATGCCCTGCAGGTCTATGTGGAAATATGCTACAAGTCACAAAAATGCAATAAGTGGAAGTGGTCATTTCTCAGCTGCACTGGGTGTAATGGCATGTGTGTTTCCAAGAAGCTGATCTTGCTTTTCAAAATATTTCTGTAAAATGCATGTGACTGTCCTGATACGTCTCCAGAGTCATGAAATATGAATGCAGCTACAAGTTAATTTGTATCACTTAAAATAATATTTTATACTGAAAGCTGTCTGCATCCTGCCTCTCAGATATTAAGTTGCAGTTATTGAGGAACAAGTGGAGACGGTGAACCCAGGCTGATGTGTACACAGCCACAGTGAGAGATTGACTTGGTCTGAGACCAGGCACTGGTGTTGGCTGGTATTATGTGGTAGAATTCCATGTGAAAAATGAACTGACCTTTGCAGACCCTGCTCACTGCAGCATCCTAGTATAAAGTCTCTGGATAATTGCATGTGAAGCAAAGCAATTTAGACAAAAGCTTTTTCTAGATTATGACAGCGAATTGTGGCACCTTTTTCAGTAAGTGCTACAATGCTTGGGAGCTGTATCATTCTAGGCTAATTAATTAAAAATGGTTTTGCATATGGCATGTATCTTGTACAGCTAGGAATCAAAGCTTGCTTGGGAGCTTTTATATCAGACTGTATATCACCACAAGCCTGGTATGTCATGACTGTAATGGAAAGTGCAAGTGCTTGTGTGGCAGTGTATTGGAACAGGAAGGTTGTGACATCGATTCTTGAACATGAATCCAGTTTTCTTCAGCAAAAATGTTGCTATGGATTGGTGCAATGCACTTAATTTAGTGTACTGTTATCTGTCACGACAAATAAATATTTACTTTAATGTAGCAGCTCTCTCTCTCTTTTGTCCTCGCAGACGTAACCTGACCAAGCTGTCGCTGATATTCAGTCACATGCTGGCCGAGCTCAAGGCCATCTTCCCAAACGGCCTGTTTCAGGGTGACAACTTCAGAATCACCAAGGCGGACGCTGCCGAGTTCTGGAGGAAGTCTTTCACAGACAAGTGAGCAGCCCAGCCTTTCCCAACTAATCCTGGAATCTAGCCATTGCCAGCACTGTTGTACACCAAGTGCCTGGGTCACTAGCAGTACTTCTGCTGGGAATACACCTATAGAGTTCTTTCCGGTTACTTGAGAAAAGAAAATGATCCAATTTCCACTTTGCTCCACAGGACCATCGTACCATGGAAAATTTTTCGACAGGCTCTGCATGATTTTCACCCAATCAGTTCTGGCCTGGAGGCCATGGCTCTGAAGTCCACGATCGACCTCACCTGCAATGACTACATCTCTGTGTTTGAATTTGACATCTTCACCCGGCTCTTCCAGGTAAAGTTGAGCACTCCCACCACCCCCTGGGTCCCTGGCCTGCTGAACTTTTAATCCTGACCTTTTGACCCCAGCCCATTGCTCTGCCCTTCCATCAGTTATGGATTCAAAATCTGAAGACATTAATGTAGGTCCATAAAGGAAGCCATGGTAATAATGATACACCTTCATTTTCATAAGCAAAGTTACTGTTACTCATAACTTTGGCTACACATATTAAAAAGGTACATTCATAATTTAGTTCATTCATTTGCATTATGTAAAACCTTACTAGCCATTATTCCTTTGTGCAAAATTTCATTACATTATGTCCATCAGTGTTGAAGAGATCAGGGTTCAAATGTGTCTATGAACTAAAAAAAATAGGTAAAATTGAAAGTAAGCGCCATAGGTTCAAAGGGACATAACACAAATGACTAACTCTTCAACCTTAATAATTTGCTTTGTTTTGCCATAAAATCTAAGAGGTTCAGGTGGACCACTGGTTTATTTCTGACTAAATGACCCAAATGGGATTAAAGTCTGATGATGTACTTATGTCTCAATAAAATTTAAAAATAATTTAAATTTTAACTTGGAATAAATCAAAATTTAACTCCTTCAATATATATATATATATGTGTGTGTGTGTGTGTGTGTGTGTGTGTGTGTGTGTGTGTGTGTGTGTGTGTGTGTGTGCGTGTGTGCGTGTGTGTGTGACCTGAGACCACTAGTGGAAGTGGTTCAAATTTCCATTTTTTAATAATTGTGTATATGTGTTTTCATAATCATAATTTATATATTTTTTGATGTATGCTGTTTCATTTGCTGTATAAATTTGAACATTTTGACATGTTACTTTTCTCATTTCTGTCAGTTCTGTTGTCAGCATGCCAAAAGTTGGACTGTAGGTTTCTTCTTCTTTTCGTGGAGGAGGAGGAAGTTGGGTTTTTCCTATTTTGCTCGCTGACATGGTTTTTGTTCTCTTTTTTTATACACCGTCAGCCCAGGAAGAGAGGATGTTGTTTAGTGGAGTGACTGTCTCATTCTTGGTTGAGGGCTTTTTGGTTTCCCTGGAGTTGATGCAGTCTGTGCAGTGTGTTCCTCTTTGTAGAGCATGTGCCCTGTTCCCCAGTGAGCACAATGCTTAATGCTGTCCAACAGAAGCACTAACTGGCGCCTGTGGGCCCACAAAATGTCAACACCTGCACATCTTCTCCTTATTTTTGTTTTAATTTAGTTCATTGTGGTCCTCCCTGTGTTGACTGATATCAAAACTCAATAACCTCTGTCTGAAACTCACATTGAGCTGTTTTATTACGAATGGTGCGCTGGTGTGGTCATGTAATTGTTCCTTGCCCTTGAGATCTGTCTTATTTCTTGTGGATTTTGATTTCATGTCCAGGAAGCTGTAAAAATGAATGTGAAAATAAAAGGGGAGATACAAGGATGATAAAATGTGAAAGCTGAATCTGCAGGGGTTTAAGAGATGGCAGATGCGAGAAAGACTGCATCTGATGTTCTCAAAAACATTGAAGGTCTATTAATTCCAAGAAAAAAAAAATGCAATGCTTGGACAACTCGTTTACACATCAAACATAGTTCAGCCTTCCTTACAAAGATGGGTTTCTCAGGGGCACAGATTGTTGTGAAGTGCAGTGGGTACAGTGAAGCCAAACCCATCCTTTAACATTTTGGGCAGCATGTACACCACAGAAAGTTTCACTTAATAGAATGTAAAATTACAGCATGAAATTAATTTTATGGGTTTTAAAAACTTTTACTGGTACTTTACAATTTATCCCAGGGAAAGGTCTTAGTTGGACAGAAATACACAGCTATCCTGAGTCCAATGCCTAGTACACACACACACACTCATCCATGTCTCCACTGGCATTTCATGATGATGAAGATGATGATTTATGTGATAATCAAAATACTTATAATCCTGCACTAGAGCAACCATTTAAAATTGTCAAGGATTTTAACACTATAAAGCTTATAAGGCTTATTTCCATTCCATTCATCCTATTACCTATGTGGCTCAGGATGTGATGTCGGGTCTGTGTGTGTCTCTGCAGCCATGGTCATCTCTGCTTCGGAACTGGAACAGCCTGGCAGTCACACATCCTGGGTACATGGCCTTTCTTACCTATGACGAAGTGAAGGCCCGTCTGCACAAATTCATCCACAAACCTGGCAGGTGGGTAACAGAATGGTCCTAACTCGTAAGCCAATATGCACATGAGCATACACAAACATAATCTCAGTTTGTCATGCACACACACATGTCTTTTTTATGTCAAAAGCAAACTCCCCAGCTCACCAGCTAATGTGTGGCCTCAACCAGTGAAGTCACTGTACGTTATCCTTCCAAAGTAATCTGTCTTTTTTTTTGTGAATAGCCAAGGGAGTGGTTTTCTTGACTGCTAGTCATGTGCAGTCTGACCATGTTTCCTCCTGCAGCTACATCTTCAGGCTGAGCTGCACACGGTTGGGCCAGTGGGCCATTGGCTATGTGACTGCAGACGGAAACATTCTACAGACCATCCCCCACAACAAGCCGCTGTTCCAGGCACTCATTGACGGCTTCAGGGAGGGATTGTGAGTCTCATTTTTACCCCTTCTCTGTACCTCACCTAACACGTGCTCCACCTCTATACCTTTCCAAAGACTACCCTACCCCTGTACCTCTCCAAGCACTCTTACCCTCCCCAACTCCCTGTGCTTCATACACATTCCATTTTGGTTTGAGTATTGATGTCTTTTATTAAACAGACTCCAGAGTAGTATCTGTATATTTGTTTGACAAAGTAGTCATTAGCCCTGCTTCTTGCTGCAGTTACCTGTTCCCAGATGGTCGCACCCAGAACCCAGACCTGACTGGCCTGTGTGAGCCCTCCCCTCAGGATCACATCAAAGTCACACAGGTGAGCCTTTATTTTAGGTCAAGAAATATCCTTCTTGCATATATAAGATCTACATATCACAAGGATTCACTGCATATCACAGGTTCATTGTAGTTTAGTTTGCATTATGACATTCAAATGATAGAAGATTACTGCAGAGCCTGTGGGATTATTATGAATGGTATAAGGTCAATACAGATCATATGGGGATCAGTAAAGATTGTCTAACATCATTGTTGATAGATTGTATGGGGTAACACTATATCAGACCCAATGTGATGAGTACAGATGATAGAAGATAACTGCTACTCAGGTCCAGCTGTCCCCATGCCTCATCAGCCATGTGTTGTTCTTTTTGTCCCTCAGGAGCAGTATGAGCTGTACTGTGAGATGGGCTCCACTTTTCAGCTGTGTAAAATCTGTGCTGAAAATGACAAGGATGTGAAGATAGAGCCATGCGGTCACCTTATGTGCACGTCCTGTCTCACTGCCTGGCAGGTCAGAGACCAGTCCTGCCTCCTCCCTCTAGTGTTGTGTTGTGTGTCTGTCTGTGCATGTGTCTGTATGTGTTTGCATGCACCCACACATCTGTAAAGCACTCTCTTTCTCTCTCTCTCTCTCTCTCTCTCTCTCTCCCTCTCTATCTATCTCTCACTCTCTCCCTCTCCTTGTTTCTCTTTTAGGAGTCCGAGGGTCAAGGCTGTCCATTCTGTCGCTGTGAGATTAAGGGCACAGAGCCCATTGTGGTGGACCCCTTCAACCCCAAGGACACCAATGGGGGCCTGTGTGGGAGCAGTCTGGGCTTGTATGGATCCGAGAACACCCTGTCACCTGGCTACGATGACGACGATGATGACCGTCTGGAAGACCCCCTCCTGATGATGAGCAAACTAGCCTGTGCCAAAGTGAGAATCAACTAGAATAGTACAAATACACCCCCACCCTACCATCCCACTTGCTTTCATAGAGTGTCCTGTAGGGACAAGAAGAATAAATCCATCTTTCATCTCCTGGCTTTCAGGGCCCAGCTCTACTTCAGGTGCAGGTATTTTGATACCAGGACCAGCTCTGAGCTCCAGCTGTAATGCCTATCTTTTATCTGCCCGTGATATTTCTTTACTCACCATCCTGCCCACAGGGACAGGGCTGTAAGTAAAGCAAACCAAAGAACTGACTTCATTGATAAATAATGGTATGCATGGCTTTGATGCTGTTGCCAGTCAGAGGCATTGCTCCCCCTTCCTCAGCGTTTCACATCAATGTAATGAAACAGAGCTTTCACACTTCCATGCAGAGTGAAGTATGATATTTTCTCATTTCCTTGAAATATGAAAATGAAAAGTCCTGGACTTTGTTGAGTGGCTGCTGTATTGATCTGACTGTGAGATTTCTGTGGTGCACTGCAGGTGGAACGTCCTCCCTCGCCTGTGTCCATCACGCCTCAGGCTTCCCTCCCCCCTGTGCCCCCCCGCCTGGACCTGCTGCAGCAGAGGCCCCCCAACCCACCAGGGGCCTCCAGCCCAGGGGCCACATCCAAGGCATGTACCCCACCAGAGATGCATGCTGAAGGGCAAGCTCAGTACAGACAGACTTTAGTAGCATGCCACTGGTTGTGCACACATACACTGTTTAACAATAGATACATGTATGAATATGCTGACTGTAATCTATCCTCCAAGTGTTTGTTGCACTTCTGTACTCATTTTTAACTTTTTTACTTTTTTCTCCTTAATAGATTATTATATTGGGGGGTCCTTTATCTTTGCTGTAGCTTTTGGCACTTGGGACTTTACCTTTCTCAAGAGCTAACTTAGCACTTTTTGTACCTTTCATTTGCACCTTGCCTTGGAAGTCGCTCTGGACGAGAGTGTCTGACAAATGCCTTTAATGTAATGTAATGGGTATGCTGACTGTGGCTGGGAGTCCATTAGGGCAAATGTCATTGTGCTTTCTGAAATGGGGAGAAAATAAAACTGAATAAAAAGTTAATGTGTGTAGTGCTGTGTGTTTGTGTCCTTGAACTAATGTCTTCTTGCCTTTGCCACAGGCTCCCACACACCACAAAGACAAGCCACTTCCTCTCCTTCCAGGCTTGCGGGATCTGCCGCCCCCTCCCCCTCCAGACAGGCCCCCCCAGCCAGGCTCAGACGGCCGGGTCCAGAGGCGACCTCTCCCCAACACCCCAGGCGACCCACCCCGCGACAAACTGCCTCCAGTACCCCCTAACCGTGGCATGGCCGACTGGAACTCCCGGCCCATACCCAAGGCCCCCACTGACCTGCGTGGCACCCGAGAGCTGTCCAACCGCCACTCCCTCCCCCTGGCCCTCCCTTCCTCCATGGATGGACGGATGGAGGCCCTGAGGCCCAGCAACTCCCTTGGCCTGGAGCACCAGCTGGTGAGACAGGACTCCACCCCACTTCCCTGGCTCAGGTCACACCAAAGAGTCATCAGATGAAATGTTTTTGTACATCTGCTGACAGCAGCTGTAGTATTCAACAATGTCTAGTCTTGAGCCCAGAGTGTAAATATGAGGCGGATTTACTCAAATAACTCATAACTTGTTATGGAAATTTAATGCGCTAATGATGGTATTGATGTGGACTGTGCAGTCTTATCTCAGAGATCATGATCGCAATGTCATTTTTCTATTGTTTTATCATGAGTTAATGCAGGATTAAAGGATTACTAGAGCTGTAAAATTATAACACTCTGTAACTCATTTGCACTGTTATTTAAGGATTTGTATTTTGCTCTTTGTTGTGATGTCATTCAGGAGTGGTTCAGCTCTGGCTTGATAGACTTTGAACCTGTGACCCTCTGTTTAGCTTGATTGAGCTGAAATGACTGATTATGGTGTGTTTTGTGCTTCCCAGAGCTTTGCAGGCAGTGGGTCAGGGAACCAGGATTACGACTGCCCTAAAGTGAAGGCCTCCACCTCAGCCAATGCCATCTATAGCATGGCAACCAGGTACCCACCTGAGAGTCTGTGAGGAGCTGTTAAACTGCTTGTTTGTTGTATGTGTGTGTGGACTTAAATTTGTGATTCTGTGGCTCTGTGTGTTTGTGTGTGCTGTATTTGTGTGTGTTTGCCCTTTTTTGTTTTTCCTAATTTTAATGTATGGCTGTGACTGTGTATGACTCTGCTATCTAATGTCAGCAGAGCTCTCCCGGCCCTGACACCACTGACTGGAGAGGAGGCGGAGAGTGATGAGGAGGCAGAGTACATGAGCCCGTCCTCCCGCCCTTTCCAGCTCCCACAGGGAGTCAGTGCTAGCACCGTCCCCTTCAGCACTGTCAGCTCGAGGTGAGCTCTGCCTTCTGCAGTAGGCTGCATGACACATGCCAATGATCAAAATTCAGTCCATCCCAGCTCTTCTTCTTGCTGTGAGCAGGGAGGGTGAAGCTGCTTATATAATGTCTATATGGAGTTGAAATGCTGGGACTCTGTTTGCACTCTCAGGTCCTATTGGCTTTTTCTGACCACTATTTTTGTCTCCCTCCCGCTGTCCACCCCTCTCTTACCACCACTCCCTTTTTCTCTCTCAGGGTCTTGAATGATTTGGAGCCTGAAGTACCCCAAATGTATGAGGCCATGTATAATGTCCAGTCACAGGCCCTGTCAGCAACGCTGTCTTCTCAGGCACGAGATTCAGGTCTGACAAACTCCTTACCACAATAAGCCAGTGCATATGGAATTACCTGTAAATGAGCACAGTGCTGCTTAAGGCTGTGCCTGTTTGTGTGTGCGTTGTAAGTGCAGTGCTTGAGAGAATACTTATGTCTGCATTTCTGCATGTATTATAGAAGCCCCCCATCTCGTTTCTTTCCCTCAGGTTACTCTGATCTCCCACCTATGGCCAGCACCAATGGCCCCCAGCAGCCCACCAGCGAGGAGGAAGAAGAAGACAACGGCTATGACTTCCCCAAACCACCTGTGCCCATAACTCCAGCCCGCCGCACCTTGTCTGACATCACCTCAGCCTCCTCCTCCTTCAGCCGCTTCTCCCTGGACAGTGATGCCTCAGGAGCCTGTATGTATCCCCTCCATTCCCCTTGTCTGTGTTTCTCTGTCTTGTTCCATAAATACTCAATTACTCACAATCTACTGCAATGTCATTTTTCTGTTGTTCCATCTATTTTATAATTATGTGTAGAGGTTTCCCAGAGATTCTGTTGTGGCATCAAGAAGTATAGAACATCAAAGCATGAAAATGTTTTTAAACTATCTGAAGAACAATTACTTTCTTTAAAAAAAAATAAAATAAATTACATAAAAAAGTGAAGAAATTGATTAGAATTATCCAATTGAATATAACCCTTCAGGGCGAATAAATAAAAAAAAAATCAATTTTACTTGATACCGTTTAATTTGAGAAAATTCTATTCAGTACCATTTTTATCAGCTCTGTGCACATCACGATGTGTCAGTCAAAAGCCATGCCCACTGACTAATGTTTGCTGCACTCAACTTTACTTTCCTGGAATGACCCAGCGAATCAGAATTTCAGTGTGTCAATTCCCTGTGCGACATCCTGTATAGCCCTGACCAGGACAAGTGAAAGTTCCTAGCAGCATTCAGTGAATTTTTGGTTGGGAATACACTGATAATGAATCTTTTCAGTATGTAATTTTAGCTTTACTCGATTCAACAATCATTTATTTTTATCTGTCCCTCTGACTCTCCCAGCTGGGTTCTCCGAGTCAGGCCAGGCCCCTGAGCGGCCCCCGAAGCCCCTGCCTCGGAGGATCAATTCGGACCGGCGTCCGAGCCCCGTGCCTCCAGGCGGTGGGACTGGGGGTGGAGCCAGCCCCCAACTCACAGACGAGATCGAGCACCTCATGAGCCAAGGCTACTCATATCAGGACATCCAGAAGGCCCTGATGATAGCGCAGAACAACATGGAGATGGCCAAGAACATCCTTCGCGAGTTCGTCTCCATCCCCACCGCAGCACACATCTTCACATAGCACCTGCCCCTCTGTGCAGTTGCGCCACTGATTGGCTGTCTCCTGCAAGTCTGTTGCCGCCTCATTTGCCAGTCTGTAACTTAGCACCAACCTCCCAGCCTCCTTTGTAACCTTCCAAGAATAATGTGTACAGCCATCTCGCTGAAGAAATGGTAGCGCTATTTAACATAAGCACAAACACACACACACACGTGTGCGTGTGTGCAGGCAAACTCATTTACATGCAAATAAGGATACCTGCATATGGATACACACAAGTTCAATTAGGCAATGGAAAAAGAAACTATCCATATGAATCACCTGGTGTCCTCGTATGTTATCACCCTTATATACCTCTCTGTAACATCTCCATGGTAACTCAAAGCTCATTGCAATATCTCTGCGCACATGCAGACACACACACAAAGGTACATATGATGTATTCTAGAGTGACAGGGTCCTTTGCTTCCCCTCTGTACTCAGCAGGGATCTGTCTGCTGAGAGTAGTGTGGAGAGTAGTCAGGCAGGAAGTGTTAACTGCCCTGCTACTGAGTGAAGCATTTAGTCGTGTTGTGTGGTGATTTGAGCGTGGAATACAGTCGTTTTTTTGGACTGAGCCGTTCAGATTTACTGCTGTTGTTCATTGGCGACTTAGCAGTGTTTGATTGTGGGGGTGGTATCAGTGACTACTGTTTCAGTCATTTTCCATAGGATTTTAGGAACGGACGAATTACAGTAGTGGACATAGATTCTTCCCCCTGCTCGAAGCAAACAATATGAATCCCTTAACTTTTTTTATTCTCTGCATTGTAGAGAGTGAGTAATGATTGCACTATCATTATTCTCTTCGAAGCACCTTCCCATTACATGCCAGCCACATGACAAGTGGGGTGTGGAAAACCTCCATGTTTGTGATAGGTTCTTCATCTGATCCCTCCTTTTCTGATGAATGTGTAATTTTTAAGAAAAAAAAAACTCAGTACGATCAGCTTTTTATATTACTGAATCTTAATTTTTTTTCCCTCGAACACCGTAACCTCATTAACCCTGCCATAACTCTTTTTGGAGGGAGGTGACGGAGGGATTGAGGGTGGTGTGGGGGAGGGGGGAGGGGCTACTAATATCAGCCAATGTGAGAATTGAATAATTGGTATTAACAGGTCCCAGCCAATGTTGCTGTGTAGCCCCACAGGTGGTGTGGTCAGCTCACAGCTGTGTCAGAAGTCTTGAAAAACACGCTTTGTGTAAATTTTGTTGTTTAACTCTTTACTAATGTTTTATTATAGCTATTGTTATTATTAATAAATCAGAAGTGCTTTACTGCTGCTACTACGGTTAGTGCTAAACAATGAAGCCTTAAATGTACATTTGTGAATAGAGCGGTGTGATTTTTTGCCTTTTTTAAAGTGACGGTATCTTTATCCTTTCTTTTTTGCATAGCGTACTTGAAGAAATGGTAAGAGTGAATTTATTCTGAGTTGTATTTATGTGGACAGATGAGTAGTTCATCGGTCAGATATGAAGTTTTAACATATCTGGTCATGGTGCACCACAACTAAAGGAAAAAAAAAATAGAATTATGAAATTAAATACATATTGATTTCAGTCAGTAGGGACAAGGCAAATCAGGCATAGGTGCTACCTCATATATAGTTTTACTTGTATTGCCAAGTTTTCAGGAGGAGAACAGAAGCACTGATATTTCTTGCATTATCCTTAACTTTTCTGGCAGTCGCAATAACCATGAAATGCCTTAGAATGGCCTTGATTCTTTTTGTTTCCTTTAGCCTGTTAATCTTGTCATATCGCTCTGTTTTTTATTTGGAATGTGACAGCTTTCAGACTGTCAGGAGAATGCCTGGAGGCTGCTGGGTGGCCCATTCTAATAAGGCAATGTTCCCCCATGTAGGGCCCCACGGTCTTGTGTAAAATCCAGCCCCACCTGATAACACATAATTTCCTGTAGGTGAATTTAGGGAGGGAGGGGGGTTTGAGCAAGCAGGGACATTTGTGTCTCAGAACTCAACAGTGACCCCAGCTGGTTGGTCAAGTACCTGCAGACAGCCAAGATTAGTTTGTGAGCTGTGGTTTATGAAAAGCAGTGACAGATGTGTTTGGGAGCAAAGGATGTGCTATATATATATATGTTCCTTCTTTATTGCCTTAAGTATATTCCAGAGTAGCTTGCATTGGAAAGTTGTTTTGACTGCATTAGATCTGGAGAGGGGAGGATATCACAAATGTACTTACTGATGCTGTGGCTCCTCTTGATCACTGTACTGATATATCTGAATCCAGTCTCCATCTCCCTACATTTCATATACGTTGGGCAGTATATCAATGTGCAAAGATACTGTCACTTTAAAATCTAGCGTGTAAAAACTGGTATGTGAAAATTTGTACTTTGTTTTTTTGCTTTTCTTGTATATGTCAGAATTTTATTTTTTACCAAGGTTTTTTGTTTACTTATCTAAATAATACTGTGAGCAGTGCCATACATTTGTTTGAAAATATTTAAGTACGTCCTGAAGACTCAGAGGATGCTTTTGTTTCTGTGGAAAATTAGTGATAACTGCTTAATGCAAATGCTGTAGAGTCTCCCCAAAACGTAGCATACTTACTGTTAGCTACTTTATTGCTTTGTGTGTACAGTATAAGACTGGTTTCCATTGATTCAGTGTTATGAACACTAGTGCATTGGAAATCAATATGGTGGTTTGCATTTCAGCTGAGCTCATGTACAGGCCATCTAAGGCCAAACTCTCCAGGCACATCGTCAAAAGCCAGCATAGCATCAACTCATAAATAAACAAGTAAGATTTCTTCCTTTTTATCCACTAGGTTATGATGGAGAAAGGAATCCTGAATTTTTATTTTTTGTTTATTTCCACTTTGTGAAATTATAGCAGAAAGTTTGACATGGAAAAGGCTTTTGGCTCTAGTTTTTGACACAGGTCAAATACATACAATATCTAATTGACTCATTTTCTCCCTCAGCTAACCCATTGTTAAATTTGCATAATTCTGGACAAAGTTCGTTTGCTATGGAAATACCCTCAGCACACTTCACATTAAGCCAGGGAAGGTCAGTGAAAATGCCGGGGAATACTGTGTTTGCTGTCACCACAAGAGGGTGGTATTTCTAAGTATTGCAGAGCAAATGGCTTAAGCATTAAACAGCAGTTTTAGTTGTTGTATTACACAGGGTGAAGGCAAGACATCCAAAAAAAGCATCATTTCCAGTTTGTCATTAAAGGAAGCATGATGGAGGATGTTGAGTATCCAGTATACTGATTTGATCTCACTTTTTTTTTTAAGTGTGTGTTTTATGGTTATTGGCTGCTTGACCTTGTCAACAGACCATGAACAACAAATGCACTACCTAAAGTTGACAAGTACGATAAAAGAGATACATAGTTACCAGCAGGTTGCCATGCCGAAAATTAATCTTTTGAAATTGTGTTTTGTCTTCCTGTCATTAACTAACAATGGAAATAGAATTGCACGGTCATCCATATTTCTGTTAGGTATTTAATATTGAAATGTTCAAGATGTAGTTTCTGGCTGCTGGTGGAAGTTAAAATATTTGAGAATGTTGAACCCTGCAGATTCTTGCTATTGGAATGCAATCCACTTCATGAGCGTGATCGCCTTAACAGCAAGTATAAGGAAGTAAGATTGTTTGTTCCTTAAGCAATGTTTTCCATTCTTATTTAGCTGAAGTAAGGCAAACAAAAAGCACTTCCTTAAATCTGTGATTCAAAGTTGAGTCCAAATTTCGAAGTGATTTGCATTCAAAGTCAGTGTTGGTTATATGTATGATTATGATGAGGGGAAAAAATTACTGAATCAAAAGGTATGTAGGCTGATGCAGAGCAGTGGAGCTGGATCTGGATCTATCTGCCTGTTTTTTTCCCCCTGATGAAATAGTTTATAAAGACACAATATTGTAACTCCTAACTCTTTGAAGTTGCCTGAATGTGGTCTCGTGGTGAGGCGTAATCTTTCTCATTATCAGCTTTCCTCAGCTAAGCAGACTGATGGAAACAAAGCGGTGTGTGGACTAATTCTGTATTTAAGTATGAATAACATATGCCCTCTGTAACCAGATCATGTCCCAGCAGCCAGATGTATGAAGACCATATTTTCCCCAGTACCATCTCTGGCAGAAGTGGACAGGTACACGTAGCTATTGGTGAAGGTGCCCAGCACACAGTGTACTGTAAATCAGCCGCTTTCACTCCATGAAAAGCACTCCAGTGGTCGCTAGATGGGCCACACCATTTCAGGAAGGTGATTTGAGTGGAATCCCATTGCTTTGCCTCTTTTTTTTTTTTTTTTTTTTTTTAAATAACTTGAATTTACCTGTGATGGCCAATATCCCGCAGTTCCACAGTGCAATTTATTTATTGACACAAAAAAAAATAAAAAAACATTTTTCCCCCCACCCCCATTTCTTTGCCATTTTCCTAGAGGGGTATGGCCATATGTCCATGGTTTAGACAGGGATTCACCTGGGCGGGGATAATGATGTGGAGCCCCGTGTTTTCCCAGGTACAGACAGGATCAGTCCCATATCTGTTCATACTTTGTTTTTCTGCATTTTTGATTTCAGTGTGAAGCAGACTTGATGAAGTTGACCAGCAGCTTCATGAAAAGATCTGGATATGAAGCTGTGTAGAGATGTAACTAAAACAGTATCAGTTCATACAATTGTGGTAGCCAAGCAGACTGCAGGGACAACTTTTCCTCAAGGATGGAAATTGAGCTTTTTTTTAATGTAGGAAGTCTGGTTTGCAGTTACGATTATTACAATTATTGTGCTTAAAGTGAAATGAATTAATATCAGTTCTTATATCAGTGTTATAATCTTTGGATATTTATCCTATGATGTCCTTGAATATAAAATAAATGTGTGAAATGTTAAAAATATGTGGAAATTTTAAAAACCTTCCTGCTACTTGTACAAAGCAGTAAGTGAACTGAAATATAAAATATGAAACCATTTCCCTTATCTTTTCATAAAGAGTAGCACAATTTATTTTTATTACATATTTTTCATTATATTCATGTCTAGAAATAACTAATGTTATTTATTAATTTTTTGATGCTGTACTCTAGTCCAAGATGCTTAATGTTGGTTTTGTTTTGGAAATTATGCACCTGCCATTAAAGCATTTTTGAATACATGCCTTTTTTGTTAATTTTTTTTTTTTGCTGTCCAAAGATACACCTGTTTTGAATGAACATAATTGAATTAGCCATTTTCCATTATATTGTCCCTCTAGAATACATTTCACTGGAACTGAAAATGCATTATACCATTGTGTAACATAAATGCTGATTGCTGCTGGCAAAATGTATTCATTTGGGTGTCTACCGTTTAAACCTGAGGTTAACGCATATTAATTGGAATATCACTACATGTGGGTGGCCTCCAGGGGGCACTCAAATAAAGGGCTTGACTTGGCTAGCTGTTTTACTTGCTTTTTCACCATTTAGTTGTATGATAGAACTAAAAGTATAATAGCAATGACTTTTATCTTGAAAAGAGACCTGCATTTGATTGGACTAGCAAGCACATTTCAAACTCCTACCCATGACCATCCCACCCCAGCCTTCCAATGTGCACTTTCATCTAGTACAATCTGCATTTCACAAAACCTTTGTTCTTAGCTTTGCAGTATGAAACTAGTATTGGGCTTGTAATTAATTGGTTGCAGGTGCATTTCTAGGTGAGGAACTTCTGTCGTGCCCTTCAGCCCGTGTACTTGGCCTGAAATGCTGTAAGTACATATCCAGCTGCATAAGCGGGTAGCATGTAAAATGTGAGCTATATAAATTATGTTTTAATGCCAGACATTCTGTTCCTCTCCCATGGTTGTCTTGTTACAGAATGGTAAGTTGATGGTAGATGAAATATCATTGAAAAAAGGCCAAAAGGTCTTCCAGACTACTGATCACTGCATTACAAAGATAACCAACAATGTATTCGTGTTTTTTTTTTTTTTTTTTTTTTTTTTGGGGGGGGGGGGATTTTGGGGTTGCTCACCATTTTCAGAGTTGAATTTGACACTAACCATGGCCCCCCAGACTCCATCAGCACCTTTGTGAAATGTCACATGGCATCATGCCAAATGAAAACTTGTTTTGACTGGACTGTCAGGATGTTGCCATAGAAACATCAGCAAACAGTTTAAGTTTTCACCGCAACCCTGCTGAACAGCACATGCCACACGTTCTGTGGCTCCCATTTAAGAGACCATATTAAGGCAACTGCTAGGATCAGACAATATTTTTCTACTTTTCTCTCATAGAAGTTTGCGGAGATTTGGTGTCATTTTCAGGAGCCAGCCCTGTAACTAAATCTGAATTACATTACATTCCTGTCAGAGAGGTTTTCTTTTGGGGTTTGTATTATTAATGAGGTTTGATGAACTTCTCCCTGATTGCATATGAATAGTTCATGTTTGATATATTATTTTACAAAAATCAGTTACCAGACTTCTTGTCTGTAATGAACTTTTTATTTGACATTTTTTTCTTTCAAAAAGAATTATATAAAAAAGCAAGCATAACATAATTTACATACATTTGCAACATTACAAAGTAACCATTTTCTGTTTTTCCAAAATATCTGAACATTTATGCACACATGTAAATTAAGTAACATCTGGCCCAAATGGTCAACTCAAATACAGTTTAGTACGTATGAGTACAAGACAGGGTGGTGTGAACTAATATTAGACTTTATTCTATACCAACCCTTTCCCTGGGATTCAGCTGTCATATATTCATAGACCCTTTTTCCCCTTTGTAGAAACATTCTAATGTAAACCCTACCTTCAAATCACACACTAGAAGGACACCTATTAAAATAAACTACTGACTGTTCATCAGAGAACAGGTCTTGGTGCCCTGTGGAAGGCCTGAATTATTTTTCAATGTCATCGCAGTGTTTAACAGTACAGGAGTCTTTCTAAAGGCCTAATCCAGAGCTCACACTCAGAGTCACAGAGAACTTTATTACCAGGCCTCACCTGGACCTAAACATGTTCATAGAGGTGACCATTATCTACTACAATCCTATTTATCTTAATGCTTGAAATGGGCCATGCTGTATTAAGTGTGACTTTGTGGGGCAACACTTTCTTGAGCATGGAATTACTGCTTTTAAAGCACTTCAAACTGTGAATTATGGACATTATAATATGCAATGTAGAATGACAGACAGCATATTTTAACTGTTCACATTATGTAAGAAAAGCACTGCACTATATATTATGGGGTAGCATTGTGGTGTAAAAGCTATGGGTCTGGGGTTGTATGATGTCATAAAGTCAACCACTATGAAGCACAGCAAGTGTGCACAAATTCTTTATAAGGTGGCAAAGCCATGTTTAGATGTGAAGCTTTTTAAAAAGTTACACTGTGACCCCAGTAGGAATTACAGTTCCCCGTGGGAACAATGACTAAGAACAATTAAACTACTGTTACCAACCGATCCTCCTTGTAATCAAACAGTCATGTTCTTTTTTATTCTGATAGATTTAGAAAAGACCCAGAGAACAAAACACATTTGTTGTTCCCAAGTTCAGCTCCAATTAAAATTGTAGTTTTCCTTGGATTTACACAATATTTAATGACATCATGGATAACCCCCCCACCCCACCCCACCACCCCTTTGTATTCAATGTAAGGAGAAAGGCAAAGGGAGTTCACACCTGCTTACATTGAAGGCAACGGCTATTGTTGGACGTAACTGAAACTGAATTCCAGCTCTGGCAAGCAAATTTTCTGCATATCTGGCCTTGTTTTAGGTAGCGGTTTGTCTATCTGAGACAGAAATCAGGAAACCCGAAGAACAAATGCAGATTTTTTTTCTTGTAATCGTTACGCAAATGTTGGTTCAAAAACTTAAAGGAAAAGGGCTGTCATTTCTCCTATGGTGAAATTAATGTTTTAGGGCTGAAACAAAACTCCCAGTAACAAAATCCAATTTCTAGAACATTCATTCAAGCTAAGGAAATTATATTTACTGTGTTTAAGAGCAATAGTACACACGTCTATTAATATATACTAATTCTAGGTTTCTTCTTTTAGCATTCACACATTTACATCAATGTACAACAAATCTTAACTGATGCAAAGCATTGGGCAATGTCTAATCAGCCAGAGCTTCACTAATAACTGTAAGTGTGAGTTTCAAACCCAACTTCAAACCCTCAGAAACTCAACCAAGGCATTTTATACACAGATTAATCCCAGAATTCCATTAACTTATCACCCAGGCATTAGGAGAACACTATGCCTTTAACAAACACAAACAAGAATTACACGTAACAAAGAGAAAGACTTAAAGACTTCAGTGCGACAAACACTTTCATGAGAGTAATTAAAAAAAAAATCAAAAGAAAATTTCCCCCTCCATCCTAGAATAAGTGAAAATACAAAATAAAAAGGCAGGAAAAAGTTTTCATCTACAAATAACCAGAGCTTTGATTTTGTCTGCTTTATACAAAACACAACTCACAAACAATTAAATGCTTGACAGTAGTTCACAAAAAAGGCAAAATAAAATTTTCATTGGTTATTACTGATATTTGGATCCAGTGCTGTATTCCGATTAGCTATGTGCTGCAGCAGAGACTTCAGTGGGAATTTGCATCCAAGTCACTGCAAACCATGGGTAACCTTTTGTGTTCACTCAAGTGATAATACAGCCAATGGGACAAAAGGAAAGGATGATTGGCAGGAAACCAAGCCCCACCCCCCCCACCTTAATTTTACATTGTGGGAGGTGTTCTAAGCCACGTCACACAGATTCCTTCTTCATCGCCACCGTCCTTGCCATTTATGGGATGTTGCCAATATGGTTTCGTCTGTCCAAAGGGGTCCCAAAACTTTCCAAACTTGAGTTCTCCCGGTGCTTTGGCAAGGGTTTACATTTGAACTAGTGTACAGTGTATCATTCAGCAGATCTACTTACTCCTACCTTAGGTCATGTATCATGTATGTATAGAGTGTCTACAAAGAATAGCATAATGGTATGCATCTAAAATGATGATGCAAGCACTGATTTTAGAGCAAGAATGTGAAAAAAGTTTTTTCACAGGTATGTGAAGACAGGTTTTTGTCATACCTGTGACAGGTAAATGACAGTTTCGTGTAGGAATGTAAATATTGAAGCTTGTTTTAACTGCTGCAATGTGGAATGTGAGTGTTGACCTTATATGAAGGTTGGGGTTTCAGTGTACAGACTGTGTCCTCACAGTGTAGATAGAGCAGGAGCCAGTGTGGAACAGCAAACTATGGTTGGGGGAGTGAGGGGTAACAGCAGGTATAATGAGTCAGAGATTCAGGCCCTTCTTAGCCCACCTGCCAGGACCCCCCTCCACAAAGCAAAAGGCAAAAACAGAAAAAAAAAACCAACCACCAGATTCACAAAACCAAAAAGCACAACCGCCTCAAAACAGCAGTCAGGACCAATGCATTTCTGGATTTGGAAAAAAGGATTTAAAAAAGCTTGAACAGTTTAATCTTAAATAGCTAAATATATATATTTATATAATATATACACTTTTAGAGAGGACAGATTATCTTATAGCTGATGGCGAATGAAATTAAAAAAAGGGGTTTTTCGAGGGAAAACTGCTCCAAAAGAAAAGCCATTCAAAAAGCAAAACATAAAACGGTGACATCATCTGTATGGAAATACAGGCAAAAAAAAAGACGAGATGTAATGCTGAACTGCTATCAAATGTGGTTTGGACTGGAGAAAGGAGAGTAATAGAGTCCTCTCCCTGGGAATGGTTGGCCACAGTGCAAGCATTCAGGACAGGGTCCGCAGGCACTGGGCCGGGACAAAATGAAGCGGGACGGGCCCATGAGGGGTTTCTTCGGGGCTCAGCTGTTCTCCCCCTCAGTCCCGCAGGTCAATGTATTTCTCACTCTTTACTCCAAGAAAAACAGAAAGAGGAAAGATGGGGAAGGGGAAGAAAGGGCAACAAACAAACAAATGTAAACGCAAAGCATGTAGAGGTGCAGGAGACTGCGTAATGTGAAGATAGACATGTTTAATCAGGGGCCTATATCATTAGTGAAAGGGCTTTGTAGCCGGTAATTGAGTCCTAGAGGGGCATGATGTCGGTTCAGCCTCCTCAATCATCCAACTGCGGGACCAAATAATCGCAAAAGCCATTTAATGATTAGTGATTATGTGCACATCCATGCTGTGTGTAGTGCTGTGGGTACTGCTCCCAACTACTGACAAACAGTTTTACATTTAATCAGCAGGACTGTGCATCTAATATGTAGATAATTTTCAGCTGGTGTTTTTTTTGTCTATTAATTTTTGGTTTTATAATTGCCCAGTTTGACAAAATAAAGAGAACACACTCTTTTGTATTCAAACAGAAATACTGAAATAAAAATGACTATTGCTATTATATAATAAACACAGCTCAGTATGGGATATGCATAAAATACAAGTTCTTAGACATTAAAAAGGCAATAATAAAAAACAATTGAAAATTAGTTTATTTATTATGAAAAGTAACCTTTTTAAATCTCTTAAAATGCCTCCATAGTAAAAAAAAAAATATACAAAATACAATGTTGTTTGCAAGAAGCAAGAGTCAATTGATAAAACTGATGAACAGCCTGGTGAAATATAATAACCAATTCTTTGTACTACATTTGCTGTACTACACTGCTGGCATCTTCATTTTGTTAACTATGCCTCCTGGTTTGGCAGTGGAATGCACCGGGTGCTCCACACAGTTCTGTTAAAGACTTTAGATGTAACTCTTTTTCATACTGTCAAATACACTCCATTAAGGCCTGTGTATGTGATTAGTCTCAGTTTAATCACAACGCCATTATCTTGTTAAATACTGGGAAACTTTGCGAATTTCACATGAATTACCAGGTTATTCCTGGTATTTGAATTCCTGGTATTTGAATTTCCAGGTTAAATATAACCTGGTCACCTAAAAAAATTCACTGTTGGCTCTGTGTAAATGTCTTTTAATTGAGAGTGTGATTCAACCCGGGTACAGTAAAATTAAGATAAAAAAACATTAATATGTGGCTTGCGTCACTGACCTGAGTTCAGGAAAAAACAGAGGAAGAGAGCTTGAATATTAAACAACCCGGTGAGGACAGTGGTAACTGTTGTCTAGTGACCCTGGGTTTCCATAGTTACCTGGTCATTATGGGCCTTCTTGTCACCGTTGACTCCCTTTAAAAGGACTGCCTCCTCGGTCTTGTCTGACTTCATCTCCACAACAATGTCATCTTTACTGGTCTTTTCCTTTGTGCTGTGAACATAGTAAAGGAATAATTCATATTCAGTTTACAAGCTCAATTTCTCAAAAACAAAAACGTCAAAAATTATTTATTTTCCAGACTAACATTTCCTGTTTTCCTGATCGCCCACAGGGAATTTTGCCCTTCTTGTACAGGAAGTAAAGGACACTGCCCAGGATAGCCAGGAGGAGGATGCAAACGATGATGACAACGATGATCACGCCGCTGCCATCTGGTGGAAAAAGGGGGTAATGAAGCCAGAAATTAATGCCAGTGTTGCCAGATGACCAATACATACAGTCAGTTCATTTTGTGAGGTAAAAATGGTGCTCTTTCAAAAGAATCCAGCCATATGTGGGATTACTAGGAGGCATGTTAGGTGCACATGCTATATCTTCTAACATTCACAAAGCTTAGACTGTGATAAACATAGCCAGCCTTACATATGAAAAGGTTTATGGTGCTCAAAAGATACTAGAGAGTTCCTCTTCACCGTGTTTAAGTGTCCCACTATAAACACTACAGAGGACCGTTCAGAGCAAGCCAGGGTATTTTACAGAATATACTCACCCACAGTGTCATTACACATTTTTTCAGTATGTCCAGATCTAGATATGGAATATGCATCATGTTTCTGGATGGATGTATGCAGGAGTCTTGTGAACAGGCCATGTGGAAAAGGGGTCCAAGGTGGTCTCTCAGAACAGTAAGAGAGCAGACTTATTTCCCAGAATGCCATGTATTTTCTGGGTTTTGCCCGAACCAATTTGTTAGGTAGTGACAGTAATTAAGATGTGTGCAATTCCCAAAATGTTGAGCTGTTGCATGTCTATTGTAGATGGACCATGGGTTTGTGTGTTTTCAATAAAGTAATGACTAGGTTAAGAAAGTCATTAGGAAGACAGGTTAGGGCAAAAGCCAAAACCATAAAAGACTTTGTGATGGAGAAGCAGTAACATAAGACTCAAACAGATCAGTGGAAACCCAGAGGAGACCTGGTAACTGCTCTTCTATGTCTGCAACTCTTTTCATATGGAATTTCAAAAAACTGGGAGTCAAGGAAGAGCAATTCCTTCTCCTCTGTTCTTCACCATCCCTCTCGCATGCCGTCTCACTCCATATCTTCCCATATTACTTTCACTCTGTCCCTTTCCTTCCCTCTCTCCATTATTCTCTTTCCTCCATTTCACTTTGTTTCTTTCTTCCTTCTGTACATTTCTCACTATCCACCTGACCTACATCAATCCCAACGTAAAAGCCACTCTGCAGGGGGTGGAGCATCTGCTGCATATTCCCATGCTTCAGACTGAGATCAGAGACCAAGGCCAAAGTACAGTGTAGGCAAACTGAAAAAGGAGAATTCTGCTGTGACAGGAGATATCCCAGAAGAGAGATGGTGCTGTTGGAGACACATTTCAATGCCAGCATCATACCATCTGCACCAAAACAGGAGTCCCAGTTCATTTTTGAGGGGAGGGTTTTTGTACTTAAACATATTTAAGGCTCACATCTAGAGTTCCAATTGATCTTTCAGAATGAATTGACAAATGCACTTCAGATTCCTCGTTCATTAATTCTGTATTTTCTTGGAAGGGAAACTAAAGCTATCTTAAGTCATTTGGCTTTCTGCCAAATACACTACGCTAAAAATGCTAGAAGGTATGAGGTAATCTCTGAAATAGTCACACCAGGTATTAATAACATTTAAAAGTTCATATTGGTTTCCTTATGATTTTAAATACAAAAAGCCCCCCAGTAAAGAATCCCTCAGGGTGGTGCGGCAGACAGCCAGAGCGGTGAGGAGAAGTCCTGGCATGCTTCAGACTGAGAGAGGAGGGGCAGTGGTACACACCTTTCTGGACTCTCCTTGAAGACGTCACTCTTACTGTGGAAACTAGGACTAGGATAGACCAGAGGGATACAGTTATCTTGACTGATTCCAAACCCCCGTGTCCTCGTACCTGAGCCACAGGTGAGTGCGACACCTCGTCATGGAAATGAGTGCCACTACGTGCACGTGAGTATATTTTGCATTTTAAGTCTAGCCCCAGTGTTTCTGATGCATTGAATCAGTTCAGGAAAAAGGTTGTGTTTGGTTGAGCTTGCTGCTCCAGAGGAATGTGACATTAAATCTGTGATGAATATCCAACATGCAATGGCACTCTAACTCCCATAACTAATTACTATGACTAACTAATTTGTAGAGGGAACAGTATGTCTTGCAAGATAAAAAAAACACCCTAAACCCACCAAAATTGTGGAATGGCAGCAAAAATGCCTCTTTTGTGTATTCGTTGCTCAATCTATCTAAGCCAAGCCCTATGTTATAACCCAACAGATGCTGGGAACTGAAGAATAGCTAAAAATGAATTGACAGTAATGTGAGCCATGACCTTGTTCTGGGCTGCCACGGTTCTTTTATATTTACTTGAAAATCACCACTTTCATAATCTTTTTTTCCCTGGTTTTTATCAACATGGCAAAAAAGTATGTTCAAGAGTCTAAAAAAAGGAGAGAGTTATCATAATGGAACCATGATCTGCGAGGGGTAAAAAGACATTACACTAAATACTAATTTAATTGTTAGTAACAAAGGCTACTGTCTGTTTTTACTGCTTTTGGACCAATAAATATGGAACAGATCATTTTGGCCCATAACATTATTGCAGTTCCTGAAACCTCAACAAAACTGGATGGTTATTGAGGGGGGGGGGGGGTCTTTTCAAGGTTTCTTTGTGCTCTTCTACAATGGAAGACATTTTTTCCTTGCAACTGCTGCCAAAAGGTTTTGGGTGGGCCTTTGTTAACTGCTTTTTCAAGTGTCTCACAACATGCAAGTAAAAACCTTATGCAAATAAAACCTTATTGATTGCTTGACCAATTGATTGATTTATTGGGGTTTCACATCAGCCCCCATATCCAAGTTCTGTTTGCACACGGTCATTGAAAAGCTGTGGGTACAGTAACCTTATTTAGTGTCAAAGCCCTAAAAAGACCCAGTGACTATAGCACAAAGAGGCTCTGCTGTGCTAATGAAAACCTCTGCCAGTTTAGTCACGCCACTCAGGAATTCTGTGAGGGCGCCTAATATGCCACAGCATAAGTATGTTAAGCATAGACGCCAAACGATATAAAAATAAATCATGACAGCCATATTATCTGCATAACGGGGGATTTCATCACAATTTCTGGAATTGCAAAGGCCAGTTCGAAACATTTTTTGGTGGAGAGACGAATATATAAAAATTATTTTATTCATGTCTGACATCAGTGTGAAATTTAGTGGCACAACTGGTGAAAGCTCCTAAATGTAATGAGAGTCAGGAGAACCAAGACAGCCACATTAATCAACCACTCTCCACACCCTCTGAATGTGTCAACTGTGTGCTAACAAGCTCGTAATTTCATTACTTTTAAAGATGCAAGCAAGAGGGACAAGCTGTGGGCATTCCTCGACGAGCACGTCGGGTCGAGACGGGCTACTCAGGCAAACAACTTCATTGTAGCTAGTAGACTTCTAATAAGCTTGGAGAGGCTATTAATCTCTTTTCATATCTATTTTTAAGCACACGACCAGGCCCTGTAAAAGCATAAACAATAGTCTGGGAATGCCTTTTATGAGAGAACCAACCACAATGAACTGAATGAAATGCTGGGTCACCAAAAACAACCTTCCCCAGCATAACTGTGCCAATACCTAAAAAAAACTGGAGACTGCGTTTTCTAGAAAGGCAGCTAAATACACTCTTTAAATTTATGGATTCGGTTAGGGGGAAAAATTAGTTTCAGACTAGAGTTTTCATAAATAGGTTCTGCCAAAAGCTTCTGTCTGACGTTTCTTCAGAGAGAATTTTAAACACTCCCCCAGGCGAGTCATCAAGCTGATTACTCTTCACTCTCATTATCGTTAGTCCTGCTGGATCCATTGAGCCTCCAGAGACTCAAAATTTCCTTCAACATTTTCTATGTGGCGTCGGATGGCAAATACAGTGTTGAATTCCATAGCTGATGGGTACCTCCATCCCTGAATGGAATGTTCTACCCAGTTGAATATATCTGAGTGAGAAGCTTACCTGCAGTGCTGGCAGCAGTAGAGGTGACCAGTTGAACTGCCAAACAGAGCAGAGTAAATCTGGTCAGGTAAGATTAGAAAGGCATATTACCAGCAAAAATCTAACTGATGTAAAACAAGAGGACACTTCCGACAGGTCAGATACTGCCAAAGAAGATATTAATTCTTCTGTTGTATTTTGTATATGTCCTAGCATTCCTTTTGGAAAAACCTTAAAGCCATGACTATGGGACATTAAAAACTAATAAATGACAGAAAGGTAATTAAAGGGAATTACTGTTCCATATTTACACATAGTAGTCCAAAACAAAAAAGTGTATGGGAAGAACACAGTATTGTGACACTAACTTATCTCTGTTATTCTGTGCTGTGATACCCCTCAAATGGGTGAATAGACACTGGCTCTGGACTTAGACATCAGTCTTTCAACAGACTTCAAAATCTTCATGACCACACTTTACCACAATTCTGAATTCATATTAAATATACTGGTATATGATTATACTTTATTATTATACAATATTATTTTATATAATCAGTGGGTCAAGCAGTTCAGCATCTAAGTTGCGAGAAGCTGGACTTACTGGCTTTGATGTTGAAGGACCTCATGTCTGCACCCATGTCATTGGTGGCGTTGCAGGAAGCTGTGGTGTCAGAGATCACCTTGATGGTCACCATGCTGTGAATACTGCTCTCTGTTGTCTTGGATGATATCTCATGCCAGGTCTGCAGTGCAAGACACATATGTAAAGTCAATGTTATCTATATATTGGTTGTGGGTTCAAATGGAAATTTGCTAATTCTGGAATCTGGTTAAACAATATTTGCTCCATCACATTGAAACACTGTGTAAAATGAACAATTAGTAATTGACACCTCCTTTATAAAGCAACACTTAATTGCATTATAAAAAACCTGTTCCCAATGTTAGACAGAAGCATTCGTTATGAAGGGACTTTCCTTTACGAGGGCTCAGGCTTTTACGAAAACAGGCATGAAAAGGAAAAAACCAACATACGGAACAAAAAATTGAATTCCATGTCAGTTGTTTGGTGAACTTTTAAAGACATCTCTCTTTCCATTCCCGCACCAGGAATACAACCTCCGACCCCAGTCTGTGGCTTGGCCACCTGCTTGATCACAGTACTTCCTGTACATCCTACCCAATGGCGATGGGTTAACCAAGTACCTGACTTCCTGTGACACTCCATGTGATTGTGGGTTTGGGGTAGCCTCGAGCTTCACAGGACAGATTCACCCACTTCTCTACATTCTCTTCCATCTCCAAACGCCTTTCCATTCCATTCATCTCAGGGGCTCCTAGAGGGAACAAAAAAGCAGGTGGGGCAGTGTTACGTAGAGCAGCCACACCCCTACCTCAGTGCCTTTATTCAGAACCCTACTAAGCCCTCCATTGTTGTCAGTGGGGACTCACCCTGGACAACAATGTTCACTGAGCTGCTGGTCTTCATCCCTGCCAGAGAGGGTGCTGTAACCTGGCAGACATACTCCCCTGCTGCATCAAATGAGACGTCCTGCAGGAACAGCTCATGACCTTTCCCAACCAGCTCTCCATCCTGGACAGACAAACAGATGGACAGATAGATTGATGGTTGGGTGGGGGGCGTTTTTCTCCAAAACTTGTTATGGTGGAGTCATCATAACAAAAAGCCACTGTCAATGGCAATCTAGACATTCAGTATCAGGCTGTTATATTCTGGTAAAACATGGGGGCGTATAAGAAGCGCAGGATAGCCCTTGATTCCCACCTTGAACCAGACAGTGGAGGTTTCCACAGAGCTCTGAGCATTGCAGGTGGCTGTCAGGCTCTCCCCCTTCAGCAGGATCTCTGTGTCTCTGGGTGTCACCACAGCAGGGTCCAGATCTGCACAGGACACAGTCATGAATGAGGACACCACATGGGGGCAGCACTAAGCAGTGGCCTGCAAGCCAGGCTTACTCTGAAACTTACATGCTAAATTCCCAAGTGGGGCAGGTGTGCTGGTGACCGCTGGAGGGCATGGTTAAATATTTAACTCCTTGATTGTATCAGAAATATATAATATTACTTATTAATTACAATTTCAATTCATATACAAAATGCTTTATTGGCATGAAAAATCATATGTGCATTGCCAGTAGTCTTCTTTATCAAAAATCATATAAAAAATCATGAATTAGCTTTCTGTCATGCCATATAAATCTGTCAACACAAAGCGAAATAATATCTATAGACTTTGGTATGAAGAAGTTATTCATACACGCATAAAAACAAAGAGGAATAAAAACTATACAATCACCACATATATAAATCATATATTTAATAATTGGACATGTGTGCTCTGCCCCTTCGCATTCTGCCAGTGGTGAGTGCATCACTGGACCAGAGCCAAGTAACTGTCAATTTCACCAGCTGTTATTTGCCAGTTTTTGCCAGGCTCAATAAACAACAGAAATCCAGTGATCTTGTCCAAATGGTGTCTGCCAGAGTTGAGGAACTAGGGGTTACTCACTGGCAGATCCAAAAATTTGCTCATGTCGGACATGAACCTCACGAACCCGTACCTCCATTTCTGCCTTAGCTCATCCATGTTCTCTTGCGAGCGCTGGGTGCACTCATTGCATGTAACACTCATTATGATTGACTAAAACATGCAACATGCAAAGTGCCATGGAACGGACCCGCCCAGTTTGATTTATCGCCTTGAACTTGCGTCCATGGAAATAGCTTTGCACATTTTCCCCTCCCATCGAATGTTGGGAAAATCAGGCAATGAACGATTTACGACTTATGACATATGACTTTCAAAATAGGGCCCTTTATATCTGTTGCATCTGTCAAGGTGGATTTTCTTAATGGGGTTCAGTATTATTGTACTCTGTGGTAGATAAAACAGAGGATTAGGGTTAGGGCAGTATAAACAGGAGTCTTGCTCACAGTGGACGGTCAGCTTCATCTCGCCCACAGCCTCGGCATATGTGTCCAGGTCCAGGGAGCGGCACTGGTACACTCCACTGTCCGCCCGGGTTACGTCTTCCAGGAGCAGCATGTCCTGAGTTGAGTCCAGCTCCACGTCCGGCTGCTGCAGGTCATAAGCACAGCCATTACACTCAATTATCACACATACACATGCATGTAATATCCTATCACTGTCCCATTGCTGTATATATGTCACATGTAGCCATCCATAGGCACTTTTCACTCTGGATTGCAAGCAGGCAATCAGGTGTGCTTCTCAGAGAGCACAACACAGAGTGTTGTAGAAGGTGCTGTCCATCAAATGAGACATTAAACACAGGTCCTGGTTCACTGTGGTCATTATGGACCCCAGGAAACTTCTTGAAAGCATACAGGGCAGATAACCTTGGTGTCTTGGTCAAACTCCTACAAAAATACTGGCTGTCTCAATCTGACAACCTATTCACCTGTTTACTGGCTACACAGTCCCTTGAACTGCCCATTCAACTTTGATTCAGATTGTCACAAATCAAATAAGAAATTAGTTTTGACTTGACACATCTGACCACAAAAATACAATAAAAATTAAACAATGGTAAAATACATATTTCTTTATGTATAAATACCTATAAGATAAAATAAACTAAAAGCTACGCTACAGTTATTGTGCCAGTATAGGGAATAAATATCATCAGTGGAGTGTCAGAGTGGTTAGTTTCCCAAGTTGCTACTTTAAGCTGAAATGGGGAAACATCAGTTATGCACTACCCCCAGGAATCTTGAGCCCCAGTACTGGCACAATTAGGATTCAATCCACACAGCAGTGCCTCTGTACAGAACACCCAGGGCCCCCAAAATTAATTCACATTAATAATATATGACTTTGCAATTAATATTTATATTAATGTTATTATATATGCATGCATACAAATATATATGCAAACACAGACATATAACCTATAACCTCATATTAATCTACTATGCATTTTTTTAACTATACTCACTATCACAGGCTATACAACATGAGGCACAGTCTATCTGATCTCTTATCTTAGGGTTTTATTCTTTTGGGATTGGTGGCATGTGCAAACATTTTTTTTTCTCAAATCAGATGCTTCTACCAGACGCTTTTATTCCAGTTTTATTGGTCTCCTGCACTGGCTGGACAAAGGTGGCGAGGGGGAGGGAGAGGGGGAGGGAAAGGGGGAGTGGTTTCTTACTTGTGCTCGCGTGAAAGTAAAAGGTGGTGGGGGGTTCCCATCACCCCGGCAACGGATTTCCACAGTATCCCCCTCTTTCACTGGCCCTTCGGGGGATGCCTTCCACACCTCCACGACCTCCGTCGGGTCTGTGGATTGGGAAGCAGGATTCAGTTCTTTGCAGATATCATATTTTCAGGGGTCCATTCAAGTTGCATTAAATTGAAACTTGAAAAACCATATTTTTATTGCTATATATCATGTTCTTATAAAACACGGGCACAATATTTCCAAGACTTTGGCTTTTTATATAAAAAAGTATGCCTTTAAATGTTTTCTATTATTCTTATATTACAAAATAGGCATTTAGCTGACTCTCATCCAAGTAAGTGCTTTTAGATGCGTGCAACAAGATTACAACAGTGCTAAGCCTTGAAGATAAAATAAGTGAAGTAAATCTTAGGCAATTAGAGAGAACGTGGAAAAAAAAAAAAACAGTTTTATACATAACCATTTCAATTAATAAATAATCTGCAGAGGCAAGCTAGTCATTGTACCCACAGTCAGTTCTGATTTGCAGAACTTGAGTTCTAAATGATTTTTAAGGAGCGTGGGAACTGTGAGACATGATTAGGGTACATAATCATAACCCAGTCTATTGGCGTGCTTAGAATGGCACTGGTTGACCAGTAGAGGAGGACTGTGAAGGTTGATGGGATTGGGGGAGGGGGTAGTGGGGGGTGTCAGACAGACACAGAAACTGCCCCAGCTGTGCCATGCCCTGTGTTTGCCTGTGGGCGGGGCTAAACCAGACAAAAAAAGATCCCAGCTGGGCCTGTCATTGTCATCAGCGTATCATGTTTTGTGTTTCTTCTGGGCAGTTCCAGAAAAACCACAGACAATCTGGCCGCTGTTATAAACCAAGACATGCCAGCATGTGGCAAAGTATGACAACTACAAAAATCAGGAACTTATTTTCCTCATTTGTACAGCTTCACAGTTTGGAAGACCAAGCTGCACCTTCTGGTCTTTCTCATCACTGCAAGGTCCTCAGTCAGATGGACTCGAGCAGTCAGATACCACCTGCTAAGCTGGCAGAGAGACTTTGGAGGACTCACAGTGCTAATCTATAAGGTTAATACAATGCTATGCCATAATAAAGGAACAGAATGAGAGACTCACAGTGCACTGTGACGTTGATCTGCTTCGACTCAGCCGTTCCTATGGCTCCAGGGACAGCATAACTGACCTCACAGTAGAAAAGCGCATCCTTGTCTTCCTTCTCCACCCTGTAGTGCAGCTCACTCTGAATGGTGTACAGGCCACTGGACTCCCGGGTCACTAAGGTCACCACGTTAATCTCTGAGACACACACAGACACAGTGCATTACATTATAGTCATCTTATCCCAAGCAATTCACAGTCTAGGAAATCTTACGTACTTACAAGTACTTGTACGATGTAATACCTTTGCAGACAGCATATGATTAAGTAACTACATTTAAAATTCTCTTGATGATAAATGCTGATATTTTAGGCCTTAAAATCAGAGCCGAGTAAAATGAATGGTAATAACAAGTTTGTGAAAAAACGAGGAATTATACCAGGCTGATGAACAGGTAAATAATAAAATCTGGTT
Source organism: Albula glossodonta (assembly GCA_019788955.1). NCBI lineage: Eukaryota > Metazoa > Chordata > Actinopteri > Albuliformes > Albulidae > Albula > Albula glossodonta. The sequence goes on along the minus strand of JAFBMS010000006.1, from coordinate 7,562,216 downwards.
TTTTGAAAAGGCTAAAAGTGATAAAACACAGGTTAAAATGTGACTGGGAATAACAGATTGCTAAAACGATCATCTGTAAAATCAGATTTGTGAAACACTGCATGGTAATAATGGTTATTGAACAATCAGGAGCTGTCACACTCTCCTCTGTCTCTGTGCCATACTCACTGCCATTCGATGGGATCAGTGCAGTATCATCACGGTACCAGGTGATGTTGGGCCTGGGGTAGCCATTCCGGGCTTCACATGATGCAATCTGAAACAGGGAACAAAAGGCAAATGTCCTTAGGGTGCAACGAGATAAAAAAGGCTTAACATCCATCAAAAGCCACACAAACAACCAGCCACTGCACCACAATGATCCTCAAAGTTGAAAAATAAGGTGGTGTTGTGTGTCACTAATTCAAATGCCTGAAAACACTACAGACCTCAAGTCATACAGTTGAATACTCAAGCTGAAAGTCTATTGATTTTCTGATTCATCATGAATATTTATTCAGGAGAGATGGTCCAATGCAGGAGACCAGCTACTGGCACATCACCTCCAGCAACACTGGATTTTCCTGATAATAACCGGAACCTTCTCTATATATAAAGTAAGATGTACGGAAGAAATGCAGGAGCCGAACACATGGTAGGACTACAGAATGAGGCCACAATGGTTTTGTAAGATGGGATACAAGAAAGGTCATGACCTTTGACGGGTAAGGGTTGGACACAGAGATTCCATAGTGGATTCCCTCAATCACAGGGGCTTCTGGGGGATCTGCAGGAGGAACAAGAAATTACATTACTCACACTATTCATGTAAACAATGACTGTAAAACCGCAGTGTATCTGAATGAACACTTGATAACATCACAGGGCAGAGACAGAGTTGTTTTCTGGATGGGTGGAGGAACTGCTGGCAGGTGATGTCACTATGTTAAATTTCACTGTTGTCCTGCTGGAGGTAAGAGCCAAGATTCAACTATCCAAAAGTTCAATCTAAATGTCCAGCTGAAGACCTAAACACCTTGCATTTCATTGGTATCACTCAATTTCACCTCAGCCATGAAAATTGAAGAATCCACACAAAACCACTATGCAAAATCTGAGTGAGTGACATCAGATAGACTTTGTGAACTTTGTGTCATACCAAAAACCTTGAGCAGGGTTTTTCCCTCGCCGTTGCCAGCGGACATGCCGTTCACTTGGCAGATGAATTCCTGCTCGTCTCCAAGCCTCACGCTCTGTATGGTCAGCACAATCTCGCCACGCTCGTCAGCCAGGCTGACTTCAATCCTTCCTGTGAAGTCCGTGCCTTTGTCCACAATCTGCATGCTTTCGTCACCATAGAAGATCCGCTCCCTTTGGGTGCTGGCACCACCCTTCTATAGAACACAGGCCACCACAGAGTGTAAAGTGATACATCAGCCAGCTTAAATGGCCTGTTAAGATGTGAGGAGAGGAAAGACTGGTTGCAAGTGTCATTCGAAATGGTCATGTTCATTCTACTGCCCTAGGGCTGAGCATTATGCATCTTGTGGCCAGACATGGACATTGCACTTTTTACTGTGGTCTTAATATAAGCAATCATGGAACTTGCAGGCAAGTATACACTCTTCCCTGTTTTCCCTGCTTCTTTTTGAAGCTCAGCCTGATAACATCTGTAGGTAGGCAGAGAGTTGGGTACTTACCACAAACCACTGCACCATCACAGTACTGGGCTCTTCACTAATGGAGTAAACACAGGGGATTTTGACACTTTTTCCGACGTGCACCTCCACACTGTCCTCCATGGTAACTTCCACCTTTGCCCAAACTGCAAAAACACAAGCAACACAAACATGCATTTAATAAGCCAACGACAATATGGAAACGTAGAGAGAAGAGAATAGTCGAGCGAGCACAATTGGCTCTTGATGCAGACGCGTGCGTACTGATGATGTCATGCACAAGACGAGCAGGGAGCAGTGAATCCAGTGTGAAGCAAAGAACCTCTTAGCGTGTTAGTTGGCTGGTTGTTGAAATGAGTCGACCTGAGGGTCATAACGAGGCAGCCACCACAGCTGCAGAAAGTGATCCGATTCCTTAAACGTTGAGCACACTCAGTCAGAGGTGATATGCAGTAAAGTCTTACAGGTGAAAAGTTGGGAGTGAACACGAAGAACAGGAAACATGTATATTGGAAATGTCATTATGTCAGGTTTTAAATATACTTAAAAATAACAGAAACTGATGAAATACATTAATCTTTGGTTTATCACATTGCTTATCGCCATTGCAATTATCCATAAATTAATCGCATATCAAATTTTTCTTCATATCTTGGAGCCCTACATTCCAGACACACTTATGTTCAAAGAAGAATGCTTTTGGGGTGTTATGAACTGTGCCATAACATTATGAATTCAACTGACACATATACTATATAAATACACCAATACGGGTGTTGTGGGAGTGGTGTGTGAATTAGACTGTAGCAGAGGGGTTGGGGAGAATAAAGGGAGATCACACTCTCCCAGAGCCACTAATACCTTCCACCCCTCCTACCTCACAGTAACAACGAACACTCCTACCTCCCTACTCATCCACCTCTGTCAGGCATTTCCCCTTTGTCCAAAATAAGGCTAACTGAGAATGAAAACACATTTCCCATTAGAGAAATCACATTAGTCATCCAAAAGACATTTCCGGTACATTAGTGATCATCATTTCCTCTTCACTGTGTATGTGTTAGCTTTTGTTAGTGGATGTCAGTATTTGTATATGTGAGTCTGTGTGCATGGATGTGTGTATGTTCATATTAACATGTGTGTATTTGTGCAGTTGTGTATGTGTGGTTGGAGTGTATGTGTGTGTGAGTCTAGTTCACAGAGGACCGTTCATTCGATACCTCTGTTATTAATTCTTCTCAAGGCTGTTTTTGGGTTCTGTGGCAGAACCACTCCTGGACACAGAGGCCAGTTATTCGCAGCAATAAACTCTCTTCTGTCCGAGCATAATCACAACACATCCATCCTGTGCAGGGCTGCATTCTGCATACCAGCCTGTGTCCCCGCCCAACCTTGATGTCCTCTATCACACCACTCTACCAAAACACCACCATTTCAAAGCCCAGTTTTCTTTGCCTAAAACAGGCCTTCAAATTTGCACTGTCTCTGTAGTTTTCATGTGACCCTGCACCTGAAGCTAAAGTGTATATTTACTAAGTCCTCAGGTGGGAAGGGTAAGTGGGCAGGCAGGTGAATGGTCCCTTTGATACTCAATTCAGCATTAATCTGAACCACCCGGCGCCCCTCATGCTCCCAAGCACCGGCAGAACGAGCTGCAGATGGGACGACCCCCTCGGAATGGGCCTGCATTTAATCCGGCGCTGCTGCTGTGGAAACAGTCCACATCGGCTGCCGAAACATGCAGCTTTTCTCCTGATAAAGGACAGTGGCTGTGTTTCCTCAAACAAAGGCTGGAGAGACAAATTGAATGACTGATTTATTTATTTATTCTTTTTTTCTACAGCCTAAGGGAATGGCTGCTCTCAGAACCGAGACCAAAATTAAAAGTGCGTGTGCGTGTTGTTCTAAACCTACATCTAATTCTACAATTCTCCCGTCTGGCTCCAGACAATGCATATTTAACAGAACATAGCAGGAATAAAGCCCTGCATTCATGGCACAGATACCCTCAGTGCCAAAAACAATCCAGCAGAGTGACTTTTAAAATGTGACCCCCCCTTCCCCTTCCCCAGTCCCCTCTGCCCCACAACCCATTTTTTGGTTTAAAGAAAGACTCCGTTTTTTCCCCTCCTCCCCCTCAATCCATTCCCTGTGTAGCACCCCTCACTCTCTTTCTCTCTCTCCCCTGCTCCCTCCCTCTCTCTCTCTCGCTCACTCATTCCTAAGTCCTTTCAGAACTGGGAGAAAAAGAGTGAACTGAAAAGCTTCCTTTTTAATTGGAAACATCTGGACAGTATGGGACGAGGCTGGTGGGGTGCCGGGGAAAGGGATGGGGTTCTATGCGGTTGGCAAGGGAGCCATGTGGACCAGAGTGACAGGAGGGGCATGGTGGGGGGATGTGGCGGGGAAGGGATGAGAGGGGGGGTTGCAGGGGGTGTGGGTACAGAAAGGCCTTTTGGTCTCTTTCGCATTTCTGAAGAATGAATGTACTAACAATGAACAGCAGAAAGTGTTGAAGAACTGCTGTGTGTGTGTGTGTGTGTGTGTGTGTGTGTGTGTGTATGCGTGTGAGTGTGTGTGTGAATGAGAGACAAAGATGTGAAAGAGAGAGAGAGATGAGAATGAGATAAAGAGGAGTGAGAGACAGAGATGCTGTGGAGTATGGGAAGGTCTGGAAAATGTTGTGTTTAATTTAGAAAATTAGCACAAATGAACTACCATTACTACCAAGGCTGCTTTATGGTGAGTCTTTCCAGAACCTAACTGTGACAATACATGGACGATGCTACTGTGCATGTGCGCAAAACATCAGTCATAGAATGTGAGACACAGAGACACTTATTAAATCCAGTCACATATCACTGGCCCTATTGAGTCCCCTCCCAGCAAACACACACACAAACTGTAGTCTCCCAGGCTACCCCCAACCCCCATCACCCCTGCTGACCCCCAAGCATCACATCTGTAACCCAAACATTATTCCTATTCCTACAGAGGCCCTTAGAGTGAGCCCACTCAGTCAGGCCCTGCTCAGTCAGGCGTAGCTGGCCCCTCCCCCTAAAAGCACATGCTGTTGTTCAGACACCTGGGTAGACCTTAACCCCCCGTCCCCCCTCCCGGCAAATTCACCTCCAGCCCTCCCCATTCATTCCACCGGAGAGCATTGTTTCTTCCCAATACACAAAATATGTTTTTCAACATTATACTCAGGGGTGAAGCAAAGGTCAGAAAAGAGTTAAAAGTTGTTATGAGCTCTTATCAAATACTGTCAATCAGAGAGTTGAGAGCAGAGGGGTGCCTGATTATGGTCAGATAATGTGAATTTTAAAGACAGAAAATCCGATTAGCTCTGAGCACTGTATCTTATGTACATCACAGGGTTTGGGCTGAGGGGGAAAAAAAAGAAAAATCAAAGCAAAAAAAAAAAATCCAAAAAGCAGAAAAAGCTAAATATTTCTCCTTTTGTGTCATCACAACACAAACCTGCATACCCAACTGTACCTGCGGGATGACCTTAGTCAAATCCCACAATGCACTGTTCTCAGTGCTAGCACTGCAGCAAGCTCACTTTTGGGCTGAGTATTGGAATGTGTTGACAAACTGTCAGACAGGTGGTATGAGGCCTGGGGTAGCCCATTCAGTCTCATCTCACAAGAGGGGGTGGGAAGGGGATTGCCCTGCTGTGGGTCACATACACAGGGGTGCAGGAGTCACCCCTCACTGATTGAAACCTACACCATTTATTTTACACAGCAGGCACCATTAAGGGGGTTTGGCTCCAAGGATGCAGAGAGAACCTGGCACACTTTGAGCAAACGTGTGCCTAGAACTTAATGCCCCCGGTCAGTATAGACACAACACCAGCCTTCTGTCTTGTGACAAAGCCACAGATCCTTGATTACATTCCCAGATGGGAGCAGTTAAAACCCCAGCTGTTTTTGGATTTTTTTTAACACCCTGTTCGCCCCTATGGAACAGGCCATTCCACTCTATCCCACCCCACCGAATACCCCCTCCAGTATTTTTTAAAGCAGGTAGATGAGATAGGGTTCTTTTGTTGCAGCTGCATGCTTGGAGACATGTTCTTGGTGGTACACTCTGGCAGACAGACTGCGACCTACACCGCACACGCACCCCCTCCCCCCCCCCCCCCGCCCCGCAGAACCCCCAACCCCAACATCAACATCACAACCCCCCCTTCACACCCCCCCCCCCCTTGGCACAGGAAGACAACAGCTGCAGCGGGAGACAACAGCAGGTGTGGATAAGTGTGCTAAGGGTAGGCCAAGCCTTTTTGCCCCCTGCTCCTTCCCTGCCACTCCCCACCCCCATCTCCTGTATGCTCACCATGTCAATCACTGACCCCATTTATATAATCCAGGTACAAAATGTATGATATGCATTGACAAACATACTGCTCAATCTTCAAAAAACACATCGTAGAGCACATTCTACCAATAGTATAATCTAAAGTTCATACCTGAAATTGTATGAAAGCAGACTACTGATAACTACTGATACATTTTCAAACATGTGCAGTCCATGTATAAATATATCTACAATAAATGAGAGGGATTTTTATACTTTACATACAAAAATAGGCTTGTAAATGAGCCTCAATCTTAGAGAAGTTTCCCTCCAACAGCAACAAGTCAGCCAAGAGAAGTGTGAAAATCCTCCCTTTCATTCCAGACTATGGCCATGACAGTACTCTGATTGGATTGCTCTTCCCCTTTTGATTTCACTAATCATGATCGGACGCCCAGCATCCTCTCCCATCCCAAGAGCCGGAATGGCTGTTTTGTTATTCTCCCATTGTGGGAGTGGGGTTTTTGTTTTCGGTTTGATGAAAGGCGGATGATCTCTAGTGCTTTTCTGCAGAGGCTAAGGCTGAAGAGGCCCTCCCTGCCCAGCGTGTAAGCACCTCTGACAGGGATGCTATGCTCTCTGATCCTCAGGAACACCTTGAGCTCTGTCCCCCCACACCTGTGATCAAAGCACCTAGGAGCCCTGCTTTCAAACACACACACACATTCACACACACACACACACACACACACACACACACACACACACACACACAATCATTCTCTCTAAAACATACTCAGATTCATGTAAACAAAATAACACAAACCGTCTCTATAAAATATACACACACACAAAGAACTCACAAACTCACTCACACACTAAATCATTTTCTAAAACATACTCAGACTCATATACACCATTCCAAAAAACCGGTAACTCAAACACACACACACACACGCTAACACATGCACGTGCACACACACACACACACACACAAAAATACATACACACGCAAGCACACACACACACACACACACAAAAATACATACGCATGCAGTCTCACACACACACACACACACACACACACACGCATACGCGCACACTGCCTTCACCACCTCATGTCTAAGCCTTCGTGGCTTTGGGCTGTGAACCAGCACAAATCCCTGTGGATGTTTGGTGGGGGGGTCTAGGACATTTTGTACTTTACCAGAAAAACAGCAAATGAGGTGGTCTGTTTGCTAAAACATATGAATATCAAACATTCTGATTCCGGTTCACCTTTTAACCTTTGCTGTAACTCCACATTCCACACAGTAAAGAGAAGTAGACACAAATTATTTAAATCACCCAAGAATACCCACCAATTATTTCTGTGTCTGTGCTCATACAGAAAAAAAAAACACACAAAAAACACAAGTGCAGTAAATGGCATATCTGCATGCATATTTATGTCAACATTTCATGTAAATTTTCAAGCTTCCAGTTACTCTTAAGAGGGAGTAATTTATTTCTTTGAACGTATTACTTTAAATTCTTTTGAAAATGATTCTCTCCAGTTCTTTTTGAAAAAAAAAAGGCATCCCAGACACAAATACTGCAGGGTCTGCAGTATTTAAAATAAAAAAGAAAACATGATTCATGCATGGTGCTTTTCAGTAATCATAGGCTTATACATTAATTTTCAAACATGTATTCTTCAAAGGTTTTCTCCCCCGAGAGAACAGAATGAATGTTTTATTTTAATAAAGAGCTCTGATCTGATGCATTCTTCGGTAAACACACTTTTTTTGTTTTATTTTGCAGTCTGGAGGGGCTGAGCAGATAAGCCTCAGGAACTTCTTTGATTCTCCTCATGTTTCAGAATCAGGATAAAGGGAACTGCACCATGATTGGATAAGAAATCGATTCAAAGGGGTGAGGTGAGATAGCTTCCAACTGTTTATCAGGCCATACAAATCAGTCAGTGAACCTTGTGTAAAAATATATCAGCGAGGAAAATCATTAGGCTACATTTGTATCAGCCTGGTTCTGTGCCCTCTCTTGACTACCAGAGTTTTGACTGGAGAGCAGGTATTGGTTTGAAATCCCCCCCCATCCCCTTACACAACTATTTTGACAGTGGGGGTGACTGTCATCAACCACAAGCCAAAGCCCCAGCCCAAATTATTTCATTCAATATCAAGCCGGCATATGAACAGATACTTTGATACAATGTAAACAGAGTGTCCCCAATGACCATTAATAAAAAAAGCAAAGGCTTTGGTGATACACGACTCATTCCTAGGTAGGGGAATTGCAGGAGATAAAATAAAAGCGGGCGGGCCTGACATTCTGATGAGAAGGTCACGAGGTACAGAAGCGCCGCCACGCCTATCAGACCTTTAGGTTCGGACGTCATTTTTATTTATTTTATTTTTTTTTTTATTTCTGTGACACTATAAATAGCCTGCCCTGCTTCATGTCAGTGCTTGTGACAGGGCAGCCCTGTGGAACAAAGGTCGGCCTTGTTTTAAGGCTTGTGGTTCTCGTAGGCTCTTTGGAGGCAGGGGTGGGGGGAGGGTCTAAGGAGAGGGATACCAGGTGGGCCAGCTTCTATAGGTCATTTACAAGGGTCAAATCTCAGTCAGAAATCCTTGCACAAACCTTATCTGGTACACAAAAACAAAAACTGCCTCATGGTTGCCGTGGTTACCCCTTGCAACCACCTCTACTGCAGACTCCTCCCCAGCCCCTCCTTTTCCACCAACCCCCACCATCCCGCACAGCAGTTATTAGACTCCACAATCCATCTCTTTGGCATGCATCCAACAGCCGCGATTACGAGATGTGTTGTGCGCTGGTAACTCAATGCTTCTCTGCCTCACTGCCCTGAGGTGGTTTTTTATTTCAATTTTTTTTACACTCAACAAAGCAAAAAATTTACATAAAACCACTCTTTCATCATGAAAGTCAAAAGTCAAAACACTGTCATGAAGGTGGAGACTCTGGCTCTAAATGTGTCTATACAGTGGGCATATATGGCTGTCTTTGAAAATGATACATGGCCTAATGTAGCGACAGCTCCTCACTAACCCTCAAACGGAATAAGTAAGTGAGCCCAGGTGTACTTTGCAGCTAATGAGTTAGGACAAACACACCCCCACAACCACTACCACCACCACCCCGTTTTCCTCCATCCCTCCTCCCCTCCTTCCCCTGGGTCTGAGGCGAAACTTCGGCCGTCTGCTAATAGACCAAGGCTTCTGGTGAATTTTAATGGTTCTTTTAGAAATTTGGAATGCCCCTTATTTCCTACAAGGGCAAGGCTTTTGAATAAACTGGTTGGTATAAGGCACTGTCCACACACTGTTTGACCAGGAGTTCAACATGCAACATGCAAATGCAGGGGACCATTAATGCTGTGCTCGATAATCACCTTGGTTATGGAACAGAAAGGTCAGCTCATCGCTGGGTTTCCACACAGTTGCAAACACAGTAATTCATCTTTTGTTTCTGCCATTGGAGCTTTAGGCCCTAGGCCTCTGTTTCTACTGCAAACAGATAAAACCTTTTGCTTATCATTTTAGCTTTGCCCACAACCCCCTCCCATCCGTGGCCCCATAGCTCAGAAAGACACAGGGTTCTAAAGCAAATGTTGTTGTTGGTGAGCTCTATAGAGTTACACACTGAAGTGACTTATTTTAACCAGACGTACAGTACGCCCCCACTCTCTTTAGACATCCCCCTCAGGCGCTGTTTGCACAGTCTTAGGCAGCACTGGTTGGCACCCGTCTCCCGAAAACAGGAGCACACACACATCTGCTCTGTTTTCACACCAAACAGCATGTGTTTCCCTTTTAAATAAAATCCATGCCTTTAAGAAAAAAAAAAACTATACAAATAAAGTACTAGCCTCAAACGCTCAAAACAAACCTGCAGCCACTGAGGCAAAGTCAAGCTCAATGATAGGCAGCTACTGTATCACTTTTCCTTACTGTTACTGATACAATGCATACTTTCATGTTTTTTTTAAGACTGCTGAGTACTTTTTTCCTGTTTGAGTATAAATTTTTCAGGTTTTAGAACCACTCTGAAGGTCAACATCTACAGTACAGAATTTTTTATTGCTCCTAGGAGTAAAGTGACAAACCTTGGAAGAGGCTACTGCTTTGGCTGTCCCCACACTTGAGACCCCGCCCTGTGTCCTGTGACAGCAGCAGGCGCCTGTGTGAGGCCACAGGGCAGCTGTATCAGGGAGTTCAGGTCCTTCTTCCTCCCCAGCCCTCACCACCAAATCCCTTTGTCATAAGATTTGTGAGGGAAGGAGGTGCTGGATGGACAGCGGCAAATAAGAGCGAAAGGGGAGATGACAACACATAGCGTGACTTGTTTTCTCAGTTCCTCATACTCTCCCCCTTCACTGCCCTGCTGTCTTAGACACCTGTTCCCAAATACATCTGGACAGTGATAGTTCTGTTTAATCCACCAAAACTCCAGAATCTACACTTTCTATGGCCCCTATGATGGTACTATAAATGGCTGTAAATGAGTTTTGCCATGAATTTCTCTAAAAATAATTGTCTCTACCATTCAATCCCCTCTTCTGAGCCTACAGAGAACAGACAGCATACTGAGTAAAAGAATGATCGCTTGAAGACCTTCCTTTCACATTTGACAAACAACGGTCTTGGGCGATTAATCTAATTGATTAATGTGTCCTTGTTCCAGAGGCAGACACTGAATTAAATACATTGCTCTGGCTTGAGAAAATATTCCAGAAGAGCTCCTCGCTCCCTTTCTGGGTTACCTCAGATGCACAATGATTCAGCTACCCCGCCCCAACGGCAGCCGCATGGCATGAATGAACAGCTGTCCACAGCAGATGATCCGCTCGCTCACACTCTACGAAGTGCCTTGATTTACGAATCATCTTTTAACACAGTCTAATATCTAAGGGAATGGGGGGAGGGAAGAAAAAGTCCCACCTTGATATTTAAGCATCACTTGATCCTCCCTTGCTTTGAAATGTTCAGTTCTAAAGATAAGATACTGGGTCACCTTGATCTGTGAGCCAAGACGACCAAAGGAAAAGATCACAGAGCCCCTCCCCCACCCTTTTCCACCAACGACAAGCAAAACTGTTTCAGTCGAATGATCCACTATCACTATAACATTTTACTGATGATAACAACAAATACAATAAATGTATTCATTTCCCTGCGATCAAGTTTAAGGCTCACATGCATCTGATCACATTATTTTTAAGTTTTGCTCTTTGAGGTTTTATTACATTAGTGCATTTACACAACAGCATTTCCAGCATGCTCAAGCATTCTGAGATGTACTCTGCCCCTCAATCTTTCCTGTAGAATTAAGTTATAATATTAGGAAGATCCCAGCAAGGCTTTGGCAGGGTAACTATATTAGGCTAAACACAGGGCCCAGATTCAGCAGTATGACTATCAACTTCATCTCCAACATGTCAACAACGATTACAGATGACCGTCATTACAAAGATGATTATGACAATTCATATACACATTTTATATATTTATTTGAGTCATCTATTTGAGTCAACATGTTTCTGTACTGTACATTAGCAGCCAACTTCATTTGGAAACCTTACAATTTATATGGCCACAAGCAAACAAGGTTTTTTAGGAGGGGTTAATCCTCTGTGAAAGTCACAGCTGGTGGGGTTCAGGCTGGAGGAAGAGCAGACATTTAAGTGAAGTTGTGCCAAGTTATTCTCGCCTCTGCTATTCCAGTGTTGACCAGCGACATCCCGCTGAAGTGGACTGGATTGAAGGCAAGTTGGAAAACCATTCACAGTATGACAAACTATGAAAGTGCAGGACAACTTGCTTTGGCAAGTCAGACCATCTCAGTTCGTTCCACTGAGCATTCATTTGACAGCTCTCTGGAGTTTTGGTTGATGTGGGCGAATTTGTGGGGCGTTTTTACAGCTATTGCAAATGTCAAAAAGCAATGAGGGCAGCTGGAGGTACCCATTAACTAATTTGTTTTGTATGTCGGTGGAGTTTAATCTCCGGAAAAGAGCTTACCTTGGATGATGCTCCATTCAATGAATTGTTGATCTAAAGGCTGGTGTCTTCTCTTACTCCTGTCTTTTCTCCTGCTGTTGGTGTCAGTGTGTGTTTTCCAATCAATACCTCAGTTCCCGGGTTAAATGAAAGAAACAGATGCCACTCAGCTGTGGGGGGGTTACTGAACCTACTGCGCCCTCTCCCTCCAGCCCCACAGGGGGCGGCACTTAGTCAGCTGCCTTAGGTCATCCCTGCCCCCAGGCTGTGACTCAATCAGCAGGGTGCTTTCTTACTTCCTCAAAGCCCTTTCAATTATTTCAAACCCTTATATTTAGTTTGTCAGGGCATCCATTCACACAAAAATCTTTGGTGTTTAAAAGTAGCCATTTACCTAACTTTGAACTCCCTGGACATCTCTGGAATAATATGGTACCACGAGGTGAGAAGAATATATTATACTGCTTCTAGCGCAGAGGTCAAAGCTCAACTCGCAAATATATAGAATAAGAGGGAGAATAAGAAAGAGCATGGAAGGAAGAAGGGGGGGAAAAAGTGTGTGACCAAGCCAGTTCAGAGCACCTGCTGTACACCTGAGCACCACTTCAGAAGCTCATCTGATGAGGGAGACTTAGAGCAACCATGGAAGTGCAGAGTAAACACTTGAGAGCAGCTCATCGTGGGGTAAAAGCTGGGATGTGAACCCAGGTGGGAAAACACACACACACACACACACACACATACACACACACACACACACACAGTGGAATCTCTGCGGGCTGTGAGGCAGTGCTGGTCTGAAAAAGCTAGTGGTAGCCGGCTGCAGGAGCCATACTAGCTTTAAGAGGACCCCCATGTCGCAGGGATTAGCGGTGAATCTAGTGGCACTTCAGGAAGTGGCATAAATTATTCAAAAAATGGCAGTGGATAATTAGTGAAGTTGCAGCTTTTGAGGAAATGGGGTATAAACTCCACCCCCATGCCCCTTGTGCCGTACCCCTGCCGATCCTCCACACACTCCTGCAACACAATGAAATATAATCAACATTACTCTCCTCAGGGACACTCTATGTTCAGCTGCACAGCTAAAAGCCATGTGGTTTACCCCCACAGCCACAGAGATTGGCTCTCACTCAGAAACTGGCAGCAGGCATTACAGGAAAGCAAAGGGCAGCTTACACAACCATATTTATCTGCTCCCGCAAGCCCTACAGGTGCCAGAGCTTGGGGAAAAAACTAAAACCAAGACGGATTTGCAGCCTGAGGGAGAGTGCTTCTCAGAGAGAGCACAGACTGGGATCAGCAAATCCAAACCCAATAACAACAGATTCAGTACCTGCGGACACAGCCCATCTGCACCTGGTCTTACCAGCCAGATCTGGAATTGAAACTACAGGGAAAATAAAATTTCAACCTGTAGTCATGACAAGATCAGATCAGACCTAAAGTTATACTGCAGTGGACTACCTGGGAGGAACCACAGGTCTCAGATGGGTTGCAAATATTATACATTGTTTTTTAGGGAAGATGTTTGAACACAACTGCAGTGATCTGTCCAAAAATGCATTAAATAAAGAATGCATGTAAAAAATATAACTATGAACTGGTTATTTGGTGGTAAAATGTAAGAGTAAGTAATTTGATGTGTGGCTAATTCAGGGGTGCTACAATAAAGAATACCTCCATAAGGTCATACTGGGCCACAAGGGTACCTTACTGCCTGTCAGGCCTGCATAAGACCCGGCTGTGTTCAGCAGATGGCAATGTTCCTGGCACAACTCAATCTCCAAAGGGGAGTGAAAAAAAAAAATTGTGGATCGGCTCACAGCACAACAAGGCCTCCTCTGTTTGAGCTTATGAAAATAGCCTTCTCTGATAATGAAGGACGATCAAAAACACAGCCTCCATACTGCAGCATGGGGGAGGCAGAGGCATGGTCTTATGAGGTATAATCAATTACCTGATGTAGGCTTATGCTATAAAAACCCAAAAATAACTGTCATACGGCGCTACATCACAGTTCACAAAGGCTCCACAATGGAAGTAATACTGGATGTACAATATAACGCTATATTTAATAAACTCACATGAACACATATTTATTATATTTATTCATATAATATTGCTAAAATTGGAGGTCTTGCTACATCTACCCTCCAAACAGCCAGCCAAGTGGACAGCAAAGGTAAAACAAACAAGAGCAGATCTATGTTCTCTCTCTAAACTATAGCAGATGCACAAAGCTGGCCCCGAGAACATTCACCATGGCTTGTCACTCGCCTGCGCCGGCGGCAGTGATCCAAACCAGCTCTGACTGCTGCTCTGCGGATATCCAAATCAACAATAAAAAGTTTCTAGTATGGGGTATGATCATTGGAAACTATTCTTAGACTACCACTTTCTTGAATGGTGCTTTGGCAGACCACAGCCTGCACTCCTGATGCACTCACTGATGTTTTGCAGCTGACCAGCAGAGGCTACCTTCACTGGGCTCTCTGGTGCCGGAGGGCTGTAACTGCTACCCAAACAAGAAACTCTGGCACAGAGGTCCTATTTGAAAGCACTGATGCAAAAAAAAGCAAAGTGCGAATCACATGCATCTCTGTGGTATCGCTGTGAGTTGTGCACTTAGACGAGTCATTAGGAGGAATGTAAGCAGCAAAGCGTCGCCTTTGGTGAGGAAAGATCTGAGGAGGGGTAATTAAGTTTCAGAGAAAGGGAGACAGATAGAGAGAGGGTGGGAGAGAGAGTGAGAGAGAGAGGAGGGGATGGAGCAAGGGAGAGGGGATGGGAGACAGAGGGACAGAGAAAGAGAATGGAAGCAGGGAAAGTGTTCTTCATTCTGGATAAAATCACATACAGGCAGAGGGTGGGTACAGTAAGGTTCCTCCACCACACAGCAGGACAGTGGTCTGACAGCACTTCACCATACAAAGAAAACTCTCCAAAGATAATAGGAAACCTGAGACTGCAGCTATCAAGGGTGTATGACAGCCAAAGACTGTCTGCTCATGCACTTAGAAGTCAATGAGACAAACGGAGATCAGGAACCAAACATCCTTAACATTCTTTCAAGTCTGAAATACCAGACTCGCACTTGAAAAAAATCTAAAAAAAATCATGCCATTCATAATGTGAAGCTTTAAAAAAAATACTGTATCGTCATCATATTAGGAGTCTGTCTATTCCAGTGTTATATTGATGATGCACGAACAGTACATAAATATGGCATCTGAGTGTAGTAAAACATATGTTTACCTGGGGCAGCGTGTGTGGTTGGGAGAGGAGCGAATGAGTTACTGCGGGATTTAATATGCCACAGGAAGAAGGTGTGCAACTAGCGGGTGAGTGGAGGTCGCGACTCACTGTTTAAAGAGGGATTCAGTGGGATTTACACACACATTCTGTGCTGGGTCTGCATTTCTGGCGGGAGTCCAGGCCCAGCCTAACAGAGGCCCATTATAGCACAACCTGCACAGGAACTGGGGAGAGAGAGGGAGAGAGAGAGACACCCCAGAGGAATGACTGGCATCCTTTCCTAACATGGCAGCCATCAACAAAGCATGATCATTACGGGGCCCCTCCATTCCATCTTTACTATGGGACCCTGGGGTCCTGTGGGGGTGTTTGTATATTGGTCCATGATGTGCAAGAGGTGTGGCTCACAGCAAAGAGAAATGCTGATTTTAACAGGATATGTTTGTACCAGGGCAGCAGTGGGTGTGCATTTGAGGTTCTAGAAGTGGAAGAGGCAGGCTCACCCTTCTCTGAAGAATGTCAGCCTCAGGTCATTAAGCCTTGCTGCAGGGAGGGAACGCACAATGACCTGTGTGTGTGTGTGTGTGTGTGTGTGTGCGTGTGCATAGGTGCATTTCTGAACTGGGAGCAAAAGGCTAAGAGGGTCATGGATAAATAAATCACAGAAAAATATAATTACCGTCCCATGAGCTACATGAGCAGGTGTCCCCATTCCGTGACTGGTATATTGCCAGTGAAGTCAGGGAGATTAAAGATATAAATTATTCCACTCCATAAAACACATACAAAAGGACTTACTTCTGTCCTTTGTTTAAGCAGACTGGGAAGTTTTTTACTGTACAACTGGGAAAAGTATGACTGAGCAAATGAATGAACTGCATATATATAAAACATGTAATGCCTTTTTGAAAATTTCCAAACACTTCACAGTAGGCCATCCATGACCAATGTACAGTGCTCTCCCAGCACTGGCAACCATTAGACAGCTTGCAGCAGTAATACAGATTTTCACAACCTCAACACTTGTACAATACCACAATATGATATATGCTTTGCCTAACTCTGTCCAGAGCTCTCATTCCATGTTGAGTGATATAGTGTGCAAACCAAAACTTTCACAGCACATGCCACCTCCATTACAAAAACAATGAGCTTGCTTTCCATGTGGATAAGAGAGCTCAACAGACTGACTTGGAAGTCAACTGGACACATGTAGATATGGTCCCTCAGTGTTACGTGTAGTGTTAAAATTTTACAAAGACAAGCCATGAGCACCTCCCCCCCCCACCAAAAATGAATAAATCAAGGTAATTATAATGCTTTGTAGTCTGTGACAGTAATGATATGTATTAACATGATTTACTGTGGCTGTCAAAGATCTGAGCTCTCTTTTTCAAGCTTCACAAGTTAAACAGGATCACCAAACCCTGTATGCTCTTGTGGAATCTCCAGACAGGCGAGTCCTGTTTAAAATTCAAGCGATGCAAGAAGTTCCAATGCAGCACCAAAAGACAATGAAGCGACTTGTCTGGAATAGATGAAAATCCAAAATATTTCAATGAGAAAAAATGATACACCATCTGGTTGGTCCTGGGCATTTCGACTGAAGAAGAGTTGATTGGACAGTGCACTGTTTTGTCTTCCTGTCCGATTATCCTTCTACATTTTAATCTCTCGGGTCCTAAAGAGACAGTTAAGTAGCACTTTCTTTTCTATTGAGATGTAAGATTTGGCCTGAATCCAGGGGGCAGTGTTGCACTTGTGCTCCTTCAGTGGTACCACTCAGTTCCCTACACTAGTGTGTGTTTTAGACCCTGTGAATGAGCCTAAATGAATCAGTGGATCCAGTCGTGTGTCTCTGTGTGCGTGCATGAGTGTGTGCGTGTGAGTGTGTGTATGTATAAAAAGGTATTTTTGTGTTTGTATTGCCCAATACTTCCTGTTTGCAGAAATTTTGACATCTTTACTAGCTTCTCTGACCCTCTGGGGTTTTCCCTCCATTGCCTCACTAAACGATACTTGAAACCTCAACAAAATCAAGTGGAGTGATTCTTGAAACCTCACTAGAATTTCATAAAGCCTGAAGGATAACTGCACATTCGGTGTGGAGAGAACTCTTTTTTTATCCCATACCCATCAAAACAGTGTAACAGCCACACAAGAAAATATGTTTGTCCTTGAACACTCGAGTGTGTGTGTCTTTCCAGCCAGGCTTGTGTTGAGTTAAGCAAACAGGTGCAAGTTTTTTTTTTTTTTTTTTTAAGAGGGGGGAGGGTCTGCTGATTTCCGTTGTCACAGGTGGGAAATGAGCTCACATCTGGAGTTCAGCTCATAGCACCAGTGTGACAGGTTCTCAAACTGGCCACAAGAACAAGAGAGAGGGGCAGCGTCCTTCACTGACAGAGCCAGGACACAGCACAGGGGCCCATCCTCCCAAGCAATTAGCCACAGCCCATATGGGTGCACTTCAGTGAGCACAGTTTAATTGCGCTTTAGCATGGCCAGTCTGAAGACATTTTCGCATGTCCAGTGTGGATGTGCTTTAATGTACACCATATGAGTTTTTTTTAGCATGTGCTTTTGATTGTTCAGCATAAGTGTTCTTTACCATATCCAGCTAGAGCATGTTTAAGGTATGAATGTGCTTTTGCATATCTAGTTGGAGTGTTTTTAAGGTATGAGTGTGCCTTGGCATACACAATACATTTTATAGCATAGTTGTTGCAAGCACACTTTAGAATAGTGTTAGCATAGCCCTTGTGGGTGTACTTTAGCAGAGTCTTTATAAATGTGCTTCAGCATACCATATTTGTAAAGTGGATTAAGTAGATTCTACCTCTTTGTTTTTATATGGGGGCCAAAAAACAGCTGATCAGTACAGATGGCCAAGCAGAGACAAGAGCAAGCTGTCTCTGTATTATAAGTGCAACAGCTGACATTCCACCCCTAGAAAACCTTTTAGCTGGCTGCTGTCAGCTTGAACTGTTTATACTGTCAGGCCCTCAGTTTATGATTTCTAATTCTGAATGCCTCATCTCAGCACTGGAAACGGAAAGCTTGGAAACTGGAAAGTGAGGCAAGTAAATGGGGCAGATAACACAGGGAGAGAGGTGCTTTAGAGAGGTACATCCCTTGGTGTACTTCTGACTTTGACCAAGAACTGGGGAACCATGATCCCTTTGCTCTCTTGTCTAAAATGCAGGAAGGTCCTTCTGTGGTATTTAGCACTGTTAGCTGATGCACAAAGGAAACATGTGCCCTTTCCCTTCCCACAAAGTCCTATATATGGTCATCAACTCTGCCTTCCCAGCATCTCCACTTCACTCACCGTAGGTGTTGGTGAGTCCGGCCAGCTATTTGGGCTATCTGCAATGCATTGGCAATGAGGCACCAGAACAAATGACCTACTTTAAAGAAGGGACAAAATGTTTCCACTTCTGTTATCTCTGCACTGCCACTCTGTTTAGTAGGATGTCCCTGCGGTCATTACTTCCTCCCACGGTGAGTGGGATTACCAGGCACCTGTCCTGCATTTTCTAAGATGTGTGGGTTTTAAGCAGTGTACCTTAGCAGCACTTCTCAGTGAGCTACTGCCCACCCAAAAGTCTATTCAACAGCTTTATCACACACCTCAGTAGGCACACATCCACCTGACTTAAACACCAGACCTGTGAGCTGTCCTTAGTTCCCTTTACCCTGTAACATTCCCGTCACCATTCCCTTCAGAGTCCCTTCATTATTCTCTTTGATATAACCCTATATATGCAGTTCCCTCTTCTGATCCCTTGGCACTACAGTTCCCTCCAGTGTTGCCTTCATAACACAGTGTTACCACCTCTTAGTAACACAGTTCCCTTTCATGTTACCTTGATTGTGCCGACTACTGTTCCCTGAAGCCATTTTCATGTTCTACAAGTCAGATTATTCTAGAAGTTCAATTTTGTACTGTCAGTAGCACACAAGCCCACTGCCGACATCATAGTCTGAGAATGAAAACAAATAAACATACTACAATTTAAACATTTTAAAAAGTACATTTATCAGAATGCTACTGCCATACTATCAACATACTAGAAATCCTGCTGTTTCATTTGTTTCAATATGCAAAATATGTATGACATTCAATGTTGGAGATTTACGGTATAACACAAATGCAAGAATTTTAGTTACTTCTGTGGTATCTGGGTTAAAACAGAACCAACATATCCCATATCGCTGAGCCGCCAGGCATTCTTGTTTTGACTTCATCTACTGGTGACACGTGAGGGCAGATGCAGGTGTATAGGGGTATCTCCCTATAAAGGCTTGCTTCCACTGAGTAATCTTTTATCTTTTCCTTGTATGGTTAGTGTCATGTATTGCCAACTTCCCAGAGGCTCCAGACACAAGTTGTTATTCTAACGCGAGCCTTGTGTGTTTATTGCTTAGTGATGAGTTTCTGAGGAGGTACATTTCAGGGTTTGTTTGTGAGACTCTGACATTCCAATCAACAATCATATTACATGCTGGAAATAATATCTCTCCTGGTTAACTACTGGCCAGCTTTTTTTTCACTTTCCTGTTTTTTTGTAATTTGTTTGAATAGCGATGTTCAAATAACACACACTATGTGCAGGACCAACTAAATAAACACGTCTTTTAAAAAAAAAAAGCGTTCATGCTGATGCCTTGAGGAAGGGGTTTCCATGCCTACCATTGTTTGCACACATCCCATGAGCCACTGCAGTGGCTGAAGTCGAAGGTTTGAGAGGCTCAACTCCAATAAGATGGACAGGGCCGCTGACAGTAGGTTTCTAAGCAAATACACCAGCCATTGTCAGAGCATTACAAACACACCCCTACTGAGCCACATCAGCAGCTGAGTGTCCTTAAGCTTAAACACTCTGACAGAAGAGTTCATTTCACCTCATTACCACCAAGAAGGTTCTCCTACTGAAACTGGGCACTTTCCAGTTTCCAGAAATGGAAGAATCAGCACTGCAAAAGTTTCCTTTATAATACTTACAGGACTGATGTATTGGTGGCATTCCATAGCTTAGCCTTTAATATTGAACAGGGACTGAATACTAAACATTTCCACTAGCCAATTAAATCAAATTCAATATAAAAAAAAAATAATTCTGATCTAATATGGCACTCTTAACAAAAACATTGTGACAGAGAAACTCATTGAGCTCATTATAGAAGGAGAATGGACATGGCAACAGATAAAATAATAAAAGCAATTAGGGAGGACAAATCTCCCAGTGTTCAGTATTCCCCCATGAAGATAATATTCAAAACAATAATAAATGATGGAGCTGTGCTGGCCTTGTGAATTCAGAGATGTCCTGATCTAACAACGTCACAGGCTATATATAGTAAAGTATTGGTTAAATATGATTAAGAGGTCACAGGTCCAGACCTCAGACTGCTTTTCACATCTGCCGAGCTGGATTTATCAGGATATCGGGGTAATTAGATTGTGTCGCCATGTGGGCCACATGTGAACGGGTTGGCGGGATATGAAAACTACATGACCCCAGGCACTGAGCCAAGGGGCCAGTGGTGCTTGCTTTGGGGGGCCGCGCCTGCTCACCTCACCCCCGTCCCAAACAAGCCCACCTTTCAAGCTCCGCTCCGCTCCCAAGGAGTGTCAACCACCTTGATACAAAATCCCATGGACCCTGGATTCTGGCTGGCTGGAACCCATTCTTCCAAAAGTGAATCAAACACCTCAAAGTAATGGCTTTGACAAAATGAATAAGTGGTAAAATCCAGACTTGAATGCCTGGAGTCAATCTATCACTTTGATTGTTTTTTTTTTTTTTTTTTACACAAGTTGAAAATTAAGTCAGCAAACTAAAAAAATACAAAAATGTAATCTATTTGTTCGTCAAAGATTAAGAAATTTTGATTGAATCTAGGCTCAAGAAATGTAATTTAAACTCAGTCAACACTCCCATAGTTGCAAGTTAATTTTACCTGCACATACTGTAACATACAATGCAAATATGAAGTCATTTTTATGCGTTTTTAACATATGCATAAAGTACCCATAAGAGTCCATAACTAAAACTGTTTGAAATGTATCCTACATTATTTGACAAAATGACAAAAAAACATTCCTTTTAGACACAATATTTTACCCCATATTTTTTTGAGGTGGAAACTCATGTAGGTTCAGGTCTTACATCAAGCAGGTTAATGTACCTCAAAAACCAATTTCTACATAAACTTTGATTCATGTAAACTGCTGTATATTTGGAGTGTTTCCATCCTTGATATAATGACATATGCTCTGCCTCCAGACTACCAGGGTAACAGAGAATATCTTCACACTGGCTGGGCAGAGCACTGGCCCTTAGGGGACCAGAGCTTTACCTGGGTGATGTTTGGGAGCTGGGCAGCTCTGCGCTCTCCCACCAGCTTCACAGGATTAATTTATATAGCTGCCTAGCTGGCATGCGGTGGGGTGGGGGATGGTAAATAAGAGCTTCTGTGGGCCTAAAGGAGGGTGTGGGGGGGGGGGGGGGGGGGGGGGTGTGGCCCTGGTGCTCCATGCCAGTATCCCTTAGCCTTTGTTTTAATTATCTTTGCAGATGCCCTTACCCAGCTCAACTTAGCAATAAAAACAGCTTTCATATTTATTTATTTTTTGTGTGTAATATCCATTTACGCAGCTGAATATATCTAATAAAGATAATGGTTATGCACCTTGCTCAAGGGTACAACACGAGCCCACACAGGAGGTGTTATGCAGCCTACTTTAATAACTACACCATGCAGCAAACTGTCTTGATTACATACTGATATGAAGTTACTGTGATAAAGTATCAGATGTAAAAAATGCTTATACTTTAATATCAAACACAGTCTGATGAACAATGTGTAGTTCTACAGGCTCAACTCCTTTTACACTACTATTGAAGAAAGTGTGCAATGGTTGTATAAAACATCAGCACAGTCAACAACATCGCTTTGAGATTTTGACCATGAGATCCAAAGCTTTTTCTAACTGCTGAAGTTACATTTTATCATGCTAATGTGCACACACTCTTATCAAAAGCTACCACAACAAGCGAAACCTTTAGCAGACCCAAACATCTTCATGATATCACAAATGACCATTCACTAAATTCAGGCTTTGCTGATGTAGTAAACTGAAAATGCTGCCAGTCCAGTTAAGCCTCAAACACACACAGACAGTAACATGCAGACAGCCAAAATCTGGCTAACAGTCACCTCAGTGCTATGTCCAACATATTGATCTTGATTGAGTGGGACTCCTCCCCCAGGGTAACCCCAAACACAAAAAAGGTCAGAACATTCATGCATATTTTGAGACAATGGGAGGCTGTGAGGGACAGGGTGATGTCAGGGATCAGTTTTAGGGTGGGGATACACAAGGAGGGAGAATTCCGAGAGACCGTGCTCCAGGCCATTTGGGCAGACACTCTGTTCTCCGATGACATGCTGTCGTATTTCTGCCCGCAGGTATGAAATGATATGCCCATTGCGTGATGTAATCCACTCATTGAATTTCACAAGCCCTGTCCTAGGTGCCCAGGGGGTACGAACATGCACCATGTACATATGTGTCAAAAAATCACCTCTGACTAAAGTTCATATTTAAGATGGGGTTCTATGTACACATGAACAAAACTTTTATTTCAACAATAAGCAGCTGTTTTCTATTACTAATGGCAAAACACAAACATGTTCCAGCAACACAGTGCATGAAACTCCTCAATGCACAGAAGATGAAATGCTCTACTTGGAGACACTTGGATTCAATCAACATTTGTGTTTAATTTTGACTCATGATTAAATACAAATGTCACTGTTTTCTTCACAATCAATTTAGCAAGTCAGCTGCTGTTGTGGTTGATAAACTCACCAAAGTGCACAAAAAGGCAGGAAAAACTATTTCATCTGAATTAAACTAGGAGTCTAAGATACGGACAAATGCTGATTTAATCCTTACCTGCCAAAGAGCTTCTTGTACAGCGACTAACATAATATCGCCACTAGTGTTGGTGTTGAATCAAGAGAGAAACTTAACAGCTCTGCTGTTTATGAGCGTTCAAATGTTTCAGTGTTTGTGTTTTCTCCACAAAATCATCTCCCATAATATGGATGCCACCATCTGCATGGACCAGCAAGAGGAACAGGAGAGAGCAAGACCTATAGCTTGCGGGCTCCGGCAGACACCATGTCTGCCCTGCGGTCACACCTTGCAGCTGTAGCCACTACCCAGGTGACCGCTTCCTATGGGCAGCACAGCATCATGGGACCTCAGCTAACGGCCTCATTAAACGTAAATGAGTGGACAATGTTTCCCTGAGGGAGAGGCCACAAGCTCAGCTTAAAAGGCACTCAGGGTTTAGTCTAACCAATGAAGTATCAGGAACAATGTCCGGACCATTGCCTTGTGATATGTAATATGTAGTAGAGTACATCTTACTGCATACATTGTCCCGAGGGTTAATTTTCAAATACATAATGGACTTCACATACTTAATGATGACACATGAACCAGGAAACCAAAACATTAAGATCAATTTTAAGATCCAGCTAAATGTACATGGAAATTGATGGTTGTTAAATAAGCCTTTAAAAATGTAGTCTTAGACCACAGTACACTTATACTCTTTACCCATGCAATGTCAAACTCTCTGGTTTCTGCCTGTACCACTATTTTAGCTAATTTTTTTGCATTACTGTACCTGGTGGCTTCTACCTTACCAGAAATGGGAAAATATAACTGGAAGTGACAGATCCACAATATGAGATTATACCAAACAATAAAATTGTTTAACTGGGATTTTTCTCAGGTTCAAGTTTACTCCAGTTTCTAATAACATCCCACAAAACAAGAATATGCCAAAAATTAAACTTAGCCAGCAGTTATTTGACAGTACTGACTGCACTCAAGTTTAGCATCTTGCAGTCTTGGTAAATGAAGTCAGGGGAACAAAACTCATTAAGTTCTATTTTAAAAAGGGAAAGCAGAGCGGCCAAGTAATGGAAGAAATGAATCTATTTCAATGTGGAATGCAGAGCAATTCTTGATCTGTAAAGAGACCCCGGGCCTTGTCTTCATCACTCCACCCACCCCCGTCGCTTACATCCCAACATCCACAGACGAACACACACATACACACACACACAAACTCACTGCCTGACTGGCACATATTAAAGTGTGCACAATTGATCCACTGCAGTTACCGACAGCCACAATCAGAACTGTTTACTATTATTCCAAACATATACCTGCCCCAGGGGCTCCTTCTACACTTGATCCTGTCCAAACAAAGGGAAGTGAGACCAGAGCCCTCACAGAGTAGGGCGGGGTGGGGGTGGGGGTAGATGTAGAGAGGATGGAAGCATGAGAGAGACGTGGGAGGCAGTGGTTTGGATTGAGCTGCTTTTGGGGGTGGGTGGAGGGGGCAAGGGGGGTTGCAGTATAAGATTTCCGTAACCCGAGATCTCCCTCTGGGTTCTGTGATAATTCGGGTGCCAGGTGTGCGCAGCTGTTTGCGGAGGGGGTCTGGAGAAGGGAGAGATGACTTTTTGGGTAACGGTTTGGGGTGTGGGGTGGGGGAGGGGAGACAACACCTGAGCTGCTTTCGAACCCTTTCTCCTTTTCCTCGGGACCACTGCCAGCCCTGCAAGCTGGAGAACCCCGCCCACAAAAAACACCATGTGTCCCACAGATGGGGGTGTCTCACTTCTGACTTGATGGTTAAAAATCCTGGCACAAATTGCCACAGCCTTGCACTGAAAATCTGGTATACATTTGGCTGGGGTGTTATAACTGAACAGCAACAAGAGCAATGTGATTGTGACAATATTTTGGATTTGGCAAATTCTTAATGTGTCACAAGAAGCCTCATTTACCTCATGAGCTTTACATAATTTGTCAGATAAGGACTTTTCTCCACAAACTACTCCTCAACACCAGCATAACGAGGGAGAGTTATGTCCTTTCTGAATCCTTGTTTTCTATGATTTACAGTGCATGACCTTTTTAAGTCAGTTGGAATGCTACCCACATTTAAAAAAAAAATAAAAACAAACCAAAGACAAATACCAGTCATACTTGTTGCAATTATGTACTTTTACTGAAGAATGTATGGCACGTGCAACACAAGTCACAAGGACAGTAAATAAAAATACAATGAAATACTGTGACTTCCCCCTACAGACTGTGCTTGTGCACATGTGCATGACTGCATGCACGGGTGTACATATCCTTCTGTGTGTGTTAGTACACACGTACATGTCCTGTGCGTATGTGTGTGTTTGTGTGTGTACAAATGTGTGTATGCATTAGGGGTGGCTTAATATATTGCTTTCAAACAGTCATGTGCCCTGAACTCTTGTTACAGCAGAGGTAGAACTCCTGGATGCTTTCCAGTACAGCATAGTATCGCTCATCTGGTTGAATGCATTTCCATGCAAATTCCCACTGGCAGCTTTCCGGCATGAATACCAATCCAATGTCTTCTGCTGCACTTGAGAGACCATCGTTGGCTATCACACACAATTACCTCCTGTGTGACTTTGATAAATACGTGTGGTCTTTGCCCTGTGGCCCCTGCAATGCCTCAGTACCTGATCTGAAGTGTTCCACAACTTTATCTGGGAGGGAAAATACGGCTTGCAGAAAACATCAGTGGCACGGAAAGTTGATTTTTCAGGTCTGAGACGGACCAAAACCAGGGATCAGGGAAATCCCTTTCCCATCCCAGGGATGAGAGCGTCTGCATCTCTTAACGACACCTCTGGCACAAATTCACTTTGTGAGATCTGATTGACCTGATTGTCTTAGAGCTGCCTGTCATGCAGCGGGTCATGCCCTTTCTGGTGTGGGGAGATTATTTAATGCCAATCACAGCAAACACACTCTGCCTGAGCATTTTTCCTTCACTTAAAATCTAAAACAGAATATGGCATAACAAACTTCCAATGTTATGTTTCATTAATCCACCTTCAACAAAGAGAAACAAGACTTCTGTGTGAGAGATTGAGAATTAAAGGAGAGAAAGACAAAAGAGAGATAGAGAGAAAGAGAGAGAGAGAGCTTAATGGGATCTGAGGGCTCTATCTGTAAGGCGGATGGGTGGGTAGCAGACATTCCTGGGGGGGTGACATGCTGTAATCAGGCGCTCCCCTGGCTGACACTGACCCCTTATCGCTTATCAGACCTGCTCATTGTGTTCACTCAGGCTTGAACCGAGGGGCCCCGCTTCACTTAAAAGCCATCACTGCCCTGGTTCCACCCGCCGCTGTCCTGGCTCATCAGTTCTCAAAGACTTGAGCACAGCAAGGTCCGAGCCCCATCGCTGTGATCAACTGGGGCTCTGAATGAAAAGTGTCACCACCCATCTATATCCACTGCACAGGGAAGCGGGCTGGCAGAGACAGGGCCCACCCTCACCCCCTTCGATCTCAGTCTCAACCTACCAAATCTGAACCAGCTATCACTTCCTGTGATTTTTTTCTTTCCCAGTTTTAGTTGTTGGACTGATCCACTAATGTTCAGCTATCTCAAATTTCATTTGCAAACATCAGGAGGATGTGATGCAGGTCAAAAAGACAGGAACAGACACTTGACACTAACTGAGGAGGAAGAGAAAGGGAGGGAGGGAATGTATGTGAATTCGACCACACTACGAGTAGGAGAGGGATAAGACCTCTACTATAGTACAACTACTACTACTACAGCCATAAGTACTACAACCACCACTCCTATTATCACTAAAATTACAAGTACTACTACCACTACTACTACTACTACTAACAATAATAATAATCACAGCTCAGCTCTTTCAAGGCTGCCTCATTAAGCAAGCCCCCGGAACTGCACACCACATTCTAAGTTAAACATCAACCCCTTGATTCCACTGCACTAATCCTGGAGCAATTAAAGTCCCAGCTCTTCTCTTTAAACCCAGTATGCCTCTGCACTGGCGCAGACTAGGATGGTACTGGGCACAGGATTCACGCTGCCATAAGCCCCTGTTATTCCCAAACTGCCTCAGTGGTAATTAACTCATGCCCGGCGCGCTCCAAGCCTTTGATCAGACATCCAATAGAGGCAGAGAGAGAGGAGCAGGGGGAGGGGGAAGGAAGGGTGCCGTTACAGTCATACAGATGGGGGAAACACAGCGCTTTAGAGTCCTCTTTCCTTTGCCAGGTCAAAAGAGACGCCTAAACTGCAACCATTGAATCTACCTTCGAGCCCACACATACCCTCCAGCCAATCAAAAGGCTTATTTGTTCCTGGCCTTTAAAAATAGTAGCAGTATTCTTTTTGTCTACTTTCTTCCCAGTCTTGAGTCACAATGACCTGTGGGTTAAAAAAAATTATGTTGTCTTAAGGAAAGCACTGAATGGGCTCAATCAATACTACTTCATTTTATCTTCACATGAATACCATTGTCACCTGTTTGTTTTTATTTTCAGACAGTTTGGTGAGTTAATTTCAGTGATTGCTGAACTCATCAAAAAAAGCTCAAAAGCAACACTTGCATATACTTGGAAGTCAAAATTTAGGACAAATGTTGGAACCTGAGTCAAACTAAACACTAACCAGCCATGGTACACCATGGCAGGAGATTTTAACTGGCAGCTTTTTTAACAAATGGTTATGGCCAAGTGGCTTTTTTATTGAATAGTTCTTTCTTTAAGATGATTTGCTGTTTTTTAAAATTCTCAGAATAAATTCTCAGGGTCAGAGTATATCCTCTGTTTTCCTCTGTCAGCAGCAGACAGAGCTCCGCAAATTTATTGATCTTTAAAATTACCAGGATGGCCACTTCTCTCCTCTCTCAATCACCCAACCCATCTTAATTTGGCTGTGCGCTCTCAACAGAAGAGCCATGACAGACCACCTCATAGGCTGCTTATTTATATGAATTTCATGAGAAACAGAATTTAGGACATTATTCTGAAGCAATGAAAAGGAATACTAAAATAATACTAAATAATTTGACTGCAAAAAGAGAAACCCTTCAAGCAACTGTGATAGAATCAGATGCTATTTATCTCTGCTTGATTTGACACCAATGCCCTAAAGGAAAACACCTAACACCTCACTCTACAGTGAGATATCACATAAATGATTTGACCTTTAGGGTAAGAAAAGTACCCCCCCCCCACCCCCCAACATCTAAAAAGACAGAAAACCTTTCCCTCAGTCCCCTCAGGACAAATAAACTATTGCATGTCTTTCTGAGATCTTATGTCTAAATGTTCTGCTCCTGCTCAAATCCTGCAAGTTGTACTAAGAAGTAAGGAACAGCCCACCCCCTTCAGATTTTTCTGTTCAACTCAATTTCTCAGTGCCTTCTCTTGCTGTTATGATTCAAAAAGGAAAGAAGCTGCAAATTCCTCACTGTGCCTTACAGCTTCAAGGCCACATGTATGTAGAAAATAAAATGTCCCATTAGAAGACTAACAGATATTGAAATGTCATATAGCTCTGTGATTTGATACAAGTAATTGGTAAATAATCCAGTTCTGTGAAGCCAGACCTATAACTTTAGCTTATAAGTATCTATAACTTATTTTTCAGCAAATCGGAGCTATGCACTGAACAACGCCCATATTTCCAAGGATGAAATCCAAGCACTGGCCATATCTGCACCCACCAGAGATGACTTTTTCTTGCTCCTTAATGCAGTAATGCAGCATGGAGCAGACACACAGCTGAGCTGAGAACAGCTGCCCAAACTATACTGTGACAAGGAAAATCCCCCTCCGTTTTCATGGCTGTCTACTGCAATGCTGTCTCAAGATATCCAGACACAGAAAATGTAAAAAAAAAGAAAACAGAGATGGGGGAAAAATCCCCAATACTTTGTATGAAAATACCAGCAGAGTGTATGAGAGATGTCCTGTTCATAACAGTTCTGTTGAAAAACAGCCACAATGCCATGGTCATGGGATCAGGTGTGCTGATTTTCTGATTGTGATTAATGTTTTTGGAGAGGGAGTTTCATCAGAAGGAAAGACATCATCACCTCTTGCTCTCTTTATGTGCTGATGTTTACCAAGAACAGAGCAAAAAGGGAACCATACAGATCTCAATGTGATTCCTACCCTGGGACACAATGCAATTGTGTTTGAGACATACTGAAGATATAAATATGGGATCTGGATTGCATTCAAAATAGTGAATGGCCTTACTGATTGTCTTAAACTGAGTACAAAGCATGTTTACCTCAATAAAAAAACACATACATTTACATGTTCTCAGCCCTGTTGCTGCCCCCTGTTGGGAACTCACAACATTGTACAATGAAGACTGCCATAATTACTGCCTGCATTAGAGTCAGTTGATTTTATCAGCCAACATGGGCCTATCACAGATATATGGGTATTGGCGCATATGTTTTCTGGTATGCACCGATATGAAAACCTTTTCATAGATCATATAATTCAGAAAAAGATGCTTTGGGTGATTTAGATTCTTTGCAATTTAAGTTTATTTTTTTTATTTTATTACTATTTATTATTATTATTTATTTTTTTAAGATGATTGCAATGTGGAAACGCTGTGCTACCTGTATGAACCTACCCTGTTGGACTGGCAGTAGCCAGCCATCAGCCCCAAAATCTAGTATCAGTCGGGCTCTAGACTGCATACAGTACCGTAGACTAAAAACAAACTTATTGAGTTTCCTCTTTCAGCAAAAGACAATGCCATAACGTAACTGTGGGCTATAGCTGATAAGGCTTTTTCCACTGGCTTTTTCACTGGGGGTCTGGGTCCTGTCTGGAAAACATTAACAGCAGTGAATTTGCCCTGGCATAAATTTATACAGCCTTGATTGATGGTGTATTTCGAGGCTCTTGTTCAGCAATGGCTAGGGACGCCTGCCGTCATTGTTCTGTAATGAGGGCTGTGTGCGGGACCTAGTGAAGAATTGTGTCGCGTGTGGGCTGGGCGGGTCGGTCGCTGGAGGCAGTGGGGTGGGGGGGCGGGGTTGTGGTGGATGGCAGTTGGGCTGAGGGGGGAAATGGAAGGGGAGTCAGTGTAGGGGTCACTCCTGAAAACTAAAGATAAGGGGATCCTGGGTTTGAGTCTATATTGAGCTCAGAAGATGAAAAAGCTGAAAAAATCCCCATCAAATTAGTAATTAGGGCAGAGAGCTCAACCCTTACAATGCTCCAAGTCACTCTGGGCAGACCACATTCCCTGTCCTCTTGTTTAAAATGTATAGACTTCACTCCCAACAGTGCACTTCACAAACTGATAACAACAACACGGAAAGACATCTAGGTGAATCAGTGATAGCGGTAGGTCATGCAGGGAAATGAAAATGTGACATCAAAAGGACCAAGAGGATGGAACTGTTTTAAATGTGAACCCCTTACCCTCAGCTCCTACCCTACCCTGCATAAGGACAGAATTCTCTGCTGAATGCCCTGTGGATATTTCACACATTAAAACCCTGCACTTTGAAGTCACTTATCTGTATGCAGATGGTAACTGTACTCAGGGCCCCACTCGCTTTCACTGTCCCTCTCCCTCTCTCAGATTCTCTCAATGTCTCAAATTCAAATTGTGCTTTATTGGCGGGTCTTCACAATATACAGCACTGCCAAAAGCATGGCTACAAAGTCTGTCTCTCTTTCTCAACCTCTCTGTCTCTCCCAATTTTTTAAAACCTTTTCCAATAGTACAATGGTATGGGCTTCCAATCAGAAGTGTTTCAATTCCTAGGTAGGGCACTACTGTTGTGCCCTTGAGCAAAGCACTTAACCTGATTTGCTGCAGTACTTCCAGCTGTACACATGGATAGTGTGCAGAAATGTAAAACTTGACATTTTACAGTAATTACACTGGATGAGCATGTCTGCTGAATATTCATATCAATAAAAATAACAGTGATATATTAAACTCTAAACAATAACCTTTGTTAAATATCAATCATTAAATAATTAAACTGAACTACTAGCAGTACAGATAATATTATATGAACTGATTCTGTGGTGCCTCAGTTGCCTGCTCTTTGTCCCCAGGGTGGAGGCTGTCACATGGGCAGCCAGTGATCTCGGTTGTCCTTCCCAATAACGCTGATATTTGTCTTACCAAGTTATTCCCCAGAATGGGGAGGGGGGGGAGAATAACTACAATGTATCAAAACATTAATTTCTAAATTGAGAGTACTTTTCCTGGAAGAAAATGTCAACATAACATGAGCCTTTCTCAGTGGCTAGGCTGTTCAAACTGAGCCTGTACTTGGTCATGTTCTGTCTCTGTTTTGTATCTCTAGTGACCCTGAAGAGATCACCAAAGAGACATGCAGTGTTGTCCTGTTTTCAGGCCTGATAAGTCAACTTTGCATTATGTAATGGTTGCATTGTCCCATTATTAAAAATATTGGCTCTGTTTAATTTATGGCTTGCTCTCATTTGAGGTGGTTTATTGGCTGAGCTGGTCTAAGCCTGCTGTTAGGCAGTATGGGTAAGTTGGTTAGCAAGCTTTAAGGCTACCTGATACATATAACTATTTTCATGGTTCAGCTCTTGGATTATCAAACCTTTGAACTGAGGAGCATCTTGGGGACTTGATTTTAGGTGCATCCAGAATTTCAGCAGTCTTTGCATATCTTTGATGAACATGACCTGGTATTATTCTGTTTCCCGTACATTATCAAATTTCTTTCCCCTCTCATCCAGCATGATGAAAATGTTGAAGAGGCTGTGGACAGGGAGAGATCCTGGAAGCAATCTGAATGACCCAGGTCAAGTGTCATACAAACACCCAGACCTCATGTAGACCGCAGAAACCCTGAAGAGCACTGGAAACAGCTGTTACTGATGTGGCGGTCTGCTGTCATGAGGAAATGGGCTTTGAATCTCTAAAGCAGGGGTGTCAAACTCCAGTCCTGGAGGGCCGCAGTGTCTGCGGGTTTTTGTTCTTTCCTTTCGATTGGCAGCCATTTTAGGCCTTGGAAACCAGGTGTGTGGACTCTTTAGCCAACCAGTCATTTTAATTAATCAATTAAGTGCTAAAACACACCAAAAACCAGCTACCACTGCAGCCCTCCAGGACTGCAGTTTGACACCCCTGCTCTAAAGCCTGCAGGGTGTGCACTTTGAATTCTCTGATGGGGCGTTGCTACCGTACGCTGAAGGAACGTACCCAACCTCCACTGTTTTACCAAAAATGTTCAACTGTTCAAACCACAACAGCAATGTAAGCAAATGACAACAAAGCCCCTTTGTACTAACCTTCTGCCAGTAAGTCTGTCTAGAAAGTCAAACTGTTGCTGTAAGCTCCTTCTTCTCCCAATGAACTAAACTCACTGTCTTCTGCTGTCCATTTTATTAATGTCCTGACCTGCTGATTATTCTTCTATGAAAAACCAATGGCCCCTTAATACCTGGACATGGCGTCCCGTCTGCTCTGCAAACAGTGCTTCATTATATGCGCCCAACTGGCTGGGTCAAAGGTTGCTCTCCAAGGCAGGAAGCATGGAGCAAGAGGCCTTTGTCGGGTCTGGGATTGTCAAAAGCTGGCCTGAACTCTAAAGGACAGAGGGGCAGAGCGGACGTCTGCGCCCTGCTACAACACTATCAGGGGACGCCCTTTCTCTGCATCTCTTGGACTGGTTTATTATCAGAAATTCTTACTCATAGAACCATACTTGGGGTGGGGTGGGGAGGGGGGGAGAATCAAAGCCATTCAATGTGTACAATGTTTGACTCTAATATCACGTATAAAGAGAAGTCTGTTTTCTGGGAGCCATGCAACGTCACTCCCTCCATGCCCTGCAAGTGCCGGAACTGATCGTCAAAAACTTTGCAGCAAAAATGACCTCAGTGCAGTAAGCCTAGAGACAGAGACTTCATGGATCAGCGATGACAATTCCTTTGTGCTTTTGCCTATCAGATCAGCCGCAGACACATACACACAGGGTCAGCCTACAGGATTGGACTTACAAAGCTGTATTGCAATTTGCTGTGTTGACAGAGAAAGAGGTTGCCGGTGTCATGTTGTGGCTCGGTGGCTCTAGTAACGCTGTCTGACTATTGTGTCACAGACAGTCATCACCCAGTCGACTGATAAGAACTCCTGAGCTTGTTAGGTTTTGGTTTTTTCTTTGTTTGGGTAAACACAAGGATTTGCATTCTGATACAGAAAGGGATTTGTACAGACACAAACACACACACACACACACATACACACACACACACGCACAGATATGTTTTGGAAAGGATAATTGTACAGAAAGCGTTTGGACTTGAAACCTGTTTGGCTAGTATCCAGCTGCAGGTAGACTACAATAACCTGGGCTTTTGATGATGCTGATGATGTTATAATTTATCCCACTTTAATTGATAATATCAATTTATTTTCTACCTTAAAATAACAGCAGAGAGGTGCTCTGTTGTTGTGATATGGCTACCCCACTGCAAGGTACAACAGAGGAGCAAGAGTCTGGCAAATCTCACTGGCTCAAGCTAATAAAGTGACATTAAACAATGTCCCATCTAATACCCATGCTGTTTTACATCTGTCAATGAAATGCATTGCACCTCGTCTTTTTGCAATTTCGTCACGTTTTCTAAGTCTAATCAGGCATGAGTACAAATGTCATGATTGCATTTATTTCATAGTAATCAAATAAGCTATAAGGAACACTGGTTTTTCTTACTCAATTCTTTCTCAATATTTCACAAAGGAAGTTCCTGATTTTGCCCACTTGTCCTTAAAGACAGAGACAGACAGCTTTACATTCTTGGCCAAGATGACTATGAGAAGTTTGCAATGAAGTGACCCTGTGAAGAAAGGTTAAGAGAACAACAGAGAATATGGAAGTGTGATTAGTGAATAGGTAAGTGTGCAATAACTTCAAAGAGGAGATGTCAGAGAGAGAAAAACTGAAGGATGAGCAGAGACACACAGTGTGTGAGTATGTATAAGAGAGAGAGAGACCACCAGGAAGCATGAACAGGGGAGAGGTGTGTGTGCGTTTGTGTGTGTGTGAGAGAGAGGGGGCGTTATTTCTCAGAAGAGACGCAGTTCAGTGCCAGCGCAAAACGTGGAAAACAACACAGGAACAGTGATATTGTAAAAGACATGGCGGTCATTTCGAACAATCGCCTAACCCCACCCCCCACAAACATCTTGAACCGTCACTGCTTTTTTGAGCTGCGCGTTGGATGTCTCTTCAGGTTTTCGTGTCATAGTGTATTATAGCATCTGACCAAAGTATTTATTAAGTGGAGCTTATTTTATTACTGTTTATAATAGGTTCAAAGTCACACATTTGATGGACTACGCGTGCCACATATTCATAGGCTTTATTCGCTAAGCCTGACATTTTCTTCCGTTCCGGACTTCTCTGCAGAAACAGTCACTGTAGATTTTTATCAAAGCAGGCACAGTACCCATAACACTCAGAGATCATATTTATCCACGGTCTCGTGGTCGGTGTGATTAAAAAACACAGATATGCTATTCAGAGCACTGACAAACAGCGCTGCGTTAATATGAAATCGAAGTCTAACGTGGTCGTGGAGGCACGTCCTAACAACTTTTAGCACAGAAAATGTATAGTTCATCCATACAAAATGAAGAAAGAACATGTCTTCTGCAAACAGCCAATACTTGGATTGCGGCAATTCGACCTAAAATATATCACATGAAAATATACAAAATAAAGTACGAACATATAAAAATATAAAAGTTTCAGGAATTGGATAACAATTTATATTGTCTTGCGTATATCGTCTTTTTTGTGTAATTGAACGTTAATACCTACAAACACAGATACTTACTTCACTGCTGTTGATTCTAAGTTAAATTTGCATATAAGCTGGGCAGTGCAAAAGGTATTTTTTTCAATTTTATTTTAACTGTGCAGTAAAAAATGGCTAACAAAACAGTTCCAAAACAATCTAATGACTGTTGTTTTACCACAAGTTCTGAAGTCGCAAGTTTCCCCAATTCATATTGATTTGTTTGAATACAACTGTAGCACATTTGCTTAACCATATCTGGTATGCCCGAGTTGAATAAATGTAAACTTTGAATTAAGACTGGACCGTCCACTCGTATCAAGAAAATACCAATCAAACTGCACTTGTAAAGAACGATTTCTCTTTGTGGGAAGTGTGCGTACTGATTAGTGGAGTTTGTCAAGGTCTGGATTTTTCGTGGAATCGAGTTTTGGTACAATTTCAAATTCAATACAACCGATTGTTGGGTGACAAAAGGCATATGTGCGTAACTATTCCGCAGTGTTGACAATGCGCATTCGATCCAAATATTCAAATTAAGCAATTATGTTGGAGTTAGGTAGCTAACATGATAACACTAAAAAGTCATACGAATTTACAGTCATGTTAAGTGCAATAAAACAGACAAAAACAGTGCAAACCAATTTGTAGCCATATAGGTTAATTTAAGTCATCGTTGGAGCATCCTAATTAGCCATAAGCCCTTGGTTTACTTTGCATCATTCATTACGAAAGCTACCAAGCGCCCATAGGCTTCTGTGGTTTGCTATGCAAAGTTTCTCAAATTCATTTCTAAACAAAACCGTAAAACAGCTCTATCTTACCTTGCAAAGTTAGGATGAAAATAGGAAGAGCCACTGAGATACAAACGTTGCTCAGGAAAGCCATGTCTCTTTCTTGCCTTATCCCGTCGTCAAGAGTAAAACGTGTTTGATCCTCTTGCACGGCAAACGCGATAAAGTCTGGAGCGTGTGTGAAAGCGGAAGAGGAGAGTAAGAAGGAGTCAGTTTGCAAAGCCACTCTGTAGGCTACTGTATTGTTTGTAGGAGGGAAGAGGGAGGAGATTACCCTAATGTGCAATTATGGTTCAATCCTCTTTAATTAGATTGGTAAAAGAAACATCAGTTTGTACTATAATGGGAGAACAGCACTTTGACACAGTTTTGTTCTGTAGTGAAACCATGGAGAAAAATAACCGAATTATTACTTTGCAAGTGAGATTGTGTTTTTAGACTTACAACATTTTTTTTGTTTAACCAACATCATCCCTCGTAACAGCAACCAAGACAGGACAATTGCTACTTACAAAAAAATATATGTAACTTAATTTGATCTGTTTACAATGCGTCCACCTGCTTGTCTTTGAAGGCCCGTGTAAAAATTTTGTATTTATTCGTAATTGAGCCATCTAATCAAGGGAGTTCAACACAGTTCAGTCTACAACAGATACGACGTTAAAATCTGCAGCGGCAGCAAAAAAGGATTTATTGCGTTATTCATGTTGACATATCTTCCAGTTGTTATGCTTAATGTAATTTCAATTTTATACATATAAATACATACTCATGTATATGTTCTACATATACTGTATACAATTCTCTATACTTTTGAAAAAAATAGCAAACAAAAAATGCAAGTGAATAATCTTGAAATATTTATCAGGTAGCTACAATTGTTGGTAAATTACAAGCCTACCAGAGGTGAACAGCATGCTCTCATCATTCTATTTTCTTACGTTTTATGTATATATTATATAATGCTTTTTGTATCTTTACAAAATATGAACTAGATACATATTTATTAAAGCAGTTTGGGTTATATTCCATACTTAGGATACAGTAGCACTTCTCCGTTCAGTAATGAAGCCTGTTATTTCCTGGTGACAAACTTAGACTCTTAACCACGAACCCCCAACCCCATATATGCATGTGTGTACATGTGTCTGTGTTTTTT
The DNA here is from genome assembly GCA_019788955.1 of Albula glossodonta. NCBI lineage: Eukaryota > Metazoa > Chordata > Actinopteri > Albuliformes > Albulidae > Albula > Albula glossodonta. The sequence continues at coordinate 7,525,270 of JAFBMS010000006.1, read as the reverse complement.
TTTTTTTTTTGAAATTCATCTTTTGTTCTTCCTTTCATTCATTGAGTCAGTGGAATGACAGTAGCTTTGGATGTGGAAGCAGGCAGGTCATTAACAGGCTCTGTTGTTTTCAGCACTCTGCTGTCACCTTCACCAACAGCTGCAGGGGGATGGGGTGGGGGGACTGAAGTGGGGTTCTTATGTGTGTCTGCCACTACAGCTGTCCCAGTGGGTCATCCGAAACTCATAACCCCCACCCCACCCAAAACGCCCACACTCCTCCTCGAAGAGCAACTCCTGAGTGTCCACCAGCCAAGATCACTTATAAACTGATCTAATTAAGCATGGTGTTAATGTAAGGAATGTGGAATTCACTGAGTTGTGACGTAAGTGGGGTTTCTAAGTATGTGAAAGGGCTGTTAAATTCCCTTGTAAGTATTTCAAAGTGTATACATTCAGAATAAAACTGGCCAGGTCTGAGATATAAAGAGCTGTACAAGCAGGAATGTCAGTGAGCAGTATTAATTAGTTCCTTTAGGGCATTCCCTTAAAATGAGAACATAAAATGGAGAGGTGCTCTTTAGAGACGTAGGGCATATATGTGGAGAATGATAGACGGGTGTAGTATAGGGTATGCAGATGAGGATTCCAAGGGAATCTGATAGGCCATGCTTTGAGTGCTTGCTGAAAGAGAGTCCGGCCACATTCCCATACCACTGAGTGGTCAGACAAGGTCCGACACAAGACAATTATACCATGAGACCACAAAGGGGAGAGAGGGTTGCACGAGCAGGCTCACATCATCTCAAGGTTTGGTTTTCCTGTCAGTACTCCCACAGTGAGGCACGGGAATCAGAGGCGATTGAAGGAGGGAAAGACTTTGATGTCAACACGGAACCCTGATCTCTCGGGTATTTCCCTCTGCATTTTCGATCAAAGCAGCCAATCAAGAGCTGACATTTCATTCCTCAGCTGAAATCGGTCGACCACTGTTTTCCCGCTCTCTCAACCTCACCCTTACTTTTCCATCTTTTACTCTCCCCATCCTCTTTTCCTCTCTCCCTCTCTCTTTGTCTTTTCTATATCTTCAATGTATCTGAGCTGCCATCTGGCTGTCCAAAGCAAACAACAGGGTTGGGGGTGCGGGGGAGGGGGTATGGAACAGGAGGGGAGGGTTGACAGTTAGGATTTAAGGCACAAACACCATTAGCACACAGATAAATAGTTTTATGAGGGGGCAGGTGATTTCCCAAGTTGAGGCCCCTCCATGTGTTTTTTCTCTTATTTTGAGGCATAGGGCCATTAATTATCAGCGTAAAAACCTGTCCCTGAAAGTTTAACACAAGAGAGTAGCTGCATTCAACACAATTTCATTTAAAAATTAGGGGATTTTCATGTGAAACTGGTTCATATTTTTCTTGGGTGTGGTTGCAAGTAAAGCTGGTCAATAGGTAGCAGAGCTGTAAGTGAATAGATTGTAGATCTAGCCAGGGTACAGTGGAACCACTTCCAGCCACCATGCCCCACAATTTCAAAGTTGGAATAAAAGCCCTCCTTGGACACTAAACCAATATTTGCATTACCACTGAGGTTTTTGTTGTTTGTGTTGTAGTACTGCCAGTTCCCAGTCCACATTTTCATGTTGGTGTTTTGTGGGTAGCTAAAGGTTATGATGATGTCTTTGTAAAATCTCTAAGACTTTTTTAGCAATTTAAGTGGCTGTTGTTCAAACCGAATAAACGCTATTGGGATTCATGGTCCGAGAGTTGGTTTTAAGGATAAGCCACTCATGCCTGGACATCCATGCACAAAGGCTCTCACTCACTGCACAAAGCTGAGAAACCCGACTGACCGGATGTAGCAGAGAATCAAGCCAACTTTTTATGATGTGTATTTACTTCCAGGATCAAGTGAAATCCCTGAAAAGTAAATAATGGCATTCTTGAGGGCACCATCCAAATCACTTTGTTTAGAACTTAAACTTTAATAACAACAAAATAAATGAAGAAATGATGACAACCCTATAACCTAAATGCGTCATGTGGACTATCCGATTATGTGTCTGAGGTTTGTTTTTTTTGTTCGGCTTTTCTGTCAAAACATCACCTTACTCTAATGCTGAAAGTATATTTTTAAGACAGACTTTCTGTCAGAGGGTTTTACTTTTAACGGTGAGTCCCTTGGTTGTGATAGAGGGGCTTAAAAAGATTCAGAGCTAAGCCGCTGAAAGCAGACCTGCTCATGGAAGTCTTTTTTATCTCTGTGACTCACCTCTTCATCAGTAAAGCACATGAGTCTAGAGACAAAGGCTAATGGATCCCCCATGGAGGCCGTAAGCAAGCTGAGCTGAGCAGCATTTCTATTTTCATTTTCCCTTTATTGAACCAGGTAAGGTCAGAAATGGATTTTAATGTACTCTCTGAAATGCGATTTCACAAAAAAATCTGTAGGTTTCAGTATTTCTACATAGACATTGTCTTTGAATGCCTTTACCACCAGTAGCAACAGTAAAGAAATGTGTTTTCATAAATCCTATTGTGGTTGGAGCTGCCATTTTCATGTCAGTAACAGATTGCTGTGAACCAAACAAAAGACTTCTCTCCCCACAGCAAAAAACAATGACTTGTTAAAATCATGGGTCATTGATGACATCATCAGTGAGCATGATTGCCTTCATCTCTAAACAGCAATACACCTATTTATCACAACACATTGCAAATGGACCCACAAAAATGGTATACCTTTCAAGAATGTTATTTCATTTTACATATGGCAACCTTGAGTTAAGGAAGTGGTCTCTTCCTCCTGAGTTCTCTAGCCTGTGTAATTCAGAGCTCTTAGTATTTCCATTCAGGTTTGGCATCACTACATTTACCCTAATCTAACCCCAAGGAGGCCATAAGAGGCCTACTTCAGCATGGCACTTTGCCAAGCCCCTCATCCATCGGGAGATGAACTTAAAAGCCCTCTTTTACTGTACACGTGACTGATGCCATGATATCATCTGCAAGGCGACACTGAACGGTAGGCAAAAGGCTAATTGTTCCCCAGTCATAAACTGGATGTTTGTCTGATTGAACTGTGACAGCACAGAAACATTCCCGTAAACAGCAGCGGGGCAGCAGGGACCAGTGTATGATTTATGAATTATTCTCATAATGCCCGAGGGAGAGGCAGATGGATGGGTTTGGTCGGAACCCTTCCCCCCCACTCCCAATGTCGTCTCATCTGTGCTTGATTCTAATGAGGTGGGGGAGTCGGTCGGTGGAGGAACCGAAGAGAGGGGAGACAGCAGATGCTCAAGGGATGGTGCAGGTGTGCTGGAGGAAGGATCCTCCTAGAAAGCCCATAATAATGGTTTTCACTGCAGTGTGCCCAGATTCGGGAGCTCAAAGCTTCTTCTGCTTTTACAGCAAGTGTACCACCAGCACTGTGGCATTGTGGTTTAGGAACTGGGGATGTTTAACCTGAAGGCTGTAGTTTCGATTTCCACCTGGAATGCTGCTGTTGAGTCCCCTTGAGGAAAGTGTTTGTTCAGAATTACTCTACTGTGTGGGCACTACTTATTTCAGAATTTTTGTGTATAATGCCCTTGGCAATACATAAAAATAAAAATCATACTCAATACATCATCAGACATCTTCTCCCAAACTTCACTCACAGTGCATGGTTGTTGTAGACATTCCTTTTCAAATGAGTTTTTTCTTTCCAGAAATGAAAAAGAGGAGAGAAGGAAAAAACAAGGGAGAAAGAGGGGTTTCGCATCAAAAAGCTGGGCAAAGGCACTCCACTCTCCTGCCAATGGCAGCTATCAGGGGCAGAAATCTGCTCCAAACCACGTTTTAGAACCAGCGGATCATGACTGATAGATGGAGACCCCCCATGGCGTGTCAGGCTGCACAGAGATGTGAACGCGTGGTCTTCCGATAACAAAGAGAATCTGCATACCCCACAATCCTTTGCAGGTCCCACCCAGACAGCCCTGCTGCACTAAGGCTAGGGGCTACTAAAACAGCTGGTGCAACTACTGTATAATAATGAGAAGAGATACCATAAGAACAAAAACAATAAACACAACAAAAAGCAATAAAAGACCATAAAAGACCATAACAAATATAGTTTTATAAATATGTGCATAATTTTGGTTTCATGCACAATGTTTATTGCACCGATTTCAGGTTTTTAATACATAGCTTCCTCTTTTTATTATAGCTGAAGCAGTGTGTGTGTGTGTGTGTGTGTGTGTGTGTGTGTGTGGAGATAAAGAGGGACCAGTAGGTAGGCAAAATTTCCCAGAATTAATTTTGTGTGTACACAAGTCCTGACTGTGCCTCTGAATGTGAAGATTGATTAGTTAGGTATGAGCTCACATTTCTGGCACCAAAGCAATTTTTATTTCTAAAACTTTTCTGTACTTGGTGATTTGAATGTCAAGGTATTTTAACAAATGTCTTCTGCACCACGTTATGATATGCATATTTTCAATACATGCTGTTTGTGAAAGGTAGTATTTGCAGGGATATTAGACAATGTTTTCACAAATACTGTTGTGAACGAAGGGGACAGTTTTCCAGGACTTGCAATTAAAAAAAAAATAAAAATCTTGGTTTTAGACTAGGGTTGAATGTGTTGAATGATGTAGGTAAATTGAAAAGCACAGATAGACTGAATCTCATTGATAAACCTTCCAACTTTAATTCTCATGGTCATGCTATGGATTTGGACTAATTTAGGTAATTGCACATCCAATAGACAACATCCCATGGCTAAAGAGTGAAGTAATGTCAATAGAGAATGCTCAAACACTGAAAATTTGCTATAGGTCACATGTTTATTAACACTGAGCTTTTGGTCAACTGTTCGTGATCAGAGCTTTTAACCACATTTAATGCTCAGATGATGGTCAGTTGAGCGAAAGCAGAGCAGTCATTAAAGATTGTTATGGATTTGGTAGAGACTGAGGTGTAGAGTACAGGAGCCAGATGGAGCTCTTGGATGATCTGGAAGTGAGTCATTCCGCAGGGATTGGCCCTGGGCTTTGTATTCCTCTCGTTTTTAGAGGTTTATCCCAATCTTTAAAAGCACAAACCGGCAGATTTTGACACCTCTTGAGAAATTCCTGGTATTAACAAAAGCCAGGACTGTTTCCTCCTACTTCCTATCTGGCCTTGGAAAACTCTTTTTGCAAGTCTCACGGTCACTGCTAAGTGTAGATCATCCTGTTTCTTAAACAACCTGAAATGTAATGCTGCTGGGGCCAAATGACTGTATGAGAACTCCAGAGCCAGTTGTTGAGAGAGGGAAAAAAACAGGCAGTATTCCATTTATGTTCTGGGAGTTCAGATTTATAGAGATAGCACTAATATCGCTGGCCACAGATGTCACTTGAGAGGAAGATATTTTTGAGAATGTATAGCATGCATGTCCAAGATGGTATCAGCCGGGGCTTTGCGCAGACTCTTGAGAAACAGAACCACATAGTCCCAAGTCCCTGCAATGCAGCCAGAGCTGCCTAATGCTGTGCGGTAACCGTGGGAGATAAGCAGAGTCTGCTCCAATGAGGTGGCACGTTTCCTTTTTTCTTGGCGGCCCCACAGAGCAGAGTTTGTGGTGGTGAGGCGAAGCGAGGCGGCGGGTACTGGCACTAACCACAACGCCTGTCAGCCATTGACGGGGAGGTAATGCGATTATCCAAGGCTTTCTCTTTCTCTCTCGGTTCATCCGCGAGCAGGGCAGTGGCAAGGGCCAGGCCTGGCAGATTGGGTTACGCCTGGCTGGGGAGGTGTGGCTCACGGCATGGGTGACAGACTCCTTGCCACTAAACGTTGAGCCGTAAGCTGATAGCTCGCCTGCAGAGGAGGAGCACAATGGCAAAGGAGCTTTTGCCCCCAAGTTCAACCCTTATGAGTGTATTTTTGAGGAGTAAAATTTCATATTCTTTTTTTCACAAGGCAAAAGTTTTGTTTATTTGCCTATTCTGGTCTGATCCTTTCATAAAAATGATGGGATGAATGATATGGACAACAACACTGCAAATAACAATGAATCAAGTTACAAAATTAAGATCAATAAAATGTAAAAAACCTTAAAAAGAAATGTACCTTAACTCATCTTTCAACTTTCATTCATCTCCAGGCTCTGGTAAACAGTATGTACATGTGTAAAATAAACTTCAGGAATGCAGTGCTGACCCACTGATCCTGGACTTCACACAGACAGAGGAGTCTGCTAAATGCCTTAGGTTAAAGGGTGTAGGGGGTCAAAGGTGACCTCCCCTGACCCTCCTGGGCTCTGCCTCCAGGTGTCTTCAAGTTTCCACGGAAACCAAACTGATAAACACACAAACGTCCCTGCCACCTCATCATCCCCACCTGACAGTTCAATGGTTACCTATGGCCAGTTAGATCTTTGACCAGTGGTCTGTAAGGTCAGGCAGGTGTGAGACAATATTTATGTACAGACTTTACAAAATGTTTCAAGTTTTCTATTTGTTTTAGAAACCCAACAAGCAAACTGGTCCTATTTTGCCCAGAACATATGAAGGTAATAATTATGGAACCCATACAATTCAGTACATTATTAATGCATTTCACACAAAACAAGCTGAAGTTATTCAGAGGCAGGGAGAGCATGAGAGAGAGAGAGAGTATAGATTAATCTATTAGTGAGGAATCTGTGGATGCCACTTTGAGATGACAGAAGGGGTGGAAGGTACGGTAGAGTTCTCATCTATCCCATGTTACACTATTCTCATGAATCCTTAGGACTTGGAACACCCCACAGAGAATTTCTGTTCAATTTAAAGACTGATGAAAAGAGTTGGTCGTGAGAAGGAGGAGACAGGGAATTTCAAAGGTTCCCCAGGAATAAGTGAGACTGGAACTCATCAGAACTAAGCCAGGCTTTACCATTCACAATATGATAATACACAATGTCAAAATTCATATTTATACTCTGTCTTAAAAATGCTTTGTGAGCATTGTACATATGGCGTGTGATATATTATACACTATACATCATAGTAAGTACATCAAACTGATTTAATCAAATCTGAACATAACTGCCTGAATCAATTTAACATACTTCCTCTGAAGCATGTTCCATCTCGTGGGGGTCTGTTTCTGTTTTGACACAGTCTGAAGAGATACTGGCAGCTTCTGGGAGTGTTCCCTTTCTTTTAACCTCTTTTCTGGCACAGTTGCTTTAATGACAAGCCCGGCCTAAAGCTCTTCCCTCACTCACAAGGAGCAACTAAAATTTAGTAACTGAATATAATAGGAACATGCTCACATATATGAAGAGGAAAGAGGTTTTGTACCCCCTCCCTGTGGGCCATGACTAGATCCCAGAGAAAAGAGATTACAATTTTGTTCCTTGGCTGGATCTCAGAGAAAAGAGATCACATTCCTCCTTTGCCTCAATACTGAGGTCCCCGCCAATTTTCAGTCCTCCCTCATTGCCTTTGGGATTCCCAAATGGCCCACCCTAAGTGCCTATTGTGTTTAGGATGTCCTCCATGAGATGGGCCATTGTTTTCAATGTACTTAAGTGGGAGGAAGGGGGGTGTTTGGGTGCGTGTGTGTGTTGGAGCTGGGAATGGGGATAGGAGAGAGGCAGCTCTCACCCAGTTCTTAAAACACTCTACCACAATGGCAGAGGATTTGTGCTGTAAGCACACTACGACTCCCGATGACAAGCGCAGAGCCCTTGGGGGCAGCCGTTTCCATGGCAATCTGTGGCGGGTACCATAATTGACTAATGAATCATCACAAATACCTTGGCCTTATCAACCCCATTGCACTAGAGGGAAAGCGGAGGGGCATGGCTTGTCAGCCCCAGACACAATGGTGTGTGAGGACAGAGGACAAGGGCGGGGCATAAGGTGAACCCAGGTGGCCACCAGAGATCTCAATGCTACGCTACAAAATAAAATTACAGTGCCTCTTAATCTTCGTTTTTGTGTCAGGTCACTTTACATTTATGTCATTTCTCCCTTATTGGACCACTTTGCACCATGACTGGATGGATGCCATTTGCTGAGTCCAGGATGAGGCTTCTTCTTGACCATTCTGGGATATTCCAAGAATGGAGGATGAGGCTTAGCATTTATTGTGGTTTTGAGGTGCATTTCTGTCACCCTCCTTTTATTTATGTGATTACTCCTTCTTTAAAAACAATGTGCAATTTAGGTGGAGAATACTACAGGACAAAAAAGGATAGACCCCTCAGGATTCTACCATTATCATTGTGTAAACAGGGTTATATTTTGCCCCAACAGCAAATATTTCCATCATGGTGTAAACAAGTCATTACATAAGGTTGTGCAGAATATTGAGGGTAAGAAACTTGAACCATGATCTAGTTTGTCCCTGAGTGGTCACATTCTTTTGGCCATGTGTTGTCTCGTGAGTTAAGTGTGGTGAATTTTCTCATGGAGAGACATTGCAATAAGACTGTCACAGTTTTCCTAACATCATCTTGTTTGTGAAAAACAGGGGCCCACTCAGTCAACACTGTGAAATTGTACATGTTAATTTTGCATGGTCCTATGACTGCCCTAACAGCTTTAATGTTTTGGTCCCAACATGTCAGTGCTGCTGTCTCTTGTAAGTGGTATGTTGGCTGAAATACAAAACATGGATGTAGTTACATATTTTCCGTACATTCTATTGGTCTTTTGTTTTTTACTGGATTCTGCCAGTGAAAAACAGCCACTGAATTTAAAAAATAATCACAATGTTACAAGCAATGACAGAGCTGTGACAGGCTTGAAAATAATAATGAGCAATGCCCCGCCCTTATTAATCCAAATTTCCCAAGCGTATTCTCTGCTGAGTGAGCATGATAATCACTGAATGAGATCAAACAACTGAGGAATATCTCTTTTTCTCTCATTTTCATGCTTTTGCTTTGAATTCTGGAAGAAGATCACTTCAGTGGAACTTGGTGACCTGTAAGGACATGACCCTCTGTAGTCTGCACATTCAGCAAATTTCATCGAGTGGCCCCTGTACATCAACTCAAAGACTCCAGAGTGGGAGCAACTTCTGTATCTGTAGGTTAAGGAATGTCAATGCTGAGAGTGCTGGCATTCACAAAAAATATCACTCACACACACACACACACACACACACACACACACACACACACACACACACACACACACACACACACTCACACACTCCTGGATCAGATATGTTTGCTGACCCTTTGCACACCAGCAAATTCCTCAAAAAATCCATATTTGATACAATGTGAGGAAAAACTAGAAAATGATACCATGATGCCTGAACAGACAATGGAGTAAGATACCTGGGAAAATGATGAGACTAAGGCTACAAAGACTACAAGGAGTCATAGCACACTGGCACTTAAGTAGTGCTGTTCAGACTACAAATGTTACACATGTACAAGATACCATGGACTAGTAAGGCATGCAGGCCCTCAGGGTAAGTCCTGAGCATGTTTCATACTGACAATCTCAGCTCAGTTCCAAGATGACCAATTGCTTTACCTATATCATGTCTCTTGTACCATGGGCATCAATATGCATGTTACTTCAGCTATACTGGCAGGCTACCAAATGCAACAAAGCTCCAGATGGAAGTCTCAACAAGACGTCTGCAAAGCAAACAGAAATCATGCCATCTTAATTAATGGATGAATGAGAGCATCCAAAAGATGCCCTGTTTACAGCATTGGACAGTACGGTTGCTGTAACTCTGAAGGTCAAATGAGACACCAGTGCTACAGCTCTGCAATAGCAGTGTCATTTCCTTTTTTGTCCTTCCCTTACAGAATCTTTCAGTGAAAAAGTCAATTCCAATGCAGTGATGTCCTGTATACATATGGGCCGTTGTATGCCGAATTATGTTCATGCTATAAAGGAAAGTGTGCGTCTAATTCTGTAAGCACTTATTGCTGGGCTCTACGTTAGGGCTGTAAATGCACCAGCAGACATGAAAATGGAAAATTGGCTGTTATTGTTCCATTTGAATTCAATATCTATACTGAAATTAAAAAGTTCCATTTTAGAATGGAACAAGTACAGTGATAGGTATCACATTGAATATCTGATCTGGTTGTTGCGAGGGCAGAATGAGGGGTGGAAGTTTAGAAGCAGCTCATTTTGCTGCAACCACCTTTGTCTCTCATGTAAAAAGTTTCTTTCTCACCCAACCCTGGAACCAGGATTTGTGACATCAGGGTAAGTGCTTTATTATGGTAAAAACTGTCCAGCCCCCATCTAGGCTTTGCCTTTGAGCTAACCCCCCAGTAAGTAAAAACATGGGCCACAGGTAAATTCTAACCTGTGTGTGTGTGAGTGTGTCTGTGTGTGTGTGTGTGAGTGTGTGAGTGTGTGTGAGTGTGTGTGTGTGTGTGAGTGTGTGTGTCTGTGTGTGTGTGTGGAGTGTGTGAGTGTGTGTGAGTGTGTGTGTGTGTGGTGGGTGTGTGTGAGTGTGTGTGTGGGTGCGTGTGTAGTGTTGTGTGAGTGTGTCCTGTGGTGTGTGTGTGAGTGTGTGAGTGTGTGTGAGTGTGTGTGTGTGTGAGTGTGTGTGTGTTCTGGGTGTGTGTGTGAGTGTGTGAGTGTGTGTGAGTGTGTGTGTGTGAGTGTGGTGTGTTGTGTGTGTGTGGTGTGAGTTGAGTGTGAGTGTGTGTGTGTGTGAGTGTTGTTGTGTGTGTTTGGTGTGTGAGTGTGTGTTAGTGTGTGTGTGTGTGTGAGTGCTGTGTTCTGTGTGTGTGTGTGTGTGTGTGTGAGTGTGTGTGTGTGTGTGTGTGTTGTGGGTGTGTGTGTGTTGAGTGTGTGTGTTTGTGTGTGTGTGAGTGTGTCTGTGAGTTGGTCTGTGGTGTGTGTGTGTTGTTGTGTGTTGTGTGTGTGTGTGTTGGTGTGGTGTGTGTGCGTGTGTGTGTGTGAGTGTGGTGTGTTTGTGTTGTGTGTGTGTGTGTGTGTGTGTGTGTGTGGTCGTGTGTGTGTGTGTGTGTGGTGTGTGTGTTGTGTTTGCTGTGTGTGTGTGTGTGTGTGTGTGATGGTGTGTGTGTAGTGTGTGTGTGTGTGTGTGTGTGTGTGTGTGTGTGTGTGTGTGAGTGTGTGTGTGAATGTGTCTGTGTGTTGTGTGTGTGTGTGTGTGGGGGTGTGTGTGTGTGGTGATGTGTGTGTGTGGTGATGCATTGCAAAATACACAAAACCAGGCACTTGGCCACACAACTACACCCATGGAACAGCAAGGGACTCACTTCTGTGAACATAATAATTAAGTATCTCTCCTATGTACAGCACATGTATATCATCAAAATTGCCCCATTGTGTCTGGGGAAGACATTTGAATACAGAAATGGCAAGTAGTGCCAAACAGATAATTAATGGAACCTCCCATAATGTATGACAGGCTTAGACTGCACCAGTGTTCATCTGGTGAACCCTTAGCTAACGAAGCTGCTGAACAGACACCCAAAGTCTGTCTGACACTCATTAATTGCATACAAGTTGTGGTGATGGTGACTGGATCACTAGGTTCTCTATTTGGTAATATAATTCTACTACAGGTTATGCTCCATCCGTTCACTTGCAGGCACTTTGACATTGTGGTTAACAAGGCTTGTAAATCAGAGAATTGCTGAGTCAGATCCCTGCTGGACACTGCTGTGGAACAAAGTATTTAACCTGAACTCCTTTGGGAAAAAAATCAAGCTGAGTAAATGAACAGAATGTGAAAAATGTAAGCTGTCCACAAAATGACATGCTAGGTACCAACAGGGTATCAATTATCCTGAATACTGGCATTAGCCCTCCCCTATGCATGTCTTTGTGGAATATACAACATAAACGTCTTGCAGACAAATACATCAGAGATAAAAACACTGTGGCAGCAGTTCTCCTTGTGTGCCAGGTTACAGGTGCCATAACGGCTAACAATTCTAAACTGTGAAAGAAAGAAGAAAGGGCAGGGACAAGTTTTTTTTTAATGTGGGCTGTAAATGTTTCTCCAAGTATGGGTTTGAACAAATAAAAAGTCTAGTAACCAAATATATAACATAATTTGCAGATTTGCTATTTATATTCATTGTCGCAATTTGAAACTCTTAGCCTAATAACATTTGAATAATAATAAATAACTGTTGTGGTCAACAGCAGCCAAGCCTACGCAAGCAATCTGCAAGCTATCTGGCATACAAGTAGGACATAAAAACTTGACTGGACTGAAATGGTCTTTACTTAATCTTTCTTCCATAGGACTTCCATCAGGTCCCTGAAGGTTCACGATTTAAAACTTTTGCAATTCAGCTTTAGGTTACTGCTACAGCGTTATGTGTAGCTAATGTGTAGCTCATTATAATTGTATTGCCTGCTCTGATCAGCCTTGACAATCAGCCTCTGTACTGTACTTGCTACCTTAGGGGCAAAAGTCAAGCAATTTCCTGCTTACTGTACAAAAGTAGCTGTTCACATTTTACGGATGACTTCAGAGCTGTCTCCATGGCCATGTAGTCGGACATATTGAAGCTCAGCACAAAGAAGTGTGCTGGATTAGTTCCAGCGACTGGATTAGTTCAACTTCAAGTACCCTTTGGGTAACCTTTGTGGCCTCTGCATTCCGCCTTCTATCTGGAAGCTCTTTAGATGGCCCAGTTATGCCCAGTTATGAGGCTTCAGGATATGTTTCAACACCTCCAGATGGCCTCTTGAGTATGGGGCCTGGTGGTCACGGAGTGTTTGGTGGTGAGAACATGGAGGAGGCTGTGGGCAGATTTCAAGGCTGTCTCACTAGAAGGAAGAAGGGGGGCAGCAGCAGGGAGTTTCCACTTCAGGCTGAAGAAGGAGAGCAGCTGCAAGAAAGAAAAAAGAGAGAGAGAGAGAAAGGGCAAAAGATGGAGAATGACAGAGGGAGACGAGAGAGAGGAAGTGAGATAGGAAAATGAGAGAGTGTGATGGAAACACAAGACAAGAGAAGGAGATGGAAAGAGAAAGTTTAGGAAATATGGAGACAAATAAAATGGTACAGAATGGTATAGACAGAGATAGAGGGAGAGGGGAAATTGGGAGAAAGGAAATGGTGAGAAAGAGGATGAGAAAGCGAAGCAGACAGAGGGGGAGAGTGTGCAGCTGTCAGTGAAGTGTGTCTGTGAAATAACAAGGGAAACTGTTTCTAAAAGAGAACAGTTGCTAAAAGAAAATAATCCTGACCTTTTGACCTCCTCATCATTTTAACAGGAGCTAGTATTTAATTTTTATGCATGATATTACTGTATCCTAGGAACAGATGTACAAAAGGAAACAGAACTGCATTATGATCATTTGCAAAAGAAACAAAAACGTACCTGTCACATTCAGTCATAACTGATTTCCCTTTTCCTTAAAAAAAAAAAAAACATTTTAATCCAGATCTTCAAAAATCCATTAATGATTGAGTCTGTTTTCAGCAGAAGGAAATGGGACATGGTAAGTGATCTACTTCGAAGAAAATCAATGATGTCTTGCAGTCATTCCAGGAGGGAAAATATTTTAGGGTAGAAAAATTTGCCTACATATTCTGTTACATTTCACTAAGCCTAAGGGCTCTATTATACATTATTGCAAGCTCGCTTTCAAGGAGAACAAGGAGAACTGTTGGGGTACGGATAAGGGTTGCTGCTCAGGGAACACCAGGTACGGGTGTGACCAAGGACGGGAGCAGCTGTGTGATACCTAGGCTGTGAAAGCACAAGCAATTTACCTTTCCAAAGCTGCGTAGCATGTAACATTGATATTTCTTTTTTTTCAATGGGTAGGCCAAGCGCTTCGCTTGCCGTAAAACGGAAGCGAAAGAAGAAAATGCAGAAAGTCCCAAGGGTTTTTTTTTACTCACGAAGCGAAAGACGCCCATTCACCTGTGTGATAAATGACGGAGGCAGCGCAGACCTGAGAAGGTTTCAGAGGTCAAGAATGAGAGGATGAAACTAAACGTGTTCAAAGGAAGGTTTCGGACACGTACATTGCAGAAGTCCTCCAGGCAAATCCGCCTTTTGGGTCAGATCACCATTTTGCCATGTGTGCGGAGGATTTATGGAGCAATAATTAGATATTAGCCCTCCATTAGGACAGACATAGCCTACTACAGACACAATAAGAACCGTGGTGAAATGCAGATCGTCAAAAAGATACATTTTAAAACGACGATCATAGTGCTTCTAAAAAATGTTCTGTGGTGATGTGTCAGAACCAGAAGGCTAAAGACAAATTACACAACTACTTTGCGTTACTGTCCTGCCACTGTGAATGTGACCTAGTGCATTCCGCAGGTTATACGGTTAAACCTGTTTATTGTACCTGTATCTTCATGCAAATTCCACGCCAAGATATTTACTTATCAGTAATGTTCGTTTGGGATTAACTGTAGACTGTTCTCCTGCATTTCCGTTATTACTTATAGTGCAACAGTTTAGCTTGTTAAATTGCTTGCCAAGATAGTCTTGAGTCTTTTATATATAATTAAAAGGGCAAAATATATACTGTTTTTTCTGACTTTGCCATCTGTAAGATCTGATGTGTTTTAATTTCTGGAAATACGTTACATCTTCTCTTATTTAAGCTACATGGTATAAATGATAAAGCAAATGAGCCGCATCATCATCGGTAGACTCATTAGGCTGATCGTGTCTGTCTGTTACTCCTACGTGTAGCTATAGCATTACAGAGCACAGCGATAGGTAAATCACTTTCCTCTTTTACAGTTTCATCTCTGACCCAGTAATCTTAGGCTGGCTATTCGGAAATCTGTGAAGAATGCCAGACGCTCATGGTGTAAGCGAACGAAAGATTTAAAGGGATCCACAGCTAAATAAATCTGGGAGGAAAGCAATTAATGGTTCAATGAACTCATCTGCAATTAAAAATACTATGGGCTGTATGTTAATGGTCCAGATTAATGGAACAACCGTCCAAATACAGCATATTGTAAGTTGTAATTTCTCCAATGTCTATTTCAAAACGATGAAGCATCAATTTCATACATATAGAATCAAGTTATAAGGATTCCAAATTGCTACAAGATTAACTTTGCCCTGGTACAGCTACCAGAGTTTTTTTTTTTTTTTTTTTTTTTTTTTTAATGCGTGATGCTTCAATTATTGAATTCTTTTTTAGTGTTGTTCCTGCAAATTAGTTATGCAAGACATCTTTTGAACTAATCACAGTTACACTATTGCCTTTATTTTTGATTAACAGTGGTGGCTAGACAATAGCGGGCCACTAAGGTTAACCATTCCTTGAGAAAAATTATGATTTTTTTCATTACTAAATTGTTTTAAAGAAGGAAAGTACCCTCAACCATAACTCAGTATCTGTGAGTATGGAATATGTGATTTTTTCAATAATATGAGAAATATATGAAAAAATAATCATGTTGCAAGTTGTATCTTGCAACAAATTCTCAACTCCTTCCCCCTTTATCATTTTATGCTCTTGGGGCGATGAGGGAATCACCCTGTAGCAGGAGGATCTGTCAAGCAGATGAGCCAATGGCTTACTGAAGGTATGTGCATTGCAATATAAATTAAGCCAATCACAGCCTCAAAAAGAATAACTTAGGACAATGGCTTGATCACTCAAGCATTCTCCTCTTGAGGTGGTGGGAGCAGGTCACTGTAGGGGATCAAACAGTTCAACTGACTTTGGGTGAGAAAAAAAGGCATAGTGCAAATCTATGCAAGTCAGCATCAGCGATAAACTTAAGAAGTAATGACTGGGATTAGGTGGAGACTTTCTATGTCAGCTTACCAATAAAAACAGTTGGTGCAAGTGCAACCCTGTTCTGTCATAGAAAGTAGCATGCTCTAGCTAACTAGGCTGTTTTCATAAGTGCAAGTGTTTAATTAAATACAACAAACAGCTCATTGTTCTTCAGGAATCGTAATTAAGGTTGATATGAAAGCCAGTATACATGGGTGTACTGCATAACCAGGATTGGGAACCACTGCTGTCGATCATGTCTATGTCTAATCAATCAACGTATTGCCTGTAATGAGAAAAGAAAGGACAGCTGAAATACAGCTGCCACATATGAGTGTGAATGTCTGTGGTCTCCTAAATTGAAAGAAAAGCCTGTAGTAATCATTGTAGCTTGTAAATGCAATTAGGCATTCTAAATTAAGAGTTGAAAAATGGAGAAGAATGTAAAAATGTTTGTCTTTCCTTTTGCTTTAGGAAGCCATTAACCTCATGTGCATGTTCATGCCTCTTTTATGCTGTAAGCTGAGCCGGTGGCTCACATGGGCAGTGGAATTGTGACCATCTTTGGTCTGATCTGTGCGGGAAAACTTCTGCCACAGGTGAGCAAAGACAAAGACATATCTTGATTATTGAATACGTATTTTTCCATGTTCTTGGCATACAAAAAGTGATGACAATTGGCAACAATTAGCTTGTTGTGCTTGAAAACCACAAAAACCATGTAAATCACATAGAAAACCGATGAGTGATACAAGGACAGCTGGCCATTGATAGGTCACAAAATCCTGACCCTGGCATTCTCTCTCGAACATTTTCAGTGTACAGAGGAAATGAAGCAAGATGTCCCGACAGCTGTAATCACATTGGCACGGAATGGATCGCTCCTGGAAAACAGTTGGACCAGCAGAACTGAGTTTAATAAGGTTATTTATGTACTCAGTCACTTGGGGGACAAGGAGTGAAAAACTGCAGAACATGCATATTAAAAATAACTGCCTCATAAAAAATGTCTTGTCTTGGAGTAGGTATTGAATATTAAGGTTGAAATAAAGCAGTTGTGTAATGGAGAATATTATGGTGAGTCTCACAGACAAAACATGGGTATATTTGATTTCAGAAGGCAATGAGTAATCATCTTAATTAAGTACTTTACGGAGAGAAGTGGAAACAAATACAGCCAAATTAAAATTAACCATGACAGTGCTGCATACATTCTGTTTTTTTTTTTTTTTTTTTTACAGTTAGTTATGTGACAGCACAAAGATGATTAATGTAATACCTTTTTGAAAAATAAAAACAATGCCATGTTGTAATCACTTTGTCAGGACCCAGGAAATGCAGACGTTTAAAGCAATAACCAAGAGAGCACATCAGTAAAAACTAAGTTTAGAATGGGCGCATAAAAATATATTATGAGTAAACAATTATGAATTTTGTCTAGCTAATTGCAAGGCAACATCTGTTTTTATATGTTTTTGTCTGTGCCATTTGCCCTGCACATGTCAAGTTGCTATTAGCAATGACTAAAAATTCTGATTTGTAAAAAATTTGTTAAGACAGGTTCCAGTCTTGCGTGAAGAATAAGTAAAGGATGATCATGGTGCATCAGTACCCCAAACAAAGCAAGGCAGAGGCCAAATACCAAAAAATATTTTGTCTTCACACTTTGTACTACCATCAAATATGGTTCACACGCAATGTACCATAATCATGGTTTTTTCCCCCAAGAACAGTGATCACCACAATACTGATATCCTATGGAGATGTAAATGAAACCTCTGAAACACCAAACTCTCCTGTTAACTAATTCAACAAGTACAAGACCATTTAAGAAGACCTTGCAAATATGGCCAATATTTCTTTTGCGAACAACAGAGATAATATACTTGACACATTACGTTTTGAGCAGATGTACTTATTTACAGTGATAAATCCAAATCCTAGGTGCTAGTTGACAAGGTTCAACGCATCAGTCTGTCCATGGATTAAGCCAAACTGACGACATCATAGAAAACACGAGTGAATGCCTTGTCTGTGCAACCTCAAACCTCTCCTTCAAAACACACTGCCAACACAAACCTCCCACTCCCTCCTCCTGCTCAAGCATCCATCCATCTCTCGGCACCTGGTCTATCACAGGCAAGGTCAGACAATTCTCCTCCTGGACTGATTCAACGGAATTCAAGCTGTTCTCTTGTATGTTTGAGTCATCCAGTCCCTCCAAAAAGTCTAAACTCTGCTCCTCACGTATGCTACTTTAAGCCATTCCCTACAATTCTATCTAGTCTCCTGCACTGTACACCTCACTCTACAAGCAATTGGATTAAGCTCACAATCTGTTTAAAACCCATGTCCAGGGTTCAGCTCTCTCCAGTACGAGCTATACATATCCAGACCTTCCTCTCTCCCCTGAGGTATTTATTTTATCGTAATGGTTAAAAAAAAAAAAAAAAAAACCTTCTCCGCGATATATTGACCAGGAAGTTTATTAATATTGACAAATCACTCACCAAAGGCATGGGAACATTGAGGAACAAATAAAGACAACGAATAATATTTAATAACCATGCTGCTGAATGAGTCATATCTTTAAATACAAGATCTAAAAATAAACTAAATATTAACAAACATTATGTGCTTGACTAGGCATACGGTTCAAATGACATTAAGTTTCGTGTGTATCGTTAACTGTTGTATGGCCACTAGTCCTTGTCTGATCGACTACTTTCCCCTGAGCGTGAGATTTTACAACTCCAGATTCGACTGCGATGGCTGTTTACAGTACAACCGAAACAACATGGCAGCGACCAGGGCGTATAAAGTTTAGCTCCTCAGACAACCAAAATCGCAAGCTGGGTTTATTAGAAGCAGTCAACATTTGATAGCTCTCGTCTGATCTTCGCATATAGATTGATATAGTACACAACAGCCCTTTGTCCAGTTGAGTCGTTTCCGTAATGCTACCTGGATATACTGTTTAAAATTATAGCGTTTGCTATACAAGTTGGCTAGTTTAAGGTCTTGGTCAGTTCTGAGCATAATAGCTTGTTGGTTTGTTGGATAGTAAGAGTCGTTTTAGCTCTCTTCAACACAGTAAATGACGGCTAGGTAGCCTTTAGTGCATTTTTACGCTGTCATACTTTGCCTAAACTAACCAGACGACGAGCAAGCAATCCGTATCAACAGACAAGCTAGCAGCTGACGTTAGCTACACTCCTCTTTTAAATCTACTGCTAGCTTGTAATATAGTGTATGTATTGTGCGTAATATGAAATACACCACGCTTCATAGAGTCGTAGAAGTGCAGTTTAGAATGCATTTTATGAATATCGTCAGGAAAAACGGGTAGCTAGTTTGTCTTTATTCGGAGCTGTCATACGTATAACGTTAGCTAATGTGAGTTACATCAAGTTAGCTAGCTTGGTAGCTAGCTATTGTAGCTAGTGGGTGTCCAATGAGATCAGGAATCATAGCAAACTAGCCACATGTGACCTTGTAAATTTGTCATCTTGTTAGATTACGATAGATTATGTGACAGGTTTTAAATTAGCAAACAAAGCACAGCGAGTGATTTGTCCTTTTTTGTTAAAAAAAACAAACCTTTTCACGTTGCCAGAACATGGGTTTTGCTTTACGTTGTGTTCTGTGCTATGGGAAATGTTTGGACATTGTATGTTTCGTGCTGGATTTGAACTTTTGGATTGTCAACTCTATGATACGGTTGTTGACCAGCGTCATCTCCTTCCTGCACAGCCTGCCCTCTCTGCTGTCCAGCTCCGCAGCAGAATGCTGGAACCTTGCTTTGGTTTGCATGCTCACAGCCGCGGAGGCGTTCGCGAGTGCGGCCCAGGGCTCTTTCCACGCACTGGGAAACGGGCTGCAGGCTCTGGGCGGGGTGTCAGAAAGCTTCAAGATGGCAGGCCACCTGTCCTCGCACGTGCTCCTGCGCACCAAGGAGCTGGTGCAACCGTGGACTACTGTCTGGTCATTTTTGCTCCGCCAGGCGTGCGAGGGTTGCGGCATCGCGCTCAGCCTGGCAATCTACTTTGTCAACACAGTCGTCAACATGCTGCTCATAGGCACGCAGAACTGCCTGGGCAGCACTGGCTAGCGCATGGGAGGTGGTGTCAGGCCCACTGCAAAAAGCACTGGAGCTTGCGCTTACCATTCTCACTTTCCTGTACAGCAGCCTAGTTGCTGTGTCTGTTCTCCTCTGGACCCCTTTCAAGCAGGCCCTGGAGTTTCTGGGCTCCCTTGGCCACATCTTCATCACCGTCTTCCTGCTAAACCTTTATGGCCTTTTGCTGACCATAGCTGTGGTTCTTGCAGTCACGGCTATCTATCTGAACCCGCAGCTGCCTCGGCGCTTAGCTCAATGCGCCCTTCATTACATCAGTACAGTCCCCACTCTGCATCGGCTGCAAAGGGCTCTCTACCCCGCCTGTACCTGCTGGCTTTGGAGCGTGCTCAGACAGTCTTGGAGAGGGGAGTTTGGCAGCGGGCAGTGTTGCTGGGCAGCCAGACAAGGCAGGGGACAGGGGTAGCTGGGGGCAGAGACAGGGGTGGTGGGATGTCAGAGGTTGACCTGGAACAGAGGCCCCCCAGCGACCTGGCTACCCACCCCCCCACACCCCTGACCAGGGGAAGTTGCCCCACCCCAGCAGCTGGAGTCAGAGGACTCCCAGGACCCAGCTCACCTTTGCTCCAGCACAGACAGGCCCCTCAGAGACACCACCTCCCTGCAGACAACCTGCTGACACTGCTCAAAGAGCACGAGGGAGGAAGAAGTGCGTCATCTGCCAGGACAGCGCCAAGACCGTCCTGCTGCTACCCTGCCGACACCTGTGCCTGTGCCGGGACTGCACCAACATCCTTCTGCGCCAGCCACCACACCAGCACAGCTGCCCCCTCTGCCGGCAGCCCATCGGCCGCACCATGGACGTTTACCTCTGAGAACAAGAGCATCGACACCACCACCCCCTCGCCGCCCAATGCAGAGAAAAGCTCAATCTCAGGTTAACAGGACGTCTGCACTCCCAGTGGGTGATTGTCACAGGGATATAACAAAGTGAAGTTGCACTGCTCAATAGGCATTTTCTCCACATCCCCCTACCACCACTGTCACCAAGTAGGTTTCTCCCTGCTATGGGATGGCCTATCTTAGTCTGTATTCTTGGGTAGAAATTGCTTGTGTCCTAGATTGAGCCATGGACCACATTTACTCCCTACACAGTAGTAGTATGGATGCTGTTGTGTGGGAATCATGGAAATTGGTAATGATGAGTCACATGTGAAAGTTGGTTTTGGAGCTGTGATCTTGAGTCCCATGACCCATCCCCCCCCCCACCCCCCCATACAACCAGGCAACATGTGACAGTGTCAGCCCAGGGCTGTGCCACAGCTTGCTCTCCCTGCTCTTGCCTGTTTCATATCCACACATGGCATGAGTGTACGCTTGGGTTCTTCATAAAAACAAGTACCAAAGGCTGGTCAGCTCATGGAGCAGACTGCTGCCGATCCATACCTCGCTGTATTTTGGTACATTTTTGCAAACAAGCTCATCTGAATGTTTTGTTAATGGACCAAAATACTAATTTGCTATTTAGCACAAAATTATTATTTTGCCTACTTTTTTCTCCAAGGCTCAATACATAGCATTGACCAAAATGCAGCTTCTTGCTAACACTTTTTTAGATCAAAAAGAAAAACTAGGCAATGCTACTGTTATGTTTGTGTATTCAGATTGAGTGATGATATTGGCTCTGATGAGGACATGGGTAGAAATTGCAGCAATCTGTGGAGCACGGTTTGAGGCTCTCCTTATTTCATTGCTGTTTATGAGCACCATTCCCTGTGAGCTGTTTTGGGAGCCTACCATTTCAAATAGTTTACTGTAGAAAGGGATTGTGTTCATTGCTCACAGTACTTAAATATCAGATCTTAAAAATACAGTTCCCCTATCATTTAACTAGGTTAAATCATTTTTTTTCTAGTTACCCACAATGTTTTTGTCCTGTGACAGAGATAAATGATTGTGTGGTTGTGTTTTCAGTTATTTCACAGTTCTCTTTGCAGCACTTCAAGCTTCCTGTAATCATGGCCAGTTGGTCCATTGTTGGCTTTAATGCCTTTGTTATCAGTGGGCCAATGTAATGTTTGATAATTAATGATGTAAAGGACCGACCTGAAAGCTCCAGCATTGGCAACTCACAATGTGCTAGCAAAAATCAGTTGACACTCTATGTGGTTTGCTCTTTGTTAAGTAACGCGTGACTAATTTTTGGTCTGCTCTATTGTACCAGTCAGCATTGGCCGCTGTTTGATAGTCACATCTTTGGTAATTATGAGGTATATCCCACTGTGTGCGAATGCTGGTAGTTGACATAGGGCCAATTGACCCTGCCATAGGTTAGCCACAATTGGCTCTTGATGTAAAAACATCCTTTGGCAGAAAGTTAATGCGACCTTTACAATGCAAACATTGGCCCGAGGCTGATGAGGTATCCACTGGTGAAATGTGTTACTTGTGCGGCATTTCTGGACCGAATTTGCCTGTTGATGATTTAGTGAGTTGGTTTATTATAGCACAACCAACAATATGTCATAGTAAGGGACCATTGCCCACTGCATACAGTGTCTAACAGTGGACCAACTAGATTACAAGGCTGCTTTATTTTATTTCCAACTTGAGTAGGTGTTACAATAAGCGACTTTCTGAGATATAAATGAAAATATGATAAAAAAATTGTCAATAGGTCAAGTATTATGAAGGATTTGTTTTTGATGACAAAATTCAAACTTGACTTTGTATGAAAGAAATGGTGATGAGGCTTTTATGCTAGTTGTGACTTTCAACAACCAAAGTCTTAAAATGAAGAAGGAAGCTCATGTTGTGAAAACAGCTTTAAGATTTTAGTCCAGGGGGATATATTCTGGATAAATCTATTTATCTGGGTCTCCTCTGAGCAGGTGTATGTACACTGGTTCATGGACTTTGCATTACAGTTGAATTACACCCGATTATAATGGGTTTACTTCAAGATCTTACCTCCGTCTTCCATTGAAAAGAGATTTAGTGTTTATCCTTGACCTTGACCTTTGTCACATTGACTGAATGTTTACGGTAGATGTTTTCCTGCTTCTCGAAATATTGACTTTAACCTTGTTCTGTTTTCTGAAAGTTAACTGACTGTGATGTCATAAGAACTTAATGCTTATAGGTGCTTGAAATGTACTGTTTTTATGGGTCAATTGAACCATTTAAAAATAGGCCTGTGTCTCTGGATTGATTTTTTCCCCAGATTTTCATGTTTTTGTTGTTGTTTTTGCTTTGCCATATTTGGAACTTTGCTTTCTGTAGCAAACCAAAGACGTATCTTTAGGTTGTTTAGAGTTTTCTATAGCCTGTCCTGTACTGACTTCCTCATTTCTCAAAGACCTTGATCTTTAAAGTCCCTTGCTGAAACAAGGTAGGATTTCACTGTCTCACATGTAAAAATGGGAAAGAGACTGTATCATCATACAGTACACCTCACTTTTAAGCACAAGACACAGCCTGTTTCCATCTCTCTTGGTTGTTGGATAGGTGTAATCAGAATCGAGCACATACAGTGTTAAAGTAATATGTAACTCCACATTAGACTCCTTGGTAGACAGTTTTTATGTTGCATCTGATTTAAGGGCAGTGCTGTCTGGGAAGCATAAAGAAGTTAAAATGACTGGCTACTTATCCACCTACTCTTTCACATGTTAGTTATGCTAATGTTCCAGGCTCTTACATTTTGCTTTTTGGAAACAGTGAAACATTCCAGTAGTGTCATAGAGTAAACCCTTAGATTTTGACACATGGGCTACCACACTACCAGAGTCACTTTGAGTGTATATTGCCAGCTGAAATAATACTGTATTCCCTTTGTATTGTAGTTTATTACTGCCTTTGTTACACTGACTGCTGCAGACTGCGGGCAGTGGGATGTTGTTTGAAGCATTTCATGTATGTTTTAATCATCGCTGTAAGTTTGCAGCTTTGAATGTGACAGACTTTGGCTCCGAGGCAGTATTTTGCAAACCGTGCAATAAATGTACTGGCTTCAAAGTATTGTGAGTGTTCCTGTGTCTCATTTTTTCAAACTTAACTATAACCTTCAAAACATACATTTATTATTCAAAATAATAGTTTTATCTCCAAAATGAGCAAGGAATCTGGCTGTTTTGAGCTTCAGAGCCCTACATGATTATTGGTTTCATTATGCTTGCAAACGTAAGTAATGTGATGAAGTGTCACTGAAAGGTCCCTCCTGAGTGAAGGGATTCAAATTTTTACCTATATTTAACCAGGCAAAAACCCTTGAGGTTAAAAACCTCTTTTGCGAGGGTGGCCTGGCAAGAAGGTCAGCAGGAAAGTAAAACAAAGTGGCATGTACAAGTAACAGTTACAACAATACAATAAATACAACATGAAATCACAATAATTCAGTTCTTAATGCAGATACAGCTGTCACATAAATGGTACTCAATCAGAGCCTTAAAAGAGACACTGTGTCGCCTAGTCTGAGGGGTTTCCTGGATCAGGATCAGGTATGCCTACCCTAGTTCCCAATTAAATATATAATTTATGGTGAATATTTTTGTACTTGTCCTTAATATGTAGAACAGACTCCTGCATGTTCTGATTTGCATTCTTTTGAATGATACCTGAACTTTGGCTATAATGAAGATATAAGCAATTATATGAATCTGATGAAATATTTGTGAAACATTGTTTGTCTCCTTGTCTGTCAGTGAATTTGTAAATTAAGGTCTGACCTTAAGTCTCTTTATTTTTGTTTGTGTGTGGTTTCTTGGCTTTTATGGGCATAACTATTTTAAAAAATTAGCACAAAGGCACAGAGTGTACATGTCTGAAGTGCCCTTTGTTACATAATATCAATATTTTGCGCAGCACTTTCCTAAAATCAAATCACAGAAGGAACTGTTCTTGCATTATGTTTTGCATGTCAGACGCTGCTGATTGGCACTCCTGTAGCTGTTTGGTAATGAAAGATTCTGTATTAAATGGTCACAGAAAGAACTGGGAGGATAGCTCTGCCCTTTGATTGGATTAAGGATCCAGGTACTCCTGATGAAGCCCACTGTGCCGTGAGCTAGTCCCTCAGCATGGTCGCTGTCTGAGAAAAGAATTCAGGCTTTAGTCCCTTTTTTGTGGGACACAGCAGGGGGATTTTTTTTTTGAGGGGGTGGGGTGGAGGAAGGTTGGGCTTGAGGACAGCCCCAGGCGGAACAGTGGAAATGCTCAGCCCTGTGTACTCCAGGCCTGGACAGAACCAGCAGGGCCTGTGATTGAAAGGCTTTGTTGGTTCTTACAGAGATAATTGGCCAGCAGGAGGGCATGGTGGGCCCTCTGCTCCAGGCTGAGAGACAGCGCTGGAGAAAAGAGATGAGACATCCTGTAACAGCAGTGACAGCTGTGAGATAAAGCCCATATGACACCCCCATTATTAATACAGCTCCTCTTTTTCTAAGAGCCGCTCAGACAGGGGAGCCAGTCACTAATGTACCGGCAACACCAAAATCAAAGAAACACATGTCCATGGTAATGATGCATATGCGTGTCTTTTCCTTTTTAATTTTTGGGTAGTTATGTAAATTAGTTTGACTGCAGTGGATGAGATGCGGCTCAGTTGGAAGCCATGCTGCCAAATCTGCCTGCGAGCATGAAAAAGCGTGTTGAACAACTGCTCTTGCTTCATACCAGAAGGTTGCTGTTGTCATCTATTTCTCATGTAATTTGTGCATTGCAAATTGAGTATCCGTGCATTGGTGGGTGTGGTGTCTTGGGGTCAGCGGATGTTCGGGTGAACCAACAGAATCTTCCAGCTGGGATGGGGCTGGGTGGTACCTGGCATAGCTGAAAGGGATTAGAGAGGGGGGAGCTTTGTTTATTGGGGTTGTCACCACTTGCCAGGGAACTGACTGCCCTCTGCCTGTACTGGGCTGCCACGGTGGATAGCACAATCTGTCACCAGCTGTCTCCCATGGCAACCTGCTGTGCCTAGGCCATACCTCATTCCACACGGATGTAGCACAGTGTCATGTCCCAGGCCCCACCCCCACTTTATATTCAGGAACAAGGCATGACTCTTTGTCTGCCTGGGGAGTTACTTTCGGCTTGATGTCTTAAAATGGTCATGTAAACTATGGTAACTGAATAATAATAATAATAATCATTGTTGTCATCATTAACATCATTACAATAATTATTGCAGATTTTGAATGGTAATCAGGGAAGCTGGCAATCTATATCAGCCACTGATGAAGTCAGATCTATAAAAGGATATATGAGTCAAGCTAACTAAGAGTCATTTTTGTCCTAAATCATAAAGGACATCAAGTCCTGCCAACCTGTTAAAAAGTGGTTTTCAAATCTGGTCCTGGAAGACCACAGAGTATATCAGTCTTCCTTGTTACACAGCATTTAGTGGCAAATTAAAACAATTGATTACAAAGTTAACTCAGTTACTTCAGTATGATCTGGTTTTGGAGTTTTAGTTAAAAACAATGTCTTGCATTCACTGTGGCCCTTCAGGACAGGAACTAAACACCACTGCTGTAAAGAAAAGCCCTGACATTGCCTGGGAACTTGGGAACACATGGACATTTGTGAATTCTATGTATCACGCCTGCTGTATCATTGTATATTAAAAACATACCTTTTCAAATGAGTCCAAAATGCATCCAATTGGTCTTGCCTGACAAAGACCTCTTCCTGAAGAACTGCAGAGGAGTTTGTCCAGCAATGGCCTGTGCTTCTGCCAGCTCTTTATTTCCTGCCAAAAATGTCTGTCAATTTTTTTTTTTTACCAAATTAGGAATATAACGTCTTTACACATTGTGCAGGAGGTGAACATCTGAAACATTTTTTTTTATTATTTTTGGATGAATATGTGGTATTTAATCTTCAAATCATATGAAAATATTTCACCCAAAGCACTGTTACTTTTAAATGTTAAATCCATCCAATTGTAAAATACTCCATCAGTGAAGTATGTGTAGTTGTTTGGCCATGCAGCTCAGCTGTTGGACTGCGGAGGTAAAAATGTGGTGGGTTTCTGTACACACTGCTTTGGGATCCATGTGCTTGTCTGGGCCTTCTGCAATAAATAAACATATGAAGTGCAGCCTTTCCTGCAGCCTTTCATTTTCAATAAATGATCTCTGAAGATTGTTATGAATTCATTCACAAGGGTGGGGGGCCAACACGCATCAATCCCTCAACATAATTACATTTAGTTCAACAGCCACAGTCAAAGCTTGTCAATTAGGTTGCCGTATGTTGAAGATTTGCTGTCTGGACTATGTGTGCATCTTAGAACAGTGGAGGGGGGCAAGGGGGGTCCGAGGGGGTCTCCTGCAAACACAGCCTCCAGAGAATGTCTAATCTGCACAATGGCAATGAGGTAAGCACCCTCCACAAATCAATAAGGTGACTCAATAGCAAGTTTGTTTTACTAGCCCCAGAACTGACTCTAACCAATGTCCTTTTCTTAGTGCATAATTGATTAGGTGGTTATGATTGATGGAGCAGTTAATGTGTTCTTGCAGGACTTACTGTCCCAGTCTCAGATGGAAATCCTGCACCAATCGATTCACCCCCTCACTCCCACTTGTGTCCTGGTTTTATCTTGAGATCACAATTTCTGCAACTGTGTCATTTGAAGGTCTTTTACAAATCACCCTTTCACCACCCCACAAGACTCAAGGATAATTTCTATCAAGGGACAAGCGATTGTTTTTGAATTTGCTATTTAATGTTTCTATAATGTTAGAATAACGTTTTTGAGATAAACCTTTTGAAAATATTTGAAGTTTTCTGGTGTTGTACATGACCCTCATGTGCCAGCATCTGGTGTGTTGAGTTTACACCAGGGTCAAATACTTTATTTGAAATACTTGAACCTTACAGATGCCAGTTTTAGATTAAACATTTATTTTCACCAATATTCTGAACCAAACTATATAGAGTTTAATTTTCTTCTAAACTAAACTCAAACTCATATGATGATGTCTGGTCAGAACACATTTTGTCTCTCAGGAATCTCTTTACATGTTTTCCAATTTTTCCAGAATGTTGATGTATTTGAAATGCATGTTTGACCCTTGTGTGATAAAGGCTTTTTCATGAACAGCTATTTTGTATGTCATGGAGCCTTATAAGTGAGGAAAACTCAGAGTGGGACAGACAGCTGCCTCCACCTGTTAAATCTCCACAGAAGCTTCCACACAGAGACATAAATCACTTTGTCAGGTTGCAAGAAGCATTTCAGAGAGGAGCGCATGCTTGACTGTGCACTGCTGAGTTGATGGAGCACAAATACAACTGTGTAATATTGTGAGAGAGGAACGAAGGCCTGAAAGTATTCAAAAGAGACATTTCATTGTTTAAAAAATCAAGAGGAAAGTTTTTTTTAGCTCTGATTCAAAGTGAGTGTCTGTATGTCAGAGAGATGACAGAAGCTACCCTTAAATAGTACCTTCAAAATAAATCAGACAAATTTTTGTTTACCTTTGTTCAACTTACCATACATAACACGATTGTTTTCTTTCCTGTGCATGTGAGAGGGAAGGGGAGAAGGTCAGCTCTTCCATGTCATTGCTAAATAATTGATAAAATAACCTCTTAATTTGTTATTTAGTGTATTTTCTACCCAGTATTCTTTCTCTGATTTCATAACCATGTATTCAGAACCCATTTCTGTGTTAAAAGACCCCCTGATCATCTCTGATCCATTGCCATCACTTACATGCTTGTGTGATAAGTAGAGAACTTCAGCCAGTTTAACAAGAGTAGGGATTGGGTGGGTGGGTGATTAGATTATGAGGAGGCAGAGGGTGGAGTGGGGGTGGTATGCCCCTCCCTTCATCCGTTTTTATTTTATTTTTTTTGTTCCTGCGCCACTCTGTCTCTGGCAAGCCCTCCTGCTGGCTGTGGCTTCATCTTTAATGAGGGAGATGAAAGTAGGAGAGACGGACAGGGACGCTAATCAGCAACTCTCCACAGTACCCCTCGCTGCGCCCTCCTCCTAATGCCCCTCCTTCTCATTCCCCTTCTCTTTCTTCCCTCCACTCTTCACTCCTCTCTCAGCTCTTCTGAGTCTTATAGGCCCTGCAGTGCCCTCTTCTGCCAGCCAAGAGAAAACGCACCCAGGGAGGGGATGCTGTGAAGGGAGCGTATAAACAACAGCATATCAGGCCTATACAGCTATGACCAGAGGCCTGGTACAGTATAAGAAACTATTCAGATGAAAATGATCATTTCCACCATACTGAAATTAATGTGCTATTTGGGGGCCAAGCAGCGAAGCTACATAGGCACCCACTGAGGTTTTACCTATTTGGGGGCCAAGCATCAAAGCTGTGTAGGCACCCATTGAGTTTCTACCTTTTCTTATTGGGTCATTCCATACCAACTCACCCAGGACCTTCCAGTTCATGTGGATTTTCTTGAAAAAAAATCAGGGAAAACTTATATTAACTTCATGGGACCTTGCAAAATCCTATAGCGCTACTTCAAATACTTTTTTAGTTATGAATTTTTGAAGTTTGGCCCTCTGAGCTAAATTTTATAATTTTTGTGATTCTTTGTATGTGTATTCTAAGCCTCAACAATAACTTATTTTCCACTGGATTGGGTTGAAATTTGTTCTGAACATCCAAGAAACCCCAAGGATAATTTGCAATGTATTTATGTAAATATTTGTTGCTGAACATTTTACAGTAATCAAATTAATAAAAATAAACAATTCTTTACCCAAATGAAGAATATTTAATTTTGAAAAATTAATATCTCCACTAGTTTTCACTTTCTTGCAACCACATTTTGATTCTGTGTAGTGTTAATATAGTTCTATCACATCTAGGAGTTATTTGGTCCTGCATAAAAAATTGAGTGCCACAGATCTTGATAAATGTATCTTCAGAGCTGAAAAACCCACTTCATAAGACATTTTGACTGTTTATTTTCCGAAGAAGGATTATTTTAATTTCCTTGAAGCTTTTTTATGGAAAGTGTTAATATTCATTGCATATATATATATATGTGTGTGTGTGTGTGTGTGTGTGTGTGTGTAGCTCCTTCATCATTTAATTATTTTTTTTAAAATAGCTAATTTTTTTTTTTAGAAAATCCATGACATGAACTGGGTAAAGTTCTGAATTCTGGGTCAATTGGCATGGAATGACCCTATTATTATTATACATAATCATCCTCTTCTGCCATTAAAGTCTATCGCAGCCCCTGGAACCATATGGTAAAAAGTTTTGAAATTTGGTACACTGATCCATGTCTGCGTCTTGAGCTCTCTAGTGCCACCAATGGGTCAAATTTGGAGGTACATTTATGCACAAAAGTTTTGAACCATATGCTTGATTTTCAAAAATGAGGCACCATTGGATTCAGTGCACTCCGCCATATTAGATATTCCACTGTATTGGATTTTATGTAAAAATTTTCACAGGCCACAAATTTGACACAGATGATCACAAAAGTTATAAGATGGATTTTTGATTTTCAAAATCGTTTGTCTGTTACAGTCTGTTACAATTGAAACTGGTGGCGTAGCTACCAAACAGGAAGTGAAGTCATATCACAGCAATGCTTTTATATATCGATATCAGCCTTGGTATTTGGACTCAGGACCCCTTCCTGAGGTTGTGCAAAAAATGTGGCATCATTTGACCTCTGGGGGGGGGGGGGGGGGGGGGAAAAAAAAAAAAATTTTCCTAATAACTGTTGATGTGTTTGCTTTATGAAAGTGATTCTTATGTGTGTTGATACCTTAGAAGATCCCAAGGCCTGCCATCAATTAAGCTGACATGACAACATGTCATGCCAACCTAATTGGTGCACTGCCAAATTAGCAAAACAGGACATGAGCTTATATCTGAGTTATACCCAATCTTTGGTCAACTGGCATGAAACTTCCTATCAGTGCATACAACCAGGCTTTTAACATGATCAGATCAAGTTGCCATGGCGACTCTGCCCTGTTGAACTGCTTGGCCCCCTCATCACTGCTTGCATATTTTCTTTTGGGTTTTCTATAGTGTAGGGTTATTCATTGATTTATAACATCAAATGGTTCTATGGTGAAAGGGTATTTCAGGATGTTTTATACTCTCAGACCTGGGGAGTAATTTACCACCTGTGCATAAACACAGATTTGTTTGTAACAATACGCATTCTAAGTACCATATCACTGTTTTTATTTATCAATTTTTATCTAAAAAAGTACTGTCAGTGTTTTTCAAGTAACACCATCCCACACTACCACCAATGTAACTTGAGCACAGAGTGGGGCATGAAACAAAAGTCCTGCTGCATTGATTTCTAAGGCAGGCACTCAAGCCACAACAGCACAAAAAGCCCAAACTATCATTTTCAGTACCAATATACTGCACTGCTACAATATTTATACAAGTTCCAGTAAAGTCAGTTATTGTTTTGGATCTCTGAATACCTTCAAGAATTAAAGTGCCATGATCAGCAGAAAATCATCATTTGTATGCATGAGGAGTATTCTGGTAAGATTTTTTTTTTTTCATTTTAAACTGAGGTAACACTCCTTTACTGTTTCTTGAACCAACAACAACAACAACAACAACAAAAAAAATCTCAGAACACAAGCACCACAGTGACCATCCCACACTAGAAGAATATTTTATTGTGCTGCTCACTTATATTTTACAGTTTTGTTTCTTACACACATACTCACAGGTTTAGTTGAAAAAAGAAGTAATTTAATATGTTACTTATTTACTTAATCCTCTTCGTACCTTGTGGAGATATGCTTCCATCTGGTCCTATCCTGTGCAGTATGTTGTGCCTCACCCCAAGTTAGGTTTGCTGTTTTCAGTTCCGAGGTCACAGTTCTCCGCCAGGTTGTTTTTGGCCTCCCTTTTTTCCTCTTTCCAGGTGGAGTCCATCTCAAGGCTTCTTTAGGAATGCAGTCCTGGTCCATTCTGAAGACATGTCCAAGCCATTAGAGCCGTCAACATTTTATTTCCAGCACCACATTGCAACAGTTTGTATTTTTGTACGGGTCGCCAATGGAGAGCTTTTCTGGCCAAAAGATGCAAAATATCAAAATATGCAATATGCAAAAGACATCTATTGTGGAATGCATTAAGGTTTTTCATGTCACTCTCAACCACCCGCCAGCATTTTGAGCCATACAGCAGAACTGATTTAACATTACTGTTATACAGTCAGATCTTGGTTTTTAGGCTGTAGTGCCTTGACTTCTATATGGATTGGAGGCTTGCAAAACTACTGTGAGCTCTCCTGAGCCTTATACTGGTGTCTTTGCTGCACGTGTTGTCCTTACTGAGGAGACTTCCCAGACATGCAAACTCATACTGCTGAGCAAGTCTGTACCTTATTCTGAATTTGGAGTTGAAATTGTTTAGTGATTTCACCTGTCTCTACTCAAAGTGCTCATGAACTGATGAAACTCCCAGAATTTTGTAAACAGCACCTGCTTCAGGTGTCATGT
The DNA here is from genome assembly GCA_019788955.1 of Albula glossodonta. NCBI lineage: Eukaryota > Metazoa > Chordata > Actinopteri > Albuliformes > Albulidae > Albula > Albula glossodonta. The sequence continues at coordinate 7,493,035 of JAFBMS010000006.1, read as the reverse complement.
GATTAAATTCATGTGACCCATCAGAGTTATTCTGATGTGCGCTGATGGAGAGTGTTACACTTTTCTGTGCTCTCTGTATGAATTCATTCTGCAGCTCCACACGTCTTTTCCTTGGCCTTGCACAGAAGAGGTTTGCAACGGTTCAGGAGCTGGTCCTCCCGTCTGAGCGGACCGTGAGACCTGTCCTCATTTCCCGCAGAGATTCTGCTTGTTACTGACCTCTGACTTGGGCTGTTGACCCTGCTGTAGAGTGTATGAGACAAACTCTGCTCCTGGTGGAGCCTCTTGACAGCTTTGTACGCTGGTACAGTTTTTAATACGTGGACCTGCTCAAGCTCTGCTGAGCACTCCACGCAGATGAACAATGACTGGGTTTGTTTAAATCCACCTCCCATCATCCTCTCTCTCTCTCGGCCTGATGGTGCCTGAAGGCTCCATACTCATGATGCAGTTTGGAGAGACCTTTAGTTCTGTGGCCCAGTAATCTATGGCATCTGCAGTCTGAAATAATTGGGTCACCAATACCCTCTGTTCAAAAATGCTTTCATTTTTCCCCATAAGAAGGAAGCATATCCCATGAATCATTGTAACAATTTTAAAACCCTTTAATTTCCCTTTAAGCAATGGAGGCTTGTGTCACTGCTTTGATCAAATTGCAATTTTTAATGTACACTGAGGTCAACATTTTCCTATACTGTTGAGAAATCACTTTTAAAATTCCAACAGGGTCAGTTCAAGTGATAAGAATTTATGTTACACCCCAGCCCCTTAGACCCAAAAATAAATCTGATCTCTCTCCGAAAAGGAGATGACAAACACTGTTGCGTATGCACAAACTATGTACAAAATTGAGAAAAAACAGGATTGCAGAAACGTCCAAAATTCAAGCAGGGAACAGGTGACTCACTACAGCTGCTGGAAAATTTAGTCTTGGCCAAACCAGCCCCACTTACAGGCTACTTGATGCTGATTCTAAATCTCCATTTTAGAATTGTTGTTAATATCATTTGTCATTTGTTTTCTAGATGTAACATAAAATGGAAACGCAAAACAAAAATTTAACAAAGCAGTTTGTTGATCCCTTTGAGGGCATTCTTTCCACACTGAAGAGAGATCTCAAACATAAACCAGAAAATTTCCTATAATGTCTGCCCACCCCATCTTCCATTCCACCACTGTCTCCCATTCCACTCAAGCACTGTTATCTTGTTTCCTGGGTGAGCTTATATTACTTGTTTCACTTCCTGAACCAGAGGAGCAGGCAACCTAACATACATAAGAGTGCGGAGGATATATGTTAGCCTTCTAACCAGGAGCTATTCCTAATAATTAAAACACAGATGGGGTTTCGTATTATCAAAGACTTTTGTCTGCAAAGCCAAGAAAAATACATTCCTATTTTAAAGAATAAATGCAGAAGAATCTTATAAGGTTAGAAGGCAGTTTTCAACTGTTAGGTTGTTCTCTTAAGTTCATCATGCTCTTTCTGGAGCTTTCCAATCTCTTTTTTCAGCACCCAGTAATCCATGGCTACTCCTTCAATGAATTGGCTTTTGTTTCAGTGAGTGAGTGAAAGTTGTTCCATTAAAATGATCCAAATGAAATGCTCACATCGAATTTTCATCCAGGCTGACACCTTTAACACTGTTGCCTCACAGTGATGTCATAAAAGCAACCAGTCTTCTAACTATTAGGAGCATTACATTGATAGCAGTATTTGCTTGAATGTACAGTGTAGGTTTGAGTATTGCCAATATTGACTAAATTAATGTCTATAGACATTCTGAATTTTAATGTTTAATTCATATCAACAAAGGAAAGGGTCACCTTTGTGTGTCTACCCTTCCAAGCTTTCCTGCGTAGTGCTTATGGACAACCTCCATAAGCACTATGAGGGACATCCCTCAAGAGGCTTAGTATTCCATAGGCACTTCCATTACTGGCCATATGTGCATAGGCATTCATAAAGTATGAAAGCATGAACTGTGTAGATCAGGGTGAGGAAAAATACACTATGCATCTGTACATAGTTACATAATTTTACTCTTAAGGAAAGGTGTTGAGCATGTAAGTGAAAGAACAGCATAACCATATGTCTGCATTTAAGAGAAATTGCTTATGTCATGTTTAATTTACTATTTACCCAGAATTAGTCACCTATTACAAATCACTGACATTCAGTTTTAAAATTTTAAGGGTAGGTGAATTTATTATTTTATACTGAAGAAATGCTAGCCGATGGTGAATCATGAGGCTCTGCTGCCACCTTGTGGGAAAATAAGGAGCACACCCACATCCCAATCTTCCACACAACCTCTGTCTCCTTTTCCTGGCTAGACTGCAGGCAGACTGAAACTCCTAGCCAAAAGCTTTTTACCAATGTTAACCCAGCCAGCCTTTCTCTTTCCTACTCTTCCTTGGTTATTGCCTTACTAATTATAATAATTATTGAGAATAAGCCCCCACCCCAATAAAATATTCTTAAATGTCAGGTTACTTTAGTACTTAATATATTTCCAAGCTTTGGTGAGACTGTGAACTGTTATACTCATTCTCTTGTGTCTACTCATATTTCATTGTAACAAAATTCTGATGGATTGGATTTGGATTACCTTTGCTTTTAAAAGAATTCTGCTTTGTGGCTGATACCTAGAGCTACATATGTCCCAGAATTGCATGAGCTTTGCATTCCTGCAGTCTCTCAGAGGACACCAGACTGAGCAATGAAATCACAGTAAACCATTACCTCACACTCAGGGGCTAATCATCTGCTTAGCAGGAAATGACAAAACCTTTTCCTGCCTGAATCACAGGAAAGGCCTGTTGTGTCAGTTTAAGGTCAATCTAGAAATAAGGTTTAGAATGAGCAAAATGTTCTGTCCACAAGAATCTGCAGTTTATTTTAGAGAGATGGGTACTATGCTGAAGTGCTAAAAGTGAAAAAGTATTTTCCTCAACTCAAACCAAGCACATTAAAAATTGACGTGAGTTATGGTGAAACTGATGCTGTCTGAAAATGTTCCATCATGAAAGGTATGTGTTTGAAAGAAAAAAAAAGCATTTATAACTTCCAGTCAAAGCAAATATGTAAAATATGTAAGACGAAAGATTTAAAATGTTGCCAAGTATGACAGGTGAACTGGATACCTCAGCCTCTGACTGCACTGGATTAAATGGTCATGGTAAAATACTGGGTGCACTGACCTATTAATTTGTCATCACTGTGAGCTCATCCAAGTTATGCAACATTGCATTTTCCTCCACACTGCAATGATCTCCAAAATGTAACTATTGTATGGCCAGTGAACAGGAACAGAATACTGGCTCCGACAACTTACTCATTGTAGCCTCTAAAGCCATGGAGACCAGTGTCCATCAATTAATGTGTTAAGACAATAGCAACATAGTGGAATGTTTACATCATCTTAAGGGGTGGTGAGAGTCCATTATGACATCACTAAAACCAGTGGAGATGCCATGGAATGTTTCAGGGAAGCCAGTGTCTATTATGACATAATTTTTAGACATCAATGTAATGCTGCATGAGCACCACTCATTAAATTGTAAAAACCTTGATCAGAGAACCAGTTGACCAGAGGTGGCTGCTAGAGGGCAATGAGACCAATAAACCTAGTTTACTTACCCACTATGATTCCTTGGCAAGGCTGGGCCAATAGTTGTCTCATCGAAGCAGGCCTCCAGTAATTGTATGCCAGGGATTCAAACATGCAGTCACAGGGCTCATGCTTGCTTTCTGAATTAGTGTCTTTACTGCATGAGCCACCAAGGGACTCTGTTGAACAGTTCTATAAACACTATAGAACAGATGTCATGCTCACCGATTGAGTACAATGTAAACTTCATTAATGGCAAACTATACAGAAAAGCAGAAAATAAGTCAATTTCTTATTCAAGTGTCATGATCAGGAGTTCAGTTACCTCTCATTCACATCTCACAGCTAAAATTGCATGCACAAATTAACTTTAGACAACCATTTGGAAGTGTCCCTGCTCCAGCATAAGTCAGTTTAACCTTGACTCATTCCAAGTTTTATTTACTGTTTAAAAGATAAACTCAGCTTCCTAATAATGTGAGATTCATTTCTCAACTGCAAATTTAGCATTAAAACTTGGGGATATGGTAGAAAACATATTCTTATGTACTTTTATTATTATTATTATTATTGTTATTATTATAAATAGTACTTTAAATCCCAAAAATTCTCTCAAACTTCATTTTCAGTTTTTAAAAGGTTTCTTATTTATAGTTTATTTATATAATTAGTGGTCCCATTCTGTATTTAACACCTTCATAAAGTATGCACAATAGGTTTATAAACAAATTTGTTTACAAAACAAAACTTATATTAAGACTTTATAAAATGATGTTACCACTTTATAAAATATTAGTAAGAAAATGTTTTCCTCTCTGCTGGCTAACATGCTGAAGATGGCCATTGCTACAAACCATCGTAAAGCTTTATCTTTATTTACTGTTTATGAAACGGTAAACTTCTCATGAAACCTCTTTTTGAAGGCATTAAGAACTTCTAATTAATAAAAAGCATGGACCCTTTTCTACAAAAAACCTCCTATATGTATTTGTTGTGTTGTGTAATGCTGATCCTCCTTGCGTAATCTATATTGTCCTTTGAAAATCCAATACAATACTGTTCACAAAACTACCTACATACATCTTGTTAACTTATAATACATTTTGCTCATAATATACTTAATACACTAACACAGAACATCATCCTCCTTTTCCAACAAAGAGCAGAGCGGTACTGATGTCTTTTCCATCTGCATGTGATGTCACATTTGGAACTCCCACATGAGTCAGTCAACAGATGACATCATCATTTCAGACTGCTGATGAGCAGCCCCTGGGCTGTGGGGCCATTACATGTTGCATGAAACGCATACATCATCTGTGCCTGGTGAAAGATTTGAACATTCATTCATCAAATGGGTATTTAAGAGAGAGGGAGACAGTTTAAAGGCAAAAAAGCGATCAACGCTCTTTAAGCCACGGGCAATAGGTCTGCAATGCAATGTGATGTAATGTGGCAAATGCAATTATCAATACACATAGAAATGTGAAGTGGATAAGACCGGCAAATAATTATAAAAACCAACATGATCCAAACCAAGCTGCTATTAGTCCTTTGGGTCAGTATCTACTACAGATAGTGGCCCTCGTCTCCAAAGGTTAAGATGACTCAGATAAATGCATGAATATTGATATGAGGTTTTATGGATTTTTCAGTGATTAGTTGCCTCTCATATCACTATAGTGTTGCATTACTTCATTTGCTTCTCAGTAGATGCCTCCATTGGTTTTATATATAGTGTGCATGTGGGGGTGTGTGCGTGTGGGGGTGTGTGTTTGTGGGCATGTGTGCTTGTGGGCATACATACGAGTACATGCCTGTGTGTGTGAGTGTCTGTGTCTGGGTGGGCAAATGTATGCACGTATAAGCTTTTACTTGAGTGTAAAAAAGGGAAGGGGGGTTGGGGTGGGCACACATATGTGCGCATGTGCCTTTGTTGTTTGTATGTGGGTGTGTGTGAATGTAATAGATAGAGGCAGAGACCCGATTACAACTATGCAAACACAGCAGAGTTCTTCCAGTCTGAGTACACCAGGAAGCCTGTGAAGGTGCTGTCCGTCTTGGAGCTGGAGTAGAACCCACTGTACTCTCCCAGTGCCATCTGAACCCACACCTGGTCACCTGGCACCAGGTGCAGCAGGGTTCCACCCGACAGAGAGGTGGGCTTGGGCCAGTTTCCATAGAACTGGAAGTAGGAAGCTGTGACGTGTCCATTCTTCATCAGATCAAACTGTAGGCTGGCACGGTAGACAGTGGCATGGACGGTGAAGTAGTACACCCCTGGTACCCTGCAGGTGAAGCGGCCTGTTCAGGGTTGTAGTCCCCCTGCTCGTTCAAGATGATCTGGCTGAAGGGCACGGCGTTGTCCACCACAGTCAGTAGGGTGCTGCGGTTGTCCGCCATCTTGGCACTGAAGGCTGATTTGGGGGCCACCGCGCACTCCCCCGGAGGACCACGTTCTCCCTTCTCTCCCTGGGCCCCTTTATCACCGCTGTAGCCCCTTTCCCCAGACACACCTAGGGGAGAAAGGACAAATAACACATATCACATTTATAGGCCCATATATATGCTGCACCATCTTCTCTCATTCTGGGAGAGTGCAGACATCCATTGGCTTCCTATAGCTGCCAGGGTAAGATTCAAATCCCTGGTCCTTGCCAATGGGGTTGCAAGAGGAACTGCACCCTCCTACCTGCAATCTATTATCAAACTTTACACACCTGCAAGACCACTGCATTCTGCATCCTGTGGTTGCCTGGCCATTTACTCCTGAAAGGCTACCTCTTTTCGGTCCTTCCTCTTTTCCATTCTGATCCCAAACTGGTGGAATGTGCTCCCTGCCACTATAAGGACAGCAGATTTGCTCACCACATTCCACCATAAACTTAAAACTCACCTGGTTAAATTGCACCTGGTTCCAATGATGTGAACTCTGATCATCATCTCCTCTACATAACTATATCCACAAAGTTAAGGAAATCGTGCAGATTGGCAGTAATTATAATCGGTTATGGTTGGAATTACTTGCTTATTACCTCGGCTGTTCACTTTTGTAAGTCACTCTGGGTAAGAGAGTCTGCAAAATGCCTTAATGTAAATGTATGTGCTCTCTTCTTTCTCACTCATCAGTCCAATAACTGGGCTCGGTAATTCCTGCATTTCATGAATGCACGTCATGCAGAGATAGCATGAACAGACAGCAGGCACCCAGTGGACCAAAGGAGTTTTTCTTGCACAATGTGATGAGGACAAATCCAAGCACCACAACCCCACCTCTCCTGGCAATGCAGTTAACAGCTGTGCAGTGTCTGGGCAGGTTGCTGGTACCATTTTGATACAACACTGCATATTATAAGAAAACATGTAGATCTTTTTCATAAGAAATATAGGCATACATATTTCCTGTTCAGAGATGGTAAATCAGTGAAAAGAAACTATTCAGATAAGTTAAGGAAATCTGAAAACCTTTGTGAAGACCAGTCTGATAGTACCCCCTCTTCCAGGAAAACAGGAAATGGTTTATTGCTGTCACAAGGGGGGCTAGTTAAAAATGAAACAACTCCATTCATTCAGTCTGCTCTGCCTGGCTCTTTCAGGCATCTGGGTCTTGTACAGCCCATTATCATTACTGAGTGGGTGGGGCTACAACAGAACGCTCTCTGTGAAGGCTCATAGGTTGGTTTTGAATGATGGATGCAACTGTCACCCTACCTGGATCACCCCTGTCCCCTTTAGCTCCCTTCTCAGCAGGAAGGGCATCTCTCCCATCTCGCCCATCTCTCCCTGGCAGACCAGGGCTGCCGTGTACCCCAGGGGATCCTGGGATACCTGGCTGTCCGGAGCACAGGCTGGGGATCTTGTTGTCTTCCAGTTGATTGGATGATGTCATCAGTAGGATCAGGCAGAGGGACAAAGGCCATAAATGCACTGATGTCATGGTAGCGTGTCTGTGGACATACAAGGACAATAGCAACCAGTGCAATTAATGAAGGGGAAAACTATTCCAAAACAACTTAGTGGCACATAGCTTCAGAGGTAACAAAACATGATTATCTAAGTCTAGAAATATTAATAGTTGGAGTCTAACTCCTTGGGTGAAGTTTTAAATGCAGAGGGTTATGTAACAACCTGGCTGCAAGGCACCAAGCCAAACCATTAACTTCCTGTCAGCTGGCTGGGGAAATTCCATGAGTTAAGAGTCACATCATTATTTTTTGGACTTCTGCAAGGCAACACTTTAGAGGCCAAATCACAATCACTCACTCCCAGGACATGTGCAGTGTTTAATATTTGGATATTTACTGGCTGAATCTTTCAAAGAAAACATCACAACAAGAAGGAGTGTATAGCCACCGCAGATAAGTCCGAAAGAGCTGAGGGTACCTGTACAGGAAATAGCGTGTTATTTGTCAGTGACATGTGTGTGCCAGAATGCGGTAAAGTCTGTGAAAGCCATCCTTGTGCATTGCAGGAGATAGAGTGAGCATGAAGCTACCCCAGACTTGTGAAGATAGAAATCTCACGACAAGTAAATCAGTGAATCAGACCTCTATACAAACAACAGTAAAATTCATAACATCTGGCCAGTATGCAGGATGCAATGCCTACAGCAATAGCAAAAACATACTGCAGAGATTGTGAATCACAGACAAACACACATGCACAAACACACACACACACATCAATGATTTAATTACGACAGGAATCAGACCAATTTTGGTGTATGTCTGTGTGTGTGGGGGGGTGGGGGTGGGGAGGGGGGGTGTGGTGTTCCACAGGGAGCACTTTGAGGCACCTCTGAAGCTCAGAACAAAAGGTCCGACTGTGCACCTTTCAAACAGCAAGTCAGGGAACACATCCAGTTAGACTGATCTTGAGGTTCTGCCTAAGGAGAGGCTCAGTTTTTTTTTTTTTTTACCATCTACTGCTCAACTTGTGAATCAGTAGATTTGCCTCCCTCTGAGTACAAAATGCAGCCTGGACAAAGGTGCTGACCACTCAGAAATACACGGACCACCGCAGGCCTTTCCAGGAGGGGGGGGGGGGGCAAACCACCCTCCTCCCCAACCCCTTCCCAGAAAACCAGACACACCACCAATTATTCCCACACTTTCATTTTACAACACAACCCCATCTTCTCATGCACTTCATTCTTAGTTTTAGCTGCAGACAGTTTGATCCTCTGGTGAGCTGGTTATATTCACAAAAAACATGGCAGAAAATGAAATTCAGAACATCAGGAAATGTGATACTTAAACATAACATACCTTTTGGCATGATCTTTATTTTTGATGAAATCCAATTAAGTCTATATAAAAGTGTCCATAATATGACCGCTGAAACTCATCAATAAAAAAGGCCATGGAAAATTGCACATTTGGCATTATTACTTAACATGGTCAAGTAGGACCACTTTGGTAAGTCAATAATCCAAGTCCTATTTTGCTTTTTTTTCATTTCAGTCAAAAATAGGTTAAAAGCCAGCTCATTCCGAAGGCCTTCACATACTTTCAAGCATGACTGTATGTGTCAAAACTGATTACACATAATAAAAATAACACCATATTGGAAATTGGTTTAGTGACTTCCTGGTTTTGATTTTGGCTGTTCACAGTTTTTTCCCCAAATGTTAGACATTGTATCTTCTTAAAAATGCATTACCTGGATACCGGCCAGATCAGTGGTGAAGATCAAATTATATGTTGGCCACACTAATTCCCATGGGCCCAAAGGGGAGAAGCAGATAACCCAGCTAAGTCCAGCTGACTTGTTTTTTTTTGCCATTTTCAATCATGGTATTGACTCTAAGACTGTAGCTAACACAGGGTGTGAGTTCAGATTGAGCCATCACAAAGTGCTGCAATGGAATTCTAAAAATGTGTGCATGCCAGCGTTAATACTATTACCCTTACAATAAGAGAAAGAATAAGATTTAACTTTACAAAGTGAGAAAAGAATAAGACTAAAATTTACAATTGCCCATGATTGTGTGTACCAAGCAATTCTTAACAGATGGGCAACACATGCAGTTGTAAATTTCAGTCTTAGCAAAGTCATGACCAGTCGTGAGCAAAGTATATAAAATAACAATACATATAACAAAGAAATTAATTTCAATAGCTTGATTTATGGATGAGTAACTGCTGATAGCAAAGAAACAGTAGCTATTTGCTATCAATCGCAGCCAAGAACAAATTCTTTGCAGTTTGTATATTTTTGTTTTGGGATCTTCCATACTCACTGTGGAAATGCAGTCTGTCGTGGTGATGCTGTTTCTCCTCGCCGTCTGGTAATGACACTTAGAAGCTCCTCCTGTGTGGAAAATGTACCAGCACCAGAAAGCAACTGAGACGTTTCTGGTGAATAAGATCAGTTTTTCCCTCAGGAGAACAGTTTGGTTCACACTGGTCAAAGCGTTCCTCACAGAAGACATTAGCTGCAATTAGCTCATTTAATTCCCTGCATTGCACATTCCAAGGGGAGAAGGGTGCTCAGTGCAGTATCTTTTATCCATGAGGTTTTGGGCAAAACAATCTTGTAGTCCAAACACAATACTGGTTCTCAGCTCTGATGTAATAGAGAGAGAGAGAGAGGGAGAGACGGGGGGGGGGGGGGGGGGGGGCAGAGATCAAGAGGGAGGAGGAGAGAGAAAGAGCAGAAGAGCTGAGGTCTCTTTCTCAGTCTCTTCAGACAAGAAAGTACAGAAAAACTCCCTTTCTGGGAAGGAAACAGCAGAGTCAGAAAGGGAGGAGGAAGCTGCAGGAGGAGGGGTAGAGAGGGAGGGGAGGCAGGCAGTAGTGAAGGAGGATGTGGAGGATGGTGGGCCAGACAGAACAGAAGGGTTCTGTCTGTTTGCTTGTCCATGATACTTGAAGTTAAGTATTCAGGTAAAGTACACTGCTCAAAAAAATAAAGGGAACACTAAAATAACACATCCTAGATCTGAATGAATGAAATATTCTTATTAAATACTTTGTTCTTTACATAGTTGAATGTGCTGACAACAAAATCACACAAATTATCAATGGAAATCAAATTTATTAACCCATGGAGGTCTGGATTTGGAGTCACACTCAAAATTAAAGTGGAAAAACAACACTACAGGCTGCTCCAACTTGATGATGTAATGTCCTTAAAACAAGTCAAAATGAGGCTCAGTAGTATGTGTGGCCTCCACGTGCCTGTATGACCTCCCAACAATGCCTGGGCATCCTCCTGATGAGGTGCGGCGGATGGTCTCCTGAGGGATCTTCTCCCAGACCTGGACTAAAGCATCCACCAACTCCTGGACAGTCTGTGGTGCAATGTGGCGTTGGTGGATGGAGCGAGACATGATGTCCCAGATGTGCTCAATTGGATTCAGGTCTGGGGAACGGGCGGGCCAGCCATAGCATCAATGCCTTCGTCTTGCAGGAACTGCTGACACACTCCAGCCACATGAGGTCTAGTATTGTCTTGCATTAGGAGGAACCCAGGGCCAACCGCACCAGCATATGGTCTCACAAGGGGTCTGAGGATCTCATCTTGGTACCTAATGGCAGTCAGGCTACCTCTGGTGAGCACATGGAGGGCAGTGCGGCCCCCCAAAGAAATGCCAACCCACACCGTTACTGACCCATGCCAAAGGTCAGGTCTGCTGGAGGATGTTGCAGGCAGCAGAACGTTCTCCACGGTGTCTACAGACTCTGTACGTATGTCACGTGCTCAGTGGACTGCTTTCATCTGTGAAGAGCATAGGGCGCCAGTGGCGAATTTGCCAATCTAAGTGTTCTCTGGCAAATGCCAAACGTCCTGCACGGTGTTGGGCTGTAAGCACAACCCCAACCTGTGGACGTCGGGCCCTCATACCACCCTCATGGAGTCTGTTTCTGACCGTTTGAGCAGACACATGCACATTTGTGGCCTGCTGGAGGTCATTTTGCAAGGCTCTGGCAGTGCTCCTCCTGTTCCTCCTTGCACAAAGGCGAAAGTAGCGGTCCTGCTGCTGGGTTGTTGCCCTCCTATGGCCTCCTCCACGTCTCCTGATGTACTGGCCTGTCTCCTGTTAGCGCCTCCATGCTCTGGACACTATGCTGACAGACACAGCAAACCTTCTTGCCACAGTTCGCATTGATGTGCCATCCTGGATGAGCTGCACTACCTGAGCCATGGTGGGTTGTAGACTCCGTCTCATGCTACCACTAGAGTGAAAGCACCGCCAGCATTCAAAAGTGACCAAAACATCAGCCAGAAAGCATAGGAACTGAGAAGTGGTCTGTGGTCACCACCTGCAGAACCACTCCTTTATTGGGGGTGTGGGGTGTCTTGCTAATTGCCTATAATTTCAAATTGTTGTCTATTCCATTTGCACAACAGCATGTGAAATTGATTGTCAATCAGTGTTGCTTCCTAAGTGGACAGTTTGATTTCACAGAAGTATGATTGACTTGGAGTTACATTGTGTTGTTTAAGTGTTCCTTTATTTTCTTGAGCAGTGTATATCAGGTTAAAATGTGGTAAATCAAAGCACTTGAAGACATAGGATAGCATGGGATGTGTTTTGGGGGGGGGGGGGGGTGATGTGAAGGAGGTATGGGAAAAATTTAAAATAAGAGCTTAAAGTTCCCCGTTTAAGGAATGGTGAAAGCGAGAAGACCACAGTAAGACCACAGATGAACCACAGAGGGCTGTGGTCAAATAAAACATAAGCCATGAGTCACAAGGACCAGGATTTACTATCCTCTCCAAACTTCCAGAGAACACCAAAAGTTCACACTGTCATCAAGGCTAAGAGCCAAAGCTAATAAAACAGACTTCCTCCCCCCAGGCTTCCACAGAAGGTATTGCCACATGCAATCTTCCCTCTGTCACTGATACACACACACACACAGACACACAAGGAAATGGACACACAGGCACACACAGGCTCACAAGGACATGGACACACACACACACACACACACACACACACGCATAGACTCACAAGGACACACACACGAACCCACTCAGGCATGCACATACACACACACACACAGGACAGACACATAAACATAAACGCAGGCATACACACACACACTCACGCATGCACAAAAGGACACACACATAAACATAAACTGAGGCGCATACACACATACACCCACACACAAGGACACACACATAAACATAAACTCAGACATACATACACACACATATACACACACATGCATAAACACAGACAATGACACATTCATAAGCATTCTCTTATATACACACAAACACAAACTCTTGCATAAACACGCTCTTTCTCACACAGTCAAACAGGCACACACATACACACATGCTCAAACACACACTCACTCACAAAGCTTACTCAATTTCTTTCAATAACAGTAAGTTTAAGGACTTGGGAAGAAGTCTAACATAAAGTACCGTTTACAGCTTTGCACAGAATTTCTTTTCTGCAGAAAAACCATGGCACAAGAGTTACAATAACAAAAGAAACTCCTGGGCAGGACAGTTTGGATGAAATTTAAAAACCCAAATTCTCCCATCTTTGTCTGTGTGTGTCCTACATCCTTGAACTCATTGCAAAACAACTCTAAAAAATGGAATCTTTCTGAAAACTCAAGAAATCCTCATAGACTAATTTGAGTTGAACTTTCTTAAAACATTTTGTTTCCAATACCTTAAGTGAACTATGCATTGGTCTACCAAGTGTCTGTCTTTAAAATGTACACTCTTCTGTACAGCCCAGGAAAATGCATAATGCACAACTTCCACAAGGTTGTAACGGAAATAGGAATAAATATGAAAAATCCTATTCCCTCTGATCATGACAAGGGTTCAGAGATACAGATGACCAAACCAGAGGTGTGGGAGTTCCCCCATCAAACTAGAATGTACATAGGTAGGCCATAGTTGACTGTTGTGCCTGGTGATGTGTATAGCTAATAGCTAACATTTGCTCTGTGAACTCCAGCTGAATGCTAACATTGAATAGCCATCACAAATGTAGCTAACTTCAAGCACTGCTGCACTGTGTTGTCGATTGGTATATATGTATGAAATAATCTGATACACAGCATAGGTGGTGACATCAAAAGCAGAGGAGAGGTAATACCTTTAACCCACACCAACTACTACCAATTCCCTCCACTGGTAAAGCAATGGCTGGTAATTTTTTGAGGCTATTGTTTTGTGGCTTTTAAAAACTATCCTGGTGTCTGTCTTTGCAAGGATGACCTACAAGAGCGGCCAGATTTTTCCGCTGACTCACCAAGCAACCAACCCATTGCTGGCTTATACACTCAGCTAGGATCTGTTATGCAGCGCAGAGCAAAGATGGGCCATATGGTCTGGCCTGGACCTGGCCAACAACTCACAGCCACATACTTTGTCAATGCCATCATTGGCTAAATTCACATTCTATTCCTTTTTTCCATGTTAAAGCTTTAACACGAACAAAGTACATAAACAGTTAACCTATTTGCATGAAGATGTAATTGATGACTGATCTCATTATAACCACCATTGCAACATTTAGCAGACACCCTTACACAGGGTTTCTTGCATGCTATCCTTTTATACAGCTGGATACTTAACTGAGGCAAAGCACCTCAAATAAAACACCTTGTTCATGGGTACAACCAAAGTTCCCTGCCTTGAAAATCAATCCTCAACCTCAGCATTATAAACCCAGAACATTACTATTCTGCCACCAAAATACTAACAGAGGCATGGTGCCCTACAGTCCTGTGGCATCCTGGGCATTGGGGTGGTAATTGTGGCTGGCAGCAGTGTTGTCTAGAGGGAGCAAGGTTTCAGTCAGATGAGCTGACTTTGTCTCATCACACACCTTTGACTGATCTGGAACTTGCAGTTGCTCTCCCCTTATGACCAAAGAGCCCTACGGATCTCATGAAGTGTCTGCAGCAGTCAGCAGAATTCACTTGAGAGAAAGCACCTTGTAGTTTGGGCTCTCTCATACTAATGGGTTTTAATGACACGGGTCTTTCAGCTTGAACCTGTTTACGGTCACAGTACAATTCATTTGGAGATGTGAAGCAATTGTCTGGCATGAACTAGCATCTGGAGATCACTCATACGGACAACCCCACCCAAGTGTGCCTGCATCATGCTACTGCTTCATTTACAGAACTAATGGCATTTCTGTTAAGAATGGAATGGACTGCTTTTAACAATTTCAGCAACACAAAAAGGACTACATTGATGTTGGAATCTTTGTTAGTGGTCACTCAAACAAATGAGTAGTGTGTGAGTTTTTTGTCAAATGTTATGACTCATTTTGTGGTGGAGAGCAAAGTTCCTCTGACCACAAAGCTGACAACCCTGTGGCTGAGGACCCCCATATTTTTATGTTTGACACCTTCATACAAAAGCAGAGACTCAGCCAAGAACAACATTTGTTGATCCATTTTTAAAACTTAATTTAGATAATCACAACGTCAGACTGACAAGGTTTAACAGAGAGTATGAAGTGTTTCATTCAAGGGAGCTCAGCATGGATCCTCTGGGGCTTCCAGGTGTTAGATGACAGCTAACACTAACTGCTTGATAATACATAAAATATTAGCAAAAAAGACCAAGGCAACATATTGAATTTCTACTGTCCCCAAAAGGACACCTGAATCGAAAATACAGGCACTTATTTTTGCTGCCAATCACATCTCTTGCACAGCCAGCTTTGCAAAAATGGAAGGGTAATATTACTCATAGTGTGGATGGACAGCCAATGAAACCCAATGACCACTTGTTTATGCTTTAGAATGGCTTATGCAAGTAGAACATTCTTTGTCAATGTGCTATTTTTAAGGGTTTAACTATGATGGGTGCATAATCCTGCGTTTGAAATGGGGGAGGGAACCCATCGAATTTCTCAAGACCAAAATAATGAGGTCATCATTATTTCAAATTGTATTACAAGTACAAACCTAAGTACTAAAGGGAATGCCTCACTGATACATGCCATCATATTAGTAAATGGATTTACAGACACTGACAAACCACTTATAAAAGGCAGCCACCCCAGTTCTGATTTTCTGCCATTTCCCCTCTGGCATTTCTGAGCTGGTTGCGAGCCTTGATGCGTCTTTGGACAAAACGCTCTTCGCTTGTCAATATTTGCAGATGGTTGGCTAACCAATATACACGTCTATGGCCTCACTTTTCCATTTTCAAGGCTTTCATTACTCATATTTTACAAGAGATGGGTATAGTATTGGAGAGTTTCCATGGCCTATTACATGATGAGTCGATCTACTTTTTATATATATATATATATGTATATATATAAAAAGCATAGCAAACCACTTTCAAAATGTGTTTCTCTGAGGGGAGTGCACGATGAGGAAAATGAGAAGCATAGCATTGCGATAAGGTTTCGGGACTATGAAACACAATGTCCTGACGGAGTGGCTATTCATCCTGTCATTTGTAGCAAGCATCCAATTGCTATTTTTTGATACACACATACAAAGAGACAGGCACACATGTCAATGTATCAATGCACACTTGAGCACCCATACCAAGACACACTCACAATATCCTACCAACATAGACTCATACACACATTTGCACACTCACATCACTAGTTTGTGCCGTTTGTGGTGTAGTGAAAGCCTGCACACATGAAAGGGAGTCTCAAACAATGACAGAGGGGAAAAACTCAGCTGGAAGACAAAGTAACCTGGATATGTTTATTATTTAAACTATCACTTAAATAAAAAAGTGCATAGAAAATAAACATGATTAGAAACTTTACTTTTTACAGCTATGTACAAAGTTTTTTTCTTTTTTCATTATTTTACATTCAGTCTTAAGTAGTTATAGTACGCTTTAAAATTATTTGTTATAACGGTCTTTCCTTCATTTTTGCAATACGAGAACACTGCGGAGACCCATAAGGACACATAACCATCATCATCACCTTTATCATCAATATCAATAGTCTTTGTGATGGAGTTCAGGCGCTGAATAGGAGTCCACATGGAAAACACCAAGACAAGGGAGTGTTCAATTCAAGGCCAGAGAAAGAAGCGGTCCTTTCCCCAAACTTCCTCCCAACCCCCACAGGCCATTACTCTCAATTCCCGACCCAATGCTTTTGATAACATCACTGGTATACAAACATACTGTTAAAATCCTACACATCCACCCTCATCAAGCAGGGTACAGAAGACATCTACTCAACTCTGTTGACTAATTAAATGTTGCAAAAAAAAATTAATTACTGATATTACAAGCGTAAAACCAAAATGGATTATTTTAACTAACATCATTACAGTTATCATCATTTTCTTACATATTAAGATACCACACCAATAAAAGCAAAACTTCCTCTCGGAAAAGAGTAAGAGATCTGGTTGGCCAGAAGAAAATTTCATGGGAGGTTCTCATGTGGGGTGGGGGAGGAAAAGGCTTCTTTCTCTGGCTTTCATAAATTTAACAGAATTATACCACATCAAGTAAGCTGTCTAAAATCCCTGTAAAAAATGTACAAAGAAAAAAATAAAAACATTCACTACCACAATAAAAAACACAATAATCAAAATGGCTGACCTCAAGAAGTTCACAACCACATTATACAGATATATTTTTCATACTATAAATACCATTCCTTTTAGGAAAAAAAAAAAAAGGAAGAAACTGTAGCACTCCCATGAAAGAAGCACTCACAGGCACAAAAAAAAAAAAAAAAAAACTGGTACTGGGGACCAAAATACAAGCTGCTGCACGACGGTAGTCTTAATCTAAGTTGATACTGTAACACAAAACCATTATAGTGTACACTGAAAAGATGCAATTTGCCTTAGTAAAGCTGTTTGCTACTGTAACTATGTTTGCCCATTCTGTATATTATGTAGATACTGAAGTACAAGTTGCTATTTATATGTATGTGTATATATAGAATGAAAGTCAAGATGGAGTGTTACTACAGATGCAGAGGAGCCATGGGGATCACAAGGTAAGGTGAAAGAGACTACAATGAATTTTTTGGCAGACTGCAGTCCACCGTTTGTACACCCAGAGCTAACGGGAGACAGTTCCCACCATGATGAGGGGAAACGGGTCTCACAGTATTGCATTAGAACGGACCCCGAAAGGAAAGCATTTATAACCCCCACCCTCCCACCCAAACTCCACCCCCAAGCCCTTCAAAGGTGAGCAGCCTGGCTGCCTTAATTCGTTTTTCGTTGTTGCAAGTTCAGTATCTCGTCACCTGCCGACTACCTGTGCGCGGTCTAATTATTATCCCTCTATCCTTGCAAAACCTTCACAAAGTTCTGTTCCACTCTTTTCTGTACCTTCCACACAAATAACCATCACTGGTTGCATGTATGTCATTCCAATGTTCATTTTTAAAATACATTCAACAGAGAGTGAGCTGCAGAGGTTAAGTGGAGAGTAGGAAAGCGGTAGACTCCACACTCGTCTCATCACGGCAATAACGGTGACTTAAAACAACAGGTGAGGCCGGATCTGTGGTGCCTCTCCAAGAGTGAAATTTTCAGAGAAACACTTCTACTGTAGTTCTCATTAAATATTCTATGGTTTAAAAATGTCTGTCCAGTATGAGCCGGGTTCGGCTCTTCTTGCTGGTGCCCCTGTCACACTCAGAGTGACGCTTTGATTACTGCTCCTGGATTGTGTGCCCAGAGATCACTGAGAGAGAATTTATGATCCACGTAATGAAAGACAGCGATGAAAGATTCATGATACAGAAAGAAAACTGAAAAGGCACCACACTGTGTACCAAGAGCAGCCAGCAATACAGTATCTCACTATGAACGGGTTTATTTTGGTTCATGTATTTTTAACATTCCCTTACAGATCCTCTGCAGGCTTTATCTATGGAGAAACAAGGGAAAAACAAACACCGTATGTTGAAATGGACTGCCTAGTGGAAACTAGCAGTATTTTTTGAGGGAACAAGTAGGGTGTTTTTAACACCCTTCCTTTGCAGTAGTGCATTTTTGAAAATCTACTACAGCTTCCACGACAATCTGTTATGATCATTTCATGTTAAAATAAATATATCCATCTTAAAGCTGGGTCGAAAAACAAAAAAACCTTAAAAATTGTTTCCACTTTCTAAGCATGAACGTCTTCCATTTCCTCAAACGAGTTTTACACTGCTTCAGATCAACGATAAAACAATGTCTTCAAAAAGTTAAAGGCTTACAAGCAGGTTTCATCTTCCCCTCTGGTTGACATTAAGGCTGCGACAACCATGTCTGCCAAAATACCAACAAATGTAATTAAAATACCGATAAACGCAACTAGAATGTATATTTCCCTCAGATAGGATTACGAATGTCTATCCTAAATAATTTATTTCTGCACGAGGCACCTCTCTGGTCACTAATGTAACAGTGAGCATGAGCAACTGGTGGACTGTGGCCACTGGGGACGAATGACAAATTTAGTCTTTGGAACTGAGAAAGACATTCAGGCTGCAAAAATATGCAAGAATGCAAAAGAATTGCAAAAAAAAAAAAAATATATATATATATATAAAACAAAATAAAAATAAGGCAGTTCTACATAAAAAGTCTCGACTGAGCTTTAAGCCTTTGTAAACAGTTCACGTTCCTACAAAATAGTCGCCAGTAAAATAAATACAACTCGTTTTCTTAAAAAAATAAATACCATCATTAAGTGCTTTTTCACCAGCAAGTGCGTTTTTTGTCTCACGTATAGAAAAATATACATATTATTTACATTTTAAAAAAGAAAACATGAGTTTCTTTCCCCCTTGACTGAATAGTACAAATAAGGGGGAGATCAATGATGCAGTCCAAATAAAGTCAACAAAATGATTAATAATGTGGTCTCAATTTGTGATGTTGTGAAAGGAAACATTTAAAAAAAGGATCACAGGTAATGAGACCTATTACGGAACGGAGATGTTTTTTTTTTTTTTTTTTTTTTAAACCGCAGATACGACAGGGAATTTCCTGACCATCGGGTCAAGTGGATACAGACAGTCATAATCGAATGTATGTTGACAGCTTATGATCCCGCTGTCTATCCCTCAGTCCAAACAGCAGATTACAAAGAGGTACGCAAACATGTGTGAGCAAACTGGCTCTGCTACTGTACACGTTTTAATATTCCTGTGTCAAACAACAGCCCAGTCCCAAAGCTGTCAAGTCCACCAGTATCTCTGCCCAGTGAAGCCCTGCCCTCGGCACCTTGAAGCACACATGGCGCTTCTGCTCCTTCGCTCATGCGCTCACACACCAGTTATCACCAGCAGCACTGGTGTAACATTCTTTGCAGATGTACAGAATCCCATAAAACAAACATGAAGCCTGGACTGGCACTCCCTCTGGTGTCTAAAATGCACACTTGCTGTTTGCTGAAACAGGATTCATATTTACAAAGAATCTGACAGAAAAAAACAGTTATGGAAGTTTTGTTATTATTATTGTTATTATTCTTTTAAAACTGACCCAGCATGGCTATTTTTTTTGCAGGCCTCAATGTACATTCAGACATTGAGGTGCTTCGGAAGGGCCAAGGTTGTCTGGGAAGGAAAACCAAATGGTTTTTACTTTGTTTTTTGCCCTCAAAATGAAAGGTTTCTTGCATTTCCCTTCAAAATTGCACTTTGGTGTAAATATTGTAAAGATAAAAGGGAGTTTTCCTTCTGATGGATTAACACAAGCATGGTTTGTGTCTGTGTTCTTCCTTTTCTGTAATGCATTTTGAACAGACTAGCAGAGATCTGTTCTGTCTAGATTCAGTAGTAAAAGTACTAAGTCTGTAACTGCAAGGTAACAGTTGGGACAAGAGTAGTTCCTATGAAAGGGGATACAATTTTGTTATGTAAGAAAATTAAAAAGGGACAACCCAACAAGTCTTCGGGTGAGGTCTTACCATGATACAAACTTTTCATTTTTGTTGTGTACTTTTTCCTTTTTTAAAACTTCTCCTGCTGCCAAATTTGAGATAAAAATATTATATATAATGGTAAAAACATGAGGCACAATAATAAATAATTTGCTTCCTTCCTCAACACACCCTTCACAAAACAGAGGCCTTCAGCTAGTGCAAACACCTGGAACGTTCCTACCCCTCTACCATCGTACTGCAGTGGCCAATCACCTCTGGTCACTGGAGCATACAGCATGCCCCAAGACAGCAAGGCAGCACTAATGCTATGTGCTGACAGTCAAGTAAATGGTTCTTGATTGGCAAGCACTGCAGGACAGAGAGGAGATGAGAGAGGAGAGCTTGGGGGTGGGGGAAGGGGGGATGAGGGTCAGGGTACTCAGTTAAGGAACTTGCGGCACTTTTTAGCGCCACAGTTGCAGGGCAGCTTGTTCCCAAGTGCCTCAATGGGGAACTTGTAGTCATAGGTGAGCTCCTCTCCTCGGTAGATCTTGCGCATGGCAAAGATGACGATGTGCTTCTGGCCCTCGATGTTGATGACGCGTGAGTAGCAGTTGGGCTCGCACGAGTGGTTGATGAAGCGTGCAGCATTGCCGTGCATGGTGGCATCCACCACCTCGTAGTCGTCAATGCGGAACATGTAGCAGCCAATGCCCTGCATGGGGAGCAAGAGAGAAGTACTGGGGAAATGAGGTACTTAGAGATTGCATACAGGGGATGCTAAGTGAAATACAATCTACAGCGACACAGGTTTTGACTCCATACCAAGTATAACTTCTACAAGACCGCTTCAATAAATATGCAGTGATACATATACATATATCACTGGATATATACACGTTCATTAAATGTGTTACAAGGAGTAATGAAATGTTCCTTTAAAAGGGCTGTCAGCAAAAATTATACAAACAAATGCATATATAATACTTCTTACAGTTTTCTGGAGAGCTGAGGTAAGTTAACCCATTAAACTCCCCTGACTTTGGAGGGGAACTTCCATCCGTTTTCCTGAGTCTTAACTAAACCTCTTTAGCTGCAAAACTATATACAGTAGAGACATGGTTCAAGGCTTGAAATAAAGTGTACCCCTGTACCCTCTGATCTTAGGGAAGTCCAACTGTGTAAACCTACAGGGAGTGTATATCATGGAAAACAACATTAAAAACATCTTTTTTTATTTGACTTGAGGATGCCTACAGCACCAGGCAGAAAGTTGGAGCTGAACTGGCAAAGCATAAGGGTTAAACACCCAGGGTCCAAAAGACTTCTCCAAATGTGTCCAAAACCTCTCCAATTTGCATAAATATTTGCTCAGCAAAATTACACCTCCAGCAGTGAATTATATCAAGGATGGGTGCCTCTGGAACCCCTAAAATCAAATTCAATAATAGTAAAGATGATGATAATAAGAATAATAAGCACAATAACTACAATAATAATAATCACAAATAGATAATAACACTACTTCACACCCAGTGTCAAGTTATTTTGTTGAGTTGGGACTGTGCTTCGTCTGACCACTCATCTTAGACCTGCTCGGAGTAGCCTCCAACTAGAGTAGCTGAAAGAATTACAATCTTTCAGAACTTCCCTCAGAACAGTAAAGTTTTCACCCTCCTTCTTACCTTGCCCTCTCCCTTTGATGCCATTTTATTTTGGTTCATTTTCAAGACGAAAACCTACGCAAAAAAAGCTGCAAAACTGTGCCAGATGGTGAACACAATTTTAATGGTTGCCCTTGAAAATTACGCACAGCTAAGCTGAATTTGACTTGCAATGTACACACGTGCATATCTTTGCGTCTGTAGCAGCTAGAAAGAAGCTGTAAAAATTTCAGAAGGATCCAGATGACTAGCTCTTTGAAAGTAGTGATATGTCATATAAAAAGTGAGACATGCCATTTTCAGATATGCATGAATATAGATGATCGCCAGGGTCGATGTAGTAGTGCATAGTGATAGGTTGTGGCTATTATCTCCAGACTGGAATGTCCTATTGAGATAACAGACGGTCCTCAAGTTACGATGGTCTGACTTACGATTTTTCAAAGTTATGATGGTGCAATAGCTTCACTTTCAGTACAGAATTCAATACATTACATGAGATAAGAATATCTCTTACAACACTTTATTATAAAATAGCCTTTGTGATAATGATTTTGCCCAACTATAGGCTCATACAGTGTTCTAAGCATTTTGAAGTTAGGCTAGGCTTGGCTATGATGTTCAGTAGGTTAGGTGTAGTAAATGCATTTTTGACTTGCGGTATTTTCCCCTTACCATGGTTATATCGGAACATAACCCCATCGTAAGACGGGGGACCATCTGTATTTCACTGCTTAGATCATAAGAAGTTACTTTATCATAAATGACAGAATTTTCATTGAAAGACATGCTGGTTTTCATGTGCCACTGAAAACATATACAACAGTATTGGAAATCATATGACTCTCTGGACAAATATATTGACTGTTGTGCCTGAAACTGCGTTTTGGTTTGTCCGCAGTTTTGTAGAACGTAACCACTTTTATATCACTGGAAAGTGAAGATTCTAAGCTTTAAAGCGATATATAACATGTGGTGGTCGGTTTCATTTCCTTGAAGAGGAATGCGAGTAATTACAGTGTATGGCCTTTTTTTTTCCAGACACCCAAGGTATGAAGGTAGAAATAAGAGGCTACGCCTACTATGCAGAGTCCAGAATGGTCTGATGTACATTTACTGTAGAGTCAAATCAAGTCCCTTAGTGACCAAGTCTACAAGAGTATTTCCTGCAGTCATGGCAGATGCAAAATTCTCCCCTACAATGTCCTTTGCCCCTCCCCCTCTTCTAACCTTGCTGTCATAGTACTTCTCCCGCTTGTCAGTGAGGACGGAGCGGATGACGTTGCCAGAGTACTCGATCACCATCTCTCCCGCGTCGATGTTCCTCTTGCAGAACAAACCGCGACCGTGTATTGCTGACCTGTCAGAGCAGAGACAATGTGGTAACATGGTTCAGTGGTAACATGGTCTGGTTCTGGTTGAGCATTATGGACAACTTGACTGAGAGGGTCCACTGGCCTGGTGGTGCTTACATTGGCGTTTAGGTACCAACTAGGGGTCAGCAGAGAGGTCGTGATCTGTATCTGTATTCGTTTAACCACCAAATTATCTGTATCTGTATTTTGTATTCGTATAGAAACTGAAAGTGGGTGTGGTCTTAACAGGACATGACTATTAATTATGACTGTGTCAATTTTTCATCTTTCATCTCTTTGTGGAGGCAGCTGTCCGTCTTTTACAGCCTTACTATGTCTTCTAAATTATACCTCTATTTCCTTTTACTAAATGAAAATAATGCAGCTGTACTTTTGACCTGTATTCAACTGACTGACTATGAAAAATTCAATTGAAATTTACTGACATTGTAGCATTTTGAACAGCTACTATTATTGCGGCTTCTGAATTTGTTTGAGTGCTAACATTGCTAGTGTTTATTCCATGGATCATTCAGTACATTAATGTTTTTCTCTCTATTAACAGTAGTTTAATTACAAAATATGTCTCATGAATAGGCTGCTAGTGTACTAGGTTTTTGATTCCTTCCATATTTGACCGACATACAGGCAATTTGTTGATTTTGAACAACAAAACAAGATAACATTGGCTACTACATGGCTACATTAGCAAAGAAACAAGTTATATAGCTGGTTATAGTGCGGACATATAGTTCTTGGTATTCAGCTGACTGGCCTACCTGTCAAGTTATATTTCTGCCTGGTTGATCTTTGCTCATTGCCTGGTCGATCATTTCAGCAAGGAGGATCACAGTAAGTTGAAAATACTTTTCAAAACACACATTTTTTATCCATATAAGAATGTTCAAATAAGCATTAGTCTATCATCAGTCTTCAAGCAATCAGTACTCAACCGATTTCTTTAGAAAAATACTCTCAATATGGATACATACGTACATGTAATATTTGGATGGAATTATCGGTTTATGTTTCATTATTTGTGCGTTTCAAAACACAGTATTTGGCTTCGAGCACATCCCTAGTACCTGCACTTCCTCTGGAAGTGACCTTAGAGCATTTCATGTAATAACTGTTTTCATTGGTTGTGGCACTGATAACTTAGTATTGTCTGTGCTTGGTCTGCCACTCTTTTTCTGCACTTTAGGAAGTTGCTCTTGATAGGAGCATCTGCTCAATTTTTAAATGCAAATGTGTGCCCCATACATTCTGTATGCAGGTGTGCTAATACCTGTAAACCCCCACTGCCTCCTTAGATGCCTTTTTCAGGTGACGGAACCGCATCGGCATTGGCAAGTCCATACTGGTAGCTCGCCTGAGAAAAATAAAACACTGAATAATCACACAGAACAGGGTGTAATGATGATGGGACGTCAGACAGAGAGGGGACAACTGAAAGAAGAGGGGGTGACAAAGACAACAGCAGGTAACAGACTAACACAAGTACAAAGAAGCGGTGTAAAGAAAGAGGGTAACATACAAATTGTGGCCGGGAAACAGTCAAAAGATAGTAAAAAGACACAGAGGCAAGGAATTCAGACAGGAATTAAGAGACTCAGCAGGAATGGACAGTGTGATACAAACCTGGCTGACTTCAGCTGTATCTCTTCCTCCTCTTCATCGTTGGGGTTGTATTCAGGTGGCTGTCTGTGTTTGGATGCCAGGAAGTTGAACATGTCGAACACTGATCGCCTGGGAGAGAAAACAGATCAAACACATAAGCATAGAGTTCTCAAACCCAGTGATGATCTGCCAAACCCCCTTGCAGCAGGGAAAAGCAGTCCCACCTGTGGTGCAGCTCTGCGCGGGCGGAGCCATGAGGGTTGATTGGCGGCTCTTCAGCCTGCTCAGGCTTGTGGAAGCGGAAACGATAATTGCGGCAATGCCGGGCTCCATGGAGCTGCTCCAGAAGGAAGAGGACAGCGTCGTGGATAACGCCCAGCATGCGCAGTCCACTGACTCCTGTTCAGGGGAGGGCCAGGGGGTGGGAAGACAGGACAGGGCAGGGCCAGTTAAATCAGACAGATAACAGTGACAGGACAGAAGATATCATCATCCAGTCTGTGTAACATCTAACTAATCTTTGTGATAGGTAAGGGCCGAGGACCCTACCTTCAAAGGACAGCTCCTTGAGTCTGGCATTGGAGCGTGCCTCCTGGACTTTATCTGTGAGAGACTTCCAGGCCTCTGTTGGGTGAAGATGGACACAGAACTTATGAAACACCACAGCTGAAAAAGCTGTTGGGGTTATGTGGGGGATGGGGGTGGATCTGGGTACAGCCCAAAAAATGCCTTGGAGGATATAGATGTGGGTAGAGAACACAGAAAAGTGTGGGGGCATGGGATATAGGGGCATACCTTCGATGCTCTCACTCCGAATCTGGAAGCCATCATCACTGCAGATTTCGAACATCAGCCCCCGTTTGGGTTGTCTGTCTGTCAAGGGACCTTTCTTGGTTTCCACCTGAATACCGACACCCGCCACACCCCTTTCACTCTGAGCCCGGGGGCCTGGAGCTACAGAGCACACAGCAGGATGGTAAGACAGGAGACAGGAAATGATGTTGAATCAATTGACTAATCCAGGATGAGACAGCTCAGAAAGGGAGGCAAATGTGAGCCAGTTTTAACTCACCAGAAATATTGGGTTTGGACTCCATGTTCTTCAGGGTGAGAACAGTGGGTTCAGCCACTGCTGCCAGCATCCCACTGTGTAGGAAATGCACAGCTATTGTTCACTCAAATTTGTTACACTCATGCTTTAATCTGTGACAGTATGGCTGCCCTAAACAAAGCAGAAGGAGGGAGGAGGCCCAAAAATCTCAATCAACTCACCATGTCTTCTGCTCCGTCTCCGCCTGCTCAACCTCCATGAGATCAAGAGAGATGGCTTGCCTAAACCTACAGATGAGATCACACACATTCTATTTAATCACAAGGCTACAAAGACTCTGAACAAGTCTCAGTGTTAAATATTAACAGGCTACAAACTTGTTTTATGCCAAAAATTTAAATACAGGAACACACACACACTACAGCCTGGAAGGATTCTTCACTGTGGTTTACTTGTAATAAATATTGCAAATGCATACTTATTAAATATTTGAAAATTAAAATGGTTAATAGAAGCTGCATATAGCAGTGGTTCCCAGCATCAGTCATGAGGGCCCACTGTGCATGCTAGTTTTTGTTCCAACCACAAGTGCAACCTCAGAATCTTACCAAGCTGTTCATTCTTCTTATTAGGTGCTTTTTATTATGAGAAAGATAATTTGCATGTCATGAAGGAAAAGCTCCTATATTCAAATTGTGTTTATGTAATTTTGCAAACAAATACAGAGAGAGAGTAAGTTTTCATACCTGATCAAATTATAGACTGGGCTTAATCAATAGGCTCCTTAAGTAATTGAACACATAACTAAGCTATTATTTTTTTC
The DNA here is from genome assembly GCA_019788955.1 of Albula glossodonta. Taxonomy (NCBI): domain Eukaryota; kingdom Metazoa; phylum Chordata; class Actinopteri; order Albuliformes; family Albulidae; genus Albula; species Albula glossodonta. The sequence continues at coordinate 7,466,093 of JAFBMS010000006.1, read as the reverse complement.
CTTTTGCTCACTTACACAATGTAGGTTTGACTAATTATAATTAGCTTTGCCTACCAAATGGTTTTAGTGGCCATGAGTCCACAATTTTCCCAATTAGTTGCCCATTGATTCACTCCAGTCTTTAATAAGAGTGAAAACATTTTACTTGTCCTTATGTAATTGTTTGCAATATGGCACAATGTGAATACAGGACATTTATTCTTCATAGCATGCATATATATTTCAGACATAACATTGCTTAGAATGGTAAATAATCCCTATAACATGAATAGCACCTAATTAATAAACTTACCAGCTTGTTTAGATTCTGGGATCGCAGTTTCGCAACAAAAACCAGCATACACAGTGGGCCCCCTAGACCAATGTTGGGAACCACTGGCATAGAAGGTACAGTGCTGGTAAGAATTCCTCTTACGGTCTACTGAATCTGGTTGTAAAATGGCATGTACACTACCATACAATTTTTCTGCATCTTACCCTGGGGAGGGGCATGATCGGCTCTGCTTCTCTGGTGTGGTAAGGGGGCTGTCTGAACGTCGGAGCTTGTGTTTCTTCCCACTGGCCCTGTCTGGGCTGGGCTGGGGCCTCTTGGCTTTGGGTTTCCCCTTCAAAGTGGGCTGAGATGGGGCCACAGCACTGCCTTTGTTTATTGGCAGTTGCTCTGAACCGCGGGAGACAGGCATGGAGCGGGAGCTCTGGGCTGAACCACTCACTGCATGGGACTTGGCATCCTGCACTGCTGAGCCAGAACCGGGTGAAGAGCGATCTGGGGTCTGGTGTTTTTCGGTAGGTGGTCGTGAAGGAGGGTGGTTATGAAGGTGGTAGGCCCCACCCTGCTGGCCAGGCTGCTGGCCAACTGACACACTGATAGTCTGGCCTGGGGGCAGCACACAGAGGCCACTGGTGTTGGGGGTTTGGGTAGGGCCACCTAGCTGCGAGATTACAGGTGCCCCTGCTTGCAGCACCACCTGCTGCTCAGGCAGGGCCAGGCTCTGCTGACTGGCTTTCAGGAGCAGGCCACTGATGGACCCTGTGATGTCAGCAGGGCCAAGGAGCCCTGCTGGGGAGCTCAAGGACACTGAACCAGGCCCAACAGGGACCACATTCAGCACAGACTGGTTGGGATTCAGTCCAGACATGGTGCATGGAACCAAGTGTTTTGGGGGCTCCTGGCCTAGAACGCCTGCCTGAACAGAAGGGGCGGAAAGGCCCTGTATAGGTGCATGCTCAATGTACACCACCTCTGGTTTTGGTCGCTTGATGATGTTAGGAACTTTACGCTGGGATGCTGCAGTCACTGACGTGACGGCCCCCAGCTCCACAAGGCCCGACTGTGAGGGGATCCCTGCAGGAATCTGAGAGGGTGAGAAATTGATAAGAGTCATGTTGGGTGCTACATCAGTGGGCGTAAGTGCTGGCTGGCTCCGGCTACCAGACTGGGTCGGCTTCTTCGTCTTGCGTGGCTGGAGGCGGGAGATGGGCCTCTTCTTGCCATGCCCAGAGCCAGGTGTGGTTAATGAGGGGGGCATGGATGAGGAACTGGAGACGATGGTAGCCCCAGGTGCTAGCTCTGTGTGAGAATCCTGGGAGTGGACGCCGATGAGGAGGCCTGAGGTGGTGCTGGGAATTCCAGGCTGGAATCCTGCTTGCGTGACTCCAGGGAAAGTGTGGATTTGAGGGTGGTGAGTCATGGAAACCAGACTTTTTCCACCACCTGAGAACATGGTGGCAGAGGCAGCCACACCAGAACTGATGCCTGTGGTCAGTGCCATTGAGCTGGTATCCATGGCTCCAGTAGTGCTAACAGATGGGGCAATCTGGATCTCTTGTGTCACTCCATTGGGGAGAGTCTGCAGGACATAGAGGGGCTGCATGTGCTGGTTGACCACAATCAACTTCTCAGTCCCTGGCTTGAGGTGAGTGGCGGTGGTCTGAACCGCGGTACTGGCTACCTGAGTGGAGCCGGAGCTTTCCACAGGTGTGGCCATTGAGACATATTTCTGTCCCTGTAAGGGCACAGATGGTGAGCCAGGGAGCCCAGGTGTCACAGACGTCCGTGTCAGGTCCTGGCCACTTGGCTCAACCGCCTGGCCAACCGAGGGACTAGTCAAGCGATCAGGCTCCATGCGACTGGGTATGAAGTGCTCTGGTGTCATGTGTCCTTCCGTCACACGGGAGTCTCCGCTCCCGCTCGCTCCCTGAGTTGTCTCCATGGAAACACCAGCCCCTCCCCTCTGCTTTTCCACTCCTTTCTCCACGGCTGAGTCCCCGGTGGGCAGGGACAGGATGGGGCGCTCTGTAGGCTCGGCAATTAGGGCGCTGTGATTCTGGTTGGTCACCGATGGGCTGCGGGTGGTGAGCACAGACAGGTCTGAAGGAAGTTCCAGGGGGATGCTGTATGGTTCCTCCCCAGCAATAGATGTGTTCACACCGCTCTCCCCTGGCTCTGCACTTGATAAGGGCTGGGAGAAGTCCTCAAAAAGGCCCATTTCTTTTCCAAGGTTACCATCCAGCCCAAAGCCCTCGTCCAGTGAAAGGACCTTTGATGAGGAGGCCTCTGGCTGCTGGCTCAGGGCCATAGAGGGAGTGTTGAGCACAAACTCCATGATATCAGATGGCAGGATGTTGCCACAGTCATCACTGTTCGTATTGTCAGAATCCGACTTGAGCAGGTCTGTGTTGAGGGACAGCTGGGCCTCCAGGGGATCCTGTCCCTGTGACTTGACACCCCCCAGAGGTAGGTTGTTCTCCTTCTGACTCTTCCTGCTATCACGATTGTTACCGGCTCCTCCCCCTGCACCTCCTGCACTGTTCTCGGTCTCTTTTCCTGACTCAAGATCTATCTTCTCTGCCCGTGCCTCCCGGCACTTCCTCTTGCCACCACCCTTGTTAGAGGCAGCGGAGGGGGGAGCAGTTGTGGTGGAAGTGGTGGTAGTTGTGGCAGCACTGACACTAGCATCACTTTCAGATCCATCATCTACCCCATCCAATTGTCCAATCCTGGGGCGTTCCAGTCCACGGTGGGCTCCCCCTGCTGCTTCCCCTGCAGATGTCATACTCTCTTCATCCCTTCTCTCCTCCTTCATGAACCTGTGAAGCTGGGAACCTCTTCCCATGATACACCGTTGCATCCCACCCATGGGGGGGACGACGCCACCAGTGGGGCTGACTATGGTACGCGTAAAGTTATAGTAATACGTGTCCTCGCTGCACTGGCTAAGCCCGCCCTCCTCCTCCTCTCCACTCTCCCCTGAGGAAGTGGTGCTTGCATCATCAGCACCGTCCACCTGACCCTGGGTGGAGCGTTTTCCAGCTCCACTCCCTGACCGTTTCTTCCCTGAGCCCTCTCCTCCACTGCAGAAGGGGAGATCCTCCTCTCCGTATGAGCGCACCCCATAGAAAGGGGTCAGACCAAAGAACATGTTGGAGCGTGCCCTCGCGCTGCGCCGAGGGTAGCGTCGCTTTGCTGACCCAGCACTGTCACTGTCATCCTCCTGGTGCTTGTCCAGTCCACTCCCATCTTCTACAGAATGCTCCTCCACCTCATCTGGCCCATCCCCATCCTCTCCAGCAGGGTGAGGGGAGAAGATACCCTTCTCTGCGTCTTCCTCTGGGAGTGGTGGATTGTCTGACTCTGAGATGTCCCATGCAGCAAAGTGAGGGGAGCAGGAGGCCGTCTTCTGGGAGTCTGGGCCAGCAGGAGAAAGAGAGGTTGAGGTGGCTGTGCCAGAAGAGGTTGTGGCTGTCTTGGTCCCATTGGACTCCATTTTCAGGGGCATCAGCGTTACCTTGACTGTTCGCTTCTTGTCCCTGGATGACCCTTCTTCCCGACCCATTTCAGCAGGCACCTGTGATGACCTTTGACCTTTCATGGAGCCAAACCTGCCATGTGCTCCATCTGGGGTGGAGCTGTTCTTTCTTTCAGGGCTGGAAAATCTCTCTTTTGCTTTCAACGGCATGTCCCATGGCTGCTTTTCACCCCCGGCCAGATCCAAGACTCCAGGGCCTTTAGCATCACCATCAAGCTTTTCATCTTGCGTGACACTGTTCTGAGGAGCTTTTACCCTCTCTTTTATCCACTCCCTTACACTTGGCGTACGCAGTTTGGAGCGGGTTTCTTTGACAGCAGAGATTTCACGGCTGGTAACTGTTGAAGTGGTAGCCTGAGCTGCAGGCTTTGCAGCATCATCAGCATTGACAGCAGAGGCTCCTGTTGTCCAGAGGCGCCGCACATTGGCTGGAGCTGCCTGCCCAAACAGGTGATCATGGGCCTTCCTCCCCGTACCTTTGGGGTGTTGCAACTGGGGGGAGCCAGGTTTCAAAGAGTCTTTGGAAGCTGGCACAAGGCTTTGGTTGGGCTCCTTAGCTGGGTCACTGCTGCTGGTATCCTTGGGTAGGGTGGCGGCAGGGTGGCGGGACACCAGGCCAGGACCAACAGAAAGCTCTTTGCTACTCGGCTTCCCCTTCTCTGCCTTCATGCTACTGCTACTGCTCCTCTGGTGCCCTGACAGCACTGCTGTGCCTAATGGTGGTGACACTTGGGTCCCTCCAGCAGGTACCTGCATCAGTGTCTCTGCTGCATGAGATGTGGACCTTTCCACCTGACTTCCCACGCCCTCAGCTCGCCTCTCCATAAGGCCACTTTGGTTTTTGTGCTGGCCAACAGGGCTCAGCGTCTGGGCTTCGCGGCTTTGTTTGGTGTCCCTTCCACTCAGCATCTCTTTATCCACCACTGTGTCCCATGCACTGAGCTCTCGGGAAGCTGTGGAGAGGGATGGGGCAGAGGAGAAGGCTGCTGTGCGGCCCCTCGTTGGTGAAGAGGCCCGCTGGCGGGGTGGCTGGGGAGTGAGGGAGGAGGTACTGTGGCGGCGAGACCCGATGCTCCTCAAGCCAGGGGTCAGCAGGGGGTCTCCCACGGTAACAATTTCATGTGGTGAGCTAGAGAGGCCTCCTGTACAGTACAAAAATATAACGGGAAATGAAACTGAGTGGTGGATCAGGACGTGCATAACACTCAGAGCACAAAAACACCTTCAGTATAAGGTAGTAACTCAACAAAGCAGTTCTCAAACAAAACCCAATTTCAGTACAGCGTCACTCTAACACTTCATATTTACTTAAGACAAAACTCACTTTAGGTGAAAAGTTAATCAAGGAATGTTATCAAGTTAAATTAAAAATAACTTAGAAAGACTAACAGATTTTAGTCATACCCACAATTTGTTTTATAGACAAATGCGGCAGATCAAGTTTTTGAATTTCAGAAGTTGAAATGCAGTTAATGCTGTGTGTTTAGTAAGTCTACTGCACTGTGTAAAAACTGACATTTCACTTTCATTTTCTTGTCTTTTAATGTTTGCTGCCAAATCAGTCAACAACAGCTGTTTTTACACTGGGACAGAATAAAGGGGATATTGCAGAACAGACAAATGCTCATTTTTTTATTTACTACAGTATAATATTCTGTGAATACCTGTGGAAGGGAGCGGTCTGGAACCCGGAGATCTCTGGCAAGGGGGGTAACTGGGATGCCTGCTCCGGGTGGCTGCCTTTGGCTTGGTAGGGGTAGGCTGAATGCCCAAGGGCCGGACTGTGGGAGAATTGGGCGATGGTGACATTTCTATTTCTGTCAATGATAAAAAGGCATTACTCGGCTTCACACAAGTTTTTCAGTACCCTACAACAGTCATCATTGCATCAATTATTATTATAATTGTTAATATAAATACAATTACTGAAATGCAGTAATGGAGAACAGAGGGTTTACAAGCTGCCAAAATGGGAGGAGCAATGAATGACTCATTGTACTTATCATTTGGGGATCAAATACTTGATTGGTTCATATGACTCAAAGATTGACAGAAGTCCAGGAAGTCTCATTTTATGAGTTGCTACAGAAATACAGATGCGTTATTGCCAATGTGTCTACCCACCTGTTGATGAAGGGGGGCTGTGGACAATGGTGCGGTTATCCTCATGCTCCACTGTGCTATTAATGTCAGCCTCCACCACGGGTGGGTGACACACCAGGATCTTGCAGGTGTACACACAGCGCTTACGGGCATCCAGAGTGCTCCAGTATACCCTTGAGCACCTGGGGGAGATAAAGTACAAAGTTGAATGAATAGTTCTGAGTATTACTCCAGATCCACAAGTTATTAGAAGAAGGTACATGACTACCATAGAATACCAAAGTTTTACATTTTGGTACAAGACCATAAAACTTTATTCAGTCAGAGCTAGCCCAAAAGAAACACATTAACATGCAAAACAATTACAAACCCCAACTGTAAGCCACTTACTGGTAACCAATGGGGAAGAGTTTGCGTTCACAGTCAGAGAGCTCGGTCAGGATTCCAAGGCAATCAATGGTCATGGAACCTGCATCAAAGTACATGACACAGGTTACTAGCCATTTCAGGTGCTATATGAGGCAAAAAATATCACTCAGAGAACAATTATCAACTCTTATTCAGTAATTATTGCCTGTTGAGACATACAACTTATTTTTCCATTTACATTAATGTAAAAGGCAAGTAGGTAATGAATAGGATTCTGTAGCCAATAAACTTTAATTCACATCGCTCTACCCAGTGCTTAGATATTAAACCTTTAGATTTCCCCAATGACGAAATACAATACGTAAAAGGACAGAGGGATGTCAGGACAAGTACCAATCATCATGTGGATGTTTTCGGGTTCTACACCACTCAGAAACTTCCTTCGTAGGCTGATCCCTTCAAAATCAACAAGGACTCTCCGCGTCACCTCGAACCCAGACTCGGACATAACCTGCAAGGGGTCCAAAATGGACTTGTTGGCAATTCATTGATTGGGCATGACAATTAACAAGTTCTCAGTTCCTATACTGGGTGCAGTCTGAAGTAGTGTGAAGTAGGTTTGGGGAGGTGGCTGGTTGGGGTAAAAGGTGGTTGGGTTTCGGTGCAGATTGTGATGGTGTAGGGTGGGGAGGAGGGGGTGTGACCATTTGGCAGGGTTGGATCTAGATGCAGTTAGTGATGCGGATAGTGTTTGAGTGGCTTATGGTGTAGTTTGTAATTGATGTGGATACAGTGTGGGTTTTGGGTGTAGTCTGTGCTGGATGTGGGTAGGCTTGGGTGTAGTTTGTGATGTGCGTGGTGTTTGAGTTATGGTGATGGCTCTCTCCTCACCTCCCCTTTAATGAGGTCACGGTGCCGTTGGCAGTACACCTTTTTGTCCTCCAGGAAGACACAGTGGCACAGACGGGCGCACATGAAGTGGTAGTTACTGGTGCAGGTGGACAGACAGCATCCCACTGTGGCTCCTGGCCTTTGACAGTGCTCACAGCGCTAGGGGGAGAATCCAGGCAAATTTACACAGTGATGCAGACAGCAGCCCCTTCCCAACCCCTACGACATGGGTCTGTGACCATCCCACTCTCCTTACCAGCTGCTTCCCACGGATTACAGCCATATGGACATTCTTCAGAGAGCCATCATCATCCTCAAACACCTCAGCTGACCACAGTGCGCAGTTCACATGGGTCCACTCATTCTGTCCAATATAAAGTAGCCTCCCACCATCCTGAGAGAAACAAACACACATATGAATGTGAATATGAGTGAGTACGAATACAAGTTCCAACTCCACCCAGCCAAGGTGCCTTTAATAAACACAAAATTTTTTTGCATTTCCTTTCACTAAATGTATTGCGTAGTATTTCTAGTTGGTCTGGTGCAAACACGGGGGTCGTAAGGGATGAAGTGGTGGAGGCAGAGCAGGTGTCGGGGCAGATTGGTTCCTCCAGATATAGGTGAGAAGCCAGGTGCAAGGGAGGAGACTCACGTTGGTGTTGTCATCGCCGTACTTGAGGCACAGCGCACACTGGCGGTTGTCAGTCACATCGGGTGGGGGGGAGAGCTCAGGGCTGTCTTCGCGGGTAAGGTCTGGGCCTGGGAGGGCGGGGAGTTTGGTGATAGATGATATTATTGCTCTTAAACATTTTATGCGCACCCACCTTTGACTCATGTAATTCGATCATGACACAGTCTTCTAAAAAATGGGTTCTTCAACTCAAAGATGAACATTTTTACTGTATACATTACTGTACAAGTATGCTTTATCCTTGATACAATAATAGCAGATAACATCAATGAATTAAGAGGGACAAGATCAGCCATGTTGTCTTAAAGTGTGTAGCTAAACTGTTCGAGGCTGGAACTATTCCATACCTTTGATAATATAAAAAAAATTCTATCCAAATTTTTTAATTTTCATACATGAATAGAAAGCTTATATTCTAGGTTTTGTTAGGTAAAAGTTTCAAGGCTTCATGACCCATAATGCTTATTCAAAACACAATAAGACTGAAACTCATCTGGCAGCTTTTCTAATTGGGGGCCAAGCAGCGAAGCTGTGTAGGCACCCATTGAGTTTCTACCTTTTATTATTATTATGACACATAATCTTCTTCTTCTTCTGCCACTGAAGTCTACGGCAGCCCCTAGAACCGTATGGTAAAAAGTTTTGAAATTTGACACACTGATTGGGGACAGTCCCGATTCTTTTTACCAAGTTTCATGTCTGCGCCTCAAGCACCCTAGCACCACCAATGGGACAAAGTTGGAGGTGTGTTTACGCACATAACTTCTGAACCATATGGCCAATTTTCAAATATGAGATACCACTGGATTCCTTGGATCAAGCAGAGTTTCTAGGCTTGACGTCAATTTATGCCATATTCAATTTGCCTCCATATTGGATTTTATGAAACAGTTTACAAAAATTCTTCCCCAAAATGGGCACAGATGATTTTCAGACCAAGCCTCACAAAAGTTATCAGACGGATATTTGAAACAGTTTGTCTGTTACAGCCAAGCAAAAAATTTTTTTGATGCATTAACAACAAACTTTGTATATGGACTTGGGACCCCTTCCTGATGATGTGCAAAAACATTTGTCATCATTTGACCTCTGGGGGCGCTGTAATTTTTGATTTTCAAAAACATTCACCCATTACAGCCAAATCAAAGGCAAACAACCCAAACAGGATGTGAGCTCATATCTCAGTTACACCAAATCTTTGGTCAACTGGCAAAAAAGTTCCTATCAGTGCTTACAGTCATGCTTTTTAATATGATCAGATCAAGTTGCCATGGCGACTCTGCCCTGCTGAACTGCCTGGCCCCCTCATTGCTGCTTGCAGCTATATTTTCCTGAATGTTTCATTCGACATGCGTCTTACTGTCCATGTGTGAGGAGGGCAGCGGTGGCAGGGGTGGGGTCAAGGGGGAGTCTGGCTCGCCAGGGGCCTTTGCCCGGGGCGCGGGGATGATCTTCTTGGTGAGGGGTGGCTGTTCAGCCCGGGCCATCTCGTCCCTCTCCTGCCACTGGGCATAGTTGTGGTCCAGGGAGGGAGGTAGCACGGCGTTCGGAAGCAGTCCGCTACTGTGCAATGACATGAGTGTTAATTAGACCATTTTGATTATGTCATCAAAGCACCCCAGCAAGACAGTAAAATGGGAAAATGTCATTAAATAAATTACACATTTCATATATGGTACATTTTCTTGAACAATAAAACTTGTTCACCAAACATATGATTGGTAAGATCACGATTATTTTCTTGCACAGATCGATAAATCAGGTAACACCTCGATTTAAACTGGCTTCCATGCAATGGAGTGTTGAACAGCCAGTCTTTGGATGGTCATTTGTAGGGATCTTGGCAAAGTTTTGGACATTTTTTACATTTTTTTTTATATCAAATGAAATGGGAGATTGCTCTCCACAGTCTGCAGGATGAGAGAGAGAGTGAGAGCAGGATGGAGGGAGGAATGTGTAAATGCATGCTGAGATATGTGCAACTTTACTGCTGCGTAGTGAGTGGGTTAAGGAAATTAAAATTAGCTTTACTGTTTTTTTTTAAAAAAAATCCTTCTTTTGTAAAGGTGAGGGACAACACGTACAGTTATAAAACAAAGGCAGAACTATACTTTGAACAATGAAGACACACTTTCCCCTTACTGTTTATTGAACAAAAAAAGTTTAACATGAGGGAATAAAGAGGGAGATACAGAATGAACTAGATAAATGGAGAGATGTCGACAATAAAGTCTTTATAGTTATTTTTATTTACTCTTTTCTGAGATAATGAAGGACAACACAGACATACAGTCTCACCACAAACAGTAATGCAAGTCTCTCAAAGCTTTGGGGCAGCCCTTTCAGAAACACGATCCACTCGCTTATCTAGTCCATTTCAATTATCTCTTTAGTTCCACAGGAACGAAGACGCACTTTATGAACCGTGACGAGTAACCCCAAATGGCAAGTTGGACAACAATGCCTTGTCTTCTTTTGTTTCGAGCTGACAAGGCAGGGCGACCGCAGGGTGATCGCTGCTCTGTGTAAGAGGACACTGTGGGCTGTTCAGACGGTGGCATACAGCCAGCGGGAGACAGTGGAGGTAAACATTGTGTTGTTT